>CAWUFW010000262.1:2577293-3994793 GCA_963921515.1 Calotriton arnoldi
CAGCTGAGCTACAGTAGTGGGACACTTAGTATTGGAAATACTTGCTGAACTACAGTAGTGGGACACTTAGTATTGGAAATACTTACTGGATACAGGTGACCTACAGTAGTGGGACACTTAGTATTGGAAATACTTACTGGATACAGGTGACCTACAGTAGTGGGACACTTAGTATTGGAAATACTTACTGGATACAGGTGACCTACAGTAGTGGGACACTTAGTATTGGAAATACTTACTGGATACAGTAGTGGGACACTTAGTATTGGAAATACTTACTGGATACAGGTGACCTACAGTAGTGGGACACTTAGTATTGGAAATACTTACTGGATGCAGCTGAGCTACACTGGATACAGGTGACCTACAGTAGTGGGACACTTAGTACTGGATACAGGTGACCTACAGTAGTGGGACACTTAGTATTGGAAATACTTACTGGAACACTTAGTATTGGAAATACTTACTCGATACAGCTGAGCTACAGTAGTGGGACACTTAGTACTGGATACAGGTGACCTACAGTAGTGGGACACTTAGTATTGGAAATACTTACTGGATGCAGCTGAGCTACAGTAGTGGGACACTTAGTATTGGAAATACTTACTGGATACAGCTGAGCATTGGACTAGTGGGACACTTAGTATTGGGGAATACAGCTGAGGTTCTCTCTAGATGGGCACTTAAAGTTTTACTGCTGTGGAATTATTACCAGTGTATCCCCCGCTCCTCAAATTAAGCATTGCTCTTTTCCATTGGAGATGTATTTAGCCCTTGCAGCAGTCTCCTGTGAGCAGTGAACTTTGTTTCACAATAATACTTTCCTAGTCTCAACTTAAAACCTTGAGCAACATGGACTACAACTATTTTCTATATATATACACACACAGCCCTGAAATTCTACATTATATGGTTAAAAAAAGAATCTCCATCAGGAACTCCTGCTCTAACTTCTTAGACCTGATTTTCACCACCCTTAACTGTTTAATCTTGACCTCTCTGTTGCAGTGCAAAAACTGCTATATCACTTAGCCCAATTACATTGGTTACCATATCGGGTTATTTCTTTTTAGTACCCAACACCTGGGGGTTATCCATGGCACTTGTCTTCCCTATGTGGTGCATCTGTGTTTTAGTTTTGCTTCGAGTCAAACCCCCACCAACTTAGCAGCATAACAAGGGTGCTACTACCCTTTCTGATTGACTTTTACAGTCTCACCCTTTGTAACCTTGAGTATGGAGAACATAACTGAGCTATCCAATTGAACTTGTGTTGCTGATTTACAAGTGGAGAAGAACAGACCCAAGACCTACTAAGCTAAGGTTGTCCGTGGATTCAATTAAGAGTTATCAATGCAGAAACTACATTTCACAAATCTTAAATTAGACTTACTGTGGGTACATTGTGGCAAAAACATAAAGACGGCAGTGTCTTGGAAAATTAAAATTGCTTACATTTATTGAATCACTAGCTCATGTCGAACACCAAGAACCAACCACATTACAGTGAAAGATGGGAATATAATGTACATTTGGTCTTCTAGCTTTGAAATTTGATTTCTCAAGGATCCCCCCAAATACTCAGTGACCCTTAACACTGAACTTAATTAAACAACCAATAAGACATGATTGAATTCACTTACACAACCCAACCCACTGTCTGAGAAATCCTAAATACAGCTATCAAAATAAATTATTTCAGCCAGAATGACAGCATCACATTTCAGTGGTTACCAAATAGTTCAGTGCAAACTTCCTTTAAACTGCCTGACAGCTTGAAGAGCCTGGGGTTTCTTATTCAAAACTCAAATTAGCGCAGCTCCAACAACCAGTCAAAGGTAATATATTACCTTCTGAATCACTTAAGCAATATACTGGCGTCCAGTGAATCCGAGTGTCCAACACTTTTGAAATTAAGTTCAAGCACATATGGTCCAAACATGTTAATCTAAAAAAAAAAAAAAAAGGGGCAAAAGAGTTACATATGCTAGGTGACTAGCCAAGCACAGGATGGAAGGCTTTGCAGAGGTTGACACATTTTGAGCTCTCGTGTCACATTTATGCTAGATCTCTCAAATCAGAAACTGTTCAACTAATCAATGCCGGTTCTTCTATCGTTAATTAACAGCACTTGTTTACAACTTACTGGAAACACGTGGTAAATGGTTTCAACAGGAAGACTAAAGCCGTGACGAGCAAGCCAATTGAGTTATTTCCACTTGCTTAATTGACCTCTTTTGGATCTTAAATCTCCAAGTTTTTTCTTGAAATTCATCAGGGGGTGAGGGCATTTAGGCTGTGAGGAGATACTTTTTGTTTCAAGAGAGATGGTTTTGAAGCCTAAACTACTGTATATTAAGCACAGCACACTTTTTCACATCCCCGTGCTGAAAGTGTGGAATCACTGGAAAGCATCACAGAGCCCATTCCTGTTTTTCAGCTTTAACATGCATTGCCTGTGCAAAGACTTTGAAGAAACCCACCCAGGTGGAGAAGGTAAAACACTCTAGAATGTATGTGGCAGATAAAGACTGGACAGTGAGTGTCTTATAACATGCATCCAGAGTAACAACAGTAGCAAACCAGTGCAAACATTGCATGAGCTGCACAACATTTAAAGCCATTTTGGAAGGAGCGCAAGGTTGGGAATTGGTCTGGTTGGCAGAATGGTGTGAAATCTTTGTTGGGCCAACATCATTATAGATATATTGTATTGCACCACAATTTATTGTACTATCTCTTTCAAAGCTAAAAAATTAGGACTAGTGTTGGGACTGAAAGGTGCCCTGCATGGTGATGGATGCACACCCCTTCGGAGTGCCCTAGCTGCAGCGATATCTGGATCCTTGGTACTGATTTTTGTCATGGGTGAACACTGATCATGTGTGTTTCCATGCCCTAGGCACGTCTCACATTAATGCACTCTGGTTAAACCTAGAGGGTCACATCAAGCACCACCCTTGTTTAGCTAGAAGTGACATGAGCACGATGGCGATAGCCTACCCATTTTCTGTTCAGTAGAATCAGTAATAGGAGCATGCCTTTTTACTTGTGCCACTGGACTGGGACCTACTGGCGTATTCATGTAAAGGTTTGTGCTTGCGCACTTAACTTAACCTAGGACTGCGTGTAGCACTGCACAGCGCACAATACTGGAGTGTGCCTCTGCATGGTACATAACAGGGAGGGACGCTGGTTGCATTTTGAAAGAAGCCCAGGGATTGCAGAGGTGAGGACTGCATCCCTCAAGACAGGAGGAGTATTGCTGGCATTCCCGAGGGCTGATGTGGGACACACACACTCCTCAGGGAGAAGTGCAGAGTATCCACTGTGCATGTCAAAAGGGTATTTGATTCCAGGAAGAGTTAGTTAGTGGGGCATAGGCTCACTGTCAGGGAGATGGTAGGACTGATAAGGTTGACACTACCAGCGAAGCTAGATAGTGAGGAAGGCTTAGTCCTTTGTACCTTTATGGCGCATATTTCAGTGGATATGGACAGCCACATGATCCCCAGCTACTGCCTTGGCCTGTGTTGTGGGTCACACAGAACTGGAGACATTCCTGCTCTGGCAGATATACAACTCCAAGAAGCGGACACCTCACACACATTTCAAAGGCCAGATACCAATTCTCATAAGTCTTAATTTGGACTATAGGTGGGAGGTTGGGCAGCGGGGTCTCGCCAGGAGAGATGATTGCCAAGACTTCTTGCTGCTTGAATCGGGACTAAGTCCCGGTTCTCTAACTGCCATCACCCAAGATTAATTGCCCGGTGGGGGGCAGGGGTGTAGAGAGCAAGTCCCAGCAGGGATTCTGGCAAATGGATCCAGTGAGCTGAGTGTGATGCACCCAGGACCAGTGATCCAAGGGAGCCATCCCCTCTCTTACATAAGTCGGCAACACCTGTTGGGGCAGTCATGAAGTTGCAGCCCTTCTCCCACCATCACAGATCACATTGGGGCCATTGCCACTATCAGTGACCCCCCCCCTTTCCCCTCCAACTACCATCCGTATGCCAGGAGGGGGCCACTAGGATCAAAGGGGTGATCGCAGTTTCAGGAGTCACCACAGCCAGCGGAGGGACTCGGGAACAAGTCCAGAAGCTGTCTGTAGTTGAGCCGCCACTTCAACGACTACCTGCAGGATCTGTAAAGGAACTGCTGCACCCAGAAACAGTCACCCTCTGAGGCCATTTCAGCATGTGGACCGCAGTGCGAGCTACTCGTTGAAGCATAGGAGAGAGAAGCACCCCAGCTCGTAGGTAAGGTAGAAGCAGAACCACAGTGGTTTAACACCCAAAGAGCTCAAAACTTTAAATGCCAACACCAGAAATTTGATGTACATTGCAAGTACAGGCGGCATCTGAGTTCACCTAAAATCCAAAAACAAAAAGGGAGTTAAGAGGAAACTCTGGTAAAATCGTCCTCCTAAAATACTGTATATCAACAAAAAGATTCTACCATTACATTATATTACGCCTATCAAACCTGGGAGGCTGTAGTTATAACGATGGTGTGAAAGGTGTTACTATGGGGTACCTTTCTGAATTTGATCAGAAGGGATTCCTTGAGGTTTTTAAAATGCCCCCCACACACGGATGCCTAATTCAGTGTCATGCTTCATCATTGGGGCCTTCCCGTCCCTCTACACCCTGTAGAAGGTGACACATCACAGTACACCCTCTACACCTCCCCATTTTTAACGTTCCCAGCTAGGGAAGGCAATAAAGTATATTTTTTCCACTAGCCAGGGAATTTTTAAATTACATACACCACGATTCCCTCACGACCCTACTACCCCTTGCACCACACTTAACTTCTATCATAATCTTGAGTGCTCCCGCGTCTACGTAGGTCGTAGCACGCCCCGCCCCGTAGAGGGACGGGAAGGCCCCAATGATGAAGCATGACACTGAATTAGGCATCAGTGTGTGAGGGGCATTTTAAAAACCTCAAGGAATCCCTTCTGATCAAATTCAGAAAGATACCCCATAGTAACACCTTTCACACCATCATTATAACTACAGCCTCCGAGGTTTGATAGGCGTGATATAATGTAACGGTAGAATCTTTTTGTTGATATTCACCTAAAATCCACCAGGGATACAGAGTATCCACCAGGGATACAGAGTATAGCATACACCGAAACTTGGCCAATTCATGTATATATTACTGAAAGGATGAAAACAATGTTTTCAGCAGTGGCGGCTGGTAGGGAACGGAGTGGCGAGGACAGCGGGGGAGGTTGAAAAATATAAAATACAAACACTTACCTTTTCCGCCGCCTCTCCTCCGTCTCCGCTTTGCTTCTCTTCCGGACTCCAGTCCAGGAGAAGCTGCAGGAAGCACCCGGGCACACAGGCTCCCCTAAGCCAATCACAATGCTGCAATGCAGTATTGTGATTGGTCTGAGCTCTGTGGATTGGCGCTCAGATGGGGACAGGGAGCCTTTGCATATTCCCCACCAGGCTGTGCATTACAGCCTGGTGCGAATATGCAAAGTGCCCATGAATGTTTGGCCGGGCCAAGACGGCCGTCCAAGCAGTCATGCGCACTTAAGTGTGCCCAATTAACTCCTCCTCCATGAGCCACCAGCTCTGCCCCGCCCTAACGCAGTAGCGAATAAATAAAATGATGATGATGCTATTATGATCATTTTATTTTTCCCTTTTTTACTGCTCTAAGAGCGGAGGGGCAATGCTCCTCCGCCTTAGCGAAGGAGTCGCCACTTGTTGTCAGTATTACTGATAAACATAGAAGCCACTGCAATACAAATTATAGCAAACAAAAACTGAAGTTCGATACTAAACCAGTTACCCCCAAGAGAGGTACTGCATAGAAGGAAGTAAAGTGACTAAGTTAGAGGGTTATTGTGAAGTAGAAATCAAGAAGAGCAACCAATCCCTCACTTATTTGCATATTTTCTCCAGCAGTGGGAAGTACAACGAATAGCTTACTCCAACTGATTTCAAGGGATCTGGAGCCAATTCAATAGTAATACCCCAGCACAAGATCATTGAAAACCTGTGCCACCATGTCTGAACTAGAGGGTCTCAGTTTTGATGAATATATGGTGGCAGCCACCCACTCACTTCTGGGAAACAGCTGCAGGGAATCTAGCCCCTCTTTCTTCTAAACAAAAACAGATCAAAGTGACCCTACACAGAGCTATGACAGGTTTGTTTGTAAATGTAGCACCAAATGGATAACTGAGCCACAATTATTTCTGTAAGAACTTTTAATTAGGAAGGCATGGTCACAGATTTCATGGAATTCCACATGTGATTCGCTTATTTTATCACCACTGACAAAAGGTTACAGGAGGTCAAAATTGGTAAAATCCTAATTGCAGAGAATGTCTTGAAAGCAACCATAAAATATGCCACCTTCAAGTAAAGACTGTTTTCATTCATCTCTTTATTGAGTTCGTCCAAAGAGTTTCCTGACAATAGGAGATCCCAAAACTGCAAACAAATATTTATTTAAAAAATAAAAATTCAAGCTGGGAGATAGGTGTATATTTATATCTGTAAGGACTCTACCCCCCACCCCCATGCAGAAATCTACAAACATTCAAATAAAGAACCACAGCACAGAGGTGGAATAGTGGGGATTAGCTCATTAACCCCCCCCCCCCTCAAACATTTGGGCAGGCTGGTCCAGATTGATTTACCCTCCAATCACCACCTCCATTTTGGGCACATAACTTGAGCACACTCAAGACCACCATAATCCTATAACACTTATAAACCTTTTTATAAGAGGTTGGGGCAGAGCAAGCAAAAAACAGAGTAAGAGGCTCTCAACTTGTACATTGGATGGGAGAACCACAAATTATTACCAGGAGCAACTGGAAGTAACCAACCCACCCCAGCACCACAATGTAGAGAACTTGTCACAACTCCCATTATCAGACACACAGCGAGGAGCACTCAACAAGGGACTACGACTTGTACCCATACCAAGACTAGACCTTTTAAATAAACTACACTGAGCTGTCGGATTTTTCAGGGGGAAAAAACTGACTACATGCCCATTTATATAGAATAGAAACACCTGACTATGGAATCTACCTACTTTTTTTTTTAACCTATTTTTATTTATTTTTTAACATCAGACATATAACATACGCTACCGTACTACCAGGGCGGCAGTATCAGATATACAATACATTGCATATCATTCTATGACTGGAGTGCATGGTTCAATTCTATAAAACCTAATGTCAACACAAACCAAACGTGATAGCGGATCACAAATACATCATGGGCGTTAATAAAGACAACATATTTTATACCGTGCAACCCAGTTATGATGGGTAAACCCCAAGATATCCTATGCGAGGGGCCCAAGAAACAATCCGACTACATTTATGAGTAGTTTTGGAGCTCCCCCCTCCTCCCTTGCGGGAAACTGAAACGACAATCAGCCGGTCTAGCGGGCGCCCGGGGGCAATAACAATGTTGGTACTAGGTGGCGCCACCCCAGGTAGGTCCCTGGCCATATGTCAATGGGCCTTAAATGCCCATTTCAGTCACCCGTCCTGTGTAGCAGCCTGCGTGTCCTGCAATTCTTGTAACGTTGTCCCATAAGTCGACATTTAGAACCTTACAGAGGCCCTGACTTCTTCCCTGTGCACCGTGGCTGCCTCTGCCCTGCCCCACTTGAGTGTAAATGCACAACAGTGTTAGAGTGTCGGGAGCGTCGAAGCCTTCCAGTGCGTCACAATTGCTCGACCAGCGACAATCATCGGCAAATCTAAGAAGCGGTTGGACACCTTTTGCACTGTCCTCCTCTTAAATATTCCCAGAAGAGCCCCCTCTAAGGTATGGAGATCGTCGTGGCCTGTTAGCTTAGAAAGTGTATCTATGACTCCGGACCACAATGTCACAGCATCCAACATGACCAAAACATATGCATTAGATTCGAGCTAGGTGCCTGGCACCTTGGGCAAAGAGAGGAGGACCCAAACATTTTCTGCAGGGTGGCCGGGGTGAGGCATGCCCTGTGTAGAATGTTAAATTGAATGTACTGGAATTTGGTATTACGGGACACCCTGCGTGGATAGTGTACAGTGCGCTCCCATTCCTTGGGTGTCAGGGCTTGACCTATGTTTGCTTCCCATAGACAGTAGAGGTGTAGTAAAGGATCTGTTGTTGTGTCGGCCAGAGCTTTGACGAACAAGGTTACCAGTTTCCGACCAGCTCTCATCACAAACAGGGCATGGGTCAACGGGTGTTGCTCTGGTGCAGTGTCTGTAATACCCCCCAGGGGTCCCACCTCTGCCATCAGTGTCCTGTGTGCAAGAAAATGACCCATCGGTAGGCCTTAATCGTCCTGCAACTGGCCAAAGGGTATCAGCTCCCGGTCTCTAAATAGGACCCCCACAGAGGACACTCCTGCATCCCTCCAGGCCGCCAACCCCTCCCAATGCCTGTGCGAAATTGCCTGACGAAGCTCAGGCTAATGGCCAGAGAGTAGAGGATCATATCTGGCATAAGCTTTAGGCTTTTCTTATAGCTCTTGTAAGCCACTCTCACCAGGCCATTTGCCCCTCGGGGGGGGGGCGGGCTGTGCTCCAGGGAGCAACATCGATCCTACCATTTCTTGCGCTCTGTGCGGCAGCAGTTCGCCCACCTCATCCAGCTGCTGCTCGGCCAACCATCTCGCCCGCCACTGCAGCTGCACTGCTAAATAAGAATGTTTGAAATTTGGAGCGACTAGGCTACCCTTTTCCACTGGCAGCTGTAATCTTCAAAGAGCCACCTGTCTCCTGCCCTTATTTCATATGAACGCTCCCAACATAGTGTGGAGCTCCGCGAAGGTAGCGCAAGCACGAACACTGGCAATTTACGAAAGAAATACAAGAGGCGGGGGAGTATCTCCATTTTGGGAAGCGAAATACGTCCTTGTACAGTGAGCAGGAGAGTGTTCCAGAATGTCATCTGTGGTCGTAGGGAGGAAATGGCCCTGGTCAGGTTCCCCTCAATGAGATCTTTTGTGTTGTGTAAAACACGGATCCCCAGATATCGAAAGACCCAAAGCTCCCATCTTACTACCTGGTCTCCCACCATGACCTCCTGTGGGGGGGCAGTCCGAGCACAGGGGAAAAACCAGGACTTTGCCCAGTTAACTCCCAATCCTGATGCCCACTGGAATCCCGCTAGTATCTCTGCTATTTCGGCAATCCCCCTTCGGATTTCCCGAATGTAGAGGAGCACATCTTCAGCATACAGTGACACTATATGGACTCCATCATCCAGCGAGATACCCCAGGCATCGACCTCCTGGCGTAGCTTCTGTGCCAGCGGCTCCATTGCCAGGGCAAAGAGTAACCAGGAGGGGGCAACCCTGGCAAGTGCCCCTGCTAACGGTTGGCTCGGTGTAGAAAAGATGTATGTAATTTTGCGGTCTCCCCTCGACACCCATTTTCGACAAAGTGGCAAACAGGTATCCCCAATCCATGGTACTGAATGCCTTCTCTAAGTTCAGCACTCAACAGGCTGCGTAGGGCCATCTCCCTGGAGCCGACTCCATCACCCTGTGCAATCTTCTTATATTGAGTGTGGTGGATCTGTCAGGGATAAAACCATTTTGGTCTTTGTGTACCAGGTGTGTCATGTGTTCCTGTAGATGGAGTCACTACCTTGCTTAGGATTTTGCAGTTCATCCCCAGCATAGATAGTGGAGGGTAGGATGTCGACTCCACCGGGTCTTTGTCGGGTTTTACCAGTGATACCAGCAGTGACTCACACATGGAGTGCGGTAACCTCCCCTCGCTCAGGGCCGCTTGATGGACCTCCAACAGCTTGGGGGCTAATAAATGCTCATAGGCCTTACAGAACTCGGTCTGGATAGCCATTGAGCCCCTGGAATCTATCTACCTTTACTCCTCCCACAACAACTACTCCAAATAAGGGGCAGGTTTTTTAATACGCATTAGTCAAAGTTGTTAACTTTACAGCACCTAAAATGTTTTATCACATTATGTCAGCAGAAGAACATAAAGCTATAACTTCATTGTCAGGTGACGAAATAATAACTATATTATAGTAATCATGACGAAAGAAGCATACAGAAAATAATGTCTACATCTCCAAGGAGAATGGAGGGGTTCTAAAATTCTGAACTTCGATTCAACAAAGGAACTTGCAAAAGAGATCATAACAGTAATGAACTGCACAGAGGTATCAGGATGCACTTTGAATTAGGAGGGCTAATTCTTTTTTTGCTATGATTTTAAGACACTGTACTTTTACATCCTGCCAAAAATTCATAAAGGCAAGAACTCTACCTTAGGCCGGACCATTGTTTCTAGAGTAGATTCCATTCTTGAAGCTATGTCAAAATGTTGTGACTTTTTCCCCATCAGACCTACAGTGGAATCAAGGTCTTCATTCTTAAAAGACACCAGAAATGTACTCAATCTCATCTACTTAGAGGGCAGGACTAACATCACACTTGGCGTGGAAGCACCCCATACAAAATTCTCCCAGAAGAAACCTTAACAGCGACTGAAGAACTCACATGATGCCAATCAGCTTTGTGATGACTTGTGCATCACTGGCATTCAAGAGAAATGTCTTCTGTTTTGAGAACACTCTTTACCTAAAGTCCAAGGTTCTTCCATGGAAAGTATCTTTGCTCTCTGCCTGGCATGCTTATATATGTTTAACTTTCAGATGTATTTCATCTGCTCAGAGAACAACTTAGAGACCAGATGACTGGTGAAGATACATTGATGACATTCTGATAATCCTGCAAGGTGAAAAAGAAATTACATAACTTCGTAGCAAGGATCAATTAACTAGATCCATACATTGAATTCATGTCTATAGTGTCAGACAGGAGGGGGGGAGATGTATTCCTTGATCTATAGATTAATGATGACGGTTCAAATATTTATTGATGTTAACAAATGTCTACAGTTTAATAGTTATCATCTGAAGCCTCTCTGAAAAAACCTCCCAAAACAGAGAAATTTTACATCTGTAACGAAATTGTATTGACATTACAGATTACATGAAGCAAGCACAGGACTTAGCAGTCAAACTACGCACCAAACAATACCCGGAGGAGGTGTTATATTCCATATAGGTACTATAATATAGGCCTCGGTAAACACGTTACCCTTCACCTATATTCTCTCCCTACACTACACTTGTCACAGTTTACAGGGACTGACCTTTTACCTAGATATTACATGCATTCAGAACGCAGGTTTTCCCTAGTGCGAAATCTCATACATTATGCATGAGGGTTCTTGGAAGCACAGCAGGACTGCCATCTCCTGTATAAAATCTATGTATAAAGTTCACGCCCAACGTCATCCTTAGGCCGACACAGTCATACAGCAAGGTAGGACCCCTGGGGAGACCTATGGGTATATATACATCACATCTTTCTAGGATAGCTAGAGGAGACCGAGACTTCCCGGCCGACACACTGACCAGAGACGCTGAGGTTCCTGCATGCAGACTCTCCAGCTCGCAGTGGTCTAACATCCTTCGCGGGGTGTTCAGCTCGAGACCAGGATGGGGTCCCACAGTCTCACTTGAGGTAATGGGGTTGACTAGATCCTAGAGGAATTCTTGGCTTAACACCTTTACACCTACACCCATGCTAGGTACACTTAGGTACATCTAGATAGGGAAGCATCGTAGGAGTACGCATATTTTATCATGTGTTTTATATACTTGAATGTATTCATGATTTAGTAAGATGGTAGAACTCTACCATCCTTTTACTTTTGTAGTACTGTTAATCGTTTATCTCCTATACTAACGGTTGTTGCAACACATCTATTTTACACCCGAATAACAACTGTTCAATAAATGATTATTGAAAACGCCCAGCTTGTTTTATTCGGTGTATCTCTCTGAGACAGACTAAGTAAGCATGAGTGACTGAGCGAAAGGTAGTACATTGTTTCCACGATCCTGAGGGATCAGGGTTGTCATAGTCGGAGGTTGCCAGAATCTATTCTCCTTGGTGAGAGGAGATTATAGTGGCACAGTGAGCTAGATGATACAGACAGGCTAACATACCCGGTGGGGGTGCACGGAATCAGTCTGCCACCAGTCCCACAGTTTATGTTATCCAAACGCGCAGATCCTGTATAGGTCATATAGGAACTACACGACATGGCGCCGCCAACCTTGGTTGGATACTTATTTAACAGTAGAAACTGAGTAGTTCAGTCGTGCTATTCTTAGAAATCGCTATTCACAAAACACCAGAGACGTCTGGAGTGGGTAGGCTAAATTCCGTCACAGCTGAGTGGGCAAAAATCCTATTGGCTGTTGGTTAATCAAGCTTGAAGGATACAAAGTTCCTAAAACTGTGCAAAAGAAAAAACACTTATCTTTAATTTCCTGGAATAAATTCTTCGTCTCTAAAAAAATGACTGAAGACGTGGATAACACAGGAGGAGTTGTGCAAAATTTGCACCTCTCAGATGAAGAAAATGCAGATGCAATCCAGATTTCAGAGAATTTTAGAAATACAGTCACCCTGAAACTGCTTGCACATGATCTAACACCTAGGGGTGGCATAGTAGCTTTCGTGATAGAGGCGCACAAATCATACAGAACAGAGGTCTTTTATTCATGGGCTACATTCCCAGCAGCAAATGCAACGACAAAAACCTTTCACTTCTACACAGAAGGTGATGCACCAGCGGAATATTGTATGTTCGAGGACATTGAGGTTCCGCTAACGTACCAGGAACACTTATACTGGTTTAAAGGCGCATTACCCCATATAAGAAGAGTAAGGAGCGACATGGCCAATATTGGCAACTTATACACCACATCCTGACATTGAAACTATGCCAGGACCAGACTTACTCATATTTCACAAAGAATTAATAAAACTTTACAGAAACATGACGCAATACGTCATGAGGTCATTTACAGTCCAGCCAGCAATGGCAACAACAAATACAGCTCACGTTCAGAACACAACAACTAAAATTACACCACAAACGTTACACGCAGTAATGGGTCAGATGCCCGCAAAGCGTGAACAAATGCCATTCTGGATAGTTCAGAAAATAACACAGCTAGAAGCAGTATTCCCTAATACTAGCCCTTATGAAAAACACAGAATGCTAACCATCTGCTTGCCCATGGGGATCACACCACAATTAAAGGACTGTACTTCGTGGGGTACAGTTTTCGCTGCCATATATACAAGAACTCATGGTATCCAGTCATTAGCAGTGGTACCAGACGTATTGAGACAAATGCAAAATGAATACGAAGCAGAGCCTGCTCTAAACTTAGGGATGAAGTTACTAGGTAACTATGCCCAAGTATCAGCAATAATACTGGCAAATATTAAAGGGGAAGCAGCATCAGTGGCCATCCGCCAATGCCTAAGGGAGTTCAGTCCTTTACAACAGGAGCAGGAACTACCCAAAATAATTGAAACTGCGTATGCAGAACTAGGCAGGGACAGTTTGGGTGGAAAAGTGTTAAAACTACACCTTATGGGCAGTGGCGGCTGGTGACATTTGAAAGTGGTGCGGTGTAAAATGATTGTCATACTGCACCGTAGCGAACAATCTAAGGGGTGTTCGGGGGATTCCCCTCCGAGAAAATTTTGAAAAAGAATGGATAAATGGTGCATTTTCAAGCAAATTTGAGAAAGCAGGAAGGTTAATAAAGCAATTGTGAAAGTGCAGTTATTACATTAATAAAGAGATGTCATAACATAGGTAGCTGCTTATTCAGTATAACCACAGAGCTTCATAACAGACTTCGAGATACAATGCATTTTGGAGTACCTCACAGATGTGTTTTATTTAACAAACTAAACAGGTCGCAAACTAACAGCATTCAACTTATTGTTCACTTTTGTAGATAAATTCAGCACGTCTGTCTTTAAGAGCAGCAAACTTTTCAATAACTTGAACGTTAAAGTCTGGGATTCTTTTAACTAGGCCGCTCTTGCTAAAGCATTCAGTCTTTCCTGCATCATGGTGTTCCTCAGGAATGTCTTAATTCTGTTTAAGGTGGAGAAACATTGTTCCGACTGCTGTTGTCATAGGGGTGGTAATGACTATTTTTTAGTAAAGCCACTGTGTCTGTAAGTGACTTTTCCATATTAAGTTTCTGAATTAAAGCCAGCAAAGAAATGGCACCAGTGGCCTTCCGGTATACACTCATTCCGTACAGTACAGTCAACTCAGTTTTCAGGTCCTCTTTGTTGAGCATAGGATAAGCTTCCACAGCCTCATTCAGAGCTTGCTCAGGAAAGGATTGATCATATTTTGCAAAGTGTTCACTTTACAATAATGCGGCACTCACCAAATGTTTTGTGAAAGAAAAACGTTCTTGTGCATGCACAATTATAATGTCACATACCTACTTTGCAATTCGGACCAGACTGCTGATGTTTTTCCTGAGGTTTGAAAAAGTAGAATCCTTTGGCAGTTTGCTGTCTAAATTGTCAACCCATTCTCTCACTTTGCTCATGCTGGTGACAAACATACTGGTATCTCTTTGCACAGAGACAGCATCTATGGCTCGTGATTGTAACTGGTTGTATAATATGTCGACATAAAGCACAAGTTACTAACTTGTGTAACGATATATCTGTAAGAGACAGTAGTTAGTGACAGATTCCTTACCTTAGAATATCCCCAGGCGTCAGGCTGGATCCGGAAAGTTTTTTGCGTAGCAGTACCCTTGCACGTCGGTAGGCGGCGTCGTGCGGCTCCGCGTCCGTCGTCGGCGTCGTGGTCGCCGGGATGACGTCGCGGGCAGTACTTAGACGCCGCCCCTGCGCGCTGACGTCAGTTCTGTACACGACTTTCCGCGCCAGGAACGCAGAGCCATGCAAGAAGCTGACATAGGTGTCTGAAAAATACTAGGGCCCTGAAAGGGATGTCCTTAACCCTAGAAATCAGTTCGCAGAACGGGGAGGATGGGTGGGGCGGTAAGGAATCTGTCACTAACTACTGTCTCTTACAGATATATCGTTACACAAGTTAGTAACTTGTGCATCTGAAAGAGACACGTTAGTGACAGATTCCTTACCTTAGAATAGATACCCCAGCAATACCAACCCCGGTGGTGGGTCTGCGAACAAAGATCAGACAAGGAAGTCCCGGAGGACAGAACGGCCAAAGAAGCCGTCCCTCCGGACCTGACTGTCAAGGCAGTAATGCTTTGTAAACGTGTGCAGCGAGGCCCACGTAGCTGCCTGACAGATATCCTGCAGCGGAACACCGCGGCCCAAAGCCGTGGTAGCAGCCGTTGCCCTGGTGGAATGGGCACGCAGCCAAACAGGAGGCTCCTTCTTAGCCAAAGAATAGCAGGCTTTGATACACAAGGTTACCCAGCGGGAGATGGTTCTCTTGTGCACCACCCAACCTTTTTTGGCGCCCACGTAGCCAACAAAGAGCTGGTCATCCACCCGGAAATGGTGTGTGCGGTCGATGTAAAAGGAAAGCGCACGTTTTGGGTCCAGACGGTGGAGCCTCTCTTCCTCCCTGGAAGGATGCGGAGGCGGAAAGAAGGTGGGCAAAGTGATGGTCTGCCCAATGTGGAAGGCAGTAACCACCTTTGGCAAGAAGGACGGACGCGTCCTAAGAACAACCTTGTCTGGATGGATAGACAGAAAGGGAGGTTTACATGATAGAGCCTGGAGCTCACTCACCCGCCGAGCGGAGGTGATGGCCACCAGAAAGGCAGTCTTCAGAGTGAGAAGACGAAGAGGACAGTTATGTAGAGGCTCAAAGGGAGCGCACATAAGAAAGGTAAGAACCAAGTTCAAGTCCCACTGAGGCATCACAAACGGAACAGGAGGGAAGAGGTGTGTAATGCCTTTTAGAAACCTGTTAACAACAGGGGACTTGAAAAGGGAGGGCTGATCAGGAAGCCTGAGGAAGGCCGAGATGGCACAAAGATAGCCCTTGATGGTACCCAGGGCAGAACCCTGTTGGGCCAGGGATGGAAGGAACAGGAGAACCTCAGAGAGAGGGGCAGAAAGGGGATTCACAGCCTTTGCTGTGCACCATGCCACAAACTTGTTCCACCTGCAGGCGTATACCACCTTAGTGGAGGGACGCCTGGCTGCCAGAATCACATCACAAACTTCGGGAGGCAAGTCGAAAGGAATCAACTGCCGCCGCTCAATCTCCACGCAAGCAGGTGGAGGCTGGACAGGTTCGGGTGGAGGACCGTCCCCTGCTGCTGCGACAGAAGATCCTCCCGAAGAGGCAGACGGATCGGGGGATCTACGCTCATACTGAGTAGCTCGGGATACCAAACTCTTCGAGCCCAGTCCGGAGCCACAAGAATGACTTGGGCCCGGTCGTGCCGAATCTTCTTCAACACTCTGGGTAGAAGTGGTATAGGCGGAAAGGCGTACAACAGACCGCAACTCCACTCGCGACGAAAAGCGTCGCCGAGCGAGTGCCGCCTTGGAAATTCCAACGCGCAGAACTGATGACATTGCGCGTTCTCTTCGGTGGCGAATAGATCTAACCAAGGCTCTCCCCACTGTAGAAAGAGTCCTTGCGCCACTTCCGAGTGAAGACGCCATTCGTGATCCATCATGCACCTGCGGCTGGAGTTCGTCCGCCCTGGCGTTCAGGGAACCTGCCAGGTGTTGAACCATCAGGAACATGCCCTGATGTTCCAGCCATGTCCAGAGGCGCAGAGCCTCCTGACAAAGGGTCCACGACCCCACCCCGCCCTGTTTGTTGCAATACCACATGGCGGTGGTGTTGTCTGTGAACACCTGCACTACCTTCCCTTTGACAGAGGGAAGGAATGCCTTCAGTGCAAGTCGGATTGCCCGGAGCTCCAGAAGGTTGATATGGAGCCGGGACTCCGCCGGAGACCAGAGGCCTCTGATCTCCGCCTCTCCCATGTGACCGCCCCATCCCAGAAGGGACGCGTCCGTCACAACTGTGTGCTCTGGCTGGGGAAGGGAGAGGGATCTGCCCATGACCCATTGCCGGTTCGAGAGCCACCACTGCAACTGTAGTGCAGTCCCCTCCGAGATCTGGACGTGATCGGACAGGTTGCCCTGGTGCTGCGCCCACTGGAACTTCAGGTCCCACTGCAGAGCCCGCATATGCCATCTGGCATGATTGACCAGCAGGATGCAGGAGGCCATGAGGCCCAGCAGCCTCAGGGTCATCCGCACCGAAACCCAGGATAAAGGCTGAAAGATTGGAATCATAGCCTGAATATCCTGGACTCGCCGCTCGGGAGGATAGGCCCGAAACTGCGTCGTGTCCAGAACTGCTCCGATGAAAAGGAGCTGTGGAGAAGGAATCAGATGCGACTTCGGCACATTGATGGAGAACCCCAGCGAGTGCAGGAGTTCGGCCGTAGTCTGGAGGTGGGAGACGACTGCCTGGGACGAGCCCGCCTTCAGCAGCCAGTCGTCGAGGTAGGGGAAGACTGGAACCCCTGCCCGGCGCAGATGAGCTGCGACCACCGCCATCACTTTCGTGAACACCCGAGGGGCACTTGTAAGGCCAAAGGGGAGCACGGTGAACTGAAAATGCTCGAGGCCTACTGTGAACCGCAGGTAACGCCGGTGGGCCGGCAGGACGGGGATGTGAAAATAAGCGTCCTGCAAGTCCAACGCTACCAACAAGTCTCCAGGGTCGAGGGCAGTCAAGACCTGAGCTAGGGTGAGCATCTTGAACTTCTCCTTCCGGAGGAAGCGATTGACGTTCCGGAGGTCCAAGATAGGACGCATGTCCTCCTTGTCCTTTTGGGCACCAGGAAGTAGTGGGAGTAGCAACCACGTCCTACTTCTGGGGTCGGAACATGCTCGATGGCCCTCTTGGCCAAGAGGGCCGTGACTTCCTTCTGCAGAAGTACCAAGTGATCCCCTGACATGCAGTGGAATTGAGGTGGCATGGCTGGGGGTGGTCTCGAAGGGGAGGGAGTAGCCCCTTCGGACAATGTCCAAGACCCACCTGTCCGAGGTGATGGGACGCCAGTGGTGAAGGTGATGGCGGACCCTGCCCCTACTGGCGTGCTGTGCACCGGAAAGGAGGGACTAGGAGGGCTTGGAGGCCGCGGATGGGTTGGAGGTGGTGGCCTGACCCACACGCTGGTTGCCCGAACCGCCACGGCGGTATCCACGTCCTCGGCCATGCGTAGACGCTTGCTGCGCGGGCCGGTGGCTGGGCAGCTGACGTGACTGGGCGCCCCTTCCGTGGCCACGAAAGGGGCGAAAAGCAGAGGTGAGCGGAGGGCTTACAACAGAAAGGCCCAGGGACTTGGCCGTAGCCCGTGAGTCCTTAAACCGCTCCAGCGCATGGTCTGCCTTTGAACCAAAAAGACCGACTCCATCAAAGGGCATGTCCATGAGTGTATTCTGGACATCACCCGAGAAACCAGTTGTTCTCAGCCAAGCGTGGCGACGTAGCGCCACCGTCGTCGCAAGCGATCTGCCCAGCGAGTCGGCGGTATCAAGGCCACAACGGATGGTGTATTTAGCCGCATCTCGCCCTTCCGCAATGGCGCGGGTAAGCAGTGTCTGGACCTCCTCAGAACACTGCGGCAAAACAGCCGCCACCGAATCCCACAGGGAGTGGGTATATCGGCCCAAAAGGCAAGCGGTGTTGATGGACCGCAAGCCAGCACTGGAGGAAGAAAAAGCCTTCTTCCCAAATTGGTCCAGGCGTTTGGATTCCCTATCCGGAGGGGCGGTAGGGAAGGCGGTTTGGGAGGCAGAGGCTTGGACAACCAAGCTCTCAGGGGTGGGATGTTGGGAGAGAAACAAGGGGTCGCCCGGAGCAGGGCGATGGCGTCGGGCCACGTTCCTATCCACAGGAGCCCCTGTGGTGGGTTTGGACCAGGCACCCAAAAGAACGTCAGTGAGTGCATCATTAAACGGCAGCACAGTCTCCGAAGAGGAAGCCGCCGGCTGAAGCACTTCTGTCAGGAGGTTAGTCCTGACGGCCACAGTAGGCAACTGGAGATGTAAGGCTCCAGCTGCTCTACGCAACACCGTTGCAAAATTAGCTCCCTCCTCCGTAGCCACGGGAGGAGACAGCATGCCAGTGTCAGGGGAGGTGTCTAGACCACTGGCATCCCCAAGTTCCTCAGCCCAGTCCGGATCAAACTCACACTGTTGTGTGAGAGGGTCCTCAGACCCCTCCCAGCTCTCCTGGTCCTCCTCTTGTTCAAAATATGGAGGAGGAGGGACATTTGGGACCCAAGGTCTCATCGGCGCCGGAGCCGGCGTCGAGCGACGTCGGTCCGGCTCCATGTCCGGAGCCGGAGAGAACCGGGGGACGACGCCGTCCGGAGCCCCGGACGGCGTCAGGAACGGCACCGGGGACATCGGCGGAGGCGTGGTTAGGTCAACCGGCGTCGATGGGGGTTGCGGTACCACCGGAGCCGGGATCGAGGCCGGGGCCGGAGCCGAGGCCGGGATGAAGGCTGGTGGGACAGGCGGCGCCGGGACCGGAGTCGACGGCGGCGCCGGGGCAACTCCATCAGGGCCCGCGGGGCCCGAAGGCGCACCGGAGGGACCTGAAGGCCCGAAGAGGCGGGCCATGGCCGACAGGAATTCCTGTATTTCGGCCGGAGTCGCCCCCGAACCCGGAAAGAACGGGTAATTCGGGGGCGGCTCTACAGGCATGTCCGGGGCCGCGGGGGCGGGGACGGTGTTGACTGGGGCCTCAGCCGAGTCGCGAGACCGGCGAGGCGAAGTCTTAGAGCGATGTCGCCTCTTAGACTTCTTGTGCTTCGACTTACCGGAGGAGCGCGAAGACTTGGACTCCGACGAATGGCGGGGACTCCGCGACCGGCCCCTCGACCTCTCCCGGGACCGGGGCTTGGTGCGGCGCGGAGCCGACTGCCGGACCTCGAGTAGCTTTCGAGACCGCTCTGCAAAGCCTTCGGATGAAGTTTCCGGCAGTCAGGGCACGACTTCGTGTCGTGGTCTCGGCCGAGACAGAAGAGACACTCGAGATGCGGGTCCGTGATCGACATCATGCGACCACAGGCCTCGCATGGCTTAAAGCCGGGCATCCCTACGACACCTAGGAGTCGTGAAGACTCGATGAAGAAACAGTGAAAAAATTCACAAAAAAGGATAGTCAAAAAGTGACTAGGGCACTGCTCTTCCCGGATCTGCGCTTACTGGCGCGGAAAAAGAAGAACTGACGTCAGCGCGCAGGGGCGGCGTCTAAGTACTGCCCGCGACGTCATCCCGGCGACCACGACAGACGCGGAGCCGCACGACGCCGCCTACCGACACGCAAGGGTACTGCTACGCAAAAAACTTTCCGGATCCAGCCTGACGCCTGGGGATATTCGGAGGTAAGGAATCTGTCACTAACGTGTCTCTTTCAGATACATTATTTCATGAAATAAAAACAGAAAGAACTGAAACTCTCGGTCTTGTACTGTTCTAGCAAAGCCACGGGCTTCATTCTGACTTTTGTAATCAAAGTCTTCATTGGCTTCTATGGCGTCAAAACATTTCTCAAGGTCCTCCCTATGTTGATATATTAGGTTGATTGTACGTATGTTAAAGTTCCAACGAGTTGAGGGTCCCCTTGGAAGCCTTTTGTCCACAATCTCCTGAAGTACTTCCATTCTTTTGGGGGAACAAGAGAAGAATGCTGCCATGCCTCCTACATCGTGAAAGAAAATTTGTGTCTCGGAGATCTTTGATACTGCCTGTTGCATAGTAAGATTAAGTTGGTGGGCGTAACAGTGCACATAATGAGCATTAGGGTACACATCTCTAATTCTTTTCTGTACTCCACCAAGGCTTCCACTCATTATGGACGCACCATCATAGCTTTGTGCGATAAGTTTTATTTTTTTTGAGGCAGCTCTGGAAAAATGAAGTTCAGTTCACGCAGTATAGCTGAAGTAATGGTTTCTGCACTAGAGTCTCTTAAATGTGTGAAACCATAGAACCTCTCCACAACTTTACTGTCATTGTCAAAGTACCGAAAGACTAATACGGACTGTGATTTTTGCTGCCACATCAGTGGTGTCATCAGCCTGAATAGCCACAAAGTCTGTGTTTTGCACCTGTTGGACAATATGGCTTCTCATAATTTCTAGCATACACTCAAGGAGTTCATTTTGTATCGTTTTAGAGGTGCCCTTAAAGACTGTAGCACTTGCTAAATGTGCTTCCATTTCATTGTCTATGCTTGCTATTAAATCCACAAGGCCTCTGAATATTCCAGGATTTGAGAAACTTTCAGATTCATCCTGGCCTCGCAATGCCAGTTCGAAAGCACCACAGAAACGAATGTAATCAATTATTTTTGATAGTATGTGTCTATTCCTATCAAGTGCTTCATTGTGTTTCTGTATTGTTTTGCGGTATGCGTCGTTTATGTGGTGCTCAATCGGTGTGTCTCCCAACATTCCCAGTCTCGTCAGGTTTTCCATATGGATTCTTGTGTGTGCATGCTTCTTTATTTTGTCAGACAAATGCTTCAAGTCTGTTACTCCTTGTTTTGTCCAAGGCATGTCACCACCAAACAGCAAGCAGGGGAAGCTGAACAGAGAATTTCTTGACGCGCACCCTGTAAGCCAATCAACGTTTGTGTACCAGGTGTTTGAGAATGTACGTTTGTAAGTCTTTCCTCTGTCCTGGGAAATTTGTTGTAGTTTTAGGTCAGGCCGATCAGGTCCTAATTGCTTTATATTTAGTTTCTCTTCAAGCGGCCGTCCAAAGAATGTCCTTGCAAGTAGCTGTTCTACTGTATTCATGCCGATGCTGACCTTACCAATATTAAAGAAACCTGTCAATAATCAAAGTACAACGTATAAGGTTTGGTGCAATAATATCAAATTTCAGTATAAATACATATCTTGTGCATTATCGCAATATATCTCCAACAGCTCCCCTTTGCACAACATGACTGCTAAAAATACAGCCTTACTGCCTGCTGCCTCTGTGTGCCATACTGGTTGCTGAAGGCACTGAAACAGACACTGCTTGAGGGCCTTTAACAAGGCAAGGTATAGATAGTGCCTTTAACAACCGTTATTGCACAAAGCACAGGGCTAAGGCTATTAATAAATTCCATCCACTGAGGGTACAATGTTCAAAATGTGCACCCACCCCAACCACCATGTAGAGTGACCACATACATAGCCCTAACTCCAATGTAAAAAAATATAGCATCAGTTTCCTTACCTTTAACACTGGTGTTTGCTGGGTTGTTGCCGGTGTGAAAGAGCAGCAAAGGAGGTTGGGGCCTCTTGTTCTTCACCCAAAAATTCCCCAAAAATTAGGTAATGGTCGTCAGGCTTTACCAGGTGCTGAAAATAAAAATATAACACATTTTTTTTAAACATTAGGATAATGAAACAAAGACTGGGGGGGGGGGGGGAGGAACATAATGCTCTAATTTTTACCTTGCAGTTTGCATGCAGCTCTTAGATGACAGTTTTTTTTTTAAACATAATTTTTATTGATTTTTCTTTACATTACATCGCATCATTACTATATGAGGTCTACATCATCGTTATGCAGTTTACATACGTGAAATACATTATACAACGATTCTCAGTAACCTATATGTATATACCATTGTAGAATTATTTAAAACTATAAACATCTATGTGATCATATGTCGTCTGAATTGACCCTTTGTACTACGCAACTCCCAATATCTAGCTTATGTACCAAAGCCTGGCTCTTGTGCAGGCTTCTAACGGATATGTCTCAAAATAAACTATATACAAACCCCTTTCCTAAATACCCCCCTCCCCCCCTCCCTCCAGTCCTATGCACCCTCGTACAGCCTATATGTGTGCCGCCTGGGTCTGTGCGGCTTCTTAATAAAACCATGTACCACCCAACATACATCTCGTTTCATGGCGTTCGGGGACTAAATCTCCTCAACGTATTGTCTATTGGGTTGCGCTTGATGTATTGTATTGTTCTATGTCCACTGTTTTGAGTGCTTCCAATATTACATCCCATTCTAATGCTATTGGGACTTTACGTAGGCCCCTGAGCTCCTCCCTATGTATGGCGGCACTCTCCGCACTGCCCCATCGGAGCAGTTCACTATACCAGGCATGTTCCGTAGGGGGCTTCTTTGACTTCCAGCGCATAGTGATGGCCCGTATCGCTAAAATGAGCGCCAAGTCAATAAAACGATACTGAACTTTATGCTTGGACACGTGTTTGTGCAGCCCTAGAATACATTCCTCCACAGTGTTTAGCACCTCGCAGTGTGTGGCCGTTCCAACAAGTTGTCTGACCGCGTCCCAAAACCCACGCAGCATTGGACACGACCATATCATATGTGTGAGGCCAGCCCCCTCTTCCAGACATCTTGGACAACCGTGTTGTGTCGCCGGGAACATTTTATCTAATCTATGGGGGGTAAGGTAAGCCCTGTGAAGAATCAGTTTGGATAAATTTAAATTTTGCATTCCGTGATACCGTTTTTGGGTGTTCTACAATAGTCGCCCATTCCTTATCTTCCAAGGCCCTGCCTATGTCCTCTGTCCAGGTCATGCGCAATGGAGTGAGGTCAGCCTCTATATGAGTGCGGA
Organism: Calotriton arnoldi; assembly: GCA_963921515.1. Classification (NCBI taxonomy): domain Eukaryota; kingdom Metazoa; phylum Chordata; class Amphibia; order Caudata; family Salamandridae; genus Calotriton; species Calotriton arnoldi. Next base: position 2,600,825 of record CAWUFW010000262.1, read on the forward strand.
TCCCTATGTACAGCCATTTAATAAGGTGTCTGCCCCTTCCCATATAGTGTAGCAGCTTGACCAGTTCGTGCGTGGGAGGTTCCTGTCTCTGCGGGGCCCAGTGCGTTTTTACATACTGTACCAATGCGGCATGTAATAAATATAATTGCGCTGGTGCTCCTTTTTCGTGTACAAAAGTTTCATGGTTCAACAGCATCCCATCCCCAAACAGATCAGCCACCGTACCGATCCCAACTTCCAACCACGGTGCTAGCCTACGCCTAGTTAGTTGTCCATCCGTCATTGGGATTCCCATTAATGGGATGTTACCTGCATAGTCGGAGGGCGCGCCTGTATATTGTAGTGCTGCTTTCCAGCACTGCAGCGCTGCATGCGCAGCAGCGAAGGAAGACTTTTTGGGATCCTGCTGTTGGGTAACAACAGGGTGTGTAACATTCCTCGGTCTATGTCTCGCTCCGTAAAACCTATCTCTTGTAAATTACGCCCGGCAGTCCAGAAGGACAACCATTGTAATTGACATGCATAATAGTATGCTCGTAGATCAGGTACGCCCAGTCCTCCCCTACGTGTGCCCAGCTGCAATTTTTTAAGACTGATACGCCGTCTCCCAGTTCCCCATATTAGGTCAGTTAGTAATGTATTCATCCATTTAAATGTGGCATGTGGTATTATAATGGGCAAGTTGGTGAAGTAGTAAATCAATCGCGGGAGGACCACCATTGTCGCCAAAGCCGCTCTACCCATAACTGACAGCGGCAACGTAGTCCAAAAGGCAACACTGGATCTTAATGCTCCAAGCGCTCTATGTAAGTTTCCGTCTAACATAGCCGTATGTGACCGGTAGACCTGTATACCCAAATATTTAAATGTATGCTGTGCAACCTGTAGCCGTGTACCACCAAACTCTATATCAGCTGGACATGCATGTTCCGTGAAGAAAAAGACATGTGACTTTGCTACATTAATGGCAAGGCCTGAAATTAATTCGAAGTGGGGAACACCTCACATAGCGGGCCCAGGGGCAGTCGGAGATCACGGAGATACAGAATGATATCATCCGCATAGGCAGAGAAGAGGTGCGTTGTGTTCCCTATCTTCATGCCCATATCAATGAGGTCCTTACGCACTTTAAGTGCCAGCGGTTCTAGGGCCAATATGAATATGAGCGGCGATAAGGGGCATCACTGCCTCGTCCCTCTATATATCGGGTATTCCGCTGATATATTGCCACCAGTGCGTGCTCGCGCCGTGGGCGCGTCATATAATAGACGTATCCAGGCGATGTAGCCCGCTGGTATCCCGAATTTCTCCAATGCTCGGAACATATAGTCCCAGTGGATGGAATCGAACGCTTGACGCAAATCCAAAGATATGCAGCCTGCATGCTCGTACCGACTTGGGGCTTCCGTTATAATATGGTGGAGCTTCCTGGTATTCAATGACGTGCTGCGGGCGGGCAAAAAACCCGTCTGGTCTATATGAATCAATTTAGTCAGGGAGGGTAGTAGCCTGTTCGCCAACACTTTACTAAGTATTTTGTACTCTGTGGTCAATAATGATAACGGGCGATAGCTGGCCATATCTGCGGGGTCTCTCCCCGTCTTCGGGAGTGACACCACTAGCGCCTGCGCTGTAGTGAGGGGCAAGGAACCTTCAGCTAGTGCCGTGTTATATAATATCTCCAACTGGGGCACCAGATGATCAGCAAATGCAGCATAAAATTCGACTGGTAGGCCATCTAATCCAGGGGTTTTGTTGCGCGGGAGTCCCCTCATAGCGATCTTAATTTCAGACTGGGTAATGGGCCCTATTAATTCTTTCTGAGCCGCTGCCGTGAGTTGTGGGTATGGGAGGGCGGAGAAGAAAGCATCCATACTTGTCTCCGTGCTGCTAATGGGCCTACTGTACAGTGTGGCATAGTATTGACGGAATGCGACATTAATATCCTCTTGGGTAGTGACTGTATCACCCCCCATGTTAGTGACTTTATGTATTATAACCGCAGGTGGGGCATCCCTGATCAGCCTAGCAAGCAGTGTCCCGGATTTATCTGCTTCAGTGTGACTTAACTGTGAGTATTTCCTATAGTCTATGACCCGGAGAGTTTCGAGCAGTTCCGCATGACTGATTCTAGCCTCTTGTAGCAATTCACGCTTTTCAGCGTCCGTTACGGCTTCTTGTTCCAGCCTGTCCATTTTGTGCTCAACAGCCAAAAGGGACTTATGAATTTCTTGACGGGCTCCTACAGTCGCACTAATTGCCCTCCCCCTGATAACCGACTTAAAAGCGTCCCATTCGATCGCTCTATTGGATGCAGTATTGCTATTTTCAGCGAAGTATTGCTCAACAGTATTTGACATAGTAGAGCGGAACACCGAGTCCTCCAATATTTGCGGCCACAATCGCCACGTGGGAACCGGGGTGGGTACTCTGCCCCAGTTAATTACTATCTCCAGCGGGTTGTGGTCAGAGAAGGTCTTTGCCAGGTATGTAGTCTGAGTCACTTGCATTGCAATTTTTTTGGAACAGTAAATTCGATCTATTCGGGTGTGAAGCACGTGGACAGGGGAATAGAAGGAATACTCTCTGTGTGTAGGATGACGCATCCTCCACGCATCACATAATTCCCAGCACTCGGCCCACCTACCTAATGCTTCTGCTTGTTTAATCACTCCTGCTCCACGCAAAGGTGGGTGAGACCTGTCTAGTGTAACATCCATGACTGTGTTGTAATCACCCCCTATAATCCATGGGTGCAGCTCCCATCCCGTCAGTGCAAGATTCAATACTCCCCAGAACCTATCTTGTTCAAAATTAGGTGCGTATATATTGCCCAGAACTACATGTTGACCATCCAGTGTCCCCCGTACAAATATGTATCGCCCCTGCTTATCTATCCGCTGTTCCAGTGCTAAGAATGGCACTCCATGTCTAACCCATATTGTGGCCCCTCGCGCATAACCAGAGTATGTAGTGGAGAAGACCTGTCCTCTCCATTTTTTACGGAGCTTCACTACTTCACTGTCCTTCATGTGGGACTCCTGTAGGTACACTATTTGGCCCCACGCCTCAGTAGCTGTGCGTGTATCCTGTGTCTCTTCTGCACAGAGCCCATTCCCCGAACATTCCACGTTATTATAGTGTATTTGCTAGGTGTATGCATTGCGTTGCGACAGTGATCCAGCCAACAGCCGGTGTACCCACTGCGTAATCGAATTTACCCACATCAAGATCTGCAATAGGACTGTTCCCCCCCCTAAACACCCCAATACTCGGTCCGGTCCCAAAACTATACCGGACCATACAACTAAACTGAACATATAAAAACATAATAACTGCATAATAACGCCTTCGCCGTGTGGGGGACATCGCTAGCGCTCTACAGGCGGGGTACTGTCTACACATCAGTACAACTAAGCTTCTATTGGACCTGGGCCTAATTTAAGAATGCTCCTTGCAAATACATTCGCCGTTGCCGCATGCATATTACAAGTGCAGTTTTTACAGTTATAGTTCTGATACTTGCGGATACAGTCAGCCATATAGTTCTTTTATGACTTGCGGTGTCGCGGAAGGAAACAGGGCCACACTGCCCTTGGAGTCCGAGTCGTGCGTTGCTTCTTCTTCGTCCGATGTGGACTTAGCTTCCGCTCCCGAGGTGTGCATGAAAGTGGCCGCCGCTATAAGTGCCTTTGATTTGCTCTGCTGCACCTGCTGCTTGGTGATATACTGTCGTGCGGGCGTCCGGCGCGATCTTCGACTTCCCCGCCCAGCGGATATCCTAGGACTGGTCCCGCTCTTTTCTGTGCATTGAGAGTTAGTCTTTGCAGCATTCGTTAGTTCCATCACTTCCAGCCAATCCGCCACATCTCTGGGGCTGTCGAAGAAATAGGACTTGTGGTCGTAGAAGATCTTTAAGCGCGCCGGAAAAAGCAGCGCATATTTCAGGTTTAAGTCTCTGAGCTGCTTCTTAATTGTCATGTAGGAGGAGCGCTGTTTCTGGACCAGCCTTGTGTAATCTGGATATAATAAGATTCTCACATTTTCAAAGTTTATCGGAGATGCGTCACGTGCTTTCTGCAGGAGAGTGTCCCTGTCGCGGAAATTCAGTAGCTTCACTATGAGAGGGCGAGGGGGAGTACCTGGCTTTGGGCGACCAGTAGGGATCCTGTGTGCTCTCTCTATGCAGTATTGCTCTGATAGTCCTTCTTTAGTGACATTATCCCGGAACCACTGCTCCATATATCTCGTTGCGTCCATTCCCTCACTCTTTTCGGGCAGGCCTATGACGCGAATATTGTTACGCCGTGTCCTCCCCTCTGCATCTTCAACCCTATCCAACAGGATAGCTACTTGTTCTTGCAGTTGTGCCATCTTGGTGTCGGTCTGCAGTTTCCATGGGGTGACTTCCTCCAGCGTCGCAGCGTTTTCTTTCACTTTATCCGCAAGTTTAGCGTGGTCCGCCCGAAGCAAGTTGAGGCCAGTAGTCAGAGTCCCGACTTGCAGTTCCATTGCTTTTCTGGATTCACGCACTTCCTGTAGTATGAGATCCAGCTTATCCGTAGGCGTAGGTGCTTCCGTCATTGGAGTACATTCTGCCCCATTCTTAGTATTCACTGGATCCACCGTATCCGGGACGTAGTCTTGTCCTCCTTGGTCCAGTTGCTTCACACCCTTGCGCCCCATCTTTCAAGCCAATCTAGCTTCCGGTGTCTTGTGTAGTGCGGGCGTGGGCTTGTAGTGTGCTTCCCTTGTGCCCGTTATACACCTCCACCACGTTTCGCCCGGTGCTCCTATCAGGGTGTCGCTTCTCTCCCACGATGCCAGCACGGGTCCGCCCCGCACAGTCTCACTGCTTGTCCGCCACCCTTATGGCAGTGAGAGGCTTACAGTGCAGCAGCGGCTCCACTCTGTATACGGGTGTCGCTAGCGTACATGTGTTAATTCGGTGGCAGTATCGGTAAACCTGGCATTATCAGTGTGTCGCTACTCACTGCGGCACCCCTCCTTCCGTGTTCCGCCTCCGTCCTGGCATCCAGTAACGATAGAATGGGTCCCCTTAGTCAGGGAGCTGCGTGTTTCGTGGCCCGTCCGAGAGCCACCTCAGACCTCGCATCACCAGCCTCCCTGTGCCGGTGTAGACAGGGCTTATGTCCGTGCCTCTGCGCTGCCCAAAATCATTGCCTCCAGTCTCTGCCACCTCGCTGCCCTGCTTCCTCCGTGTCTAGGGAGTATGCTCAGACCGCCTCGTCTCTTTGTGCCTCTCAGTTCAGGTACAATATTTCAGCGACGCCCACCGCCTCCATTTGCCGATCTCCGTCTCTTTGGCTCCGGTTCGGGGTCGGAATATTTTCGGGCCTCCAGCAGCAGGCACCCGCACCCGCTCCGCCACCTGCAATGTGGGCTGTGCCAGTCGCCTCCCCTTCCCTTCGGCACCTTGTTTTGGGCGCTGCCTCTGGTAGTGCGGCCAAGTTTCACGTTGCGTCACAGGGGAGCAGGCCGCCTCGCGTCCCCGAGCTCGCGTAAGCTCCGATCCCGCTCTGCCGCTACCCTTCCCAGGCAGTCTCACCGGTGCAACTCCTGCCGCCGCGGCACTCTGCTATGTCGGCCGCCCGCGAAGTGACTCAGTCCCCCCTGTCCTCTGTGGTCTCAGCGCTGTTGTCCGTGAGCTTGGGGGCATGTGTCTGTCTCCCGTCGCGGCCTTCCTCCGTTTGCAGAGAACAGCTTCGTCAGGCCTGTGGAGCCCCAATTTCGGCCGTGTTCACCACTCCGGCCTCCGGGTTTCACCGAGTCCTCCCGCTCACCGCCGCTTCTCGCTCCCACACTTTGATGTCCGTTCTTCGACGGCGTAGCAGATTTATTCCAGGATTTTTGTCAGCCCAGGTCCGGAGCTCGGCTAACACACGACCGCCATGTTTGGCTGCTAGCCACGCCCCCTCTAGATGACAGTTAATAGCTCACTGTTCTATGTTAGGATTTTAACTTGCAAACTGCAAGTAACAAAAGGATCTCTCTGACAAAAGCAGTGACTCACTGACCTATTTACATCATGTGCATTTTGTGATCTGCATCAGGTACATGTTCTTTGCAGCAGGCACATTAACCTTCTGCGCTACCTTTCCATGAGTCAAAACTTCCACTAGACAAAACTCTGATCTCTCTCTAGGAAAAACATTAACCATCAGCGTTATCATGATATTTTTATTGTTTCTGAAAATTGTTAGAGGCCAGGAAGGTGGTAGCGAGAGCTTTTAGAACCATAATATACTTGCAACTCCATTCAAATTACGCACTAGACAAGAGAGCAATATGCTGCCTAAATAAAAAGTACCAACATCCTGGAAAAAGCAAAGTAAAGCATGTGAAATGTAAGCAGGAAGAACATGGTTACCAATCCACCTATCAATCAGTCATTGCAGTACCCCACGATTGGTGCACTTCCCCACCTGGGAAAACAATGCTGTTCAAAAAAAGACAAGAAAACAAAAGTACTGCTTCACTGGCAAACTCTGTAAAGTAGCGCTAATATGTTTGGGTGTGAATAAAATCAATCTAGCCACTTTGCGAACACTGTGACTTGCTTTATTTCGGGGGGAACAATATGGGTCAGGCCTGAGGAGTATTTGCGGAGCTGGTTCGTGGTTCCGAGTGTCAGTGCTGGCCTGGAGCTCCTTCTTACCCACAGCAAAGGCCATATCCTCGCCCTCAGTGCTATACAAGATGGCGTACAGGCAGTGGACTGAGTCCCCGTCATCCTGGACTGTTATTGAACCCTTCTATCGCCCTTTTTGCTACCAAGGCACAAATCAACAGAGGATCCTATGACTCTCCTTTTGGTTTCCAGTCCGGCCTCGCGCACATGTAAAACAATATGCAAGACAGTGGCTAAGGAAGCGCCAGATGCAGCTGCCCTTGAAAGAGGTTGCGCTGGAATACAGGGCTCCAGACGCTCCTTAATGTGACTGATTATATGAGCACGTAGTGTCTGGTAGTGGAAGGTATTTGGGTCACTCTTCTTAATATAGCCCCAGCACATTAATAGGCGCATCACTCATCACTAACGCAGAGGGCAACTCCCTGGTTCTGATCTGGATGTGCCCTTTCTGATTAGAACTTGTTGACAGTCTGACCCTGCAGATGTTCCCGTCAAAGAGGGTCGAGGTCTATGTCTGCATATACAACACCCATGCTATTTCTGAGCCATCTGGCACAAGGCCGCCATCTTCCCCTTCCATCTTCCAAGCAGTGAGCACCCCTCCCCTTCCTTTGCCATGTTCCATCTTTAACTTCCCTTTGTTCATTTTCTCTTTCCATTTGCCCATTCGTTTTCCCACTTCCCTCTCCACACTTGCCTCGATTTCCAATGCCACACAAGGCACTTTGTCGGCATGGTAAGCCGTTATTGTCAGAGGAAATGCACCCAATATGTTTGTTTATTTATTTAATTTTGGCGCACATATTTGTGAGAATAGAGCGCGCTACAGTTGATGGAATGATAATAACTAAATTGTGCGCCGAATTATACAAATCGACATCGTGTGAGAATGCATAAAGGAGAAGCATATTAAAAGTCATGACTGTGTGTAGAAGTGAAGAGAACATTGTATTTGTTGTTTAGAATAATGGAGAACGTAGCTGCTTAGTGAGTTAAGAGCCCTTAGTCACGGAGTATAGATTCTTTCATTCCTCTTTTAAAGTCGAGGTTTGAATGGGGCTGTTGGCTCCTTGGAAGGTTATGTAACCTGTGCTGAATATCCCTCGCTTCTCTACATGGAAGCACTTCAGGGAGTCTGAGATTATAAATGTAGTAGTGGAATTTGTAGTCCACCCCTAGTTTCCAAATAATTCTTGTCCACTGCAGCATCTCTCGGAGCCTGCTACCATCACTGCCCCCCCCGTACGTACGACACAATAAAGTATTTCACTGTGGCAGGAAAAGTCGGGCAAGTATTGGCAAAGTAAATGCGCCCAGTACATAAAGTAATACACTGTGTATCGAGGATGCTTCTGCACTAGGCCGCATTTCTCTCAGGCTGTTTCTGGTCCACGCTGTTTCCGGTATCACCCCGAAGACACGAAGACAACACCGACCTTGTGCCTCCCTCGCACCTCGCTTCCCGCCACCTCCCGACTCTCCCCTCCCCCATTTTGAGCTGTTTGCTCCTCACCCCCACTTTTCAGACAGCCAGGTTATCAGTATGGATATAGCGTTACTTACAACAAGAAACAGATGTGGGTGAAAGGTCGGAAGAAGCAGAACAACAAGACGCAGCACACCCAGACACTAGAATCACTGACTACACAAGGTGTGTCGTGTGTGTGGCGCGGTCTGCTGCGACGACATCACGGTCGTCATCATGAACGAAATGGCCAATCACTGTCTGCATGGCTTCACATAAGCCACAGTGATTGGTCATACGTTTTCACCAAGTGCCACCCACGCGCGGCACCCAATGCCTATTATGCCTCAGAGAGGCTCAGACTACGCGGGGTGAACGCGTGCCTCTCAGCCAATCCAGACGCTGCTCCAGAAGCCCATTCGGAGACCTGGGGCTGTGGCATGAAGCAACCCTCGCTCTCCTAATGTGCAGGCTAGTGCGCATGTTCGGGCTGGTCGGAAAAATGACCAGCCCAAAACCAAACATGCGCACTATTGCTGCTGTGCTTAGTGCGCTAGACCGTCACCACCCTTCAGTCAAACCCTGAGTGCTGCTGCAGCCCCACCCCCTTCAGCGTACTGCGTCCTGATTGCCTCGGGCGTGGCCCGGTGACCGGCCGGCCAGGAATTAGCATCAGTTATAGTAACTTGGAACGATTAGTTGTAAACGATGAATGGGGTCATGTGGCATTAGTGGGGCAACGCCCCAATGGACGCACCGCCACTGCTCATGGGTAGTCCCGAGAAGGAGGCTTTCAAGCAGACACCTACCTCTTCAAAAAAGAAGTGGGACAATAACAAAAAACAAAATATTAAAGAGAATAGATCTCAATCCAGAGGTAGATCTCCTCCACAGGAGCCCTCCGAAAGGAGGTATAACCTTAGGAATAGGGATAACATTAGGAAACCTGACAGGTATCAGGATACTGATACACGTTCCTCTCGTTCCTTTCAGAGTTCAACGAAAAACTCAGAGAGGGAAGGACGGTCAGACAGACAAGAAGAGCGTACAAAGTCCAGAGACAAAGAGCACGCTCAAGACTATACTTCCAAAAAAGAAGATGAAGCCAAACCAAAACCACAGTTCAAAAAGAAGAAGGTTGCAGGTCTAAAGATCAGACATACCCAGAATTCGGAGGACTAGACTACTGAATGAGGAATGGGCTCTGACGATGCTAGACAGTGCGGCAGAAGTAACAATAGCTCGCCAGAACCTGATGGAATTTCTGGTGACAGCGGACTTGAATGATTATATCACGGTGGAAACACCTGATATTAGGGTAAGTGTCCCACATAATTTGTATGAAATAACACTCCAAATGGAGGGGGACAAATGTAGGACAGTTAGAGGTCTCTTTTGGGAGAACCTGACGTTTGGCTATGACATTTTATTAGCTGAACAAGATTGGCCACCAGCATTCGTCATGGATTGCTGCCCTAGGGGAGAAACGGTAATTTTACCAGCATTTTCTGACCACGTTCCAAAACATTTAAAATATACATATGCACGGGAGTGGGCGGTACATTATACAAAAACCATGTTGGATGGGATGAGGATTCAACCCACCACATTATTCCACTGAAAACCACTCCAACTGCACAAAGGCAGTGTCCTATAAAGCAAGAAGCTAAAAAACAGGTCAGGGAGATCTTAGATCAACTTGAATATCAAGGGGTGATTGAAACTTGCACCTCTCAAATGAATAACCCTTTGTTTCCCGTATCGAAACCAGACAATTCATATTGTTTAGTTTTAGATTATAGACATTTAAACACTTGCACTAAGACGTTTGCAGTTAAAAATGCACACAGTGCCGCATTAATGAATAACATTGTGCAGAAAAATACAAAACAACAATAGATATCTCAAATGGATTCTTTTGCCAAAATATAGCACCTGAGATCAGATACTTGACAGCATTCTCAGCGCTAGGGTCCCAGCGGCAATTTTGCTGACTCCCCCAGGGGTATAAGAACAGCCCGGGGTTGTTTTCAGCCAGAGTAACTGAATTACTTCAGAACCTGGATGAAGAGGCATTGTCCTATGTGGATGATATTTATATAACGGACGATGACCTGGAGGAACACTTGAACAGAATGAATACCATAATCTTGGGATTTGCTTCTGAGGGTTACAAATTCAACTTTAAAAAAAAATCGAAAATAGCCCACTATAACGTCCTTTTTCTAGGATATGAGCTTTCAAGCGAAGGAAAAAGCCTGGCAGCTAACTTTTTTAGAAAAGTGTGTGCTGCTCAGACCTCCAAAATCATTAAAAAAACTTACAATCGATACAAGGATTCCTTATTTTTGGCAGGACATACATTTTGGATTACGCAGAAAGAGTAAAACCTTTCTACGATTTAATCAAACCTGACTTTTCAGTTAGACAATGGACACAGGAACACACAGATGCACTTCGTTCCTTACAAGCTGACATGATAGCTTCAAAACACTTAGACACGAGTAAACGTACACAACCTGGTGATCCGAATAGTTGCAGGTCAATAAGGGTACACCTATCTAACATATAATGAAGATGAAACAGTACCAATAGCATATAAATCTCACTTGTACACAAATGCTGAGATGCGTTTCACATCTACAGAAAAAATTCTAACAGCAGTACAGACTGCTGTAGTCCGAGAAAGAGCCCTGGCTCAAGGGAAACGTATAATAGTCGTGACCCCAGTTCCAGCTTTAGAGGCTGCGACAAAGGCAAGCGTCCCCAACGCTAAAGCCTTACATCCAAGATGGATACAAGGGGCTAATTCTCTCACTGCAACAGATGTAGAATACAGGTACGACCCAAATTTAAAAACACAAGCATTTCTGCAATACGAACAAGAATATCCTCTACCAAATGAAATAATGCCTCTAGATCAGTATGAATACATTATTTACACTGATGGTTCTGCGCAACCGGCCATAGTGAGTAAACAGCAATACAGCGCCGAGTGAGCTATTGTTAAAGGACGGATGCAGGATGGAAAGTTTCATCCGAATTGCACAAAAACAGTCTCTTGGAGACTGTACGGCACAACTAGCAGAACTAAAAGCACTAATACTGGCACTGGTAAATACGGATCGAGATTCCCCACACTAATCGTGTGCGATTGCTTTTACTGTGTACAGTCATACAAAGAATATCTACATCACTGGGGACAGAATGGGTTTGAAGATGCAAAAGGTGGCACAATTAAGCACAAAATGCTTTGGGAACAGGTAGTGGAGTTGAAAAACGAACTACCAAGGGCTCACATGATACACACACTGAGTCATCAACGTGATGGCGTTCACGTTGAAGGGAATTCATTGGCTGACAAAGCAGCGAAGGGGGCTGTACGCACGGCTTCCGTAGCTGCAATCACTCGTTCAAAAACGAGGATAGACGGTGAAATAATGGTTGCGATTGCTACACGCAAAAACAACTCAGCAGTACCGCAAAAAATTCCACTCAAGTACTCCTAATAGTTAGATGCAAACAACATTCCATATGCTCAAATTCCTGGAGTGGGGGATAGAGTAATACCAAATATGGATCGAAGGTTAGGATTAATTCTAGCAGCACACGAGAGTATAGGTTCTGCACATGCAGGAGTTTCTGCGACGGTTTCTCTATTGAAACAGCCCTACTGGTGGCCAGGATTAACAAAGCAGACTAAAGACTATGTCTTGAAATGCGACATCTGCCAACAGATGAAAGGCTCCACAGTAACACGTCCAGTGCAGACACCATTACTAATATCGGACAAACCACTAGCGTGTGTTTATTTGGACCACTGCAGCCCCCTACAATCTGATGGGGCCTACAAGTATATCATGGTTGCAGTGGATTCCTGCTCTAGGTTCCTATAGGTGTGGCCCCAACGCTCGGCTGACGCTCGAACTGTTATAAAAGATTTGCGAGTCTTTATAGGGACATACACAATCGGAACACTTCATTCTGACCGTGGCCCCACGTTTAGCTCTTCGGCTTACAAGGAAGCTATGGGAAGTCTGGGTGTAGCATTGCGGTACTCCTCTCCGTACCATCCAGAGGGAAATTCGGTTGTGGAGAGGAAAAACCAGGACTTAAAGCAATCTTTAATAGCTAGAGTATTAGGTTTGGTGGCAATTGGGTAAAACACCTGTATGGAGTCCAAAGGGCGTTAAATAATCATCCAAGAAGCTCTCTAGGGGGGGTCACTCCTTATGAGGTCCTATTTGGGACGAGAATGTGGGTACCTGATCTTGATTGTGAAAGCACAGTGGCGGACAAAAAACCGTTTGACATCAATAAACGTTTGGCTGTTTTACAGGACCTGAATGAAACCAGGGAACAACAGAGTAATGTCAATATAAAGAAGAACGCCACTGGGGAAACAAAAAGTGTCACGGCAAGACCTGTCTGGATCCCTAAAGTCGGGGATCTGGTCAGAGAAAATAGCGGACAAAAAAGAATTTGGGCCATCATACAGGTACCTGTCCTGGCAGTAGAAGGAACAAGAACAGTACTTCTGCCAACTCTTGCGGGTAAAAAGGAGAAAAGATTTGTCTCAATTGACCTAATCAAACCACACTATGTGGACAATACTGAGTAGTAGGCCACGTGGACTTCGAAGTAACAGACACCCTCCTCTCACAACTATACAAGGAGTTCAAACAAAGACTCATCACTTTTGAAGGGTCACCTACACGGAATGAAGGACTAAGCAACAATGCAATGGAACTCATTCCTCTTGAAACTGAAGTTCAAAATGAGAACTCATCTGAAAGACAAATTTCAATTCGACCAAACACGGATATCTACGTCAACATGCCCCAACAAGAGCAAGCTACAGTTTCCACAAAACCTGTGGAACTACCGAAAATTGATCGAACTGCATCTCTGGCTATTTCATTGACTTTGACACCTTTTTATTAGATCCAAGCGAACCTGAAACAACGACAGCCCAAAAAACTCGAATACAGCGATTTAAAGACTTTCTGAACTTTCTCAAAAAGACTTACCTAGTATCACTTTAGGTATCTACAGGAATACTTTTGTTTCTTTTCTGGATAGGCCTAGTAATTGTTTTTAGTATGCTTATTAATGGAACTTATCTTCGAGAAAGCTCTGCGGCACAAAAAGTGAATGTGATCCTGAAACCGCACCTTTCATCACATCGTGAAAGAAGAGAACTGTCATCAGTGAACATTACAGCAGTTCCTATACCTGATGGTATAGTATGGGACAAGGTTGATTTCGATATATTTGGCCCGACTGAACTTTTAAAAATACCACATTTATTTAAAATATCATTGAGGGATATCATTACCTCCAGTACATTTTCCGATGATTGGGATTATGAAACTGTAAATAATATGTTGTCTGATTTAGAGAAATCTGCTGCTTTTTCTAATAATGAAATGTTATAAGACACGTCAGACTTTGAAAAAATGTATTGCTATCAACATTATGGTCATCACTTTCTGCATAGATCTGCTAACCCTAGGAATGTTTTCACATATCACCAATGGGAACATTGTCCGACACCGCCGAAAAGCAGTTCAAAGACATTTGTACAAAAATGTCCGTATTTTTCAGGGTTTAATACGTCAGACTCAGCCTCATATTACTATACGGTTGCACCCACACCTGCACAGATAAATATGTTGACAAACACCAAACAAATCTATTCAGCTTCTTTTATTGCCCAGTTGTCAGAACAAGGGTTCGACCTATGGAAAGACACAATAGACTTAAAACCGGTCTGGGGTACTAGAGACTGGCAGGTCCAGGGAACAGAGGCATTATTTAGATCATGTCTTATTCCTCAACAAATAATGTTCTTGAATGAAACAGTGCAACAAACAACTTGTCTTGGGTTAACCAGGAATAAAGATCTGAATACACCTCGGGTGCCAGCACCATCACACACTGAGGAGAATGTAACATCACAAAAAGTGGTTACAATGGATGACATTTTGCAAAGCAATAGAACAGACCCCGATTGGAAGGAATGGTTGATTTGGCCCATAGACACCAATGACTGTCAAGAAAGATTCTTGGGTAAAACTAAAGGATTTAGTATTAATAGGCCAGATCCATGTTATGTGCAAAGACAACACCAAGGGGTAGTGACATCGTACAGTGTTGGGAAGTTATGCCTTGACTGGCTACAAACCTCAACACTCACACAGGTGAACCAACACTTAACCTTACTTACAGGGGATGTGGACCTGCAGGATTTTTTATTAGGTCCTAGGAAACCACGTCAAAAACATTTCTTATATGCTGCCTATAACGAAATCTGGAAAATCTCTCAACAAGAGGCCTCGGAAAGATTACAAGAAATTGATCGTCTAAATCTAGAGAAAGCTCCATCAGTGGTCGATAATTGGTTAACAAACTTAACATCCAGGATATATTCACTGGGCAACATTGTATCTTCTGCTATCGATGTACTAGAACAAGAGTTGTCCATACTACAACATGGGCAATCGCAATTGCGTTCTATTATATTGTTAAGCTGGACGCTGCAATCGTTGCGTGCAGGCTATGTGCCATGACTGTTTATAAACAGCACGTCTCTGTTTTCCTTGTACAATCTGACAGAGAAACAGATAGAAATGGTATAGAGGGGGGCAAAATATACAATGCTGCACGTTGAAAAACTGGACAGATTAACATTTACAGTGGCAGAATCACCGTCCACAGAATGGTTAATCCATGGCCACATAACTCTCCCGGTCACAACATTTCAATTCCATTATTGCCTAGAACAAATGCAGGCAGGCAGATTTGAAGAAATGGGTAAGGAATTCATCAAGGAATCTTGGAAATTGCCGTACAAATTTCGATGCCGGAGTGGGGAAAAGAAGTGTTTCTTAGTGGTACTAACTGCGAGAATACATTAAATGGATCACTTATATGCCAGGATATAATGCTTCATGGGGCCTGCAATGGTTTGGTAACAAACTTATCCTGTCACTTCAAGGGTGCCCCAGCTGCTGGGATCACTCCAGTATTCAAACTACTTTCGAATAGGAGTTACTTGATGCTGAACGATCAAGGTTGCTGTGGGATGCTTCCGGGGATCGCATATCTGGTAACTGTAAGGTCCAGGGTTACTTGCTGTATGCAAGTATTGTTTCCCCCAACACATACAGTCAGGGAGGCGCAGCTATGGCCTTTGTTAAATATTTCATTAATACCGTTTGATACTTTGAGCAGGATGAAAGCCATGCTTACACAGAAATCTGTGCCCTTAACCTCCGCTCGAGAGCCTTTTGATCTCCAAGTAGCAAGGTCTTCAGCAGAGATACAGGCACTTATACGTACAAACTGCCCTTTCCATTTCGCAGAAATGGTAAATCGTATCTTTAACATGTCTGATACTGTAGGCATTGTCCACCTATTTAAGAACGTAGGTTCTGGACTGTTAAGCACCTTTCAGACGGTCCTCGGTTATTCCAAATTGTATACACTCCGTACTGGGAAGCAATTTTGGAGGACTGCCGCTGATCCTGTTTCTAATAGCAGATATCCCGATTGTCGTGTTTTTGCTACGCAATGGACGTCCCAGTCACCAAGGAGATGGAAACAGTACTCCTGGAGAGAAAATACCGTGATCGCATGGTACAACTTCTAGGCACACCTCGCCTAAGTGAACTAAGTGCTTCTTGGTTCTTGTCGTTTAGACCAGTCTGGATGGACTGCATCTTACCTGTCCTCCGATGCCTGTTATGCGGAGAAGAATGCGTGTTGGATCTCTGTCTGACACTCCCATCATGTGCGCAACCGGACGTTGGCGCTTTACTGGACCTGATAACGGCCCATGTTCTGCAGTGTCCCCAGCGTATTCTCATGTTGATATCAGCGCCTGTTGGTACAGACACCTGCTCCTCCTCTGACACCCAGGCCTTGGATGGCGCACAGGCGGCACAAGCTGCCCCAGCACCGGCTGTGGACAGCACGGAAAATCATCTGTGCTCAATAGACATAATCTGCGAGGAGTTACAGGGACCGCCAACTGCGGAAGCAAGCAACGAGAATGTTGCGTCTACCAGCCAGGACACAAACATTTGACTTATTTGGCCAGTCGTGTGCTGGGAAGAAATTCGGCTTTATAAAACAAAACAGAAAACTGAAAATCTATATCAAAATTGACATTCCTTTCACACATGTATGGCTTTCAAAATGCTTGTAGTAGTTCGGACTATACCTACGGACAAATTAGAACAGTAGCCTGTCAATTTCTAAGACTTTCCCTTTTTAAAATTTTTTTTTTTTAGGAAAACGTTTTCAAACGAATGTTTTTAACATAATAAACTAATGTTTTGTATATTTGCATACACATATCTAGAACACCTAGTAGTACGTGTAGAAATTAAAACTATGTCGTCCATTCGGTCTAACATCCTTCGTGGGGTGTTCAGCTCGAGACCAGGACGGGGTCCCACAGTCTCACTTGAGGTAATGGGGTTGACTAGATCCTAGAGGAATTCTTGGCTTAACACCTTTACACCTACACCCATGCTAGGTACACTTAGGTACATCTAGATAGGGAAGCATCGTAGGAGTACGCATATTTTATGTGTTTTATATACTTGAATGTATTCATGATTTAGTAAGATGGTAGAACTCTACCATCCTTTTACTTTTGTAGTACTGTTATTCGTTTATCTCCGATACTGTCTAACGGTTGTTGCAACACATCCATTTTACACCCGAATAAAATGTTCAATAAATGATTATTGAAAACGCCCAGCTTGTTTTATTCGGTGTATCTCTCTGAGACAGACTAAGTAAGCATGAGTGACTGAGCGAAAGGTAGTACATTGTTTCCACGATCCTGAGGGATCAGGGTTGTCATGTTCTGAGGTTTCCAGAATCTATTCTCTCCTTGATGAGAGGAGATTATAGTGGCACTGTGAGCTAGCTGATACAGACAGGCTAACATACCCGGTGGGGGTGCACGGAATCAGTCTGCCACCAGTCCCACAGTTTATGTTATCCCAACGTGCAGATCCTGTATAGGTCATATAGGAACTACACGACAGAGGTAATACAGAGATTCAAGAAAAGGGCAAAAAAAACAACACTCGAGAAGCATTACTAGAAACCAACCCTAAGCCCAGATAACAGAACTTAACGTCACCACATGTGTACCCATTTTGATTACTCAAAAAAAAAAAAAAAGATTGATATGATTAACAGAAATTGAAAAATATTAAACACTAGAGATGACTTTCAGGGCCACAGTTCACATTCAAAACGGTCATGGAACTTGAAAGATCACCTAGTACATTTAAGAGCAAGAATGGACAAATCTACTCAGTAACCAGAGGCTGGGACCTACCATGAATAACTGTTACCCTTGCAGTAATACAACTAACTACATATATATATGGTGACTTGTCTACATCAGGTACACTTTGTGGGGATGACTACATGTCCAGTGAAAGTACGAATAAACAAACATAGGAGTACTATTTGATGTAAATGCACCACTACAAAACTCAGTTAATTTCCTGGAGAACAATCTTGCACCAAACTACATGACAGACAGTCCTTGAGACTATATGGGAATGTCTTAATACCATAGACCGTCTCTTTAATAAGGAACACTGGATCTACAGATTGAAACATTCTTTGTTGGTCTGAACAATGAGATTCTGTGGTCCTTACTCTGACACTATAGCATAGAAAACTCTGATAAGATTCCAGATCTACATTGCCACATACCCTCACTGTCATCATCTTACATTATAATCTGCAAATTCACACTGCTGGCCCGATGTGTAGTAGAGACACTAGATATTCCGAAATCAGTGCCTCTTTGCCATTATGAATATCCAATATGCACTAACTCAAATGGCTACAACAATGTAAGAACATTCCTAGCAAGTGGGTAGCACATGGAGCGACAGATATGCTTTGATAACGGAACATTGTCACTAGGGGTGGGCGGAACTTGGAGTTTTACCCTGCAGAATTCCGCAGAGTTACATAAAACTCTGCGAGATTCCGCAGAGTTCCACAAGCGGCAGAATTTCAGCACATTGCACTGCTCGCGCTGATTTTTAGCAACGGGAGCTTGTTTTGCAATGTTAAATCAGAGCAAACGGCACGCCATGCCAGAGGGCCCTACTTCTATCTGCCGTTCAAGCAGATTTTCTACTCGAGCGACAGCATTCTCAACACAAATGGTAGTGATTGGCCGCGTTGAGAAATCGTGCCGGGACTCATCCTAGCACTTAATTTTTCTCGCTCGCCAACTTAACGTTGGTGACCTGCACGCGAGGAAAAACTCCTCCAAGCGGCAGTTTGCAGAGTTTTTTCGGATCTTCACATGGAGGGGGCAAAACTCCGCCGGCGAAGTGGAATTTACCGCCCACCCCAAATTGTCACCCCTGTTGATTACAAAGATTCACCTACTAAGGAATAATGACTGGGTAACTTTACCTACAAACGGCATATAAATGCGAAAGGGACAATTAAGTGTAAAATGTCCCCTTTCAAGATCTCACCCACTTCAGCCCCTCCATCATCGCCATACTGGGACCACGTAACCAATAAAAACGCCCCATTCAAGATTTTGCCAATTGAAGATGCCTACGTGATGACACGTAAATGAAGAAATGCAAGCAGGTATGCCAACGACGACACTGCACTGCTCAAGTGTAACCAATGTGCACAAGTGCCTTTATATACCCGACTCCACCGGCAAACCTCAGAAGTAGGTGAACTGGAAACATTAATGGTCCATGACTTAAGTCTCACAATAATTGAGGCCAAAGATTCTGCAATTTAACTGTTATTGCTCATGTAGATCAGTGACCCAATGGGTGCTAAGTCCCAACATCCCACAGGGGCCCTGACCAACGAAAGTCTAGCGTAAGAAATCCCTTAACAGTGGAAATTTACTCCCGGATTCATTTTTTTATAGAGGGCCTCAATATCACAGTATTTTGTAGTGACCTTTGCAGTGTTCACAAGGTACACGTTCAAGAATGCCTGGTGAACCAGATATTAGTTTAAAATGTTATATTACAATGCATTCTGAGGAGGCACAGGTGTCTCTGAACGGACATAAGATCACATCCAGATAATTGATTGTAGAAACAAGTGTTAGGATGTTGGGGCACCAAATAAACAATTTTGAAAGTGGCAATATATTTGATATGTAGCTTAGAAGGAATACAACACACTAAGAGAATTCAGGTTGGTAGGTTTTCTAGTTCAGTACATAGATTATATTTTTTGCTTTAAATGCTAAGGCAGTTCTATTTATATTAAATGACAGGGTAAAAGTTACCAAATTTACTTTGCACTCAAGACAGTTTTACTTAGCCATGATGTGACTTCCAATACAACCTGGACTAATTTAGGGGTTGTCAATCGGAGGAAGAACAGGGAAAGCACTATCCAATTATCTTGACTGAATACTAATGATGAGAGAGAATGGAGAATAGAACAATTCCCATAACAGCAGACCGACAAGTTGAATGGTGAAAGGATAAAAAGGTTGACAGAGATATAGGACAGAGAACTCAGACCCCTTGGTAAAATGAACAAAAAACTAAAGTATAGGGTATTTAGACAATTACCTTGGTATTGCCAAAAACCGAGGTAGCAATAAGGTTCAGAAAAGCAAATTGACTTCACTCAATTAGAGGAAAGAGCCAACAAGAAGGGGTGGGGTTGCATGAGAAAGGGTAGTTAAACTTCCCAAACCATACAGCTGCATTTCTTCAAGACACAACTGAAAGGGGATTTGGATCACTTACATTGTGCTAGGATAGATTGGAAACAGACCTTCAAAATATAAAATTACCATTCTGCCCACAAAATTAAAAACCAATCAAAGATATAAAAATGCTTAGGCAATGCATAACTGGTGCACTTTTAAACTGATCGATAGATTTTTTTTACTGGATTCTTAATCAAGTTTAAGAGCAAAGGGACTTAGCAGGATGCTCCATCAATGACTGATAGTGTTAATATAAATGGAAGAAGTTGCTGCCTTATACGAAGAGATGACAGTAGTGTTAAATGCCGAACTCCAATATCACCAGTTTAAGGGTCAAAATATGATTGTAATAAATTCAATGAAGCTAACCTGGTTATTTAAGTCTTAAAAAGGGTCTAGGATTTGCTACCCTAGTTAATTATGATGGTTCCATCTGAAACTTAACCACAAATGAAATATTGTGCAGTATTAATTCAAAATAGTGATAGTTTTTAGTTAGACATCCCATAACACCAGCAAGTGCACAAAGGAAGCAGTTGCAACAATACAAAAAGCAGTCCAGTCATAATTATTGAACTCGCAAATGGTATGAATTACTAACTGCGAGAGTGGGTGATCTTTTTACTTTTGATAAATTAATTTTAAAAAGTTAAAGAAACTCCAGCACAAAAAAGCAATTAATGCTTTACAACAATACTGTCCTCTAAAAGAAGATACATAATTTAAAGCTTTCCAAGAACCCAGATTTGTTAGAACAATCATGAAATAGTCCACTGCATACTGTACGAAATTGGCGTATAAGTTTAAGGGGCTTAAAAGAAGAATCACTACCCTTGTATCCACTAATTAAACATGCGCTCAACCCCCTGGTAGCTATGACACAGAGCAGACAGGTTTACCATACAGGAAAATCTATAAAGTATTTATGAAGTGCTAAAATAGTAATAGTTGAAATGCAGAACAAAAACCCGCAAACAAATTATATTACAGATTTAATAAGCAAAATAACAAAAATCCAATAAGGGGACCAGAGATAGTAATTTTAAAGACCTAAATAAAAATTGTACCTAGAAGCACAAAGTGCCAACGATGGTCAACGGTTGCGGTAGCACATGAGCCAATCAGGATATGTAAAACATTAAATACACATATCCTACTTTTAAATACACATATCCTACTTTTAAATACTATACACCCTCACCCATCAGGTTTTAAAGGCCTACCTTAGGGGGTGACTAATAAACATTAAAAAGGAAGGTTTAGGCCTGGCAAAAGGTTTATTTTGCCAGCTCGAAATGGCAGTTTAAAACTGCCCAGCCAGACTGCACTGGCAGGCCTGGAAAACGTGGTTTTCAGTGCAACGGGGGGGGGGGGGGGGCACAATGAGTGCTGCATCCCACAGGTATCATCTAATTCACATGCCCTGGGTACATGTAGTACCATATTAAAGGGAGCTATGAGTAATTAATTGTGCCAATCTGGGGAATACCAATTTTAAGGTTTAAAAGGGAGAGCAAGAGCACTTTACCACTGATTAGCAGGAGTAAAGCGTGCAGTCTACAGCCAACATAAATAGGGTTCAATAATAAGGCAAAAAAAATCCTGGGTGAACCTGCAAAAAGGGCAAATTCCCAACACCTGTCAATTAAAGGCCTAAAATAAAGCTGTGCCCTCGCCCTACTACTTTTCCATGTGTACATTGCCGACATCAATGCAATCTTAAACAACTTCAAGGCATGCCCTCCAACCTTAACGGTGACCGAATATTCACTATCCAATTTGTGATGACACTGTTCTCCTCGATTACACCAGAATTGGCCTACAACGCACAAGGCTATGTACCAACTGTAATAATCAGCAAAAGAACTACAACAAAAACTAAAATAAAGTTCCATGGACCCTAAAATACCAAGGAGTGCCACAGTGCATGGGACAGCAACCTCTGGAACAAGGAGGCTTCGACACCTATGAAGGGGTCACGCTCTGTACAAAAGAGGACCAAAAATCATGTTTGGAAAAACAAAATAACATTTTTTTAAAAGCATCATTAAGATTCAATTTGCTCAAACTTTACAAAAATTAAGACGGATCATTAATTATCCATCTTAAACGTTATCAAGGGTTCATTTCTACCATCGTTAACTTATGGGATGGATGCTTTTCCCGACAAAGCCAATGCCTTGCTAAACGCAGCAGAGAAAATATTATTTAGAGCAATCTTTAATCTCCCTCAATTCCAGCCCAAATCAGATTGACGTTCGGAATTATCAACCAAAAGCTAAGAGCAACCAGTTCTATGGCAAGCTATTGGTCCAACATGAAGAAAGCTGAGCGCAACACACAGAGCCATCCTATGCCAGTAGGTGACTACCCCAAGTCTACAAGCAAATAATCCGTGGCACACAAAACTGGTTAAGTTTTAACCAACCTTATCATGGAATGCCAATGGGCCCAGCAGATTCAAAAAAATTCATTCAAACCATCCAAAAACAAAAAAAAGAGCCAACACAAATTTCCAGCTTTTCTTTGAGATTTAGCTAGTGATCACTTTTTTCTGCTCAAAGAATCACTTATCATACCATGCAGTTTTAAATCCCTGGGCTGGGAGGATCAAATATTTGCGACTATGCTTTGGGATTAATTGATGCTGGGGAAAAGAAACATGGAAGTACCCACGACCCCCATCTCACATGCAGGTTTCATAATTACCACCAAGAGTGTAGCACATCTAACGTGCTGCTGTTCAAAATTAGTTTGGGAACGAAGATCCTTTATAATCAAAATTTTCAATTCACTAGAAATGAATAACGCAACAAGGCTGTGTTATTGATCAACAGTCCTTCAGTGTTAAAACAGTGTAAGTTCAAATACTTGACTAGGATCCAAGATTAAATTAACCTCCAATACATTTCTACACTTTATTTTTACTCCCTCTCAAAGAGGATCAAAGATGGATTAATCAAATGACTATCAAATCAGAACGCATATTATTCACTTTCACTTGTGCCACAGGATCTGCATGAAGCAAGTTTATCAAACCCAAAATACCCCCCTCACCCGGTACCATACGACAGAGCATTTCACCCATAGATGGCTACTCTAATGCAATAACGCTTTTTTACGTTGAGCAGGTCATCAGCAGCTCGGAAGGCGGACTCTATATTGTGCAAGACTGACATCAATATACACAAATTAAAGGCAGTGGACCGCTGAGGGGTTAACCTCAACTGCTCTGTGAGTACTAGCATATGCATCAGAGGTAGTAATCTTTGTGCCAAAATCTATGCAAGAATGTCATCATCCACGTGTAAAAGTGAAAATGCTCTATATGACAAAACACCAATTAGAATCGTGGCCATGCTTTAATCGCACAGTAATTGTGGCCTCTAACATCAGGGGAGGGGTGGCATTTTTCCTGATCTTTGGAAGTTTATAATGCAGCTATACAAACAGGCAGCAAGAACATTAGAAAACTCTTCATACCACTCCAGTGGGAGGCCATCACCCCTAAGGGCCTCAATACTTACAAGATTAGTTCTCACACTGTTAACATCTTGACAAGGGGGTGGGGGGGGGGGGGGGGGGATCAAGCTCTCGCATATCCCCTTATATCCATGCTAACACCGTTTTTTTGAGTAACTGGTTATATCTTCAGTAGAGTGCAACAAACAATGTATATGAGCGCCCATAACACTGTTATAAGATAGCCAATGATGAAGTAGTGATCTGCCCATTGTTCCTTTACAGCCTCTGTATCCATTCAAAATCACTGTATGCATTCATTATCCATGCTATTTTCCCAGGCCTGCCCCCCTCCCCAAATGCCCTAGCTTGTGCATTTTTCCCTAAACATAGCACCTCACTGTCTGCGACTTCTTGAAATTCCTACAGAGTCAATTGCAAATGAATAAGGCTGGTCCCATCTTTACTTGATTTATACATTATTTTGAGTTAGGTTGCTTCTGTAGGGAACCTAAACATGTGTGCAGGGCCTCCAAGATGCCTGATCCTTTATAAATACATATCTCCCCGAAAATACACCTTGAAGGCTTCCTATGCGGTCCCTACAATAGCAATCAAACCTTCGATTAATTTAAAATATTCTACTATGCTTGTCCTACCCTCAGACTCAAACACAGCATCTTACTACTCTGATCCCTTTAGTCTCCAGCTCAATAAGTGCTGGGGGGGGGGAAGAGACAAGGATTATCTAGGACCAAGACCACCGGAGAGTGATCCAAAAGGGTGCAGGCTGAATATAACCTTGCAGTTCCAACCAAACAGCCAGATGCCAGACACAAGCCAATATGGGTGCTTTCATCATGCAGCCGAGTAATCAGTATATCCCATACTTGATCGATGCAAGTACTCCAGACACCCACTAACTCATGTAGCTGCATGATATGGACTGGTGCATTTGTTCACCTAGAGGGAAGCCTTTCACCCTCAGCAGCCCTGTCCTGCTGTGGAGAGAGCGCCAAATTAAAATAACCCCTCCCCCAGAGCATTGCATATCTGAGCACTTGCATACATTTCAACATAATAGCATTGAAAAATTCAGGAGTATCTATTAGAGGCAAATAAGTTCACAAATCCCATTGGTTTAGTGCCAAACTATCCAGCTACTAGAATCACTCAACCTTACATGCCACTTTGCCACTCCCTCTGAATGAAATTTACAGTTTTGTGTGTTAAGGTTTACACCCCTTGGAGTGTGCAGAAAGAGAAATAACCACCCTGACCCATGTAGAGGCAAACAAGGCATGTGAAGCGGTGAAAGAGGGGTCTCCTGAAGGAAGGCCACATCCATCTTATGCAATTCCAAGTAAGCCACCACTTGTCATGCTTTGCACAGATTAACATATGTATTCAAAGTAAGGGGCTTCACCATAATGTATTATCCCTATTGATACGACTAGATGACCGAAATATATGCCAAATTTAAAAAAGACCTGCATTTGGTCTGGTCTTCTGTGGCCTCCCAGTGTCATGTAAACATAAAGCAAGCCTTCGAAGAACCCCCTCATACCCTTCTGTCTTCCCACACCAACCCCAAACATCAGTGGCCATTCAAACCCCAACCAAAAACGACAAAACTTACAGTGGTCCCCATCTTCAGTGCGCTTCACCTATGGGTGTGCCAAGGAGCACATGTCCAACTTAGGGCAATACAAATTATCCATCAATGAAATGAAAAAGGCCTGCCCTCCATCAACTTTTAACACCCCATATCCTACTCAACTATACAGCTACAAAATATACAGATACTGATGTATTTACTACAACAGCATGCACACTGGCATTCAAGGCATTAGTATGCATCTGTTAAGCACAACAAATGGCAACAAATCAGACTCCTAATATATGCAGTTAGTGCAACGGTGCAACAGTCATTAATACCGAGGGCTCCAGAGCCCCAAACCCCAGTTCAAAGAAAAAGAACTGCCAGAGTCAGGTCTCACACAAGCTTTAAGTAGGAGTCCATGAACTCCTGCACTGCTTCAGGGTGGGTAAATAGAGTGTGCCTTTCCATTGTGTTGATAACTTAGCTGGATACAACAACGAGTATCAGTTCAACTTCTTACGCAGTGTCTTTTTGAGTTAAAAAAAGAACATATGGCCTCCTGGAGCAATGGGGTGAACTAGGGGGTAGAATGCAACAAAGGATCTAATAAATCTAAGCTACGAAGGTATTCGGTTCAGGCTCAGTATAGTGTGTCTATCCCTATAGTTAAGGAGATGCACTATCATGGGTCGTGGACTCTGCCAGGGTCTTGGTGCAAGGGATCTGTGCACCCTTTAAATTAAACACAAAAAGGGAAGGCATGTTGACCAAATCCCTCATTAGCTTCACCAGGGCCTCCAACGACCCATGTGCGGTGTTCTCCATATCAGTTATCATTGCCCCTGCTGTGGACAATATTTGAACATGTTTATTTATAGGTTTAGTTAAATGATCCATGCACATAATGAGGCTATCTATTTTTCCCACTTCTATGGAGTGTACAATCACTTTCATTTCTTTGAACAAATTAGCTACTTCACTGCTTTGAGCATCCGTCTGCACCGGTTGATGATCCTCAGGTTGACTTGACCCCTGCCTCTTGTCAAAACGAATTCCCCTTGCTTCTGATGAGTTTTGCCCACTGTACCAGCACCATCAAGGGCTAACAGTGCCACAATTTCACAGTGAAATAAGATGCATCTTGCTCAGGCCTGTGGGTAAATTAAATGCAAAGACAATTCTCTGCAGATTCTCCACTGCCACCTCACCACCAACATGTTCGGTGAGACGTAACCCAGGAAAGCCAGTTTAAGTAAAGCATACAGTTATCAACATAGTCCCAGAGTAGCACAAGTTTAACAATCTACCCCAGAACGGGATTCTCTCATCGCAACACATCCCAACGGGAGCAGATTTACAAAGGGTGTTATTATAAATAGAGCAGTATTAGCCACAGTATACACACTATCCCTTCAATACAATGCAGTCTAGTACAGTGCTCAGTCATTCCTTTGGACAGTATCCGGCTCAGTTCTGATATGATTAAGGCGGGAGACCTAGCGCAAACCCTCAACCCCTGAAGCTCTGCTCACTGCCGCCAGCCTGCCTCAGCTGGAGTCCATATGCTCCGCCCGTCCCAGAGCATATGCCTCTGTGCAGCACACAAGGAAACACCAGCAGATGCCTTGACAACAACTTACAGCCAATGGGACTTGAACGATCACTAGTTGTCCCACCCCACCCGCCTCTTCTCTGTGGACTCAAGCCAGAAGTTGCCTGCCTGATGGCAGTAGAGTCCCCAACAGGCAACGGCACAGTACTCCCCACATGCTACCCAGCCCCTAATCACGAACTCCGCACTGCATACTTATCAGCTCAGACGGAGCCAACAGGCCTTTCTTCCTCCTAGGGCCGCGCTCCTCTATCCAACCCTATAACTGCTCTTCACGGACCCCAGGGCAGCCTAGAAACATTGATAGCTGGACGCTATTGCTCCGTTTCCACAAATGGTGCCTAGGTCATACAACAAGGGGATTTAACAAATATTGTTCCACAATTGACTATCTTTTCATGGGCTGGAGGACACCCATAGAAAGGTTCCGGGGCTAAAAATTGAGCGGCTTAGAGGGGCGTGGCTAGCAGTCGACCTAGATGACCGCATCTTGAAGGGGCTCCGGCGGCTCTCCGAGTAATGCCCCTATAAAATCCGTCCAGATATCCAATCCTGCATGGGCCATTAACTGGGCAGCACTAAATAGGAGCCCGGGCGGCCCGGAGAAGAGCTGCGGGCCACGAGAAGCTAGAGAATCGCCGATGGCAGCGAGGACGAGGCAAGGCCTACGTGCCTGAGCAGCGCTCCAGCGTAGTGGTTGGGAGTGGCCGAGAGAGACACCCATGAGCCACGGCTGACAGACCAGAGCACGGCCCGGTGATAAGTGAGGGAAGCAAGGTGATCGATGCGGCTGCTCCCACTCGGTAGCTGTGAATAAAGCACTGGTGAAGGGCGAGTGCGGAACCGTGGCGAGTGCGGCGGCAGATGGAACGGCTGCCTCGAGGCAGAGTGGAGGGATGCGCGCCCGATGTGAGAGTGCCAAAGACGACCGAAGAGGATGCCATTGAGTAGGCAGAAGCGGTGGTGGCCAACCGAGTGATGCCTAACGGTACCGGAGGGGGGAGGTCCCAAAATCAAGGCAATCGGTTACTACCGGCATGACGGCAAGGCCGTGTTGAGTTGCAGCCTAGTGACAAGACAACCCGCGGCTCGGGCCCAGCTCTCCCCGCACTCCATTCTCTCTTGCGCTCCCCCCCCCCCCCCAAGATGTCTGACCGGTCTGCCTCAACCGTGAGACAAGGGCAGATACTGGCCCTAACTGAGACATAAACCCTAGTGCGTTTCTAGCGTGACTAAAGGTGGAGCCTTAACCCATATACTATACACCTCAAGGACCGGTCTCAGACCATAGTGTCTATATAGTGTCACCATTTCTCTCGCTTGCTGGGGTCTTGATCACTCCCAGAGATTGAAGGGTGACCAACCTGATAGGAACAACGTCGGGGAACAAGGGTGCGCGTGCAACGCACCAAACAAAACTAGATAAATTTGCCCATGCCAGACCCCCAGGAAGTGCAAAACGAGGAACAACGAACGCTCTCCACTGGTCCGGATGACACTCTTACACTACAGGACATCATGACAGTAATCCAGGGGGTACGCACGGCGCTGGAAGTGACAATAGACACAGTGGCATCACAAGTCACCCTGATGCATGCAGATCTCCGAAACCTCGGTTCTCGCGCCAAATCTATAGTCTCCTTGCAGACCTCCAACAAAACATTGGAAACTTGACACTTTGCTAACCACTACGGCTGCACTGGAAGCAAAGGTGGAGGATTTTGAGGGGCGATCCTGGAGAAATAATGACAATTCTGGGGGTGCCGGAGCGTGCGGAGGGCCCGGCAATGGATCTCTTCGTGGAAGACCTCGTAACAAAACAGCTACATCAGCGTAATCTCTCCACCTTCTTCTCGGTGGAACGAGCACATCGAGTCCCAGGAGGCCCACCAAGACCTGGGCTCCCACCTCGCCCAATAGAGGTGCGAATTTTCAATTATAGAGACAGAGACATTATATTACAGATAGCTCGCACTGGTCCACCTCTCAAATTTGAAAAGACCCGGTGGTCTTCTATGGCCACAACCTGGACCCCCCCCCGCGATGACTCCGAGATGACGTACAACACTGGAGAACCCTGCCCCTTACACTGTTGGGAAAGGCCCCTCTTCACAAGATGATGGCACTACCCCGATTATTATATATACACCGCACAATACACCATACCCAGTCCCCCCAACATATTTCCAAGCCATAGAAGCGACAGTGAGATCACTCCTGTGGGACGGGAAAACCCTGAGAATAGCTTTGCACAAAGAGCTGGTATGAAGGCGGAATTGCCCTACCGGCCCTACAATACTACTTCTGGGCGGCACAACGGACAGTAGTTAACCATTGGGTCCACTGGCCACCAGATCCAGCCTACCGAATGAACAGATATAATATGCCAATAGGAGGGTATCTTAGAGCAATATATGGGGGAGGACGCAATATGCCAACACACGCCCCCACCTCAGTGACGATGAAAATCTGCACTGCGACACTGACAAGATTAGGATGGCATGATAAAATTACACGGGCCACTCGCCTGTGGGACTCGGTACAACTAGGCCAATTGGCGAATTGCCGAGGTTTCGATAAATGGGACCTAATAGGTCTCTCACAGGTGGGCGAACTGTGGACTTGTGGAGAGGTACAACCTTTTACTGAACTGCAGCAGGAGTACGAGTTGGCTCCCTCACAAATATTTCGCTACCACCAGATCAACCATGCACTGAAACGAGCCATTCCACAAATAGCGGAACTTCCTGGATCATCCCCACTAGAGAATAGACTGCTCGATGACTATATGCCAAAGACGGCAGTCTCCTTAACATATCGGAAAATACTAAATAACTCCCAGGGGAATTTAACAAAACTCAGAAAAAGATGGGGGGAGGACCTAGCACATATAGAAGATGAGGAGCGGCCGGAGGCGACTGCATCCCCAAAAGAGGTTGCCATACGCTCCAGTTTTCGATTGATCCAACTGAAAATTCTACACAGAACTTAATATGCCTGCACCACTCTTGTAAAAATGGAGAAAAGAACCATGTCGCAATGTGTCTGGAGCTGTGGGCGTGAGGGCACTTTCTTCCTTATCTGGTGGGACTGTCCTGTAATCCAGGAATAATGGGGGGAAGTGAGGTCCCGGGTGGGGGCGATCTGTGCAGAGAGGGTTGACTTCATTCCCCGATTATGTTTGCTGAATGTATGGGGAACAACAGATCTCTTGAGTGGAGGAAAATTATGGGTTACACTCTGCCTCATGGTCGTGAAAAGTAATGTAGCATGAAAATGGGGGCGGACTCTAGACCCACCCTGAAAGATTGGGAAGAAGATATGGATTGGTGTATGCAAGTGGAACGTGTGATTTATGAGAGATGGGGATGTCTCCAAAAATGTCTAGAAACTGGAACACTGCTAGAGGGATGCTCTGCCCACCCGTTCAGGGAACCACTCAACTGGAAGAAGAGTGACACCTTACAGGGGCGACAGGGCCCATGTTTCTACAACTATTGGATTGTATTTCCTAAAAATGTGTGAAGGTAGTCCTTGCTTATGTATGCAATGCCACAACTGTCCATCTGTAAGAACTAAACTGCTGCTGTTCTGTTTTCTGCTTAAAATAAAAGGATTTCTTTTTTTTTAAATTGAGCGACTTAAATCAAAACAAAGGCAAACATGATCTCAAGGACAACTATACTGTTACGGTACACGCAAAGTCTGCACTTTCACAAAGTCAGGCAACAGAATATAAACATAGGGTTCATGACCTGAACAGTGAAATTTGCAAAGCATAACCTACACAGACATCGAAATCTCTGGGAGCCTCCATCCCAAGACACACTCAACTTATAACAGGACTTTGTCTCGGAGGATCTCTATTGGATACTAATTTCCTTTTCTGGGTCCTGCCCAGATCGTGGGCAGTCATTAAAGTTATTTTTTAAGAAATAATGTAAAAACATACTCTAGCTGCTTTCGCACTGCTTTCCCCGTGGAACCACTGGCACTTATGCATCACTAGAGGATAAAATACACAGCAATAAGTGCTCTACTGCAGAAAAGAAATGGCAGAAGAGTAGGGGAGGGTGAAGAGGCTGAGCACCCGCTTCTCTCTGCATCATAGATATCAAAATATTATCTCTACGCCACTGTGTTATTCCCCCACACAACTCAAAGTTTAGCCAACATATATTCAATGTCGAGCAGGCTGTCATTTAGAGGTAGTGTGGTAGGCTTTAACAGCCCATATGTACACTGTACTTCACTATTGCCCTAGTTTAAGCTTCTTATCTTTAATGGACATGGATCAAACTTTGAATTTCAGTGATCTCTTTAACAATTCCACTGTCCCCCTAATTTCAAAGCCTTCGTTTTTCTAAGTGTGCCACAAAGTCAAACAGAACAACAGGCCATGGCATATGACTGAGATGACCGAGATGTAAAACTGATAATGAGCTGAAAGAGACTCCACAACCTCCCCATTGGGAACACTAAACATTATCTCATACGATGCAGAACAGACTAACACATACGCTCAAAACATCTAACCCAATTAAAAAGGTGACCTATTTGTCATAAGTGGAATATTTGAAACTGGGTAGAAGTTGGGTGGGCCACGTTCATACAGCAGAGTGAAAACTTAAAAATAAATGAACAGCAAATGTAATTAATTACATTAGTAGATAAAACTAAAGACAGGGCAGTAGATTTTCCATGCTTTACTTATTACTCTCAATTAGTACGGTCCAACTTCTGAACACTATATACATATCTTT
This sequence comes from Calotriton arnoldi, assembly GCA_963921515.1. Lineage (NCBI taxonomy): Eukaryota > Metazoa > Chordata > Amphibia > Caudata > Salamandridae > Calotriton > Calotriton arnoldi. The sequence continues at coordinate 2,632,143 of CAWUFW010000262.1, forward strand.
AAGAAAATCTCATTTCCAAGGACCCTGAAGCAGAGATCATAAGGGTTCCTCAATCTACACAAAAAGAAGCCCAGGAATGCTTTTTATTTGTGGAACTGGCTACTAGATTACCAATAAGTTGACGACAGCTACCTCAAGAGGTTCTCTATACAAGTAAACATTTGAGAGGATTTGTCTGTTAATTTTTCTTAGTCTCTGCTGCTCCAGTTAACCTAAAACGAAATCCTCCAGCATATTAATTTATAGATGTGTGATCAAATGCCAGTAGGAAACCAATTGATTTTGTAAATATCCCTGAAGGCCTTAGAGAGAATGGCAGTTTAGGATGTTGAAAATGTCATGAAAACATTTAGTTAAACACAACAAAACCACAAATTCAGTCGATATCAAAAGTGGCTGCTTCTCCTATTACCAAGTTGCTTTTTAAGCACACACGCTTTGCGTGTGAGATTAACATTTTGGCCAATAAAACAAAATATATATATGTATCTCGAACGTTCAAGTTCAGCACTGAACAGCAATGAAAAGGATGTTACAACAATTCACCAACTGTTTGATCTATTGTCAAGCAGATATTATGAAAGGTGAGGCAGGGGAATGGGTAAACATTGCAGTTTAAAAGTCTCACAAAAAAATTAAAGATAACACTCACAATATGCCCACACATGAATTAAGCTTGCTCAAGAAAATTTTGAAAGCTGGGAATAGCTTCCAGCTCCATTGAATAGTCAGAAAGAGTTTTGATAGCTGCAATCACTTTGCCAAAGGCTTCAAATGTCTACATAGAAAGTGGTAAGACTAAATGGGTATGCTGAAAACCACACTAAGATTCTTAATTTGCCTACATGAAACATGGACGACAAAACCTTGCAACGACATGCAAAAATATGGTTGCAAAAAGTCCCTATTAATCGTGGATATATATTAAGCTGTATAACCAAGTCAAAGATAAATTTTCACTACACCTTTTTAATATCCATATATTGGCTATACTCATGTAAAATACTTTTTTAAATTACATTTTGGATATATATCATATGCAAAGGAATAGGATCGCATAGAGGCATTTAGTAAAATAATTAAATGCTAACATCTCAGAGGATTTTCATCAACAGCTTGAAGAGTGCGCAATACTATTAATCAAGCTACATAGGAAAGAAGGAAAATAGTTATAACAATTTATTATGAATTTGGCTATGAGCCTTAAAGAGTCCATTGTAATGCAATAGGAAATCATGGAGAATGCTCGATTGACTATGTAATATCCTCTTTATTTCATCAAGTAGTCTTGATGAAAGCGATCAATACTATCGAGGTAAAATACCGGTGTGCTCTATTATTCTTTGGGGTTTTTTTTTTTTTTTAAATTCTAGTAAGGATGTCCAAGCATCCTCCCTTAATCAGGCCTCCCTATTCTGCAGAGCTATTTTATATCCTGTTTTAAGGCTTGCACCTCATCCCAGTTTTGTGGTATCTTTAAGAGCTGTCATAAGATTTCTATGGTCTCTAAACCATGTGAAAACAAATCAACCGTTCCGCTTGTCCTTTCAAGTATGCACTGGGTGGCCAAAAGTGTTAAGAGTTCTTTTGACATGATATGTAGAACAACTAACTGCTATAACATCAGCATGTTCATCTAAGTAAACCATGACATCTTCCTTGGTTGAAGTCAGATAACAATTGCATGGGGTTAACATCAGCCCGTTTTACTGACACCCCCTCTGTTTTTACCAACTTTAATCTCTAAAGACCGGTCTTCAGTTTACATGTCTGTGCTAGTGATCACAACCCTCTCAGTGTGTGTTCTCCTGGGGCAGTTAGCTAAAACAGAAAATATAATTACAAAAGAGAACAAATCCTCCATAAACATAGTAAAGGCAATGGTACTAAAAGATCACTTGACAGTGAATGCAGAAGCTATTTTAATGGGGACGGGGGGGGGAGGAGGGTGTCATGCCTTGAAGCAAAAACTGGCTTATATTACACTAAAATGCTGTACAGTGCATCATCATAAGGATCATGATGAAAATTAAACTGATTCTCCCCTAGTGTTTGATATTCCACAAACAGCTATACAAGATAAATGACAAATGTGATCATTAAAATCACCAGTCCATGTAATAGAAAAGGTTTTGTGATCAACATTTAAATGTCTTTCCAGGTCATGGACAAGTGCCTTTATAGTATCTGTATTTCGGTGGTCATGCGTTACAATAAAAATTAACCACCAAGATATTATGAAAACCTTCACACACTGTACAGAGAAGTTGGTAAAGGGGGGAATCCAAACAAGTCCATGATACTTTTCCTGGAAATAGAACCAAGACCAAAATTGCCAGCCCTCCCTTAGTGCTACCAGACCTAGATGGGGGAGTATCATATGTGAGGTAACCATAGACATGAAAGTTCTTAAGAGCCCTTGTCTCCTAAAGGAAAATTAGATCAAATCTCTGGATAATTCAGATTGGGTTACATTTGTCAAGTTTGTTGCTATTACCAGCCACATTCCATAAAATAAAAACAAACATATCCAAAGCATTTCCAGGTTCAAAGGCCAAATTAACATTAGAGGCAGAGACTGGAGGAGATGGACCAACCACTTGACTGTCTTGAGATCTTGTGTCGAACAGCAATTCTCGAAAGTAATGTTCTCAAATCTTTCTAATGATTCAAGGAGAGCAAAGTTGTTGATAATGGCTGGAATAAAACAAGATATTACATTAACGATTACAGTGAATTATGAACACCATCTTAAAAGAACGGTGAAGAAAAGGATAAAGGGAAACAAATTACAATTGAACCATAAATTCTTCTGCAAAATAAAGCTACATCTATTCACTAATAAAACATTTGTAAAGATCACTTGCAAAATATAAAAGGGGAGCAAAATGAGATTTGTTCTTCACATCAGCTTTATGCTGTAGACAAAAAGCAATACAAAACAAATCTACCACTTGATTCCATTACCAATGTTTTTAAAATTTTATTGAATTTTGCAATTGTGAAACAGCAATATTAGTTTTAGCCACTGGTCTCAATTACTGAAGAAGGTCAAGATTTCTCACTATACTATGGCTCGAGACAGAATTAAATTTAATAGTAAGATTGTTCCTTTTATCAAAAATGCTATAAATTGGATTACTATGGCCACAAAATCAGTAGCTCAGAGTCCTGGCCAACTCCCAATTCAGTTATAAACTAAACCAGCTTTACAGGGACAAAGTCAGGATATCTTATGCAATTCCCAGCTGGTGGTGGGTAAATATTTAACACTATTTCCCAAACAAATCCAATCAGGAAACCAGCTATAGTTTAATACCCTTGTTAAATGTAATGTGGAAGCCATTTGCAAAAACAGCAATTCTACTGTCTACTATAAACGGTAAAGGATAATTATATCCAACCTGTTGAACAATTTGCCTTTAAAAACTAATTTCTGAATCCTCATAAAAGTACCAGTAAACAACGTTTTGACAAATAAGCTTTGAGGGCAACCACTTTCTACTGTCATTATTGATCAATCCACAAGTTGTGACCAGCTGGGTTGTTCTACCTTGTTGCACAAATTAGCAATCCTGGGTGCTCCAACATTCCATTCACGCCTATTGATACTGCTGCATAAAGGCTTCTTGGTACCGGGCTCTAGTGGGGGTAGATATGGACTGTCTGCACATATACTGCACAACAACAAACTAGTTAAAGTGGAGTGCATTTGGGAACCTCTGAGCTTCTCACGTTTAGCTAATTTCCCATGATTTTAGACTGCACTTGCAATCATCCTCCATGCTTCCACGAGGAGGTAGACTAATTCATACTCTGCTATACATCAATGATGCAGCAATATTCCATTGAACACCTTTAGGGTTACAAAGTGGTTCTCAAATACACGTTTAAAAAACCTGTACCATGACTGTTAAAATAACCCTGACAGGTAAAAACTCCCTTTAAATATTAGTAAGTCGGGGGCGTGGCCAAGATGGCACGGAGGTAGGACGTGCCTACACAATTCTCCTGCCCGTTGCCGGGCTAGCTATTGAGCCCCGGGCCCGAGCAGCCGATAAGGGACTGCCAAAATCGCACAAGAGCCCAGAAAATGGCGAGCAGCATCGAAAGCGCCAGAGAAAGGTCCGTAACGGGCCCGACGTGAAGTGATCCGGATACCCGTGAGGAGACAGAGCCGGGTCCGGCAGCTGGGCCCAGCGCTTCGCTAGGCAGTCCGGATGCAGCGGCTGATGAGCGCATGACGCACTGCGGAGGAGGACCGAGGAGCGGAGTCGCGGAAGAAAGCGAACCCTGGGGACCCGTCGCCTGCCCTGTGCGTACACCCGCTACCACCGCTGAGGTGAGGAGGGACTTGAGGGTGGGCCCGGGAGCCCCGACAGAGGCGTCTCCTCCGTGGGACCACGGCTTCGCCCACCGGCAACGCCCGAAGGCGCCGTAAGCGGCTGCGGCCCACACCACCACTGCGGTATGAGGTGGCTCGATCCGGACAATAAGCAGGACTAGGCATCAGGCGGTGTAAAAGCCCCGGAGGGGCGCACCGTGCAGCACAGTTTTGACCCCCGCATCGAGTCACCCCGCAGCCCAAGGCCAGGCAGGCCTCAACATGAAAAGCAGAGCGAGGCGCCTGGCGTGGGGGCCTCTGGGGTGGAGGGGATCCTCGTCGACCTGGGCCTGGACAAATGACTTAAGCGGCCCCCTTTTTACCCCCCACCTACTCCCCGGCAGCCTCCTTAAAGAGAGTGGGCTGAGCTTACGAGGACCCAGCTAAACCAGCAAAAGAGGCACGTCCATTTCGAGCTCGGGGCGGCGGCGGTGCACCGGGAGTCTGCTGAGACTCAGGGGTGAACGCCTGAAGGGTCCGTGGGGCCTTGAGAGACTCAGGGGCTGTAATAACTTGGCCCTCACACCGCTGGGGGGCGGCAGGGGCTGGCCCAGCCGAAACCTTCCTCAAAACACCAACCTCTGCAGGGGCCCAGGGAAAGGCTCAGGGGTCCTAACGGGCGCTGCTCGGATCCGGGCCATTTTAACAGCAAGGCAGCAAGAGCCTCACGGTCCTGGGCCAAATGGCGGCTGGGCGTCCTAAAAAGGACCGCTCAATTAAGGAGATGCTCTTCCGCTAGGGGGCATGCACGCCCGAGGACACTGCCGGGCAGCCAGAACCTGCGGGGGCCGGGGCGACCACTCCCCGGAGGAGCCAGTGACTCGCACATTCATAGAGGCGCTCTTTACGTCCCTCCGAGAGGACCTTCACTCCATAAAGCGCAAACTTTCGCAGGACATTAAAGAAACCCGGAGGGATGTGGCCGCGCTAGGAGAACGGGTGTCGGAATTGGAGGATAAAGAGGGGGGCCGAGAAGAAGAAACAGAGGCACTAAAACAAGAGGTCCTTCGCCTCAAGGAGCAACATATCGACCTACAATCGCACCTCGAAGATTTGGAGAATAGATCCCGACAGAATAATGTTCGTATACGGGGCGTAGCGTCCAAGGCGGAGGGAGTAGATATTTTTGGCTTCGTCCGTAATCTCTTTCATCATATCCTGGGGGGCCCCCAGAAACCAGCATTCAACTCGACAGAGCCCATCGAGTAGGACCCAATAGCCAAAACTCCTCCAATCCACCGTATAAACTGGTCTGCGTGCATGATTTTCAGGTTAAAGAGGAGATCCTGAAAAAAGCGCGCAACATGCACCCCATTGATTTCCGGGGGCACTCCCCGGCCCTCTTCCAGGACCTGGCGGTACTTACACTTCAAAAGCGTCGTTCATTTCACCCAGCTACAGCTCACCTTCGCAGCCATGGGATCCCTTACTCTTGGGGCCACTGATTTTGCCTGATCTTCCGCTGGGAGGGGCGGCTTCTCCAATTATGCTCTTTAACTAAGACTTGCTGAGTGCTGGGAATTGAGCTCCCAGAGGAGCAGCAGACGAGAGGGTCCCCTCCCACTTCCCAAAGAGAGTGGTCCTTCGGATGGCAGAGAATAAATAGACGCCGCACAGTGAACAAACCGGACCCAAAGGAGATCGCCAAGGGCCAGCAGGCAGTGCTAGAGGCGGTTCCTTCGGCCATAGCGAAAGCTGAAGGGGATTGACGAGTGGGCCGCACATCAGCACTGAGCATCGACAGGGGGCAGGGCGGCGGGCGGGTCGGATCCATTGGCCACACGGAAAACCCCACTGGACTCACCATGCAGTCTCTAGCAGCTGCAGGACTAATCGTAAGAATGTTTACGGGTTTATCATTTTGTTATTGTTATTTGTTCCGATTGGGTTTTGTTCAAGTTAACACACTCACCCGCACTCGGATCGTGTTGTAACTCACATACTCCTCCCACAACAGGATCATTATCACTGATAGCAGCCCCGGAGGGGGGATGGGGCTGACACGGACAGTGGTTGGCGATACCACACGCAACTAATGGCAGACAACCCTCTTAAAATCCTTACACTTAATGTGCGTGGTCTTAATAACCTGATCAAACGCAGGGCGATACTTAACTATCTTGAATCCACACATGCAGACATATGTCTTTTACAGGAGACCCACCCCCTAGCCGGGGATTGTCACAGATTGAGGTCTAGGGCTTTTCCACAGCAGTTCTTCTCTTCTGCCCCTTCTAAATCGTCAGAGTGGCCATCTTGGTGGCTAAATCTTTTCGGAGTACAGTGAAGCAAAAAACAGATGAGATTAGGGGCAGACTCCTCATGTATCGCTTTTCCTTCGCGGGGAGACCACTAGTCCTGGGTTCCATATATTCACCCGACGACCGTCAGGAGGAGTTCTTACACGACGCCTTGGAGAGGGCGCTGGGCACGGGGGAACAATTGGTATTGCTGGGAGGGGATCTAAATTTGGTGTTCGGCAACTCGCTGGACAGATCAACTCAGAGGCAGGGTTAGGTGGGAGCTCTGTCAGGCAAGGGCCAGGAGAAACTGCATGAAATGGGAGTGGTGGATCTGTGGAGGTCCAGACACCCGCAAGCTAACGAATTTTCCTTTTACTCCAACGCCCATAAAACATATGCCAGGTTGGATTACTTTCTGGGCACATGGTAGACGCAACCGCTCATAAGAAACATTGAAATTCATACAGCTGCGCTGTCAGACCATGGCACGCTTGCGATCACGCTGTCCTTTCCCCCGGTGACCTCCCCGACCCGACATTGGCGACTGCGCGATACAATGCTGCACCGCCAGGAGGTTATAAAACAAATTCAGCACTTAAAGATTTCCTCACACACAACGACACTCCAGAGATTTCACCAGCAGTCCTATGGGAAACACTCAAAGTTGTCCTGAGAGGAGAGTTTATTGCAATTGCATCAGCAGACAACAAAATCCGTAGGGAGAAAAGGGAGGACCTTATTAAGCAAACCAAGTAGCTCGAGCACATCCATCAACGCACGGGCGCACCCAGAGTGTGGCGCCAGCTTAACAAAGTTCGCGCTCAACTAGCGGCGACGATAGATACGGATAGGGCAGAATACGCCGCTCTGCGCTTGCGCCACTCTTACTACGTGGGAGGGGACAAATGTGGACGCCGCCTAGCCAACACACGGCGGACAAAAAGACACGACCAGGGCATTCAATCAATCTACACGACACAAGGGCAGCTGGCCTCTGAGGGCCCAGATATAGCGAACACCTTTAGAGATTTCTATGCACACCTCTATTCATGCCAATCTCTGGACCCTGAGGCCAGAGCTCATCATCTCCAAGAGGCACGTACGGCCTCGCTTACCGCCGACCAGACAGAATCCCTCGATGGGGGTTTCCACATAGAAGAGGTTATATCGGCCATTGCACATCTCAAACTCGCTAAATCACCAGGCCCGGACGGCTACTCAGCCTTGCACCGCTCCTGACAAGGCTCTTTAATTCTTTCTCGGAACCCGGGGGCGATCCCAGCCTAGATGCTTGCAGCCTCTATAATAGTCCTGCCCAAGCCAGGCAAAGATAAAATGAGATGTAGCTGCTACAGACCTATCTCTTTGTTAAACATAGATTTAAAGTTATTCACGAGCATTATAGCTCAACTGCTCAATACATGTTTACCATTCCTAGTGGACCCGGACCAAGCAGGCTTCATTCCCTGCAGACAAACTAGCGATAATACTAAACGTATTCTCCACATCATCGACAAGGCCGGTAGAGCGCAGGGAGAATACATGCTGTTAGCAGTGGACGCAGAAAAGGCTTTCAATCGGGTCCACTGGCCGTATTTAGAACAGGTTCTCAAACATTTTGGATTTTGAGATAAATGCAGGACTCGAATTCTCAACTGCTATCACGCCCCAACTGCAGTGGTTTGCCTCAATGGGTACACTTCTACCCCCTTCCCGATTCACAGAGGCACCAGGCAAGGCTGCCCTCTGTCCCCCTTGCTTTTCGCCCTCTATATGGAGCCTATGGCCCAGAGGATCCGGGATCACCCGGATATCTGCGGTGTGCAGTTCGAATGGGACCGTTACTCCATTAGTTTACATGCGGATGACGTGCTGGCTACCTTGGAGAGACCGGCTGTCTCCCTGCCAGCTTTTTTGGGGGAGTTAGGGGTGTTCGGGGAGGCCTCGGGGTTCCAAATCAATGTAGAGAAGTCCCAGGCTCTTAAACTCTCCATGCCTCCTCACACAGTGGGGCAATTGTCTACCCCATTCAATGGGCCTCTGAGACGATCCCATATTGGGGATTGAACTGGCCTCCACAACTTGTGCTACAGTATTGTAACTACAAGACGTTGCTTCGCCAAATCCGGCAAGACCTAGGAAGGTGGATGCACCTCCGAATCTCGTGGCTGGGACGGATAGAGGCTTCCAAAATGACGATCCTCCCCAAGGTCTTGTATCTCTTTCAAACCCTACCTCTCTTGCCGCCAACGGGCATGATCGCCACACTCCAGTCCGAGCTAGCACAATTTATCTGGCAGGGAAGGAAACTCCGTATGAAGAGACCTCTGAGCTACCTTCCACCAGACATAGGGGGCCTGGAGATCCCAGACCTACACCTGTACTACAAGGCGGCTCAACTACGTTATTTGGTGGAGTAGGGCCGCCCAGAGTCCGAAAAGCACTGGCTCTTCCAGGATAGGACAGTAGCGGGTACATCCCTTTGGAAGATTCCCTTTCTCCCTAAAAAGCAAAGGCCCCCATCCTTATATCTATCGCCGATAACACGGACGACCATGACTGCCTGGGATCAAACTAGTATTAAACATGGACTGACCACTCATCCATAACCAATGACCCCTCTATTTGACAATCCAGACTTCACTCCAGGGGCCACGGTCGGGGGATTCGTGACTTGGAGACAATCGGCCTGCCATTCTATGGGCCATTTTTTTTAACCCTGACGGCATACTCTGCTAACAGATATATTGTAGGACTGCCCCCAGATTCAGCAATACTGGACACAGGTTATAGACGAGATTGATCGCCACTTGGACACGCAGCTGCCGCGATTTCCGGCCTACTCACTCCTGGGGCTTCCGAATCCCTCACATTCCCTCTAAAATCTAAGCGTGGCCGGCAGATAGGCATGGCACTGGGAGCAGCTACTCAAACTATCCTGGGCCACGGCTCTCGTTCCTACCCATACCAATTGGTTACACAAGATTTGACACATTCTAGGAATGGAGAAGATCACCATGTCTTTAGCTGGGAAGGTTTCTGAGTTCTCAGATACGTGGGGCCCATGTGTGTCATTATTATCGCAGGAGTTCCATGAGCTGACTTGCCCCAGATATCTTCGGCTTCTGCGTGTGACGGAGGCGCCCCTTCCTGCAGTAACTGCAGACAAGTGAAAGATTCCCCAGTCACACAAAGGGTATCGGCATGAACGGGGTGAGTGTGTGTGTGTGTGTGTGTGTGGGGGGGGTGATGCAGGGGGGGTGATGCAGGGGGGGGTTGGGGTTAGTTCTTTTTGTTATCAGTGCGAAATAATGCTTTGTACAGCCGCACTGGGGGTGTCCACCCACGGTGTTAGTGAATCTGCTGCTGATTGTTGTTTTGTCTTCTTTGAAAATGCTAATAAAAGATTTAAACCATAAATATTAGTAAGTCAGGGGCGTAGCCAAGATAGTGGTCGGGTGAGACGTGCCTTTGCGTCTCTCCAACTCCCCCAATTTTGCAGCGACTAGCACCGTCCTGCCAACTCCACAGCACAAGGGAGGTGCACTGGAATCCAGGGGGAGTCCCCTCCCCCCGATGGCGAGAGCCCAACAGCAGCTGAGGTGGCTTGAAGGTGGGTCTCGAGATTGAGGCCTGCAGGCCTCGTGGTTGGTCGGCAGCAGTGGCAAGAAAGAGAGGTGGCTGCCCGGAGCGAGGAAGCGTGACAGCTGCGGGGCCGGCGAGCATGGCCGCGGAGAGGGTGGCCAGACTGGCGGATGGGGTTGCGCAGACCAGCCGACTAGAGGAGGGCACGACATGTAAAACCAAAGGACAGTTGCACTGGGAGGAGGAATTGGGGCGCTTTCTCTCCTCCAAGGAATGGGCTGACATTTTTTATAGAACACATCACACAACATGTCTGGTACGGAGGCAGCCTACAAATAGCCTCCTACTGGTACTTTACACCAGCATGTTGTATACACAGGTGGAACAAGGGTCGCTCAGAGAAATGCTGGAGGGGTTGCCTGCAGACGGGTTCTCTTCTTCATCTTCTATGGCACTGCCCCAAGCTGTCCAGATTCTGGGAGCAGGTATTAAACGACATTGATTCGGCGTTTGAAACTACTCTTCCGCTCTTTCCCGCGTACACTATACTTGGACTGCCAAATCCCCAGACTGTCCGCTCCACTCGCTACGGGGTCCGCAGATGGCCCTAGCGTTAAATGCTGCGCACCAAGTGATCCTTGCGCTCTGGGATTTCGAGAACATCCCGGGCCATAACTCCTGGGTTCACAGACTCTGGCTTTTATTGGCAATGGAACGACTGTCTCTCACAGTGGAGACTAGAGCAGTTACATACCCTGATCTATGGGCCCCCTTTATTTGTATTCTCTTGGCAGAATTCAGGGAAGTGACATGCCCCAAATACCTACAGAATTTGCGCTTGCTCCCCCCCATGAAAAGCTGAACTGGCAGAGTCCCTCCCAACAGGCCTAGACTCCTTTCAGGGCCCTTAGGAGACTTAATCCGCCAGGGGTGCAACAAGTACACACTTCTGGTGCGGGGAGAGGGGGTGGGCAGAGGGGTTGGGAGGCTGAAGTTTTGTCATTGATTTATTTATTTTTTCGTTTTATTTTTGTTGTTTTTCTTGTTGGAATGGTCCCTGCATCGCTGACAACCTCCGGGTTGTGGGCACACAGCTGTGTACTGCTAGCTCTCATGACACACGCTGCCGGCTACTGGTTTTAGGCTAAAGCTGTTATTCACACTGTGGACCTCAATCAATAAACAGAATTGTTCCACAAATATTAGTAAGTCACCCTATGTATGCCTTGTAGCCCATATGATAGGGTACATGGTTTTTAAAAATGGGACAGGTAGAAAATGTATGTTACTTGTCCCTACAGGTATAAGACCCAAACAAATATATTTTCACAGTGGCAGGCCTAGCTGCCCTGAATACAAAACCAGAGTACAGATTAAAATACTAATACGGCATCTATGGAATAGGACCAGCTAGAAAAAGCATGATTTATAATTATTAAAAATTCAATGCAATGTTTTTTCAAATATTGTTATGTAATAGTTACATGTATTCCTACATTTCACAGTAATATCTTTTGCCACTGTACACTGCAGTTGTCTCTCCCTCCCAGCTGCACCAATAATGTTTGATTTACATCATGGAACACATCGTACACAAGTTAACCCAAACAACTTTCCTAAGCGTGTCTTTTTTTATGGTTGTAGCAATTATTTTTATTGGCATAGATTAAGTACTGAAAAATAACACCGAATACAGTGATATGCAAGTCCAGCATGGACCCATATAGAGATACAAAGGTTGATTGTGATACATGCACCAATAACAAACAATCCTAATATATTAGGAAAGGAGAAAAGAAAGGAGGGGCAAGAACATAAGCTAGAGAAAGAGGAAAGTAAAGAGAAGAAGGGCAGAAAGAAAAAGGAGGGAAGACAAAACTACAAAGCATGGGCGAGAAGGTCGGTCTGGCGAAGCCAAACTATAGTAATGCTGGGGTGGGGGTCATCAATTTTCCCTAATTCTCCTCCATGACTTATCAGATCTTTACTAGCTGACCCACCAAGCCCGTCACAATCCTAATATATAAGAAAAGGAGAAAAGAAAGAAAGGGGTAAGAAAATAAGCTTGAGGAATCGAAGAAGGCAGAAAGAAAAGAAGGGAGGGAAGACGAAACTACAAAGCATTGACAAGAAATCCGGTCGGGCGACGGGGAGGTAGACTAATTCATACTCTGCTATACGCCAATGATGTGGCGATATTCCGTTAAACACCTCTAGGGTTACAAAGTGGTTGTTAAATACGCCTTTAAAAAACCTGTATCGCGATCTGTTAAAATAACCCCGACAGGTAAAAAACGTTTTTTCCCGCTAAGCGTGTCTTAACCATGGGTGCCTTTCTATGGTTGTCTATCTTGTGTGAATAGCAGGTAGTGGACAGTAATACTGTGTGTGAGGGTAGGGGACTTTTGGCTAGGTTAGTCCGCTTGCAGCCTTTTACACTGGTTTCCCCCCCAGTTAGCTTTGCTATGAACCATATATTTACTCGCCACACACACACACACACACACACGCACACACACGCACACACACACACACACACACACGCACGCACACACACGCACGCACACACACACACGCACGCACGCACATGCCCGCCCCACCTCCACTCCAAGGGTTGCTGCTGTCAGGGCCCAGTCTCCCCTATGTCTGCAAAGCTGGCTACCACTTCCTGCCACTGGCCCACCAGGGGCTTTCTGCACTGCCCTCTGTTAGTCCTCCACTTAAAGTGCTGTCACCTGTGCTCCTGCCCAATTCAATACAGCCATTTTCTCAGACTATGTGGTGGACCATCTCGTGACTTCCAATGTCTGGCAATATCTCTACAGGCTATAACCAGCACCTGGTCCACGAATTTGCGTAATACTCACAATTTAGTATCCCTAGGCCACCCTCCTGCAGTGATCAGAGCAGAATGCACATAGACGCCCTGTTGCGTGTTCCGTCCCATATAAACTCTTGGAGTAGGGTGTTGAGGGTGCGGAACCTGTGCCGCGCAATCAAGGCCGGGAAGTTGGAAAAAATAACAGTATCTGTGGTAATACGATCACCTTCGTCAATGATATTCTGGCCATGATAGGTAGTTGCAATGTACATCAAAACACTACACCCCCGCAAGGCACTCACAAGATTACCCTACCTAGTGTCCTCATCCAAGTGGTAAAGCCTAACACCCAATGGATCCTAGCGGTGCCAGTAACTGCCACAGGCACGGAGTCAGCTGCCACCCTTCTGAAGGCACATGTCCTGATTCAGTTTGTGCAGAATCCGGTCCCCTCAGCTAGATCAGCTAAAACTATGGTTGCCCACTGTATCCTTGTGGATGCCCCTTCGCTGCCCCTCAGTCCACACTATCCTAGTGAACGATTTGATGGCTAGCGTGAACAGCATTAGCGACAGCAGCCCGCTGCATCTCCTACCCCTATGCACCACAAACGATTCAGTTATGCACCGGCCCATGCAAACCAGTGCGCAAGCATTCGTATACAGAAGTGGAGCTCATTTGCACCACCGCTCACTCAATGCCACCCCCTGCATTATCTCTGCAAGAGTATCAAACTCTTTCCATACATCAATGGATAACACCACTGCCTCTCGGAAGACGTTCAACTGGGCCTCTCCGAGCACACGGTAAAGGAGTAGGATGTTGTAAGATGTGTTGCATTGTGGAATTAAGGTTTTCTGATTGGCATGTATCAATGTTTGTAGATGAGGCTGCAACCGGTTAGCCAGTACTTTACTGAGGATTTTATAATCCAAACTGAGCACTGAGCGCGGTAGGACGTCACCTCCAGAACTTCATCAGTGGGCTTAGGTATGAACACTATTAGGGCTTCCCTGGAAGTGTTGGGTAATTTCCCACAGGCAAAAGCCTCCACATACATCTTTGACTGTCTCAGGACCAACAGATTAGCATGTCTGATAAAACTAGGCTGGCGGCCTATCACTCCCACCCACGGCAGTTCATCGAGAGCACCCGGAATCTTGGACCACGTCACCAGCCAGTCTGCGCGTGATGCAGTGCCCTCCCCCAGAACGCATCCCCCCCCCCCCCGGCCCTCTGTGTGATCAACCATGAAAGGAGTCTCCCCATTCAGCCCGCTTCCATATGTGGAGAAGTATCTGCATCTATTTAGGAGGCACATCTTGTCCAGAAGCTCCACATGAGACTTCTGTTCCTCCCGTATCCAGGCCCCGACTCAGAGGTCCACCTGCACCTCCACCTTCAAGGTGCTGTATTGTGTCCTCCACCATCGCCAGGACTCTGGTAAGTGACCTCCGAACTCCAACTGAATTTCCGAGGCAGTAACCTTTGAACACATCCCACTTGATGTTATTATGGGACACCGATGGGTGGTTAGTCAGAAAACATTCATGAATTAAGTCTGCCTGGAGTTCCCTGAATGTGGTCTCATCTAGAAACAGTCTGGAGCCTTCAAGTAGGGATAGACAACATGAGCTTGCCTCAGTTCATACTAACGAGCAACGGGTTAGGGGGCGAATATGTACACCTCAAATAATCCATCCGTGCAACTTGCTCGCCACCTCTGTGGAGCAGATCAGCGTATTAAGGCAAACAGAGGTTGTGTGTGTAGGGAGAAGAATGAGTCCTCTCTCTGCCCCACGTTTCACAGCCGCCAGGGGTTACGGAGTCCCCAATAGTCCATCCAGTTCCGAAAATCCCTTGCAAGGGGGAACGGTTGGGGAGTCCACGTTTGGAGGAACATATCTATCAAGGTGTACGTCCGCCACACAGTTGTAATCGCCCCCCTCGCCCCTTTGAAAACACTGGAGCCGAGTCACCTTGCGGAAGGACCTGGAACAGTGACGTGAGAAAGAGTGCCTGGCCGATGTTCGGGCTTAAATACTGCCCCTTACTATGCGTAAGCCATGTAGTTCACCTAAGAGAATAACATAGCAACCCTCTTTATCAATCCTGGTGTTAATAGCCTCAAAAGGTACAGCTGACCTGACCCATATTATGGCCCCCTTTAACAATGTGGATTTGGTGGTCGCAAATATCTGGAAATGACATTTGCGCTGCAGGGCAATGATCCGGTCTCTCGTCATACGAGTCTCCTGTAGGAAGGAGATGTCACAGCCCCTGTGTTTTAGATATGCAAAGATTTTATAAGTTTAGAATTGGAGCTCATCCCCATTACATTCCCTGTGAGGAAGGTGCACTTAGTGGCCAGGGTCTGAATTGTGTCTGGAATATGGACCCTCTGCCAGTCTCCGCCCACCTCCTCAGTGAGGTCCCCCTCTTCTTTCCCCATTACAATTGGATGGTTCCACTCACCAACTCCCACACCTCGACAACTCGAGGATCATGCAGCCCCTACACGGACAATAAAGCTAGGGTAAATAGAATACAGTGAATCCCAACTTTCCCTCCCCCAGGCCATGTTGGCAATAGAACATCAACAGCTCAATAGACCATCAACATTATCAAAATTCAAAACGCCAATACCAGCTCAACAGCAGGAGGTTTTTTTTTAGGGGGCGGGGGAGTTAGCTGCTTCACTAGCCTGACCGCCGCTGTTCTGATCCCTTGTAGGAATAACAGCTCAATAGGACCTGGCAGTTCGGCCCCAGAGTAGGCTAGCGAGCATAGGTGTCATGTAACTGATCTGTTCCGTCCCTCTCCCCCTGCTGCCCACTACCGTTCCCTGCCTGCAGCTGTGCTACCGTTCGGCAGGACCCTTGAAGGGAGGGGGGGGGTGAATCATAAGTCTGCTGTTTGAGGGGTCACCTTCGAACCTTGGCGGAGGGTTCGAAAGCCACTCTCAGAGTCAGTTGATCCAGGCGTCGAATCCATCATTGTTGTCGTCACTCAGTCTCTGTAGCGTGTGAAAGGTGGATGCAACAGATGGTCCCTGTTCTCTCCTGTGCTGTCTGGGTTTTGATGGGACGAGCCTGTGTTTTGAAAGCGCTGGTTTGCTAGAAGGTTCAGCTTCTGTCCCCGCCTTATGTTTCTCCTTCTATTCACAGGTACCCTCAGGTTCATCAAAGATCCAGGGCTTCCTCACCCATTATGGTCTGCAGACAGGCCAGAAAAAAAGTAGCACATAGCATATCCCAGCGTCTCGAAACTCCTCCTTGACCACCAGTAACAAAATCTGTTTCCTCTGCAAGGCCATTGTGTAGCCAGGGGATAAGGCAACAGCGCTCAGTAAAGGAGCAACTTGGCCGGTCTTAGCTGTTTATACACCGCATCCTAATCTTGCTAATTTAGATGCAGCAGAATTAACAACACCATTCGAAGATCTATTAAAGATTTACAGAACTCTGACAGTTCATAATGCGAACACTCACAATTAACCCTGCGTGGACTACTCAGGCTGCACAATCACAATTGGCTACCACGGGTATCAGGCTGCAAATGCTGAATGCCGTAATGGGAAAGATTCCCATCAATTGGGAGCAAATTCCGTTCAGGATAGCATAAAAACAAGCCCGCTTGAAGCAGTATTTCCACATATGGGCCCGCAGGAGAAACAGAATATTAACAATTTGCTTGCCAATGGGGCTGGCTCCCCCAGTGGAAGACTGTGCCACTTGGGGTATATATTTTTCACTACCGTTTACACCACAACTCATGGTACCCCTTCGCTGGCTGTCTTACCAGATGTATTGAAACAGCTTATGAATGAGTACGGGGGCAGCACCTGCCCTGGACTTAGGAATAAAACTGATGGGCAATTTTGCCGCAGTATCCGCGATTATGTTGAGTAACATAAAAGGAGAGGCAGCTGCCTTAGCTATACGCCAACGCCTGAGGGAGTTCACTCCTGCACAGCAGGAGCGGGAATTGCCTAAAATTATTGAAGAAACCTATGCTACACTAGTTAGAGATAATTTGGGAGCCAGACCTGGGAAACCACAGCTTAAGAGTAATTCTGAAAAGGATAACTAAGCAAGCACCCGATTCTTCCAAGAAGAAATGGGATAATAAACCAAAAAAATAAACAAAACACAATCACGGGGTGGGTCTTCTCAACAGGATGCCACTGAAAAGAAATACAATTTTAGGAACCTTGATAACATTAGAAAGCCTGACAGTTATCAGTACATGTTCCTCTAGTTCCTTTGGAGAGAGGTGGACAGTCACAGCACAGATTGGAAGAGTGAGTGAAACCAAAGAGGGAACCACAACGCTCATCAGACTACATCATTAAAAAAAAAAAAGACAAACCAAAGACTTCTAAACTTCAATTCAAAAAGAAGACGGTAGCTGGATGTGGGAGATCGCTAGGGGTCCCCAATAGAAGCCCCCCTGACTCACCTCTATGTTTTCCACCACTTCCGGTTTCCGATGACACCGACAGGACCTGGAAGAAGAAACAAGCCTCAGTCAAAACACTAAAGGACTATCCTTCTTTTACACAGGCAGAGCGTGAGGACAGCAAGAAAGAGAGCCAATCACCGACGCAGGAGGGAGGAGAAAAGGAAACCCTCCGAAACAGGAAGAGACTCGGAGAAGGAGGGAGGAGCTAAACCAGCAACACAGAAGACGTAGGGAGAGGACCAGCAGTGAACCACAGGAGGATCCAGAGGAAGTTGGAGAAGCCTATCAGCCAGAGTCGAGAGGAGGAGACGACGAACTAGACGGGAGTCCAGACGAGTGGTGCGAGGAGTGGTGGTCGCCCAAGGATGAAGTGAAGTAGCCGCCGCAACTCAGGAGAGTTGCAGCAAAGGCAGTACGTTATGCGGCAAGGGGGTGGGTGGAAGTGGAAAGTCAGGGGAGGTCAGAAGGGTAGTTGTAAATTAATTTATTTTCCCTTTATTACTGTTTTTTCCCCTTTCTTACACGGCAGGGGTGAATAAAAAAAAGGACCACCGCCTGGTGGACCATTAAACAGCTCGGATTTCCTCACTGCTTATAACTAAAAGGGGGCAAATGTTCATTATTCACTAAGGGATGGGGGGAGGGTGATAGATATGTAGAAAATAAAGCGGTCCCATCACCTGCACAAAACAATAGTGTGGCAACAATTCCTTTTGAGCAACCCTAAGAAGGGATAAAGGTATTCTTTTTTTTTTGCACTATAAGAAAAAGAAAAGAGTCCTATCACCTCTTGGTTTATCCTAGGGAACCAAGAAACACACCAGAGGCAGAGGACACCCTATAGGAAAACCTCTAATCCCAGGAAGAGCCCTTGCATAATTTTCCTTTTGGGACATTTTTTTTTGTCTTTTCTGTCAATTATTCTCCCCGCCCGGGTGTGGTGAAGGTGTCTGTCCTTACCCTTCGTGGGGAGACATACATACTTACTGTCTTTTTCTTCTCCTCTTATCTGCGAGCCTCCCAGGGGCCCCCTCAGGAAAAAGCAGAAGACCTGGAAGAGACAAGAAAGAATGAGAACATTATAGAAGACTTTCAGTTAAAACAATCACTTTGATTTAAATTGTGAATAAACTCACGCCAAAATTACACCTATACATCCTCCTCGCTTCTTTTTCTGCCCATCCCCCCCACACTGGGATTAAACTAAGGTATGCCCAGGCTACTGAGGACTCCGCTTCTGAACAGAGAATTGGGCAGTGACGATGCTGGACATCGCGGCAGAAGTCACAACAGCTCGCCGGAACCTGATAGATAATGTGGTGGTAGTAGAGCTGAGTGAGCATATCACGGTGGAAACACTTGATACAAGGGTAAGTGTCCCCAATTATTTATACAAAATAACACTCCAATTGGAGGGGGACATACCCAGAGACATCAAGGCTCTTTTTTGGGAAATTTGTCATATGGTTACAATATTGTTTTGGCTGAAAAAGTCTGGCCACCGGAGTTCGTAATGGAATGCCAAAGTGGAGAAGCAGCAATTTGACCTGCTTGTTCCGACCTCGTACCAGAATCAGTTAAACATTCATACGCCAAGGAGTGAGCATTAGCACTAGCTCCGGCATTTGCATTATACCACAATCATGTTGGGTGGGATATGAGTCACCTCATTATGAGATCCCATTAAAATCAATTCCTCAACCCCAGAGACAATACCCAATAAAACATGAAGCTAAAAAACAAGTTAGGGACATCCTGGAACAACTTGAATACCAAGGTGTAATAGAAAATTGCACCTCCTCAATGAATAATCCATTGTTTCTCGTAATGAAACTGGACAATTCATACCGTCTAGATTTAGACTACAGACATTTAAACACAGCTATTCGCACATTCGCAGTACACAATGCACACATTGCTGCACTAATAAATAACATTGTACGAAAAAAATACAAAACATCACTAGATATCTCGAATGTATTTCTCTGCCAGAATATAGTGCCCGAAAGCAGATATTTGACAGCATTTTCAGCGCTAGGGTCACAGAGGCAATTTTGCCATTTACCTCAAGGGTATAAGAATAGCCCTGGGCTGTTTTCAGCCAGGTTGACAGATTTACTTCAAAATTTTGATGAGGAGATGTTGTCCTATGTAGATGATATTTATCTGACAGTCGATGAATTAATGGAACACTTGGACAGAGTAGAGCGTATAATTCTAGGGTTTGCTCACCTGGGCTACAAATGCAATTAAAAAATTTTTATTGTCCATCTCAATGTTCTGTTTCTGGGATACGAGCTGTCAAGTGAAGGCAAAAGCCTGGCAGCACATTTTTTTTTAGAAAAATGTGCTTTGCTCCAACCTCCAACAACTCTGAAAATACTACAACCCATTTTAGGATTTTAAAATTTTGGCAGAACATGCATTTTGGATTACGCAGAATGAGTAAAACCATTCTACAATTTAATCAGACCTGATTTTTCAATCAACCATTGGACACCGGAACATACAAACACTTTACATTCCGTACAAGCTGATACTATCGCTTCCAAACAACGTGTAAACACAACCTACCTGGTGATCCGCGTAGTCGCTGGACCAACAGGGTACGTCTATATCACTTTTATCGAAGGTGATACAGTACCAATTGCATACAAATCACATCTGTACACAAACGCAGAGATGCGTTTTGCACCCACTGAGAAAAATCTCACAGCGGTACAGACTGCTGTAGTGAGAGAGGGAGCACTAGCTCAGGGAAAACGCATAATTGTTGTTACCCCTGTACCAACTTTAGAGGCAGTTACCAAAGCGAGGGTTCCAAATGCCAAAGCAATATATCCAAGATGGATACAATGGGCTAACTCTCTCACTGCAACAGATGTAGATTACAGATTTGATCCTACAATACAAACACAAGCGTTCCTGCAGTACGAACAAGAATATCCTCTGCGAATGAAATAATGCCTCTAGATCGATAGGACTATATCATCTATACTGATGGATCTGCTTAGCCTGCCATAGAGACAAGACATCAATATTCCGCGGCGTGCACAATCGTAAAGGGGCGTATGCATGACGGTAAGTTCTGTCCAGAAAAACACACACATGCAGTCTAGGAGACTTTACAGCGCAGCTGGCAGAACTCAAATCCCTGATACTGGCACTACAAAATACAGATGAATACTTTCACTATTGGGGTCAAAGTGGATTTCGAGATTCTAAGGGTTGCACAATAAAGCACAAGCTGCTTTGGAAACAGGTGGGCTCATGTTATCCGCACATTGAGTCATCATCGTGTTGGCGTTCATGTTGCAGGAAATTCCATGGCTGATGAAGCCGCTAAGGCAACAGCTGGCACTGCTGATGTAACTGCAATCATTCATTCTAGCACGAGATTAAACAGAGACATCATAGTGGCTGTCCACTCAAGTAGTCCTACAAGTTAGATGGACAAAACATTCCGTATGCTCAGATTCCAGGAGTGGGGGATAAAGTTATACCAAACCCTGATCGCAGACTGGGTTTAATACTAGCTGCACATGAAGGTCTGGGTTCCATACACACTAGAGTTACTACTACAGTTTCATTACTGAAGTAGGAAGCTGGCTCTGTATATACTATACCAAAGTGATGTATAGTGTGCACAGAGTCCAGTGGAACCCCAAAGGTAGGCAGAGATAAAGTTAGATAGCACCTTACTCTCCATTTGTGGTAGTGTGGTCGAGCAGTAAGGCTCTATCAGAGGACAGTGTTAAGCATTTGTTGTACACACTCAATCAGCAAATGATTTCACACACTCAAAGACTGAACTTCAGACCAATTGTTTTTGTAAAAAAATATTCTTTTAGTTATTTTATTTCCTAGAACCAAGCAAGCCTGGCACAGGTAAGTGATAAGTACTTTGCAGTAAATATACAGATTGTAACACAGTTTGGATTGCAATTGTAAATGTACTTTGATTTGATTACAGTAGTGTTACTGATAATGCAATGCTTTTCAGAATACAGTACATATACTTTGTTTAGGATTTTGAGTAAAATTACAGATAAGTTACTTTTGAGATTACTTTTCTTAAAACAGTGTAGTATACCTGGATACTACACTGGGACATTTCCTGTAAACAGGTAAGTAAAATCGGTTTTGTTAGTTAGTACAATTTTAAAGAATTTCTTTAGGTTTTCAAACTCAACACTTAGAAACTTTTCCAAGAAAAACAATGTTATCCTATGGAGGAAAATAGTGTTATCGGTTTTAGGGTAAGTATCCGGTAGTGGCAGTTGAGGTTCTGGGGGTAGACTCAGAGGTCCCCCAGGGTCAGGGATGCACTCTTGTAACACCCTCAGCAGCACTAGGGCAGCCGGGTGCAGAGTGCTGAGGCCCAATGTTATCCAATGGGAGATATGGGGCCTCCGGTTGGTGGCTGCTGACGAGCAGGCCACTTGGTTGTGGGAGCAAAGCTCCTGGACTTTAGCTCAGGGCAAATGGGGAAACAAAGTAGCACGAAAGGTGCACCCTCAGCGGCACAAGGGCGGCAGGGTGCTGTTTCAACGTCGGCGCCCTGTAGTTTGCAATGGGGAACCTCTGGTTTGCAAAGGCACTGCAGGCTCAGGGACGAAGGTCTTCTGGGTGCGACCACCACTTCGAGAGGTAAGTTGGGATGTTGGGGGTTGGTTAGGCACCGTCGGTTGGGCCACCCAAGGCCGTGGAACGTCGGGTGCAGGGGTGCCTTTTAGGGTCAGCTCTTCTTACCAGCTCCTGGTCGCGGGGACCTTCCGGTTTGAGGCTGCAGGCGTCGGCTGGAGGCTTGAGGCAGGTCAGGGGTCGCCGGATCTCGGGTCAGGATCGCCGGGGAGACCTCCTCGTGGTGTTTGCCCACTCGAGCTCGGGCCGTGGACGGTGGGTGCAGAGTGGTGCGGTTTCCGGCCTGGGCCAGAGGTTGGTAATGAACAAATCCGGTGTTCACGGGAGACAGTCTTTGTGGTTGAAGGCAGGCAGGTCGTCCGTGGTTTTCGAGGTTGCTGGCTGCAGGACACACCGGGATTTCGCAGGAGCAGGTTCGAGGTGGAGTCAGGCTGGTAGGGCTGGGGCCAAGTCAGTGGGCGTCTTCCTTTTGTTAGCTTCGGCACAGCTGTTCGGTCCTTCTTCTTTTCTTGTAGTTTCTTCTTGTCTGAGGAAGCAAGGTTCAGGGGTGCCCCTAAATACTAGATTTAGGGGCGTTACAGGTAGGTAAAAGGTTGGGACCAATGGGTCCCTTCCCTGGGGTGGGTACACCCCGTATTATGCCACCCTCCAGTGGGAGGGGGCATAAGCCTTTCCCTGGTTGGCTGAGTCCCCCCATCTGCAAGATGGCAGGGTCTGAGAGTTGTGCTTCACCTCGCCTTCCCCACCTGAGGGGTGGAGTTGGCAGAGGTGGGCACACCTCTCTTACCCACTTGTTTTTCCTGCCGGTTCTCCTGCCCAAAGTGGGGGTCAGAACCAGTGGGGACCGGTTGCTGAAAGCAGCAAGTGGCCTGGGGAAGCCCACAAAGGTGGCAAGCCTTTGAAGCTTCCCCTTCGTGGACCATGCCCATCCTGGGGGAGGAGGCTTGGCACCTCGTCCCAGGATGTGCCTTGTTTCAGGCCCCCGAGAGCAGCAGGGTCTCGACCTAGGGGTCCAGAAACATGTCTGGTGGTGGCAGCTGAAAGCAGCCACTCAGCCTGGACACTAGTGGTAGGTTAGTTTTCAGGGGGCATCTCTAAGATGCCCTCTGTGTGCATTTTTTCATTAAATCCCACACTGGCATCAGTGTGGTTTAATGTGCTGAGAAGTTTGATACCAAACTTCTCAGTTTTTAGTGTAGCCATTATGGTGCTGTGGAGTTCGTAATGACAAACTCCCAGCACCATATACTCTTAATGGCAGCACTGCACTTACAATGTCTAAGAATGGACCTAGACACTGTAGGGGTACCGGGCTCATGCACCTGTACCCTCACCACTGGTATAGTGCACCCAGCTAGAGGGGTGACTGATCTATGCCAGGGCAGTGGGTTGTAGGCATGGCACACAGGGATGTTTGCCATGTCAACTCTTCACTTTGTTCTGCAGCAAAACACGCAGCCTACAAAGGCAGTGTGTGAGTGTGAAGGTACAGGACCTCTAAGGGTGGCACAAGAAGTGCTGCAGCCCTTAGAGGCCTTCTCTGGTCACAGTGCCCTGGGTACCTGTGGTACCATTTACCAAGGGGTGACCTGTGGCCAGAGATGCCAATTGGGTTTAGCAAAAAGTGGGAGCAACCGTGCAGAAAGAGGGCACTTTCTCACAAGCAGCGCTATTGGTGGGCTGGTCTTACAAAACAGACCAAGGACTTCGTCCTTAAATATGACATCTGCCAACAGATGAAGGGCTCCACCGTAGCACGTACACCACAGACACCTCTATTGATTTCTGAAAAGTCTTTGGCTTGCGTCTATTTGGATCACTGCGGCCCTTTACACTCAGACGGGGCTTACAAGTACATCTTGGTGGCAGCAGATTCATGATCTAGATTCCTGTGAGTTTTGCCACAGCGGTCAGCTGACACTCGAACTGTCAAAGGATTTGCGAGTCTTCATTGGGACATACGCAATTGGCACACTACATTCAGACCAGGGTCCTGCGTATAGCTCTCGGGCTTACAACAAAGCCATGGGAAGTTAGGATGTGGCCTTGCGGTTCTCCTCCCATTTTCATCCCAAGGGAAATTCGATAATTAAGAGGGAAAAAAAGTGACTTAAAGCAGTCTTTTACAGCAAGCAATTCGGCAAGGGTCGCAGTTAGGTCAATCACCTATATGGGGTCCAGTGGGCACTCAATAACATGCCAAGAAAATCCCTGGGTGGTCATACTCCATATGAAATCCTGTTTGATGTGAGAATGTAGATCCCACACCTCAATAATGTCAGCACAGTGGTGGCGGAAACACCGTTTGACATCAATGAACGTTTGGCTTTTTTAAAGGAACTCAATGAATTCCGGGGCGCACAAAGCAACGTCCAAGTAAAATGCACCGCCACTGGGGAAGTGAAGGTTGTACCAGCAAGTCCCAGCTGGGTCCCGAAGATCAGTGATACGGTCAGGGAAAAAATTGTGGACAAGAAAAGAATGTGGCCTATCTTACAGAGCACCTGTACTTGCCCTGGCTGTCGAAGGTACCAGAACTGTACTGCTTCCGCCTCTTGCCGTTCGCCGAGACAAAAGGTTTGTCTCAATTGATCTGATCAAACCACAATATGTGGCTGATTCTCAATAGTAGGCCGCGTGGGCTCCTGGGTAGCCGCTGCACTCCTCCTGCTACAGTTCAGGAGGTTCAGATGGAAGCTTTAATAACTACAGAAGATTCCCTTCTCCAAAGAGAAAATTTAAACAATGAAGTATTTCTTCTCCCTGTTGAAACAACCACAACTGTACAGTCAGCAAGTACAGAAACACAAATCTCAATTCTGAAAATGGACTACGTTTACGTGAATATGCCACAGATTGCATCATCTCCCAGTTCTACAAAACCTGCTGAGCTGCCAAAAGTAGACCGGACGGCGTCTGGCTACTTTGTGCATTATGACGACTTTTCATCGGATTCAAGTGAACATGAGATACCACTGCCTCTCCCTTTCAAGCTACAAGTGCATGCTCTCTATCTTTGGCTGAAAAATACATACTCTGTTACTCCTTGGTTACATCTCAGGATTACAATTGAATTACTATTCCTCGTCCTCTGGATTGGTTTGGTGACTGTCTTTTTCCTGCTTCTGAACAGACACTATCTCTTAGAACGTTTTGCAGTACAACGAGTGAACTTTGTTCTGAAACCACATGCATCATTACACCGTGAACTAAGGGACATGTCCCTGGTGATTACATCAGTTCCGGAAGGAACTGTATGGGGCAGGGTATTGTATGATGTGTATGGTCCTTCTGAACTTTTACAAATACCATATTTGTTTAAAATTTTCTTCAATGATATCATCATCTCTAGTACTTTCTCTGATGATTGGGACATCGATACAGTGCATAACATGCTAGAAGATCTTGAGCAGTCAACTGTGTTTTCATGTGATGAATTGCTGCTGGGATCAGAAATGATGAACTGGCAATGGTATACCTACTCATTAGAAACAACTGAAATTATATACCGTCTTTTAAACCAAATTTTTTACTGCTTTTAAGATTCATAGTAAGTATTAATTACTGTCTATAAATGTGTAAATTCTGTGTATGAGGACCTGTTGGCTTTTAAAGTTTAAACTGTAAATATGTATGTGCAATCTTTTATGGCTCTTCGAAGAGTTGAATAAAGTATTTTTTGATCTGTATGATGGTACATCTAATTTCAATGATATGGTTTGCCATCAACATTATGGTCACCATTTTTTTACACACAGCTAGTATTCCACGTGCTGTTTATAAATTACACCCAATGGGAACACTGCCCAAAACCATCGAAAGGTAGTTCAAAAACATTTGCACAAAAGTTTGCTTATTTTTCTGGTTTTGAAACATCAGACCCAGCATCTTACTACTATAGGCTTGCACATACACCTG
The DNA here is from genome assembly GCA_963921515.1 of Calotriton arnoldi. Classification (NCBI taxonomy): domain Eukaryota; kingdom Metazoa; phylum Chordata; class Amphibia; order Caudata; family Salamandridae; genus Calotriton; species Calotriton arnoldi. The sequence goes on from CAWUFW010000262.1 coordinate 2,658,202, forward strand.
CAAAGAAAAATATGCTAACAAACACCAAGCTGATATACTCTGCTTCCTTTCTTTCCCAGCTGTCTGTACAGGTTTTCAACTTTTGAATGACACCATAGACACAAAATCTGTCTGGGGGGGCAAAGATTGGCAGGTTCAGGGAACTGAGGCCATGTTGAGAGCATGTCTAATACCACATCAAATCATTTTCCTGAATAGGACAGTGCAACAGACTTCCTGTCTTGGAACAGCCAAGATTAAAAATTTGAACACACCACATTTTCCCGGATGCTCACGTTTTGGGAACTGGCAGAATTTTACACAATACAGTGAGGATACACTAGATGCCATGATCCAAAATGGTTCTTACAATTCATCTGACCCCAATTGGAGCGATGGTTGGTTTGGCCTGTGGACACTAATGGTTGTCAGTCTAGATTCCTGGGCAATACCGAAGGGTTTAGAATCAATAGGCCTAACCAGCGATATGTACAATCAGAACACTCGGGTGGTGACATCATATAGTGTTGGGAAGTTGTGCCTTGATTGACTCAAAACCTCAACACTTTCTCAGGTTAAACAACACTTGTCCCTTCTTTCTGGTGACATGGATCTCAGGGATTTTTTATTAGGTCCCCGGAACCCACGTCAAAAGCGCTTCTTGTATGCAATAATCAATGAGCTATGGAAAGTTTCTTAAGAGGCTGCTGAGAGACTGCACAAGATTGATAGGGTTAACTTACAATAGGCTTTGGCTGTGGTTGACAACGGTATGACCACATTAACATACAGAACATATTCATTGGGCAACATAGTATCCTCTGAAATTGGCATAATACAACAGGATATGTCTATTTTACAGCATGGACAATCACAAATACGGTCCATTGTATTATTAAGCTCGACTCTTCAGAAATTACGTTCTGGCCACGTGCCGTGGCGATACATTAACAACACGAGTCTGTTTTCGGCATATGATCCAACTGAAAGACATATTAATGGCACGAAGAGATGCAAAACATACCATGCTGCACATTGAAAAGTTAGACCAATTACCTTTCACCATGGCTGAGACACCTTCCAAAGACTGGATAATCCATGGTTACATCACCCTACCAGTCACGACTTATCAATTCCAATATTGTCTACAATACCACCAAGTGGGCAGATATGAAGCGCTTGCAGAAGGTTATGTGCATGAATACTGGGAATTACCATTCAGGTTTAGATGCAGGAATGGGGACACAGACATTTTCCTTAGCGGTTCCAAATTAGAGGATGCTTTGAGCGGATCCCTAGTATGCAAGGACATTTCACTTCATGGGGCATGCAATGCTTCAGTTCCGAACTTGTCCTGTTAGCTGAAGGGTTCTCCGGCTGCCATCATTCATCCGGTTTTCAAGCTACTCTCTAATGGGAGCTATTTGATGCTGAATGATCAAGGTTACTACAGAATGGAACCAGTAATCGCTTATCTGGTGTTGGACTTGGCCCTTTTTGCAGGGTCATCCCGGAACCTTTTGCCTTCCTCCTGTATTTTTTCTGACCTGTTGGTGGTGGATTTATGACTCTGGGCACTTTACCACTACTGATCAGTGCTAAAGTGCATATGCTCTCCCTGTAAGTTACTGTTATGGATTGGTGTTTCCATGATTGGCTATTTGATTTACTAGTCAGACCCTAGTACAGTGCACTGTGTGTGCCCAGGGCCTGTAAATCAAATGCTGCTGGTGGGCTTGCAGCACTGATTGTGCCACCCACAGAAGCAGCCTGTAAAATGTAACTCTGGCCTGCCATTGCAGAGCCTGTGTGCAGTATGGGACTGATGAATCCAATTGGGGCATGGACAAACGCACTCACTTGTGCATATGGTAATCAGCGGTCACAAGAGTTTCTGGGTGCCTGTTGGTAAACCCTCCTGAGAGTTGAGGGCGAAACAATGTAGAAAACAAGCGCCATCTCCCGTGAGAGTAGCGTCCCCAATGGGCACTCCTTTGAATAAATTTCAAGACAATTTCATGTGAATAGTTCTTAACATTTGTGTTTAATTCTCTTTTAACTTGATACTATTGTTGCCATAGTATTTTGCGCTTGCATGATTATTCGTTCATTTCTGCCCAATGCATTTCGGGCTTAACCCTTCATCAGGGGACTTGGTTGCTGAAAACATAAAAATGAAATAGAACCTTCTTAGCGGTACAGGATGAACTGTTGATACATAATACATTTGATTGACAGGTAAACGTGGTATCAAAGATGTGCAACACCGTGATCAAAAACTCGTTGTTGATCACTCAACATTATGGTGAAAATACTCGAGCATTAAAAAGTAATACAGTGTTCACGAGAAAATCAAAATGGCGATAAATGTAATGATAAACCCATGGTGAATAACTCGTGTTGGTAAATGCACTCGATGTCGTACGTTTGATACTCATGGATTGTAAACCGATAAAAAAATATATCCGGCGTGTAGTGAAACGCTGCAATAGCGGTAGTGTCGTGCATCATACAAGGAACCTTTGCCAAGGAAAAGAGCCGGATAAGCTGAGGAGGAATACTGCCCATGTGCTGTTTGCTGTCTGGGGTTGGCCTGCAGTGGCTGCTTGCTGCCAAGGAAAGGAGGAAAAGGACTTTGCTGTTTGCTTTGTCACCTGCTTGAAGAAAAGATGTCCAAGGGCTTGAAAATTAGCTTGCCTCCTGTTCTGAAGTCTCAGGGACACAAAGACTACACCACCAGCTCCCCTGAATTTCCTTGCTGGGAATTCCAACCTGCATAGAGGTGCCTGCTGCTGTTTAGGACCTCTAGAGACTGTTTGTCGCTGGGAGCTGGAAAATCGACGCAACTTCGAAGAAGCGTGTTGCATCCGCACCTGTTTTCCGACGCATCGCCGAAGAAACCGTCGCAGCGCATGCCGTGGCTCGAGAAATCGCCGCACAACGCATCGGGTGCAACGATCTCCGAAGTCCAAGATCACCGCACCGATCCTGACGCAAGCCTGCTGTGTGGCTGCACGAAACCACGCATCGTACCGGATCGACGTATCTCATTGAGGCGCCAAGACTGTCGCATCGTTGGGGGTCGCAGTTAAGAAACAGATGCATCAACTTACCACGAAGTAAGAAAACGATGCATCACCTCCTCTCCGGTAAGGAACCGACACATCAACTCCCCTGCGCTGCAGTAAGGAACCGACGCATCACCTCCCCTGGAGCAAGGAATCGACGCATCACCTTCCCTGAGTGTAAGGAACCGACGCATCACCTTCCCTGCGGCCATTTTGTTTGTTTTGCGTGACGCATCTAAGGTACTTTTGAGAAAAGTGTGGCATTTACAACTTGCATTGAACTGAACTATTTCTACCATTTGAAAGCCTTATTTTTAATACTGTATTGTGGATTTTTGTTGTTTGGTCTTGTTTTAGATAAAGATTACTTATTTTTCTAAACTGGTGTGGTGTCCATTTGTAGTGTTTTCACTGTGTTACTGTATGTGTTTACAAATGCTTTACACACTGCCTCTGAGAACAGCTTGTCTGCTCGTGCCATGCTACCAAGGGGGTGAGCAGGGGTTATTTTAGAAGTGTATCCCCCTTACCCTGACTAGAAGCAAGGGTCCCTATTTGGACAAAGGTACCTACCTCTGCCAACTTGAGACCCCCATTTCTAACACTGGTGGTCAGCGGTGAGGACCTGGACTTGCATTTGTGATTTACATACAGTGATTGGTGTACACTACTGGTGAGTGCAGACCATTACGCAACCACATACTGTTTTTTCTGTTTTCTGGTGTCCTCCTGGGAGTATTTTTTTTGATACTGAGACTCTGGTTAGTTGTTGCAAAATGGAACTTGACTTCTGGTACATGTTCATCTACACAATGAAGGAGCTACGTGTGTTCTGCAAGGAAAGGGGGCTGCCTGTGAGGATCTAGAGGCATCCCTATTTCATTATGAGTTACCCCGCGGGGGGCCAACACTACCAGTTGAGTCGGAGGAGGAGGAGTTCTATGAAAGTGAGGGAGAAACAGAAAAAGACAGCTGGCTTCTAGCTTGTGAGCAGAGGCTGAGAGAGCTTGATGAGGAGCTCGAGAGGGCTGAGGCCAAAAGGGCCTTAACCCAAGAAGAAGAAATGTGTGTAGCTCAGGAAGTGAGCTTGGCTGGGTTGGAGGTGGAGTCCAGCTCAGATGGTGGCAGCAAAAAGGTGTTATCTAGTGCTGAGGGAGCAGTACACACGCCCAGAGATGTGGCGCCTGACTTGAAGGAGGGGAGTGACACAAACCAGGGGGTTTAAGGATATGAGGTAGCTCCAGTGGTGCGCAGTGTCCCTGATGTGGATTGGGGAACTGGCACAGGGGTTCATAGTCCTAGTGGTGGGAGGGACTCTCTACTGACTCTAGATGAGAGGTGCAGGGAGAGGGGTTTCCCCATGATAGAAGTCCTGGTCTGTGAGTGTGGAGACCGCCGAGAAGAGTGTGGGTTGAGAGACAGTTAGACACGGTCTTGCCAATCTCAGGAGAGTGGTGTGGGGTACTTTTGTGAGGCACTGGATGGGGAGGCAAAAGGTAGCTTGGTTAACACCTGTGTGGGGCTGTGTCATTCAATTGGTGGAGAGCGTATTTTAAGTCCCTGTTTTCCAGAGCTATCCCAACACCTGTTGGAGTGTGAGTTCTCTGACCCCAGGGAGCTCACCCGGGAGGCAGACCTTTTGGTGGATTCCAGAGGGTCTGGAGAGGCATCTGGGGATGATCCCAAAGGAGGTGGCTCAGGTTTTCCCCAACCCAGTGAGGTAGGGGAGGGTGGTGGTAGCCCAGATAGGTTCCAGAGTAGTAGGAGGGGTGTAGGGTCCAATGTCCTGTCTCAAAGGAGAAGGAGTGTACTGTGTCCCGAGGTGCCCGAAACCCAGTCCCAAGGCCTGGTTGGTTCCATGAGTGAACACCAGGAGGGGGGCCTAGTCTTTACCGGGAGGCCATTCCCTGAGGGGGATCCTAAGGTGTCAGTTGAGCTGAGGGAGACTCCTGTAAGCAGAGCTCCACCAGTTCCGGTGTCTGACGGTGCCGCTCCTGAGTGGAGGGTGCAGAAGTCCAGATGGAGGGGTGAGAGGGGGATGCGGTCCCCAGTGGGAGAACCAGTGGGTCAGGGGCCAGCCTTCAGGGCTGAACCTTCTAGGAGTGACCACAGTGACACCACTTCTGTTTTGGGGGGGTCTTCACGCACTGTCAGATGGGCAGGGGTCGGGAGATCAGCACCAGGCAGACTGTCACGCAACACATGAGATATGTGTTACCCTTGGGGGGGCATGCATGCTCCCCAGGAAGTCCTGGTGTGCCAGGCACAGGTCCAGCCTAAGGGTACAGAACCTGGGTTGGAGGGCCAGGTTCAGGGTGTCCCCCCTGACTTGGAGGAAGGGGCAACTGCTAACAGTGCCCATACCGGGTTGTCTTCTGGGGGCACCGCTCCAGGTGGGAGGGTGCAGGGCCCCAGTAAGGGGGGCGGGGCGAGGGCAGCCTCACCCCTGACCTCAGCCCAGTCTAAGGGTACAGACCCTAAGCTGGGATCCCAGTTGCAGGATAGAACCCCTGAACTGGTGGGTGAATTGTGCAGGACACCTGCCACAGGTGCCCAGACAATTCTGGAAGGGGGTACCGCTCCAGGTGGGAGGGTGCAGAGCCCCGAGGAGTAGGACCGGGGGTGGGAACGCCTACCCCAGTCTCCTGTCCAGCCACTGGGTACAGGCCTGGGGCTGGTGGGTCAGTGTCAGGAAGCCATCCCTGACCTGGCAAGAGGGAGAGTGGACAAGGGGTGCCAGGCACCTGGGGCTGCTGCCCCCCACTCTCTCACGCCACAGAGGTTCAAGAGCCCTGAGAGGCATAAGGCCCGGGTCTCAACACTGGCCACTGTCAGTGGCCACTGTGGCTTGCTGTCCTGGTGGACGGAGTGGCCCCGGGGGGGACGGGAGTCACACCCAGGGAGTGGACTGGGCCAGACCACTGTGTTGCCCGTGTCGGTACTGTCTGCCTATTGGGACACACCTATGAGCCTTAGCTTACTCATAGGTGCAGCACAGATGGTGTCCACAGGTGAGAAGGGTTCCCCATGGGTTAGCTTAGTGGGCCCTGAGGGTATGGACAGAGGGGTCCAATTGGGTTCAGATTGGCGTAGAACTGGAATATGCCCCTGCAGTTGCGGGCCAGGGTCCATGTTCTATCGCCTCAAGCAGGAAAGCCCATCAGGTATTGATTAGTCTACCCTGGCCTTAGGCGGGAAGGGTGTTGTGTTGGACTTGGCCCTTTTTGCAAAGTCGTCCCGGAACCTTTTGCCTTCCTCCTGTATTTTTTCTGACCTGTTGGTGGATTTATGACTCTGGGCACTTTACCACTACTGATCAGTGCTAAAGTGCATATGCTCTCCCTGTAAGTTACTGTTATGGATTGGTGTTTCCATGATTGGCTATTTGATTCACTAGTCAGACCCTAGTACAGTGCACTGTGTGCGCCCGGGGCCTGTAAATCAAATGCTGCTGGTGGGCTTGCAGCACCGATTGTGCCACCCACAGAAGCAGCCTGTAAAATGCAACTCTGGCATGCCATTGCAGAGCCTGTGTGCAGTATGGGACTGCCATGTCGACTTGGCAAGTGCATACACTTGTCAGTCCCTAAACCTTCTCTTTCCTACATATTAGACATCCCTAAGGTAGGCCCAAGGTACCCCTGTGGGCAGGATGCATTGTATGTGAAAAGTAGGACATGCCCTGATGTGTGTGGCATGTCCTGATAGTGAAATACTGCCAATTTCGTTTTTCACTATTGGAAGGTTACCTGTTCCCATAGGACAGAATGGGGAGTTTGTTTATAACATCTTATAAACATAACTGGACCTGGGAACATGGTGGAAAAATAAAGTTTAGTATGCCTGAACTCAGAATGTTAAAATGCATCTTTTAGTTAAGGTGATTTTTACATTCTGTGTTTGAAAATACCACTTTTAGAAAGTAGGTATTTTCTTGCCTAACCATCCAGTGTGCCTGTGCTAGGTTTGTGTATTGCAAGAATGGCTTTTGGATGACAGGGGCTGGAGAGGGGCAGGTGCTCCAGAAGTCTGATGGGTAAGGGCTGAGCTGAATAGGCCTGGTCTGCATTTGGAGTGGTGGGAGGAGTAGCACCTTCACCTGAATAGAGCTGTGCCTGCCTTCCACAATGACGGCTCCGCCCCCCTGTGGCGTGTCTGGAGCCAGGGCTCACACTGACAATGGAGGTTGTTGTGCACTTGCAAAGTGCCTCACAGAACTGGTTTTGGCTGGGTACAGACACTCTCTGCCTTCAGAGAACAAAGGATTTTTGGGTATAAAGAGAGGGGCCCAGACCCCAGACTTTTAGATCACTTCTGGGAAATCAAGAGGGACCTTGCCAAGGAGAAGAGCCGGATAAGCGGAGGAGGAATACTGCCCCTGTGCTGTTTGCTGTCTGGGGTTGGCCTGCAGTGGCTGCTTGCTGCCAAGGAAAGGAGGAAAAGGACTTTGCTGTTTGCTTTGTCACCTGCTTGAAGAAAAGATATCCAAGGGCTTGAAACTGAGCTTGCCTCCTGTTCTGAAGTCTCAGGGACACAAAGACTTCACCACCAGCTCCCCTGAATTTCCTTGCTGGGAATTCCAACCTGCATAGAGGTGCCTGCTGCTGTTTAGGGCCTCTAGAGACTGTTTGTCGCTGGGAGCTGGAAAATCGACGCAACATCGAAGAAGCGTGTCGCATCCGCACCTGTTTTCCGACGCATCGCCGAAGAAACCATTGCAGCGTTGCCGCGGCTCGAGAAATCGCCGCACAACTAATCGGGTGCAACGATCTCCGAAGTCCGAGATCACCGCACCGATCCCGACGCAAGCCTGCTGTGCGGCTGCACGAAACCACGCATTGTACCGGATCGACCCATCTCATCGAGGCGCCAAGACTGTCGCATCGTTGGGGGTCGCAGTAAGAAACAGATGCATCAACTACCCACGCAGTAAGAAAACGACGCATCACCTCCTCTCCGGTAAGGAACCGACGCATCAACTCCCCTGCGCTGCAGTAAGGAACCGACGCATCACCTCCCCTGGAGCAAGGAATCGACGCATCACCTTCCCTGAGTGTAAGGAACCGACGCATCACCTTCCCTGAGTGTAAGGAACCGACGCATCACCTTCCCTGCGGCCATTTTGTTTGTTTTGCGTGACGCATCTAAGGTACTTTTGAGAAAAGTGTGGCATTTACAACTTGCATTGAACTGAACTATTTCTACCATTTGAAAGCCTTATTTTTAATACTGTATTGTGGATTTTTGTTGTTTGGTCTTGTTTTGGTTTAGATAAAGATTACTTATTTTTCTAAACTGGTGTGGTGTCCATTTGTAGTGTTTTCACTGTGTTACTGTATGTGTTTACAAATGCTTTACACACTGCCTCTGAGATAAGCTTGTCTGCTCGTGCCATGCTACCAAGGGGGTGAGCAGGGGTTATTTTAGAAGTGTATCCCCCTTACCATGACTAGAAGCAAAGGTCCCTATTTGGACAAAGGTACCTACCTCTGCTAACTAGAGACCCCCATTTCTAACATCTGGTAACAGTGAATTCTATAGTAACTTGTTGCACACAAGTACTGTTTCCACCTGCCTGCACAGTTAGGGAGGGAACACTATGGCCTTCGATAAATGTTTACAATATACGCTTTGATTGTCTGAGCAGACTGAAAGCCATGCTTTTTCAAAAAGATGTGGCTTTAACATCAGCCAGAGAGACGTTTGGTCTCCAGGTTGTAAGGTCCTTGTCCGAGATACAGACGCTACTCCATACTAACTTCCCGCTGTATTTTGGGGAACTGATCCACTGTATCTTTAATATGTCTGATACAAAGGGAATACCGCACTTTGTTAAATGTATTGGCTCTAGACTGGTTAGCACCTTTCAGACGATTTTCGGAGTTATACCATCTTTTATACACTCTGTGTTGGGAAGCATTTTTGGAGGTCTCCCGCTTGTTCTGCTACTTGTGGTGGGAATTCTGATTTTAATTTTTCTGCTCCGCAATGGACGTTCCAATTCAACCCGGAAATGGAGACACCGCTGGCTGTGCTATGATGCCGTGAGCGCATGATACACAGCTTCGGCATACCTCGGCTTCGAAAACTGAATGAGCACTGATTCTTGTCCTTCTGACCTGTTTGGCATCACTGCGTACAACCTGTATTGAATCCATGTCTCTGATCACAATCTGTTGTGCCACTGGACATTGAAGTACTGATAGACCCCTTAAAGTCCCATCGGTATTGTTGTCCCCGGCGTATTCCATTGCTGTTGAATGCATTCTTCGAGCCACCCTGAGATGCTTTGGCTTCTAGTGAACTGGATCACAGCTCTACGATATAATTACAGGATGCAGTCCCTCCCTCAGCGGCTGCTGAGGGAACTGGATGGAACCACCTTTGCTCCATAAACCTGCTTCGACGTGCGCCCCTGGGAACGCCGTCTGCAGTTGCCAGCAACAGCAATGTTGCGACTATCACTCAGAACACAAACAACTGGCTTTTCTGTGTGGTAGGAACGATTTGACCTATTTTTCCTAGGCACCTTGGCTTTCTGGTTGCTTGGGATTTTTAAAAGGTACAATGACTTTTTAAGACTTTTATGAACATTTTAAAGGGAAGCTTGCTTTTTAGAGGAATTTAAAAATGGTTTTAGACCATTTTAGCTTGAATTCCATTATGGCATGCTGCCTTTTTAGATAGCTTTTATATATCGACCCTTAGTATGAGTGGGTGTTATGTGCCAGGGTTAGGCCCATGTAGCGAAGCTGCTCATTTCTTACAATATCCTCTTTTTCACAATAACATTTCACCTGTGACCTTTTGCATATATTTGCATGTGTGACAATCATGGATTAATTTCTCTGAAATTACTTCTGTTCACACACCAGGCTTGGCATAACATTATCACACTGCCTCGAACACCAAGTACAAGGCGTCTACGCACGAATATACAAATGTAATTCTATCATCATCATCCACGGGGCAACAAGGCTATCTACATATCCATAACATTGCTAATCTATACATACACCGCAAGGATGCTTTTTTATTGTAAATAATCAGCATCTCATAGAATTAGCAGAGGAGGCACTTCAGCTGAAACGGAGGGTCCCTGCATGCTGAGACTTCACCACGCAGAGGTCTGACATCTATGTGAGGGGTGTCCAGTTCATGACCAAGACAGGTTCCTATATTCTCTCTCTCGGTAATGGTGTTGGATCGTCCCTTGGGGGGATTCTTGGCTTCACAACTAGACACACTATGTACACACACAGACTAGGGTTGCATAGTAGGAGTACACCTAATTCCTACTTTGTTTTAAATGCCTGCATATATACTCTTTCTTAGCACCATGGTAGACCTGTATCTACTATTTACTCTTTTGGTTCTTGTAATCACTTTCATCTGCTTCTGTCTACTGATGATTGCAACACATGTATTTTATTCAAGAATAACGTTGGTTCAATAAATATATTGAAAACGGCCCACTGTGTATTCTCTGTATATTTCTCTGAGAACAAGTAAGCACGAGTGAGTGAGCGAAAGGTCCAGATCAGTTACCACGATCCCTGAGGGGTCAGGGATGTCATGTTTAGCGGTTGCTAAAAGCCATGTGCTCCCTGGTAGGACTTGGGGGGCTTATGGTGGCACTGTGAGCTAGCTGGTCTCTGGGCAACATATCCTGAGGTGGTGCTCAGAATCAGTCTAGGCACCTCAACCAAAGTTTAAGTTGTCCAACAAACGTGCAGATCCTACGGATTAGAGGGAACTACACGACAAGGTGTGTGGACAGTAGAGTGTGAGGTGAGAGTTTGCGCATGAGCCTGGTAGCAGAGCTGTGGATGAACTGGTGCTTCTGGGGGAGACGTGTGGCGATCCAGACAGAGTGTTCCTGTAGTGAAGCTTGCTGGAGACCAGAACTGTGTGACTGTGATAGGTACAAACTCAAGATTCACTTATGCTACGCCAGTGGTTAATTTGTGGGGGGGAAAATTTGTGCCGGGGCTCTCGTCAGGAGGTAGCTTGCACCAGCCCATTTCTCCTGTTAGCGATGCCTAAAACAGAACAAACTACTAACCATAAAAGTGGGGAAAGGATGTGCCGCAATGGCCAAAGCTGCCAACTGCGGAGCTGGGGAACCAGGTTCGAATCTCGTCATCAGCTCAACATCCCGTGATTCTGGGCAAATAACTTAATCTCCCCGTGCCTACCATAAATAAAGGTGTCCTTAACTGGTGCCTATGGAAAGCGCCGGTGTTTATGATTAAGTGCTGGTGCTGAGCACTGGAAATCACTGGCTCAAATTAAGCATTGAGCTACGCACACCACTTGGCACCAGGTCCATTTTGCATTAAACCACCTTCATACAACTTTTCAGCACTCCTGATTACAACTCAACCATGTTCAAAAGTTTAACAATCACACTCCACTAACCAAATTCAACACAACTTGGCTCAGCGAATTCCCATTTCTAAAGTGACAGTTACTTTACCAATGCACATTCTCTGCCATGTCCTTTATATCTGGAAAGGTGCGCAATCTATTGTGCCATTTTGCATTGGGCTTTGACTGCATGAAGTTAGTAGAGAGTGTGTTCAATGTTCACTTTAGAGCTGGGTTATGCATTTTAGAGAGATGGCAAGTGGTAGTCTGTTTTGCGAGCTCATTGTAGATTTGCATTTGGTAAGGCGTACCCTCACGACTTTGGGGTTTTTCTCCTTAATTGGGTGCTTCATTGTACAGCTCCAGTTAATGTTCTATATACTTGTACATCACAATGTAGGTAGGTAATTATCCGACACTGCATATGAGCAAATGGTTTAAGGAAGCTACGAGAGTAGCTCTAAGATTTATCTTGGGGTATGATGGAATACTGTATATTACTGAGAAGCAGTGTTGTGTGTGTAGGGACATCAAGAGCCTTCCTAATCGGCTGGATGAAGCCAAATAAAAGATTGAAAATTTGCAGTGTAGTTAGTTGGGTGAAAGTAGCAAGTTATTTTATTTTTTGGTACAGCAATGCAAACTACATGGCATACCTGAGCTGTGCTGGGTATGTCTGGTATTCGGCCCAATGTGCTCGTTGTTTGTTAGTGCATTGTCCTCAGCGGCTAACAAGACCTCTTTCCACCCTCCATTTGATAGTAAGATTGTTCACCCCCTTTCTTAGGGCTCCTGGATGTACTGCACGGCCAAGTTACTCATCAGGTCTGGCCCTTGACTGAAGATGTAACCTAGCAAAGCAGCATACATCAGTTGCACTTGCCTACTGCAAAGTAAGCAATTGTAGTACTCCAACTCAATGTAGAAAGAGAGGCTGCAGCTGCAACTCTGGTCACAAAACACTCTTTCGCAATACAACTTTAAGAAAAATTATAGTGTTACACATACATCCATAAACAGCTGGCTCATACGAAACAAGATACACTCGCATTTCTTTCCATCCTTACTTGTTGTCCAAACCAAATGAGAGCTGTGCACGCAAATTACTCATTACTCCGGAAAATGGTGGCTAAGGGAGATTTGCCACTGCAGCAGACTTCGGGAACCCTGAACATCTCATCACTCGCTCAGAGAAACAACGGATAGTCTGAAAGAAAACTCACAACAGGTGGCCTCTGTTACTCAAGAATTAATCGAAACTCAACCAGTACAACTTTTTCTAGAAGTTAAGTCCTCAAACACTACAACGCCTCACTGCCACAATACCTTCTCCTGCCACAATACCTCCTCCTGCGGCAATCTCAGTGTGGATAAATGCATATTCACTCGACTTAAGTTCGTAGAGCACTCAGCATTCGTTCATTTTACCAATGCGGGGTGGATAATAAAACAGTGCCTGATTAAACCCAGTGGAGACCCCTAGGCAGTCGAAAATCCGGGCCCCCTCGCAAATTATCCCCTAATACCCAATGCACCGGATTTGTTATACAAACTGAAACCTGCCAGAAGTTGAGCTTTTAAGAGACAAACTTATGTGAATCTGATGTCTCTGGTTTATGTACTTTAAGTACTTAATGGGTACATTACATTAATACAGTATTTTCTCTATAATGTCTTTAATGTAAAGTTTTCGTTTCATCGAGTTGATACATTTTTTTCTATCTTTTGTAAACAATATAGCGGGGCCCATAAAAGGAGTGGGGCCCATAGGCCGGTGCCTACTTTGTCTATTTGGTAATCCGAAACTCTGGGTAAACCTATACCATTTAAGGCAAGCGTATCGACATCTGCAAAAAACTGTTAAGGGACAGAGCAACTTAACTCCTTGCTTATCCAAAAGCGGGAGCCGCTATGCCTCGCAGTCATCCTCTTATTCTAACTGACAGCAATTTAAAAATAAAATAAAAAGGAAACCTGTTGATATGAAAATTAAGCTAGGTAACTCAGTGAGTTAAGCACTCGCTTCTGAGATAAGGTGACACCAGCTTAAGAATATTGCAGTCAGTGGTCGAAGTGGCGGGAATCTGAGGAGCACGACATGCCTACTTTTTAAATTTTAGGAAAACAGTTCCCCTACTCTTTGTCAAAAGTCAACCCTTCCGGGACAGTTAATTCCGTGAGTTGAAAAGCTTCAGCTGAAGTGTCATTCAGGGAGCCTCATGAGCTGTGAAACCAAGGGAGGGGCAGACAGCCTTCTTGGCGGGGTGCCTGATTTCCTGAAAGAAGTGTAGATGTGCACAAATGCTCAATCTTCAAATGTAAAGGGTGCCTGGAAGCCTGTATTGGCTTTAACTGAAGGAATCACTTGAAGCTTCCTGGTGACACACATGTAATCATTTTGAAAGGTATTGTAAGGGAGTTACACACTAAGATGTGGTGTCAACTTTTAAAAGACAGTTACCTAAAAAGAAATTGCTTCCCGGTGAGACACATTCATTCTTTTTGAGGGGTATAGTAAGGGAGGTACAAGCTAAGTTGCGAAGGGTGTGCTTTTAAAAGACAGTTATAAAAAAAAAAAAATGCCCTATGTACAGCCTGCAAAAAAACCTATATGTTGGAAACACTATCTTAAACCTTTTTGCGCATTCTGTAGCAGCCTATCATATACTGTGTGTAATGCAAGTTTAAAAAAACGACTTGCATGATCACAGCACTTTCTGTCACAGACTGGGACCTGGTAGCACTAACGTACACAAGCCACTATTCTCCACTGCACCAACCAGGATTTGGTGCGATGCATTAACTAATAGCGGTTTCATAATGTACAATAGTGTATTTCCCACTGATTATCATTAATTTTCATTTAAGCTGTGTGTTATTTTATATGTAGTTACCAGAAGGTGAAAGACTGAATAAAGTTACAGAATATTTTTGGCCACGTCCACATCGCCCACTTGCGCACAGCATCACAGTTCCCATACTTTTTTCTCAAAAACTACGACCACTGATTGCAGTCTATGCTTTGAGCTGAAAGGGTATTCTTGCGGCTAAAAAAGTATTGCATTCCCGACAACGACACTGCTCCCTCGACGATGTAAGTACTGGAGTGGTCAATCTTGACGACAGAGTGCCCAGACCGTAGTGGCTCTTGACCAAAAGATACACGTTTCCTAGGTGATAGAACAGGTGGCGGAGAAAGCACGGACTTGAAATTAATATTAAATGCGCATGGCATCTACGAATAGAGACACCTACAGATATAATACCGACTCAATGACTGAATTTAATCTGTACTCACTGCGCGCAGCGAGAAGACTAACTTTACCTTTTTCCTGCTAACACCAGCTCTCTGTTGCTGGGAAAGAAATAGGAAGCATCAAGAATGTATACATTACATTTACAACACTAACAAATAAAGGGGGATCCTTTAAACTGGAAAAAAACAGCAGGACGCAGACATATTCCCCAAATTAACACAAAGCAGCAACCATGTGACCATTACTCAAGAAGTGGTCCGCACTTGCTTCCTTTCATTTGTACCCGGCTCACCCCACTGTGTTCCAGTGTGAACTCTCCTCGAGTACCACAGGCGGGAAGCTCAGTCTCGGGCCCGCACTGTTTCCGGCCGAACGTACGGCTCACGTGACATTGAGGCGTGAGTATCTACAGGTCACGTGATGAGCAGCGGCCCACACAATAACAAACCAAGCGGTCAAAACATAAGTATAGCTGGTATTGGCAAATATGTAGTGGTCAGTACCCCCTGACAAAGCGCTTTGTGGACAGATATCACGCAGCCGAGCGATCCCAGTGTTAGTGATTTAACCAAGTTTACTGATAAACATGCTGTGCTCTTTCCTGTCATGCTCAATGCGATTTTGAATATTCTTATTATGCACATTTTGTGCAGACTATAGGTGTGCATGAATTTCCTTGCACTAAGGTTGCTGGCATTTTCGCACACCATTGTTTGTCATCAATGTCGGATTGGGATCACATTTAGGCCTGGGCACTCCCCCAAAAAAGTAGCCCACATTCTTTATTTTTTTGTAGTATTACATAGTGTGAACTCTGCCCCTGGCAGGAAAAGGAGAACAACAGAGACTATTTTATGCACTCCCCCCCCACCCCCAACACCTTCCATGAAGGGGGAGGGACACAAATACCTCAGGAGCTCCCTCGCTGGCTCTAACTAGCCCCCACCACCCTAACTTTCCTGTCCTCCTCCCTACCAGGGTCGGATTGGTAACGCGGGCACTCGGGAAATGGTCGAAGGGCCGGTAGCCAAGTTCTAGCTGTGGGCTGCTTTTTTGGGCAGCCTGGGGGCTGTCTGTGCTGTTAGGATGTCGCCAGTGGCACAGTGGATGCCTGAGTGGCCTTTCTAGAGGCAGATGGGCGGAGGTATCACTCCCTTTCTCTCGCTGGGCCGGCCCATTAATGTATGCTGATTGAGCGGGGGCAGGGGGCCTGAGCAGAAGTGGTCTCACTTGCATTCATGTGTGGCTCAGCAGTGTGAACTAATCTGTGCATTTTTTAAAAATCTAAGTGAAGTTAATAAAACATGCCCCCCACCCCCTTTCTTTTCATAAAACTTCGCTGAAGCAGTGTTTTGCGGAAAGGCAATACGCAAATGTGGGCCACTTTTTTTGGGTGTGCCCAGGCCGATTTTTTTTATCCCAATCCAACCCTGCTCCCTACCCCACTCCTCTGCAAGGTGAGTGCTAACGGCTTCACATCAGCAGCACCTTGAGGCCTCTGTTGTACCTGGAGGGATCAGGGCAGGGACATCTCATGCTGTGACAGAAGTAGCAGCCCTTTGTCATGCTGGCTCTGACAATTAGCCGGCCTGAGGTGGGTCAAGCTCAGTATATAAATGCATAGGCTGTAATAACAGGCTTTTACATTGTGCACTTGCAGTGGAGACAGGGATGGCATACATTCCAACCCTCCTGATTCACAGGAGACTACTGATTTCAAAGCTAGTCTCCTGCCTCTCGATTCCTGCATTCAAAAACCTGATTCCTCAGCGGGCTTCAGCAGACCGGGACTGGTCTAGTGAGACTTGTAGTATTCACTGCCAGTAACCTGCTCCTGCAGGCCAGTGCACCACATTTTTGTCTCTCACTCTCCGCCTGCCATAACGCTTTCTTAGTGCTCCTGACATGTATAGGAAAAAAACATGTATCTTTATTTATACTATCTGGTCCTGCAGCAGCACACTTTCAAGTCTCATACATGAAAACAGACCCGATTCAGGCCTCAATATAAGTCAATGGGAGAAATACATTCTCCCGATTATTTTACTAAAATCTCCCACTTTCCTCTTGTAAAATGTTGGCATGTCTTGGATGCCCCTGACTGATTAAACTGCTTAGTCCACTAAAAAAACAGCCCACCAACAGGCCTCGGCCCATGTCCCATTGCCTGCCATGCCAATCCGATAATGTCAAATCTCAAGTTCGCATGTTAGGCAGAGAGCTGAACAGTTGGAACTTGAGATTTGACACTTTAACTGCGAGGGACCTTGTGACCCACAGTTCAATTACGGATGTGCGTGCATTTGGGGCCGCATTTGTTACGAAAATAGAGCTCTTTTGAGCCCACTCCCCCTGACTGCACAGCCTGACTTTCCATGCTGGTGGCCAAATTAGGTGCTCTTCTCAGACAGTCCTGATGAAGACCCCACCCTAAGGATTGAATCACCTTGAATTCCCAAGGGGTCGAAACGTTGACTACAACTACCCATTATACAAGCCCTGACAACTGAAATTAAATATTAGTGTCTTCCAAGGCTATGTGTTCTTACTGGAACAGTTGACCTGAGATAGGCCGGAAAGGTCTCACTATGTGAATTTGATGTATTTATGTCACACTACCTCTCCCTTGTCATTTACCCTCACTAATTCACTTTGACCCAGAACACTCCCATCCTTCCCTTCCCAACACCAGAGCACCTTCGTTACAAGTTTACGATTTTAGATGTAAGAGCAACTGCGTTGCCTAACTAAAGTGAGTAATGCTTTGAAACTAAATTGCATTTATTACAGATCACACTAATGCTTTGAAAATAAATTGCATTTACTGCAGATTGTGCAGAATTAGTGTTGTGAATGCTGTAAAAAAAATTCTGTATTGTTTAATGGTTGCTACTTTGACCAATTGTTTATTGTACTGCAATTTTGACCCGGGTCTGGTAGCATTTCGGGTAACCCCATTAATACTTAACACATTTGTTCTTAGGTGGGGTATAATGCGGAGTGGCTTGAATAAGTGAGAATTTGGTTTTGATTGCTTCAGAGGTTTATGTGCAAGATAATTTACATCTCAGGTCAGAAATCAAAATGTAGCATGTCTTAAAGTAATGCCAACATCTTTAAACAAAGTCAAAACAATTTCCAAGATTGAATTGTGTTCCTGAACGCTGCCCACAAAAATTAAAACTTCACCCTGGAAAGCTTGGACACCAGGAATATAAATCAAAATTGTGTCCATCAACTTCTGAAAAACGCTGGTAGCAGGAGATAATCCAAATTGTACTCACAAGAAATTGAACACACCAAAAGGTATAATAAAAGTGGTCAATTCCTGTAACTCCACATCCGGGGCATTTCATGGTACGCTGACCTTAAATCAAGAAGTGAAAAATACTTGACTTGACCTAAATTTGCTAGTAACTCGTGAATCTTGGGCAAAGGATGACAATAATGATAGTCTTGTTAAGGGTGCGAAGATCTGCACACAAACCAATCTCAACAGATTTTTTTTCTAACAATCACTATGGGATTTACCCAGTAGCTGAATGTGTCTCCCGGATGTAGTAAGCTTTTGAGATCATTCCTCACACTCAATGGAACAGGCCTCACTTTGTGTGCCACAGGTATTGCTTTGGTTTTAAGTATGATCCTGTGTTCAGACTTCTTGATGACAACATTTTTTCTTTAAAAATCTCTGGAAATATCTCAACAATGTTGTCAATGCTATCATCATAGACATTTTCAACTAGTGAAATAGGCACAGTGGCCACCATAACTGGAGTATGAGACCCAGGCACAAGTATTTAACCACGTTTCGCTAAGTCCTTCTAATCCACAATACTTCTGCCCTTCATTGCCACATAGACTTTATTAACAGTCTTCCTACCAAGACATGTTATTGAGTCAACAAAATATCCCAGCAAATCAGTGTTCTACTCACCAAATGCTTTGGGATTAACATCTGGCTCTTTCAGAGACAAATCTTAGCCCCAATATTTGAAGAAGACCAAGTCAAACAAAGTTGTGATGGGTGCACCAGAATCATGTAGCGGCAAATGGGCTGGTATAGTTGCTGTAATGTTCATGCAACCGGTAGATTATAACCTGTTAAAAACACTCTGGCCTCCCTGCACCAACGAACAGCTTCCGGGTCAGGATACACCCGGAAGATGTTCGTTGGTGCAGGGAGCCCTTTTGCCGCTACATGTGAAATCGGCGGGGAAGTTTTAAATTTGTTATCTCCAATCACGGCACATCTGTTAG
Source organism: Calotriton arnoldi (assembly GCA_963921515.1). Classification (NCBI taxonomy): domain Eukaryota; kingdom Metazoa; phylum Chordata; class Amphibia; order Caudata; family Salamandridae; genus Calotriton; species Calotriton arnoldi. The sequence continues at coordinate 2,677,136 of CAWUFW010000262.1, forward strand.
TGGTGTATATGTACCAGTCCATTCATTTTTGTACCTTATTTTTTAACCCATGAACAATTACATATTGGTGGCACCAACGAACCTAATACATGCCAATTGGCTTTTAGATTAAGGGTTGCTACAGTAATCCCTAATACGAAGCGGGATATCTTCAAACCCTGTACGCAATTTAAGCATATTGCTTCTACAAGTGTCTAGTGAATTTGAATCCTAGCAACTTCCTACCTTAGAAAACTGTCCTGAAGAAGATGACCGATTACCAACTCACCGAAACGCAGCGTCAACTTTCTTGTTTTCTTGTGATATAGATTATTGTAAATTGTATTTTAATATGAAATGTTTTTAACTTTGCTTGTGCATTTTTATGGAATAAATTTGATATGTCCCATTCAGCTTGTTATTGGTTTTTCGTGTGGTACTGACTCTTTTTAATTGAATATTGTATGATTATATGTATTTTTGATTCTGATTAAAGTCACAACACTGTGTAATGCCCATGATCCAAATTAGTTTATATAGAGATTAGGGACCCTTGTTTTTCGTGTGTATTCGCCCTGTCCCTTTTCTAAATATAAGGGTATCTCCCCTGTTTTTTAACTTTAACTGCACCAGAATCAGCCATAATTTTCAAGCTCACACTACCCACCAGCACTTCACACCAAGTTCCGTTTACAGAATCAATCTCAACAGTGAGAACCACTTTAGATAAATCATAAGCACACCCATCCACATCAAGAGCCACCCTGTTCACGCTAACTGGCATTTTGCAAACACTTTGAAAATTACCGGTTTTTCTACACTTATTGCAAGGTTTCCCAAGAGCAGGACAATTGGCATTATTGCTCATATGTGCCATTGATCCCCATCTGTAGCATACAATTTGACCTTCTCTTTGCCAATTTTTAAACTTTTTATCCTTCACAGTAATCATCCCCACAGATTTACCGTCAGAAAGAGCATTTACAGACAAATATGGATTACCAGAATGTTCATGTGCCATGAGTTTGCTAGAAAGCAAAAAGTTTCAATGCTTTTCGCAATGTCTATCACTTCTAAAAGAGTGGAATCACTGCAACTCAAAAGACGTTCTGGAAGTTTTTTAAATAGCAACTATAGAATAATTGATCCCTAATTTAAATGTCTAATGCAGTTCCAAAATTACAAGTTGAAGCCAGTGACCTAACGGCCGAAATAAACTCTTTAACACTTACTTCCGCTGTCTGTTTCCTTTTGAAGAAATTGAACCTTTCTCATAACACATGTGGCTCCACTGAGAACTTATTAATAAGTCTCACCACTGCTTCCATATACTCGTTCCAACATCCAAACTGACGAGGAGGAGCCTCAAATCTCAGGTAGATTATCAACGTTTTGTTGCCAGTTCAAGAGCAAAGCTGCTTTCCTGACTTGTTCAAACTTTGTAGCATATATGGCCACTAAGTAGTTCTTAAAGCAACATAGCTAAGTTTTCGACTTCATGGGAGGCTTATCCGGATTTTGTAAAAATGGTGGAGTTTAAATTAGACATTGATTAGATGCCATGGTGAGAGAGTAAGATGAGGGAAGGTGGTAAAAGAGGAGTAGGAAACCAGCAATAAACAAAGAAAATTTGCAATGAAAAGCCACAGTACCCGGTTGGGGAAATCTCAGTCTGTGAGTTCAATAAACACATTTGTAGGCCCAAGATGGTGGGTTGCCATAATAGACTTTTTAGTAGGTTCCTCTCCCTGATCCCTGCACTTCTCATTCATGTCCCCCATTCCTCACACAGGCCACTGTGGCTCAGTTTGTTGGGTTTCGACACACAAACCCAACAATGGTCAGAGAAGAAGCCTTTGTGTCTAACCAACCCATCTGAGCAACATCTGCCAGGTCAGCCTGGGACCTTCAAGAAGAACCCTTCAAACCAAAAAGTGTTTAAGGGCTTGAATACTGACAACGGTATGTGCAATGTGGACACCACCTTATCATATGTTGAGCTCTGGTAAGACAGCTGAAGTCCCAGCAACAGCCTCTGTTTGGCAGAGGACTGTAGAGAGCATTGCATTCTCTGCAAATATTATAGAATGTTTGGTATCACCATGAATTTTAAGTCTATAACTATAATGGGATAGACTGGAAAATGTATTTGAATTTGGTTAGGTCCCTTTATCTAGTTACTGGTTAGCAAGGGACAAGCTGCCACCAACTTTGGACAGACGGTGGTACTTTGGATCAGAATATCAATTCACCCTTTCACTGTAGCAAAGCTATGTGCACAAACACGGAGCAAGGAGTTGGGACACCTCCGATGATGTCCCAAACTCCAGTACCCTGAATGTCACTGCCACCATGCTCCACGACCTCCTGGGTGCTGAAGAGGAAGAGGTGGCAAGCAGGTTCCTGACCCTCTCCATACTGCCACTCACTTGTGCTCTATAGGAACCTGACTTCCTGAAACAACTCTCCAGGGCATGGAGATCTGATGTGAGGACATGTGATATGGTGAAGGGAAGAGTACCTGTAGAGAATTTAAGGTCAATAGGAAACTGGTGTGGTAAGGTGAGCATCTGGGATTTGAATGAGTAGAGGGACATTAGGAGTGAGAGAGGGACTGAGGCTACAAGACACAAAATCCCAAGATGTGAGATGTTTACAGCTCCCCTCTAGTTATTCAGTTTGTCTTGTATTTAGCCATGCAATCCCTGTTTTCACAAGAGCCAACAGGATGACAATTCTGAATGTACACCTCAGAACACGATTCTTCTGTTGCCCTGAGGGCACGTAACTCATGTAGATGGCACGTTGGACGCTACCCAACTGGTGGAAAAATTAGTCACTTGTAATATTGGCCCCTTTTATGAGAGTGATGCACAACGAGCGCCCCTTTTAAAATCCAGGAAAGGCTTCAGCAGCCAGACCTTATCTCCAAATGAAGAACCCACCGTGAAATATTTAAGAGAACGTCTGTAATGCTTTCTTCCATTCCTGATGAGGGTTACTTTTAAACTCTGTGGTAAACGGATGAGGTTTAGCGCCAAAAAGATAGAAGCCACCAAGAACTATGGGTATTATTTTATTTGTTAAACGAGTAACAAGTGACTTTTTGGAATGGCAAGTCAGGTCAGATCGTGCTGGAACCAGTATTAAGAGTGACAGAGATGGGACTGGAGATGCCCATAGACCTCCTAAGAGCCTATTTTGTTCCAAACATTCCTTTCTCTGTCTCTTTGTCTCTAGCCGGAATAACGCTCAACATCTCGGCTTCTCGCTAGCAGGGGCAGCTCCTCCGCTTGAGCGGAGGAGAGTCACCCCACTTGAATTCCTCCAAAAGTCCCAGAGATGAAAAATAAAATTGTAATTTATTTCCATTTTATTTTTCATCCCCCGTCCCGAAAAGAGAGTCAGGACGGGGGCGGGGCCTCTGCTGAGGGACAGCAGAATGTCACTCAGCAGGGAGCAAGGCGGGCTGGTATGGCACTGTTTAAAGTGTGCATGTCTTTTTGGCCGGCTGTCTTGAGACGGCCAGCCACACATGCGCCCTTTAAACATCTCTAACCCAGCTGTCTTAAGACAGCTGGGTTAGAGAAAGCCAAAGCGCCGTGGAGCGCCGTGAGGCCGCTCCCACCAATCCTAGCACTGCTCTCATGCTAGTGAGAGCAGCGTTATGATTGGTGAATGGATTTGCAGCATCCTGCTCCTGTGGGCGTTGCGTCAGTAAAAGAAGAGCTCCGGAGCCGAGGACGTACTGTTTGGTAAGTCCCTGGCCCCACCTTCCCCGTAGATAACAGCCGCCACTGCTCACACAACCCTTGGCAACCAAGGGGACAAATGAACTGAGAAGCTTTGCTCTGTCATGAGAACCACCAGGTGAAACAGAAGCAAGGCAACACAACCTAAGATTATTTCTAGCTGGCGAGTCGATCAGTAGTTCCAAACATGTGATAAGAGAATGTATTTGCAAACTCTTAATAAAAGGGGAACCACATCTATAGTCTCATGCCTCGACTTTCGTGAGTCATAACCCCGCCATCAACAATGGTAATAAATAACATATTACGCATTACATTGATTAAATTGTTCCACTATGCATCCAGCAAAATATTATGTTCTAAACGTGCAGTTGGACTGTATCTGGGCAGTGCCACCTGCAAGGCTTTGTCTCCGTAAACTCCAACAATAACAACTGTACTCAGCACAACGAAAAATAAAAGAAAATACAATAACAAGTGCAAAATCTGTCCTTCAGCACACCACTTGATGTGCCCAGAACGGGAGCTGTCAGATTTCGATGGCACTGCGCATCCTGCAGGAATTTAAGGCAAGGCTGCCGCCATGATGCAGTGACCGGGGCCCCAGGATGTTGCCGCAGTCATTGCCGGATAGGGGGAAACAAGAAAGTGTATCCCAGAAGCTATATATGTAAAAGATCTTACTGCAGCCAGGCCGTCAGGGCGCCAAGACCGCAGATACATTTTCCTCACTCTCTGGTATGATGCCATCAGTCTCAAGGAGGCCATGCGACGATTGAGGAATTACTGTGCAGTGATTGTGGAATTACTGTGTGGCCACAAGATGGGATCTGTGAATAGCACCTTAATCCCAGGATCAGTGTGCTGGCCTTACCGTGCTAGGAATGTGACATAAAAACACATCTTCAAGAAAGTAAGCCAGCGCATGGCTACCCCACCAAATAAATACACTACGTTTTTATATAACACCTCCACTAAGCACAGGGAGGCTTAACAGCAGTAATCACGGCTTGCCCTTTGCAATTGGCAATGGACAAACCAGGGCGCAGAAAGAGAAAACAAAAGCAAACTTATGGAGCAAAATATATCTGATACAAAATTCCCAGAAGCTTCCCAAATTATATTGCAGCGTTGGTTCCAGCCCATGATGTTTGGGTCAATGTCAGGAGTTGTAAACCCAAGGCCTGATGCTACACCCACTTTTGTTGTATTTTGTGGTACATCGCATGATGAAGATCTCCTCCTTTCTGAGGGGTGGCTTGCACTGAATCGTTTACTGTGCAGCCACACAGCAGAGGGATCAGGATCGAGGCAGCCATGGCCTAAACAAAATGAATGCGACCAGTGACAAAAGATGTGGATTGCCACGGCACAATTACGTAGAAGAGGTACTCAGGATCCAAATCCGTGAGCAGTGGAGGAAGGCAGAACTGGCAACAGCATAGCACTATGGAAGACGCCCTGGGATCCAGGCAGTGATCAGTGGAAGAGGTCATAGCTCTAGATCATACAAGAAGGAAAACAACACAGTTCATGGGCTACTATTGCGTTACCTTTGAAAGAAGACACAGTTAGTCATGGCACAGTGAGTCTAAAGACAACCACATGATTCAGCCCTGTGAGCAATGAAAGAGGGCACAGCAGGCCATAGCACCATAAAAGAGGAGCACATCAGGCTTTCTGAATCTGTGAGCCTTGGGAGAGGGCCCAGGCGGTGATGGAAGTATAAGGTATACAACGTCGAGAGTATCCAGTGTTATGAGTAGTGAAACAGGACACAGCCAGAGGAACAAGTTACTTACCTTCGGTAACGATATATCTGTAGGAAACATAGGTTAGTTTTAGATTCCGCACCTTAGAATTACCCCCAGGCGTCAGACTGTATCCGGAGAATTTTTTGTCAGCAGTACCCCTGCACGTCGAAAGGTGGCATCGGTCGGCTCCGCGTTCGCCGTTGGCGTCGTGGTCGCCGGGATGACGTCGCGGTTGCTACTTAGACACCGCCTTCACGCGCCGACGACGGTTCTTTTACACGACATTCCACGCCAGAAGCGCAGAGCCATGCAAGACACTGACCACTGGTGCACAAAACTAGGGCCCTGAAAGGAAGTCCTTAACCCTAGAAATCAGTTCGCAGAATGGGGAGAATGGGTGGGGCGGTAAGGAATCTATAACTAACCTATGTTTCTTACAGATATATAGTTACCGAAGGTAAGTAACTTGTTCATCTGAAAGAGACTATTAGTTATAGATTCCTTACCTTAGAATAGATACCCCAGCAATACCAACCCCAGAGGTGGGTCTGCGAACCAAGTTCACACCAGAAAGTCCTGGAGAACTGAACGGCCAAAGAAGCCGTCTCTCCAGACTTGACTATCCAGGCAGTAATATTTAGTGAACATGTGCAGTGATGCCCACGTGGCTGCCTGACAGATGTCACTGAGGGGGACTCTACATCCCAAAGCAATAGTGGCTGCTGTCGCCCTGGTGGAATGGGCTCGCAGTCCTACCGGAGGCTCCTTTTTCGCCAAGGAATAACAGATCTTAATGCAAAGGACGACCCATCAATGTGAAAGGCAGCGAGTCTTCTAAGACCCTCAATGCTGCCCGGTGCAGGGTTCCACCTCTAATTCACTTTGGGTTCGCTATTAAAATAATGAGGCAAGCGCTGAAAACTGGAAGACAAGAAAAAGGTTTATTTCTCATGAGGAGATCACGTCAACTGCTGACACCGGGATGTCTGAGGGAGGTGTTCTGCTGATAACTCCTTTGGCTCTTCCTTTTATACAGGTTTGACACAATGCATTGGTTTCATCAACATGGTTACACAAGCTTGGGGTCCCCGCCCCGGGCAGGTTGTCACACAAGCCCAACAGTAATTCTCTTCCCACCCAGGTCAAACAGACAATCTTATCTTGCAGCTGGACCTTGCTTCAGGGTCTAAAACATGTGAGACCGGCCAGATCTAAGAGTCCGTTCTGTTGATAAAAACAGGTCCCATTGTTGATAACAACAAGTCTTGCTGTTTGCAGTGCAATAAATCATGTTGCAAGAGTCTTTTTGGTGTTTGGAACCTGTTTGTGTAACTAGGTGCAGTGAGGGGTAGAGTGTCCAAAGGTTTGCCTGAAAACAGAGATGAGAGGAAAAACGAGTTTGTGGCAGCAAGTGGCGCTGAGGTTTGTTGCGGCAAATAGAGTTTATAGCCCCCAGCACACGTACCAGGTCGGTCAGAGGGTCAGAGGGATGCTAGTAAGGGCAGGGTGAAACAAAGGTGACCAACAGAGTACAAAATGGCTGTGATAGATTAAAATGACTGCAACTTATGTGCACATAGAATTCCACCAGACAAGATGGCGCAGGTAATGTTCACGATTGTCGTTTTGCTTTTAACAGTGGCCCCTTTGAACATAACTAGCCAGCTTGTCAGTCTATTTCGATCTCCATAATGTCCTGTATCTCTTGATCATACATTACTCTCATTTTTGTTAGCTGAGTGTCCATAGTCTTAGGGTGCAAGGTAGTTATGCAAAGAGAACACAAAGGTGGTATACAGTGTATACCCAAACAACAACCACATATTGTCAATACTGGGACCAAGAGAATCATTGATATTTTCCAACCCCACTCCTTCAAGATGCCCCAAAGCCAACTTCCAATTGTCCAAGTCTCTGATCCTTGATGAATTTCTGAAGATAGTCTATGGAGATGTTCGATTGCTTCATAGACAGAAGGTGAATTATCAGGAATGTATACACAGCAGCTGGCACCGATGATGTGGCATGCTCCTCCACGGTCCGCTAGTACCACGTCCAGGACCATGCGATTTTGCAGGGTAACCAGACGGATCGCTTGGAGCTCAGCAGTGTTGTTGGTGAGGATGCCAGCAGTGACGTTCAGGGCGGTCTCTACCGCTTGGGACAGATGTCTGATGGCTCGGCTGTTTGCCATCGGACCCCATAGCGGGACGAGCCCTTTTGCTGCGTCGAGGAACTGTGATGAGGCAGAGTCTGCTTGATCAATGTCTTTAGAACGCTTTTCTCGATGATGCTCTGCAGGGGCTGTGTAGGTTGGTGGCAAAACAAAGGCGATGTAGCACGTGCCCCCCCAGTTTCTTGGGAGCCAGGTGTAGGCTTTGGTTCCACAAACAAAGTACATATTGGGTGATTGTAAGAAAGTGGCTCTGTATATACTGAACCAAAGTAAGGTTCAGTGTGCACAGGGTCCACAGTCCCCAGAGGTTTGGCAGAGGCTAAAGTTAGATATAACCTTACTCTCTAAAGTGGTAGCTTGGTCGAGCAGTAAGGCAGTATCAGAGGACAGTGTAAAGCATTTGTTGTACACACTCAGTCAGCAAATGGTCTCACACACTCAAGAACTGAACTCTAGGCCAATGGTTTGTATATAAAAATATATGCTTGTTTTATTTTAGAACCAACAACAGGTATCAAAATATACTTTCTCAGAATGAGATGCTTTAGGTAAATACTTTCAATAGGCAATAGACTTTTGAATGCAATCATTACAGTTGTTGCAATAGGCAACACAATTTTAAACACAATTATACATTGAGCTCAATGGGAATTTCTAGTTAAATGCAATAGATTACTTTTTGGATTACTTTTCTAACCACAGGACTGGATCCTAGATTCAGTCCTGGGACGTCTCCTGTAAACAGTTGAGTAAAAACGTTTTGGTTACAGGTGTGATTTTTAAGGGATATTATTGTATTTTAAAAGTTGGCACTTAGAAACTTTTTCACATAGAATCACCAATGTTATCCTATGGTAGGAAATTCACTTAGCAGGTATGTAGTGTTATCGTTACTTTTTCTTACTCAGTGTTGGATCCTGGATCCAGCACTGGTGCATCTCCTGTAAACAGTTGAAAGAATGTGTTTTTGTTATACAGGCGATTTTTAACGAATATTTGTAAGTTTGCAAAATCGACACTTAGAAACTTTTTCAGCAAAAACCAGGCAATGTTATCCTATGGAAGGAAATTCAAGTTACCGGTAAGTACAGTTGTGATTACTTTTTAGGGTCAGTGCTGGGCACCAAGATCCAGCACTGGGATCTCTCCTGATACTAGGTGAGTAAATTCGTTTTCGTAATTCGGCTGATTTTAGGTGAATATTTTAAAGTCTCAAAACTCGACACTTAGAAGAATTTCCAAGTGAAACCAGTCAATGTTACCCTATGGAAGGAAATTCAATTCGCCGGTAAGTTACTTTAACGTTACTTTTGTAATCCAGTGCTGGACTCCTAGATTCAGCACTGGGACATTTACTTAAAACAGGTAAATAATTACGTTTTTGTAGTTTGTACAATTTTTAAAGAATATTCTTGTATTTCAAAAGTTGACACTTAGAAACTTTTTCACAAAGAACCACCAATGTTATCCTAAGGAAGGAAATTCAATTCACAGGTAAGTTACTTTTTAATTACTTTTGTTACTCAGTGCTGGACACCTAGGTTCGGCAGTGGGACCTTTCCTGCAAACAGTTGAGAAAATTCGGTTAGGTTATTTGTGCGATTTTTAAGGAATATTCTTAGTTTTCAAAAGTCGACAGAAACTTTTTGGAAGAAAAAGTGTCCATGTTATCCTATGAGGAAAAATGAGTTATCGGTTTTGAGGTAAGTAATCGGTCTTTTGAGTTAGGGTTCTGGGGTTAGACTCAGGGGTCTCCCAGGGTCAGTGATGCACTGTTGTTGCACCCTCAGCGGCACTAGGGCGGCCGGGTGCAGAGTGTTGAGGCCCAATGTTATCCTATGGAGGATAGGGGGACTCCGGTTGGTGGCGGCTGGCAAGCAGGCCACGGGGTTGTGGGCGCAAAGCTCCTAGGGTTAAGCTCAGGGCACGTTGGGGACCAAGTTAGTACAGAAGGGGCACCCTCAGCGGCACTAGGGCGGCCGGGTGCAGGGTGCTGTTTTGAGGTCGGGTGCCCTGTTGATTTCAATGGAGATTTTCGGTTTTGGTTTTCAGCTGCAGGCTCGGTCCAGGAAGACTTCCAGGAGGAACCAACAGCTGGGCAGGTAAGTTGGAGGGCTCGGAGACGTAGGTGCACCTCGGGTTCCTTTCTCCAGGGCGCAGGGCGGCTGGATGCAGGGGTGTCTTTTGAGGTCGGATTTCACCTTACCGGGCCCCTCGCGGTTGGGGGGGGTCTTCGTGCAGAGGCTGCAGGCGACGTCGGGGAGTCCTGGAGGGATCAACCCACGGTGGACTCGGACTCTGGAGAGCTGGGGGACCTCGCTGGGACCGGTGGGCCGCTTGAACTCGGGCTGTAGGCGACGGGTGCAGTGGTGGTTCCAGGCGTCGGGTTTCTTTTTCCTCAGCAGGCTCGGAGTCTTTGTTTGGTGTTTCTTTTGAACAGAGCTGCTGTTCACAGGAGATCCGGTCTTTGTTGAAGGCAGTCAGTCCTCCCCGGGGTTCTGGAGGTCGCTGGCTGCAGGACAAGACTATTTTTGGCGCAGGATCTCTGGAAACTGCAGACGGGCCGGTAGGGCTGGGGCCAAGTCAGTTGTTCTCTTCAGTCTCCTCTGCTGGGCGTCTTCTTTCGTCCTTTTTCTTCTTAGGTTGCGGGAATCTAAGGAAGGAAGGTTCAGGGTTTAGGGGCGTTACAGGTAGGTAAAGGGCAGGGACCAATGGGGCCCTGCCCTGGGGTGGGTACACCCCCTATCCTGCCACTCTCCTGTGGGAGGGGGGCAGGAGCCTAGTCCTGATTGGGCAGGGCTCCCCATCTTCAAGATGGCGAGAGCCCGGAGATGTGCTTCACCTCGCCTCCCCCACCTGAGGGGTGGGGTTGGCAGAGGGTGGCACACCCCTTTCCTCCCTTGGTGTTTCCCGCCAGTCTTCCCGCCAGGATGGGGGAAGAACCGGTGGGGGCCAGTTGCTGAGTACAGCAAGTGGTCTGGGGAAGCTCACAAAGGCGGAATGCCTTTGAAGCTTCCCCCTGCCCATCCTGGGGGAGGAGGCTTAGCACCTCGCCCAGGACGTGCATTGTTGCAGGCCCGGGAGAGCGGATGGCTCTCTACCCAGGGATCCAGCAACATGTCTGCAGTGTGGCAGCCTAGGCAGCCCCTCAGACAAGACGTGGATTGTAGGTTAGGTTCAGGGGGCAACTCTAAGTTGCCCTCTGTTGTGCATTTTACAGTAAATCCCACACTGGCATCAGTGTGGGTTTACTGTGCTGAGAAGTTTGATACCAAACTTCTCAGTCTTCAGTGCAGCCATCATGGTGCTGTGGAGTTCGTGCTGACGACCTCCCAGCACCATATACTTGAAATGGCAGCACTGCACTTACAGTGCCCAGGAATGGACCTGGGTACTGTAGGGGCACAGGGCTCATGCACCTGTACCCTCACCACTGGCATAGGGCACCCAGCTAGAGGGGTGACTGAGGTATGCCAGGGCAGTGTGTTTGTGGGCATGGCACCCAGGGATGTGTGCCATGTCGACTCTCTGTTTTGTTCTGCACCAAGACACTCAGCCTGCAAGGGCAGTGTGTGTGTGTCAGGGTACAGGGCCTCCAAGGGTGGCACAATAAGTGCTGCAGCCCTTAGAGGCCTTCTCTGGTCACAGTGCCCTGGGTACCTAGGGTACCATTTACCAGGGGCTTACCTGTAGCCAGAGAGGCCAATTGGGTTTAGGCTGTAATGCAGTTTTAGGGAAGGAACACAGGCCCTGGGTACCTGATTGGCAGGGACCCAGGGCACACCAAGGAAAAGTGCATCAGTTATCAGGCAAAAAGTGGGGGGGTTACTGCAACAGAAACCCACTTTCCTACAGTGATGCAACAAGCGCTGGGGGGTTGGCAGTGTTCAAAGTCCTTACAATGCTACAGGTGCTGTGACCCACATTCTTAGTCCCACGGCCTTCAATGCATACAAGGCCAGAGACGTTCACCACAGATAGGGCCACAGTCAGTGTTGCAGCAGTTCTTTTCTTCAGGTAGGAAAATGTGGCTCTGTTAGGATTATTGAACACTTGCATTTCCACTCGTTCTTTGGAGGGGACATTAATCTGGAATGTCACATTGAAGGTGTGAGGGCAGAAGGGGGCGGCTGTCCTTCCTGTTTTGTTTCGCCAGAACTCGTTGTAGAACTGGGCGATTGTTCCGTCGGAAGTGGCATTGTCTTTGTAACTTTCTTGTAGGAGCATCATCCAGGCAAGGCAAGATCCGTGAATAGAAAAGGGCGAAGGGATGAAAGGGATGGAATGTTCAGTGGCATGTGGTAACAGCCCACAGACCCAACAGTTGGTAGCAAGATTGTGCTGGTGCAACATCTGCACGAAAGAATTATTCCAGAATTCTTTGCGTCGTTCTCGGAGATGTGGCGGTAGTGATACCAGGTAGTGTTCTTTCTTGGTGGTTGGTTGCATGGTGGGTGACAATGTTCTGTATGCAGGTGCATTCTCTTCAATGATCCAGAGTGCGACCATTAGCAGGAGACAGGTGAGAAATGCGGCTACAAGTGCAATTGTCTTTGTGCTGTGCAGGTTAGCAGTCTTGGTGTCTTTGCGGTGGTTTTGCAGGTGTTCAGTTTCTTCCATCATCTTCGAGGAGCTCAACAACTGTTAGGACCACAGACTTTTGTCTGGCGCTTTCCTGGTAGCGTTGTTTGACTGTGCTACTGATCTGAGACCTTGACTTAGTTAGTGGCCTGGTCATTGGCGCTCCCTCCTTTCGTCAATCTTAGGTTGTACCCTTTCCTGGATGGCACCGTGGGGTCGGGAAATTCTGATAGTTCGAGGGTGTCTTCTTGTGGGTAGCAACTCAGAGCTGGTCGGTCTCTCGCGAGTACTTCCTCTTGCACCTCCACCCCTTCACAGGTTGCCAGGGTTGGAGGGACTCGCTTGCAATGATGAGCGTGCAGCCAGTTTCGTTTTCCTTCCACTCGGAGGGCAGTTCGTGTGGTGATCAGGACTTGCCAGGGGCCCGTCCACCTAGGCTCCAGATTCTTCGTTCTTTGGAAGTTGCGAATCAATACATGGTCGCCTGGCTTTATTTCATGTCCCGGGCCCCTGGATACGTCAGGCAAGGCTTGCTGCACCTGTTGGTGGATAATTGTTAGCTCGTTTGTCAATTTATGCAAGTAATCCGAAATTAATATGTTCGGGACATCGTTAATGGAGGTGGGTCTTGGTGCCGCCCAAATGCTCATAGGCCTGCCAAAGACCACCTCATACGGGGTCAGTCGGTGTTTGGTTGGGGTGGAGCGCATTGATAACAATGCCAATGGGAGGGCGTCGGGCCATTTCAACCCGGTCGTGGCAACTATTTTGGCTAGTTTTAGTTTCAACGTTGCATTGTGTCTCTCTACCAGGCCCGCTGATTGGGGGTGGAAGACGGCATGGAACTTTTGTTTTACCCCCAACCCTCTCAGTATGTTCTGTATCACCTCGGCTACGAAGTGGGGGCCGTTGTCGCTCCATAAAATTCTGCAAAGGCCGTATCGGGGGAAGAATTCTTTCAGCAATACTTTTGCAGTGGCTAAGGCGGTATTGTCGCGGGTGGGATATGCCTCCACCCATTTGCTAAAGCGCACACAACCACCAGGACATATTTTAGACCAAGGCATCTCTCTAGTTGAATGTAATCCATTTGAAGGATTTCAAAGGGGTGGTCAGGGACTCCAAACCCTCCCCGTGGTACTACTGTCCCCTTCCCTGGGTTGTGTTGTAGGCAGACTATACATTGTTGTACTAGGCGTTTTGCAGATTCTGCTATCTTGACGTTATGCCATACTCTGGTGATTAGTTCAATCATGGGGTGGAGCCTATGTGTGCTGGTAAATGTGCCATGGTCAATATGGGGATGAGGTAGGCATTGGGTAACAGCCATTTATTTCCGTCTTTAGTTCTCCAGCAATCTTCCTCGTCTTTTAGTCCCACCTTTTCCCACTCGGTCAATTCGTCTTGTGTGCCTGTAGTCTGTATGTCCCTTACAGTGGTCCTAGCGTCAGTCCATCGTTCAGCTTGTGACCTGGTCACATACATTCGTGTCGTAGTTCTGTCTCCTGCCGTGGCTCGTGCAGTAACGTCTGCTAGTGCATTTCCCTGTCCAATGAGATCAGTCACTTTCCTATGTGCTTGGCATTTTATCACTGCTAACTTCTTGGGGAGGAGGACTGCTTGCGTCAAGGCGGAGACTAAATCTCCATGCAGGATGGGTGTACCGTGTGAAGTCAGGAACCCTCTTTCTTTCCATAAGATCCCAAAATGGTGAACCACCCCGAAGGCATATTGGCTGTCGGTGTATATGTTAACTGTCGTGTCAGTCACTAAGATACATGCTCGTGTGAGGGCAATGAGTTCTGCAGCCTGGGCTGAACGTTGGGGAATACGGCTGTTTCCAGAACGGTTCGGGCTGTGGTGACAGCGTATGCAGCTGAGGTGGTGCCGTCGGGGAGTTTGATGCACGAACCATCCCATCCACCCATAGTTCTCCATCTGGTTCTAGAAAGGCGGTGTCTCTGAGATCTATTCTACTCTTTGTTTGTTCATCGGTTAGTGTCACACAGTCGTGTAGTGGAGTCACGCTAGGATCATTTTCGGGTAGGGGTAACAGTGTGGCTGGATTGAGGGTGGTGCATCGCTTTAGGGTAATGTGCGGTGCTAGCAGGGTCAACTCATATCCTGTCAGTCGGGCGCTAGTCAAGTGTTGGGTTTTGGTCTGGTTTAGTAGTGTGTCGACTGCATGGGGTACTAAAACAGTGACTGAATTGGAGAGTACTATTCCTTCGCTCTGGCGTATCGATACTGCTGCAGCTGCCACAGCGCGCAGGCACGCTGGCAGCGCTCTGGCTACTGGATCGAGGGTGGCAGAGAAATATGCACAAGGGCGTTGTTTGTGACCAATTGATTGTGTTAGGACAGACAATGCACATCCTTCCCTCTCGTGCGTGTAGAGGAAGAATGGTTTGGAGTAATCTGGGGTTCCTAGGACAGGCGCTGAACAAAGGGCATTGCGTAGTTCTTTAAAGGCTGACTGGCATTCGGGGGTCCAGGGGAGAGGTGAGGGGATGTCTTTAGCTAGGAGGGAGAGAAGGGGTTTGACAATGAGGCTAAAGTTCGGTAACCACTGTCGGCAAAATGAAGTGAGACCTATCAAAGAGCGGACTTGTTTCTGATCTTTGGGGACAGGGGTGTCTAGAATTGTCTGGATACTGTCAGGCGTGAGTTTCCTCCCTTCTTTGGATAAAAGGGGACCCAAATAGGTCACTTGTGATTTACAGAACTGCAATTTCTTTCGGGAGACCTTGTGACCATTCTCAGCAAGAAAATGGAGTAGTTTGATGGTGGCTGTGACGGCTATTGGTATGGTGTCCGCTGCTAGAAGGATGTTGTCTACATATTGTATTAGTGCCACTCCATCTGGCAATTGTATGGCGTCCAACTGTCTTTTAAGCGCCTGGCTATAGATGCTTGGGCTCTCAGTGTACCCCTGAGGTGCTCTGCAAAATCTGTACGAACGGGAGTTTAGGGTGAATCCAAATAGATAGCGGCTGTCCTTGTGTATAGGTATGGAAAAGAATGCGTTTTTGAGGTCAATTACAGTGAAGGTGGTGGCAGTGGAGGGGATTAAAGTCAAAATTGTCGTGATGTCGGAAACTACTGGGTATTGTGGCACTACGATTTTGTTTATCTCCCGCAGGTCAATGATGAAGCGGTAGGCTTTTCCGTCTCCCTCTCCCTGTCTCTTTACAATCGGTAGTATGGGACTGTTACAAACGTTGCTCACTACTTCCTCTACCACCCCTGCCTCTACCAAAGAGTGTATGATCTCTGTCAGTGCCTTCTCACCCTCTGGCGATATTTTGTACTGCGGTACTTTCGGTAGGGTTGCGTCCTGTCGTATTGTTACGTGTACTGGGTCAATCATCATTCGTCCTACGTCTGAATCAGCCCTAGCCCATAAGTGTGATGGCAAAGTGTCCAGTAGGGATGCGTCAGTCTCGGAGATGGGAAACATGTGCTGAGAAGGGTTCTCTCTATGGCGCTGGGGGTTGTCATACAGGACGACACGCACTCCGTCTGGTGAGCATCTGATAGTCGCATGGAAGTGTTTCAAAAGGTCGAGACCCATAATGGCGTCTGGGGTGTTGGAAGAGAGGAGGAATGTCGTTTTGACGCTATTGTCGTCAAGGTTAAAAGGGATCGGTCGGGACAAAGGGTTGGTGGAGGGCGTACCGTCAAATCCTATTGAGGTCACATGTGAGCCTGACAAGGGTGCCCTTGGAATCAGTCGTTTGGATAGTGCACTACGTGTTGCTCCCGTGTCTACCAGAAATGGCGACTTTGTGCCCAGGACCTCAGCGGTAACATAAGGGCCTTGCTGATCAACATAGAGCTCGACTGGATCCCTCCCTTGCCCCTGGCTGTCCTATGCAAAGTCGTAAGTATTGTCATAATCTGTCTGTTGGTACTGATTCTGTTTGGGATGGTCAAATGTGTTCACTCTTCCTGACCTTTCCTCGCTTGCTTCACTCGCGTACCCTCTCCCACGTCCTCTTCCTCTCTGTCCACTTGCTATTTCCCTCGCCCCTCTGCCCCTACCAGCTCCTAACAAAGCCGGGCATTGGGTTTTCCAGTGTCCATATTCTTTGCAAAATGCACATTGATCCTGTCCTAGGTCTTGGCGTCCTACATATGATGTCGATGAATTGTTTCTAGGTGGCTGTACTCTAGGGGTATTCTGCTGGTATCCTCCCCTATATTGCTCCCTTCCTGTATTCGCCCCCTGGAGTTGTGCTACCATTACCCTTTCCTTCAAGTCCTTCTTTTCCTTTCTGTAGCCCTGTCATTTTCGTTTCTCTGATGCTCATAGTACTGGGCCATTTGGAGAATGGCCGCCGGTTTAGATGCTGCCCAACTACTTTCGCTGGCTTGTAATTTCTGGGATACATCTGGCAGTAGTCCTTTGACATAGTTCTGCACAAATAAGTGGTGTCCGGTTGCGGTGGACATGTCTTGTCCACTGTAATCGGAGAACACCGTTTCAAATCTGGAGAAATACTCTGAGACATCCTCTTGTGGTTTCTGGCGGCACGCGGTTACTATGGACCAGTCTATCTTTTTCTCTGGGATCAGTGTTTTCACTTTCTGCACTATTTTGTCAGGGAGGTCCAATATTGCTTTAACCGGTTTTTGACCAGGGTTCCGCTGTTTATCTAGTGTGTTGAGTTGTTCCCAGGTATGACCAAGCAGTTCGGTATGGTCTATTTTCCTAATCTGTTTCCACACATCTGCTGGCAAACATAACCCGAAGAACAAGTCTATGTCGGCAAGTGTCATTATTGTTGATCCCAGAGCGGTACCTAACTCGGTGTAAAAGGCGGTGGGGTTCTTTCGTAAATCCGGTAAAGATTTACGGAACGTCAAAATGTCCTGTCTGTCCCATGGTTGATACACCCAATTGTAGACCACCCTTCCTCTAGCGTCTTGATGGTTCATATCGTCATGAGTCCCTTGTCCTCTAGGAGGTACCCAATAAGGGGCAGCTTCTTTTATCGGCATCATGCTATCTGGTTTTTCCACCGGGGGTCCTGCTATCTTAGATGTCCTGTCCTTATCTATCCGTCCTTGTTCCACGAGGTGACGGAATACCTCCAGTGTGGATGAAAAGAGTTCTGTAACATCGTTGTCGCCTTCATCTCCGGTGTCTACCTTCCTATAGAGAGCCACTAGCCGCTCGGGCCCTACATCTTGGTACTTCTCTTCATATGCAGTAAGAGTGTGGTAACAGAGACGTACAATAAAGTATCGTTTGCGGTTTTCAACATAGGAGTTGCATATGTCAGTTACATACTCTTCTGTCTCCTTCCTATCTATGAGGGATTTAACTATTTTATCAATGCCTGCTCGCTCATTTTTACTTAATCGCGGGACCCTGGGCGCTCCTTTTTCTTTTGATCCTACCTCTACTACTGTATCCTTTGATGAGGCATTTGGTGTGAGTGACTCGGTGGGAGCAGAGGCGGTGGAGACTGAGGCGATCGTGCCATCTCCGGCTATACTTTGGTGGTCCTGGCGTTGTACTACGGGATGAGTAGGGGCGTAAGGGGGTGGCATGTATATGATTGGGGGACCTAACAATAAATCATCATCTACCCTTTGTTTTGCTGGTAACTTGGGGTAAAGAGTCGAGGGCGTTCTAACAGGGCATTGACCTGATATTTTTGATTCCTGTTCCTTTTTATCGATTTCCTTTTCTTTTAGTTTTTCTTCTAATCTTTTACAGGCTTGGTAAGCTGATTTTCGCGTTTCTTTATCTTGTCTAGCTTCGTCCCTTTTCTTTCTTTGAGCTGCCTCTTTTCGCCATAAACCAAAACTGTCAAACATGGCTGGTCTAGTTTTCTTTTTGTGGAGAGCTAATTCTAACGTTTCTATTTTAGCGGGATCGAAAGATCCCGTCAGTGGCCACTGATTTACCCAGTCCTTCCTAGTGTATTTATGCCATAGTTTGCTATAAGCTACGGTGGCTAATCCATACTTTACGTACATGTCCTTGTTAGGGGTGCCTTCCGGCGGTGCCGGCTGACTGACCTCTAACGAACGGTCTGGTCCAAAACAATTACAATCAAACAATCTAGAGAAAACAGGCATGACGTATTTATCGGTCAAAAATGAATATCTCGGGGGGCGTGGCCAAGTGTCGGAGCAAAATGGCCGCTTAAGCCACTAGCTCCGTGATCCTCCTTCCTCCTCCGTCTATCCTGACCACATATCCTTGCTGCCCGAAGCGGGTGTCCTGCGCCGGAACACTAGCGGTGCGCCGTCACCCCACCCCCGCGGAGCTACGACAGCGGGGAGCGGAGATACGGGCCCCGGTGGTTTCGGGCCTACCTGACGAAGTGAAGCCGGGGGCTCGATTTTGCGGCCGGACCGGGTCCGTGAAGAGGAGTGGCCGTTCTGGACGAGCCGCGCGTGGACGACGGGAGGATCGCCACGGTAGCGAGACCCGGGAGGGTCGAGCGGGGCTGTGTCTGTCTGGCTGCCACAGCTGTTAACGGCAGACCGTCGGCCGGACGGAGGAAAGCCGACCGACGTCGGCGTGCTGAGGGCCCGGGACTGGGAGCTCGAGACTGTAGCTGCGGAGCCTGCGGGACACGACCTGCGACCTGCCTGCAGGCAGAAACAGGGGAGGAGGCCGGTGGATCGCGGCTGGGGCGCCCCCACCTACAGCCCCCCAGGATTACATTACCGGAGCCCCCCACGACCTGAGGAGTAGGCACGTAATTGCCATCCCGGGTGGGGTGAGGAGGTAAAGAATTGGTATCGGTCTCTGCCGGAGATAAAGATACAGCGGCTGGTTGGAGATGCTGATGGACTCTATAATGCTGTGGGTGTCTGGGTGACCCGTGCCCCTAATCAACGCCGGATGAGGGACGTGCCTCGCGGGGGTCCATGAGAGCCCAAGAGCGACTGGTGAGGTGACGGCTCGGTGGGCAGGATTCCTGGCGGATTGAATTTGTGGGTACAGCTGGGGGTTGGCTGAGGTGCGCCTTGACGGACTGGTGCGGGGGGTGCACTGGTGTCTCAACCGCCTGTGAGACGACGCCCTGCTCCGGCGCGCTAAGGTGGCCAGTGGCGAAGAGAAGCGGCGCCTAGACCAGCGGGAACCCTCGCGACCACTGGCGCTGCCGTGACTGTCGACCGCATAAGACCCGAGGAGGGGCTGCGGTGGAACGCACCTTCAACGTGGTGGCTACAACTAATGACTACCATGGAGAAAGGGAAAGGGACAGGCACCAGGGGGTCCAAAATAATACAAACTAACAAATTGGACCGATATGCTTTGCCCAAGGAAGCACTGCATGGTCGGCAATCATTGGGAGGAGCAGCAGCCGAACAGAGTGCAGAGGAACCGGAGTTATCCCTAAAAGATGTAATGAAGGCTATCGCAACGGTCCAGACCACATTGGAACATAAAATAGACACAATGGCGATTGATGTCAGCCTAATCCGGGCAGACCTTTCTAAGGTCCATGAAAAAGTGGCGCAAGTGGAACTGACTACTGCTAGTTTGGTCGAAGATATGAACCAAGTGCAGGGAGAGCTCCGGGACCTGCAGACGTTCCGCAAAGCCACTGAACTTAAGCTGGACGACTATGGGGGTGCCGGAGAAAGCGGAAGGGCAGGCACCGGACCTATTTGTCGAAGACCTCATATTACAGCAGCTACAGCCCAAGGGACTCAGTAAGTTCTTTGTTGTGGAGCGGGCACACAGGGTTCCTGGTGGTCCACCTAGGCCGGGGGCCCCTCCTCGACCGATGTTGGCAAGAGTCCTCAACTTTCGCGACAGGGATGCCGTACTCCAGCATGCCCGTAACCGGACCCCCCTCCGCTTCGAAAACGCGGCCATCTCCTTTTTCCCGGACTTTACGCAGCGGGTGCAGAAACAGAGACTATCTTTCATGATGATAAAGCGTAAGCTTCGAGATGCGGGCCTGAAATACTCAATGCTGTTTCCTGCACGTCTCCGTGTAGAAGCGGAGGGGAGGGCTTTGTTCTTTGAACGGCCGGAGGAGGCAGATGACTGGTTTGAACACCACATGGGGCGGACAGAGCGAAGTGGCGACGCGGGAGGAGAAGCAGGTTCCCGGACTCCTATCTAACCGATCTACACAGACTAATTATGGCTCCGAATGTAATGTATAATACTCCCTGCTGGGGTCAGAGATGGGTTGAGGGGGGGTGACGGCCAGTCCCATAGGGGTTACACTCCTTCATTAAAGGGTATTATCAACAGCGCGGACTTACGCACTAGGGGGGCAGTAAGGGAGCTCATCCTCAGAGGAGGAAGCAGAGGGACGAGAAGCCACGTCCGCACAAGTTCTACTATTAGACCACGATAGGGCGACAGGCACTCTGCAAGTTTTCAATGGGCAGTTTAAAGTCCAGAGGGCTGGGTAGCAGGGTGGGGGGATGTTGGGTGGGAGTGTTATATTGGTTTTATGTTATTGTTATTGCATCGGCGTCCGACTCAGAAATAGCTGGTGAGGAAACAGCAATCCGAGGTTATCTACAACATGCAACATGGGGGACAAACATCTTAAAGTTTTGAGCTGGAATGTCAACGGGTTGGGGGACAAGATAAAGCGCAGTGTGGTACTTCAATACTGCAAACAACGGGCTCCAGACGTAGTCCTGTTGCAAGAAACACATTTAATGGGAAATGTATGTAAGGCTATGCAGAGAGGGGGCTATAAAATGGCTGCACATGCGGGATTCACGACGGGGTCCCGAGGAGTGGGTATCATGATTAAGACCTCCCTTCCCCTCGCAATCACATCGACTTGGGTGGATGACAGGGGCAGATACGTTGGAGTCTCGGGGATGTGGGAGGGCCGGCCCATCACACTCATGTCAATATATGTCCCCCCTGGACTGCAGTGCTCTACCTTTACTGACCTGGGCTCGGTATTGCTCTCTATCCCGGAGGGTCTTCTTCTCCTGGGGGCGACTTTAACGCCGTAGTCTCAGGTACACTTGACAGATTCCCTCCGCGGGATATAGGGCCTTCTTCCCGGTGGTTGCCCGAATTTCTTGATGCTATGGGGTTGGTGGACGGGTGGAGGTCCTATCATCCGAACCAAGCCCAATACACTTTCCACTCAGGTGCACACCATAGTCTCTCTCGGTTGGACTACTGTCTGGTGCCGGCAGAGCAGATCAAATATATACATGAGATCCGGCACATGGCCAGGGGGATATCGGATCACTCGCCATTGTGGATCCACATTGCCCTTAGCCATAATACAGTGGGTAAAATAGCGCCCATTAATCCTTGGCATCTCCGCAATCCCAAAATCCGCACGCACCTTATCAAAACTATGAGTGACTACTTTACCGAAAATGAAGGTACGGTGCTCTCCTCTCAGTCTCTATGGGAGGCATTTAAAACGGTGATCCGTGGCCAGGCAGTCTCACTGATTGCGGGAACTAAAAAAGAGAACCAGAAGGAGGCATCAGATATGGAGGCCGAGATTGACAGGCTAGAAAGTGATCTGGAGGCGGGAGTCACCCCAGAGAGGCTTCATCTGCTGAGTCTTAAACAACACGAGTATAAGGCAGTGGTCACCGAGAAAGCAAAGATCATTGGTAGAGAACGACAAGGTAGACTATATGACTTAGGAGACAAAGCAGGGAAATTGATAGCATGGCTTGATAAAAAGGAACTGGCGAGTAGATTGGTCCCTGAACTCAAAAGCGACACTGACACTATCATCACGGACCCCCAAGAAATTGTTGATGGCTTTGCTAACCACTTCCAGACAGTATACACCACACTGGCCGGGGGTTCTGAGGCAGACTCGCAAGAAATGATACGAGACATCGCACTCCCCTGTCTGTCACTAAGTGATCGCGACCTTATGGATGGCGAGTTAACAGCGGACGAAATTGCGCAAGCAATTCGTTCCCTGAACTCGGGCAAGGCCCTTGGCCCCAATGGGCTCCCCATTGAGCTTTATAAGCTACAACCTGATAAACTAGCGCCATATTTAAAATCTATGTTTGAGGAGTCTAGGGAATTGGGCATGTTGCCTCGAGATCAGAGGGTAGCCACCATAGTGACTATTCATAAAGAGGGTAAACCCAGGACGGAATGTGCCTCATATAGGCCAATCTCCCTCCTGAATGCGGAGCCTAAAATTCTCGCCAAACTCTTGGCCAATCGCCTCATCAAAGTAATTGGTGAACTGGTCCACCCGGACCAGTCCGGATTTATACCCCGCAGAAACACGGCATTGAATCTCCGAAGAGTGCATGGAGTGATAGGGAGAGCACATACCATTCAGGAACCTGCGATAATAGCTTCTTTAGACGCGACAATGGCATTCGACACACTCGAGTGGCCATATCTCTGGGCGGTGCTGTCAAAACTGGGATTCGGCCCGAAATTTATTCAGTGGGTGCGACTCTTGTATAATGAACCCTTGGCCCAGGTAGTGGTTAACAATAAGATTTCCACCACATTCCAGCTCAGCCGGGGAACCCGTCAGGGCTGCCCACTCTCCCCCTCCTTTTCGCATTGGCTCTTGAACCTTTGGCAGCATGGATACGACGTGACCCTAGAGTGAGAGGATTGAAGTGGTCTTCGGAATGTGAGGACCGCATCTCATTATACGCAGATGACATATTGCTCTACCTTGCGTCCCCCAGAAGATCTTTGATAGTAGTGCTAGATATCCTTAAAGTCTTTGGTAGACTCTCTGGGTTCACGGTCAACTGGAATAAGTCCTCCCTATTTGTCTTGAGTGGGGATCGACCCCTGCTCCCCCGCGATTGTCCAATACAAATTACCACGGTGGGCTTCAAGTATTTGGGTATTTTTATCTCCCTAGATCCCCAATCACGCTATGACCATAACCTCCTTCCCCCTCTGAGCAGACTGAAAGCAGATGTAGCCAGGTGGAAATCACTTCCCAGCTCCCTCTTGGGTAGAGCTACTCTGTTCAAGATGATGTCCCTGCCGCGATTCCTGTACATATTACATAATACTCTGGATCCCATCCCCCCGCAATATTTTAAGGAAATTGAAGGACTACAGAGGCAGCTGCTCTGGGAGGGGCGACCTCGAATCGCCCTAACCAAACTGACGCTAAACTGGTATGATGGAGGCATCAGCCTCCCGGATATCAAAAAATATTATTGGGCTGCGCAATTGGTAGCAGTTAACCACGGTACCTATGGAAGAGTTGATGATCCTGGCTATGCGATGGATAAGTGGATACTACCTGGGGGTAATTATAATAGGGCATTATATGCAAGACCCCGGAAATATATCTTGACGGGGCCTACTAGGCATGCGGTCCGGATCTGGCACGAGGCGTCCTCCTCACTCGGGTGGGGCCGACAATTAACGATGTCTACCCCGCTATGGGACTCAGAGATATTAGGTAGCCTGTGGAAAACAAAAGGATTTGAAAGTGGGATCGTATTGGCATCTCTCAAGTTAAAGACATCTGGGGCCCGGGAGGGATCAAGACATTCACCGAGCTCCAGGCGGAATATGCACTTGCAAACACTGAGTACTTCCGGTATGCGCAAATATCCCATTCGCTCCTACGGGCACTCCCCGAGAGCAAGCTCCCTCCTGACGCCTCTCCACTAGAAGACAGGATACTCGATGGCCACCTACCTGATAAAACTATTTCACTGATCTACCAAAAATTAGTCAACAACACCGAAGATCCTCTCCAGGCCCTGCGGAGTAAATGGGTAGCAGACGGGGTGGAAATAGATGATGAGGACTGGCAGGATGCGGTCTCCTCCCCCGGGTGGTAGCCATCTCAGCACGACTCAGGCTTGTCCAACTTAAAATCCTACATAGAGCCTATGTCACAGGACCTCGCCTTATCCGCATGGGACTTGCGGACAGTGGGGAATGTAGGCGACGGTGTGGACACATAGGGACATTCATGCACATTATCTGGGAGTGTACACAGGTGGGTCTCTACTGGCAAAAAATCCACGACGTGATCAACTCGGTTCTGTCAGTGCGTCTCCTCCCAGAGGCACGACGATGCCTCCTGAATATATGGGAGCCTACTGACCTAAACATCCACCATATACAATGGGTTACACTTGGGCTCATGCTCGCCAAGAGGAACATTGCACAGCTATGGGGAGCGGCGAACACACCCGCTTTGGATGATTGGGGAAAGGATTTAGACTGGTGTATGTTTAGAGAAAAAACTGTATATTTGGCAAGGGGTTGCCCTGGGAAATGGGCACGAATATGGGGCCCCTGGAATACTTATCGAGGAGAAATCTGTGCCCCTCCCTGTACTGCTGAACATGACATTCCCCTCCCTCCGTAACATTCCTTCTGTGTAAAATGATTAGAAATACCCCTGAGATTTATGTGATGTATACCTTGATGTTTCCTCTGTATATTGTCCATGTGTCCGATGTATGTTTAATAAAAAGTTATATAAAAATTTAAAAAAAAAAATAAAAAAAAAATGAATATCTCAATCAATCAATTTAGACAAAAAGTCTGCACTACCTGTCCTTCGCTGCCTGCAAAGAGAGAGAATATTCCTATTCTTCGTTGTTTGCAAGCAGGGAAATGTCGCAAATAACAATATCAAAAAAGGAATACTAGTATTTCAATCAAACTATTCAATCAATCAATCAATTTAAGTCGTTTTTTCACGACCTTACCCGGACCGTATGGACGGTTCTTCGTCTTCCCCTTCCAGCGCCTGGTTGTCCTCTCACTCCAACAATCAATGCGGCGTTCCTCTAAGGTCCCAGTCAGGACCGCAGGTCACTCGAGAGAGGTCCGTTCGGAACCGGTGAAGTTCAGTCGATCGGCAGCCAGACAAGGGTCTTCTCAGGCAGGTATACCCCAATCGTTTAGTCGTTCACTCCGTCGTTAGGACCTCTCTACCGGACCCACGCGTCGCTGATGGGCCCCCACGTTTGGGCGCCAATTTGTGAAAGGCAGCGAGTCTTCTAAGACCCTCAATGCTGCCCGGTGCAGGGTTCCACCTCTAATTCACTTTGGGTTCGCTATCAAAATAATGAGGCAAGCGCTGGAAACTGGAAGACAAGAAAAAGGTTTATTTCTCATGAGGAGATCACGTCAACTGCAGACACCGGGATGTCTGAGGGAGGTGTTCTGCTGATAACTCCTTTGGCTCTTCCTTTTATACAGGTTTGACACAATGCATTGGTTTCATCAACATGGTTACACAAGCTTGGGGTCCCCGCCCCGGGCAGGTTGTCACACAAGCCCAACAGTAATTCTCTTCCCACCCAGGTCAAACAGACAATCTTATCTTGCAGCTGGACCTTGCTTCAGGGTCTAAAACATGTGAGACCGGCCAGATCTAAGAGTCCGTTCTGTTGATAAAAACAGGTCCCATTGTTGGTAACAACAAGTCTTGCTGTTTGCAGTGCAATAAATCATGTTGCAAGAGTCTTTTTGGTGTTTGGAACCTGTTTGTGTAACTAGGTGCAGTGAGGGGTAGAGTGTCCAAAGGTTTGCCTGAAAACAGAGATGAGAGGAAAAACGAGTTTGTGGCAGCAAGTGGCGCTGAGGTTTGTTGCGGCAAATAGAGTTTATAGCCCCCAGCACACGTACCAGGTCGGTCAGAGGGATGCTAGTAAGGGCAGGGTGAAACAAAGGTGACCAACAGAGTACAAAATGGCTGTGATAGATTAAAATGACTGCAACTTATGTGCACATAGAATTCCACCAGACAAGATGGCGCAGGTAATGTTCACGATTGTCGTTTTGCTTTTAACATCAAGAGATGGTCCGCTTTTGCACGGCCCGACCCTTCTTGGCACCCACATAGCCAACAAAGAGTTGATCGTCCACCCGGAATTGTTTTGTGCGAGTCTCGCCTCCTCCTTGGAAGGATGCGGGGGCGGAAAGAAGGTGGGCAAAGTGATGGTTTGACCAATGTGGAAAGAAGTAACCACCTTGGGAAGGAAGGAAGGTCTAGTTCTTAGGACGACCTTGTCCGGATGAACAGCCAGAAAGGGAGGCTTGGAAGAAAGAGCTTGGAGCTCATTCACCCTGCGCGCAGAGGTGATGGCCACCAGAAAGGCAGTTTTCAAAGTCAGAAGCCTGAGAGGACAGTTATGTAGCGGCTCAAAGGGAGCGCACATAAGATATGTAAGAACCAAGTTCAAGTCCCACTGAGGCATTACGAAGGGAACAGGAGGAAAAAGATGAGTAATGCCCTTAAGGACGCGATTTACAACAAGGGACTTGAAAAGAGAATGCAGATCAGGAAGCCTAAGAAAGGCTGAAATGGCTGAGAGGTAGCCTTTAAGAGTGCCCAGAGCACAGCCCTGCTGGGCCAAAGAAAGAAGGAACAAGAGAACCTCAGAAAGAGGGGCAGAAAGGGGATCCACAGCCTTTGCTGTGCACCATGCCACAAATTTGTTCCATCTGCAGGCGTATACCGTCTTAGTGGAGGGACGCCTGGCTGCCACGATAACATCACAGACTTCGGGAGGAAGGTCAAAGGCTGTCAACTGCCGCCGCTTAATCTCCACGCAAGAAGGTGGAGGCTGGACAGGTTCGGGTGGAGGACCGTCCCCTGCTGCTGCGACAGAAGATCCTCCCGAATAGGCAGTTAGATTTGAGGATCGATGGCCATGTTGAGCAGCTCGGGATACCAGACTCTTCGTGCCCAATCCGGAGTCACAAGAATGACTTGGGCCCGGTCGCGCTTGATCTTCTTCAGCACTCTGGGCAGAAGTGGTATAGGCGGAAAGGCGTATAGAAGACCGCAACTCCACTCGCGACGAAAAGCGTCGCCTAGCGAGTGCCGCATTGGAAATTCCAACGTGCAGAACTGCTGACATTGCGCATTCTCTTCGGTGGCGAATAGATCTAACCAAGGCTCTTCCCACTGCTGAAAGAGACCTTGCGCCACCTCCTAGTGAAGACGCCATTTGTAATCCATCATGCACCTGCGGCTGAGTTCGTCCGCTCTGGCGTTCAGGGAACCTGCCAGGTGTTGAACCACCAGGGAAATGCCCTGATGTTCCAGCCATGTCCAGAGACGGAGAGCCTCTTGACATAGGGTCCATGACCCCACCCTGCCCTGTTTGTTGCAGTACCACATGGCGGTGGTGTTGTCCATGAACACCTGCACCACTCTTCCCCGGACAGAGGGAAGGAATGCCTTTAGTGCAAGAAGGATCGCCCGAAGCTCCAGATGGTTGATGTGGAGCCCGGACTCCGCCGGAGACCAGAGGCCTCTGATCTCCACCTCTCCCATGTGGCCGCCCCATCCCAGCAGTGATGCATCTGTCACCACTGTGAACTTCGGTTGGGGAAGGGAAAGGGATCTGCCATTGACCCAATCCCGGTTCGTTAGCCACCACTGCAATTGTCGTGCACTGCCCTCCGAGACCTGGACACAATCGGACAGATTCCCCTGATGCTGTGCCCACTGGAACTTCAGGTCCCACTGCAGAGCCAGGATATGCCACCTGGCATGATCCACCAGCAAGATGCAGGAGGCCATGAGGCCCAGCAGCCTCACGGTCATTCTGACCGAAACCCGGGATAGAGGCTGAAAGATCGGAATCATAGCCCGAATATCCCGGACTCGCTGTTCGGGAGGATAAACCCGAAACTGCGTCGAGTCCAGAACCGCTCCGATGAAGAGGAGCTTCTGAGAGGGAGTCAGGTGTGACTACGGCACATTGACAGAGAACCCCAGCGAATGCAGGAGGTCGGCCGTAGTCTGGAGGTGGGAGGCGACAGCCTGGGGCGAGCCCGCCTTCAACAGCCAGTCGTCGAGATAGGGGAAGACTGGAACCCCTGATCTGCGCAGATGAGCTGCGACCACAGCCATCTCTTTCGTGAACACCGAGGGGCGCTGGTAAGGCCAAAGGGGAGCATGGTAAACAAAGTGCTCATGGCCTACCGTGAACTGCAGGTAACGCCGGTGGGCCGGCAGGACGGGGATGTGAAAATAAGCATCCTGCAAGTCCAACGCTACCATCCAGTCTCCAGGGTCGAGGGCGGACAGGACCTGAGCTAGCGTCAACATTTTGAACTTCTCCTTCCAGAGGAAGCGGTTGACGTTCCTGAGACCCAAGATAGGACGCAGGCCTTTATCCTTCTTGGGCACCAGAAAGTAGTGGGAATAGCAACCCCGACCTACTTCTGGGACAGGAACTTGCTCGATGGCTCCCTTGGCCAAGAGTGCCGAAACTTCCTGTTGGAGAAGGGCCAGATGATCCTCCACATGCGATGGTACTGAGGCGGCATGGCGGGAGGGGTAGTCTCGAAGGGGAGGGAGTAGCCCCTTCGTACTATTTGCAAAACCCACCTGTCTGACGTGATGGTGCACCAGTGGGGGAGGTGATGGCGAATCCTGCCGCCCACTGGCGTTTGGTGGCCCTGAAAGGTTGGACTAGGAAGGTTTGGAGGCTGCTGCAGAGGGGGCTGTGGTGGACTGGCCCGCCCGCTGGCCCCCAGAACCACGGCGGTGGTTCCCACATCCCCGGCCGCGCTGGGACTGAACAGCTTGCGCCGGCCTGTGGCTCTGGGCAGGACGTGGCGGGGCACCCCTTCCGTAGCCACGAAAGGGGCGAAAGGCAGACTGCGGAGGGCGGGTGGTGGAGAGGCCCAAGGACCTGGCCGTAGCCCGAGAGTTCTTAAAGCGCTCCAGCACGTTGTCTGCCTTGTCGCCGAATAGGCAACGGCCATCAAAGGCCATGTCCATAAGAGTGGATTGGACATCCCCTGAAAAACCAGTCGACCTCAACCAGGCGTAGCGTCGAAGGGCTACCGACGTGGAAATCGTCCTGCCTAGTGCGTCGGCGGTATCCAGCCCACAGCGGATGGTAAAATTCGCTGCGTCTCTCCCTTCGGCAACTGCACGGGAGAGTATGGCCCGGGCCTCCTCCGGGCACTGAGGCAGCACTTGTGCAACCGTATTCCACACAGAGTGGGTGTAACGGCCCAACAGACATGCGGTGTTTACCGACCGCAGTCCCAAGTTGGAGGAAGGAAACATCTTCTTCCCAAGATGGTCCAGCTTTTTGGATTCCCTATCAGCTGGAGCGTTAGGGAATGCACCTTTGGAGGTGGAGGCTTGGACCACCAACCTCTCAGGGGTGGGGTTTTGGGAGAGGAAAGTGGGGTCGCCCGGGGCCGGGCCGTGGCGTCGGGCAATTAACCTATCCACAGGAGCCCCTGTGTTGGGTCTGGACCAGGTGCCCAAAAGGATGTCTGTCAGGACTTCATTAAACGGCAGCAGGGGCTCCGAAGAGCTCGCTGCCGGTTGAAGCACCTCTGTCAGGAGGTTAGTCCTGACTGACACCGTAGGTAGCTCAAGGCTGAGGGCCTCAGCCACCCTACGCAACACCACTGCGTAAGACGCTCCCTCCTCCGTAGCCACGGTAGGAGGAGACAACATGCCAAGGTCTGGTGAGGTATCCAGACCACTGGCTTCCCCCAGTTCCTCTCTCCAGTCCAGTTCATAGCCCAACTGGTCAGTTAAAGGGTCTCCAGACCCCTCCCAGTCCTCCTCACCCTCCTCTGGCTGCCAATCGGTGCCGGATCCCGTCCGGCTCCGTGTCTACATCGGGATGGAGGCCGGGGTCAATGCTGGCTGGGGACACAACCGGCATCAGCTGCGGACGTGGTGTCGGTGGAGTTGGCGCCGGGGGAGGCGTAACGAGGTTGACCGGCGCCGACCTGGATCCATGCCTGGATCCAAGGGGACCCTGCGGTGCCGGAGCCGCCGGTGTCGAAGGCCCAGGGTCCCCAACCGAGTCCGTGGGGCCCAAAGACACGCCGGCGGAGTTGGGCTGCCCAAAGATGGCATGCACCGCTTCGTAAAATTGGCGAAGCTGGGCAGGGGTCGCTCCGGGTCCCGGGAAGGGAGGGAAGCCCGGAGTCGGCACCACCTGCATCCCTCGTTGCGTCGGCCGACGGATGGGGAGAAGTCGAAGAGC
Source organism: Calotriton arnoldi (assembly GCA_963921515.1). Classification (NCBI taxonomy): domain Eukaryota; kingdom Metazoa; phylum Chordata; class Amphibia; order Caudata; family Salamandridae; genus Calotriton; species Calotriton arnoldi. The sequence goes on from CAWUFW010000262.1 coordinate 2,707,315, forward strand.
GATGATGCTTCTTCGACTTCTTCTTGTGCTTCGACTTACCTGACCCCGAGTGCGAAGACTTGGAAGAGGAGTGATGATGGCTCCGCGACCGGTCCCTCGACCTCCTACACGACAGGGACCTCGAATGGCGCGGAGCCGACTGCCGGGCCTCGAGGAGCTTTCGGGACCGCTCCCGCAAAGACTTCGGATTCATGGTCCGGAAGTTGGAGCACGACTTGGGGTTGTGGTCGCGCTCCAGGCAAAACAGGCACACGCGGTACGGATCTGTCACCGACATCAGATGGCTACAGGAACGGCAAGCCTTGAAGCCGGGCATCCCTGACGTGCACCAGGAGTCAAAGACTCAAAAACGGTGTCGACAAAAGTCGGCAAAAAGTCAGTCAAAAAGTGACTGAAGGTACCGCTCCCTCTGGATCTGCGCTGGCTGGCGCGGAAAAAGAAAGAACTGACGTAAGCGCGAGGGCGGCGTCTAAGTAGCTACAGCGACGTCATCCCGGCAACCACGATGCCAACGAGGAACGCAGAGTCGACCGACGCCACCTTTCGACGCGCAGGTGTACTGCTGACGAAAAATTCTCCGGATCCAGTCTGACGCCTGGGGGTAATTCTAAGGTAAGGAATCTATAACTAACTGTTTCTTTCAGATATAGCAAAATAATGCATAAGACAACCACGGAAATCCAGTAAGTGAGCAGGAAAGAGGACGCCTGCGGCCATGGCACTGTGAGAGTGAAGAAAAGCACAGGGCTGGACCAGCGATGTGCAGATTCTTGGCTGTGAAGATTTCTTATTCTCTTTGGGAGCGCTTTCCAGAGCTTGGCCATTGGCACAGAGAATGAGGTACTACCAATGCAAGACTTTCTAAATATGGAATAGTCAGAAGGGGACCATTCTGGGCAACAGCTTTCTTATCTGGCACATAGATGAAACAAGGATGCTCCAGTGTACCATGCAAGGCCCAATGTGTGATGCAGAGAGCCTTAAAAAAGACATGCCTTGTCACAGCTGCCAGCACTCACCTTCAAATGTCGGAGTGATGTGGTTGTGCATACGTAGGTGTAGAAGTGGTCTACTAGTGGTATTCTGTAGAGTAGACAGAGACAGCCCTAATGCAGCCTAGGATTGGAAAGGCAGACAATCGGCCATCTGCTGATGGGTCTCTAGCTGAGGGTAGTTGTTGGGCCAGTTTTATGTCTACTAAGGACTCCACCACTAGTGCACAACATGGAAGGCTGTTGTTACAGCCTTAAACATATACTGAGCCTGACCCCATGCACATGAAGTCAGGAGAGTCAGTGGGCTAATGTCAGAGGCAGAATGACAACGGGCTGCCTTGGCTATCACAGCATGAGGGATGCCTGTGCCCTGGCTCCCTCCAGGTGTGACAGAGGCCTCAAGGAGCAGCTGATAGGAAGCCATTAGCACTTGCTTTTCAGGGGACTGCAGCAGGGGAGAGGTCTGGAGGAGTGGTGAGGGGCTGGTGAGGGCCAGTGCGGGAGCTCCTTGGTTTATTTTGTCCCCCTCTACTCCATGCAGCAGGCGGAGATAAATAAGTCTCTGCTCTTCTCCTTTGTCTGCCAGAAATCATTTACTGCAGTCAACAGGGACAGGTTGTGGCCTTAGCCAACTTTGAAACTGGGAACCCAGATTCAAGTCCCAGTGTCAGCTCAACATCCTGTGATTCTGGGTGTTAGAAATGGTGGTCAATAGCTGGCAGTGGCTTGCACACTGCCAAGTAGGGACCCTTAATCTAGTCATGGTAAGGGAGTTACACACCCAAGATAACCACTGCTCAACCCCTTGACAGCTTGGCACGAGCAGTCAGGCTTATCTCACAGGCAATGTGTAAAGAATCTGAACATAAACACACAGTAACACAGTGAAAACACTACAAAAGGACACCACACCAGTTTAGAAAAATAACCAATATTCATATGTATAAAACAAGATCAAAAAGACGAAACTCCAACAAACACAAATCAAGATATGAATTTTCAAAGAATAATCGCATTAAATAAAAAATACAGTTCCTTGAAGTCGATAGCGCCAACCAGGGCTATCGCGGCGTTATGACCAACAAATCCAACAGTTCAGTCCGACCTCGATGGAGTCAAGGGCCGGCTACGGCAATGGGACGGACCCGCAGATAGTACCTTGGAGTTAAAGAGGCCTCAAGGACCTTGCGGTGAGGTGTTGTCACACGAGTTGCAGATTGAGCTCCGTGAGATTGAAGTCACGAGCGCTGACGTTGGCAGTGCCGGGACTGCGGTGTTGTTGCGGGCGGTGCATTGTGCACTTCACGATGCGGTGTCCGAGGCTTAGGTGCAGGCAGCGCCGTGGCGTTGGTGTGGCATGCTGGCATTGGAGTCAAAGATGCTGCGGTGTCGTCAGGGGCGGTGCAGCGAGGCGGTGACCACAGCTGCAGTGCGAGCAGTGGAGTCGGTGATGTCGCTTAGGCGGCATCGTCGGTGAGACCAGTGTTGCTGTGTGGTCGAAGTCGGTGCGATGAGGCGATGCCCACGGCCACAGTGCAGGCAGCGGCGTCAATGTCAGTGAGAAGCGGCAACATTGGTGAGTCCAAGCCGGCGGTATCGTTGAGGATGGCGCTGCGCTCACCCAGCGAGCGATGACCACAGAGTTAGTGCAGGCAGCAGCATCAGTGACGGAGTCTGAGATGCTTTTCTTGCAGGTTACAGCTCAGCAGACACCTCCAAGGGCCCAGAACTGGAATTGGCACCACTTGGCAGGTCAGAACTCTCAGTGGTGGAGTTCAGGTGCTCTAGATGAAGTCTTTGATGGTCCTGAGGCTTCCAGCAGGAGGCAAGCACACACAAGCCCTTGGAGAAACATGGAAAGCAGGAGTTCAGAAAGCAAAGTCCAGTTCTGTCGCTGCTCACAGACCGAAGAAGCAACTGCAGGCCAACACTGCAAAGCAACACAGCAAAGGGGCAGTACTCCTCCTGACAGCTCTTCTTCTTGGTAGAGTCCTCAGTCCAGAAGTGTTCTAAAAATGTGGGGTCAGAGGTCCAATACTATACCCCTTTGTGCCTTTGAAGTAGGCATACTTCAAAGGATAGTCTTTGTAGTGCACAAGAACCTGCCTTGCCCCTGACCTGGTTCCAGACATACTACAGGGGGTGGAGACAGCTTTGTGTGAGGACAGGCACAGCCCTATTCAGGTGGAAGTGACAACTCCTCCCACCACTCTAGCTCAGGAAGACCCATCAACCTGGTGATGGGGCATCAGGATTTGCAGGATACACCACAGCTCCTTTTTTGTGACTGTCTAGAGTGAATGCACAAACAGCCCAGCTGTCAGTCTAAACCAGACGTGGATTCCACAGGCAGGCAGACGCACAGAATGGTAAAGCAAGAAAATGCCCACCCTCTAAAAGTGTCATTTTCAAACACATAATTTAAAAACCACCTTCACAAAAAGATGTGTTTTTTAATCCTGAGCTCAGGGAACCCAAACTCCAAATTTCTATCTCTTCCCAACTGAAAGTTACACTTGTAAGGTGTTACAAGGTAGCTCCAATGATAACCTATTGGAGAGATAGTCCTTGCAATAGTGAAAAACGAATTTGGCAGTATTTCACTATTAGGACATGTAAAACACACCACACATGTCCTACCTTTCACATACACTGCACCCTGCCCATGGGGCTACCATGGGCGTACCTTAGGGGTCCCTTACATATAGTAAATGGGAAGGGTTGGGCCTGACAAGTGGGTGCACTTGCTAGGTCGACATGGCAGTTTAAAACTGCGCTTGCAGACACTGCAGTGGCAGGCCTGAGACATGTTTGCAGGGCTACTCATGCGGAAGGCGCAATCAAGGGGCTGCACGCCCACTAGAAACATTTGATTTACAGGCCCTGGGCACATACAGTGCACTTTACTAGGGACTTATCAGTAAATCAAATATGTTAATCATGGATAACCAATCATAATCACCATTTACACCAGACAGCATATGCACGTCAGCACCTATTAGCAGTGCTAAAGTGCCCGACGCAAAAAGGGACAGGTACAACACTGAGAAAATCACTTAATCTCCATGAACCTAAAAAAATGTATACGACCCCCTGTAATGTTATCTGGTGCTCATGTAAAGCGCCCCAATGTCTCTGGGCCAAGGTTGTGCTATATAAAACTGCATGTAAGGAAAGTGACACTATTTTTTTTTGTTTATTTTTTAATTTACACACTAGCATCATTCCCTTTGTTGGAACGCGCATGCGATGCTAGCAGCAAGTTAAAGAAAAAAACAGATCCACTTTTGACTAGTCTCTGGGAATTGGAGGGTCTCTCTTAAGTACTGCAAAAAATAAAATGAATATCTAAAAAGCCCAGGGTGAGTGTAAAAGGCAGTCTAGGTCTGTGCCATGTCCTGTTTCCCAGCGGACATTAATTAAAACATCCACAACAAACATATGGATAAACAAGCATTGGCATAGCCAATAGGTCTCGCCTTTGGGACCTTATAAGTGTTTAGCCAGAGATATTGGCAATGTTTTTAAGGTATGTTGTAGAGCAATGTAGCTGCTGTGTTTAGTACTGTAAAGTTTGTGTGCAAGTTGTGCTTAGTGTAGTGACGTAAGGGCACTGGCATGGTGTGGAATGTAGTGGTGAGTTGTGATATGATGTGTGTTGGTGGGATGTATGTGTGTATATATCATAACAGACTTTGAGATTACAATGCTGAGTACCTCACATATTTCTTTATTTAATGATATACCTTTAGAAATGAAATCTACTGAGAAAATAAAAATTATTGTGATTTGTCAGGCTGGACACAAGATAGCAAGGAATAAACATTAAAAGGCAGTAGGGCACCCTATAAGGTACTGTACATCTCAGGGCCCCATCTTTCCCCCAAATGTTGTATTATTATTTGAGCATTTGTGTTGTGCACTGCAAATATTTCTGTTATCCGTAGTGATTTTGTAGCATGGTAACTCATATGAATGTGTTCAGCTCTGCAAGCAGGCTATAACATTATATAACAAAAATTGAAATTCATAAATTACGTTTTTTAATTAAATCTCATAACTAATTTGGAAAGAACATTAATACTCCAGAACACATTACATGATTCCATTCAATGCATTTTTATTGAAGAGCTGAGTTATTTTTATTGTGCTACGATTATTTAAGCTCCTTAACAGATATGTTTCAATAACTTTGTGATGTTTTCCTTTAGAATATTTTGCAGTGGCCATAGTCATGACTTAAAATGTCCCACAGGGCCACTCATAAGCCTGCTCCCTAGCCAGATCGTGAAGACCTAAGAACCCAGAGAAGGCACTCGTCCACAGGAATGGTATTCACCAAAGAAGATGCCCCACACAAAATGGAATCTATTCACAACAGGAAACAGACCAGGGAGAAAGCCCGCAATCTTTCCTCCTCGTTGTTCACCCCGTGGCCCAGGCACAGATTTGTTTAATGTAATGTCACATCACGTGGGCCTATCCTAGTTTAACACGGACTGAAGTATGTGGCACTGCCGGAAGTGGAAATCCGAGAACCCATGCATTTCCTTGCAGTGCTGCTGAAAGCCCTATACAAAGCCTGACTGATCACCTATCTGCTGCTTATTGCTATATTTGGGTGTTACACTGGTACTAATGAGGTGAATCCAAAGCTCAGACAGTGTTAGCATGTTTACAAAATGGCAAAATAATGAAGTAATACAGTCACAAAATGTGCGGCATTGTGCCTCGTAATTTGCCTTTTCTTGCCACATAATTTACTCAATCCTGCTGCAAATTTTGCCCTCCCCTGCCACATAATTCTGTGGCCCCGATTATTACCCTCTCACACAGTAGGAACCTATTCACGTCGGTCTGTCTTTTTTTTTTTAATCAGGCTGTACTGCAGAAGTGCAATCACATGCATATTCAATAATTCAGCTGTTGCTATCCAATTAGTCTTATCAATACTGGCCACAGAGAAAAGCAGTTCACAGCAGACTGCTGCAATGCTAGCGACAGCAAATAGACTAGAGTGGAATATGTATGTGGTCAAACTGTCCAACTCCGCTCCCTCCAGCAGCGTTAAGCAGCATCTTGCACTTTGACGGTGAAAGTGTAAGATGCTGCTTAAGGCTGCTGGGCGATCCGAAGACAGTGGCTTGCACTCCTGTTTGATTAATTACATGAACAGCCCCATGGAGTGTACGGATTGCTGCTTTTTACCAACCTCCACGTACCTCGCCGGCCATGGTATACACACTGGTAATGCTCCGGAAGTGGAAGCATAGTGTGCCATGGTATACACACGGGTAATGCTCCGGAAGTAAAGTGTTCATGTTATACACATGGGTAATGCTCCAGAAGTAAAAGCCTAGTGTGCCATGGTATACACACCGGTAATGCTCCGGAAGTGGAAGCGTAGTGTGCCATGGTATAGACACCGGTAATGCTCCGGAAGTGGAAGCGTAGTGTGCCATTGTATACACACCGGTAATGCTCCGGAAGTAAAAGCCTAGTGTGCCTTGGTATACACACCGGTAATGTTCCGGAATTGGAAGCATAGTGTCCATGGTATACACACCGGTAATGCTCCAGAAGTGGAAGCGTAGTGTGCTATGGTATACACACCAGTAATGCTCCGGAAGTGGAAGCGTAGTGTGCCATGGTATACACACCTGTAATACTCCGGAAGTAAAAGCCTAGTGTACCATGGTATACACCGGTAATGCTCCGGAACTGGAAGCGTAGTGTGCCATGGTAAACACACCGGTAATGCTCCGGAAGTGGAGCATTTTCAGTAATCGGAAGTGGAAGCGTAGTGTGCTATGGTATGTACACCGATAATGCTTTGGAAGCATAGTGTGCCATGGTAATGCTCCGGAAGTGGAAGCGTAGTGTGCCATGGTAAACACACCGGTAATACTCCGGAAAAAAAAGCCTAGTGCCATGGTATACACCAGTAATGCTCCAGAAGTAGAAGCGTAGTGTGCCATGGTAAACACACCGGTAATGCTCCAAAAGTAGAAGCGTAGTGTGCCATGGTATACCATCCGGTAATGCTCCGGAAGTGGAAGTATAGTGTGCCATGGTATACACACGGGTAATGCTCCGGAAGTAAATGCATAGTGTGCCATGGTATACACACGGGTAATGCTCCGGAAGTGGAAGCGTAGTGTCCATGGTATACACATCGGTAATGCTCCGGAAGTGGAAGCGTAGTGTGCCATGGTATACACACCGGTAATACTCAGGAAGTAAAAGTCTATTGTACCATGGTATACACCAGTAATGCTCCGGAATTGGAAGCATAGTGTCCATGGTATACACACCGGTAACGCTCCAGAACTGGAAGCGTAGTGTGCCATGGTAAACACACTGGTAATGCTCCAGAAGTGAGGCATTTTTAGTAATCGGAAGTGGAAGCGTAGTGTGCTATGGTAAACACACTGGTAATGCTCGAAAAGTAGAAGCGTAGTGTGCCATGTATACACATGGGTAATGATCCGGAAGTGGAAGCGTAGTGTGCTCTGGTATACACACGGGTAATGCTCCAGAAGTAAAAGCCTAGTGTCCATGGTATACACAGTGGTAATGCTCTGGAAGTGGAAGCGTAGTGTGCCATGGTATACACACCGGTAATGCTCCAGAAGTGGAAGCGTCATGTCCATGGTATACACATGGGTAATGCTCCGGCAGTAAAAGCCTAGTGTGCCATGGTATAAGCACCGGTAATGCTCCGGAAGTGGAAGGTTAGTGTGCCATGGTATACACACCGGTAATGCTCCGGAATTGGAAGCACAGTGTCCATGGTATACACACCAGTAATGCTCCAGAAGTGGAAGCATAGTGTGCCATGGTATACACACCGGTAATACTCCGGAAGTAAAAGCTTAGTGTACCATGGTATACACCGGTAATGCTCCGGAATTGGAAGTATAGTGTCCATGGTATACACACCGGTAATGCTCCGGAAGTGGAAGCGTAGTGTGCCATGGTATACACACGGGTGGTGCTCCGGAAGTGGAAGCATAGTGTGCCATGGTATACACACGGGTAATGCTCCGGAAGTAAATGCCTAGTGTGCCATGGTATACACACCGGTAATGCTCCGGAAGTGGAAGCGTAGTGTCCATGGTATACACACCGGTAATGCTCCGGAAAAGGAAGCGTAGTGTCCATGGTATACACACCGGTAATGCTCCGGAATTGAAAGCATAGTGTCCATGGTATATAAACTGGTAATGCTCCAAAAGTAGAAGCGTAGTGTGCCATGGTATACACACCGGTAATGCTCCAGAAGTGGAAGCATAGTGTGCCATGGTATACACACCGGTAATACTCCGGAAGTAAAAGCCTAGTGTACCATGGTATACACCGGTAATGCTCCGGAATAGGAAGCATAGTGTGCCATGGTAAACACACCGGTAATACTCTGGAAGTAAAAGCCTAGTGTGCCATGGTATAAACCGGTAATGCTCTGAAAGTGGAAGCGTAGTGTGCCATGGTAAACACACCGGTAATACTACGGAAGTAAAAGCCTAGTGTACCATGGTATACACCGGTAATGCTCCGGAATTGGAAGCATAGTGTCCATGGTATACACACCGGTAATGCTCCGGAAGTGGAAGCGTAGTGTGCCATGGTATACACACGGGTAATGCTCCGGAAGTGGAAGCATAGTGTGCCATGGTATACACACGGGTAATGCTCCGGAAGTAAATGCCTAGTGTGCCATGGTATACACACCGGTAATACTCCGGAAGTGGAAGCGTAGTGTCCATGGTATACACACCGGTAATGCTCCGGAAGTGGAAGCGTAGTGTCCATGGTATACACACCGGTAATGCTCCGGAATTGAAAGCATAGTGTCCATGGCATATAAACCAGTAATGCTCCAAAAGTAGAAGCGTAGTGTGCCATGGTATACACACCAGTAATGCTCCAGAAGTGGAAGCATAGTGTGCCATGGTATACACACCGGTAATACTCCGGAAGTAAAAGCCTAGTGTACCATGGTATACACCGGTAATGCTCCGGAACAGGAAGCATAGTGTGCCATGGTAAACACACCGGTAATACTCTGGAAGTAAAAGCCTAGTGTGCCATGGTATAAACCGGTAATGCTCTGAAAGTGGAAGCGTAGTGTGCCATGGTAAACACACCGGTAATGCTCCAAAAGTTGAAGCGTAGTGTGCCATGGTAGACACACCGGTAATACTCTGGAAGTAAAAGCCTAGTGTGCCATGGTATAAACCGGTAATGCTCTGAAAGTGGAAGCGTAGTGTGCCATGGTAAACACACCGGTAATGCTCCAAAAGTTGAAGCGTAGTGTGCCATGGTATACATACCGGTAATGCTCCAGAAGTGGAAGTGTAGTGTGCCATGGTATACACACCGGTAGTACTCCGGGATTAAAAGTCTAGTGTACCATGGTATACACTGGTAATGCTCCGGAACTGGAAGCATAGTGTCCATGGTATACACACGGTAATGCTCCGGAAGTGGAAGCGTAGTATGCCATGGTATACACACCGGTAATGCTCCGGAACTGGAAGCGTAGTGTGCCATGGTAAACACACCGGTAATGCTCTGGAAGTGGAGCATTTCCAGTAATCGGAAGTGGAAGCGTAGTGTGCTATGGTATGCACACCAGTAATGCTTCAGAAGCATAGTGTGCCATGGTAAACACACCGGTAATGCTCCGGAAGTGGAAACGTAATGTGCCATGATAAACACAACAGTAATGCTCCAGAAATGGAAACGTAGTGTGCCATGGTAAACACACCGGTAATGTTCCGGAAGTGGAAGCGTAATGGCCATGGTATACACACCGGTAATGCTCCAAAAGTAGAAGCGTAGGGTGCCATGATATACACACCGGTAATGCTCTGGAAGTGGAAGCCAAGTGTGCCATGGTATGCACACGGGTAATGCTGCGGAAGTGGAAGCGTAGTGTGCCATGGTATACACACCGGTAATGCTCCGGAAGTGGAAGCGTCGTGTCCATGGTATACACATGGGTAATGCTCCGGCAGTAAAAGCCTAGTGTGCTGTGGTATACGCACTGGTAATGCTCCGAAAGTGGAAGCGTAGTGTGCCATGGTATACACACCGGTAATGCTCCGGAATTGGAAGCAGTGTCCATGGTATACACACCGGTAATGCTCCAGAAGTGGAAGCATAGTGTGCCATGATATACACACCGGTAATGCTCCGGAAGTGGAAGCCTAGTGTGCCATGGTATACACACAGGTAATGCTCCGGAAGTGGAAGCGCAGTGTGCCATGGTATACACACGGGTAATGCTCCAGAAGTAAAACACCTAGTGTGGCATGGTATACACACTGGTAATGCTCCGGAACTGGAAGCGTAGTGTGCCATGGTAAACACACCGGTAATGCTCCAGAAGTGAGCCATTTTTAGTAATCGGAATTGGAAGCACAGTGTGCCATGGTATACACACCGGTAATGCTCCAGAAGTGGAAGCGTAGTGTGCCATAGTAAACACACCGGTAATACTCTGGAAGTAAAAGCCTAGTGTACCATGGTATACACCGGTAATGCTCCGGAATAGGAAGCATAGTGTGACATGGTAAACACAGTGGTAATACTCCGGAAGTAAAAGCCTAGTGTGCCATGGTATAAACCGGTAATGCTCTGAAAGTGGAAGCGTAGTGTGCTATGGTAAACACACTGGTAATGCTCCAAAAGTTGAAGCGTAGTGTGCCATGGTATACACACCGGTAATGCTCCAGAAGTGGAAGTGTAGTGTGCCATGGTATACACACCGTTAGTACTCCGGAATTAAAAGTCTGGTGTACCATGGTATACACTGGTAATGCTCCAGAATTGGAAGCATAGTGTCCATGGTATACACACTGGTAATGCTCCAAAAGTAGAAGCGTAGGGAGCCATGATATACACACCGGTAATGCTCCGGAACTGGAAGCATAGTGTGCCATGGTAAACACACCGGTAATGCTCTGGAAGTGGAGCATTTCCAGTAATCGGAAGTAGAAGCGTAGTGTGCTATGGTATGCACACCGGTAATGCTCCGGAAGTGGAACCGTAATGTGCCATCATAAACACAACGGTAATGCTCCAGAAATGGAAATGTAGTGTGCCATGGTAAACACACCGGTAATGTTCCGCAAGTGGAAGCATAATGGCCATGGTATACAGACCGGTAATGCTCCAAAAGTAGAAGCGTAGGGTGCCATGATATACACATCCGTAATGCTCCGGAAGTGGAAGCCTAGTGTGCCATGGTATACACACGGGTAATGCTGCGGAAGTGGAAGCGTAGTGTGCCATGGTATACACACCGGTAATGCTCCGGAAGTGGAAGCATCGTGTCCATGGTATACACATGGGTAATGCTCCGGCAGTAAAAGCCTAGTGTGCCATGGTAGACGCACCGGTAATGCTCCGGAAGTGGAAGCGTAGTGTGCCATGGTATACACACCGGTAATGCTCCAGAATTGGAAGCACAGTGTCCATGGTATACACACCGGTAATGCTCCAGAAGTGGAAGCATATTGTGCCATGGTATACACACCGGTAATACTCCGGAAGTAAAAGCCTAGTGTACCATGGTATACACCGGTAATGCTCCGGAATTGGAAGCATAGTGTCCATGGTATACACACCGGTAATGCTCCGGAAGTGGAACCATAGTGTGCCAAGGTATACACACTGGTAATGCTCCGGAAGTGGAAGCGTCGTGTCCATGGTATACACATGGGTAATGCTCCGGCAGTAAAAGCCTAGTGTGCCATGGTATACGCACCGGTAATGCTCCGGAAGTGGAAGCCTAGTGTGCCATGGTATACACACAGGTAATGCTCCGGAAGTGGAAGCGTAGTGTGCCATGGTAAACACACCTGTAATGCTCCAAAAGTAGAAGCGTAGTGTGCCATGGTATACACACTGGTAATGCTCCGGAAGTGGAAGCGTAGTGTCCATGGTATACACACTGGTAATGCTCCGGAAGTGGAAGCGTAGTGTGCCATGGTATACACACCGGTAATGCTCCGGAAGTGGAAGCGTTGATTCCATGGTATACACATGGGTAATGCTCCGGCAGTAAAAGCCTAGTGTGCCATGGTATACGCACCGGTAATGCTCCGGAAGTGGAAACGTAGTGTGCCATGGTATACACACCGGTAATGCTCCGGAATTGGAAGCATAGTGTCCATGGTATACACACCGGTAATGCTCCGGAAGTGCGGCGGTCTGCTAAGCTGACATGACTATGCCTGCCTTACAGGCGTGCGCTGCCTTTTTAGACAACGACTTATAATTAAATAACGTGCTTGCAATCAAATAAACCAATGGGAGATAGCGTGACAAATTAAAAAGTGCGAGAAACAAATAAAGGAGTGAACATGAAAAAGAACCACAGACAAGTGTGGAAGACAAGCACGCGCGGCCGCGAAAGTGAAAGCGACCGCGCTATGTTTAATTTGTAACATGATCCACGACAAGGGAGGAATGCAGCTGGCAGCCTGCGCGCCGCTGCTCGCTCCCAACAGCTGGAGGCCGTGGAAGTGAACATTTAGAGAAAAGGTGGGACATGCACCCGCCTTTGGCCAATTGCGTGCTTTCATTTTTGAAAGCCACAGCAAAGGCCAATAGAATGTGTGGAAGTTGAAAAACCACACGGAAAAGTTTCGGGGCAGTCTGGAGAGATTCCAAGAGGCCTCCCTATAGAGCAGCGCATGCGCGCTGGGCTAGGCTCGACCTAAAAAGCAATTAAAAGTGAGTTCCTAGTATTTTTGATAATGATGTTCCTCTAAAGCAGAGGTCTTCAAACTGTGGGGCGCGCCCCCCTGGGGGTCCATGACTGCATTCCCAGGGGGGCACAAATGCCTAAGCAAAGAAGTGTAAGTGAAGATCGCCTGGAACTGTGGCCTTCTTTATTTGGCGCATTTCCAGGCCATTTTCATTTATAAACAGACTTGAAGTGTAAAGTATAGAAACCCTGCTATGGGGGCTGGGGCCATTGAATGTGGTGGCAGGGTCAAAGAGGTGGCTAAGAAGAGCAAACTATTCTGTAAGGGTTTTGTTATTTTATATGCGGTAATGGGGGCAAAAAAGTAACCCACACACAATTAAATAAAAAATAAATGCAAGTTAAACATCCTGTTATTTTGGCCAAATCACTTAATCTCCCGTACCTACTGATGAATGTGACCTTGCTTAATGTAATTGGTGCTCATGTAAAGCGCTGTAATATCTCGGGTCAAATTTGCGCTATATAAAACTACAACAAAAAAATCTTATTGTGCCAAATGTGACATCTCAGTTGGTTAATGTAATCACTGTAGACGTCGGTGTTTTTGTGTGTGCGCGCGTGCGAGACCAGACAGGCACAGAATTGTATCCTAGTTGGCGCAGTGTGTAATATTGACATATGTATTTATAGTGCTATGAAGTCCCAGCCTGTGATAGAAAGCACTGCGAATATATGTCATAATTAATTAGTAATGGCAGAGGAGAAACACAAAAGGAACAAGATCCATGGGTAGTGTCAAAGATATGGCCCAGAAGAGAGGGCACTAAGTGGGGGGCTAATTTTTTCATTTATAAATTAACAGAGACAACTTCCTCAGAGAGATGCTCCCTAGGAAGGAAGTGGTATATAGGTGTTTTTTTTTTTTTAAAAGGGCCATCACAATCTGTAAAAAGTACTGAGGCAAGGGTGTAAGTGACCGCTGTCCCACAATTATGTCCTCCTTACTATGAAAAAGGGGCTGTGGGGGCCCATGGTCCTTGGTAGCATTAGAGCCCGGTTCACCCTTGCTGCTTTTTTTTAACACTCGAGGGCAGAAAGTATAATTGGTGTTGCAGATAGAGTGGCACCAGGGCCCCATGGCATGAGGAGCCAAGTAATCCCCAATCATGGCAGTTTTACCACTCTCCTTGGCTTACATTAAGGCCGAATGCACACTTGCTATGTCAGTGTTGCTTTCAGCCTCGGAGCAATGACTGAAGGGAGGGAAAAATTGAAGCAGAGGAGGTACCTTAGTTTAGCCTCAGAGAGATGGCAGGGAGGGGGAAATGGCAGAGGAGAAAGCCCGCTTTGCATGGCAGAAGCTGTCATTAGTGAAGTAGGTGCAGCAGTCCAGGGTTCTGAGGGGCACACTGCATCACAGTTATGACTTTCACTTTAATAAGGAGCCATGAGGACTTATTTTCATATGTAGCATTAGGTGGCCCTTGCATAAATAGAGGGATATCATGTGGGAGCTTCTTTTTCTCTTGAAAGGGACTGAGCCTGTTGCAAGGTTGGCATGATGGTCAGGCAAGGTGTGGAAGAGGTGAAAGTGGCAAAGGTGATAGCCTGTTACTCGGCGCCTCAGTTATCATTGGTGCAGCAGTTGCAGTTGCATTGGGGCCCAGGAGTGTGAGGGGCTCACAACACCCTAATTATGGGAACCAGTATTTGTGGGTCATTTACTGGTTTTGTTTGATGTAGTTGCTGTTTTTTAAGTCTCACATTCAGTGTGGACTATGAGATACAGAAAAAGTACCTCTGAAATGATCTAGTAAGTCTTGCCCCATGTGCTCAGCCCCGTCTCTACCGCTCCCCCAATCCTTCTCATAAAGTTTTGGAGGGGGCCCGATTTCAAACATCTTGCTTAGGGGGGCTTAAAGCAGAAAAGTTTGAAGACTTCTGCTCCAAAGTATATTTTTTCCATCAGAATGTTAATTTCCTATTCAAGTACTGGCCCTAGAAGCTTTAAAATACTTTTATTACCACAAATGTTGGCTATCATTTAACTCCATCATGCTAACCAAGCAGTGCATTGCAAAAGGTTGCAATCTACGATTGTGTGCCACTTTTTTTTGGCTGCCCTGGCCTACTTGTGGCCCCAATCCAACGCTGCTCTAAGGTACAATCCTTTGGCATAATTAGTGAATGTTGGTTGCAGTCTGTGAGGAAACCTCGTATGTTGAAAAAAGCGTCAAAGTTTGCAGGGGGGAGAAAAAGGCTTTGTCCCTGGATCTACCTGTGATACAAGTGAGTAGATAGATAGATAGATAGTTTATTTCGACCAATCATATGATCATTACAACAGCATACAAAACATACTTTTAAATACAAAACTTTAAAAAAAAACAATCAGATAATAATTACAACATCCATTTTAAACCCCCACCTCAGATAAAAGTTTAAAAGTAGCAGCAAGAGGACATATACGGGGATTAAAAAGTCAATTGTCCAAGGACATCACCACATTAAGTTCATTTCAGGGCCTTGGATCTCAACCACCACGCATACAATAAAAATCTTGAAACAGCAAAGACAATACACTGTGAAGTGTCCGATCGTAAAATCCGAAGAGCTTCCATTGGCCTGGAAAAAGAGAACAATCGGCAGACTGGAATGATCCAAGCTCTCCTGATAGCCTTGTACATAGGACAGAAGAAGAGAAAGTGCTCAATGGATTCTTCTGCACTTAAGCATATTGGGCAGATAGGCGATAGTCCAGCATTTGTCCATTTGCATTTCCAGAGATTCAATGGAAGTGAACCAAATCTTAGTTGAATATAAAGTGCTCGTGCATGGGGAGGTTCTATTTGGTCCATAAAGGTTCAAAATTAAAACTATATTTTACATCTAAAAATTGCATTGTTAAAACTCCATAAGATGTACTTTCAGTGCAAATAGAATTAATATAGACCCAGAATTTCTTTTTTAATATGAGGGCCAACTTTTTAGTTATAGTACCTGGGTTCTCCCACAGCGATGCAAGGCCCAAACGGTGCAGCCATTCTTTAATCTTTGAAAACCATAACAAGGTGCCTTTCTGTTTTTGGAGATTTAAAAGTTCCACCACTGCCTCTCTTACTTTAATCTCTGTAGTATTTGCCCAAATCCTTATCCAGAACATCAAGGTTCTGAGGACTGCATGATAAGAGATAGATTTCACACCCAAATCGAGACGCAGTGGTAAAATCGGAGTACTGGTCGGAACATTAAGTATGGCTCTAAGAAATGTATTTTCCGCTATTTCTAATTTTTGGTATTCTCCATGCCCCATAATTCAGCCCCATATAGGGCTGCCCCATGAGCTTTCGCCCTATGTATCTCTAGTGCAGGGGAAATGAGCGATAGGATGAGCCTCTCAGTCTCCTTACTATCGCACAATCCACTATCTGCAAAGTAGATTCACTCTTTAAAATTTGCGAAGACCACGCAAGGTTATCATTAATTCTAACGCCCAGGTAATCAAACACCTTAACCTGCTCAAGTTGTTGAGAACCCAATATTAACTTATTTTTGGAGCGTTTGTAAGGATTGAAAACCATAAATTTAGTTTTAGAGCAGTTGATTTCCAAACCTCTAGCCCTGCATGCGTCAGCAAATTTGTTCAAAATATTTTGGATCCCCTTAGGGGTCTTAGAGATGAGAAGTGTGTCGTCCGCGAAAATGACGCCGGCAGGAAATTACCTGCCAGTCTCGGAGGATCACCACCACATCCAAAGAGTTCCTGAATCAACCCATTTAGGAACAGAGTAAATAATGTGGGAGCTAATACGCACCCTTGGCGCACACCTTTAAGGATTGGAATGTTATTCGTAAGGCTGCCTTCGAGGTTCCATCTAACTTTGGCGTAATTAGCATCATGCAATCGAATCAATAAGTGGAGTAGGTCCTCAGGTAGCTCAAGGTCCCTCAAGACAGCCCACAACTTATTACGATCGATAGAATCGAAGGCTGTCTTGAGGTCAACAAAAACAACATATAGGTGACCTTTCAATATCTTCACCTCCTTCCAGATAAGCAATAAAAATTTAAAAACTTGATCTAAAGTGCTTGTGCTTGATCTAAAACCTGCCTGTAGATGTGAGTAAATGCGTCTACAGTTTGTGGGGTTCTCGTCGTGCCTAGTAAAAACGTAGGATAAAATGGCATGTGTGGGACCAGTGAACATTAATCTCTTCAATTGGTTACACCGTGGACCTGATCACAAACAGTGATGCAAAAGGGGGGGGAGGGGCAGACAGTGCACCAAGGCCATCCATTACTCACTGTTTTCCGCCGTTGTTATTTCTTTCTCACCGGGCTCCCGCGCCCTGTCCCTCGAGCACCTAGGCAGGTTATTTTCCTGCCGAGGACGCTACTCTTGCAGTCGGCTGCGTGCGCGCGTCTGGCCCTCCTGCAGCCATTAATCTTTGGTCCCTGTTGGCTTTCGATGGTCAGGCCCCGTCAGTGTAATTAAAACCTGCGCCATTAATCTCCGGGCTCCCGCCGAGCTCGGACGGGTCCTGGGGCCGGCGGGAAGCCCCGCTCGACTGACACAGAACCCTTCTCGATGGTTTCCGCATATGGCATCCTCGTCGCAAACCAGAAAATTGCGGGATGGCCGGTAAAGCCCTCGCGCGCGCTTTTTTAAAAGAACAGAGGCCTAAGCGCCAATGCATTAAAGAGGCTAGATGGAATCTTACCCCGCAGCTCCTTCAAGTACCAGCTGTCGGCCTTTCCCGAGTCTGCAAGCATGAAGGCATATTTTTCTCCAAGAAAAGTGTCAACCATGGGCTAAAATCTTACAGTGCTGTTATTATATAGGAAAGTCTGGCAAAATGACACATACGTTTGGAGGCAGGTCTGCCTCTCATGGTTGTGTCCTAGCGCTGCTGCCAGGATAAGTATCTTAGGAGAACGTACTTTTTTTTAACCTTCAAACACATTCAATTAATTGGCAGTCGGAACTAGTGTAAACTGGCGAGCTGGTTTCATAGGACTCTGGTATTATTAATTCGAGTTTTACACGGTGGTGGTTCGCCAAGACCTAGCCTTGGTCTGTAACTTTTTAAAACTAGAAGCAAGGTGGATTTATGTTGATGTCTGCGCCAATGTATGGTCCAAACAGCAGATCGTTAACATATCAGATACGATGCAAAGCCTTTCTTTGTGGGCTTCTACGATCATCATTTTTGAAACAGCACTTTCACTGATTTGGTTCCCCCATAGAAAGCCCGCAACACATACGTTCAAGCACATTAGGACATCCAGGGCCTTTCGTGCTTTCCACCCTGTTGATGCAGCAGCTTTGGTGGCTTCCCCAGCCAAGCAGGAGTGGAATATATGAATCCCAATAACACAGTGCCCATCCGTAGATAAACAAAATGGCAGCCTCACTTTTAAGTACCGCGGAGGCCACAGAGAACCTGCGTCGAGGACCACAGATTTCTCAGCAGATTGGAGCAAATAGATTAAAAAACACACCTTGTGTCACTGTTATGCGTGCACACAAACTGGCCAGTCTGAACCACAGAGTACCATGGCTAACACCGTCTCTGCTCTTCCATCACAGTGAACAAGTTTAATTATTAACTCTTTGATTAATTAAAATCATTACAGTAATATATATATACACACACACACACACACACACTTCTGTGCATCACCCCACCCTCCATCCTCATGGATAAAAAAGTGTAAAATACGAGCAGATCTGGAAATTAACCTTTTTTCCACATTTCAATAACAAGCTCTCTTTCATCACGCCTCAGTAATATCATATTTAAGCCAACAGTAATAATTGCACTAATCCCAATATTGCACTCAATGTTACCAAAAAGTGAGCTTTCAGTAAATATTACACAGAGCCCATTATTGCACTACGCTTTCTATGGCGCCATAGGGAATTTTCCATTTCTCGCTCATACCCCTTGACATCATTTCTGTTAAGATATAAGCATTTTCTCACAATTTCAATGCCCAAAGGGTGAATCTTTAAAAATCATTACACTAATCTCATTATTGCACAAATCTTTTTTTGCGCCACCCTAGGGTCACAGCGGTTACATGACTTTTTTTGGTGCCAGTGGTTTATCGGCTCTAGGATAGAGATACTCTTGCACCTATGCAAATCTGTTGTGCTCAGTGCCCAAAGGACAAGCACCCATCTCCCAGATCACTGCCAATATTTTTTCAGAAGGTTATCAATAAAGTCTGAGACTGGTGGTTTGACTATCACTGCCTAACAGAATTGCAATTGTGAATTCACAATATTGGCCCCTGCTCTGCAAAAGCACGATTGCACAAAAGCAAGACAAAATTGCTTTTAAATATGCCATTTTCCCTAGTGAAAAACATTCATTCGTTTCTGAAAGCCCACAGCATGGAATTGTCAAATTAAACCTTTACACAACTGAGTTTTTTTAATCACAGAAACAAGTCTCTGTGCACAGCTCACACATGCTGGTGAAGAAACATATTTAGGGGTGGCTCCTCCATTGGAGCGGAAGAACGTCGCCCCACTAAAGTTACCCCCCAAAGAATGAAAAATAAAATGGTAATACATTACCATTTTTTTTTCATCCTGACGCTTGCGTCAGGACGGGGGCGGGGCCGCTGCTGAATGACAGCAGCAGGGAGGAGGGTGGGCTGTCCCTGCACTTTTCAAAGTGCGCATGTCTTTTTGGCCAGCCGTCTTGCGACGGCCAGCCACACATGTGCACTTTGAAACCTCTAATCCAGCTGTCTTAAGAAAGCTGGGTCAGAGTAAGTGCAGGGCTCCAGTGTTCTTAGTAGTGGCAAGTGAGGTCGCTCACTCCAATCAGGGCACTGCTCTCACAGCATGAGAGCAGCGACAGGATTGGTGCCTGCACTACAGCATCCGGCTGCGGTTGAGAAGAGGTCCGGAGCTGAAGAAGTCGGAGGACGTCGGTTAAGGTAAGTTTTTTTAAATTATTAAAATGTTTGCGCACACGCTCGCCCCCTCCTCCCCGTAGATGCCAGCCGCCACTGAGAGTAATCATAGACTGCAGACATTGCTCACATTTGTGCACAATGGAGGGCCATTTTCTAAGAGCTGCAATGCCTTTAAAACCCTGTAATATGCTTTTGATACACATTATTCTATGCATTCTTTCTTTTTTCCAACTCCACACGTTCATCCTTGGATCACACCTGAAATGTAAACACTGAAAGTCAGGATGAGGGACGCTCCTTTTCAACTGCCATGAACTCAAGACTCCAGAAAATATCGACACTTGCAAGCAAACCTTGAGCACACTTTTGCCAAGTTCACCTACTTTTAAAGTGACATTTCCTTAGTTACGCCTCATTCCCAATGACTCACTCATACAATCCACAGCTCACCACACTCATGCATCACCCTTCACATTCAGCTACAGCTTTTGCAACATTCTTTTCTTACAAGATCCCCGCCATCAAGGACACCCTAAGTACTTTACTTACCACCACTTCTGCCACCTCATTACCTTTCCCCTATCACCAACTGCACCCAGCTACTCCCTTTGGGTTCTCAACTATGTCACCTATGGAGTTTATGAATATTCTACAATCCCGTAATCCGTCATACAAATTATGTTATGTGTGGGTTGTGTACATTGCACGATTACCAACATTGGTGTCCTAGCGCTGAGAGAAGAAGAGAGGAGATCTGGCATGAGGCATAGAGATTATCTAGCATAAAGCCAAGTTTGCAGAATCTTATGAGATGGGAGAAAGTGAGTTTGTACGTAAAGGTGGGGGGAGGGGGGGGGACTTCCAGAGTTTTCCTGCAGAGACAGAAAAGGTGCGTCCTCCTGACCTGGTTTGGTGGAACCGAGGAATATTGAGAAGTCTGGCTGAGGAAAACCATGAGGCTACCGGAGGGATAGTAGAAGGTAAACTTTCTCTGAAGATATAGGGGACCATGGCTGTGGGTGGCACTGAAAGCCAAGCAAAGTGCTTCAAACGTAATTCACTTTTTAATAGGAAGCCAATGGAGAGAGTTAATGGCTGCGATAGCAGATGAGCATTTGGGAAGAAACAGATCAATTCTAGCAGCAGTGCTTTGAAGTCACCAGGGTCATTGGAGAACATAATCTGGGGCTTTTAAAAAAGTGAATTCCAATAGTTAAGTCTGTTACGTATGGTTGAATGGACTAACATGGGGTGAAAGGGGCTGTGGAGATAGCAGAGGATTTTTTTCAAAATTATGAAAAGTAAAAAACAGACAGAAGCCAATTTGTTCACTTGGTGGCAGGCGAGTGATCATGGTGCCAAAGAACTGAATCCTAGGTCGCTATCTGAGGTGGCTGGGGTGGGCTGAGGGCATAAGGCTGAGGACCAGAGATGTAGTGAGACAGAATTGGGGGAGGAATCAGTATGTTTTAATCTTTTTCTGTGCTGATTTTAAGAGAATTGCAAGACAGCCACTTCGTGATGTGCAGCATGCAATCCTTGAAATTTAGGTGACTCTTGAGAGACTGTGTAATTGAGCAAAAAAAAGAAATTGAGTATCATCAGTGTAGCTCAGGGGATAGAGTTCAACAGAGAGGTTTAGATGTGCTAGAGGTTGCACAAATGTGTTAAAGAGGATGGGGCTAAGGGAACTACCTCCACTACAGACCATAAATTGGATTGAAAAGGGGACATGGTAACTGCCTGAGAGCGACCTTGAAGATAGGATTTTATCCAGGCAAACACACAGTCTTGAAGGCCAACTTCCCGAACTCGATCAAACAGTAGTGAGTCGCGCACGTCAAATGTCGCAGATAGGTCAAACAGCACTAGCAGTGATGAAATACCTGTGTCAGCCAGACGACGGAGATTGTGCAGCACTGACAGCAAGATGGTTTCACTGCTGTCGACAGGGCAAACGCCAGGTTGAGGTTCATCTAGAAGGTTATTGGACTCCAAAAAATGTGTCTCCTTTTCCAGGAACTTGATTGAAAGAGGCAGGGAGAGATGAGATGGAAATTGTTCATGTAAGTTGAGTCTGCCTTGGGTTTTAAAAAAAGAGGGATGACCAGTGCAGATTTCCAGGCAAGAGTCACTTATTGAGCACTGCAGAGATCAAGAAGAGCAGTGGTGAGTAGGGTAGAAGCAGAGGGGAAGATTCCAGGAGGGCATGCATCCAAGGGGAAGCCAGATTTAATAGAAAACAAGAGAGAAATAAAGTTTTCTGACAAAATAGGATGACACTTGGTAAACTTTCAAGTAGAACAAGGGAGTAGAATTTGTTGGAAGCTTGAGTCGGTGTTTTTGCTAATTGGCAAAATAGTTTGCCAACTCTTTTTGATTTTTTTAAAAAGAAATGTGACAGAGGGGTTAAGAAGGTTCCTGCTTATTTGTGAAGCAGTTAGTGGCCTGGATGGAAAATAACACATGAAATAGTTCTCTCGTGCGGTTCCAGGATTTAGAGATTCTAGTTGAGAAGTAGGTAGCTTTAGCGTCTAAGATCATTTTTTAAAATAAATGTGGAGTGCTTCTCTGAGTGTTTGTTTGGCGGAAGAAGCGTGATTGCTTCTCCAAATACGTTCCAGTTTCTTACAGCCAGGGCCAGACTGGCCGTATTGGGCATCGGGTGTTTCCCCGGGAGGCTGGAAGGGTGGGGGCTGGTTTTGCAACAATGGGGGCTGGTTTTGTTATTGGGGGCCGGTTTTGCAGTGGTGCTGCAATATCGGCCCCCAATGACAAAAGCAGCAGTGCTTCACACTCGCTCCCTGCCCCCACCGACCCCAGGTGGCTGAACCGACAAAACTGCCAGGGCTGCTTTGAGTTCCCAGTCCGGCCCTGCTTACAGTGACATCAGTAATCTTTCAAGGTGTCATTGAGCCAAGGGACAAAGGGAGCTAATCGTGTGAATGTGAGGATTAAGTGGCAGGATAAAGCCCATTGCTGTCATGAGCCAATTGGAGCAAACTGGTTAAAAGGCTGGCCAAAGAGTCCACCAAAGAAAAAAGTATCAGAGAGCACAGGAAGGCTAGGGTATTGTTTTCTGAGTCAAGTGGTTGCAGTTGATTCTGCCGACAAGAAGGCTTAGGGAGGGGGATGTGTTTGTTTGAAGGCAGAACAGAGGGAATGAAGATAAAAGGCGTTAGGCAATGGTCAGTCCAAGGGAGGGTAATTGGGGCGTGGCAGGTGATTAAGGAGATTGGGGGGGAAAAAAGTCTAAAGTAGGTCGTGCTGAGTGTGTAGGGACAGATACCAGCTGATCCTGGTTCACATCCTTGAGGATTGAAATAAAGCTTTTAACTGAGTTGTTGTTGGCGACCTCAGCCCACATGCTGAAGTCACCTAGCATGATGAGGTGGGAATGGCTAATGCTAAGAGGGGACAGAAAATTTGCAAATGCATCGCAAAATATCCTACAGTTAGGGGTTGGTCTGCAGCAGATGAGTCCCGAAATAGCAAAAGTGCCTGAAATGTTTATTGAAAAGCGTAACAGTGCTGCACTGCAAACAGGATCTAAAGGGAACGGGATAATGTTAATGTTGTTTTGGGCGATACCTGCCAAACCGCATCATGGGTGGAGAACATAGAAGGCAATGTAATTGTTGTGACAGGCTAAACAAAAGTAGAGTCTGGAGGTTTCAAATGTCCACGATTCAGTTGTAATTAATATATAAAATTTAAATGTAGGCAGAACATCTGAAATTTCAGAAGCATGTTTTGAGAGGAGAGAGAGAGAGAGCACTCATTAATCAAAGAGCAAGCTATTTTGTTAGAAATACTTTTCCAGGTATAAGTTGCTGTACTGGGACAAGGTTTTTTGGGACCTGAGTTTGGGGATGGTTATGGTCCTATGTGACTGGATTTGAGCAAAAATAAGGTGGGGCAGAGGCCTGTTGGGCCAGCAAAGAACTTCTTGAGTAGGTGATTGGCATCTAACTTGTCCTTTCAGAATTTGCCTTGCGGAGAGCAGATGCAACGTGGCTGTCGCTGGCTGTGGAAGAAATCACGGATGGGGTATACAGGCTTGCCTTTGGCATGTCCACACATCCAGGGGCCTTAAATGGCCATTGCTGCATCACATCAGGCTTGGGGCATGACCTGATGCAGCTAGGCAATGTGACTTGTTGCTAAAGCAGGCAGGACTAAAGCAAACAAACGGAGCCCAGCAACTCCTGGTATCAGTGCCAACCTCCCTAGGCACAGCACCGACTGGTGAATCAAAATATAATTAAGATAACAGAGACAAATAAAACATTAACACAAGTAAAAACATAACATTAAAAAAACAATTAAGCAAGCGTGGCGAGAGAGCAAGATACCACTGCTAACCAGTGGTAAAGTGCCTGTACTCCACCCCTCACCCCTTCAACATGATGAAATTGGTATACTCAAAATGGCATATTTAACTTATCAATAAGTCCCTTGTATATGGTACAAAGTGTACCAAAGGCCTGTAAATTTAATGTCACTAGTGGACTGCAGCACTCATTGTGCCACCCACTACAATGACAGTGCAATCATGACTGCAGGCCTACCACAGTGGCCTAGCTGTTGCAGTTTTAAAACTGCAAATTCGACCTGTTAAATTAAACCTGTCTTGAAAAGCCAAGACTTTCCTTTTAAATATTAATAAGTCCCCGGGGGTAAGCAAGCCTTACTGCCCACATGGCAGGTTGTATGGTATTTAAAAGTAGGACATGTAAAAGTTTAATGTTAAACATGTCCTTACAGTGAAAAAGGCCAGGAAGCTGTTTTCACTGTACCAACGCTGGCTGTTGCATAGAAATGCACTGGGTTGCATTATTATTATAATAATGCTAATATCGGTTACGAAACAGCTGGAAAAATAATTCAAAGACTCTTTTAAATAGTTCTTTGAATCCAATTTAATGGTAAAATCAAACTTTTATTACCTATTAATGGAACTGTACTTTTGGAAAGTTACTTCTTCCATGTCTAAATCCCCTGGAGGCATATTTGCATGACTGTCACCTGAATACCCTCTTTAAAGACGTGTGAAAACTACTCCCAGAGCAGGACAAAGGCCTTGAGTGTGAGGAGCTGTTTCTGTTCTTTTGACAGGATGCATATAGATCACGGGAAGGAGTTAGTTCCTCTCAAAAGTCAGTGCACTACTTAGTACTACCTGGCTGATGGTTATGTCGCTGGGGGATCTGAATTTTCAGATCATAATGCCCTCACACACCTGTTAGGGTATCATGCTTCATCATAGGGCGCTCCTCGTCAGACCGGCGCTGCAATGTCTGACGGGCCTGGTGGCTTCTTTGGCGGAGATCTTCTGATCTGAGGATGCCGTATGTGAAGTCAGTGGGGCAAAAGGCAGTGGTTGTGAAAGAGTGAATAGGTGATTAAAAAAGGTACCGGATCCCAGGAGGAAGTAAATTTATTCGAATGTGTGGGACCGGGACTTCGTAAAAACAGTGGCGCTATCTAGTGGTCCTAAGGTACCAATATAGCGTCATAAGTGTGTGGTCAACATGTTTCGTGCCATGAGTGCCCAACCGTCGGGTGGCACTTCTTCAGGACCAGAGTGATGGGTGAAACGCCCCGATGGGGCGAAGGGTCTCCCCGCTAATAGGGGATGACCGAATGAGGTAGGCGTCTGGTGCCAGAGTAAGAAGCCAGACACAGTTCTCCACCTTAGGGAGTATGGAATATTCCTCCATAGGCGTCCATCAATTGTTTCTTTTGCATATGTCGCCCTAAGTGGGAAGGGTATGCCCAGACGTGGGTCCCGTGCTCACTACACCACTGGATTCAAGCTAGCCTGGCTGATGAAGGGTGATGCTCTGAAACCGGTCCCAGGATGCTTGTTTCCGGTCCAGGGAGGACCTGGCTTGGCAGTTCGGGCTGGACTGTTCCCATAAGGAACAGGGTCAAGACTGATTTGCATATAGCTGGGTCCAAACTGGGGTGGTGTGGTGAGCAAAAGAATGATGGATTAAACCCAGATCCTTGTGACTGGGGGTGAATGTTTGCATTGTCCAACATTCCGTCCATCAATTGTTTCTTTTGCATATCGAACCGGAGCACCCAGGCAGAACACCAACGGCAGCACATGTAATTTGAGGTGTTTGGGGTTGCAGGGGCACTGCTGGTCGAGCTCACCAAAGCCCGGGAGCTTCAGATTCACTCTGCAGGCACCGTCATGGGGGTCAGGAGAGGTCAGCCAATTCTGGATTTGGAGTCTTGGTTGCTGGGGAGACTTTACTGCACAGTTGGGCCACTCAGACTTGAGCCATGGGTGTCGGGTGCAGAGTGGGCACGAGTTGCGGATCCGCCTGGATCCGGAGTCTTTGTTGTTGGTTTCTTGTAGACAGGTCTGCTGTCCACGGGAGATTGGAGTCTTTGTTGAAGGCAGCAGTCCTCTCAGGGTTGCAAGACCAGCAGGTTCATTGAAGCTGGAGACAGGCCGGTAGGGCTGGGGCCAAGGCAGTTGTCGTCTTCAGGCTTGTTCTGCAGGGGTGTCTTCTTTCTTCGTAGGTCCTCACAAATCTAGTTTCTAGGCCCGGGGAGCCACCTAAATACTAGATTTAGGGGCGTTTTAAGGGAGTAGCAGGTAGGGCCAATGGGCACCTTACCTGGGGGTGACTACACCCTCTATTATGCCACCCTTCTGTGGGAGGGGGCATAGACCAAACCCTGATTGGAGGGATCCCCCCATCTTCAAGATGGCAGGGACTGAAAGATGTGCTTCATCTCGCCTCCCTCACCTTAGGTGTGGGGTTGGCAGAGGTGGACACACCTCCTATTCTTCAAAATTTTCCTGCCGGTTTTCCCGCCCTAAGTGGGAGTGTAAACCAGAGGCTGCCATCTGCTGCTAGCAGCAAAGGCTGGGGGTTGCATTACAAAGGTAGCAGGCCTTTGAAGCTTTCCTCTTTGGGCACTGGCCCATCCGGGGGGAGGAGTTTTGACACCTCTGCCCAGGATGTGCATTGTTTCTGGTCACAGAGAGCTCATGCTCTCCACCCAGGGGTCCAGAAACATGCCTGTGTGTGGCAGGTTGCCTAAAGCCAGTCAGTGCCCACACCAGGGTCTGTAGTTTTTCAGGGGGCACCTCTGAAGTGCCCTCAGAGTACATGGTTTAATAGATTTCACACTGGCATCAGTGGGGGTTTATTACAAGGAGCTGTTTGAACTCCTGGGTTCAGTGAAGCCATCATGGTGCTGTGGAACTCGAGTTGTCAAGTTCCCAGCCCATGTACTCTCTACGGCTCCCTGGCACTTACAATATTACGGAATAGACCCTAATACTGTAGGCGAATATCTGCTCATGCAGATATGCCCACACCTGGGATACAGTGCTCCCTGCCTTAGGGCTGGTAAGGCCTGCTAGAGGGATGACTTACCTCTATCTTCGGCAGTGCTAGCTGGCAAGGCACACAGGCAGTGGGCCATGTCGACTTGGACAATTTTTCACCTCAGAGGGGGATGCCAGGTGCAGGGGCACAGACATGGTCCTAGTGAGGGAGTCCCAGGGGACCCTCTTCAGCCTCTAGGCCCCAGGTACACCCAGGGTTCCACTTACTAGAAGTACCAATTGTGGACATGTTTTTAGGAAAGAACACTGGTACTGGGAACCTGGACAGAAGGGACCCAGTACTCTACAGTCAGAGTTGAATCAAAAGCCAGGTAAAAAGTGTGGGGGGTACTGCAACAGAACCCCATTTTCTCACAAACAGGTTTAGTTATTGTCATTTGTGGTTCACCCTGACAAGACTGTGATTATTCTTTGAAGTGGGTTTTCGCCCAGTAAACAAATAACACAATTTCTTACAGTATATAACCAGAATGTACTTGTTTTGTGGTGCATGTTTGGAAGCCCCTTATTACGTGAATCTAGGTGCATGTAGGTTATCCCCAAATCAACGAAAATTAGGCCTAAAGCAGCCCCACCCAAATGCACCCAATTCCCATTCAGGTAAACGTTCCTAGAGCCGGGCCTGCACTAGCATTGAGCTACTATCAGTAGCGGCCCGTGGTGGGAGTGCTGCCGGGCGGTGACGTGGGGCGATGCAGCGCGCGCTACGAAATTCGTTTTATTTATTTATATGTTTACTTACCTCTATATTCGGCCGTATTCCGTACTTTACTACCCCCCACGCTGCCCCTCCCCACGTCACCGCCCAGCAGCACTCCCACCACGGGCCGCTAATGGCTACTATGCCACTAGTGTAAGTTCCTAACATCACCTCTAAGTATGGCTCTTTGCCCCATCACTGAAGTAGGGTTTTTCCAACAAGGCACTGCGCAAATGTTAAACAACCCTGCCAATGACCCACTGGGAGACTTTAGCAAGTGTAAGGCATTGGCGAACTGCCTGTGCTCCTAAACGAGACAGTCCCTTGGTCACCGTCATAAGGCAGGTTCTGGCACGAGCAGCATGGTATACAGATTGCCGCTCTGCCTGAAAATCACAATAATCAAAAAACACAAGTATGCAAATGCGGCCGGCTCCGTCAGCCGAGGAGCTAAGGCCTTGTCAGGGGCATCGCTGTGCATCCTGCTATCTGCGCTTTTCATTGATACCACACTGCCGCCGAGCCGTCACTCGCTGTCACGCAGCCGCCCCCCACCACCACCACTGCTGGAATAATCAGGAGATATAAATGCTTCAAACCGCCAGAGAGGCCTACCGCGGCGTGATTAGAGTGCTCTGCGCGGAGACAGACTTTGAGGAGGGATGAGGGAGAGAGAGAGAACCCTCCTCAGGTGAGGAGGGAAGCAGCAGCACCGTCGCGCGGCCCAGAGCGCACTGCACTAACTTCCAGCAACACAGCTGTAAGCGCGCGCCACTAACGCCCAGTAGCACAGCTGTAAGCGCACGTGTTACTAACATTCAGCCACTTCTCCCAGAGAGCAAAGCGCCAGCATTTAGCCACTGAGACAAGAACTCACAGGGCTAACATCCCTCTGCAGTGCCGAGAGCGCACAGCACTGAAATTCAGCCAAGAGCGCACAGCGGTAACATTTAGCCACAGAGCGCCTATCTCGAACATTCAGCTACAGGCCCAGGAGCGCACAGCACGAGCATACAGTCAAGAAGGCACAGCACGAAATTCATCCACAGAGCTAGCACTACTGCGGTAGCCAAGATACAGAGCACCAACGTTTAGTCCCCAGCCATAACATTAACATTCAGTCACAGAGCCAAGAGCGCATAGCGACTACACTCAGCCATACAGCAGTGAGTGTACATCACTAACCCTCAGCAACAGAGCCAAGAGTGCGCAGCACTAACATTTATCTAGGGGCCAAGCGGGCAGAATGCTAACATTTAGTCACAGAATCGGGAGCGCATACCACTAACATGCAGCCGCAGAGCCACAAGCAAAAAATACTAACCGCAAGTCATAGAGCTGTGCGTGCCCAGCACACTAGCCAGCAGCACTGTGGCTGCGCAACAGATCCAAGAACACACATTCTGGGACAGAGCTAATAACACACAGCACCAGCGACCCACAGTTCTTGTGGCACTAGCCTCGAGACACAAAGTCAGAGAGTACCACAGAAGACCGAAATGGTGATCTTCGGGAAGAGCACTTCACCGTGGGTCTCCACCTGATGGCCAACAGAGCTAAGACCGACACCCACCCCCACCACCCGTGCCAAGAACCTCAGGATCTTCATCGACAACAAACTCAACACTACTCCCCAAGTCAATGCTGCCACCACCTCATGCTTCCATGCCCTGAAGATGCTGAGGAAAATTTTCAAATGGCTCCCAATCAGCACTTTCTGTTGCCTCTCAGTTTTACATCAGACACACTGTAACACCGATTTAGAAAGCAATAACAGTTAAAGTGAGAATCAACAGTCCTAGTTCTTTAGTTTCAGAGACATGACCCCTTATCGGTCTTACGTTGTATAGTTTATTACAAGCAAAATGATGGCCCCTATCTATGCTATAGAGAATGAGTGGCAAACTGCAACCTGATAAAGGTTTCACTATGGCGGTCTCTGGGCTAACAGACCACTAAGTGGGTGCGACTTTGCGTTCTTTCAGGAAAAAATGAAAGAAATTCAGAGTAAGTCAGCTGGATTGTACATCTCTGAAATGTCATCTGTGCAATTCATTACATAAGTGTCCGTCCTGTGTCAGGATAGAGATTTAGTTTGTGCAATAGACCGAAGTATGCATATTTCCAATGGAAAACCTGGAAATGCCCCAAAGGAGGTGATGTTTGTGTCCCAATGGGATAAAACGTGCTTCCTTTCAATCTTCTCTCAACGTGCTTTCACTGCCATCCAGGTAGTGCGAGTGAGAAAGTGCAGCTTCCCCTACTGAATGGCAGGCTTCTTAGACTGTGGGCTTCTCTCCTCCACAATCCGGGTGTTGGTTGGGGTGGAACATTGTTCTTGCTTCTAGCCCTCTTCCTATCCTTTACTGGAGTCATACTGGGCAGTCAAGCAGGAGAGCGTTTCTCCAAGATTGATTGTTGTAGATTAAGAAGCTTTGTAGGGTGTGCTCACTGGAATGGAGGGTCTCTCAGTGCTGTGCCAGAGAGGGTTATAATGCTCAGTGATACAACATGCTATATTTAATCTCAACCCCACAGCCCATGCTTGTGTTCATGCGTTCTTCACAGTTTTTTCCATTTAGATGATTGCCAATGGTTCACTGTGGCTGCATTGTGCACACTCTGGCTGCTGGAATCTGTCTCTCTAGTTACTGTCTCTAAGGGCATAATGTTAGGCCTGGACTGATGCGAGGCTCCAAGCAACCTGTTGGTGGTTATTCCCTTCCTCATTTTGAATGCAGATATTGCAGTGATATTGGGTGTTCAAAATATGTGTTTGGAGCAATGAGGATGCTTGAACTTTGATCCTGTGACATTTGAACCATAGATGTAAAGGCACTTTCCTAGCTCTGAAGAAGTTTCTTTTGTTGGTAGGCAGTTGATCATTAGGCCAAAAATACTGCTGATATGTTTTACATTGGTTCATTCTCCCTGGCATGAGCCCATTGAAGTGCATAGGATCAGAACATTCGGTTGTCCACACCACACATGCAGCAGGTGTTCATGAGGTGCAGATTGACAGGCTCAGCAGGCTACTGTGTTCCCTTTAGCAGGAGGAGTGGTACTCCTCTTGCCTTTCAGGGGCATTCGAGAATAGATCTCATCCTTCCGCGATACTGCAATAATTCCTACTCCTTCATGGAAAGAACCAGTATTCCTACCTGGTTTTCCTAACCTGTTGGGGAGGCAGTTCCATCTAGCCTAACTGGGTTGTTGGTAATCACCAAATTAAACCACAAGTTCCAGAAGAGCCTGGGGTGTCAAGCAGTGCTTAATTTGAGAGGTGAATGCCAGTGGAGTCCACCGTCACACCGAACCTTTACTGAGAGAGTAAGAGGCTGAAAACGCTCAATGGGGAAAGAAGGAGAAGATGGAAAAAACATCACAAAAGAAGAAAGCAGGAACTTCCAAGAGTAGGGTAAAGAGGCAGGGAGTGTCTGGTAGACGATGAAAGAGGCATGAGGTGAATTCCAGACATGCAGCCTTGGTACTCGGTGCATCCGTGTCAGCAGCGGGCTTCTGAGCAATGCTTTGAACACCAGCACTTATCCTTCTACAAATTAAACATTGGTGTTAGGTGATGTGAAGGCTCCCATATGGCCAAACCGAACAGGGTTCCTCCTGTGTTGCCTGAACTTTGTGCTAGAGCCAATTGCCCCTACTTCAGAGCAAACAATCTTCATTCTCTGTAGAAGGCCCAGTCCAAACTTGCCTCAACTGCTGAGTTTGCCCACCTTAGGGACAACCCTATCACCACCTTGACCTGTCTTGTAATAATATTACAATTTTCAGGCAGCAGTACACCAGGCACCAGTCCGAATGCATCTTCAGCACCTAATGCCTTCCAAGGAACTGTATAGGCTCTTTATCGGAGCACACAATCATGAACACCCCTCTCTCTCCAGCTTTATGTAACGCCATCGCACACCACCTCTTTCAAAAAGAAAGTCCTAGGGGAAAGCCACACCCAGTAGCATAGCAAGGATGCCATGGACCCTAGTGAAAGCAAGCAAAATGGCCACTTTGACCTCTGTTGAGGTAGTAAAATACAGCAATTATCGTGTTTCAATGGGTCCCTCTGGGCCCTGGTGTACTGCATCTGCTGTACCAATGGTAGGTACGCGCCTGGCCGCACCCACTCATTTATCATCACTAACTGCAGGCCCGCTGCTCGAACACCTGTCATTACAAACGACAATAAGTAGCAACACCCCCACATTTTTGGGTTAAAAGGGGAAAGTCTGAGTACCCCCAATCAAGAAGCAGAGTTGACGGACTTGTGATAGTGCAAGTCTGTGTAGTGGTGGCTGATGGGGGTGTGAGAGCAAGGACAGGCGAGGAGAGGAGAGCGGCAGCCTCACACTGACTGCGGCAGGCCTGCTCCCGGTGGGGCTGTCAAAGGCAGAGCTGTAATAAGGAGCTGGTGAAAAGGCCAGCGCGGGGAGGCCCTTATCGGAGCAGCAGCATCGCTGATGGAGGCAGCTGGGCCTCGGGAGGGAACAGAGAGCTTCATGTGAAGCAGAGCCCCCCACAATGACAGTACATGTTTCTGGTGATAAAGCCGGCCGAGCTCCAGTTCTTTAATGAGCCCTTCTCGCTCTCAGGATTGGAGACGCGGGCGGAGGCACAGGCATTACTCTGTGTGAGAGAAGCCTCCTGACGCCAGGGCACGCAGCGCAGATACACGACGTGCAGAAGGGGCGTGGCCACCAGGCGGTGCAGGGGCACCGGGGATCCAGAGGTGGGAAGGAGCCCATACTGCACTAGCTGCAGTTTTTTTTAGAGGACTCTCTATTTTAAACAGATCCTGCATTGGCCTAGATTTGTGTTTACACTTTGGGGAGTGTGCTTTAGCTGTGTTGTACAGCAGCTTGACTACTGTTCAGCAAGGCTAAAAGTGGCATAGTGTAGAGTGGAGTGGTGAAGAGTGGAGTTAGGTGGCGTAGAGTGGAGGGGCGTGAAGTGGCATAGAGTGGAGTAGTGTGTCTGAGTAGAGTGAAGTGGTATGGAGGGAGTTGTGGAGTAGAATAACGTAGAGAAGGGTGTTGCAGAGTGGCATACAGTGGAGTAGAGTGTTGTAGATTGGAGTGGCATACAGCGACGTACAGTGGAGTGGCAGAGTGTAGTAGAGTTGAGTGGCATAGAGTGGAACGTCATGGAGAGGAACTGTCATGGATTGGAGTGTCGTAGAGTGTAGGGGCGTAGATTGGAGTGTCGTGGAGTAAAGTGACAGAGTGGAGTAGAATGGAGTGGCATAGTGTAGAGAGGTCTAAAGTATTATACAGTAGAATGGCATAGAGTGGAGTAAAGTAGTGTGGAATGTCAGAGTAGAGTGGTGTGGTGTAGTGTGGAGTGGTATAAAGTGGAGTGTCGTAGAGGGGAGTAGCGATAGTGAACTAGAGTTAAGTGATTAGAGTGGACTACAGTGGACTGGTGTAGAGAAGCATAGAGTGGAGAGGAGTGTTGTGAAGTGCTGTAGAGTGGACTGTCATACAGTGAAGTGTCCTACAATGGAGTGGTGTAGGCGGAGTGTTTTGAAGTGTCGTACAGTGGCCTAGAGTTAAGTGGCATATAGTGGAGTGGTGTAGAGTGGCATAGAATGGGGTGGAGTAGAGTGGGGTGGGATGGCATAGTGTAGAATGGAGTAAAGTGTCATGGCGTAGAGTGGCGTGAAGTAGCTTGAAGCATCGTAGAGTGGAGTGTTGTTGAGCGGAGTGGAGTGTTGTAGAGTGGACTGGCATAGAGTGGCCTAGAGTTAAATGGCATAGAGTGGAGTGGAGAGGAGTGTTGTGGAGTGGAATGGAGTAGAGTGGAGTGGGATAGAGTGCTGTATAGTTAAGTGTCGTAGAGTGGACTGTTGTCGAGAGAAGCGTCAGAGTGGAGTGCATAGACTGGAGTGGCGTAGAGTGGCCTAGAGTTAAGTGGAATAGAGTGGAGTAGAGTTGAGTGGTGTAGAGTGACATAGGGTGGAATGTCGTGGAGTGGAGTAGAGTGGCATAGCGTAGAGTGGAGTTGAGTAAAGTGTCAGAGTGGAGAGGTTTAGAGAGGAGTAAGTGGTGTGGATTGCCTTAGAGTAAAGCAGCATGGAGTGGAGATTCGTAGAGTGAAGTGTCGTTGAGTGGAGTATCGTAGAGTGGAGTGGCCAAGAGTTAAGTGGCATAGAGTGGAGTGGCTAAGGTGTTTGGAAAACTCTAAGAGGGTGGCGCACCGTCTACATTTTGCAGGTTTGTCCTTCAATTGTGGCTCCTGTCCCACTGCCCAAAGAGAGGCACTGCAGGTGCCCACTAGCCTGCATTTAGGCTCCCCCCGCCACTTTTAACCTTCTAAAAGACAAGCAACTTCCAAACTTTCAGCGCGATTTGAACTATAAGAGAGGTGCCTGCCAATCAGTGACTGGGAGACAAGAGCTGCAGCACAGGAGGGATCCTGTACAATGCAGCTTTGGCAGCACCTTTAGGTACTGAAATTCATAGACAGCCACCTACAGATAAACAGCCCTGAATCTTTGAGTGAACACCAAACTAGGGATCTCTCCTATGAGTACGCCCTTAGTGTTTATTTCTTCCAGTAAGCCATATTGTCAGGTCAGTGAAGCGGGGCACAGGTTGACTGTGATTTGCACAGGAACAAAAAGGTTGTTAAGTAAGAGACCCCAGACTGCTGCATACTGCTACTTGATGCAAAGGTTGTACATTTGCCAGCCCATTTTATCCACATGCTTACAAGCAGGTTTTACGTTGATTTTAAATGCTTCCTATCTTGCAAAAAGGAAACAGAGTAATATGTTCAAAAAGTGATTGCCCCAGAGCACGCAATTAAAACCTGTCCCTCTTGAGTCCACATTTCCCACTAGACCACTACTTGGGTACTGGTGATTCTGATGGCAGGGCCAAAGGAACGTCCTTTTAAGGAAATAGTCAGTATGCTGTGGGCCCTGTCCAGCTTTAGAATTCACAGTTTATTTCCAGCATATTGAGATGAAGCGGTAAAGCTAAGATTAGAACTCAAGAATCCCGGTTCCATTGATAAAATGTACATACTGGGCCAGGTCCTGTGACAGCAGTCAATTACTGGGCATCCTGTGTGGTATATACTGATGCTTACCATGAGTGTTCCAAAGCAAAGGGGCTGATTTAGCCCTCGGCAAAGGGAATACTGCGTCACAAATGTGACGGATATCCCATCCTCCTTATTAAGATCCCTAGAGGATATAATGGGATGGTAATACAGCGGACGGGATATCCGTCACGTTTGTGACGACGTATTCCCCTCTGCCGAGATCGAAATCAGGCCCTAAGCTTACTTCATTGCATTTGAATACCAGGTTTGTTCATTTTCTAAAGTTGTCTCTGAAGAGCTGCAACAGCAAGAAGTCAAGGCTTACTCCAGGAGGTGGTAAAAGGTTTGGAACTCAAATACAGTATGAATAGAAATCACACTTGATAAACTCAATCTCCGGGTGAGTTACATCTTTTTAGATGGCCTGGTGCAGAGGAGAGGGGATATAGAATGAAACCCCAAAATTGTCGTACGTGTCTCATAGCTCCCATCGCCGTCAACAAACATCTTCCGATGTTTCCTCAAAGTGTTCTGAGAAGTGTTAGTCTCCGTATTTGTGAGTGGGAGGAGGTCACCGTGAGGCGTGCTGACACACTGTGGCAGGCTCTGACGTGTGGGGCAGTTTCTAGTGAGAAGCGCTTGAACCTGTGTGAGTAAAGCAGAATGCATTTGGAATGTGCACATTGCACCAGACTTCTAAAAACAGTAGCAGTCAAGCAATAGAGCCCCCAGATGTCGCACTTTTGGTATCCCCTGACTGCAAGCTCCTCTCTTACCTCGCTCTACAAGCCACATCAATCCGCTCACCCTCCCGCTCACCCCTCTCCAAACGCTTCTGCGTTTTCCTTGGCTACTTATCTATTTATTGTTTTTGTTTAATTGCGCGCCCCAGGCGTCCCCGCATTTCTCGATATCAAGAGCGCATTAAGCCGTCAGCCGCGGCGCGCTCCTTAATAAACAGAAATGATAAAAGAAGTCGGAAGCGGCAGACTTCGACGGCCTCGCCGAAGGAGGTGGGCCGGAAAATGGACTCGCCCTGGAAAAGGAACGGGCCAGGGCGTCCCTCTCTCTACCGCGGCGCGCGGCTGATGGAGTGGCCATTTGCGGGAATAAGCTCCGCCGCAGCGCGCACAAGCAATTCCAATCTGTCCGGCAGCTATCTGCGTCCAGAGTTAATGAGGCCGAGCCTTGGCCGCTAAGTCATCCTGGCAGGGCCCGCCGATGCCGCCCGATTGCTGAAATGAAGACGTCGTCCCCGTTTCCGGAAGGCGGGCGCCGGGTGGGAGCGAGGCCACCATGTCCAAGTGACGCGGGGCCCCCAGGTTTGCTGTGACCCCCTTTGTTTTTGGACCACTCTCGTGGCGCGTCGACGCTTTCCACCCCCCCATAATCAAATAAATATGTAGTTTTGGACAGAGAGGAGGCCAGCGGAACTCTCAGGTTTCCCAAGAGCCTGCGTGAAATACGCTGCGTGAGGGCTTGGGCTGTTGGAAGGTGAGAGGCCTCGCTGGGTTGTCATGGATTTGCTGTCTGGTTGACATTTCTTATTTATGGTTATTGTATTATAATTATTATTTTTGGAGAGCCAAAACTTCACAGAGGCAAAAAAAAAAAACCTGTCTTACCATTGACGTGACTCACAGTGACATCCCTGAACCACATTTTCTAAATAGATGCTTCTGGAATTCTGGCACCCTTTCCACTAACTAGGCTGAGGCCCCTTTGTCGATCGCTGGAAAGCTGACTGGATTGCAGCAGAAGGCGTTGTCTGGGCCTCAGTACTGAAATACCAAAGGGTGCTGCTGTTCAGAATGGAGGTGCACCGTAGAGATCTATGTGGCACAAAGTGCTTGAATAGTAAGGTTGCTAAAGGCTAGGATCGAGGTGCCTGAGCAGAGCTGTGTATTCACCCCAGTGCTGGAATAGCAGGGGTGCTACAGGTCGCAATTGAGATGCATGTTAGAGCTCCGCGTTGCACAAAGTGCTGGAATTGTAGGGGAGCTAAAGACAGTGGCGGCTCCTCCGCTAAGGCGGAGGAGCGTCACACCACTTGCTTCAATAGGAAAAATAAAATGATAACGTATCGTTATTATCATTTAATTTTTTCTATTGGAGTGAGTAGCTCGTGGGGCGGGGCTGGCCAGAGCAGGGAGAGGAGTGGTTTGCACTCCTTACGTGCGCATGACTGCCTGGTCGCCCCTCTCGGGCAGGCCAAACAGTCCTGCCCACTTTGCATCTTCCCTACCAGGCTGCATTACACCGCCTGGTGAGGAACATACAAAACCTCCCAGTCCCTGTCTGAGTGCCGTGGTTCCCCGCTCAGACCAATCACAATGCAGCAGCAGCGTTGTGATTGGCTATGGGGAGCCCGGTTGCTTCCTGCTCTTTCCTGCAGCCGGCGGAGACAGGAAGAAGAGGACGGTGAAGAGGTGGTGGCCAGCCAGCCCAGGTAAGTGTATTTTTTTTTTAACTTCGTTCCGTGATCCCCCCACCCAGCCCCCGCCCTATCACTCACGATCGTTAGCAGCCGCTACTGGCTAAAGGGCAGGACTTAGGTGCATCACTAGGGCCCTATGTCGATCCAAGTGCTGGATAAACAGGGGTTCGTTCTGCAGGTCAGATTTGAGGTGCATTATTCAGATGCATGGGACACAAAGTACTGAATTAGTAGATGGTGTTGCAGGCCAGGATTAAGGTGCGTTGGCAGAGCTGTGTGGGCCCCTGCACTGAATAGTAGTGGGACTGCAGGCCATGACTCCGAAGCATCAGCAGTACTGTCGGCTGGACTCAGTACTGGAATATAGGGGAATGCTGCAGGTTAAGACTGAGGTACATCACAAGAGCTGTGAGCTGTGCAGGATGAACAATGGGTGCTGCAGGTCAGGACTGAGGTGCATTGATAGATCTACTTATGAGTCCTAGCACTAAAATAGCAGTGATTATGGCAGATGTAGAGTTGCACTGAGAGTACTGAAGCAAGTTACGATCCAGGAGCTTTGGCGGAGCTGCTCATGGGTATGGGCATCCTAGCCATGGGGGATACAAATAATGATCGTGGTGCACTGGCAGACCTAGCGGTATGTCTTGAGTGCAGTAGTGTTTACAAATCTCTCCTACAGACGGGCTTTGGTGGCCTCCTGCCAGGCTGCAGTGCTCCTGGCCCATGACAGTGTTATTGTTCCTGTTCATAAATTTCAGCCCAAGGTCTTTTGAATCAAATTGTTAAAATATGACAGGGCTTCGCTGGCTGTAGAGGCCAGAGACCTGCCTAGGAACATACCATCTGGCCACAAGTGGTTTGCTGACGGAACCCTTCACAGACTTAAGACGCAGGTTCGCAATAAGGATGTCTGCTTCGTAAAATGGGCTTATACGCAGTCGAGAGAGAGGCCACGTCCTCAGTGTTTTATTTCTGCCAGTCGTTGCAGGTGGTGGGTATTGGAAAGCATGTTTGGGACTAGGACTTATTTTTTATCATTAGATTTCAACCGAGATGAAAAATTAGAGAGGCAAAAATAGGAAGAGGATGAGTGAGTTAGGAAAATTGTGACAAGGGGTTAATTGGGGATGAAAACATGCAAGACTGCGATAAAGAGTCAGGAAGTGTAGGGTGGAGGAAGAAAGAACCTGTGTGTTGGAGTCAAGAGAGTAGCCAGAAATTTAAAATATCCCCCCCTCTGACCCAAAGCTCTAATGGCACTGAGTAAGGAAAGCAAGTAAGCCCAACCCTTCATAGAACAGATCCTTACATCCACTCATCTATTTATCCATCCTTGCATCCATCCATCATCCTTTCACATTTCCACCCTTCCATCAATCATTTCATTATTTTAACCATCCATTGAAGTCTCATCCATTTATCTATTCACACATTCATCAATCATTTCACCCTTCCATCCACCTTTTCACCTTTCCATTTTTTCATCCTTCCATCCAATGAACATTCCCTTCTCACATAGATGTCTCCATCCTTTCACTCGTCTGTCCATCCTTCTATTCACCCACCCATCCATCCCTCCATGTATCCATTGCCCCTTGATTGACATCTTTCACCAATTGAGCCTTTGACCCTTCCCTTAGCCTTTCATCCTTTAATCTATCCGTCCTTGCACTCACCTTTTCTTTTTAGTTTTCATCCACCTTTCCTTCCTCGCTTTCATATTTCATTTCTTCCTCATTTCCTCACTTTCACCCTTTATACCTTCTCTCCTTCCCAGTTTCTAACTACCACAATTCTTTCTTTTATAACATTATTTTGCTAACTTGCCTTACTCCCACATCCACTATTTGTTACTCCCTCTGACGGTTTTTAATTTGTATGCATCATTTCTTTCTCTCTCCTTTCCTAAACTTGGCTCACATAGTAGCACTTGACCCTCAACTCTTAGTCCTGCCTCCTCTTAGAGCAGTTTTATGAACTTTTATCTGCAGCCCTGAAGAGGCCAATGTAAAACTAAGCAACTTTTAGTGCTTACCCCTCACCACGCCCCTGGGTGGATTCAATACTAGGCAGGGTCGGCATTCTGCAACCAAGGCATTCTCCGGCACTGGCTGTGCTTCTTAAGAAAACCTTTGGCTCCCAGCTTTATTTAATTCATTATTTTGTACAAAATAAGCACTGTACATAGTCCTTTTTGTGGCTTGAGGGACAAAGTGGAAGGATTAGAGCGTCCCTGGCCACGTTAAGCTTAGTATGTTGGAACCAGTGCTGGAATTGGAAAATCATGACGAGCAGTCTGGCAATCAACTTATACATTTTTTTTCTTAAACTCTTCTGCAAACAAATTGGGAACAAGTAGAAATGTGACTGTAAATCTGTTCTGGCTAACTTAATTGGTCACAAAGAGGCTGCATTTTAAAGATGGGGTAAAGGCCCCTGCTGCAGAGATCTTTGTGTGCCCAGCAGTTTTCATGGGATAATAGTAACGGCAAGATAACTCTGGTGGCTAATACACTTGGAGATCTGTGTTTTGTCTAGTCAAAGTTTTAAATCCTAAAGTAGTGTGAAGAGTCAATGTGCCTGTCGCAATGCACACTGTGCAACATGCAGAGCATAGATTTGTATTTTATGTTGATAGGTAAGTGGGTTCTTGCTTCTGGCACAGATATCTTTTTTATTATTTGGAGTTCATACATTACAACCCTTCTAGTATAGTACAGTGAGTTATGAACCAGCATCAAGGATATACATACAATCTGCAAGGCACAGGTTTACAACCTAATTGTTTTATTCTCAATCTGTTTGTTATTCTATGGTTGAAAAAAGGGTTCCTGTGGGTGGTAATAAAGTCTTATTAGTACAGTCAACCACGACCACTGTGTTATGTTTTAAACTTGACTTTGTGTTTCTCCAGACTACGTACTCTTTATATATAAAGCCTACCAGTAAGAACGATATGTGAGTCCTGCACCCTGTAACCCTTATTGTCTTATATGACATTTTCTGTGCATTGATTTACACACTTGTATGATATATTGTCTCTGTATAATGTGTGTGATGAAAACACTCTGACACTATTCATTGAGACAGACAAGTGATTACAAGTTGTGCGCCTTTATTTCCACTATTGCACTGGGGTCTAGGTGTTAGGCTCCAGATAGCTCCCAGCCAGGAGGATACCCTAACAAAAGAATGGCTGATGGCCCTTTAAATCAGGCCTTCGTTTTGGGCCAGGCTGGAAGTGAAATAAGAAAGACCCCTCACCGTCTGCTGATTGCTGCTTTGAACAGAAAGCAGACAGCACGCAAGTGCAGCTCAATGTGTCCTGGTGTCTGCAGATTACACCGGAAAAAAATTCGTATATTTCATTGCGTTTAGCTGGACACCAGATTCGGCACAATAATAGCTGCTGGACTGGGATCAAACTGAATCCCCCTCATTTCTGCACTGGTTGGGACTGCGGCCACCAATTTGGGTCAAATGGAAAACAGAATAGCCATCACTAACAAATTAACATTCATACAACTGTTAAAGTGAACCTCTCTGTCGCATTATCCTGAGCTACGTTTGTTGCATGTCTCCTAGTTACTTTAAGGACATAAAATCACATATTAAAAGTCAATGAAAAACTTGTATATAAAACAGTATTTTAAATGTCCAAAAAGAAATTGCAGAAAACTGTGCATTAAAAAGCACATAAAAAGCCAATATACAAACTAGGCATTTAGAACATAAGTAAAAGAGGATTTAATTTATATTTTAAAAAATTGTATTAGGTGTCTATAAATCTGCCTATACAATAGCATGTACCAAAAGTGTCTCCAAAATCAACTAGAGAATAGGAAAAGTGGAGCAGAGAAAAGCCCTAAAAGTAGATGTAAAACCTTGTGAATTAAAATTGCATGGGAAACCATCTTCTAAGAAGGTACCTAAAATTTTATTTAGAAAACGGTGCATTAAAGGCCTATAAAATATATAGAAAACCTTTATTAGAAGTGTCAGGGAAGTGCATTTTGAAAACTAGATATTAAAAGTGACTACAAAAGAAAACGAGTTACTTACCTGTAACTTCAGTTATCCAGCATTGGTATCTTTCATAGATTCACATGCTTGAATCATCCCCGCCGTCGAGGTGGGAGTCCCACGGTATAATAAAATAAATATATATAATAAAAGTAAAAAACATATTACAATAGGCTATAATGGACTGTACAGTCACTGCAGTAGCCCGTCCCTGTCCTTTTGTAAAAGGAACCAAAGTTGAAGCATAGCCAATCAGGCTCCAGCACCCTTTAGAACACTCCACAGAGAGGCAAGTCCCTCAGATTTTCGAGCACAAGT
Organism: Calotriton arnoldi; assembly: GCA_963921515.1. Taxonomy (NCBI): domain Eukaryota; kingdom Metazoa; phylum Chordata; class Amphibia; order Caudata; family Salamandridae; genus Calotriton; species Calotriton arnoldi. The sequence goes on from CAWUFW010000262.1 coordinate 2,748,883, forward strand.
GACAGTAAGTATAATTAGCAATAAGGGAAGCCTCTCCGGGGAGGAGGGTTGGTCGCATGTGAATCTATGAAAGATACTAATACTGGAAAACTGAAGTTACAGGTAAGTAACTCGTTTTCTTATCCAGTATTGGATCTTTCATAGATTCACATGCTTGAATCAGAATAGCTAGCAGTTAAAGAACTGAACCTTAGTGGAAGGTGGGTATCATACGAAAAAACATTTAGATACTTCATAAAAAGATATGCATCAATATATCTACAACATATGCAACGTAATATGAACAAAGCACAATGCATGAAGAGAAAAAGACAGTATTAACATGTGAAAACACATACTTTAAATTAGCATCTAATAAATAATCACCTCCAAACAGAGGCTTACCTTATTGGAAAATGTTGCGTAAAACTGCTTGTCCTACAGCTGATTCTGCTTCTGTAGCCAGATCCTAACAGTAATGCCGTGTAAATGTATTACATTTTTCCAAGTTGCAGCACAGCAGATCTTATCCAATGGAACTCCAGCGGAAAGCGCTGCTGAAGATGACACTGCTCTTGTGGAATGAGCTTTAGGCTTGATAGAAAGAGGACTTCCTGCTTTAGAGTGGCAAAATTGAATAGCTGATGCAATCCATCTTGCAATTGTTGCTTTAGCCACTGCTGTACCTGGTTTTTGTCCACCATATGACACAAACAGTTGGTCCAACTTTCAAATGACTTCGTACGAGACAGATAACATTTTAGACATCTCTTTACATCTAAAGTGTGAAGATCCTTCTCAGCCGGGGAAGTAGGACTGGGAAAAAAGGTACGCAGAATAATAGGCTCATTAAGATGGAAAGATGATGGAATCTTAGGAATAAAGGTAGGATTAGTTCTGAGGAGAACATAGTCATTGGTGAAGCGAAGATATGGCTGTTTAATCGTAAATGCCTGTATTTTGCTAACTCTTCTTGCGGAGGTAAGAGCCAACAAAAGAGATATTTTCCAGGAGATATATTTAAGCTCAGCTCTGTGAATTGGTTCGAAGGGATGCTTCATGAGCTGTGCTAGAACCAGATTAAGTCTCCATTCAGGAGGAGGAGCTCTAATAGGAGGAAAAACTCTGAAGAGACCTTTCATAAACTGCTTGATCAATCGTCTAGAGCAGAGAGATGGGCCACCAGAGGCACGCCTGTAAGTGGAGATGGCGGCCAGATGCAACTTAATAGACGTGAACATAAGGCCAGATTTAGCCAGTGAAAGCAGATAAGGAAGAATTTTGTCTGGAGAACACTCAAGAGGATGTTCGTCATTATTAAGGCACCAAGAACAAAAACATTTTCACTTAAGAGAATAGGTCTTAATGGTAGATGGTGCTCTAGCTTTAGCAAGTATGTCTTTACAGTCCTGAGGCAAATCTAATTCTTTGAATTCAGAGAGTTCAGAAGCCAGGCGTGCAGTTGCAGCGGGCTGGATGTGGATGGAGAATTTGGCCCTTGCTCAATGTCAACTGCGTTGGTGAAACTGGGAGGTGCTAAGGCTTGCATTCTGAGAGTAGGTGAAGCTCCGTAAACCAGTGCTGACGCGGCCAACGTGGGGCAATGAGAATTATCCGGCATGGTTCCATCTTCATCTTTCTGAGAAGGCTTGGGAGTAACGGGAAGGGGGGAAATGCTTAGGCGAAGATCCCCGTACATCTCATCATGAAAGCATTTCCCCAAGAGCCTCTTTCTGGTTCCCAGCTGGCGTAGAATCGGCATTTCCGATTTGTCTCGGAAGCAAAGAGATCCAAGTTGGGCTTGCCCCACATCTGGAAAATGAAATCCAGGATTGTCTGGTCTAGTTCCCATTCGTGGCAAGAATGCAAAGTTCTGCTTAGGGTGTCTGCTAGACTGTTGTTTATTCCAGGCAGATGTTCCACTTTTATAGTTATGTGGTGAGAGAGAAGCCAATTCCATATTTCCTGAGCTTCCTTAGATAGGATGTGAGAGCGCGTTCCCCCTTGCTTGTTTAGGTAATGCATGCATGTGGTATTGTCTGTCCTTATGAGTACGGAGGATCCCTGAAGTCTTGGGAGGAAAGCCTGAAAGGCTAGGAATATAGCCCGAAGCTCTAGAAAGTTGATGTGCATCTTTGACAGTGCTTTGGACCATTTCCCTCTTATGCGGAGATCTTGAAGGTGAGCCCCACATCCTTCGAGAGAAGCATCTGTCGTGAGGATGAACTCTGGTGTTAGAGAAAGAAAAGTAAGCCCTGTAGAGAGATTGCTGGTGCGCTGCCACCAAAGCAGAGCTGTTTGCATAACCGGAGTTATCTTTATCAAGTCGTTAAACGACCCGGTCACCTGAAGCCATTGCTTGTCTAGTTCTTCTTGTATCGGCCTCATCTTGAGACGAGAGTGAGGTACTAAAAGGATTGCGGAGGACAACATTCCGAGAAGAGACTTTAACATTCTCACACAAGCAAACTTTCTTCCCCCTAACTCTGTTGCTAGGGAAATTAGGTGTGATTGTCTTTCTGCGGACAAGAATGCCTTGTCTTGGATAGTGTCTAAAACTGCCCCCAGAAATTGCGTCCTTTGAGAAGGATGTAGAACTGATTCCTGAAAGTTGAGAGAAAGCCCCAGGGATTGAAACATCTGAAGGCAATTTAGCGTTGCTTTTGAGGCCTGTCGAAAGGACGGTGCTTTTATTAGCCAGTCGTCCAAGTAGGGGAACAGCTGTAGGCCTTGCAGCCTGAGATGAGCAGCGACTGGCGCTAGGCATTTCGTAAAAACTCTTGGAGCTGACCGCAGACCAAAAGGGAGAACCTTGAATTGAAAATGCGCACCTCCCACAGTGAAGCGGAGAAACTTTCGATGCTTGGGATGGATAGGGATGTGAAAGTATGCATCCTGCAGATCTAGAGTTGTCATGAAAACCGCATGATCGAGGAGCTGCAGAATCTCCTGAAGAGTAACCATTCGGAAGAATTTTTTCAACAGGAATTTGTTTAATCTCCTTAAATCCAGAATTGGCCTCCACTCTCCCGACTTTTTCTTTACCAGAAAGAAACTGGAGTAAAAGCCTTTTCCCCTTTGAGAGTGGGGGACTCTCTCTATAGCTCCCTTCTGGAGCATAATTTCTGCTTCCCTCTTCAGGAGAGAAAGGTGAGGTGGAGGTTTCTTTAAAGGTGAATGGGGCGGAGGGGTCTTTACAAATTCTAGGGTATGACCAAATCTGACTATGTCCAGTACCCATTTGTCTGAAGTTACTTTTTTCCATTGATCGAAATGCAGATAAATCTTTGAAGTTGGGTTGAAGCATGGCCGAATTGCTGCAGGTGCGGGGGAGGTGTCACTGCTTCCTAGCAGTATCTCTGGTTTGCTGGGACGGTTTCCTCCTGTTTTGCTGTCTGGAGAAAGCGACAGCAGGAGGGTTCTGTAGGATTGTTGCTGCTGATAGCCATATCTATTCTGGGAATTTTGGGGTTGATACCTTTGGTAGGTGCCACGAAAGGAGTAAGATCCTCTGCCACGGGAGCCCCGAAAAGGTGTCCTTCTGTACTGAAGATTACCCAGGGCTTTGGCTGTTTCCGTGTCCTTTTTTCAATCTCCTGTAAGGCATCGTCAATGTGTTTGCCAAACAGTGCATCCCCATCGAATGGCATATCAAGAATCTTGCTCTGTACCTCAGGGCGAAAGGTGGTAGACTTGAGCCATCCCTGCCGATGGAGAACTGCTGCTCCAGCCAATTGACGAAAGTCTAGGGAGGCCATATCCATAGAGATGTCTATGATCTCGGATGCTGCGCTCTCTCCCTCAAGGAGAATTTTTCTAGCCTCCTGTCTCTTATCATCCGGCAGGAATTCCAGGTACGGGGCAACATCAGACCACATTTGGCGGTCGTACCTTCCCAAGATTGCCAAGGAGTTCGCAGCACGCACAGAAGCTGCCATGGTGGTAAACGTTTTCCCTATATTATCCAACCTCCTTCCATCTTTATCAGGTGGCGCAGTTATTGGCGCCAAAAGATTTCTAGATCTGCGCTGTGCAGCTTGGGTAATCACGGAATCTGGCCTAAGATGTCCGGATAGGCATGCAGGGGCATCGTCTGGGGCTCTATACTTCTTGTCAATTCTGGGAAGAATTGCAGGCACAGAGAAAGGATTTTTCATAATTTGAACCCCCTCTTCCCAAATATGGTCAATGATGGGAATAGCACAGACCGACTTCCTGTTCTGGTCTTTAAAGTCATATAAAAAGCAATCGGAATGCTTAACAGGCATAGGAAGGTGGAAACGATTTGCCGCCTTTTCCATGATGGCATGAAAACCTCCAATGTCCTCCGGAGGAGAGTCAGTTGCCTGAGGAGCCGGTGGGGACGGTGTTGGAATTAAGTAATCGTCCCACTCAGCAACAGTAGTAGGTGATTTAGGGAGTTCACCTTCCTCAGCGACTGTAACGTCGTCATCGTCTTGCGCTCCTGGATCTTGTGCCGCAGGCAAAATATCTTGAGCCTCCGTAATCGAGGGTCCTGCTGTATGAAGAGCAGGTGGAGGAGAAGGTTGTCTGTGAACAGAACCTGCTGCAGTAGGAAAACGAGTATGGTAGTCCTGCAGCATAGCTGTCAAGTCCTGCACTAATGCCACAGGCATTTGAACCATAGGTTCTTGACGTGGTAACAAAAACTTAGGCCTTTGCATTGGTTGGTAATGCTCATAATACTCCTCTTCATCGTCATCTTCTTGGTACTTCACATGAAGTGGAGAAGGGCTGCAAGCTGGGCTGAAAAGCCCATCGTCTTCAGATTCCTCCAAAAAATGGCTAGGAGGTAAAGGAGATATATATGAAGGGTCTAGATAACCTCTCGTCGACGGGACCGTGTACGAGAACCAGGATGACAATACCGGCGTCAATTGCAAGGAAGCAGGCCTTTTTCGTACAAGCGTCGACGATATGACCGTCGACGGTGACACAGTCGATGTAGACATGACAGTAGTTAAAGTTGATGTAGCCGCCGTCGAGGCCGTCGACGGAAGAACCATCGTCGACGATGAAGTCGTCATCATTGCAATGGTCGTCATCGACGGGGGAGGCGTCGCCGATGCAACGGTCATCATCGACGGGGGCGGCGTCGACGAGGGAAGAAATGTCAACGCCGATGGTGTCGTCGGCGGTAGAGACGTCGACGAGGAAGAGACTGTCGTCGTCGACGGTACTGTCGACAGCGCCGTCATTGACGGCGAAGCAATTTTCGTCGACGATGGTACAGGCTCCGTAGATGAAAAAAGCGTCAACGAAGGTGGTAGTTTTATCGTCGATGGCGCCTTTTTCAACGACGATGCTGTTCTGACTGATTCTGACTGAACTTTAGGCAGTTTGAAGGCAGCTTTCTGAGGTGATTTTGAGGTAGTTTTTTCTCCAGATTTTTACTCAGAAGAGAATGTGAGCTTCCCTTTTTTAGAGGTAGAGACATAACTCCCTGATGGGACTTTTTAGTTGACTTCCCAAGTCTCTCAGAAGATTCCTCAGATCTGTCTCTCTTCTTAGCTGGACAGACGTCTGGGAACTACCACTGCTTTCATCCTCCGAAACCACAGAGGATTTACATTTTAGCTTCTCCAGCCGAATAAGCAATCTGCCTTCCCTGTCTTTTAAGGTTTTAGATGAAAAGGTCCTGAAAATCCTACAGTCCTTGACTTTATGAGCAGGGTAAAAACAATAAATACACTCCTTGTGGGGATCTTCAAAATGTAGTCTCTTTTTACCACAAGAGCCGCATGGCAAGAATAAACCTTTTTTAGAAGTATCAGACATTGTACTCACGAAATCCAAGTAAAGTAGCAAGAAAAACTGAGCAGAGCTCAGGGAGACTCCCTGTCACACGACGTGCGGTAGAAAATCTGAGGGACTTGCCTCTCTGTGGAGTGTTCTAAAGGGTGCTGGAGCCTGATTGGCTATGTTTCAACTTTGGTTCCTTTTACAAAAGGACAGGGACGGGCTATTGCAGTGACTGTACAGTCCATTATAGCCTATTGTAATATGTTTTTTACTTTTATTATATATATTTATTTTATTATACCGTGGGACTCCCACCTCGACGGCGGGGATGATTCAAGCATGTGAATCTTTGAAAGATCCAATACTGGATAAACACCTGTTTCTAAAAGACCATATTAAAGTTGCCTTCAAAAGTGGCTATTAAAACTTTGTCCATAAAATCATTTGCAGACAACCACATATTCAAAATGTCTGCAAGAGTACCCAGTAAGTAACAAAAACGACTTGTTAAAATGCCTTCAGAAAACCCTGGATTGTGTGACTCGTAAAAATACCTAGTGCAAGTTTCTCTACGAGCAAGTATTGAAAAACAACTATTAAAAGTGGCTGTAAAAGAGATTTTCTATCATTAGCAAATCATCCATAGTGCGAGACCCAATTGGAGTGTAGACACCTGAGGCAGGAAACTGCTTTCACTAACAAATATATTACAAGAGCTTATATGTAGGAAGCCATGCGTTAAAAAATTTCTATACAAGCATGCACAGAATGAATATTTATTAAAATTATTACAAGCAAGGATAGGAAAGCAAATCTTAATTTCTCTAAAAGACATTTTATAAAACCCCTGTTTAACGTACCTAGAAAAATTCCTACTCTCTCAACCTTAAAGCGTTTGGCTGAATCTTGCTATCCTGTGTTAGCTTTCAAATTGCTCAAAGTCGTTCATCTGGAGTAGCACTTTAGCCAACTATTACTTTAATAACAACAAGTATAGTAAACGACATTATAAAACATTCGTAAAAGCATGATTAGAAAACCATGCATTGAAAACATCTGTAAAAAGTGCCTACAGACACCCTTGTGTCTATGTAACTAAATTTAAAAAACGTATATAGAAAGTGTTTCTAACAGCTCATACACAAACCATATATGAAGTGAGACAGTAAATGCATCTCTAGAAAATCACATATTTCAAGTGTCTCAAAAAGCACATCTTTAAAACCAAGTATTCAAAGTCTGTAAAAGTACTTAAAGAGAACCTCATATTAAAAGTGTATGGAAAGGCTCAAATAGAAAACTTTGTGTTCATAGAGGTCTTAATAAAAAGACACATCTTAGCACAAGAACCATATATTAAAAAATGCAAGAACCATATATTAAAAAATGCTTTAAACGCATCCATACAAGTGCCTATAGAAAACCGATGCCTTCGAAATTACTTATACAAAACCCATGTCTGTAAGGGAAAATATAGAAAACTATTTAAATCTGAAAAAACACTTTTAGAGAACCCCACAATAAACATGTTAGGTAAAAGTATGCACAAAAACCCACATATTAAAGTCTGTGAAGGAAGGAGCTCCTAAAAACCTTTGTCTGTAAGGGCGCACATAGAACACCACACATTAAACGTGTCTGTAAAACAAATAGGAAACCAACTATTGAAAATGTGTCTTCGTAAAAGTAGGAATAAATCCTTCACACAAAGCAATGTGCCTGGAAAGCTGCTATATTTAGACAAAAAAAACCTTCTCTCTCTCCAGATTACTTCGGAAATTACTGCGCCTTACCTCTATTTCCATATCTACCCAAAATGGTGGGAAAACAAGTGTTTTACCAACTTCGAACATTTATTGTATCTAACATTCTGCTAATTACATTGCAGGCTTACTTCACACCTGGCCAGAGCACAAGTTAGTGGTAACTCTGGTGCTGGATGATGTCTGCAGGTCGGTAGATCACAGAGAGGTCTGTGCCAACGTCCCACTGGACTGGTCTGTAGCATTCAACACTATAGACCACGCTATTTGTCCTTTCAAATCTAGACTCTTTGGGTTACATTAACGTGCAATTCAATGGATAGATTGCTCCTTGGCCAATTACCATCAAACAATTACACTTCATTTCACTAGTTCACTAGCAAAATCAGTCCGCTGGGCTCCATTCTATCTTCCCTACTGTTCAACATGTGCATCTCCCTCTTGGCATATGGATTGCAAAATATGGACACTAAGTTTTCTATCTATGCTGATGATACACAAATTCTGTTTAATTTAACATCCAGAACTGGAAATGCCAACAACCCAGGTGTCAGCAAGCAGAAAATATAATGTATTGTTCTCGACTGGATGGCAACTATGCTTTTTAAACATGAATCCATCCAAGACGGATTTGTTGATCACAAAAAAACATGAACAAAGGGAATCCCAATTTTGACGAGACGTTATAGGTCCTCCACCTTTTTAGGTCTCGCGCCTAGCGGTGCACTGCGCGAGACATTTAGTGGGTGAAAAACGGGGTATTGAGGCTGACCTAGGAATCGCACTCGCTCGTGCGTGTGCGATTCCTTTTGTGCTACGCGATTGGCCTTTGCGTGCGTCTTTATATATAAGACTGCACGCAATTGGCCAGAGGCGGGAGCATTGCTCCGCCCATGGCCTATTGGTGTCTATTACGCGCTTGGTGCGCGTAATAGACACCAATAGGCCGCGTGGTTTCAATTATCGTGCCCAGACACGGGCACGATCATTGAAACCACGTGCTTAGCTGTGGCGCGTGTTCATTTTTTTCTTATAGCGCGAACACGACCCGAAGGTATTGGCGCGCTTTACATTTGCACCAGCTACGTTACACAAGGACACATTCATTTTTCGGTAGGCACAGGGAGATTGTGATTTGCCCGGAATCGCAGGAAGCTAAGCCGAGGCTCGAACCTGGTTTTATTTGGTAATATACAAAAATGAGTGCAGTTTTTTTTTTAGCAGTTTCTCTTTATATGGTGAAACAAGAACAGAGTAGAGCGCACACTTGTACCGAGGTGCTGATGTCATTGATCTGAATATACTTCTAAAGTGGTGTAGGCAGAAGATTAACATGGTTTTGTCATCTGTGTATCTTTTGCTCCCTATTTTTGTTGTGGGAGTGCTTACCGTGTTATAGGAAGTAAAACCGTCCAGTACGCCGCTTACTTTGTGGGCTGTCTTAGATAAATTTCTCTTCCAAGCACTTCATCTCAGTCTTTCTGAAAGAGTCCGCATACAAGCTTTGTTTCACTAATAACCTTTCGTTAATTCTTTAACTATTTTGCCAAAACTGTACTTGTTACACATCATGTAACTTTCTCGCATGCTTAGTTGGATTTAAGCCTAAACCATATGCTTTTTTGACAGTTTAGTTTTAATATCTTATCATCTGAGACCATTTATTGAAGTCGACCAGTATCTGTCAAAGAACAGCTTGTTAATTGAAAAATGGGTGGGCGTTTTCCGTTGTGAAAAGTAGACCCGTACTCGGCAAAAGATCCTTCTTCTTCAGCTTGGTCAGAAGGTGCTGCCCAACAAGATAATTTGTAATGTTTTCAAATTTTAGGTATGCTTGTTTAGTATTTTCGACAGAGATTTGGTATTATATTTCCTGTGACCCTGGTTTCCTGTCTTTGTAGCCATGTGCCCTGCATAACAGAAAATCCTGCCTCGCTTCCTGTTGTACAACTGATTTTGTCCAGCTAGTGCAAAATGTTATGGCTCAAGACCAGTGCTGGCACGAGTGTTCCTTATCAATGACTATGTTCATTACGACTACGACATACAAAATTCCTCCTTTTCTTAGACCCGACTAATTACATGATCGTATTACCCTTAGATTCTGGCATCATCATCAGGGTCGTGTTCTACTAAAGCTTATACTGCTACTAATAACAGTTATTTTATATAGTGCCTACTAAAACAGAGCAGCTATAAATGTAAACGATGATAAAAAGTATAGTGGCCAGCATAAATTTAGTGTAAGCAAAACTGTGAAGTGATGCCATTCATCGTGGTATATTAAGATTTATATCCATTTTACACAGATTTATACAGTGTTTTTCAGAAACTGCTAAGCCATCTGATCTCCCTTTGGTCCTGTTAATTCGGTTTGTAGTTTTGGGAAGGGCGACCTAGGACAAACCAGGCTTCAGTAGTGCTAATCATTTTGTTGGCAGCATGTTACAGTAATCTTGGGCCTGATTGATGAAGACTTGCTCACACATTTATGCGTGGCAAATTTCCCCCTGCAAACGGTGCCAGCATATGTGTTTTAATCACAAACGAGACCTGATGCCAGATGGGGCGGACCAGGCCGTAAGAACTTCTTGTCTTCTTGTTTACTGTCCTGCAGTCCTTTTCATATTAGACCAGCGGAAGCATTCCCTTTGTGCTAAAAGGCATTGGCTGCTGCTTCTGTATAGGCAGTGGGAGCACATTTGCATGTAGACGCTTTAAAGGCCTATGTGTGTAGATGCCATTAATTACATTTCTAACCCTAAATTTGAGGTAGAAATGTAATATAATACTTCCCTGCTCAAGGCCTGCATTAATAGTGGCAAACAGGTGCCTACAATGCTACCAGTTGACTTTTTAGGACGAGCCTGGGCAGCGCATGCGATGCTCTGCGAGCCATGCTGTATTGGAGTATGTACTTGAAGCCCCGCCTACTCTCCGCCCATATTTGTCATTGGCTTGTGTCATTGTCCTTCTTAAATGCTGGCATCTGATTTGTTATTAGGCTGGTTAGTCCCTCCTTCGTACCGCCTTGTCTTCATTTATAACCTCCCATGAGGACTGGGCCTTTACTTCACAGTATGTCTTCTTTAGTCTTTAAGCACTATTTTCTTTAATCAGTTTCTCTTACTGCAGGAGGGTCTCTCGTGTGCAGTTGTGACCACCAGCTTGTTTATTTAACTCCCAGCAAACTGGGAGCTCTTTAGGGGCCATGGGAGGCAGAAGGGGCAACTCAGTGATGCCTTCAAGCATTTGGAATGCAATAGATCTCGCATTTGTGAGAGTTTAAGCTATTGGCATTGTAAATGACAATGCCTTTCATTTATGTTTTAAAAATCAAAACATAAATAAAAGGCATTGTCATTTACAATGCCAATAGCTCAAACTTGCTTAAATGCGAGACCTATTGCATTGCAGATGCTTGTTAAGTAAGCACCGAAAAAATATAGGAGTTATTCTGGATGCAAATTTAACACTTAAACCTGCAACAAGTGTATGAATCTACTGAACTATCTTACCATCAAATTAAAGTGATGGGTTCAAAATGAGTATTAAAGCGTGTGGTCTGCAGTAAAAGGATCACGTTTTATTGAAAAGGGGGCCCTTCCATGCCACACTGCAACTGAAAAGATAACTGCAGTGAAAGAGACATCGCTTTCCTAGTTGTACCTCAACTGTTGGTGAATACTGATTATGCCATTGAGTACAATCGAAGGTCAGTCCTGCTGGCTTGGGCAAACCCTTCCTCAACGCTTTACCTGCACTCAACACCCCAGAGGAAATTTTATCTACCACTCATGTTACCAGAGTGTATGGGGCCTAGCCGTTCAGCTGTATGGAGATATGAGGCCAATAGGTAAGGTTTCTGAAACAGTTCTCCAGTGGTTACTTAGTTGGAGAAGATGTGGTCTAGAGGTATGAAGAGCCGGCCTAGGACGTATTGAGATGTGCTGTAGGTGTTATACATATGTGGCCTGGTGGTTGAGGCGAGAGAGATTAGCCAAGGGATTACCTGGAGGAAATGTGGCCTAATGGTTGTGGAGGTTTGCCTCAGAGACTCAGCAGCGTGAGGGCGTTGCAGCCAAGTTACCCGAGGAGCAGTAGTGGCTGCTACCAGACCAGGTGGTGGGGCGGGGGGGTAAGACACGACGAAAAAATTAAATTTAAAAAACACTTACCTGTAACGGCCAGCCGCTGCCTCTCCTCCGTGATCTTCCTTCTCTTCCTGCAGTCCCGGCCGGCAGCAGGAAGCACCCGGGCTCCCAAGCTCCCCTAAGCCAATCACAACGCTACAATGCAGCATTGTGATTGGTCTGAGCGCTGTGGCTCGTCGCTCAGATGGGGAATGGGAGGCTTTACATGTTCCTCACCAGGCTGTGTAATGCAGCCTGGTGGGGAAGATGCAAAGTGCGCAGGACTGCTTGGCCGGCCCGAGAGAGCCGGCCAAGCAGTCCAGCGCACTTAGGGAGTGTAAACCACTCATCCCCCTGCTCTTGTCAGCCCTGCACTGCCCCGAGAGCCACTGATGAAATAGGAAAACTAAAATGATAATAACGATAGTTATTATCATTTTATTTTTCCTTTTGTTCAGTAGGGCGACGCTCCTCCGCCTTAGCGGAGGAGCCGCCACTGCCGAGGAGATGATGGTTAGTTGTTAACCACTGGAGGAGATGTGGCCTCATGTTTAAGCCACTGGAGGTGATATGACCTCATGAATCCATCATGGGAGGAGGTACGGTTTAAGTGTTAGTCCCTGGGCGATATGTGGACTAGAGTATAACCTCAGGATGACACGAGGACAGTAGGGATCGCATCCCGAAGTGCAATGCATTTTACTAGTGAACTCATGGGACAAGGTGCAACATGGTAGGCAAGTCATTAGAGGAAATGTGGCCTAAATCATTGACTATTGAACCTGGCACCTGCTTTCCAATCCTGGCTTTTTCGCATCAACACCAGTGCTTTAAATGGGCCGGTACTCACCGGTACTGAGTACCGGCACTTCTGAATATTCTGGCCGTCAGTACCGGCACTTTTCTTAGGTGAGGGAGAGTACCGGTACCCTCATTGAGAGCACAGCAGGCTCAGGTTACTTATCTCCTCCTGCTCAGGGCAGATGCCGCCCTGCTTCCGAGGAGCTTGCAAGTCACTGAGCCGCTCAGTGGCCTTTTGCACAATCGCTGCTGGAGATTCAGCAGCTCTCACTTGAATGTCTCCAGACTGCAGGGGGTTGAGAGGGCTTGCCTTGCGTCATGCTGTGATCAGCAGGACAGGGTCTAGAGACAGACCCTGCACTGTTGATCAGGTGCGCAATGGCTATTAGGCTTAAAATGCTTAAGGCCCCTCCACCCCCTTCCTCCATCAGGCGTGTGAAATGGGCTGGGACTGCCAGTCAGTAATCCTGTCCCATTTAAGGAACTGTACTGGCCGTACTAAAGTGAGCGGCAGCGACAGACAATCCTCTACCTTCCCCAAACCCGATTTTTTTCTCCATCTTTTTGTTCAGCACAGAGGCTGCTTTCCTTTGTGTGCCCCTCTGTTGAAGCAGGAAACGAAGATGTAAAGTGGATAAATGATGTTTACTAAACGCATTGCTCATGCGTTTTGATATGGGCTGTAACTGGTACAGAGGTCATTATGTATCATCATATCTTGCCCTTAGCCCCGCCCCTAGCCCCGCCCATTTGCCACACCTCTAACTCATTTTAATGAGTACCTGCACTTATTTCTTTCCATTTAAAGCACTGATCAACACTGTGATCATCGGCAAAACATAAACTTTAAAGGAACTGAAATCTTGCAGCGAGACAATCTCAGACTGAAGAAGTCTCATCACATCACCCTCACACTGAAAGAGCTCCACTGGTTTTCAGTAGAGCCAAGAATATAACTGAAGCTCCTATCCGTTGTTTACACGGGATTCATCTTTCTACTGCAAGTACTACATCCGCAACCCTCCAACGCCCCTGTGCTACGCCGAACGGCTCTTGCAAGTCCCGAGAGTCGCTTTGGAAGAGTCCAGAAAGCTAGACCACAAGGGGCGACCCGCTCCAACCAGTGACCGCTCTAATGCTCCACACGTCCGGATTCTCAGGCACTACAAAGTGGCCGGAGGGTGGCATGTTGGCTGGAACAAAGGAAAATGAACCAAAACAAATGTGGAGTCGCTGCGGTTTGGTTCCTTTCTATTCCAAAAATGTAACGTGCTCAAAGGTGATTTAGTTTGCAGAGTGTAGTGCATTATACGAAGAACTCACTCAAAAACAAAATGAACAAGTCCATGGGGCGCGGCCACTGTTCCTACCATGACCTCAGCCAATGCCACAGCGTACTTGCCCCCCTGGGAACCATGAGCCCTCAGGTTCTGCTTGCTCCATACAGGACCTCAGCCAGTGCAACACTCTGAATGGCCACTAGGTGTCACTGCTGCCTGCACTGACACCGGGCTGCCCCCTCTAATAATTCAGCGGTGCTGTACAGGGATGGGGCCCTCAGTGTCGCACTTCCACCAGTATGCGTGTGCTCGTTCGCCTCTGCAAGCAGACACCCCAACTGTACATGCAGCAGACTGAACCGCCCCAGCCATCACACCACGAAATAGACCCGTACTCTTTTGAAGACCATATTTTAAGGCGAACGTCAAGAGTTGTAACTGTCCAAAAACCACGACTTTAATCTAGAATTTGACCGCAGTAGATCCCAGGGGCCTTTTACCACAAACACTGACAGACAGTCGAGTACGCCACGATCCAATAAGCCGCCCAAGTTGTATTTTCATTTGAAGACTACAACAGAGAGAACAACTTAATTATAGTAATCGTCAGAATCAAAGCCCATTACGAGCAGGTTCCAATGGGCTCGCTGAGCATCTAAAACTGCTTAGCTTCTGTTTTCATCCTCCCATGACACGCAGAGCTAATAGCAGAACGAAAATACCCCCAAAAAGCCCTTGATTCTCCGAGGCGGGAGCCCTGCTGTTCCTGCGTCTCCCCTGCAATCTGCGGCACGAGAGGCGCGCCTGCGCAGCAGCCTTTCCCCGCGATAGGGGAAGAAGGCAGCAGATGGGCATCATTACAGTGAGGATATAATTAGATTGATCAGCACTTAATTGCAAATTAGCTGAGGAGAGGCATATCTAGTCCAGGCGGTGGCGATTACAGTGGCTCGTTTTTGTAAATTTTGGAAATGGAGAACAGCCAAGAACCCTGAGCCTGCTCCTGGATGGAACATTTGAAACACCGAGGTTGCTTCTTGATGGGAAATTTTAAACGAGTCTACTCCTGGATGGAAAACTTGAAACAATTGAGTCTGCTCCTGGATGGAAAACCTGAAACAATGTGTCTGCTTCTTGATGGAAATCTTGAAACGAGTCTGCTCCTGGATGGAAAATTTTAAACAACGAGTCTGCTTCTTGATGGAAAACTTGAAACAATTGAGTCTGCTCCTGGATGGAAAACCTGAAACAATGTGTCTGCTTCTTGATGGAAAACTTGAAACAACAAGTCTGCTCCTGGATGGAAAACTTGAAACGAGGCAGCTTCTTGATGGAAATTTGAAACGAGTCAGCTTCTTGATAGAAAACATGAAACAACGAGTCTGCTCCTGGATGGAAAACTTGAAACAAGTCAGCTTCTTGATGGAAAACTTGAAACAACGAGTCTGCTCCTGGATGGAAAACCTGAAACGAGTCAGCTTCTTGATGGAAAACTTGAAACAACGAGTCTGTTCCTGGATGAAAAACTTGAAACGAGGCAGCTTCTTGATGGAAATTTGAAACGAGTCAGCTTCTTGATAGAAAACATGAAACAACGAGTCTGCTCCTGGATGGAAAACCTGAAACGAGTCAGCTTCTTGATGGAAAACTTGAAACAACGAGTCTGCTCCTGGATGGAAAACTTGAAACGAGGCAGCTTCTTGATGGAAATTTGAAACGAGTCAGCTTCTTGATGGAAAACTTGAAACAACGAGTCTGCTCCTGGATGGAAAACTTGAAACAAGTCAGCTTCTTGATGGAAAACTTGAAACAACGAGTCTGCTCCTGGATGGAAAACTTGAAACGAGGCAGCTTCTTGATGGAAAATTTGAAACAACTAGTCTGCTCCTGGATGGAAAACTTGATCCAAAGAAAAGGCCTGTGTTAATGAATCTCTCTGGGATAGCTGGAAGTGGCTCTGAAAATGTGTGATGGGCTATGTAAAGACAAGGTACTCCCAGCTTAAAAAAGCTGTGAACTGTTGATGACTATACTAAGCCCCTCAAAACTTGCACTATTGCTGACTATCCGCCTCTCCTTTCATGCTTTGTGTACTAAAAAAAGGGGGTGGTCTATTTTTAAACCTTGGGGATATGCCTGATAAATGGATCAATGTGAAAAGAACAATTGACGGACGGAATGCTGAAACAATGCCAAACATTTACCCCCAGTAAAAGATCTTGGCCTAAATCCATCGGTTTTTTGCTCCCCATGCCATTCCACTTTAGACTCAACCATATGCAAATCAGTCTAGACCCTGCTCCCCAGGCTTGGAACGGAAACAAGCATCCTAGGACGTCTGGGCAGATCATTCTCACTTCGGGCGACAAATGCAAAAAGAACAATTGATGGACGGAATGCTGAAACAATGTCAAACATCAGTGGCGGCAGCCACAAATAAAGGGTGGTATGGCGGGTGGAGGGAGCGCGGGGGGTGGTGAAAGGGTGTGTTAAAAATAAAAAATTAAATTAAAACTTATCTTTAGCCACCGCCGGCCGCCTCCAGCATCGCGCCACCTCTCTCCTTCCTGGATCCCAGCATCCCCTGGTACAGACTCCCATCCAATCCCCGTGCTGCAGAGCAGCGTGGGGGTTGGCCTGAATGGGCTAGAAAGACGCCCTGCTCAGGCCAGAGAGTCTGTGGGGGTTTCTCCAGCCCGGCTGCACGAAAGACGCCCTGCTCAGGCCAGAGAGTCTGTGGGGGTTTCTCCAGCCCAGCTGCTCAATGCAGTCGGGCTGGAGAAACCTAAGTGCGCATGTGTGTTTTGGTCGGCCTGAGACGGCCGGCCAAACACACATGAGCACTTAGGGAGTGGAGTGCATGCCACATAGCACTCCTCCACCCCCCTCCCATGCCTCGGCCCGCCCCTCCCAAAAGCGCTGGCTAAGAGTCGACAAATGCAAAATAAAACAATGCAAGAGAATCTCTTTATTTTACATTTGCTGGCTCTGAGCCAGGTAGTGGGGCGGCGCACCTCCGAAATTGCAGAGGAGCTGCCCCCCAGTACAGAGATCTGGGACTAAATCCATGTTTTTTTTGCTCTGCATGCCATTCCAGTTCAGACCCAACCATATGCAAATCAGTCTTGACCCTGCTCCTCATGGGAACAGTCCAGCCCGAACTGCCAGGCCGTCTGAGGACCGGAAACAAGCATCCTAGGACCAGTTTCAGGGTATCACCCCTCATCATCCAGGCTAGCTTGACTCCATTGGCATGGTCAGCAAGGGACCTACGTCTGGGCATACTCTTCCCACTTATGGCGACAAATGCAAAAAGAACAATTGATGGATGGAATGCTGAAAAATGTAAAACATTCACCTCTAGTAAAGAGATCTGGGCCTAAATTCATCATTTTTTTACTCACCATGCCATTCCAGTTTAGACCCAGCCATATGCAAATCAGTCATGACCCTGCTCCTGATGGGAACAGTCCAGCCCGAACTGCCAGGCCCGGTCCTCCTTGGACTGGACCAAGCATCCTAGGACATGTTTCAGGGTATCACGGTTCATCAGCCAGGCTAGCTTGATGAATCAGTCAAATCCTCTGTGAGGGAATACACACTGGCTTCTGCTCTTTAGCTAACTGCTTCAGAGGTTCATTTTTATAAAGTCCCACGTTATGAGAAACTTGCCAATCTACATAACCTTTCAATTGTTCTTCTACAGAACTAAAAAAATACACCCCTTTGAAAAGGCACCAGGCTGCACAATGTAAGGCCAGGCACACCATTCACCATGCTTTTACAGACCAGGGTACTTCTACCCATGGTGCCAAAGACGTTCATTGACTCAAACTTGCATGTTTGCCTGCCTTACTAATCTGCCACCCTTGAGTTAGGAAAAATTACTACAAGAAGAAGGTCCTTTTCTGCCTAAGCAATGGACCTATGCAGCAATCTCCCAGGAGCAAAATGAACCACGCAGCAACAAGTCTTGCATTACTGAAGACCTCAGTGTTCCAAGCTTAAGCTATCAGCTCTCCATCTGATGAATTTCTACAGAGTAAGGTCTACTAGTGACAGGGAATCAGCAAACATCAAAATATCACACACAGCTTAATATTCACATTAGAAGTTTGAAGGCTCAACACATGAACACCACAAACACAGGCAGGAACAGACCACATAAATAATTCTGGTAGATGGTGTGAGAAGTTGGCCTGGTATATGCTGTTCACTAATTAAAGTGGACACCTTGCACCAGGGCAAATCGACTCTTATGGTAGATAGGTTTAAGACAACCTTTTAAAGAAAGCTATCCTAGTGGTAGCTGTGGAGAGCAGCCTTCAGGCTAAGTCTCGGAGGAATGTAAAGCAGCTTGTTTTACCATATAATCTCTTGAATCACCAAATGAAAAGACACCACACAGGTATATATATCAAATATATATGTATTTATTTCTAAATAACTCTCTACTAATCTCTTTATGAGATTAGAAGACAAACATATGCACAAATCAACGTTTCACAATAAGTTAAGCACAAAATATGGCTGGGGCCCTAGGGGCGTACCAGACCATATACTAAGTAAGAGACTTAGGGACAACGACTTGCAGGGAGACAAGGCCTAGGGCCTTCAGAAGTGCTGGGGCCTCACAAAACCACCCAAGGCAGGTAAGTAAAGGACCCACGGGGACGCGTGCAGTGTGGATACACAGGCGCGGATCGCCGTTAACTTCAATGGGGCAAGTCGTGGTTGGAAAGAAAGAGTTTTAGGATACTCGGGAGAACCTACAAGCAAGTCACTTACAGGGTAAGTAGTTCTAGGGCCCACACCCACAGGAGCACCGTAGTGCTGGAGTTACCTCACCCAGGGAAGCCGGGTGCATAGGTGTCCTTTGGTGTCGGGTCGCGACGTCGTTTTCAATGGCGAACAAAGAAGACTTGCTGCTTACGGGAGCTGAAGAAGTGTCCGGTGGAATCCAAGCCTGGATTCTGAAGAAGGATGACCTGAAAGCAGAGGGGACAGTGTTCAAAGTCACTTGGCAGTGACCCGGGGCAAGGAAGATGGATGCCCACCGTCGCCGGTTGATTCAGGTCGGTTGCGGGTGCCTTGACTCTTCAGCCACGTGGTCCAGGAGGTGTCGACGACGGCCAGGAGCTGGATTCGATGGGTCCTCGACGCCTGCAGCTGACTGCGGTGTCGGCAACTCGATTGGAGCCAACAAGCCTTGGCAGCAGCAAGTCTCGGGAGATGAAGAAAAGTCGATGGCGCAGACCAGCAAGGTCTGAGGGACTCACCCAGCGAGGGTAAGTCAGGGCAGGCCTGGAGCAACCAGGGGAGCCCTTTGGTTTCTTTAAGAAGTCTTCTGGGGACCCACAAGCCGGCGGGCAAGGGATCGCGAAGACACCTCGGGCGGAATCACTCAACAGGGGCCCACGGTCACTCGGGACGGTGTAGGCCTCTGATCTTCGGAGGGATTCCTGTTGGAGGTCGGGACCACACGTGGTCCAAAGCACAAGTTCGTAGAACGTTAGTGAAGGGGTTGCACTCGACAATAGTGCACGGTACCCAGGGGTCGCGGTTCCTCGTTACTCGTGGGGTCCACTTGCCTCAGCTTCGCTGAGGGCTCACGATGGCCTGGGAGAGGTCAGGAAATCCACTTCTTGGGCTGCAGGGACTTCGGACTCCGGCGGGAGCGGCGTAGTTTGCGACCGTCGTTGTCGTTTTTGGTGCCTGCCAAGCAGGGGAGTCACTCCTTGACTCCAAGGGAGATTCTTCTGTCTTCCAAAGGTAGTGGAACGTCGAAGGGCCAGGATTCTTCTGTAGAGCGTCGTCCAGGGGTTATCTGCTTTGCAATGGCAAGGTTCCCCTCTTATACTGAAAAGAGGGGATGGACTAGCTCTACGACCCCACCTATGGGAGGGTCAAGGGAGGGGGTGGCTACACCCACTTCCCTTTGTCCAGTTTCGCGCCAGAGCAGGGGCAGGTAGCCCCTGAGCTGGTTTGAACTGGCATATGCACAGAGGAGCCTTCTGCTCCCCAGTGCAGGACTTCAAAGCACTCTAAGAGTGCACCCACCCAGCCCCAATACACTAAACCCTGTCTGGGAGGTGGTTACACCTCCCTGTGACAGGATGCCTATTGTTGGGCTTCCTCCACTGCGAGTTTCGGTCATCAGCAGGAGGGCAGCCCAGTGTCTGTGACTGGTGGCATCCATTTTGTGATGCCAGGGCTCTTTAGGATTCTACCGCGTTTCCACAGCAGGTACATGTCTTATCCTCTAGAAGGGTGGAATGCTACCCCTGCCGCCAAGATTGGCGGGGGGTAGTATTCCAAGATGTTTGACACCAAACACGACATGTTTTGATGCAGCCATTCCAAAGTTAGCATTTACCGCGAGGATATAATGCACTTAATAGTATATGGTTTAACCGCATCCACAAACAGCACCAGACAATAGACTCTGAGAGCTGCAGAGGGGCCCTGCTCAGGCAGAGGCACCCCCTCACATAGAAGCCAAGCACCCTGCCCTCAGGATTGATAGGGCCTGCCTTAGGGGTGACTGATAGGTTTATATGTGTGTGCAGGAGAGATATAGGAAACCTATATCTCAGTGAGGGGTGCTAGCACCACCTCACCCAGGCTGCAGTAGCAGGCCTGCGGTGTCAGATTTAGACTGCTTCCCAGGGGTGGCATAATACATGCTGCAGCCCCTGGTAGGCCTGTGAAGTACCTATGCCCTTGGCACCTAAGGTACCATATACTAGGGACTCATAAGGCACCACAGTATCCAATCACTAGTGCACCTAGGGTGCACTCCATGTCGTTTAGAGAGAGCAGATAGACTGGGGCCCTGAATAGCAGGGTCCCAGTCCAACTAAGTCATAAACCAGCAAAACACCAGGAAAAAAGTGGGGGCAACCATATAGTCAGATTCCACCTTCCTACAGATGGACTCTTCCCTCGGCAAATATGAGACGTCTGATCTCCTTTAATGTTTTGAGAGTCGGAACCAAAGTCCCAGATGAGCCCCCTTGTGAACCTTGACGACATATGTATCTTCAAGGTGTATGTATGTATGTCTGTGTGTGTGTGTATATATGTATATATATATTTATATATATATATATATGCTGCAACAAGGTACTTTTTATCTTCGTACCAAACGGAAAGCACTCACGGGGACAAATTCTAGTTTGAAATAACTTTATTGGTGCAGACCCCACGCTCCCCTGACAGACGCGTTTCGCCTTGCGGCTTTGTCAATGTCAGTTGCTCTGTGCAAATCAACAGCATTTCAACTTTTACAATGTCACATGATCCACATTGAACATAAACGATGGACTTACTAACATTCTACCTCACCATGGTGGCCATCTTGTAATGTTAAATTTTAAGTTTACTTTGCTGTTGAATTCATTATATATATATGTGCAAAATTGTGCAAAACAGAAGAAAGATTAAAAAGTTTTAAAAAAACAATGTACAAATGGGATGAGTATCAACAGACCCTCTCTTAACAATTCATAAATTTTATTTAGCATTTATATAGACTTTATATCAAAAATTTTAAAAAGGGTTATGCAAAGATATCTCAATTCATTAAATTCATATTATAAAGAATTATTTTTGATAAAAATATTTATCATACCCATCTCTTACAAAATTACGCCCTGAAAGGGCATTGCGGCAGTATAAATATTTCTTTTTAATATTTTACAATTTCTCTCATACCAGCTATGTTCTTATTCAGCCCTAATGGGCGTTCATTACTTTCAATTCAAGTTGGAAATCTTAGAAACAAATATTTAAAATCCCTATACTGGTTATATGACTTAGTATCTCATTAAAAAGGGATTCCACTTAGCAAATAGACTTCTAGACCTGTCCTAAGTTCTCCTATCGGCCCAGATGTACCCACAATTCCTCATCATTGTTTAACCCAATAGGGGCCTTTGTCTGTAAGTCAATTATATATTTAGATTCCAACACCCGCAATTTCTTAGTCCTGTCGCCTCCTCTTTCTCCTCTTTCAATTTGGTCAATACAATAATATGAGAGGAGATCACGATTACTTTGGTGATATTGTTCAAAGTGGCGTGCAACTGCATACGTAGTATCTTTATTTGTTATAGCACGCATATGTTCAAGGACACGCTTTTTGACTGGGTGTATAGTACTTCCTATATAACGCTTAAAACAAGGGCACTCTAAGCAATATACTGCAAAATCCGAGTTGCAGTTCAAAAATGTATTAATCGCTCTAGAAGGCCTAGGATCCCCTGGTCTTCCTCTACAAGTGGAGGTTTTCTTACTGTGTTTGCAGGCTTTACAACGTAAACATGGAAAAAACCCCATGATGTTAATCTTATTTTTAGGTTTCATCATGGGATCAAAGTGGCTATGTATCAAATGATCACCTATAGATTGACATCTTTTATAAGTAATCAACGGGCGAGACGGAAGATGATTTTTTAGGACATTGTCCATCTGTAAGATGTGCCAGTTTTTTTGAAAGATATGTACTATAGCACTTGACTTCTTATTATACGTTATCATCCTTACGTTATTCTCTTGTGTATGGGTTGTTTTTGGTTTTGCTACTAACAGCTTCTTTCGATCTATGTCCCCCACTTTTTTATCGGCTTGCTCTAAAATAGAATGGCTATATCCTCTCTTCTTAAATCTCTGTATAGCTTCATTCTTGGCCGTTTCAAAGTCTTTTTGATTGGAGCAGTTGCGTTTAATACGCAATAACTCTCCAAGCGGTATATTTCTTATAAGACTATTGGGGTGATAACTTGCTGCATGTAGCACAGCGTTCCCCGCTGTTGGTTTCCTGTACAAACGAGAATGTAACGTATTGTTTTCAACAAAAACCTCCAAATCAAGGTAATTTACTGTGCTAGTACTAATCTGACATGTAAACTCTAAATTCAATTCATTATTGTTTAGAGAGGCTATGTACTCCTCAGCCGAGGAGCGGCTACCCTCCAAACAATAAAAAGATCGTCAATATATCTCGCCCATAAAATGATGTTATCTAACCACTGTTCATTTGTGTCCCCCAGGCCACGTGCTTCTCCCACCAGCCTACGAAAAGATTCGCATAGCTGGGGGCGAAGCACGTTCCCATGGCGGTCCCCCGTTTTTGATGGTATAGTTTTCCTACAAATATGTTGTTATTCAAACAAAAATTAATCATAGAAAAAAAAAAATATATATATATATATATATATATATATATATAAATATATATATATATTAGGACCTATTTTCCATAGGAAATCCGCAACATTCTATTTGAAATAACTTTGGCGCCGGTTGACGAATCTTCCCAAAATTTTCAAACTTGTTGGGGCGCTCCGGTCCGATCCTGAAAGTCTCGGGGTGATTCGTCAAGCGGGGGCGAGAAAAAAGAGGGGTCCCAAAACGCGTTTTCCCCATGCAATTTTCCATAGGAACCTTTAGTCGCAGCTACAGCCCGAACTGCTGAACGGAATTACACCAAATTTGGCAAATAGGTAGCCCTTGGTTCAGTGTCGTGCCTTTTGCTTAAATGGTGTAAATCCGTTCAGTAGTTCCGGAGAAAATCAAAAGTAAAGTCACATATATATCTTTGGCCGAGTAGGGTCCGCGTACCCTCCCGATCACGAGCTGCATGCTAATTGGCTGTCAAGTGGCTGTCAACACTCCAAATCAGGACGTGTTGGCAGCCATTTTGTCCCTCTGTAGAACTGAGGGACAGAAACAAGTGCGCAAAGCGCAAAAAGGGGGCAGGGTAGAAACACCCTGACCCCCTAGGTCTGCTCAGGGGGTCCCACAAGGACCCCCTGGGCAAAAAAAATATATATATTTTTTTTTTAAATCGGCAGGATGCGCTCAGGGAGCGCGGATCCTGCCGAAAAAAAAAAAATCGAAGCGCGGTCTCCCGCGCTTCGATGTTAATTGGCCCCCGGGTGGCCCAAGTCCCGGGGGCATGGTGGGGGGGTTTTAATTTATGTAGGGGGGCCTCTAAGGCTCCTGAGCCCCGGGGACCGCCACCCCCGGGCTTTATTTAAAAATGATGGCGGGAGGGCTCTGAGCCCTCCCGCAGCCCCGGGGACCGCCACCTCCCCGGGGCTTCTTTTTTTTTTTAAACCTGTGTGGGGGCTCCAGCCCCCCACATGCCCCGGGGACCGCCACCTCCCCGGGGCACTAAACATTTAAATATGGGGTCCGTTACGGACCCCAAGCCCCGAGGACCACCACCTCCCCGGGGCTGTGCACTGAATGGGAGGGGGCCGCGCGGCCCCCTCCTGGAGCCCTTGATGGCCCTGGGGACCACCACCCCCAGGGCCGGCTCCTGCAGTGTCCCGGGTGCCTACCCCGGGACACTGCTGCTTGCTATGACAGGACGGGAGCCTCGCGGCTCCGTCCTGTCATAGCAACTTAGTTTGCATTTGAAAGAGAGCAGGAAACCTGCTCTCTCTTTCAAAATGCAAACCAATTGCTTTTCCACATGGGGAGCAGCATGTTAGCTGCTCCCCATGTGGAAAAGCAATGCCGGCTTCCGCAGGAGGCGGGGAGCCGGCTGGGACTGTGGGGGGATTGGGGACCCCCACAGTCTCCAACGTGAGGCCAGGCCCCGGGGATGGGGTCCCCGGGGCCATAGTGGCCCGGGAGGGGGCCACGCAGCCCCCTCCCCAAAGTTCAAATTTAAAAAAAAAAAAAAATAAGGGAAAGGCCGGACCCGGGGGATGGGGTCCCCGGGGCCTTGAATGGCCTGAGGAGGGGGCCACGCAGCCCCCTCCAAATAAAAAATAAAAAATCGAGGCCATGCCCCGGGGGATAGGGTCCCCGGGGCCAATACAGGCCCAGGGAAGGGGGCCACGCGGCCTCTTTCCCGTTTTTTTTTTTAATTTAAAAAAAAGAAAAATGCTCAGGCCCCGGGGGATGGGGTCCCCGGGGCCAAAAGTGGGCAGGGAAGGGGGCCACGCAGCCCCTCCCATTAAAAAAAAAAAACGACCGGCATCGTGCCGGAGGCCCCGCCCTCCCTGCAGTACTCTGCAAACGCGCCCCTGGCGCGTTTGCAGAGGGGAACGATCCCCTTGAATACTGGGGGTCCCTGGGGCCAACTAGCCCACCAGGAACCTCCAGTATGCGCCAGGGGGCTGCCTTGCAGAGACGTGTACATAGGCCACGCCCTTTTACACCTCTCTGCAACGCAGCTCTGTGGCGCTTTTGGAGGTATATGGTGGGCTAGTTGGACTCCAGGGACCCTCAGGATTCAAGGGGACTTAATCCCCCAACTTAAAACGCGCCACAGGGCGCGTTTGCACAGTGGTGAAGGGAGGGGCGGGGCTTCATGTGACATGTGTGCAAACAGGCCCCGTGGCGCGTTTTAAGATGGGGGATTAAATCCCCTTCAATCCTGAGAGTCCCTGGGGGCCAACTAGCCCAACAGGTACATCCAGAAAGCGCCACAGAGCTGCGTTGCAGAGAGGTGTAAAAAGGGTGTGGCCTCTCTACACGTCTCTGCAACGCAGCCCCTGGCGCATACTGGAGGTTCATGGTGGGCTAGTTGGCCCCTAGGGAACCTCATGATTCAAGGGGACTTAATCCCCAACTTAAAACGCGCCACGGGGCGCGTTTGCACAGATGTCACCTCAGGCCCCGCCCCCTCCCTTCACCATTGTGCAAATATTCCTCTAAAATCTGCCTTACTACGAATTCCGATTTACTCACCTGTTATCAGGAGAGACCTCAGTGCTGCATCTTTCAGCCCAGTACTGGTCCTGAAAAGTAATTTTAACCGTACTTACCGGTAACTTGAATTTCCTTCATAGGCTAACATTGACTGGTTTCACTTGGAAATTATTCTAAGTGTGGAGTTTTGGAACTTTATAATATTCCTCTAAAATCAACCAAAGTACGAATTCCAATTTACTCACCTGTTATCAGGAGAGAACCCAGTGCTGCATCTTTAGCCCAGCACTGACCCTGAAAAGTAATTTTAACCGTACTTACCAGTAACTTATATTTTCTTCCATAGGAATCCATTGTCTGGTTTTCAGCAGAAAAGTTTCAAAGTGTCGATTTTCACAAACTACAAATATTCCTTAAAAATCGCCTGTATGACTTAAACGCATTCTTTCAACTGTTTACAGGAGATGCACCAGTGCTGGATCCAGGATCCAACACTGAGTAAGAAAAAGTAACGATAACAGTTTTTACCTGCTAAGT
The DNA here is from genome assembly GCA_963921515.1 of Calotriton arnoldi. NCBI lineage: Eukaryota > Metazoa > Chordata > Amphibia > Caudata > Salamandridae > Calotriton > Calotriton arnoldi. Next base: position 2,774,809 of record CAWUFW010000262.1, read on the forward strand.
GAATTTCCTTCCATAGGATAACATTGGTGATTCTATGAGAAAAGTTTCTAAGTGTCAACTTTTAAAATACAATAATATTCCTTAAAAATCACGACTGTAACCAAAACGCTTTTACTCAACTGTTTACAGGAGATGTACCAGGACTGAATCTAGGATCCAGTCCTGTGGTTAGAAAAGTAATCCATAAAGTAACTAATTGCATTTAACTAGAAATTCACATTGAGCTGAATGTTGCATTGTGTTTGAAAATGTGTTGCCCATTGCAACAACTGTAACTACTGTACTTAAAAGTCTATTGCCTATGTGCAAAGTATTTAAACTAAAGTAATTCATTCTGAGAAAGTATTTTTTGTAATGTAATGTATAATGTAATTACAATGTAATTTAAAAAATAAAATATGTAAAAACAAATTGTTTCTAAAAATGTAGTAAATCAGTATGAAAAAAATTAATATAACAATTAATACATTTAAAAATTGTCATTTACAAAACCTTTGAAATTCACTGAAAAAACCGTAGGTTTCAGACATGTTATAGTTAGGAATTAGCATTTAAAAAACCTTTGAAATTCACTGAAAAAACCATAGGTTTCAGATATGTTATAGTTAGAAATTAGCATTTAAAAAACCTTTGAAATTCACTGAAAAAACCATAGGTTTTAGGGACAGTTATAGTTAGTTGGACATTTTACTCGTACAAAACCCGTGAAATTCCCCTGTTATAGTTAGTTCAGCTAACTATAACTCGCGCCCCGCAATGCACTGCTGATGACGTCACATATTACATCACTCATGACATGGTCAGTGACATCACTGATGACATCACTGATGACATCTCAAATGACATCACTGATGACATCATCCACGTGATAATCTGATGCAGCTCTTCACACCCTAATATAACCTTTGATACACCCAATCTAAATTACAGACTGCCATTCGCAAAACCATAGACACTCCAACACCAATAACTACATACCCACTCACTGATTCTTAGGTCTACACACACACATCCACTCACTCACCCGTACAGTCACTCATACTTATGGTCACTCAGTACAGGACTATCATATGCACTCTTACTCCTATATAGACACTCAAACACCGCCACTCATCCATAGAGGTACTCACACACCTAGTCAGTCATGCAAATAATTAAACACACTGCCATTTACTCACCTATACAGTTATACACACACCAGCTCACTTAATCATACAAATACTAGCACATTGTTACGCTCTTATATAATCACTGATACAAGCACACACTCATCCATACAGCCACTATCACAATCACTCACTCTCGCTTATAGCTATTTATATACTCCAACACACATATATACTGCCTTTCACATATGTAGTTACTCACACATGTACCACTGGGACATACATTCACTCACTAACACACTCTTTCACACACTTACCCACCCATACAGTCTATCACAGATGCACTCTTGAAACCATCCACCCAGTGCATCACCCACTCACACATCTATGCACAGTCGCACACACCCCATCCACACAAACACTCAGGCACCCATACAGATACTCAGACAACAAATCAATAACTCTTATAGACACTCATGTAGCTATTCACAAACCCATGCAGCCACTTACACAGCAACAGACAGACGGATACAGACATTCACCCAGTTTAGTCACTAACCCATGCATTCAGTAAGATACGTTAAATCACTCACTTATAGTCAGTCACGCACCTACTAAATCATCCATACAGACACTTACACACCCACTCATTCTTCAATACGTCTTTTCCTATATATATTAAAAATATTTAAACTTTACAGAAACACACAGTCACTGGATGATGTCATCAGTGATGTCATTTGAGATGTCATCAGTGATGTCATCAGTGATGTCACTGACCATGTCATGAGTGATGTAATATGTGACGTCATCAGCAGTGCATTGCAGGCGCGCGAGTTATAGTTAGCTGAACTAACTATAACGGGGAATTTCACGGGTTTTGTACGAGTAAAATGTCCAACTAACTATAACTGTCCCTAAAACCTATGGTTTTTTCAGTGAATATATATATATATATGATGTTAAGTATAGTAAACCTGTACTTACCCGTATAGACTTACCTACACAGTTTTTTGAAACGGCTAAGGAGTTCCTCCCCACCAAGACTATGATCTGTCGGCCCGATTTAAATGCGGGTGGACCATAGTTTGACAACAGCAGTGACTACTCCATCGCATGGTCAAACTTCTTCGATGGCCTGACGGAGTAAGGGCCATTGGAGATCTAGCTATATGTCCACCCACATAATTTAGATGGGTGGAAATATTGCCGTTTCCGAATGCTTGTCACTGCCAGGGAAATCCTGGAGGGCAAGGGCACTGAAAAGTTCTCCATGCCCCCCTCATTATGTGAGAAAACTCTCATGGTGAGGGGTACACTGCTTTTTTTTTATTTTCAAAAAGGCAATCCTGCTGTGGGATTTTGTTTTTGAAAATAAAAAAAAATTGGTAATTTTGCTGTGCCAGTCTCGGATATTGACTAACCCGTACAGCAAAACTACAATGCATTTACAGAAACCACTGTTACAGCAGTTCCCGTCAATGCTAGAAATGTCCGCTGGGCCAGCAGGCTTTAGAAATTTGGCGGGCGGCACTTCCATCAGGGAGACGGAGTAATTTACTCCGTCACCCTGGTGGAGGAAGGGCCGCAAGCCAGGAATTGAATCACGCCCTAAATCCAAAATAATCTGGTGCCATACGAGCTGACTTGCTCTCCTCCAGGATAACTTTTAGAAAGGTTAGGAACAGACTTTCACCAGGTAACGTTCTTCACATCCTAAGCTTATCAGAAAAAAAGGGAAAACAATCTGAAGTTGACAGTGCCTGCTATGCCAAACCTTGATTAGAAATCTGTTATGTTACAAACGATTTGCAATTTTGCTTTTTAGGCTTAGATGTTAAAGGGCCGTAGGGTGGTCAGAGGCAAGTCTAATCAGTCGGTTCTGACAGACAGTAGCTGTATCAGAGGTTTCGTCTCACACTGGCAGGGCAACTCCTCTAGAGTGGATACATGGCATTGAACTGTAATGACTAACGCAGGAGGTTACTGCTAGCCCTCAACAAGAGGCTGAGGGAAACATATTTGTCTTACATGGCTACCTAGGACCCACGTCCCACCAATTGAACTTTTGATTGTTGCTTCGCTCTGCGGTATATACATGCCGCTCTCCCTTGTCCTTGCATGTAGGTTTGCAAAGTGCAACTATTTTAACAAATGTGTGCTACAGCTTGCCTATCTTTCCGATATGACACGCCCTGCTGATTTTTTTTCCTTTGTCACAGTTTCTATGGTATTCTTGGAGAATGCTGTTAAATATGGATGCTGAGTTAGGCGGCTTGAAGATTCTGATTTTAAAGAGAAAAAATGAACACTTGCTATAGCTTTAGGAAATCCGACTGGCACAGAATGGAGTAGCTAGACGTCCTTCTGGCAGCAAACACTAATCTGGTTTTTTAAAACACCAAAACCAAAAATAAAAAGAAAGACCCTTCATTCTGACACTATCCGATGTGCTTGAGAGCAGTCTCCACATCTCGGTGGCGCTATGCAAGAATGGGAGAATCAGACATCTTGGCTGGGCAGTCCCACATCCTGAGGGCTGCTATATGTGTTTGCTTGAATATTTTGGTCTGGGAATGTGCGAGTGCCTCCAGGGAGCAGGTTGGAGAGCAGGAGTTGAGGGATGGAGAGCTGTCATAAACACAAGCTGTCCAGGTGTGGTTTGGGCCTGTGCCTGCCTGGGGTACGTAGGCAGCACCTCTTGGGGCTTACACCACCCGCGTGGACAGCTGGCAGCTGCTCCCATTGGCACTCGGCTACTCATGCGTGGGCCCGCAGAGGAAATGGATGGTCTTAGCAGTTTTTGGGAATCCCTGTTACAGCCTCGAGCACTGTGCACGGGCGGCGGGCCCCCGTCCTGAGCGCTCCTGACTGGGCCTGGTACATGGGGGCCCCTCAAGTTTCTTTACGCCACTGGAAGGCGATGCCGGGGTCCCGCCCTGCCACTGCATGCGAACTACGAGCGTAGGCACGGGGCTGCAGCCCTCCCACCTGTGATGGACGCCCTTTCTTTCCAGGCCTCTCTCTGTAAGTTATAACGTACAGAAAATCCCCGGACAAGAACTACCCCGGCCTTCTGGAATCAATAAACCCAACATAATCACACTTCGTCCTTGTTACCCTCACATCATGAAAGCGTCCATCGGGTCAGCAATAAACTATGATTGCAGGCCCTTAAACCCCGCCCACAATAGATTTATATGCACCGAGATTTCAAAGTGAAGTGACTCACAGAAAAGAGAGAACCGATTTTTACGCATTACAGCCTATTTGGGCAGAAAATTACCAGGGGCAAGTGTTAGAAAAAACAGCTTCACTTAAAGCGAAGGGGAAAAAAAGTGACGTTAAAACCACTGAATCATTTCAATGTAAAGTGTGGACATGTTTCCCACTATCGCCAAAATATCTGGTGCTAAATTCAGCAGACGCCAAATACAGGTGAGGAAATTACTCTCAGATATGTTTGGTGTGTTGCTTTGTTTATTTAAGTCACGGGCGTTACAGTGCTTAATTTGTAAAAAAAGAAAAAAAAGTGCCAAGGCCTTTGTCAGGCCACTGCAGCTCGCACCATCCAGTGCCACCAATGACAATACCAACACAACTACTACCCAACTCACTCTAACAAATGTGACAATTCATACTATTCTAGGCCCCCAAAGCTACAATGACTTTGGTGGCAGGTATTAGTCATGGTTAATGTATATTAAATTAATAAACAGTTGTTGTGCTGATCCCTAATTAGGCAGACAGCGCCACCATGTGGCAGACTGCCATAAGTGGCAGTGCTGACATTTAAGTGTCGGTACCAAGCACCGCAAACCACCGGCTCAAATTAAGCACTGTCGATGTCGTGGCTCTGCACAAACATTGTCTATCGTCCACGGCTCAGTGTCATGAAGGTTGGGGTCAGGGTCCTTAGACTTAAGTTGGTCAAGAAGGTACAAGTGGCCTTAGCTGAGTTAGATGGAGTACAGTCTGCATGCTTGTCAGAAAAAAAGTAGGATTTCAAGACTCCACCCTAAACAGCCCCCAAAGTAGAGGACTCTGGGAGAAATCCATAGAGTACAGCCTAGTATTTGGAGTTCTCTCACTAAGGACACAGAGTGTTTTGTGAGGCTAGCTTTGCATCTGTTTGGTTTGTAGGGTAGCAGTGTGGCGTGTGGAATTATGAACAAGCCGGATAATTGAATTTGCTCCTTGACTGGAAGCCAATGCAGCAGGAGCAGTATTAGACCAATGGGTACTCAGTGGCTACAGCTGCACAGGTAGGGTCCCATGGACCAGGCGTGGATGACAGCGGTCACTGCTGCTGCAATGTTGATATAAAGTATTAGTGACTTGTGCTCATCAAGGGTGAGTACCATCATTTTAGGTTATTTGGGTTTTGAGGGAAGGCACATTGAAGCAGCCATGAAACAGAAGTGTGGTGGGATCACCAGGCCTCCCTGCTCAGTGCTTCAGGGTTTAAGGTACAGCCATATCCAATTTCGGGCGACGTAATGGTGATCTCCAACTTTACTGGAAATTCTTATGTGCACTCGAGTGCTATATGGGTGCGTCCACAAGGTGATGTTAAGGCTACTAAGCACTTTCTCAAGGGATGTGTTGTAAAAGATGAGAAGTGTTGGTGGCTTTGAGACACACTATGTTGGTGGTGATAGCGAGGAAGTATCCAAGTTATTCATGGTGCAGGGGCAGTTGGATAGAAAGGATAGTGACCACTCTAGGGTATTAATTTCTATGGCACAGGGTGTTACTAGATGGGTAAGACTTGTGTTATTGTCAACAGTGTCTGCGTGACTCCAGTGGCACCGGTGGATATTCATGATGAGGTTACAGTCCATGGCGAGCACAGTAGTAGAATTTGAAGTTGTTAAAGAGTTGAATTCAAGGTGAGTGAGTAGTTCATAGGTTAATGTTGCTCCCAACATCTCTCTCATTCAGAGACCAGAGGTCAGCATATAGGTTGCCCATCAGGTGTCTTGAAAAAGGCTCCCCCGAGTAATTAGACACTAAGAAAGCACAACTATCTCCTCTGTGGTCTGGTAGCAGGCTGATAATCTCTGCTCATCCACCAAAGGCCTGAAAGGCAGAGGTGCTATTCAAATCCTCTAAACTTTGGTGAGTGGAACTTTGTAACTCTTCTAGTGCTTGAATGGACAAAGTAAAGCAGGGGCCTCTTAGGAGGGTTTGCTGGTCCACCTTTGATGTTTGCACTTTGTGCCACTGCCTGGCCAGCTCCGCTGTATACTCACCGCAGCCCTTCCCTTTGCCTGTCTTGAGTGATTTCAGGTGGCAGCAGTTGCCCACAGCTTATGCGGCCTGTGCAATTGCACATATGCCCGAGGTACACAGACCGCATTAAACCACGACTAAACCAGCTGAGGTGCCTGGTAGCTGTCACTTATGCACAAGGTCTGCCTTTGAGCACAAAAAACAGAGAGTAAAACTTCATGCTTTTTACACAACATATTTTCTGGATTAACTTTAAAGATAGTACTTCATTTGGAGCATTGGCCAGGGGGGCAGTATTTGTCCATTTGAGGCCACTCTGCTGCTGCAATTTGCTTCCAGGCCACTCCTCTCTGGAGAAAATAAAACAAATGCACTTCGGTGACCTTTTTTAATATTTTTAATTTACTCCTCCAGAATGGACGTCTGCCATTGGTAAATTAAAACAAAAACACAAAATGGCTGCCACATCGTAATGCATGCACCCACATGCATAGTGATGCTGGGCTTGCCATAATGTCATGACACTCGTTTAATGACACCTGAGCATATTCCTTCATTGCACATTTTTTTGCTGATGCTGTTCGGCATTGGAAATAACCATTTTGGGTTTGTTTTTTGGTGGATGCTAAATACCATGCCGAACAGCATCAGCATAAAGTATTGACAAAGTCAATAGGTCTGCATTGACAAAGCCATAAGACGAGCCTGCTTGTGGGGAACTGGGACATATTTTTCAAATTCAGATTTTGACCTAGAGCAAGAGAGAAAGGAATGTGAAAAGGAGAATGGCGGTGGAAGCTGAAAAATAGCAAAACGGTGACAAAGGGAGACAGCATGGATAAAAAGAGCCTGCAATAGTGAGATAAAGAAACAGGAAGTAGAAGGGGGTGGAATAAAGAGGCATGAGCTGGAATCAAGACTAGGCAGCCTTGATATCGGGCCCAGATCCAGACATTTTGATCTGGACGGGGCAAGGGTACATTCGGGTGGGCCAACATGGGCCCAAAATTTGTCAATTCTGGAGGTAGCCTACAAGCCCAAGATTTACATAATGTTTTCTTCCAAACAGGCATAATGTGCATCTAAAGAGTTATTTAAGAGTAAGAGCAGAAGTCTATACTCAACAGTTCCAACCCTTATAGTTCCCATCAGGCCAGGCTTTAACACAAGCGCCTGGATTCCAAGCAGATTGTAATAGTAGTTCACGGTTAAGGAAGTCCCTGTTATCACACCTAAGCCTTGACATTCCGCAATAGGAAGACTGAATACTTACTCCTTGCAATTTGCCCAAAACCTATCTCTTTGCATGCTGTGAACTTTGTGACGGCTTATTTTCATGTCATTCTTTTGCGGAATACTTTCATTGATATAACATTTTTAAAAAACAGCAACACATTTGGAAAAAAAGGAAAGCAGTATTGTTGAAAACGAAGAGCAGTTTTTATGCCTGACAAGTGTAAAACCAGCAACTACAGTCAAACAGATAACCTTCTGTGGCCGTATTACACAGAGTGCCCCAGTTACTGAAGGGGCCACAGATGCTTGTGCAGCCCCTTCTTTAATACTGATAACGCTGACACACATGTATAGACAGCACTATATCCAGAGGACATATCCTCATTTGCCTGGGGCGTGACCCCATGCAAACGAGGGAATCCTTTGCATCCTAGCCCGCCCATATTATGGATGTTGGTGCAGAGGCAAACAGGCACGCAACATGGGAAACAAAAGCAATCATCCAGACTAACAGAATACTCCAGCATGGTTGGGTTTTGTGCCAGTCTGAACTGAAGACTCCATAAAGTGCATTTGTTTCTCTTGGGTCAAGGATCATCCCTCAGCCCGACACTGTTCAACGTCTACATGGCACCTCTCGCCCACGTAGCCCGACTGCACAACCTCAATATCATCTCCTACGCCGACGACACCCAGCTGATCCTCTCCCTCACCAAGGACCCCGCCACCGCCAAGACCAACCTCCACGAAGAAATGAAGGCCGTCGCCAAGTGGATGAAGAACAGCAGACTGAAGCTGAACTCAGACAAGACGGAGGTCCTCATCCTCGGCGCCACCCCCTCAGCCTGGGACGACTCCTGGTGGCCGACCTCACTAGGAGCTGCACCGACGCCCACCGACCACGCACGCAACCTGGGTTTCATCCTCGACTCAACACTCTCCATGACCAAGCAAGTCAACGCCGTCTCATCCTCCTGTTTCAACACCCTCCGCATGCTCCGCAAGATCTACAGATGGATCCCCATCGAAACAAGAAGAACGGTGACCCAGGCCCTCGTCAGCAGCAGACTGGACTACGGAAACGCCCTCTACGCAGGAGCCTCAGCCAAACTCCTGAAACGACTACAACGCATACAGAACGCCTCTGCACGCCTCTGCACGCCTGATCCTCGACATCCCTCGCCACAGCCACATCACACCCCACCTAAGAAACCTGCACTGGCTCCGCGTCAACAAGAGGATCACCTTCAAACTCCTCACCCACGCACAGAAGGCACTCCACAACACCGGACCAACATACCTCAACAGACAACTCACCTTCTACACCCCGAACCGCCAACTCCGCTCCGCCGACCTCGCACTCGCAACCATCCCCCGCATCCGAAGAGCAACCATCGGCGGCAGATCATTCTCCCACCTCGCCGCGAAGACCTGGAACACCCTCCCCACCCACCTGCGGCAGACCCAGGACCTACTTACCTTCAGGAGGCTACTCAAGACCTGGCTGTTCGAGCAGTAGCAGCACCCTACCCCCCCCCCGCGCCTTGAGACCCTCACGGGTATGTAGTGCGCTTTATAAATGCTCTGATTGATTGATTGATTGTCATGTCATGTTATGTTATGTTGGTTTGTAAAGCAGACTCTCACCCTGGAGGGTACCCTGGCGCTGAGCAGGTATGAGATTAGCCAAACCTAGGCCTAATGTGGTTACTCTAAAAGCCAGGTCTTCAGCATCTTGTGGAATTCAAGAAGTGAGGAGAAAGCTTGGATGTGTAATGGCACCTCATTTCATGTTTAGGAGCAATGTAGGAGAAGGCTCAACCGCGGAACTGGTTTTCCATATACATGGGGTGTGTTCAAATAGGAGTCTTGCTGAGGTGTCTGGAAGGTTTGTGAAAGCAAGATGGTATTGCTGAGGTATGCTGTGCCACAGTGCCTTGAAAGTTTGGGTGAGGAGTTTGAAATGTGCTCATTTGGGTATGGATAGTCAGTGTAGCTACTTGAGTTGAGGTGAGATGTGTGAGTGTCGTGGGAGGTTGGTAGTGATTCTGGCTGACGAGTTCTGGATGTACCGCAGCCCCTGGTAAGATGCTTGTTTATCCCGGTGTTCAGGGTGTTCTTGTAGTCTAGGATGCTGGTGGCAAGTGTGTGGGTGATGAATGTCCACGTGTTGACTGGCATCCGTTTGAAAATCTTCCTCAGCATCTTCATTATGTGGAAGCATAAGGCAATGATGGCGTTGACTGGAACTGTGATGCTGAGTTTGCAGTCGAGGATGATCCGAAAGTTCTTGGCTTGGGTTATTTAGTTCTGCGGTAAGTCTAGATAATTAGCATTAATGCCACTGTGTGTACATCATCCCACAGTCCATTACCTGTGGTAGCCCTTTCTTGAACTGAATTATGATAACCAGGGACATTGAATTTATGCAGTAGGGAGGACCAAATTATGTGGCAGAGTTCACTAACTTATGCAGCAAGAAAAGGCAAATTATGTGGTGTAATGTGCCACCATTTTGTGACAGTATTACTTCATTATTTTGTAATTTGTTTAAAACTTGTTAACACTGTCTGGGCCTAGGTTGCACCTTATCAGTACAAGTTTAACATGCAACTATAGCAATAAGCAACTGCAAGGTGAACAGTCAACCTTTGCATAGGGTCTTCAAATGCGCTGCAACATGTATTGCAGCATTTTTTGTAACTTTTGATCCTTTTGGGATAGAATTTTTTAAAACAAATCTGTAGATTATACAGCAGATGAAAGATAATGTGGCAAATCCATAATTTTTGGAAAACACCACAGACATAAAATTGCATAATTCCAGTGGTGCGGACTATAACCTTGGAATGCGTAATGTACTGTAACAAGATATCAGAATATGAAATGCTCACATTTGTAACTCTGCCATACTGTTGAGAACAAATTCCGCCCAACACAATATCTTACTTGAGATAACACATTTATGTACTTCACCTCAGCATTTGGCAGAAAACAGACAGACATGCTTAGTGCCAGATTCAAAAAGTAAACTTACTTTTTTGTGTAAGTTGACTATTTTTTTGGGTATTCATAAACTACACGTTTATTTTTATGAATAGTGATTTTATGAATGTGGACACTCTGCACTCATGGCAGAGACTGCGCATATAAAAAGTTAGGCCTGTCCTATCTTTGTATGTGCCCAGCTCTCCACCGTGACTGATGCATCTCCTGAGTCATAAAATTACTGTCAGTAAAATTAAACTCATAGTTCGGGAATACAACGAAAACAGTAAACTTACACAAAAGTTTAAGTTTACCATACTCTATTAGGCATTGTAATTGCTCATTAATTCTTGGGGGACATTTATGATTACTCACCCTGGTGACTGCAATGGGGCATGTGCTGCTACTATCTGAATATTACATTGCATACCCCATCCTACAGTATATTACTGCATGCATCTTACACAAACTACAATACATAAACACTCTCAGAACCACCACACATACCATAATTGAGGTGCAGAAGGCCATTCACAGGTCTAAGCTCTGGTGTCACTGTACCTGCTGCATCACTGGAAGGTAAACCTCTGTCCTCACTCTCCCAACTAGAGATGGGGGGCCCCACTGAAAGCTCGATTCAGACTTGAGCCTGAAGCCTGACTCTGGCTCAAATTGAGGTCTTGTTGGAACTTCAAGTCCATAAAGAGCCAAGCTTTCATATACCTTCTGCCTGCCACCCGCAATCTACCCAGGATGTGGCTTTACGGCAAAAGCTTCCAACTTTGGAACCGAACAAGCTATGTTTGAGTCTTGGTGTTGGCTCAACATACTGTAATTCTGGGCAAATCTCCAATGCCTAAAAGAAATGAACGTGACCTTGGGTAATGTCATTGGTGTTCATGTAAAGTGCTTCAATACCTCCAGGTCGAGTTTGCACTATATAAAAACTGCAGAAAACTGCACAGAGGTAAAAACAAAGCATTAACATAAAAAGGGAGACAGATAGCCATTTAGTGGCGGATTTGTACAATGTGAAAACAAAACCTGGAGAAATTGCAGCTTCCCCACTTAAATTGTGAGATCTTGGGCAAATATTTTAGTTCACCAAAACTCGTTTTTCTTTATATTTGTGCATGAAGGCCCATTCAAATACATGAATCAGGAAACTAACTAAACAAAAACCTATTGTGTTTGATTTAATAGACTAATGTTGCTCTATAATAATCTGGGCCACATACATAGTCCACGTGACAACTGTCTTGCCTGTTGGTTCACTAATGGCACTGTCACCAGAGTGAGGACGGGACAGGAATGACTCCAAGATTATGTTTAAAAACTATCACTTTTAATAATTACTTCTGGGTGCAGCGCTATATTGTGACATATTTAATATCAAAGCTTCCATGTCTTAAAGAAATGCACTTTTTGGAATTTTGAAGAGACTTTATCATATTTTAAGTGATGTTAGTTGTATGTTTTACATAGCAAACATTTTAAGTCCATGGGCTCTAAGAGTCATGCCAGACTCTTAGCTCGGCTCTAACAAAGGCTCTCCCGGCCTCGGAAGAACCGATGATATGGGGAAGCCGGGGGCCATCCACGCGACGGCCTGCCCGGGGATAGGCTACAGTGATTGGGTCATGGCGGGCGCTGCCCCAGAAGCACTAAAGTTGATCCTGTCCCATTTAAGCGGCTGCGTGGCGGCGAGCAGGTCTCTTGTTTCCTGCTCATGGCCTTAGACAACGTGGTCGCTGTTCGCAAGACGCCTCACCCCCTGCACCAACCATGCGCCGCCTGCTATTAGTGGGCCCCCTCCTCCCAGCATGGCCCTGCCGGGAGCCGCTCGGGCTCGAGTTTCCGCCTCACCCAAGAGTCCTCGATAGGATGGGAGCCTCTATGGTGGCTCCGGAGGGCGAGAAGGGGCCACACAAGGTAAAGAGGTCACAGCTTACAGATAAGGGTCTCTGCTTTTAGGGGTTCACAAGCCTCTTTTAGGCAAAAGTGCAAGCCTGAGCTGTTGGGGGCAGGATTGTTGAGAAGGAGAGGGGGTAGCTAGCACTGAGGAATAGCGCTTTTTGGTTGAGCACAGAATTTGAGTCTGGGTGCGCTTTTGGAAGGGTGGTTTAGGTGGATGAGAGAAGCGTATGTGTCTATCGGCTAATTTTTTCACCTGTACTGATAATTTGCATAGCAAGCTGAATGTCTAGCCTCTAGGGGGTGCAGGTTGTGTTCATCAGGACAGTATTAGCAAGCATTCCTGGGGGAGCAAAGAAGGGTGCCAAGAGGGCACGCCCTGTGCATAAGATGGAGGTAATGATGCTCAGGATGGAGGTGATGGGCGAGAGGCTGGCTTTGCTGCAGTCACAGGGCCCTCAGGGAGGGCAGTACGTGGAACCAGCAGTGCCGGTAGACAGGCCTTGAAGGCCAGGGGTGGCACCTCGGGCAGCATTTCCCCCGGTAAGGAGGCGTGGCAAGGGGCAGGAAACAAATGGCGAAGGGGATCGGGGGCTGCGGGCCACCCTTGAGGCTGTGCCATTGGGCAGTATAATTGGGGGGCTGATCAGTGTTCCCGCTGAGGTGGTGCCGGTGGGCAGAGGGAGTGGTACTGAAGGGCAGGTCAGCTCTCCTACAATTGTAGTGTCACCAGCGAACGGCAGCAGTGTACAGACTGGAAATAGCGTTATTGCAAGTGTGGCAGCACCAGTGGGATCAGCAGGGCAGCCAGAATTGGTGGCAAGCTTAGCCAGTGTGGTGCCTTGGCTTCTAAAGGCAGGCCTGTGGTCCACACCATTGTTGAGAAGTACACTGGCAGGGGTAGCGGGGTGACCATGTTGAAAGGGCCAAGTGGTTGGTGGCGCATGTGGATGGCATGGGTATGCAGGGACAGGCAGGAGTAACAGGTGTGCCAGCAGTGCAGGGAGCAGTAGTGGCGGGCACCTAACAAATGGGTAGTGGGCCACAGACAGTACCGGCAGCAGCCGGGCTCTTACCTCCCCTCAAAAAAGTTATGCCATCAGGTATATTGCGGCCATTGCCAAGTGTGGGTCTGGGGGATGTGCGTTCTGAGCCTGATTAGTTAGGCAGGCACGTGCATCCATACATTAAGGAGAAGATCTGGAAAGGCGCTTATGTGGATATATGGGAGTTAATTGTAGACACGCCTGACAGAGAGGAGAGCAAATGGTGCAAGGAGAGCAAACGGTGCAAGGAGTGCTCACATTCCAGGGAGTGCGGGCATTGGCCATATAAAAGAGGGTGATAGAGACCATAATGAATTGGGTCAGAGGTTTCTCTGTTTTCCAGGCAATTATGACGGAGAGGTTCCCAACTGTGGGGGGGGGGGCAGTTGGCATACTACCAAAGTAGGATAGCTTGTGTGCATGACGAGTTTGGGGGCATGGCTTGGAGGGAATATGACAAGGAAATCAGGTGTATTAAGGCTACTAAACCCCCTATGGGGTGGGATCAGATTGATGTGAATGCTTGGCTGTGCGCTGTATGTATCTGGAGAGGGCGGTGGCCAGCCCTTTCGTGCGGGCTCTGGGGCAAACAGTAATTCAGGGGGAGGGGCAAAAAAGGGGCATGCTGGGATTTAATTGAAAAACTTGCTCCAGAGCCCCAGGAACGTGCAAATTTAAGCACTGTTGCTCTTCCTGTGGCTTGCTCTCACACCCCGAGTCCAAGTGTTTCAAGAGAACAAGGGATAGGGGCCCAAAAAAGCATGAGTGAAACCCCGCTAATGGTAAAGGCCTCCTACCCGGTTAACTGGCAAGCAATAGTGTCCTGGTTGAACATCTACAGCAACACAATGGCAGCACAGTCATTATATGAGGGATTTAAGAATGGCTTCAGGATTCCAGCTGAGGGTTGTGTAGGCGTGGCCTATTGCAGAAACCAGCAATTATTAAGGGCTAATCCTAACATTGCCAGAAATCGGATTATGAAAGAAAAAAACTTGGGGAGAGTAGCAGGGCCTTTTGATTCCCCCTCCTTTCGAGAATTTTGTGTGTTCACCTTTGGGGATAGTTCCAAAAAAAGACCCGGGGGAGTACCGTTTCATCCATAACCTTTCAGCACCTAGGGGGCAGTCGGTCAATGAGACTATCAATGGGACATTGTGCTCAGTTAAGTATGCCTCGCTAGACCAGGCCTTTGCAATGCTCCAGGACATGAGAATATGGGAAACATTTCTGAGGGACTTCAATGGGGCAGTGGTATGGCCAAGCCCTGCAAAGACCAATAAGGAGTTGGGTCTCTTTACAGATTCTGCAGGCAGCACAGGCTTTGGGGCCGTTTTAGGGACAGCTTGGTGCGCGCAGTGATGGCCAAGAGCCTGGGTAGAATCTGGGCTGGTGGTGAACATTGGTTACCTTGAGCTTTTTCCCATTTTGGTGGCCCTTAAGATATGGCCAGAGCAGTTCTGAAACCAATCAATGGTATTCTGGTCAGATAACATGACAGTGGTGGAGTGCATTAAACAACAAGCTGCCATGTGTAAGACAATCATGCTATTATTGAAAGAAATCATACTGCTATGCTTGAGACTAAATGTTGACTTCATTTCTAAACATGTACCTGGTGTAATGAACAATGCAACAGATGCCTTATCTTGTTTTAAGATGCAGGTTTTCAGGTATCACCACCCAGAAGCAGCTGAGTTCCCCTAACCGTTCCTGGAACATCTATGGCAGCTTGGTGCCCCAGTCCAACAGACCTCGTGGCGGCCAGCTTAGTCCTAGGACAAGACATGCCTTTGAGGGGGCATATTGTGCATATCGCAGGTTCCAGAAAGTACACGGGATGGGAGGATGGTTTTCACATGAGTCAGAGATTTAAATCCTAGGATACCGGAGAGGGGAAGGGAGACCTGTGTCCTATGCCAAGCGACATATCGTGGCAAATTTCATTTTTTGCAAAGATGCTGGGTTACACAGATGGGACAAAAACAATCCCGGTGCAGAGGGCTCCGAACGGCTGGCAGCGCTTGGAGGGGTGGGGACAGGACTCCAGGCGCCCCATAGACACAGCAAACTGGCAAAGATCATGGCCGTGTTGACGGGGTATAGAGATCATCCGATGAAGTTCGCCTTTTTAGGGCAACGTTCTCCATGGCATTTTATGGGGCATTGAGGTTGAGCAAGATGGTAGCAAAGAACAAAAAAGATCTGAAGGGTGGTCTGCAACAAACAGACATCCAGTATCCAAATGGCTCCCTGGCCGTCACCATTAACCGTTCTAAGACTGTCGGAGTCCGACTCCTTTGGACCCCGATTCATGCCGTCAGGACACGCCTCATGAGGTCGCCCCTCTCTTTCCTTTTCAGCCCCCTGTCGTGGATCCCACTCGCAGTGCACAAGAGGACTTCTATAACTCCCAAAGCTGGCCCTTTAATCCTCAGGAAGAGGACACCTCTGACTCCGCCCACTGGGGGTGGGACTACGATGCAGTGGCCACGGATAAGACGGGACCAGCCTATTCCGATGACGTCAATGACCGGAAGGAGGAAGCCGACGGGATTCCGAGATCGGAGCGTGGAAGCCGGCAGCCGAAGGAAGACCCGAAAACCCTGACAGTCCGGAACGAATTGCCTGAGGGAAAGTCAGGAGGCCAACGACCTTGTGCACCACCCAGCCACGTTCCCGGAGGGACGTGGCTAGAACAGGTACGGGCGCGTCTCCGGGGAACCGGGAGAAGGGAGGAGGCGCCATCCTCGGGAGGTGGGGGGAAGACCTCTGACCAAAAGCGCTTAGGAGCAAAAGCCATAGGTGTTACCCTGTGTGGCGCGACCCTCTGTTCCTTTTGGTGACGGTCCCCTCCCCCCCCTTTTGCACCGGACAGAGACCGACTGGGTGGACAGTCCCTCACACTCTTTTCCCCTGATGCTTAAGGCCGATACCAGGCACTAACGGCAGTGCTTTTTCTTTTCTTTATTTCTATGCCTCCCTTGTTCCGGCTGGCCCCCCCCCTCCGCCCGATGAGATAACCGTTACGACGACGCCAAGAGGGAGAAGAACAGATCCCCCTGAAGAAGACGTCCCTTATTATTGTGTTCTTTTGTTGTTGCACCTTCCTCAGTATAATAAAACCCGATCAACCAGGCCTGCATTGTCACGTGGTATCTGCCCAGCGCGACAAGTGGTGGAGAATGCGGGAAGCGCGACTTCCATTGGGGGCCGAAAATTGAAGCTTTGATACAGCACCTGGTAGAAGGACAGAAGAAGTTGGAATGGGCAGTGGAGCGGCAAATGTGCTCCGCTCAAGCAGACCGAGATGCCTTCAAAGATATAATGAAGGCCCGGATGGACACCCTACTAAGGGGTGCTGAGGAACAGCTCCAGGTACCAGCGGGACACAAACAGGCCAAAACATTCACGGACGCACCCAACGTTTCCCTACAGAAGTATGTTGCCGGTGAAGACCCAGACGCTTTTCTATTAAACTTCGAGAGGGCGGCCAGGGCCTCAGGGTGGCCGATAGGGAAGAGGCCCCTCTCTTGTCGGGGGAAGCCCAAGCGGCATATCAGGTCGCGAACGCAGGGGGTGTTACCCCATACGAGGAGATAAAAGCTATCATCCTGGATCACCTGGGTATGGATCCGGAGGCGTACAGACTCAGGTTCAGAAAAGAAAAGGGCTCTCCCGAAGACAACCCCAAGACCCTGTTTTTTAAACTCAAACTAGCTGCTGACAAATGGCTCAAGCCGGCAGATCGCACGAAAGAGGAGATTATGAACTCTATTTACTTAAAACAGTTTCTGGAAGCTCTGCCCTTTTCCACCCAGAGGTGGCTGAGACAACACGCCAATCTCACAGCAGAGCAGGCTGTGGAAATGGTGACTTCCTTCTCTCGTGCTCAACCCCGCATAGCAACATGGGAGCCATACCAACAGCTAGGAAGCCTCTCCGGCCCATTAAAGAACCTGAAAGAGTGCGTTTCCCAAGACCAGAGACACCCTCACATCAGGGACCCCAGTGTTTCGACTGCGGAGAGTGGGGCCACATAGCCCGGGCTTGCCCACGAAAGAAACCGGAAGAACCCATGGACATCAGCTACGTTCCCAGTAATGTGCTGTACACTGAAGAGATGGGGGCCTGTTTCTACGTAAGTTTGACAGTTAACGGTTCTCAGGTTACCGCTCTCCTTGACTCAGGGTGCCGTCAGTCAGTCATTAAGAGTAGCTTGATCAGACCAGGTCAAATCATCCCGGGCAAACAGGTCCTCATACGTTGTGTCCATGGCGACGTCCGCTCCTATCCCACGGCTCAAGTGCCCCTAAAGACTCCGGGTGGTTCCCTCTCCATGGCCACGGTGGGTGTCCTTCCTTCGTTACCAGAGGAATTAATCCTAGGCACAGACAATCCTGAATTCCTGTCTCTTTTTTTTGGTAAAGTAAAGGGAGATAGGGTAACCACACCCACTTCTGAGGTTCCCATTTCCAGGGCCCTTCTCTCACAGGAACCCTGGCAAACGGATAAGGACTTCCGCTGGGCACAGAACAACGACGCCACCTTAACTCACGCCTGGCAAGAGGCCCGCTTGTCCCAGACCTGACCTGTCCCTTCCTATCCATGCTTCCAAATTTCCAACGGTCCTTTGTATAGGGTGGCTGGACGCGATGAAAACCCCCAATTGTTGGTCCCCCGAGATTACTGAGAACAGATATTGTTCTTCGCCCACTCCCACTTATTGACAGGGCATGTGGGGGCCCTAAAGACCACTCAGAATCTTCTTCGCCTCTTCTACTGGCCAGGGATCTTTGCACATATCAAAAGGTATTGCCAAGAATGTCAGATTTGTCAAAAGAAGAATCCATACAGGCCCCCTCCGGTCCCTCTACAGCCCTTGCCCATAGTGAGTAAACCCTTTGAGAGGATAGGCATGGATATTATTGGCCCTTCGCCCAAGTCAACAAAGGGGTTTCAGCACGTCCTTGTTCTCGTAGACTACTGTACCCGGTTCCCCGAAGCCTTTCCTCTCCGGGCTCCTACCACCTATAATATAGCGGACAAACTGCTGGAGTACTTCTCCCGCGTGGGATTCCCACAGCAAATTTTTACTGACCAGGGTACCCCCTTTGTATCGAAACTTATGTCCCAGGTCTGTCGGATGTTGGACGTGAAGCATATAAAAACCTCAGTATATCATCCTCAGACAGATGGACTAGTTGAGAGATACAATAGAACCCTGAAATTGACCCTAAAGAAGATGCTTTCGGGAGAAGGAAGAAACTGGGACCGCCTTCTTCCCCTCGCTCTCTTTGCCATCGGAGGCCAGGTTCAGTCCAGCTTAGGTTGCTCCTCTTTTGAGTTACTCTATGGGCGGCAGCCCCGGACCTTGTTAGAGATGACAAGAGAAGCCTGGGAGAAAGAAGGTACGGAGACCAGCGAACTCCTTGAATATACCCAGCATCTTCGGTCCAGGATAGGAAAATTGCGGGACCTCGCTCGTGCGAACCTAGAGAAAAGTCAAAGGGCCCAAAAACATGTCTATGACAGGGGAACTAAATGGAGAACACTACAGGTGAACGATTGGGTACTTGTACTTCAGCCTGTTTCTCTTTCTACGCTGAAAAAGGAGTGGAAAGGTCCCTTTAAGGTGGTGGCTACTATTGGCAAGACCACGTACCGGCTCCAGCTAGGCCCCAATAAATATCAAACGTACCACATCAACTTGCTCAAGAAGTGGATAGGACCCCTACCCCGGAATAACCACCTAGTCCTGTCAGGAGAATATGACCCCTGTACCTTAGAAAGCCTTGTAGTCAATGACTCCCTAACGAAAACCCAAAACACAGCCCTGCTAGACCTCTTGGTGTCCTATACATCCCTTTTTTCTGATCTCCCCGGGAGAACCAGCTTGGTGGAACACCGCATAGAAACTGTCCCCGGGAAGGTGATCAGACAAAGGCCCTACTGAATACCCGCAGCCCGTCGGAAAGCCATCTCGGAGGAAGTCGAGCAGATGTTACGGATGGGCGTGATGCGTCCCTCACGGAGTGAGTGGTCCTCCCCCATCGTAATGGTGCCCAAACCGGACGGGTCCGTCCGGTTCTGTATCGACTTTCGCCAGGTGAACGCCATTTCCAAACTGGATGGCTACCCTTTGCCCCGCGTCGACGAACTCATTGAAAGGTTGGGGGACACTCGCTTTATTACCACCTTAGATCTTACCAAGGGATACTGGCAAGTGCCCTTGCGAACAGCTGACCAAGAAAAAAACGCCTTTTCCACCCCTGATGGCCTTTTTGAGTTCACGGTCCTCCCCTTTGGTCTCCATGGGGCCCCTGCGACCTTTCAAAGGTTGATGAATAAGGTCCTGCAATCCCATCAAGCATACTCCTTGGCGTACCTGGATGACATCGTTATCTTTAGTCCCACCTGGGACTCCCATCTCGAACATTGTCGCCAGGTACTCCAAGAACTACAGAACGCCGGCCTACACATCAATGCCAAGAAATCCCGTGTAGGGTTCCACAAAGTTAAATACCTGGGATACGTTCTGGGGAATGGATGCATAGAGCCCCAAGAGGAGAAAATCAAAGACATCACAAAAGCTCCCCTTCCCACAACAAAAAAAGAAGTGAGGGCGTTCTTGGGTCTTCTCGGCTATTACCGGAGGTTCATCCCTGGGTATTCGGAGATAGCCGCCCCCCTCACCGACCTCTTGAAGAAGAATGCCACCAAACAGGACCTGATCTCCCCCTCCACCCCTGTCCTAGAGGCCTTCAGAAAATTAAAGGCCGCAATCACCAGCAGCCCTGTTTTGGTCTCCCCGGACTATACTCGTCCTTTTCTGTTGCTGACCGATGCCTCCGATGTCGGCATCGGGGCGGTTCTTTCACAGGTCTCAAGGGATGGATTGGAACGACCCATCCTCTTCATCAGCCGGAAACTATTTCCGCGGGAACAACATTACCCGGTTATTGAAAAGGAATGTTTGGCCGTCAAGTGGGCCGTTGAAAAACTCCGGTACTATCTAGAGGGAAAAAGATTCCTTCTCTTCACCGACCACGCTCCCTTGGTCTGGATGGCCAGGAACAAGGGCAATAACCCCTGTGTCCTGCGCTGGTTCCTGTCCCTCCAGCCGTTCACCTTTGATGTCAGGCACCGCAAGGGGACACACAATTCTAATGCAGACTTTCTTTCCCGTGTCCCTTTCCTCCCCGAACGGGAAGACTCTGGGGTTGGGGTGTGTCAGAGTCCGACCCCGATTCATGCCGTCAGGACACGCCTCATGAGGTCGCCCCTCTCT
Organism: Calotriton arnoldi; assembly: GCA_963921515.1. Taxonomy (NCBI): domain Eukaryota; kingdom Metazoa; phylum Chordata; class Amphibia; order Caudata; family Salamandridae; genus Calotriton; species Calotriton arnoldi. Next base: position 2,795,625 of record CAWUFW010000262.1, read on the forward strand.
TTCCTTTTCAGCCCCCTGTCGTGGATCCCACTCGCAGTGCACAAGAGGACTTCTATAACTCCCAAAGCTGGCCCTTTAATCCTCAGGAAGAGGACACCTCTGACTCCGCCCCCTGGGGGTGGGACTACGATGCAGTGGCCACGGATAAGACGGGACCAGCCTATTCCGATGACGTCAATGACCGGAAGGAGGAAGCCGACAGGATTCCGAGATCGGAGCGTGGAAGCCGGCAGCCGAAGGAAGACCCGAAAACCCTGACAGTCCGGAACGAATTGCCCGAGGGAAAGCCAGGAGGCCAACGACCTTGTGCAGCTCCCAGCCACGTTCCCGGAGGGACGTGGCTAGAACAGGTACGGGCGCGTCTCCGGGAACCGGGAGAAGGGTGGAGGCGTCATCCTCAGGAGGTGGGGGAAGACCTCTGACCAAAAGCGCTTAGGAGCAAAAGCCATAGGCGTTACCCTGTGTGGCGCGACCCTCTGTTCCTTTTGGTGACGGTTCTCCCCCCCCCCTTTTGCACCATCCAGAGACCGACTGGGTGGACAGTCCCTCACACTCTTTTCCCCTAATGCTTAAGGCCGATACCAGGCACTAACGGCAGTGCTTTTTCTTTTCTTTATTTCTATGCCTCCCTTGTTCCGGCTGGCCCCCCTCCGCCCGATGAGATAACCGTTACGACGACACCAAGAGGGAGAAGAACAGATCCCCCTGAAGAAGACGTCCCTTATTATTGTGTTCTTTTGTTGTTGCACCTTCCTCAGTATAATAAAACCCGATCAACCAGGCCTGCATTGTCACGTGGTATCTGCCCAGCACGACAAAGACCAACCAAATTGTTAGAGGGGATCACATATTGCTGCACCGATCCCCAGGGAATGACTATTGTCTGCTGGGGTACCTGGAAGCCTTTATGGTTCATAGGGTGCAAGGGATGGGAGGCCCTCTTTTGGTACATGAAGGTAGGATGCCACTCACAAGGTTCCAATTCATCAGAGTGCTCAGCAGGGCTCTGGGGTCAGCAGGTTTAGGTCCTGCAGAATATAGTTCCCCTTCATTTTGGATTGGCACAACGACTGCTGCAGCAAGTATGTGGTTGGGGGGACAGACAGTTCAAAGGATAAGCAGATGGAAGTCTGACTGCTACAAGCGATATGTGAGATTGAACATGTTGTGAATGCCCCGTTTTCCCATTCCTTACCATATTCTCCTGTCAACACAGGCGGAGGAAAGGTAAGGGGGGGCACCCGCTGGATACTTCATTGCCTCTGGTCTACGCTGGAGCAAGAGGCGTTACAGATGTGATGCTGTTGGGCCACTACTATGTGATGTGCGCTAAGAGTTTTTATTCTGCGGGTGACTACGCATCACAAGCAAGGAAAGATGGATATCAGCTGACTTTCTGTGGTCAGGTAGGGCTGCGCTTGGCCCACTGGCGAACTGCATTGGACAGAATGTTGCCCCGGAAGCTTACGCTTCCAGGGGTGATAATTGTCCATATGGGAGGCAATGATTTGACGGACCTAGGCCGGAGAGACTTGTTTGATTTGATTGTCTCTGAAATGTGTTGGCTTGGAAAGAAATTTCCGGAGGCCATAATTGCATGGTCCAATATTGTTCTGAGGTTGAGTTGGAGAGGTGGTAAGTCGGTAAGAGCGATAAATGAGTCGGTTAAACGGTTGAACTGGAAGGTGGGTGAATTTCGTTTTTATCTCTACTGATGAAGGATAATATCCAGAAATACATGTGTCTAGAGATTAACAGCACTAACCTGCACCGACTTTGGTGAAACAATTCAAGTAAGCATTTAAACTGAACTGCATTTACCAGGATGCTAAGGGGCAAACTGTGCTGGGAGGTGAAGCAGTGAGCTCCCATACCCCTTCTGGAAGGTGGGTAAGTTGTTCAGGACAGCCCAGTTGTCAGCCATACCTCATGGGTGCATAAAGGGGGAGTGTTTTCTATTACAGGATAGAGTGCACCTGTCAAAAGAAGGTAACGCAACATCGGTGGGGGGGGGGCAGATAGTCGGTGAACTATGCTTGCCTGTGGTGGGTGAGGTAAAGATTTGGGGGACACTTCGGGTCCTTTATGCCATCCTTTTTTATACTAAATTTAATATCTGCGTTCCTGGACCCTCCAAGGGGTGCTGCCACCAAGTCGAAAGGAGGTGGCAGGGACGCAGGGGGTTCTGGGCGGTCGCTGACATGTGATCCTTACCTATCAACCACCTGCGCAGGCGCATTTGGGCACAACCTAGCACTAGCCCTTTTGGACAAGGAATCTGGGTGTAGGGGTTCCCCGCGGTAGGTATCCTAAGTGCAGCCGGGCCCCCTGCACAAGAACTTCAGATGTGGGAGACCTCCCAGTATGGATGGTAGAGGGAAGGAGGGGCCCTCCTAAGGAGGGCCCCTGTTTTTTGGGAAATAGCAGGAGTAAAAAGAAGGGGCACAGAGCCAGTCTTGATCTCACTCGGAACGGTTATGAAATATTTTGTTGGCTGCACAGGAACAGACTAGTTATGGTTAGATGATTCCCATGTACTAGAGTCTCTGTTAAGGCTAGATCTCACTCGTAAACAAGATGTAAATAATGTGGTTACTGTGTAAAAAATTTTACGAAAATGTTTTTTGTGTGTGAGATAAATACGGCCAGGGGTCTTACGACTTCTAACCCAAAGAAATAAGAAATGGATTCATTACATTGTTGTGACATTGGGGTGTTTAGGTAATGGTAAGTATCCATGGAACATCGGCGACTCCCTGGTTATAAGGCTTGGCACTCTCTCTGTTAATTTGTTGGCTCGCCCACCACTATCCCCAACACAAACTGCCTGACTGCAGTTTTAAAAACAGTGAAAAAAACATTACAACGTTCCGACCTTGAGATGAAGGAAGCACTTAACAGGTGCCTTCTCCATGGCCTCTTCTGCTATGACTGGGTGGGCCAAAGTTCATGTTTGGGCCTGCTTGGTATTCAGAAACATCGGCATTCTACAGCACTTTTTCGATCCTGCGCTTAAAAAGAAAAAAAATGAAGCACTTAAGCTTGCCCATGTTTATCAGACGCTCAAGGTAAACCACGGAGCCGGCCTCGAGGGGCAGCCACAGTTTGTCACTCTGCCAACCCACTGAGCCCGCAAGCCCTTCGAACGCCTCTCTACCACTCCCTCCATTTTAATCCGCCCGTCCAAACCAATTTGCGTTCACAAAGACAGCTTGCAGGTACTAATCCTCTACAAATTGATTTCCAAGTGAATATTTATTGAGGTCTGAAAAGTGCATTACGTATAAATTGATTAGCTCGTTAATTGGCTGTTGATTGTCACAGCGACTGATGTGTAATTTGGGAGATAGCTGGAAGGGACGCTCAACTCCTAATGCATGGGTGAGTTAGACCCTGCAACAAGGCGCCCGCGGCAAGCTAATGCGATCACTGTCACAACACACAAAGTAAGTGTCTGCCTGGAAAAACAGCTTTAACAATTATTTCCTGTTGGTTGTCTGCTTTGGTTTTAATTGTACTCTACTTTTTGATGAATCACGTTTAAAAGAACAAAAAAACCATGACGGGGCAGACAGCACGCAACCTTCGTTAGTCCAATCCTTTTGAATTCCTACGTCATTTCTTTGCCCCTAGAATCCTGCGTCAGTCCTTCGACAGGGCTTCCGCTGTTGGAGCATTTTAGAAGGGGTTTATTAAAGTGCGATACGCCTGGCGCAGCGGATTTTAAAACTGTGTCTCCTTTGTGTTGATGGGAAATATACAGGATGAGGAGTTATGATCTACAGTGTTGCTATGTGATGTTGTACCTGTTCTGTCTGTGATGAGGGGAGTTTAGGTTTAAGTTTATTTTATTCATGTTCGATTAATTAAAATCATCGCATGTACGGATCCATATGGTACAATTACATGTGATAAGGGGAGGCTTTTACTACTGCTCTCTGAGCTGCAAGGTTGAATTGGGACCAAAAATAGGCCTGGACACCCCAAAAAAAGAGCCTTTACAAACAAATAAAAAAAAATTGATTGGTTCGTGGTAGGGAGCCTATTTTGGGATAAATTAGTGGCAAAGAAAACCTTTTAAAGCTTGTAGGGCCAATAACACTGGCTAAGAACGTAAACGCTATTATTCAACAATAGCTAAAATTTAGAGGATGCCTGACAGCCACCGTTCATTCTATAAAGCTTCATCATCTAAGGTCCCTTATTCAACTTCTCACCCACAGATCCTGCCCATGGTCTTTTGACACTCCAAATAGTGCTTTGCATTCTAGTCTTCCTGGGTCTTTGACGTCGCTGGGCGGAAGCTCGGCAGTTGGATGGCCGCGATCGAGACCGCTCCTGCCAATACTGCCACCACTGCAGGGCCAATACTGCCACCACTGCCGGCGCTCTCGACCAAAGAGCACGATACACACCTAGTCGGGGAGCCTGCGCAGGCCAGTCACGCCAGGCCCAGTCGGTCGGGGCACGGGCTGTGAGGCCACGAGGTTGGTGGCAGGACCGGGCAGCCGCGGTCGGACCACGGCATAAGTTGTGAGCCAGCAGGAGCAAGGAAAGCCAGGTAGAACACCAAGACAAAGAGCAACACTGCTCAAACATCACCTGGAGTGCTTACAGCCGAAGTGCGAGACGCCAGCGCACAAGTGAAAAATTCAAGGGTAGGAGGGTTAGGTGCAGGCAAGCGGAGGAGGCCTTTAGACAGAAGGAGCTTTTTTCAACACTGGGGGATAGAGCTATGGAAGATGGAACCACCACTATACCCGGGTCCATTACTCCCCACAGTCATGTCTGTTATTAACTCAAGCCCAAGTAGGCGGTAACCATCTTGAAATTGGCTGTAATGAATCCTATCACGGTTGGTATCAAACATGTTGGAGTCATACCCCCACACCGTAAACGGTGTAGGAGGTAGGATTCCATGCACCATAAAGCTCCTTTGGGAGGCCCTCGGTGCTCCTGGTACCAGACCTGGTTCCAGACCTGGACAGCAAGATAGGGCTGCTGCCGGCCAGAGACACGTTTCTTCCCTCCTGCTTCTGAGCCAAGCTCGAGCAAGGGAAGGCAGAACAATAGGTATCCTGTCACAGGGAGGTGTGACCACCTCCCAGACAGGGTTTAGTGTATTAGGGCAGGGTGGGGGCGCTTGCCAGCGCCACATAGTCTGCGTGCAGGGCACACTTGGAGCCCTCCATGCATAGTCCAGCTCAAACCAGTCCAGGGAGCCGCTGGCTCCCGCTCTGGCGCGAAACTGGACAAAGGACAGGGGAGTGTTCTCCCCCTTGTCCAGCCCCTCCTTAGAGAGGGACCCCTGAATTGTCCCAACCCTTTCCTTAGGGTATTTAAGGGCTTACCTGTGGGTGGGTCTCTAGATTCGTCGTGGGACAAGATACATTTCAGACACCACGACTTCTTTAACCATCTGGGCACTCTGGACTTCGCTGGACTTCGCTCTGGGCATCACGGCTGCAACTAGGAACACTCCTGCTGCTCCTGATTTCGTCGTCCTGCTCGTCTGCTGCAACGTCCATGCCTGTACACCATACAGGAATCTTCCAAGGCCTGTGGGCATCCAAGACACCTGAAGGAATCTCCCTTGAAGTGAAGGAGTCACTTCCCTGCATCTGCAAGCACTGCAACTAAGCTGACCTGTCTGCTGATCCTGGGTTCCCACGGACTCCAAAAGGGTCAGCAACACAGGCGGTGGTTCTTCACATCCCTCGAGGCCTGCCCTGTCCTCTCACCAAGTTTGAGGCCGGTATCCCTCGTCCGAGCCGCAAGAACCGAACCCCTGTGCACCACGTCGACTTGCAGTTGCAAAGGCTTCTTGGCATCCTTCCACCAAGATCTTCGGGCTCCAAGTAGCTCCAACCTCAAGCATCTCCAGTGACCAAGATCTTCTTCCTCGCCGCAACACTTGCATCGTGGGCTTGCATCTTTGGTGAGCTGCTCAAGGTCCTCTTGTGACTCCAGTGCCTCCAGCCTGTGGGTCCTCTTGAGGGTCATCTTTAAATTCCTTGGGCTCTCTTGATTGCTCGGGGCCTGCCATGACTCCCCTGCTTGTGGGGAGTCTCTTGGATCTTGCTGGTCCCGAAATTGCACCTTCTTCAACTTCCACGTTGGTTGCAGTTGCCAAGGCTTGTTGGTGCTCCAGACGGACACCGACCCCTCAACTCTCGACATCCGACGTGGGACAGCTCGTACCCAGCTTCTGGTTGTCCACAGCGTCGCCTGGTCCACACAGCTGCAGTTTCAAGGTCACCGTCAGCTTGCCTGCAACACTCGACATCGGTGGGCATTCGTCTTCCGTGCCTCCTGGTCACTCCTGAGTGGCATAGACTCTGTCCCCTCTGCTGGCAGGTTCTTCACATCTTGAATCCACCTTTGGGTTCCACTGGACACTTTCACCTTCTCCAGCAGCTGCATCTTTCTTAAGTACTCCATTGAGTTCGATGGCGGTTTCCGACGCCACTTCACACCTATGCACCCGGCTTCCCTGGTGCAGGTATCCTGGTTCCTAAGGTATCCACGGGTGCGGTGGCTCTCCAACCTTCTGTCTTCCACGGGGTTTCTTCAGGGTCCACTAGGAATGGTCCTTCTTCTTTAAAATTGCAACCGTGACTTACCCATTGACTTGCATTGATCGTGCGTTGTGTACCCACTCTGCACACGGCCTCCGTGGGGCTCCTAGTTATTTACCTCGGGTGGTTCCTTGGGTCCCCGGCACTTCTACGTCTTCTGGGTATAGTCTTGACTTGAGTCGTGGTTCACATACCACTATTTTAGTAAATTTGGGCTCCCCCTAATGACCACTGTTTATTTCGTGCTACTTACCTGTTTCTATTGCTAAGTATTGTGTGCATTGTGTATATCTCCGGCTAGGAGATATCTGTATATGTTAGTGAGTGTCTTATAATAAATACATATTTTTTATAAATACACTGTGTGGTTCTTTTTTCACTTATTCTATACCTATACGATTATGTTCTGGTAAAACAAGCTGCTTTACACTTCTTCTGGACTAAGCCTGAAGGCTGCTGTCCACAGCTACCACTTGGAGAGCTTTCTAAGGTTGTCTAAGACCACAAAAATCACCATAAGGGTTGTCTGGATTGGTGCAAGGTGCCCACTTACATAAGTGTACACCATATACCAAGCCAGCTTCTCACACCTTCCTTTCTTAGCTCCCATGTACCCCACAAAGGGTTGGTTGTCCACCCGGAACTCTTTAGTGCAGTCAAGGTAGAACGACAACGCTCTTTTTGGGTTCAGTCGGTGGAGACGCTCCTCTTTCTTAGAGGGATGTGGGGGAGCAAAGAAGGTGGGCAATGTGATGGATTCACCCAGATGGAATGGGGTCACAACTTTTGGAAACAAGCATTGGCATAGCCAATAGGTCTCGCTTTTGGGACCTTATAAGTGTTTAGCCATGCAACAGTTGATGTTGTTGCACCAAGGATATTGTGCTGCATAACTAAATACTTATAAGGTCCCAAAGCGAGACCTATTGGCTATGCCAATGCTTGTTACACATACTCCCGGTCAGGATATACATGACAAAAGTTGTTAGTGATGGCCCATTACACAGCTGCGGCCCGTGCAGGTAAGAGCGGTGGGGAGGTGGGGCCGAGTTGGGGAGGATGTAACAGACGACCACGAGGGAAAATTAAATAATTAAATGTCCTCATCTGTCAAAAGCCCTCCCACCCCACCCAACCACACCGCTCTTACCTGCACGGCCCGCGGCTGCCATTACAAAGTGACCTACTACCGCTCATGTTTTTAACACTCAAAACAAAGCAAGATGCTTCTCTTGGCCAGAGACTGGCGCCTAAAACACCCCCTCCTCCTCCCCGCCCCTGAGATCACTTAAGGCCCTCCAGGGCAGGGCACAAGTCCTAAAAAAGAAGTGGGGGACTAACCAGGTTAGGCAGTATGCAAGTGAAATCATGACGCATGACATCAGAGAGCATGATGTCACGACGCGTAACATTCCACGTGATATCACAGGAAGTGATCTCACTGGAAGTGGCATCATAAGAAGTGACATCAGATATTAAGCCCTCACACACGTTTATCAGGTATATGAGGAGTACATTTAACCCCTTCTACGCGGCTGGAATTCCCCCGCTGTGCAGGAAAATTCCACGCGTGTGCGGAACGGACGGCCCCCGGCCGTCCTCCGCACACGCCCACCGTGACGTCGGACGGCCGTCCGACGCATGGAAGAGGTTAAGCGCATTATGAGATTTAACAAATGAGATTTGGCGTCAGGGTGTGCCAAAAAAAGTGGCACAATACCGACGCAAAATCTGGGCCTCAACTAATACATATATTTTTTTAAGCCCTGCCACAAAGAAATTGGCAACAAGGAGAAGCATGGTAGTAGATCTGTTATGCTTAATTGGTTGCAAAGTCTACATTTTATAATATATGAATGGGCTATGGCATCTGTAGTGAAGGTGCCCAGTAAATCTCAGGGAATAGTAATAATGGTGAGATAACTCTGGTGGTTAATGCACTTGGTGGAGAGATCTGTGTTTTGTAAAGTCCCAGATTTGAATCAAAGTAGTAGAGAAGGTAAATGTGTCTCCTGCAAGAAACATCATCTAACACGCAGATGACAGATTTTTATTTTATCTAGATAGTAAAGTGGGTTACTGCTTTTAACACAGAGATCCTTTTGTTACTTGAGTTCACAAATTGTAATCCTTCTAAAAGACCACAGTGAGGTATGAAGGACATGTGACTCCCACACCTTGTAACCCTCACTGTCTCATGTAACTCATCTTGTACATTGATTTACACATATGCATGATTTATTTTCAATGTGTAATGTGTATGTTAGGTAAAGAGCTCTGACACCCTGCATTGCGTTGTTCAGCGCTATAAAAGAAATAAAATAGTGCTATTGTTATTTGTGTAAATACTGGGACAGACCAACACACCTGAAATTCTTACAGTGCACGCATCTCTTATATACATGGACTGAACAAAGGCAAAAGCATGCCTCTCTTGGGCACTTGTAAAGAGATAACAAGCTGTGTGTCTTTGTTTCACAGTGTGAGGTTCAAGGCCGCCTCCAGTCAGGATATTCAGATAAAAGGAGGCCTTATGGCTCCTTAACTTCGGCCCAGCTGGAGGTGAAAAAAAGCTCCCTCCTGCCTGCACGTTGCTGCTGGAATCGAAAACAGACAACGTGCAGGCGCTGCTGAACGTGTCCCGGTGTCTGAAAATTACACAGGGACAAGTTCAGCATATTTCTGTGGGGCCCAACTCCTTGGCAGGGGGGACGGCGTCCACCCTGTGAAAAGAGTGGGTGAAATGAAATTTGTACTTGTAAAGCGCACTTATACCCCCAAAGGGGTGTCCTGGCGCTGTACGCATACCGCTGTGGAACCCTTCCTGGCTTTTCCCTGTGAAATGTCCACTCCTGGGCACCCCCAAGGTGAAGCCAGGCATCCCAGCGCTGTTGGGGCCGTTGTGGAGATTAAGCAAGCTATTGCCCAGAGTTGCAGAGTGGGACCCATGATTAGAATAGGCACCGAGGCGAGAATTATCAGGTCCGAGGAAATTGAGCCCAAGACCCGCCGAGGCGGGAATTGAACCCTGGTCCCGGGCCAGATCTCTGCATCAGGGTCTGCCGCTCTAACCTGCGTGTAGCCCCGACTCGTGCCCTGCCCAAGGGGGCCTGCCCCCTAGTTTGAAGACCTCTGCTCTAGTGTGTCAAAAACCAGTGTGTAGCTGTGTGAAACATATGGTGGACACTTACCTACAGTGGGTGCAGTTGAAATGGTCAGGGTGGTAGGCATCGTTTCGAACATCAAGGGCTGTTCGTCGATAACCTAACAATGACTCTTACATAAGCGCTCGCGCAGCTGGAATGTCCTCTCTGCCGCAATGTAGGGAGATGATAAAACTTCATGCCCGCCGCCGAGCCGTCCCCTTTATATATAGGGAGCACCCGACCGGGCCAGACAGTGCATCCTGCAGTATCTGGAAGAACATCTCGGCAGAGAGCAGCGCGGGAGTTCACCTACGAGACGAAGCACCTGCCCCGAGCAGACTGCTGCACCCGTCAGCTACAGAAAGTTGCATTTACACAGCGCTTACTGCCCCAGACGTGGCGCTAAAGTTCCCCAAAGAAGACAAAAAACCCAATAGACGTGGACGACTCCCCAAAGAACCAGCCAGTCCTGCAATAACCTCGGAGAGAAGACGGCATCACTGCGGAAAGAAGACATGCTCGCAACACCTGCACCCGACAAACACCCGCAATGACGGCAGAAACTATGATGATCTAGTCAACAGCGAGGATACACCGTCCTACCCCACTGAGAAATAACACGGGGCTCCATAGCGAGGAGACACCGTCCGACACGCTGCAGTGAGCAGACACAGCCCTTCACCCCACACCATCTTTCAGTGCACAGCGAGGCGGTCCTCGGACCACAGGGAAGAGACAGCACCCCAAGGGGCCAGTGACACCGAGGAGACACCGTCCAACCCCACCGAGGCACGCTCCCTGACACACAGTGCTGAGGCCCCACATACGGGGGTGAAGAGACACAACCCTTCACCCCGCACTGAGACTAGACACCATCTTTCAATGCACAGCACCCCCAAGGGACCAGTGACAGCGAGGACACATCACCATTCACTCAGTTAGGAGACCCACTTGCGGGAGAGCGGCAAGAGACATTGGCATTCACTGTCAGGTGAGAAGGGAGGGAACTGTGATTCTAGAGGGAGAGAGTGTGTGTTTGTGTGTGTGCTTGTGAAAGAGAGAGCGAAGGCGAGACAGAAGCGCAGGGGGGGGACAGAAGAGAAAGAGTCCCCTACAAAGTACCATCTACGGTGAGCTAAAAGCACACATTTAAGTTGTCAGTAATAAGAGAGACTCAAAGAGGAGACCCACTCCTTAACTCAGGCTTAAAATTTATGAGGCATTAATTAGGTCTAGTGGAAGAGATTTTGGAAGTTAGCGCCAGAGGCGCCTGGGACACGGATGGGAGGATTTAATAAGGCGTGCGTCACTGTCGACCACTGATGGGCCATTCTGTCAGGAGTGTCAGGACACAGTCCCGCTTAATCCCCAGTGTGTGCATCGCATCACTCAGTGAGTACACTGCTGTTTTGGCAAGGGGTGTGCGGGGCGGGGAAAGAGGAAAATAAAATGAAAAAAGTCGGGCGGAAAGGGAAAATAATATGAAAAGAATTGTGAAAGCATTCAAGGGAGCAAAGCAGCCTCTTTCCTGTAACAGTTTCAACTGCAGCTACCACCTTGCAAAATCTACATCTGACTCGCAGACATTGACATGCTTGTGAGAAGTCCTTGCGAGGCCCGGAGCGAAACGTAATGTAGTGCCCTCTGAAGGCTTCCTCCGTATTTGTCAGGGGCTGTAAAGCAAATGTTTCTAAGTATTAAAAAGAAAATGAACTCCAAAAAAGAGTAAACATGGCATCTGACGCCATCTAGTGGCATCTGCACGTAATATGCTTCTCAATGAATGAATACAGCAGACGTGAATTAAAACAAGAGAGGGCGAGGGCGAGCGAGCGCGGCAGCCTGCTCAGCTGACCAGACGCTCGTGCGTCATGGCCTTTTGCCGGCATGTGTTTACAATTATCGCGCCCGCGTCTGGGCACGATAATTGGAAACACATGTTTGCCGCGCGTACCCATCCCAAAAAGGCCAGCCACGACGCACGAGCGTTTTTGGGACTGCTTTTCAAACTCGCTTACTAAAAGTCTTCGCCTCTAAGCAGCGCTTGCGCGCTACTCGAGGCTCGACCTAAAAAGGAAGCCCGGGTGCGAAGCATCACTTTGTCTGGAAAAGACATCAGCTAGGGAGGCGAGCAAGATAACGCCTGCAACTCACTCACCCTCCGGGCAGATGTAATCGCCACTAAGAAGGCTGTTTTGATGGTCAACAGCCGAAGGGGACAATTGTGCAAAGGCCCAAAGGGAGCACACATAAGGTAGGTGAGGACCAAATTAAGGTCCCACTGTGGCATAACAAAGGGTGTGGGTGGAAATAAGTGAGCCAGCCCTTTTAAAAATCAATGTACAATAGGAGACTTAAAGAGAGAGGGCTGGTCAGGCAGCATCAAAAAAGCAGACACAACAGAAAAGTAACCCTTGAGAGTTCCCAAAGCAGAGCCCTGCTGGGCAAGGGTCAGAATGAACAAAAGAACAGTAGAAAGAGAAGCAGAAAGAGGGTTAATAGACCTTTCTGTACAGCATAATAAAAATGTCTGCCAACGGGAGGCGTATACCGTCTTAGTGGAGTGCCCCCTGGCCGCCAAAATAACATTGCATACTTTGGGAGGAAGGTCAAAAGCCATCCACTGCCGCCGCTCCATCTCCACGCATGGAGGCGCAGAGTTGACAGGTTCGGGTAGAGGATCCTCCCCTGCTGCTCTGACAGAAGATCCTCTCGAAGGGGCAGCCTGATTGGAGGATTGATGCTCCTTTTCAGAAGCTCTGGATAACAGACTCTCCTCGCCCAGTCCGGGCCCACAAGAATGACATGGGCCCAGTCGCTCTGTTATGTTTCGTATAGAGGCCCTAATATAGACAAGTTCATATATGCCGTATATGGTCATAATCGTATATGCCCCATTATGGTCATGATCGTATATGCCCTATTATGGTCATAATCGTCTATGCCCTATTATAGTCATGATCTCCTATGCCCTAATATAGGCATGATCTTTCACCTACATTAGTTCCCTACAGTACACAACGAACTCTGAGGGTTGAACGTTATCTAGTCTGTCGTTTAAACACTGCAGGGTTTTTCCCGAACACAGGCCTACAATGTACTCATAAATTATGCATGAGCATTCACCAGCTACATCTCCAGCATAATATGTGTGTACAAAGTTCACCCCTGACGTCTTCCTCATGTCCAACAAAGACCAATACAAACCATACTAAGGGACGAGACACTTTAGGGTATAAATACACCACATCTTGCCACGGTAAGACAGAGGGAACCGAGACTTCCATGCTGATACACTGACCAGAGACGCTGAGGCTCCTGCATGCAGTCGCTCCAGATGACAGCGGTCTAACACAGCCCTTGCGGGGTGTCCAACTCGAGACCAGGACGGGGTCCCACACTCTCTCTCTATTCAGGTATGGGGGTTCGACTAAATCCTAGAAGGATTCTTGGCTCTTAGGCTTTTAGACCTACACACATGCTAGGTACACTTAGGTACATCTAGTTAGGCATCGTAGGAGTATGCGCACTTTTATAATGCTCTTTATATTCATGTATGTATTCATGATTCTTGCAATATGGTAGAACTGTACTACCCTTTCACTTTTATCGTACTGCTGATAATATATCTCTGCTATTGTCTGCTGGTTGTTGCAGCACATATATTTTACACTAGAATAACAACTGTTCAATAAATACTTATTGAAACGCCCAGACTGTTTATTCTGTGTAACTCTCTGAGACAAACCGAATAAGTAAGCACGAATGACTGAGCGAAAAGTAGTACATTGTTTCCACGATTCTGAGGGATCAGGGTTGTCATGATCTAAGGTTGCCAGAAACTAATCTCTCCCCGATAAGAGGAGATTCTAGTGGCACTGTGAGCTAGCTAATGCAAATCCGGCTAACATACGCAGTGGGGGTGCACAGAGACAGTCTGCCACCAAACCCGCAGTTTATGTTATCCAAACGCGCAGGTCCTGCATGGGTACTATAGGAACTACACGACATGGCGCCACCAACGTTGGTTGGGTACTTATTTAGCAGTAGAATCTGAGTAGTTCAGTCGTGCTAATCTCAGAGAACCTACTCACAAAACCCCAGAGACGTCTGGAGTGGGTGGGCACAAAATCCGCCGCAGCTGAGTAGTACAAAAATACTATTTATTGGCTGTTGGTTATTCAAGCTTGAAAGGACATAGTGTTCCTAAAAATTGTGCATAACACCTTATCTTAGTTCCCTTGGAACACTTCTTCCTCTAAACATGACTGATGCCGAGGTAAGGGCAGAGAGAGTTGAACTGAATTTTTCAGAAGAAGGAGAAGATCCTGCAGATGCAATACAGATTGCACCAAAATTCAGAATGACAGTCACCCTAAGACTATTAGAAAATGGTTTACAAGCTAGGGTGGCATGGTAGTTTTCGTGATTGAGGCACACGAATCAAACAAAACAGAGGTATTCTATTCATGGGTTACATTCCCGGCAGCAAATGCAATAACAAAGACATTTCACTACTATATAGAAGGAGATGCACCACCGGAATATTGTCAGTTTGAGGACAAAGAGATTCCACTCACTTACCAGGAACATTATTACTGGTTTAATGGCGCCCTACCCCACGTACGAAGAAGAGTAAGGTTAGGCCCACTGGAGGAGAAGGAGCCACATGGCCAATATTAGCGGCCTACACACCACATCCTGACATTGCCACAATGCCACCAGGAGACTTACTCGTACAACACACAGATTTAATTAAAATCTACAGAAACCTGACACAATTTGTCATGAGGACTTTAACAATCCAACCTGCACCAGGTGCAGCAAATAGTACTCCAGCTCAGGGTACAGGAAATAAAATTACTCCTCAAACATTACACGCAGTAATGGGCAAAATGCCCGCAAAACGCGAACAAATACCATTCTGGATAGCTCAGAAAATAACTCAGCTTGAGGCAGTATTCCCAAATACTACACCTGTGATAAACACAGAATACTAACAATCTGCTTGCCCATGGGGATCACACCACAAATAGAGGACTGCACCTCTTAGGGTACAGTCTTTGCTGCCATATATACCAGAACGCATGGTATCCCGTCATTAGCAGTAGTACCTGACGTATTGAGACAGATACAAAATGAGTACGGAGCAGAGCCTGCCCTTAACTTAGGGATGAAGTTACTAGGTAACTACGAACAGGTATCAGCCATAATACTAGCTAACATTAAGGGGGAGGCAGCTTCAGTGGCGATCCGCCAACGCCTAAGGGAGTTCAGTCCAGTAGATCAACAACACGAACTACCCAAAATAATTGAAACTGCGTATGCAGAGCTAGGCAGAGACAGTTTAGGTGGGAAAGCATTAAAACCACAACTGGTGGGCAGTTCTGAAAAGAACGCACTACAAAGCAGACACCTACTTCTTCTAAAAAGAAGTGGGAGAATAAAAAGCAACAAAAGTCTAAAGACAGCAGATCTCACTCCCGAGGCAGGTCTCCTCAACAGGAGCCCTCTGAAAGGAGGTATAACCTCAGGAATAGGGATAATATTAAAAAACCTGACAGGTATCAGGATACTGATACACGTTCCTCTCGTTCCTTTCAGGGTTCATAAAAAAACTCAGAGAGGGAAGGACGGTCAGAACAAAGAGAAGAGGAGCGTACAAAGTCCAGAGACACGCAACGCGCTGCGGACTACGCACCTAAAAAAGAAGATAAACAAAAATCAAAACCTCAGTTCAAAAAGAAGAAGGTGGCAGGTCTCAAGATCAGGCATGCCCAGAATTCTGAGGACACAGCTTCTGAACGGGGAATGGGCTCTGACGATGCTAGACAGCGCGGCAGAAGTAACAATAGCTCGCCAGAACCTGAAGGAATTTCTGGTGACAGCGGAGTTGAGCGAGTACATCACGGTGGAAACACCTGATACTCGGGTAAGTGTCCCACATAAGTTACATGAGAGAACACTCCGGATGGAGGGGGACAAGCCCAGGAAAGTTAAAGGTCTATTTTGGAAAAATTTGTCATCTGGATATGACGTCCTATTAGCAGAGCAAGACTGGCCGCCAGCATTCGTCATAGAGTGCCCTGAGGGAGAAACGATAATTTTTCCAGCATTTTCCGACCTCGTTCCCATACATTTAAAACATGCATATGCGCAGGAGTGGGCGGTTGCCCTAGCTCCAGCATTGTTCAAAAATCATGCTGGTTGGGATGAGGATTCAACCCACCACGTGATCCCGTTAAAAGTTTCACCAAATGCTCAGAGACAATACCTATAAAGCAGGAAGCTAAAAAACAAGACAGGGAGATCCTAGATCAACTTGAATACCAAGGGGTGATAGAAAATTGCACCTCACCAATGAACAATCCTTTGTCCCCTGTATCAAAACCTGACAACACATATCGTTTAGTTTTAGATTACAGACATTTAAACACTTGCACAAAGACATTTGCAGTTCAAAATGCACACAGTGCCGCATTAATGAATAACATTGAGCGGAAAAAATACAAAACAACACTTGATATCTCAAATGGATTTTTCTGCCAAAACATAGCGCCTGAAAGCAGGTATTTGACCGCATTCTCAGCGCTAGGGTTCCAATGGCAATTTTGTCGTCTGCCCCAAGGGTATAAGAATAGCCTGGGGTTGTTTTCAGCAAGGGTAACAGAGTTACTCCAAAATTTGGATGAAGAAGCATTGTCCTATGTGGATGATATTTATCTGACGGACGATGACTTACCGAGGCACTTGACCAGGGTGAGCACCATTATTATGGGATTCGCCTCTGAGGGCTATAAATTTAATTTAAAAAAATCAAAAATTGCCCATCTCAATGTCCTGTTCCTAGGGTATGAGCTGTCAAGTGAAGGAAAAAGCCTAGCAGCTAACTTTTTAGAAAAGTGTGCGCTGCTCCAACCTCCAAAATCACTAAAGAATTTACAATCAATTCTGGGATTCCTAAATTTTGGTCGAACATACATTTTGGATTACGCAGAAAGAGTAAAACCTTTCTACGACTATATAAAACCTGATTTTTCAGTCAGACAATGGATACAGGAACATACAAACATCCTACGTTCACTACAAGAAGACATGATAGCTTCAAAACACTTACAGACACGCGTAAATGTACGCAACTTAGTGATCCGAGTAATAGCGGGTCAATGCCGGTACACTTACTTAACCTTCAATGAAGGTGAAACGGTACCAATCGCATACAAATCACACCTGTATACAAACGCAGAGATGCGTTTCACTTCAACAGAAAAAATCCTGACAGAAGTGCAGACCGCTGTAGCAAGAGAAAGAGCTCTGGCTCAGGGAAAGCGCATAATAGTCGTGACCCCAGTACCAGCCTTAGAGGCTGTTACAAAGACTAGCATTCCAAATGCGAAAGCCTTACATCCCAGATGGATACAATGGGCTAATTCTCTTACTGCAACTGATGTTGAATACAGATTTGATCCAAGTTTAAAAACACAAGCATGGGCGTGGCCTGGACTCGGATGAAGTAGGACGCACGCTGCTGGTGCTCCGTCTCCCGGGGTCGGCCTAAGGTGCTTTGGGGGCGCTCTACAGCACGGGGGACGCAGGCGGTGTCCCCCGCTACTTTTAGCATTGCTTCGGCGGCTGCCCTGGACCGGTGGTGGGGGCCCTTTGCCCGGGAATCGCCCACCGGAGACGACATCTGGGAGATCCCGGCCGCCATCTTGGCGACACTGGGTGCTGGAGGCCCGGTGACTGGGGTGACACGAGCGGACGGACCCGCAACGCGGCCACGGCCCGGCGGGCGCCGGGAGCAGAGTGGCGCGCTGGGAGCGCTGGCGCCGCTGCTGCAGGGGCTCCGGATTGAGGCGGCGGAGCGGGAGTCCGGAGAACGGGCAGACGGACGAAGCTGAGGCCCGGCCCGCCATTTTGTTGGAGGGGTGCGGCGGAATTCCGGGACCCGGAGGGACCGAGACGGGCCGCCCCTGTGCTCCTGAGTCCGGTGCGGCGTGGGCCCGGAGTGGGGAGAAACCCGTGTTGGCTGGGGGTTCCCGCTGCGTTCCGGGGACTCGTGGCATGGTGACAGTCCCACCCGGGGCGGGCCCTGCGCTCGGGTGTGAGCAATGGCGACCGGCGGAGGGGGACGCCTGCTGCTCTCCCGGTGGAGCCTTGAAATACCTGGAGGTGAGGAGCGAGGGGAGCGGATCCCGGAGGAGCCCTTGAGCCCCCAAAGATCTGTGAAAGCGGGCTGGGCACGGGAGACAGTCAGAGCTTATCTAGGCTGCGGCCGTCCACCTCCAGGGCTGCCTAGTGGCCCTCCTCATCCATGCTTGGAGGCCCCCTGCTTCTTGGGCCTGGGGTGGCCTCCCAGCCAGTGTAGCCGCCTCCACTCATTAGCGGCACACTATCTCTGGCGCGCCGCCTCGGAGTGGCTGACTGGGCGCACGCGTTTGGGGGTGCAGTGGCTCCGGTGGTAGCAGTGGCCCATCGAGACCCTGGGGGCCATCTTCAAGGGTCCCCCCGGCCGATCTACTTGGACTGCGCAGGGACTGAGGTCTGTGGGACCCGGCAGTGAGACGCATCAGTGGACGTCCTCCATAGCGAACCGGCCCAGGCGGACCTGTCCTGACCACCCGCAAACCTCAAGCGCACCAGGAGGCCGACTCCCGCACTGAGGGGGAGACCTGTGCTGGCCGGAGACCGCACAGGCTGCACCAAGTCCTGCGCTAGCAACATGACCAAACCTAGAGGGGCGAAGCCCGCGGCGCATACCACCACCAAGGACACCTCGGTTAAAGAGCTGTGGAGCAAGGGCGCCTCGTCGTCCCGGCCGGAGTACCCTACGATGGCGTCTAGCTTGACAGACCCTGAACAGGGCAGCATCATGCAGGTAGTGCTGGCTACCTTCCTACAGGAGATAAAGTCCGAGATCTCATCCCTAAAGACGGAGGTTAAGACCTACATGACGGATGTGCGCCGGGACGTCACTGAACTGGGTAACCGCGTTGACGATATCGAGCGCACTGTAGATTCCCGCACGGAAGACCTTGAAGACCTCCGGCGAAGGGTCATGTCGCTTGAAGAACAGAACGTGGAGCTTCAGGCTAAACAGGAGGATTTAGAAAATCGGAGCCGCCGGAACAACCTCCGCATACGAGGGGTGCCACGGGGGGCGGAGGGAGCGGACATACTTACCTACGTTGCGGACCTCCTCCAAGCTGTCCGGGGGGATGAGGATATTTCCCCCCCAACGTTAGATCGGGCCCACCGAGTCGCTCCCCCACGGGGCAACCCCAACCTGGTCCCCGACATCCTGACCAGGGTGCATTTCTATGCGGAGAAGGAGGCGATTCTTAAGGCCTCCAGGGCGGCTGAAAAACTGGAGTACGCGGGTCACAGTATCCAGATCTACCAGGATCTCTCGCCCCTCACCCTTCGCCGCCGTCGGGACTTCCGACCAGTGACGGCCAAGCTGAAGGCATCCAACATCAGGTACCAATGGGGACACCCCTTCGCTATAATCTTTCACTGGGAGGGAAGACGGAGGTCTTTACGTTCACTGAGGGAGGCACTTCAACTGCTCCACATCTCGCAAAACTCCCGACCCGCCTCTCCCACCCCGGAAGATTCGGCCTCACAGATATCACTGCGCCCTGAATGGTCCAGGGTGGGGCGCCAGGGCTCTGGAACCTCGGTGGCCAACTCGAACTCCAGCCAGGCTAAACAGGACATAATCCGCCACTTGAAAGCACTAGAAGAGCCTCAGCGGCCGCCGGAGAAGGCCCCTACGCCAATGCCCACTGTGTTCTCGGACCCCGGTGCCGGGAAATGACTCTTGATCGACAGCCAGGTGTCTCATCCTGTCCGGAAGACTTTATGCCTGCATTAGTATCCTTCCGATGGAGGGCTGCAGTGGTTGTGTTTCCGAAGCCGCTCAGACACATTGCAGGCCCGGGAGATGGATGGCCCGCCAATGCCCGAGGCGCAGAGCTACCTGCAGGAGAGTATTTGCCGTGATGGCCCCTTGCCTTTTATAAGTGTATCTACTCTTGCCTCTTCCCATGAAGATCGCCATTGGCGCCTGGGGTGGTCCTCTGTTAATGCGGGTGAACTGGGAAATTGCGGACACACCTGCACCTGGTTTGCCATGTTTTTTCCAGACTCTGCCCCCACACCCATGGAGGCCTACTGGGAGTCGCCTGTCTTGGCCTCTTTCGAGATGGTCTCCTGAAGACCCTATAAACCTTTGGGGACGCCTGGACGGGCCTCCCCTGACGAACCAGCCCTTGGACGACAGATAAGTGCTAAAACGATGTTTGCTATGTTTCATGTTATTTGCACTGTTTGTTCTCAGGTGTCTTTGATGACTACGATGATGCATTCTCGTTGTTTGATTGCTAATGTTTGTTCTTTTAGCATCTCCCCCCCCAGGCCCGTCCTGCCAAGGGGAGGTACCCCGGGGCGTCCGCTGACTACCCTGGGCCTGCGTTACTTCCCCTCTTCTCCCCCTTTTTGGTACCTGTACATGTGCCTAGCCTTCTCCTGACCCCTCTCTCGGGCCGCAGAGCCCCGAACCCATTGGCGTAGGCTGAGTACGCACGCCTGTCGGGCTTGCCCTCGGCCCCTGGGCCTCTGGACTCTCCTCTCGCTGCTGCGCCTGGGTGGGGCGGCCGTCTTCATGCTGAGTCCCGGCGGTGCTGGGCCTTGTTCCCCCTGCCGATCCTTGCTTTAGTGATTGGCCGGGTCTTTGCGGAGCCTCTGTCGGGGTCTCTGGCCTTGCTCGTCCCGGGGCGCCCGCTGCGGCCGCCCTCTCCTGTGCGGGCCCCGGGATGGGGTTCTGGTGGACCCCCGCGCCCTCTCCATGATGAGGTGAGTGGGTCGATCCCCGGGGGACGGTTGCGAACCCTCCTTCTTGAACTCCACGGTCACCCCCCACCATGTCCTTAGTCCCCAAGAGGAGTGACTTCCTCAGAGCCGCCCTGGTTCTCACCACTGGGCCGCTCCAGGACTGGACTGGATTCTTTGGGCCCCGTTGGCCAATTGGTTGCTGGTTATCCTTTACACTCTCTGTCTTCTTTTCTTGCTTCCCGCACTCGTTTTTCTTCTTAACTCTCTGGCTCGGGGGGGGGGGCTCTGTTTGCGGAGAGTTGGTCTGGCCTTCTGGCATGAGTCCCTGGGAATGATAGATGCACCGCATGCCCGCGCGGGGGGGATGGAACTGGACACGTTCCGCGACGCCTGGCCAAATACTCACCCACAGGGAGATACCTATCTACAGTGCGGAGGGGGGGAGGGGGCGTGACTGTACTCGAGCGTGCTTCATCCTACTTAATCAATGACACATCTTAAATGTTTGTCCCTTAATGTTCGGGGCTTAAACTCACCGAACAAGAGACGACAAATCTGGAGATATCTCCTCTTAAACGACCCCGATGTTATCTTCTTGCAGGAAACCCACCTTCTCCGCGGGGACTCTCCCCGCATGCAACACCCTAAGTACCCCCTGCAAGCATGGGCCTGTGCGCAGACAAAGACTGCGGGAGTGGCTATTATGGTCAAGGCCGGTCTTCCGGTGCAGGTCTTTCGCACCACGCGCGATGGAGAGGGGAGATACCTTAAACTGGCGGCCACAATGCAGGGCAAACCCCTTATCCTACTCAATGTCTACGCCCCTAATCAAGCACAGGACACCTTCCTTAGGGATCTCCTCCGGCTTCACCTCTCCCAGGAGGCGGACCCCGTCATCCTTGGGGGCGATTTTAACTTGGTGTGGGACCCTGGACTAGACCGCACTACCTCTCTGTATCAGGGTACGGGGGCCATGTCGGCATCACTTAAGCATGATATCACTGCCCTGGGGCTTGTGGACGCGTGGCGTTACCGGGAGCCCGATGCACGGGACTACTCCTTTTATTCCCATGTTCACCGGTCTTATTCCCGTATTGATTTCTTTTTTATCTCCCAATCGCTTGCTCGTTCTTTAGAATCGGCGGCGATCTCGGACATCTCGGTTTCGGATCACGCGCACCTAGAAATTAGCTTGTCTGGAATAGGCAGACCTCCGGGGTCTGTTCCCCGATGGCGTCTTCCCCCCCAGGTTCTGCGTGACCCAGTAGACGTAGCGGAATTGAAACAAGCCATCCAAACCTACTTTACTCACAATGACCTCCCGGAAACCCCTGTCCCCCTTTTATGGGATGCTTTTAAGGCTACGATTCGGGGCACTATCACCTCTATCTCCATAGCCCGTAGGCGGGAGGCCCGATTAGTGGAGGACAACCTTGGACGAGACATTAAAGCACTAGAGAGACAAACGCACTCAGAGCCTTCTCTGTCTGCAAAAAAGAAGCTCGCATCTCTCCGGGGCCAACTCAAAGCCCTCCGGGTGAATAAGACGGAAAGCTCACTCCTTGCGCTGAAGCAGAAGTTTTACGGAGGAGGTAATAAGGTGGGCTCCATGTTGGCGCGTCGACTCCGCCTTCAGATTTCCCGCAACCACATCGCCCGAATTGCCAGACCAGGGGGAGGGTGGGCTATCTCGGAGCGAGATAAACAGATGGAATTTAGGGCGTTCTTCTCTACTTTATACGGCGAGGGCGATGCCTGTCCCGATCGCATAGCAACTTTCCTGGAATCCTGCGACTGGATGCCGTTAACCCCCCACCACCGGGATCAAATGGAAGAAAGCATCACAGCGGACGAGCTTTCGAAAGCTTTGAAGAGTATGCCGATTGGGAAAACGCCGGGTCCTGATGGGCTCACGCTGGCATTCTACAGTCTCTTTCTTCCGGAGCTCCAGGGCTCCCTGCTACGCCTTTTTAACTCATTTGCTGAGGCTGGATCCGTCACCCCAACAATGGCTGAAGCAGAGATTGTGCTGCTCCCGAAGCCCGGGAAAGATCCCACCGCCTGCGCATCATTCCGCCCCATATCCCTACTTAATGTAGATGCTAAAATCTACACTAAGATACTGGCGCAACGCCTGGCGCCCTTCCTGCCGGCCCTGATAGACCCCAACCAGGTGGGCTTTATACACGAGCGTCAGGGGGCGGATAATCTGCGCCGGGTGGCGCACCTGGTACAGAAGGTCCGCCACCAGGGAATCCCCGCCTTCCTTCTCTCCCTGGACGCGGAGAAAGCCTTCGACCGGGTCGACTGGTCTTTTCTTCGGGCGGTCCTCCTCCGCATAGGCCTAGGGCCTCTCATGGTTGCCCGCATAATGGCACCATATGCAGCCCCCTCAGCGCGCATCCGCGTCAACGGCGCCATGACCCCGTCTTTCCCCATCCGCAGGGGCACCCGCCAGGGATGCCCACTCTCACCGCTGCTCTTCGCTCTGACGGTGGAACCCTTGGCGATTGCTATCAGACAATCGGCAGATATCCGGGGTATCCGCATGGGGGGTGGACCATAAGATAGCCCTCTTTGCGGATGACCTTCTGTTGACGCTCACGGAGCCCGCGACCTCTCTCCCGACGCTCCTGGATCTTCTCTCTCAGTTCGAGTTGACGTCGGGTCTACGAGTCAACCTTCCTAAATCGAGTGCGCTTAATCTCACTCTTCCCTCACGGCTGTTGGAAGACTTGCGGACCATTAACCCCTTCCGGTGGGCCCCCACTTTTATACGCTATCTGGGTATTAACATCACAGCTGACCTTTCCACCTGGACGCAGGCTAACTGGCCCGTCTGTAGAACTGCCATACGAACGGACCTCCGCCGTTGGAAGTCACTACCCCTGTCCTGGCTAGGACGCCTCAATGCGGTCAAGATGACCCTTCTGCCAAAGGTTCTCTACCTCTTTCAGGCACTCCCCACGCCAATCCCGCACAAGGATATTCTGGGCCTCCAGAGAGAAATGGTTGCCTTCATCTGGGGTGGGGGAAGACCGCGACTGTCGACCAAGGTTCTGATGCTACCAAGAGACCGGGGGGGGTTTAGCATGCCCGGACCTTATGGCCTATTATTGGGCTTCCCATCTGAGGTATGTCTCGGAGTGGTCGGTGCGAGCTAGTGACAAGCACTGGTTTCACATGGACCGGGCCGCGGCGTGCCGTCCACTCTGGGACTTGGCCTGGCTGGGTAGACCTGCTAGACACCCTAGTGCTTATATCGCTATCCCCACGCGCACTGTGTTGGAGATCTGGGACAGAATCGCGATCCCCCGAGGCCTTACTACCTTTCCCTCCCCCCTCACGCCGGTGTTGCTTAACGCAGATTTTCAGCCAGCTTCCCGCCCACCAGACTTTCCGACCTGGGCGGCAGGCGAATGTCGCATCATAGAACAGCTCTTTGAAGATGGGTCCTTCAAATCCTTTGAACGATGTCGAGAAGATTTCAATCTCCCCAAAACGGCGCGGCTAGAATACTTTCAAATCCGCCACTGGTTGCGGGCCCCATCGTATATGGAGGGCGCCATGCGCCAGCTTACACCTTTTGAACTCCTGGTTCGGTCGTTCGACGGATCCAGGGGACTGATCTCCCGGACATACAAGGTCCTCCAAACCTCCCAGGCGATATCACCCCACACGTACCAAAACCAATGGCAGAGAGACCTTGAGACGGATATTCCCCCCGGCCGGTGGGCGCAGCTCTGGCGGGACATACAGCGTAATTTTAAATCTTTAACACAGCAGGAGTCAGCGTACAAAATTATGACGCGCTGGTACTATACACCTCTTCGACTTCAACGAATGTTCCCTGGATATGCTCCTGTTTGTTGGCGATGCTTGAATTCTCTGGGCTCCTTCCTCCACATCTGGTGGGCCTGCCCGCTAATTCTGCCGTATTGGGCGGAAATTCTTGATCATGTTAAAGCAGTAGTGGGCTATCCCCTGCCTAATGAACCGGGAGTTGTTATTCTGGGCCTCCGTCCCACCTCTCTTGAAGCCATGAAACCTGCGGACTGGCGCCTGATTTTCCACATGCTCACTGCTACAAAGCAGGTCATCGCATTGCATTGGAAAAAGGCCTGTACTCCTCCGGTCCCGGTATGGATCACGCGCTTATGGCAGGTCATGGCAATGGAACTCTTATCCCACAGATTGGCACATACGGACGCCAAATTTCAGCGCACCTGGCAACCTCTGATCCAATACCTAACACGGTTGGAGCACGCTCGCTATGTACCTCCTCGCCCTACAACTTTTTGCGGACCCACTATTGCCTAGAGGGGGCACTCCCGACACTGACCACGACTGATAAGACCTGCTCCAGACCCTCTCCGACCGTGCCGCTCATCAAGGTCAAGGCTGACTACTCCGGGGGGAGCCTTTCGCTCCTCTCAGGCCCTCCTTTCCCTTCCTACCAGCTGGCCAGAGAACTGTTTTTTCTTTTCTTCCTTCTCCTTTTCTTTCTTTCTCTCTCTTTCTTCTTGGTCACGCCACCTTTCAAGTTCCCCGCAGTCCAGCGCTCACGCCAACTCCCATGGCACTCCTCGGCCAGCGTCGAGGGCTCTTGCCAGCCGAGGCGGCCTAGGGTGGTCGGTCCCCAACCAGCCAGTGCCCATTCAATGCGCTCAGCTCACGGCCCTCACTGTCGGTGGGGTAATGCCTCCCCACTCCTCTCCACTACTCACTTGAAGCGGGAAGACCGAGTGGGACATGGCACATGACCCCCCCAGCACTTACCCATTGCACGCCTGGCCATGTCCGCTCCAGACCACCGGGGCCTACTACCCTTCCCAATCATTAGCAATCGGCCATATACCGCATAATCTATGACACCACTTCGCCGGAGCTCTCCTGCAATGTTACAGTTCTCCGCTAGCGGGCTCCGTGCCGCTTCCAGGTTAGAACAACGGTTTCCTTACACTGACAAGAGTATGCCTATTACACAGTCACTGGGTGCTCTGTCCTGTTTGCAGATGCGCTACTGCACTATTGCTGATGATTTCCCCCAACGCGGCCGGCCCGAAGTGGTTGTAGGCGGCATGCTGTGTGCTTCCCCACCCGGTTTAGCCTTTGGCTGGCATTGACAACCGCGCTGCCGGCCCGACTGGGATGTAGGCAGAACGCTGTGGATGTGACCTTTCTACTTCTCAATAAAGGTTTTTGAAACTTAAAAAAAAACAAAAAAAACACAAGCATTTCTGCAATACGAACAAGAATATCCTCTACCAAATGAGATTTTGCCTCTAGATCAGTATGAATATATTATTTACACTGACGGATCTGCTCAACCGGCCATAGGGAGTAAGCAAGCTTACAGCGCAGCGTGTGCAATCGTTAAAGGTCGAATGCGCGATGGAAAGTTCCATCCAAGCTGCACTAAAACGCAATCTCTAGGAGACTGCATGGCTCAGTTAACAGAATTAAAAGCACTGATACTGGCACTTGTAAATACGGAACACGAATTCCCTACACTAATTGTGTGCGATTCCTTTTACTGTGTACAGTCGTACAATGAATATTTACCTTATTGGGAACAAAACGGGTTTAAAGACGCAAAAGGTGGCACAATTAAGCATAAAATGCTATGGGAACAGGTAGTGGAGTTGAGAAACGAACTACCAAGGGCTCACGTGATACATACACTGAGTCATCAGCGTGATGGCGTTCACGTTGAAGGGAATTCATTGGCTGATGAAGCCGCAAAGGGGGCTGTACGCACAGCATCCGTAGCTGCAATCACTCGTTCAAAAACGAGAATAGGCGGCGAGATTTTGGTAGCTGTCAATGCTTCACGCAAAGGCAGCACAGCAGTACCTAAAAAATTTCCACTCAAATACTCCTACAAGTTAGATGCACAAAACATTCCATATGCTCAGATTCCTGGAGTGGGGGATAGAGTAATACCAAATATGGATCGTAGCCAAGGCTTAATTCTAGCAGCACACAAGGGTTTGGGTTCTGCGCATACAGGCGTTACAGCGACTATTTCTTTATTGAAACAGCGCTACTGGTGGCCAGGGTTAACAAAGCAGACCAAAGACTACGTCTTAAAGTGCGACATCTGCCAGCAGATGAAAGGCTCCACCGTAGCACGCCCAGCGCAGACACCATTACTAAAATCAGACAAACCTCTCGCATATGTGTATTTGGACCACTGCGGACCCCTACAATCAGATGGGGCCAAGAAATATATCATGGTTGCAGTGGATTCCTGCTCTAGATTCCTATGGGTCTGGACTCAGCGCTCGGCTGACGCTCGAACTGTTATAAAAGATTTGCGAGTCTTTATCGGCATATACGCAGTTGGCACGTTACATTCTGACCGTGGCCCGGCGTTTAGCTCTCGGGCTTACAAAGAGGCCATGGAAGGAATGGGCGTAGCATTGCGGTACTCCTCTCCGTACCATCCTGAGGGAAATTTGGTTGTAGAGAGGAAAAACCTGACTTAAAGCAATCTTTAACAGCTAGGGTATTAGGCAAGGGCGGTAGTTGGGTCAGTCACCTTTATGGGGTCCAAAGAGCAATTAACAACCAGCCAAGAAGCTCTCTAGGGGGTGTCACTCCTTACGAGGTCCTATTTGGGACAAGAATGTGGGTACCTGATCTTGATTGTGAAGGCACAGTGGCGGATGAAAAACCATTTAATATCCATGATCGTTTGGCTGTTTTACAGGATCTAAATGAATCCAGGACACAACAAAGCAACGTCCACTTAAAACAGACCGCCAATGAGGAAGTCAAGGCAGTAACGGCAAGACCTGTCTGGATCCCAAAAGTCGGGGATCTGGTCAGAGAAAAGATTGCAGACAAGAAAGAATTTGGACCATCATACAGAACAGCTGTACCGGTCCTAGCAATCCAAGGCACAAGAACTGTACTTCTGCCGCCTCTTGCCGGGAAAAAGGAGAAAAGATTTGTCTCAATCGACTTAATCAAACCACACTATGTGGCCGATACTAAACAGTAGGCCTCGTGGACTCCACAGTAGCAGACGCCCTCCTCTCGCTACAATCCAAGAAGATCAAACAGAAAGACTCATCACGTTTGAAGAGCCACCTGTACGGAATGAAGGACTAAGCAACAATGCTATGGAACTCGTTCCACTTCAACAAGAAGTTTGACTTCAAGAAGAAAATCAACTTAACAACGAAGTTGCAATAAGACCGACTACAGACGTCTACGTCAACATGCCTCGTCAAGAGCAAAATCCGATTTCAACAAATCCCAATGCGATTCAAACAATTGATCGAACTGCTTCTGGCTACTTCATGAACTTTGATACGTTTTTACAGGATCCAAGCGAGCCGGAAACGACGCCAGCCAAAAAAATCACACAAACAAAAACTCATTGACTTTCTGA
This sequence comes from Calotriton arnoldi, assembly GCA_963921515.1. Classification (NCBI taxonomy): domain Eukaryota; kingdom Metazoa; phylum Chordata; class Amphibia; order Caudata; family Salamandridae; genus Calotriton; species Calotriton arnoldi. Next base: position 2,823,587 of record CAWUFW010000262.1, read on the forward strand.
ACTTTTTAAAAAGACTTACCTGGTGTCACCTTGGATTGAACTATGGTATATCACTGGAATTCTATTTCTTCTTTTCTGGCTAGGTTTAACTATAACTTTTAGTATGCTTATTAATGGACGATATCTTCAACAGAGCTCTACAGCCCAAAAGGTTAATTTAATTTTAAAGCCACACCAGTCTTCACATCGTGAACCAAGAGACTTGTCTTCAGTGAACATCACAGCACTTCCTATACCGGACGGTATAGTATGGGACAAGATTGATTTCGATATATTCGGTCGACTGAACTTTTAAAGCTTAAACATGTATTTAAAATATCTTTAAGTGATATCATTACCTCCAGTACAATTTCTGATGATTGGGACTCTGAAACTGTAAATAATATGATGTCTGATTTGGAAAAAACTGCAGCATTTCCTAACAATGAAATGTTAGAAGGCACTTCAGACTATGATACATTGTACTGTTACCAACATTATGGTCATCATTTCTTGCACAAATCTATAACACCTAGAAATGTATTTGAATACCACCAGTGGGAATACTGCCCAACACCTCCAAAAGGTAGTTCGCAAACTTTTGCACAGAAATTCACATAATTTTCAGGGTTTGACACAACTGACCCGACATCATTTTATTATAAAGTGGCAAAAACATCAGCACAGAAAATTATGTTGACTAACACCAAACAGATTTACTCTGCTTCCTTTTGGCCCAGTTGTCTACACAGGGTTTCGACCTATGGAAGGACACAATAGATTTAAAATCAATCTGGGGTTCTAGGGACTGGCAGGTCCAGGGAACAGAAGCACTTTTAAGAGCATGCCTCATTCCACAGCAGATGATATTTCTAAATGAAACCGTGCAACAGACATCCTGTCTTGGACTAGCCAAGAACAAGGAACTGAACTCACCCGGATTTCCAACACCATCACAGATGGGTGGGGGGCAGAATTCAACTACACATGGGGTAGGATTAGATGACATTCTCCAGTACAACAGGTCAGATCCCAATTGGACAGAATGGCTGATTTGGCCCATTGACACGAACACATGTCAACAGAGATTTATGAATACAACCAAAGGGTTTAGTATCCATAGGCCAGATACACGCTATGTACAAAGACAACACCCAGGGGTAGTGACATCCTATAGTGCTGGGAAGTTGTGCCTTGATTGGCTAGAGACCTCAACACTCACAGAAGTGAAACATCACTTGACCTTACTCACACCTGATGTAGACCTTAGGGATTTTTTACTAGGACCAAGGAAAACACGTCAGAAACGTTTCATATACGCTGGCATTTATGCCTACTATAATGAAAACTGGAAAATATCCCAACAGGAGGCCGCAGAAAGAATACGGGAAATAGACCGTATTAACTTAGAAAAGGCACTAGCTGTAGTGGATAATGGGTTAACAACTTTGACCTCCATGATTTACTCCTTAGGCAACATTGTGTCTTCGGCAATCGACATATTAGAACAAGATTTGGCCTTGTTACAACACGGGCAATCCCAGTTACGTTCTATTATGATGTTAAGCTGGACGCTGCAATCTTTGCGTGGAGGCTATGTGCCCTGGCGTTTTATAATCACCACGTCTCTGTTTTCAGAATACAATCTAACTGATAAACAGACAGAAATGGCACAAAGGGGAGCCAAATATACAATGCTGCGTATTGAGAAACTGGAAAGGTTACCATTCACTGTAGCCGAATCACCATCAACAGAATGGCTAATTCATGGCCAAATCACTCTGCCGGTCACTACGTTTCAGTTTCAATATTGCCTTGAGCAAAGGCAGGCAGGCAGATATGAAAAAATGGGTAAGGGTTACATTAAGGAAACTTGGGAGTTACCATATAGATATCGATGCCGGAATGGGGATCGAGAAGTGTATCCTCCTGAGTGGAAAGCTGCCCAGATAATGCCCATTAGAAAAAACACTAAATTGCCCCCTGACGTAATCTCCAACTATCGTCCCATCTCACTACTCCCTCTCCAAAGCAAAATACTGGAAAAGCATATTAACACTCACCTATCCACCTTCATTGAATCATCTGACTGTCTTGACCATTCACAATCAGGATTCCGTCCCAGGTACAGTACGGAATCAGCTCTGGTTAATGTCATGGATGACATCCGAATGCATGCGGATGCTGGCCGAGCAGTAATCCTCATACTGCTCGACCTCTCCGCAGCATTCGACACCATCTCACATCAGATTCTGCTGGAGAGATTACGGGCCATAGGCATTCAGGACAACGCACTAAACTGGCTGACGGACTTTTAAAGGGGAGAACACAAACAGTCAACCTTGGTCCTTTTAAATCTCAGACCACTATGGTATCTAAGGGCGTGCCTCAGGGCTCCTGCCTCAGCCCTTCACTATTTAATATATATGTCGCCCCACTCGCAGCACTCTTAAGAAACATCGGGTTTACTCCCATCTCTTACGCGGACGACACGCAACTCCTTCTCTCTTTCGATAAAAACACCCCTAATATCAAGAGCATTTTCGCAGAGGGCATGAAAACTATCACAACGTGGATGAGCAACAACTTTCTGCAATTAAACGCAGATAAAACAGAAATAATGCTGTTTAAAGATGCAGTGACCAGCTGGTCACCTTGTTGGTGGCCAGAGGAACTGGGTCCTGCACCATCCCCTAAATTAGTGGTTAAGAACCTGGGTGTGCTAATTGATAGCAAACTCAATCTGGATGAGCATATAGTTGCAACTAAACGGGCATGCTTCCATGCACTCTGCCTGCTCCGCAAAGTTTTTCACTTTCTCCCTTCTTCCACACGAAAAACCTTGGTACATGCTATGGTCCTCAGTCGACTAGATTACAGCAATGCCCTGCTGATCTCTGCCAAGACAACCTCCTTGTGCAGTTTACAAGTGGTCCAGAACACGGCGGCCCGCCTGGTAACCAGTGCACCCCTCCGAACTCCCTCACGCCCCCTGCTCCGTAAACTACACTGGTTGCCCATACGCAAAAGAATTGAATTTAAAATCGGCTGTTTGGTGTTCAAAGGCCTTAACAAAATGGGACCGAGATATCTAGCGGACAAATTGGTCAGATATACACTCTCGCGTACCCTTCGATCAAAAGATAAGGGTCTCCTCATCGTCCCGCGCATAAAACAAACCAGATTGGGAGGCAAAGCGTTCTCCTACTTGGCCCCACAAATCTGGAACCAGTTACCTTTGGACATCCGCCAATGCACTAACTACTTGATCTTTAGAAAGAAACTCAAAACATCACTCTTCTAGCTCCTGTGTCTTTCACTCTACTCGTCCTCAGCGCGGAGATACCCCATCCGGGGTGATTCAGGCGCTCTACAAATGACATAAATAAAATAAAATAAATATCTGAGTGGTACAAACTGCAAGAACACTTTAAGCGGTTCTCTCATGTGTCAGGATATTTCTCTGCACGGAGCATGTAGTGGTTCAGTAGCGAATCTATCTTGTCACATGTCAGGGACCCCAGCGGCCATGATCACGCCGATTTTCCAGCTGCTCTCGAATGGTAGTTACTTGATGCTAAACGATCAAGGTTGCTGTGGGATGCTTCCGGGCGTCGCCTATCTGGTCACTGTTAACTCCAGGGTTACTTGCTGTATGCAAGTATTGTTTCCGCCACTGAACACAGTCAGGGAGGCGCCGTTATGGCCTTCGTTGAATGTTTCCTTTATACAGTTTGATACTTTGAGCAGACTGAAAGCCATGCTTTTACAGCAACCCGTGCCCTTAACCTCCGCTCGAGAATCCTTTGAGCTTCATGTTGCAAGGACCTCGACTGAGATACAGGCACTTATACGTACAAACTGCCCCTTTCATTTCGTAGAAATGGTGGGTCGTATCTTTAACATGTCTGATACGAGCGGTATTGTACACCTATTTAAGACCATAGGGTCAGGACTATTAAGCACCTTCCAGACAATCCTCGGAGTAATCCCACATTTTATACACTCAGTATTGGGAAGCATCTTTGGAGGTCTCCCGCTTATCCTGTTCCTAATTGCAGGAGTCCTGATTGTAATATTACTGCTACGCAATGGATGGCCCAATTTCCGAGGAAATGGCGAACATACTCATGGAGCGGAAATACCGTGAACGCATGGTGCAGCTTCTGGGTATACCTTGCCTAAGAGAACTGAACGCCTCTTGGTTTCTATCGTTTAGACCAGTCTGGGTGGACTGCATCTTACCTGTTCTTCGATGCCTGTTTTGCGGAGAAGAATGCGCGTTGGATCTCATTCTAATGTTTGCATCAGATACGCCTCCGGACATGGATGCTATGCTGGACCCCCTAAAGGCCCATGCTCTGCGTTGTCCCCAGCGTCTTCCAATTCTGATGAACGCATTCCTTGAGAATCCACAGGTGTCGTTTGCTCCTGCTGGGTTAGGTGGCTCCTCCACAGGCACTCAGGTAACAACTGTCGCACAAGCTGCCGCAGCACGGACTGTTGGCAGTGCTGAATTCCATCTATGTGCGATTGACGTTCTCTGTGAGGCGTTGGATTTGTCGTCCGCAGTAGCTAACACCGATAATGCTGTATCTCCCAGCCAGGACACTTAATCTTGAATTGGCTCATCGCGTCCTGGGAAAGAATTCGGCTTCTCCACTTCGTTTCATAAATAAACGAACTAAATTTGGAACAGTTCCTAAATTGACACTTTTACTTGAGAAAGAATGGCCTTCTTCTGCTTGTAGTAGTACAACTTTTATAAGTGAGACAGAATTGACTTTTTCAAGTGGCAACTAAAGAATAGCTGATTTGTAACATTTTTAAACATTTTTTAAATGTCTTTTTAAATCCATGTTTTTAGCTGTTTTTAAGAAAAAAATAATTAAATTGTCCAGATTTTAAGTATGGTCATTGTCATCCGATTCGAAAGTGGAGTGGGTGTTATGTTTCGTATAGAGGCCCTAATATAGACACGTTCATATATGCCGTATATGGTCATAATCGTATATGCCCTATTATGGTCATGATCGTATATGCCCTATTATTGTCATAATCGTCTATGCCCTATTATAGTCATGATCTCCTATGCCCTAATATAGGCATGATCTTTCACCTACATTAGTTCCATACAGTACACAACGAACTCTGAGGGTTGAACGTTATCTTGTCTGTGGTTTGAACACTGCAGGGTTTTTCCCGAACACAGGCCTACAATGTACTCATAAATTATGCATGAGCATTCACCAGCTACATCTCCAGCATAATATGTATGTACAAAGTTCACCCCTGACGTCTTCCTCATGTCCAACAAAGACCAATACAAACCATACTAAGGGACGAGACACTTTAGGGTATAAATACACCTCATCTTGCCACGGTAAGACAGAGGGAACCAAGACTTCCATGCTGACACACTGACCAGAGACGCTGAGGCTCCTGCATGCAGTCGCTCCAGCTGACAGCGGTCTAACACAGCCCTTGCGGGGTGTCCAACTCGAGACCAGGACGGGGTCCCACACTCTCTCTCTACTCAGGTATGGGGGTTCGACTAAATCCTAGAAGGATTCTTGGCTCTTAGGCTTTTAGACCTACACACATGCTAGGTACATCTAGTTAGGCATCGTAGGAGTATGCACACTTTTATAATGCTCTTTATATTCATGTATGTATTCATGATTCTTGCAATATGGTAGAACTGTACTACCCTTTCACTTTTATCGTACTGCTGATAATATATCTCTGCTATGGTCTGCTGGTTGTTGCAGCACATATATTTTACACTAGAATAACAACTGTTCAATAAATACTTATTGAAACGCCCAGACTGTTTATTCTGTGTAACTCTCTGAGACAAACCGAATAAGTAAGCACGAATGACTGAGAGAAAAGTAGTACATTGTTTCCACGATTCTGCGGGATCAGGGTTGTCATGATCTAAGGTTGCCAGAAACTAATCTCTCCCCGATAAGAGGAGATTCTAGTGGCAGTGTGAGCTAGCTAATGCAAATCCGGCTAACATACGCGGTGGGGGTGCACAGATCCAGTCTGCCACCAAACCCGCAGTTTATGTTATCCAAACGCGCAGGTCCTGCATGGGTACTATAGGAACTACACGACAGCTCCTGATCTTCTTCGGAACGCTGGGCAGCAGTGGTATGGGCAGAAAGGCTTACAGCAGGCCTGAGCCCCACTTGCGATGAAAAGCGTCGCTGAGTGATAGCCCCCTTGGAAACTCCAGCGCGCAGTACTACTGACACTGCGCGTTCTCTTCGGAGGTGAACAAATCTAACCAAGGTTCTCCCCACTTCTGAGAGAGACCTTGCGCCACCTCCGACTGGAGATGCCATTCAGGATCCGCTAGGCATCGACGGCTGAGTTTGTCCGCCTTGGCATTCAGAGAACCTGCCAGGTGTTGAACTACCGGGGTTATGCCCTGCTGTTCCAGCCATGTCTAGAGACGCAGGGCCTCTCGACAAAGGGTCCACAACCCCACCCCACCCTGCTTGTTGCACATGGCAGTGGTGTTGTCTGTGAACACCTGCACTAACTTCCCCTTGACAGAGGGAAGAAATGCCTTCAATGCCAACCGAATTGCTCGGAGCTCCAACAAATGTATGTGGAGCCCCGACTCCGCCGGAGACCAGTGTCCCCTAATCTCCACCTCTCCCAGATGGCCGCCCCATCCCAGAAGTGACGCCTCTGTCACGACTGTGAAATCTGGTTGGGGAAGGGAGAGGAGTCTGCCGTTGACCCAATCCCGGTTCGTCAACCACCACTGCAGATCTTTTGCAGTCCCTTCTGAGATCTGAACCACATCGGTGAGATTTCCCTCATGCTGTGCTCACTAGAACTTCAAGTGACACTACAGAGCCCGCATACGCCACCTGGCATGCTTTACTAACAGGATGCAGGAGGCCATGAGGCCCAACAGCCTCAGAATCAGTCTCACCGAAATCCAGGATAGAGGCTGAAATATTGGTATCATAGCCTGAATATCTTGGACTCGCTGCTCGGGAGGATAGACCCGAAACTGCACTGTGTCCTGAACAGCTCCAATGAAAGGGAGTGCCTGAGAAGGAGTCAGGTGTGACTTCAGCACGTTTATAGAGAACCCCAGGGAATGCAGGAGGTTTGCCGTAGTCTGAAGATGGGAGACAACTGCCTGGGGGAGGATGCCTTCAACAGCCAGATGTCGAGGTAGAGGAAGACTGACACCCCTAACCTATTAAGATGAGCTGCGACCACCGCCATCAACTTGGTTAACACCTGAGGGGCGCTGGGTAGGCCGAAGGGAAGCACGGTAAACTGAAAGTGCTCGCGGCCTACCTTGAACCGCAGGTAACGCCTGTGGCCCGGCCGAATGTGGATGTGAAAATACACATCCTGCAGGTTCAACGCTACCAACCAGTCTCCTTGGTCTAGGGCAAACAAGACCTGAGCCAGAGTAAGCATCGTGAATTTCTCCTTCTTGAGGAAGAGATTGACGGTCCGAAGATCTAAAATGAGCCGTAGCCCCTTGTTCTTCTTCGGAATCAGAAAGTAGTGGGAATAACAGCCATTGCCTGCTTCTGAAACTGGGACCCTTTCTATAACTCCTTTGGCCAAGAGAACTGTAACTTCGTCCTGGAGCAACTTTAAATGATCCTCCGTTAGCCATTCCTGATTTGGCAGAATGGCAGGAGGAAAGGAAAGAAAGAGAATAGCCCTCCTGAATGATCTGCAAGACCCACTTGTCCGACGTTATGGACCTCCAGTGGGGGAGATGATGATGGATTCTCCCTCCAACTGGAGTGGTGTGGTCTTGCAGAGTCAGACTAGGAGTGCTTGGAGGCTGCGGCTGCCGAGGGCAGGGTGGCCGACGACTTCTGGCTTCCATTCCTAGGCCAGAATGGACTGCATCCACGTCCCTGCACAACTTGGGAAGCCTGCGCAGGACAGTGGCTAGGATAGGGCTGACGCAGCTGGAAACCCCTTACGTTGCCACAAATGGAGCGAAATGTAGACTAGCCACGAGGAGTAATAGAGAGGCCCAAGGATCTGGCCGTAGCTCGAGAGTCCTTGAACCTCACTAGGGTCGAATCTGCCTTTTCCCCAAAAAGGCGGGTCCCTTCAAAGGGCATGTCCATCAGATTTGCCTGGACATCCCCAGAGAAGCCAATTGTCCTAAGCCAAATGTGGCACCTCAAGGCCACTGTCATGGAAATTGATCTGCCCAGCGAATCCGTGGTATCATGGCCACACCTGATGGTGAATTTTGCTGCATCTCTCCCATCCTTAACGGCTTGAGAGAGCACAGCCCGGGCCTCCTCCGGGACTTGTGGCAGCACTTGTGCAACCGTCTCCCAAAGGGAGTGGGAGAAACGGCCCAATAAGCATGCGGTATTCACCGACTGCAATGCTAGGCTGGAAGAAGAAAACATTTTCTTCCAATATGAATCCAGCCTCTTGGATTCCCTATCCGGAGGGGTGGATGGGAACGCGCCCTGGGACGTAGAGGTCTGCACCACCAAACTTTCTGGGGTGGGGTGTTGGCTGAGGAACTTTGGCTCGCCCAGAGCTGGGCGATGGTGGCAGGCGATTGTCCTATTCACAGGAGCCCCTGTGCTAGGCTTGGACCATGTGCCTAGAAGGACATCAGTAAGTGCTTCATTAAAGGGCGAAAGGACTTCTGAGGTGGAAGCACCAGGCAGAAGATTAGTCCTGACCTCCACTGAGGGCAGCTCCAGTCCAAGGACCTCAGTTGCCCTCTTAACCACCATGACAAAAGATGTCCCCTCCTCTGTAGCCACAGTTGGCGGAGAGAGCATGCCAGTATCTGGAGAAGTGTCCAGTCCACTGGCCTCCCCAAGTTCCCCATACCAGTCCAACTGCTCTGCAGAGTCATCCTGGTGATCTAGAGGGTCCATAGACCCCTCCCATTCCTCTCCAGAGCCTAACACATCCACAAGGTGCTCAGGCAACAACATAGAACCTGTGGGTTAAATCGATGTCGGAATCGGCATTGAGCGACGTCGTTCCGGCTCCGTGTCATCGGAGATGAGGATGGGGCTGGCATTACCGACGGGCACCGGCGGAACAGACTTCGGGTCTGACGCCAGAGGAGGTCGCGGTGGCACGATCGGCGTCGACTCGGATTCGGGATTGGATCCCTGAGGCCCCACCAGGGCCGTGGCCTGAGCCGATGGCGTAGAATCTGACGGAGCCCCTACCGAACCCACGGGGCCGGAAGGCTCACCAGAGGGGTGGGCCCACTCAAATACACGCTGCATAGCCTCGTAAAACTCTTTAATCTGAGTGGGGGTCGCTCCGGCTCCCTGAAAAGGGGGAGGCGTGAAGTCGACCCTGGCTCCATCTCTGCAGAACTGTGCCTAGAGCGTCGTGCTCCTTACCTCCTTCGTTGATGGAAGACTTTCGAGGTGAAGACGAAGTCAGCTTGAACTACTTCTTCTTCTGGTGCCTCTTCCTCGAGTGTACCGACGACTTCGAATGGGATGAAGAGGACTTTGGGCTCCAGGAGCGGTCCCGCGACCTCCTCTTCCCCGATCGGGACCGGGACCTCCGCGGAGTCTCGCTTGACAGTGTCGGCTGTCGGGCCGCAAGGAGCTTCAAAGCCCGCTCTCTCAAGGTCTTAGGAGCCACGGCCCAACAGTCCGAGCACGACTTTGGATCACGGTCGCGCTCGAGACACCATAGGCATGAAGGAAGGGACCCGATTAGGGCCACCCGGGTCACTCTTGACCACCTCTCAGCCTTCCTAACAAATGAAGAGTCGGCCAGACAATAGAGAATACAAACCAAAGTATTTATTAGTAATGCACTCGACTGGAGTCCAGTCTGACCAGCCTCCTTGGATTGCTGCAGAGGGACGGACTTCTACCCCCAGGACAACGTATATTGTACACTTTCAGAATCACTAAAGACACGCCCAGACTGGAATTTTCCAGTTAGTAGGTGGTGAACAAAGAAGACACACAAAGATGAGTTGCAATCCCAGGACCGGGTACATGCTATCTCAGCGTCAAGGTTACTCTGCCCGTATCTGCCACTCTAAGGGTGGGAGCAGGCCTATCTAGAGAGAAAGGTATGTAATAATAAAACAGTCTATTCATTAGTACAGCATAGCTCAACCTTGGAGAAATGAAAAAGAAAAAAAACATGAACATCGCAGCTGCTTTCTGCTGAGGCGGACAGAGTGAGACAGAAGTTAGTTTCGATCATGGCTCAAAATGGCGGCTCAACTTAAAATGGTGCCGCGAATGCTAACTTTACATAGAGTAATACACTAGCAAAAAGAATGCACACATTTATATTCCAACAGACCCTCCTTTTAGCATGAGCTAACCATAAAAAGTTGAGTAAATAGACAGTCCAACATAGCAGATATACAACAACCATTTTCAGCATTTAGAACACTCCATGTATTCAACATCAAAGGAGGAAGAGTCTTCAAATATACCCTCGTCTATCTGCATAAAGCGATCTATCTCCTTCTGAGTCATAATCACAGCAGTGGTATCATGGATAGGCGCCTTCTGCTTTGGGGTAAGAGAATGTGATATAATAAGAGCAACAGGCTGGGAGACAGTGTATACAGAGGCAGCATGTGAAGAAAATACCAGCAACTACCGCCAGGAAAGCAAGTATTTTCCAACCCCAGGAGGTGAATATACCCCAGAACCATCCAGAGAGTGTCCAGGTACCATTTTCTTGGTGTATGTCAGAGGCAAGCCTATGCAGATTCTGGATGGCGGAATATACATTGCGGGCGTGGTCCGAGATGTATTCACAACAGCTACTGCCTATGATGCGACAGGCCCCTCCCCGGTCAGCAAGGATGACGTCTAACACCATCCGATTTTGTAACGCAACAAGCCTCGTAGCCTGGAGCTCAGCTGTGATATTCGTCAAAATCCCAGCTGTCGTATTAATGATCCCTTCTACAACTCTGGTGAGTCGACGGATATTAAGGCTGTTGGACATGATGCCCCAAAAGGGTACAATACCTTTCATGGCGTCTGTGAACTGTTGCAAAGTGGTATCTGTCTGATCTATGTCCTCTGTATTATTAACCCTTCTAACTCTGGGCAGGTATGCACTCCTACGCTGCAATCGATGGTCCTTATGGTGATTGGATGGTGCTATATACACTGGGGAAGAAGAAAAGAGAGATAGCATACACCTGACCACCCCCTAGGAAGCCAAACATAAGCTTGGGTGCCGCAAACAAAATAGACATTATATGGTGGGAGCAAAGGCGGGCTACTAGTCGTGCTCAACGTATATGTGTAATTGCAATTACTCTTCCCCACTTTCACCTTTCCAATTCCCCAAACACAGAAACCAGCTGTTGTATTGACCACTGGCACTGGCATCGCTTTATCCTTTGAAATATTGCGTGTTTGGAAAGATCGGATATATTCAGAAGCATTAAACCCCTGGAAATCTAACATTTCATTTCGAAGCCATGTTTCGTTCTTTACCTGCTCATATACATTCATGCAAGCTGTTGGAGACAGTGTACCAGGGGTCTCTTGTCCTCCTAGCCCCAGGGAAATATACCCTTGATGGTAACGTATATATTCTAACACAGTGCGGGACTCAGCAGATGTCATATTCATAGTAGAGAAATGAAAATGCACCATAGTAAACAGTGTAAACCACCCTCGCAACTTCCTAGATAGGTTAAGGGCATTGACAACAAATCACTCTTATGTGTAACTGAGAGGAGCAGTCCACAGATCCAGCAATTAGTAGCATTGGAAGTATCATGGGCCTGATGCCACATTTGTAAAAATACATTGTCTACATAAGTTTACCGATGTTCTCCTTTGTGAGGGGCCAAAGTAACAAACGTGTTCAGGGGGAACAGGAGTTGTCCCAATCAGAGAGTGTACAGGATACTTCTCATCCAGGAAGTAAGATATCCCTAATATTATTATTAGTGCAATAGCAACTATTGATGCAAAAACTATTTTACTCTTCGTAGACCAACCCCGCTCTGGACGCAGAGGTGCAAAGGGCTGTTTTTCCTCAGTAATGGGCCGACCAAACGGATACATTATAAACAAAGGAAAAGGGAATGCAATGGAACTAATGACAAAAAGGGGGGGGGGGCAAATGTTCCCAGTGTCCGTCTGAGCCTCACTGGTAGACTCCTATTGTCATCAACGTTGACGCTTTTGAGCACAGGCGGTGGAGCTGCTCAGTCCTAGCACGGATCCGTATCCCACGTTTCAGGGTAATGTACTTCCCTCCTGGGGAGCACACTCAGCTTACCCTGTACAATGTCCGAACAATGCACCAATCTTGCCTCTCCCTAAGTTACTGTTGCCTGACTTGTCGAGTCCATCCCTGCTAATCTGACTTTTCCTTTGGTGCACTGTTCCTCCGTCGGGGGCGCAAATTGTACCTAGCTACTCCAGGCACAGAGGGGTCAGGAAAAAGGGGGTCAGACACAGAGGGGCCAGTGGAAGAAGACTCTGGAATTGCCTTAATCTCCGGGGGCACTGCCGCATTTAGGATTTAATCGTTCTCAGCCTCTGTTTGGGTCCACGTGAGTTGGGCATCCGAAAAGGGAACGAACCGCAGGACTTTCTCACACTCGGAGTCCCCGATGCCCTCACGGACCCACTGATCGTAGGGTAAGGGTAGAGGAACTTTGTGGCAATGCTGACAATGAATCCAATTCTTTCGGCCGGTGACCTTCACGGCGGTGCGGGTGGAAAGGAGCACCTGGACTGGCCCCTTCCAACTCAGCTCCAGACTCTTCTTTCTCTGGAAATTGAGGACCAACACAAAGTCACCAGGCCGAATGTCGTGGCCTGGACCCTCAGGTACTGGTGGAAGGGATTCCTGGATCTGTTGGTGAATAGAACGCAGCCTTTTAGCTAACTCATACAAATAGTCCACCAATAGAGGATATTCAATTTCTGAGAATCGACGAGGTCGCGGGACGCCACAAACGTTTGCCGGGCGCCCAAACACGACCTCGTAGGGTGACAATCCTGTCCTAGAATGGGCTGTCGTTCTTGTGGACAAAAGGGCTAATAGTAAAGCATCTGGCCACTGCAACCCTGTGCTCTCCTGAATCTTTGCCAGTTTCAGTTTGAGAGTACCATTGTACTTCTCAACCAAACCTGCGGACTGGGGGTGATTTGCAGCGTGAAATTTTTGTCTGATATGCAGTCCTTCGCAAACTAACTGGATAACCTTCGCGTTGAAGTGACTTCGTTGTCACTCCAAATCAAACGGGGCAAGCCGAAGCGAGGAAAGAACTCCTTCAGGAGCACCTTTGCAGTCACTATGGCTGTGTTTTCTTTTGTGTGGTAAGCCTCAACCCATTTACTGAACACACAAACAACCACCAACACATATTTCAAGTTGTTGACCCGATCCATCTCTATGTAATCTAAGTGGAGGAGCTCAAAAGGGAAAGTGGGAGGTGCAAAATTACCAGGTGGCATAGGGGTACCCTTTCCAGGATTGTGCATCATACACACCATACAGTGTTTGACCAAATGGGCGGCAGTCTTTGGGATGTTATCATTCTGCCATACAGGGTCTAACAACTTACAAATACCTTTCGCACTAATGTGAGCTGGCCCGTGCGCCATGGTGACTACGGGAAGAACATATGTATCTGGTAGCCTCCATCTCTGTTTCTCTGACTTATCAGTCCAACACCCCTCCTCATCCAAACGTGCTGTGCTTTCCTGCCATATCGGTAATTCCTCAATAGTTGCCTCACTCTGTATCTCCTTGACATTTTCCAGCGTATCCTCAAACATGGTGACCTCGGCCACCCACCTAGCGGGACCTGCTACAAACATCGTTTTCATCTTCGTTCGGGCTGTCTCCTTAGCTGTCTGGTCTGCGAATGCATTTCCCTTACCCACATTGTCAGTAATTACCTTGTGGGCGCTACACTTTATTATTGCTAATTTCTTGGGAAGTGTCAAAGCCGACAAGAGCCTATGTATAAGGGGGCCGTGTTGGATCCTCATCCCATGGGAAGTGAGAAACCCTCTCTCTGCCCAGAGCCGTCTAAAATTATGGGCGACTCCGAAGGCATGCTGACTGTCAGTATATATATTGACAGCCAGTCCCTCACTCAACTCACAGGCTCGAATAAGGGCAACCAGCTCTGCAGCTTGAGCCGATTGATAGGGAACTCGTGATGTCTCAACTACTGTGTGTAGTGTCGTGATTGCATATGCAGCTGTTGTAGTGCCATCTGGTAACTTGAAACAAGAGCCATCAACATATAGTTCCCCTTGGGGGTCAGATAAGGGAACGTCAGTCAAGTCTACCCGTCCTTTCGTCTCCTCATCCGTGCGGAAGATACAATCATGTATATCAATTTCCTCACTCGCAAAGAGAGTTAGCTCATAACCGGTCAGTCGTGCACTGGTAAGGGGCTGTGTCTTTGTTTTATTCAAAAGGGTATCCACAGCATGGGGGACCATAACTGTGAGGTTAGTATCAAGTACGAGTCCAACCGATTGTCCTACTGAGACGGCCACAGCCGCGACCGCTCTTAAACAGCTCGGGAGGGCTCTTGCGACAGGGTCAAGAAGCGCAGAAAAATAAGCACACGGCCGTTGCTTACCTCCAAAGGCCTGTGTTAAAACAGAGAGCGCGCAACCAGCCGCTTCGTGTACGTACAGCACGAACGGCTTCGCATAATCTGGCGTACCAAGCACAGGCGCAGAGCAAAGCGCAACTTTTAATTGCTCAAAAGACTGCTGACATTCAGGCATCCAAAGCAATGGTTCATGCACGTCTTTACTGGTTAGTGCCAGCAGAGGCTTTGTTAGTAACGAATAGTTAGGGATCCAGTGCAGACAATAGGAAGTAATGCCAATAAAAGCGCGTACATCCTTTTGAGTTGAGGGATAGGCATTTTAACAATGGTACAGATGCGTTCAGGAGTCAATCTCCTACCCTCCTTCGACAGTAGGTGACCTAAGTAGGTGACCTCCTGTTGACAATAATGAAATTTGGAAAGGGACACTTTATGTCTGTGGTGTGCCAAATGCAGCAACAATTTAACCGTACTGGCTTTGCGACCCTTTTCAGTGTCAGAAGCGATGAGAAGGTCATCTACACATTGAAGCAATACGTTACCTGAGGGAAGCGTGAGGGAGTCCAATTGGGCTTTTAAGGCTTGGCTATATATGCTAGGGCTCTCAGTATAGCCCTGAGGGGCTCGACAGAATCTAAAGATTCTGCCAGCTAGTGTAAAACCGAACAAGTGCCTGCTGTCTGGATGGACCGGGATACTAAAGAATGTGTTTTTTAAATCAATGACAGAAAAGAATTTAGCAGAAGAAGGAATCATTGTTAGAAGAGCAGTAATGTCAGGGACCACCGGGAACTGAGGAACCACTATTTTATTTACTTCAGCAAGTCATTCACAAAACGATAAACATCTGGATGATCATCAAAGGAGCCTGAAGGTGCCCTCTTAAGAATGGGAAGAATGGGGCTATTACACACATTCGCAGTCGTCTCTTCGACAACCGCTGACTGAATCAGATCCTGTATAATTCGCAACAAAGCTCTCTCCCCTGCTTGTGGTATTTTGTACTGAGGAATACGAGGCAAAACGGCATTGTCCTTAACTTTGATAGAAACTGGGGGAATCTGCAATAGTCCTACGTCCGTGTCACCTGTTGCCCACAACGTGGGCGGCACATCCTTAAATTCAGCAGGGAGGGGTGCATCTTTGGACAGACACTGCTTAGAGCTGACCACATTCGGTTCCATTGTCATGTAAACTCCTTCCGAAGAAAAATAAATTGTCGCATGCAACTTCTTTAATAAATCTAAGCCCATCAAATTCTCTCCGCAATTAGATGTCAACAAAAATGGCGAATCCACAGTAAAAGGACCTATAGTCAATGTGAGAGGTTTGGAAATGAGGCTCACAAACGGTACACCAGAAAATCCTACCGAAACATTATTATGGCCAGACAGAGCCGCCCAAGGGACCAGTGAACGGGAAATAGAGCTATTCATAGCACCTGTATCCACCAAAAATTCCTTAGCTGAGCCATGCAAATTTGCAGTAACATAAGGACCGCGCTGATCTACAGGTATCTGAACTGGTCCCTCACTCTGGGCCAGATGTACGATGTGATTTTGCATGCGCAAACGGCTTTGCGAACCCGTTTGCGTATGCAAAATCACTGTTGGCCATGTACAATTCCGAAATAGCGAGTCGCAATTTATTTGCACCTCGCTATTTAGGAATTGCGAGTCGCAATTAGGAAGGGGCGTTCCCTTCCTAATTGCGTCCGCAATGCTATGTGTGAATGTTTTGTGACCGCAATTGCGGTCGCAAAACACTCGCAAATTACCACCCTCTTCAAGAGGGTGGTAATGCAGTCGCACTCGGAAGGGGTCCCCAGGGGACCCCTTCCACTTTGTGACTGTCTCTAAAAATATTTTTTAAGGGCAGGCAGTGGTCCCAGGGACCACTGTCTGCCCTTAAAAATTGAAACGAAAACGTTTCATTTTTTTTTTTTTTTAAATGCATCCCATATTTATTTAAGGAAAACGGGCTGCATGTAAAAAAAAAAAACTGCTTTATTAAAAAGCAGTCCCAGACATGGTGGTCTGCTGAGCCCAGCAGGCCACCATCCCTGGGAGGGCTGGCATTCCAAATGGGCTCGCAAATTGCAAGAGGCTCATTAATATTAATGAGCCTCGCAATTTGCGACCCCATTGGGAATCGCAAAACAGTGTAATAATACTGTTGTACATTTCATTTAGCGCCTCGCAATTTGCGACCCGCTAAATGAAAGGGTCGTACATCTGGCCCTCTGTCCCTGGCTGTCCTAGCTATGAGACAGTCCCGTCACCTCGTCTATGTCATAGTCATCGTGGTAGTACTGTTTGTCCCTAGGGTCGTCAAAGCAGTTCTGATCAGTGCGACCCTTTGACGTCCCAACTGCCTGAACCCTGTCCTGGCCACCGTCTCCGCGACCCCGTCCACGAGACCCTCGCCCCCTCAGGACCACCACCTTTTGCAAAAGCACAGGACACTTTCTGCGCCAGTGTCCCTCCTCTTTACAGTACGCACACTGATTCGGTCCTACAGGCGTAGTGTTCCTGCTAGCACGCGGAAGCTGCCGGTCCGGACCACCACGTCCTTTACCATTCCCTCGAGAAGCCTGTTGCAACAACACCTTCGTCTTCAATTCCTTATGCTTTTTCTCCACCTTCTCCTTCTCCTCATTTTCCTTGTGCTCATAATACTGTGCCATACTCAGAATTACAGAAGGGGAGGAGGTAGTCCAAGTGCTCTCCGAGGCCTGCAACCGAGTCGCGATCTCAGGAAGCAGGTTCGTAACAAATCTGTTAATAAACAATCGGACACCTCCCTCCCCTGACAAGTCCTGTCCGCTAAAATCCAAGAACACACCTTCAAATCGAGTGAAAAAATCAGACACACTTTCATCTTTCTTCTGACAACATGCCGTTAACTTGTCCCAATCTACCCTTCTCGGTGGGATAAGAGAGTGCATATATGTAATAATTCTACCAGGCAAAGCTAGTATCTCAGCTTTAGGGTTCTCACAGGCTTCCTCTCCTGGTCCCATGCTTTAATCTGATCCCAAGTACCACCCAATTCCGCAACGTGGTCCTGTGTGTGCACCTGCCTCCAAATATCATTACGCGTGTGCAGACGGACTCAAGCGGTTCTGCACTACGCGTAGCGGACGCACGCGATTCCATTTGGAGGCCTCATCAGGCAGATACACGGATCGACGTGTACATCAGTGCCACAATTTTACATCCCTAATAACAGAGGGCGGAACGTTTTTCTTTCCTGCTCCCAAGGCCAAGTTATACAACTCGGATTGTTGTGGTCCGAATTATTTTTTCTTCAATACATTCTGCTACCTGCGCAGCCGCCAGTGTCAGCCCCCCTTCCCCTCCATGGGTGCCCAGCTGGGTCCCATGTGAGTAAATACCCTTCTTTCATCACACTATCACTTCCCTGCGGTGCACTTTCTTCACGCTGACCTGATACCCTCACTTTCAGATGTCCCTACATTAATAGGTCCTGAAGAGACCTCTCATTGCACTAGGGGTCGAAACGCCGTCGACAAAAGCAAAGCGAACCATTTTTCCCAGCTCCTATTACTTAATAAGGATGCTGTTGTAATCATTCATTCTCTCTAATGGTCGACTTTTCAAATGTTGGAAACCAATTATATATGTCACTAATATGTCACCACAGTTTTTTTAGGTTCCATGTTCACTGGGGACACCCAATCACTGTTTTTTTGAAAAATTTAAAAAATAGTATTTATACTCATATAAATAACTATTATTGAACATTGAGGTGTGTATGGTTTTTTCTCCTTCGGACATCGATGTAACCCTTAGACATTGCGATTGCGCATATTAGTACCACATTCTATTTTCCCACAGGAACCGCTGTTTCTGTTTATAAAATCCAAATATCAACGGGCACCAATAAACCAAAGAACATTTCAATGTCCGCAAGCGTCATCACTGTCGAGGAAGCGGCCTCAGTCAATTCCTTATAATATGCTGTAGGATTCTTCCTAGGGTCAGGTAGCTGAGTCCTAAGGAACAAAACCTCACTCCTTTTCCATGGAGTATAAACCCATTGTTCCTGGAACCGGGCCTCTACCCGGGGTCTAGTAACAATGTTATGCTGATCCCGTAGCTCTGGCATTTCAGGGTGATATATGGGGTGGACTTCCCTCATCTGGAATTGGGACACTGTCTTCGGGCTCTTCTCAAGCAGCCTACCTCGATAAGCGACCAGTGTTGTGACATTATTAAAAACCTCGCTAGGTCCCATATCAACAGCATATACATGGTCCCTAATATCATAAATAATCTGGGGTGATACATTATTGAAACACTGTTCCCACAGTCCAATCAAAGTAGCCGACATGTGCTTAAGGGCATGCTGCTGCACAAACGGCTCATAATCTCTCATCACACTCCACACATCTTCCACACTGTAAATGGGGTGACAAGCCCACTGAGCGGCCTGATTTGCTACCGCCCTTTTCTCTTCATCTCCCACATCAGATCGTATCAATATCCGCCCCAGTCGCTCCCTAGCAGTCGCCCAGTCTTGCTCCCCTATTCCGCGTACGGGCGTTTCGCTACTCAGTGGTGTCGGGGAATGGGGGAACAGGGAAGGAGTAATAACAGAAGGAGCAGGCACCAATGTCGCTAGTGACTGTGTCGTGGGTGTGAGGGCTGGCGAGAGAGATGCCGAAACAATAGGCGTAGCAGGGAGACTGGCAGTTATAGTAGCCGTAGAAGGTGAAGCCAAAGAAAGGGCAGGAGGCGCCGTGGCTAAAACATGTTGATCAATAGTAGAAGAAACAGAGGCAGCAGAGACAGAAGAAACAGATGACTGAAGCTTTGGGATAGCAGGATATATTTTCTGCGGGGCGTATGGGGGTGGAGGTCGAGCATCTAACAATTCCTCCACAAATGTATCAGTTTCTTCTCGGGCAACATAAGACTTTTCACATTGTAATCGAAATTTTCTATCGAGCATCTAACAATTCCTCCACAAATATATCAGTTTCTTCTCGGGCAACATAAGACTTTTCACATTGTAATCGAAATTTTCTATCAGCACACTCTATTCCTTTTTCTATTTTCTCTCTATCATGCGCTACGGCTTTCTGAGTTACTGTCTGCATTCTCCCCTTCCGGGCCTCTTTCTCTGCTTTCATTCGTCTCTGTTTAGCTTCCTTTTGCCATGTTCTGAGGGAATCAAACATCGACTGCCTACTTCTTTTCGCAAACAATTTATCCTGTAGAAAATTAATTTTCTGTTCATCAAAAGTGCCTGTCAACGGCCACTGCAACTCGGCGTTGTCCCTTGTATATTTGTGCCATAACGTACTAAACATAATAGGGCCAAGGCCATGTTTTACATACAAGTCGATATTTGGAGTGCCTTGTGGAGGCGCTGGCTGACTTTCTTCCAATCGAGCATCAGCAGAACAACGACGACAGCCCAAACAAAACACCTTACTAAGACACGGCATTTTTCAAAGAAAACAAGTTCACTGTTTATGCCGAGCAGATATTTGCAAATATCTTTACCAAAAAGCGGTCCTCAGACCTCATCAAATACAAATCAAAGTGGTACCATGTTCACAAAGAACTCAAACAAATTCAAGCATTTGCCCAAAGACGGTCCTCAGACCATGCCAAATACAAATTAAAATGGCGCCATATCCACAAAGAACCAAAGCAAACTCACCTGGTGCACACAGGTTAAGCAAAGTTATTCTCCACTGCCGACTCTTCGGACCAAACGGTCAGATCCAAGGGTTTCGCCGTTCAGGACCCCAGTCGGGATGACCACTGGACGAGGCACCGCCCGGTCAGACAGACGGGGCAGCTGCGAGTACAAGACTCTCTCGTGCAGGGATCCCCGGTCCGCCCGTCCGACCCGACGTGGCCCGACCTCCTCACTCAAGGATGGGCCACCCGATGGAGTCCCTGTTTGGGCACCAACTGAAGGAAGTGACCTGATTAGGGCCACCCGGGTCACTCGTGACCACCTCTCAGCCTTCCTAACAAATGAAGAGTCAGCCAGACAGGAGAGAATACAAACCAAAGTATTTATTAGTAATACACTCGAGTGGAGTCTGGTCTGACCAGCCTCCTTGGATTGCCGCAGAGGGACTGACTTCTACCCCCAGGACAACGTATATTGTACACTTTCAGAATCACTAAAGACACGCCCAGGCTGGAATTTTCCAGTGGTAGCTGGTGAACAAAGAAGACACACAAAGATGAGTTGCAATCCCAGGACTGGGTACATGCTATCTCAGCATCAAGGTTACTCTGCCCGTACCCGCCGCTCTAAGGGTGGGAGCAGGCCTATCTAGAGAGAAAGGTATGTAATAATAAAACAGTCTATTCATTAGTACAGCGTAGCTCAACCTTGGAGAAATGAAAAAGAAAAAAAACATGAACATGGCAGCTGCTTTCTGCTGAGGCAGACAGAGTGAGACAGAAGTTAGTTTCGATCATGGCTCAAAATGGCGGCTTAACCTAAAATTGTGCCGCGAATGCTAACTTTACATAGAGTAATACACTAGCAAAAAGAATGCACACATTTATATTCCAACAGGCATACGAGGTGGGGATCGGTGACTGACATTGTGCGGGGACCGGCCGCGCATGACTTAAACCCTGCCTTCCTCGAAGACATCCTTTGCAAACAATGAAAAAATACAGAAGTCGACAAAACGTCAAGAAAAAACCTGTCATAAAGCGACAGAGGGATAGCTCTTCCCGGATAGGCGCTTAACTGGCACGGAAAGAAAAGAACTGACGTCCACGCGCCTGGGTGGCGCTGCTATAGGTACCGCAACGTCTTAACCGCTGCTAACGACGCCGACTATGTCACGCGGAGCCGAATGGAGCCACCCGATGGCGCACGCCTTCATAGCTCCTGTGAAACCCATAAAGACCTGATGGTCCACTATGTCTTGTGCGGTCCATGTAGTAAGATAATGCATGCCTCTGGTCCATTCTATGCAGTCTCCCCTCTTAATTGGTGGGATAAGGGGGAGGAAAGAATGATGGAAGAGCATTGAACTGGCCCATGTGGAACGCAGATGTGACCTTTGGTAAGAAGGAAAGGAGGGTATGGAGTACCAGCTAGTCCGGATAAAATACTGCAAAAGATGGCTGGACCGAAAAGGTCTCTAATGTACTGAAACTACAGATGAAAGTTATTGCCATAAGGAATACAGTATTCAAGATGAACACATAGATCAGACAATGGCACATCAGTTTGAACAGTGAGTCCTAAGAAAATTTACCAAAAAACAAAAACCCATGGCAGAATAATAAACGGTGTGGGATGAACCAAATATGGTAACTCTTACAGAAATCACACCTGTGAGGATCTGGGTGTACTATATGATAGGACTGTGAAACCTTATCATGGAGTACACTTACAGATACTGTCTTGGGTCCAGTCAGTATCGTTTACTCAACCTTAGCTCAACTCTGGGTAGCTATGGCTAAGAGCAGTAAGGCTTGGCAAAAGAACTTACTGTGAAGCATTTAACAGCACCAAGCAACAAAATAAGAAACTCCCACACCAATAAAAGACACAACAATTTATTTTAAAAAATGAATAGAGTGTATTTTTATGAATTGTTAGAGATCTTGATCATTAAAATCCACCAGTGGGTTCTGGAGATACAGATTTTATAAGCTTTTATCACTTTTAAACCGCAAACAAGAATTGGTCAACAAAAAGTTTGTAAGCTTCAAATGTTTGGAAAAGTTCGGGCGGGCGCTCCAGCCCAAGTTTAAGCGACCAAATCTGACCGGGACGAGGTCTAGGGAGCCAGTATGGATGCTTTGGACAGTTACCTGGCCACCAGGGTGTTTTTAGAGCAAGTTTCAAACTTTACAGCATGACCGCCATAGAAGTCAATGGGGTGGTCCTGGTGCTGAGGGATGTAAAAAGAACAATTGATGGACGGAATGCTGAACAATGTCAAACATTTACCGCCAGTACAGAGATCTGGGCCTAAATTCATTGTTTTATTGCTCACCACACCATTCAAGTTTGGACCAAACCATATGGAAATCAGCTTTGACCCTGTTCCCCAAGGGAACAGTCCAGCCCCAACTGCCAGGCCAGTTTCTCCGTGGACCGGAAACAAGCATCCTAGCACCGGTTTCAGAGTATCACCCCTCATAAGCCAGGGTACCTTGACTCCAGTGGCATGGTGAATGTCAAACATTCACCACCAGTACAGAGATCTGGGCCTAAATCCATCATTTTTTTGCTCACCATTCCATTTCAGTTTGGACCCAACCATATGCAAATCAGCCTTGACCCTGCTCTCCATGGGAACAGTACAGCCCGAACTGCCAGGGATGCAAGCAAAGATGCTCAAAAGGATGCTCCGGTTGTGGTGCGGTTGACGGTTCCCCAGACCACAAGTGTCTTGGGGCGACTTTGGCCATGGAGATCGGGGTCCCTCGAAGTCCTCTACGTTGCAGTAGTCATGCAGCCGATGCTGCACTACTGGTCTCGCAGCACTGCAGTTGAATGCAGATTCTTTGGTGGGGGCTGGTGTCCCTTGGGTGTGGCGAATCTGGACTCTGACAACACTCCAGGGTCCAGCAGACTCAGGTGCAAGTTGTGGCTATCTCAGATAGTCTCTTTGTGGTGCCCTGTGACTGGTATCGGCAAAACTTCTGCCATGGCTACCAACTTGTCCGTTGGGCTCTTTCAGCTCTTGTTGTCCTGCAGCTGGTTCCAGGAGATCAGCACAATGATCCTCAGAGTCACTGTGCTTGGTGGAGGCGAGAAATTGACTTTTTCCCATTGCAGGAGCCGCAGGCACAGTCACAATCTCGCTAGCCCAAAAGTGCAGCAGATGGAGTCTTCACAAAGGTGAGACCTCTCTTTGTGCAGGTAAAAGGCAGCAGGCAGTCCTTCTTTGGCCCTCTTCTCTTCTCCAATGTGAACTGAGGGGCATTTTGGCATGGGTGCCATACTTATCACAGGAAAGTACCACGCGGCCCCTAGCCAATGGGCTACTGGGTCCCCTCCTCTCTAGTGACGAAGTTCTTGTGATGTGTGTCATCTGGCTATTCCAGAGTGCCCCACTCTTGCCCTCTTCAAGATGGCACAAACCTTCCTCGATTGTCCGGTGCAGGGTATCCCACCCTAGAGGTGTGGCTACCAGTGGGTTACATGCCCATGAGAAAACCAGTTTGGACACAGGTACCCCTCTCATAGCTATGTCTCCTAATTTTATGAAGGATCAAAAGGCATCCAGCTCAGGGATGTTGCCACCAGTGGCCCCTCAAAGGCGGCTTCACCTTGAAGCCTGCCTTCTCGGCTAATACCCAGAGTGGCCATCCTGGGAGAGGAGTTGACACCTCGCTCTGCAGCAACTTCCTTTGTTTCCGGTTGGTTAGAAAACCGTTTATGTGTCAGTGCCATTATGAGGCCACTGGACTAGCTGGAGTGAAGAGTGGCAATGTTCAAAACGTTGCTTAACTTTAATAGCGACTTTAAATCTGGCCTGAGTAACAGGCCGGATTAAATGTCACAATTGATTTGATATCTTACTCGACTTTGTTAGGTGGTCCCATTCAAAGGTTAGCTGGGCTGAGGTGCCAGCCGGTAACCCTGTGTTAGCCAACGGGGCTACTAAAATTTCCATAGCAAATCGACAATTTGGAAGTGTTGCTGCTACCTTAAAATCAAGGAGAGGGGGCTCTTAAATCCAAAGGGATGGAGCACCCAATAACTATAAGGTTAAAAGAAATATTCCCTTTGGATGGGACATATGTTCAACAATTCACACTCATCATACCACCATACTTATATTCCACACATACCGCACTCATCAATGATTAAGGCACTTATAAAGTCGACTACTTCTTCTTGTCAAAATATTAATATATTTTAATCAATATAAAAGTGTACAATTATGTATTACACACAGAGAATTTGGTCACATCATTAAAAAACACATGAATTCATATACATAGTGAACACAATGATCAAAAATACACAATTAAAAAAGGAGAATATGAAAAGACAATTCACTATGTCTTCTAAATGTTAATTTGGGTATATACATAGACAGCATAAAGCATGGATCTAAATTCCCTGTCTATAACTTGTTGCTGACTCTTCCAAATTTAACACAAAATATACTCTGGGCGTCGGCGCGTTTCGGTGGCACACTCGCAACAGGACCACCTTCTTCAGGACAATAAGTTTTTCTCCTCTTATTTTTTTTAAAAAACGGTCCTATATTGACCTTGTGTCAAACCAGTGCAACTGCACTCAGATTTAAAGTTTTTTCAAATCACTACGACTAAAAAGGCGAAGTGGGTAACGATTTTCATAGTATCTCATTAACTGAAGTTTCAAATCTTCAATGCAGAAAGGTTAGTTGGGGTAATTTGAGGCACTTCCAATATGGTGAACCCCTTCAAGATACTAGGATCATGGCCTCAATCCAAATCATTAAAATGTTTAAGACCAACTCCTCATCCGATCGCACTTCATATACAGATTGCGGGTCTCAATGTTTTCCCGTCACTTTTACAATAGGATCGCTTGTTCTTGGCTTTTTATTCCGACGTAACCGCATCACCTAATGTTTTTCATCGACCGGGATCCGTGCTAGTGTTGCTGCTACGACATATAGAAAATCATATGTCTTACTTAGTAATATACAGCTCCCTGCCATGGGACTCTGTAGGCCTTCCTTAGGGGAGACGTACATATATTACCTAAGGGAAGTGGATGACAAAGTCGAACTGGCAGTGTCACGTCAGTCTGCAGTGGCAAGATGGGGTCAATTTTTTCTCTGTCACATGCAGGGTGGTACAAACAGTGCTGCAGCCCTGGGTGAACACTCTGTCTTACATGCTCTGGGTACCTGGGGTACCACATACTAGGGACTTATAAGTAAGCCACAACTTGCCAATTGGGTGTATCCAATTCAATGTAAGTTGGTATAGGGTTAAAACACTGGCACTGAGGTCTGGTTAGCAGGCCTCAGTGCACTCTCAGAGTCGAAAAACCAGCAGCATCAGTCCAAAAATGAGGGGTGAGCATGCAAAAAGAGGCATTTCATTACGACGCCACTAGGGGAACTTAAACAGAGAGGGCTGATAAGACATGTAGATGGAGGAAGATAAGGCAGTCCTATATCCTTTCACAGAGCAATTCCTGAGCCCTGCTCGTCAAGAGCGTGCAAAATGCAGTACATTGGAGGGACACGACTGGAAAGGATTCAGACCTTCAGATTAGCACCAAGCAACAAATTTTGACTGGCAATCAGTATAACTGAATTTTGAAATGGGTTTTTGAGCAGCAAAGGTGATGACTGTGTCTTCTGGTAGTAAACAGACTGTCTAATTGGTACTGCTCAATCTCCCCACACTGCAGCCAGAGTGTCTAATACTGGGATGAGGACCTGACCATCCCGCTACAAAGCAGGTCGACCCTGTGGGGGAGACGAAGAGAAGGCCAAGTGCCAAGTTTCAACAGAACTCCATACCAAAACATCCTTGCTCAATCTGGGATGATGGTCAGTTGCGCTCAATCCTTTGACCCTTGCAGGACTATTGAAAGAAGTGGAATCAGCGTAAATGCCTACACAAGACTCAGTGGTCAGCTGATCCTGAATGCATCACTCAGGGAACCATGCGGAGGGAAGTATATGGCACAGAACTGATGACTCTTCCTGCTCTGGTCTGATGAAGAAACTCTCTTTTGGACATCCCAATCTGGAGAGAATCATGTCAGTCACTTTAGTATCAAGTTCCCACTCAAGGTTTTTTTAAAGAGAGGCACTCAGTGCATTTGCTTTCACACTGAAGTGCCCACAAGGGTGGGGGGGTTGCCACTGGGAAGATGCCGCACTGCAGGGCCCACTGTACAGGTGTGAAGCCTCCCAACACAAGGTCCAAAAACCCACACAACCATGTCTGTTGATATAGTGGATGCTGGTTGTGTTGCCTGATAAGATCTGTATGGTGCTTCCTGAGGTGGAAGGGAAAAATGCCCTGAGGGCAGGGCATACTGCGCACAACTCCAACACATGTAGGTGCAGTCGTTGGTTAAAAGCAGACCAAAGGCCCTGCAACATCATGTTGCCCAATGAGGAGGCATCCATAATGTCAGTGGCCTACAACTGTGGAGGGCTAAAGTGGTGACCCAAAGTGAGGTCAGGAGGGGAACATTCACCACTGGACATTTCAAAGGATGCAGTGGAATATCTGTACTTGAGAGACTCAATTGATGTTTGCACCACGGACACCTTAGGCCCCACTAAACGGCTCTCATACATCATTTGGATTGTGGCGCTGTTGAATCTGGTCCTTTTTGCAGGGTTATCCCCGAACGTTTTGCCTTCCTCCTGTATTTTTCTGATTTCGTTTTTGCTGGTTTTAGGACTCTGGGCACTTTGCCACTGCTGACCAGTGCTAAAGTGCAAGTGCTCTCTGAGTAAATGGTATTGGTGATTGGTTTATCCATGATTGGCATATTTGATTTACGAGTGAGACCCTAGTAAAGTGCACCAGGTGTGCCCAGGGCCTGCAAATCAAATGCTACTAGTGGGCCTGAAGCACCGATTGTGCCACCCACGAGTAGCCCTGCAAACATGTCTTAGGCCTGCCACTGCAGTGTTTGTGTGAGCAGTTTGAAACTGCCATTTCGACCTGGCAAGTTCACCCACTTGCCAGGCCCAAACCTTCCCTTTTATTAAATATAAGTCACCCCTAAGGTATGCCCAAGGTAACCCCATGAACAGGGTGCAGTGTATTTAAAAGGTAGGACATGTACTGTTGTGTTTTACATGTTCAAATATTGAAATACTCCTAATTTCGTTTTTCACTATTGCAAGGCCTATCTCTCCCATAGGGTAACACGGGCATTGCCTTGAAATATCTTTTAAATGTAATTTCCCATTGGGAGCTGATAAAGATTTGGAGTTTGGGGTTTCTGAACACACAATTTAAAAATACATCTTTTGGTGAAGTTGGTTTTTAAATTGCGTGTTTGAAAATGCCACTTTTATAAAGTGGCATTTTCTTGCTTAACCATTCTGTGCCTCTGATTGTCTGTAGAATTCACGTCTGGGTTAGGATGAAGCTGGGCTCTTGTGAATTCACTCTAGACAGTCACACAAAGGGAGCTGAGGTGTGCCTTGCATATCTTGATGGGCCATCATCAGGCTGATGGGCCTTCCTGAGCTAGAGTGGTGGGAGGAGTTGTCACTGACACCTGAATAGTCCTGTGCCTGCCCTCACACAAAGCTGTCTCAACCCCCCTGCAGTGTGTCTGGAGCCAGGTCCGGGAAAGGTAGGGTCTTGTGCACTACAAAGACTTTCCTTTGAAGTTGGCCTACTTCAAACGCAGAAACTGGTGTAAGTACTGGAGCTGCAACACCATAACTTCAAAACACTTCTGGTCTGAAGGACACTCTGCCAGGAAGAAGAGCTGGATGCTGCAGGAGGGACTGACACTCTGCCTGTTGCTTGGTTGTGCTGGCCTGCTGCTTGCTGCTTATATCGTGGGAGTAAAATGACTGGACTTTGCTTTCTGTATCCTGCTTACAGGTTCTCCAAGGGCTTGTGTGTGCTTGTCTTCTGTTAAGAAGTCTCAGGGCCATCAAAGACTTCACCTACCAGTGCCTGGGATCTTCTACTGAGAGTCCTGACTTGCCAAGTGGTGCCAAATCCAGTTCCTGGGCCCTTGGAAATAGAATCTGGTGATCTAAGAAGAAAATCCATGCATCGGCTCCCAGCGCCTGTTTTATCGACGCACCGCGGCCCAAGATCGATGCATTGCCGCTGCCTGCCCCGAGGCGTGGTTCCAGATCAGCGCATCACTAATGGCTTCACCGCAGGCCCCAGTTTGCCATCGCGTGAGTCAGAAAAAACGCTGTAGCGCAAGTACTGAGCCCTGTGTCACTGATATCAGTGGCACCCGATCAGACTCTGACGCATCCCTTTGACTGTGGATGTGGAAATTATGCAGCGCCTGCTTTGCTGCTGTTGCATCAATGCAGCCGGACTTTTGACGCATCGTCCCTGGGCGCTGATTCTTCATCGACAACGCACCGCAGTAAGGAACCTCGGCTGCGTGCCTGGACCCTGACACATTACCTCCCCTACCAGCAAGGAATCGACGCATCACCTTCCCTGTAAGCAAAGAATCGACGCATCACCTCCTCTGCCAGTACGGAATCGACACATCACCTCCTCTGCCAGTAAGGAATTGACACATGACCTCCTCTGTGTAATAAGGAACCAACACATCACCTTGTTTTCCGGCGCCTCACCTCCCCTGTGGCCCGCATCGTCTTTGTTTTTTATGCATCTCATGTACTTTGAGCTAAAACACCCACATCCATTGATTTCTATGGATTAAGACTTATTGAACCTTTGAACAGTGATATCTTTACTTGTGTATGTTAGATTTTTGTCGTTTTGATCTTGCTTTATTCGGATAAATATTGGCTATTTTTCTAAACTGGTGTGGACTCCCTTTGTAGTGTAATCACTGTGTTACTGTGTGTGCATGTACAAATGCTTTACACACTGCTTCTGAGATGAACCTGACTGCTCGTGCCAAGCTATCAAGTTGGTGAGCAGGGGTTATCTTAGTTGTGTGACTCCCTTAACCTGACTAGAGTGAGGGTCCCTACTTGGACAGGGTGCAAACCACTGCCAACTAGAGACCCCATTTCTAACAGGCACCAACTGCACAATGTCATCAAACCAAGCAGGTGGAGGGCTTGCAGGACCAGGATAAGAATGTGATTCAGGATTAAGACATGTTTAGGAGAGCAATTCCTTGAAGAAATAGGGTATTCCAGGTGGGAGGACACGAAGGTGTGGGCATAACCCTTGTGGATAATTGGAACATCCAGTGATCTCCCATGATCATCTCACAATTGTTAGTAAAGTGGGTGATCCAAACACTCCTCCCTGTCTGAAGCTAGAGGTATGTGTCAAAAATGTTTTAAAGCACTAAAATCGGCTCTGAGGGTGGCATCAGTGAAGGTGTAAGAGACCATGCTGAAGGCATGACAGATGTCACTATGGTAGGCAGGGGCTTTTTCAAAAGCAGTACCAAGGCCGGAGCTCATGGAGGCTCAGATTCGGGGAGCGTTCAAGTTGGAGACGCTAAAATTGCTCAACCTGCTGGAAGGGACCAACACTTAGGAAGTTATCCAGAGGGTAGCCGGGTCTTCCTGAAAATGCCCAGAATAGCCTGTCGAAAGGCCTCGACCTAAGAATAGTCAGCAGATGGAGTCTGGGTCTACAGCTTCATCTTCTTCAGAAACTGGATTGACTCTGAATGCTTAGGAAGAAACCATCATTAAGGAACTGTGTTGATCCTCTGAAAGATCCCAGAGCTGGGCCGTTTACTCAAGGAAGAAGACTTCTCTTTCTAATGCAATTCTGGTGTTTCTTGGTGGAAAATCCCTTGGGGATCATTTTGCGTCCAGTGACTTACTTGAATGAGAAGAGATGGACCAGACTGCAGTGCCCTTATGGACCCTAGTCAAAACTATTTTAGCCTTCCACTCCCTGATGGGCCTTCAGATTCATCGAAGAGCAAGAGTCACAGGCTGAGGGGTCATGGTTGACACAAAGGCACCACATACAAAAGTCATGAGGGTACGAAAAGGACATCTCCTTACAATGTTGTCAACAGGGTTTAAACCCTGAGACATTAGGTGGGGGCATTTGACTTAGTCGCTGTCAATTTGTTCAGGGAATTAATCTTCAAACAAAAGAGTTGAGCTAGAGCCTGCATCAAAGAGGCACATAAAAATAGGAACTGATGCCAGTGTGCCCAGTAGGTGCTATATACACACACATGCTACCATTACATCCAGATGGAGGCCACAACTGAAGCCACCTAGCAGCACTGGAGAGCTATGGCTAGAAAAAAGGTTTTCCAGATAAAGTCTAGAGCAAACATGATGGTTTAAGGGGAGAAATCTGCAGGAAGAAGTATCCATCAGAAATACACCTTTGACATTTCCATAACAACAATGCCCCCATTGTCCCTTACATATCAAGAGGTAAAACACTTATCGTGATATACAACTTTAGAATTGCAGAGAGTAAGCCACCCAATCCCATTTATTGTGACTACCTCTTGCTGAGCTAGAAACAAATGTTGACCTGTGACCTTAAGTGACGTATTGGCAAATCTATGGGCCTGCCTTCAGAACTGGAGCTCTACTGGCGGATCTGGGATCTTATCAGATCTAGGGACTTGGCAGTGGATCTGAGAAGCTGCCAGCAGCCTCAATGAGGCTCCTTGATCTAGCAGATCCAGAAGCCTCACTAAGTATCCTGGGATCTGTTGGTGGGTATGGGGACAAAAGTAAAATGGTAGGTCGTGGAGCATGCTGGCGAAATCCTTTGGCTGTTACTGATCCATGTGTTTGTTGGTGAATCCCACGGCTACCTTCAGATCATTAATCCTGTTAGCGTGTACTGGGACATACTCGTGGATCTCCGAACCCATTGGTAGACCCCGACACCTGCTTGCACATCATCCAGGCAGATATTTGTGCGCTGCTGGCTTTGTTTTACCCCTGAATAAACAGACACGGGGAGAGGTATTCTATAGAGCCACTACTAGCACCACTACCTTATAGTATGTATCTAAATCTACACACAGGCTGGTGGGCTCGCCTAGGTTCCTGTGGGTTTCCTTCTAGTAGGGAGCATTGCGGCACATTGACCATAAGTAAGGAAAGAAATTCAATACAGGATCACAGGAGAGTCCACAAGTCTATGTGCATCGGCACTTTGATTTACCCCTTACCACTCCACCTGATGAGGAGCAGGAGCGGACACAGATCTGTGGATCTCCTCCATTGGCTGGCTCGATTAATCACAACATGGGCAGTACGTTTCATTCTTTGTGGCGAGCCTGGGTTTTATTGGCTCAAAAATCCATGTCTCGGTCCGGCCAGAGTGATGGCCAGTCACCTGGGATCCCCCCCAAGTCTCTAACCCTGGATCAACGAATACAGAGGAATAAGTGTGAGCCGGCTGAGATAAAGAGGAAGGGGTATGAGTACGTTATCACGCACGGTTTATCATTATTTTTTGATCCACGCAGGGGTCAGAAGTTGTGCTCTTGCAATCTTAGGAGTGAGAAACCAAAGCAACCTCAGATTACTCATGTGTGATGCCTAAAATGTAGCTTTCTGCGTTTTTGTTGCCCAGAGGTTGACAGCTGGATCCCACAATGACCTCAATGAATACCCTCAGTCCCTCAATCCCTCTGAAGACCCTCAATCATCAGCCAATGCTATACTTCGATGTCTGGACAATGTGGGTCCAATGGACAAAGGCATTTGTGTATGGAGTTTCAACATACACATACAAATATTTTGATTTACAAGTGGAAAACCACATTTTGTATTCAGAAAACTTGGATTGAGATTGGCAAATGTATCTACTCAAGCAATGTTACCCCAGCCTGATGTAATGTTGTATGGGAGTAAATCTGCTCCCGGGGCAATAAGTGAACATTCTGAAGCAGAGAGACTCTGGAGCGTTTGTGCAGATTTTGGGCATTCACTAACTTTTTCTTGTCCCAGAAATGCTTGGAGATTCCTGTTAAGGGAGCCTAAATGTGGTTTCAGGGTGGGAGTGGACAGGGTATTCCCCCAATGCTGGTGGAGGTGCAAGTTGAGGAGTTTCGCCACACCAACAAACAAAAAACACACAGAAAATGAGAAAAAAGAAAAAACTAGAAGTGCAAAATGCACTTTTGGCAACTGTTTGTATATGCATGAAAATAACTGGATACACCTGTGATTACTTCTCTGAAGACGTCACAGCTTCACCAGAGTGCTCCAGCTATTCTTTAAAAAATTCCAAAAATGTGTAATACACAGCCAAATTTACATGTTTGTGACTGGGCCATGGAAGTCTGCTGGTTGCCATACTCTGACAGTAAGATGGGTGTTACTAGCTCATCAGTGTTTGCTTCTTCGAGAACCTCAGCTTGCGTGCCATGGCCCGACTGACCACTGCATTAGTGACTGTTCCTGCCAGAATCTCAGACTGTGCCAGCCACGGACTCATTACGAGATGTCAGTGCTGGATATTGTCTGCCTCGTCACCTCTAGGATGTCCACTAATGCTATACTGAAGCTTAACATTGGATGTCTATTTTCCTCTAGTGTCTGTCTGTCTGTATATCGTCTTCAGCATAAGTACCACTGTTTTCGTATGAATGGCCACTGGGTGCCACTATTGCACAAGCGCCTATGTGCGTTCTACAGGCCATACGTCAATGCAGTACTATGACTGGCCACCGGGTGGCAGTGCTGCGTCCGTACCCGTCTTAACTCTCCATAAGACATATTCCTCAAATGTCAGATCATCTCGTTTGGACTCTTTATGTCCTTCCACGTGACCTTGTGGTGAGTGGGGGCGCAGCAAATCACCCGGCCACTGCAGGTGCCACCTGCCAAGTCTCACACACCTGGAAGCCAGGCGTGCCTGATGAGTTACATAAACAGGATTGCGCCACTCATGGACCATTGTGAGATGTAACACTGAGCGATGGTGTCTCCTTTAGTGCTGTGCCTCACACCATAGGGGCTGGTAGGCCCAACAGTCTTCAGTGGGTCCATATAAGCAGCATGTGGACAACTCAGAAGTGGGAAGAGGGGTGGGGTGTACCAGGCAGGCCTGCCACTTCGCACGGCGCCACTGTGTCACACGATTTCGGCTGCCTTCACACAGTCACCCTGTGAGGAGCCGAAGTCACACTGTGGCAGGGAAGAGGGGCTGGACACCACATTACAAAGTGGCCTTCCAGCTTATCTTTGTAAGCTGTAAGCAGTTGTAACCAGCCGATGTCCATTAAGAAATGTGAAAACACCCCGGGACATCTGCGACAGCTTCAGCGACCCTTTTTTTCGGGAGAAGGCAGGGCGATTGGTGGAGGGCAGACGCCTCTTAGGTAGCTCTCGGTTCAGGATCCCCCCCCCCCCCCCCAACCTCCAAGGCCTCCTCACACTGTGAAATTTGTTTTGAAGTTGGCAGGTCTGCCTTAAGCACCATTATAAGTGCCTGGTCTACAAATATGTCTCTGTTTTTAATTCTGGGTGCACTCTACAAGGGATGCCCCATCTTTAGGTACTCCAGAGAAGCTCAGTTCCTCCAGAAATTTCAGGCATTATTCTACCTGCTTGTCTATATTTAGTCACCAGCAAGGTTGCCTTGGGTCCAAGTACAAACAAGGAAAATACCACTCATCAACCGGTTTGATGGTTAAAAAAAATCTACAATTGGGTGCAGATGGCATGTCAAACCCCTTGGCCAGCTGCCACTGCACTTGCTGCACTATTGCTATCTAAACCCCTCTTATTCACATCTTGGGAATGCCCTAAACATATAGCTCCCACATGATCCATTGCAGAGACTCCAGACATGCAGGGAGTGGATGCTGAACACATGACTCCCTTCAATCCAATGATGGAAATTACACTTATGAGAAAACTGCATTACTGATTATTTTAAAAGGGTTATGCTTTACTGCCATTCACGCCAACATTTTAAAACTGGAAAATGGGAGATGTTTAAAAGAAATTGGGGAATGTGCTTTCCACATTCATATATTTAAGCAGAGGCAATCTTAGGCAGGAAGTAGCTAAAATAAAGCAATTTTTTGGCTTCAAAAATTGGAAGTCTCCTGCCTGAACCTGGTCTTTTGGCTTGTATGGTTACTACCCTTCTTTAAATCAATCTGTATAGCCTTGCCTGTAACCCATCATACGCAGGCTCTCACCAGAACATCCATCCAGGCCAGCTAGCCCTGCTCAGATCTGAACGCCCTGGCTGTCCATGCACAGCAGAGACTTGGGTTCAGCCAGCAGCCTGGGGTGCTTATACAAAATGAAATGGTGGCACTTACAACGGCATTCGTGTAATTGTATCGCGCGGACACCGCGCCGGGTCCATTCTGTCCACTTCTGCCTGATCGATCATGCGCAGGACATAAATTCCCACTGCAGCACTCGTGTTCGAAATGTAATTTCCTCCATCAGACTGAGGCAGGTGACTTACTCTGTGACGCCTGCTAGACAGCGGCTGGATACAACAAGGACTGGCAAAGCCAATAGGTCTCATCTTTGGGGCCTATTGCTTGGCCAATACCTTCTGCGATACTGTACAGCATCAGCACATTCAGGCACAATGGACCATCATTGGCGGCTCCTCCGCTAAGGCGGAGGAGCGTCGCCCCACTGCTCAAAAGGAAAAATAAAATGATAATTACGTATCGTTATTATAATTTTATTTTCCCTATTGCAGTCAGTGGTGGGGCGGGGCAGGGCTGGCCAGAGCAGGGGAGGAGTGGTGTGCAGTCCCTAAGTGCGCATGAACTCTTTGGCCGGCCCTCTTGGGCCGACCAAACAGTTGATGCGCACTTTGCATGCTCCCACCAGGATGCACTACACAGCCTGGTCAGAAACATGCACATGCTTCCTGTTCCAGTCTGAGCGCCAATCCACGACGCTCAGACCAATCACAACGCTGCATTGCAGTGTTGTGATTGGCTCAGGGGAGCCTGTCTGCCTGGGTGCTTCCTGCTGCCACCGGCCGGGACAGGAAGATGAAGAGGACGAGGACAGGGGAGATACAGCAGCCGGCCGTTGAAGGCAAGTCCCTTTTTTTATTATATACCGTCTCCCTCCCCCAGAAGCCCACCCCAACCCTCCCCCGTCCGGTAGCAGCCTCTACTGAGGCCACGTAATTTTTCAGGCACATGCATGATGTCAGAGGCATGTGCCATCATATGAGCACCAATTTGTTTTGTTAATTTATAGATCCAAAATATATCTGCCAATAAAAAATTTACATTGAAGTAGCACAGTTGAGGGGCAGGAAGCAATTTGCTGCCTGGCCCTCCAAAAATAAATATTTGTAAAAAAGGACCACAGGGGTAGGGTGGCAATGGAAGGACTGGTGGAGGAG
Source organism: Calotriton arnoldi (assembly GCA_963921515.1). Lineage (NCBI taxonomy): Eukaryota > Metazoa > Chordata > Amphibia > Caudata > Salamandridae > Calotriton > Calotriton arnoldi. The sequence continues at coordinate 2,859,134 of CAWUFW010000262.1, forward strand.
AGGATAGGAGGAGCAAAATAAAAAATAAAGCCAGGTTGGGGGAGGAGGGAAAAGGTAGCACATCAGGGAGAGAGCAACACTGATAGTGGGAGGGGAGAAGCACATGAGGAAAGAGCAACACTGGGAAGAGGGGAGAATAACACGAAGGACAGAGCATCAGAGTGCACAGAAATCACATAGAGAGAGAGCAACACACGAGGGAGACAGAAACAAAAAGCATGGGGGAGGGGAGGAGAAGCTCAAGAGAGAGAGCTTGAAAACATATGAATGGAGTATTTAACCAATAAGAAAAAAGTAATCTGCTAAAAGTGAACAAAGGAAGGATATTAGTCAGCTAATCAAATGGAGGCTATGCTCTAGGGGCTGGACAAACACAAGAAGAGAAAGACCAGCCAACTCAAGCCAACAAATAAGAAGCATGTAAATGAAAGTGACAATAAAGCCAACCAATGGTATGCAATGGGCGGGCTGTAAACCCACTGTAAGTTCTTGATAAGCCCACACTAGGTCTGTCTCAACCAGGCAGTTTGCGCTGTCGGGGAGGCAAGACTTAAAAAGGGGGCTCAGTTTACAACTTCAAGTACTCCAGATGTTGCACTCCTGATATGTGAATATTTTGTTCTGTGTCTTTCTTACCAGTGAGAAGATGTATTATGGTGCAGTGTCGGTTTTAGGTGGCTGGTGAACTTTTACCTCCCTGACTGGCACATTGAGAAAAGTAAACTTGTACGATTCAATGGTCGCTATCGTATATAATAGATACTCCTGCCAATATTACTAAATTCAAATAGCACAACACCATCTGTGACAAAGGGTATCCTGTCTGTTCGTCCAGTAAGATTCAGGAAAAAACACATTCTAATGAAAACATTTTGGTGGAAAAAAAACATTTTGGTGAAAACAAGATCACATAAGTACAACTCAGAGACATAGATTTAATCGAAATCAGGGTATTCGGGTCGAAGACAGGCAGTGCTTACTGTGTGCCAGTGGCTGCAGGTGGTTGGCACCAGCACTTATATCTAATATTTTGACCCAGAGCTAGACAGAAAAAGACAAAAAAAAGAGAGAAAAAATAAGAAAGAAAAAAATAGGAAAACAGTTACAAAGAGAGAAAGTAGGAATTATAAACAACATACAAGTATGAATTAAAGAGACAGGAAGTGTAGACCGGTGGAAGAACTAGGCATGAGGTGAAATAAAAACTAGACAGCCTTGTTATAGGACATACCGGCATTTGGCAGGGCTGGTGGTGCACTCCTAAAAAATATGGGGTCCCTATACTGTTTTTTTTTTTTTTTTTAAAGAAGCACTGCAGACAAGTTAAAGATTATGATTAAAGAAAGAGTTAGTTTGAAGTTCTAAAGTTAAAGAAAATGCAAATGTGAATGTTTGGGTCAGGTTAGGTTAAGAACCAAGGTTAAAGTTGGGGTGAGGTTACGGTAATGTTAATGGTGAGCATCAAGGAGGAATTACGGTTAGATTAGAATGAAAGTTAGAGTATGGGTTAGTGTAAGTGTTAGCGATGCAAGCAAGGTAAAGTCAGACTTTGGAATGGGCTAGGGTAAAAGATAGAGTTACGAGATAGGTTTCAAGGTATTTCAAAACTATATACATCGTATTTCTAAACTATATACATTGGAAAATATAAAGAAATACTGGAAACGGGATGTGTTTCATTGAAAATAACTTTTGCTCAATTAAAAAAGTTGAACAGTTTTTACTGCTTACTTCAATGTAATCTGTAACATGCTATAACTATGAGGAGGACACACAAATACTCCTTAAACTGGAAAGCCCAAGAGACATTGGAAATTCACAAATTTTCAGTTGCCTCAGAGCTGTTGATCAGTGGCTGACATGCAGCCATCTCAAATTGCATGCTTCCACAACGGAAATACTCACATGTGGCGATTGGAAATATAATGACCCGCTCGCCACATGACCTGATGATCTGGGAACACCGCCTAAAGTATCAAAGGAAGTAGGAAACCTTGGAATTACCATAGACTCCAAGCTATCAATAAATGCCCAAGTGGACAAACTAGCAAGGTCAAGCTTCGTTAATATAAAAACTCTACCGACGCATCTTGCCCCACCTGGCACTTCCACACAAGGCCCAGGCTACTATCTCTCTTGTTCTGTCTAAACTCGATTACGCCAATAGCCTCTACCACGGATCATCTTTAACAACTATGAAAAGACTACAATAGATTCAGAACTCTGCTGCCAGACTACTCTTACATATAAAGCCACAAGCCCACAACATCCATGCCTTGAAGGCTCTACATTGGTTGCCAGAAGATCCACATTCAAGATGTTTTGTATTACCCACAAAGCAACACATCGAACAGGACCGCTCTTCATCAGGAATAAAATCACCAAATACATTCAACAAAGGAACCTCCGCTCTAGAGTGGCACCTAGCCTCAAAATTCCACCATACAAGAAAAAAACTTAGGTGGCACATCCTTCTCTCTTCAAGCAGCCAAACTATGGAACTATTTACCCCCAAACACAAGATCCACAAATAACTATCTTATCTTCAGAAGACTACTCATGAGTTAGCTCTTCCCCACATAACCACCATACATAAACATAAATATACATCAAATCCCTGTGTATATAAGCATTTCTTTGGACTATATATGTGTACCTACATATGTATATTGCTTTGTATAAATGTGTATAATAATTATGTTTATAAATTTATAGATATTCGTTAGTTCTGCTTAACAAATGTACATATTACTTATGGTTATATTATTCTATGTTTAACATGTATATAGGTCACTGCATAAATAAGTAAATCTTTCTAACTATCTACAATTGCTTCACTATTGAATAACCAAAACAAATATCTAAAAACAAAAAAATTAACTTAAAGTACAGCAACTCTTGAAAGTCTGAGTTTATTAAATACAACTTAAACCTAGATATATTACCTTCCTTATACATATATACCTTACATATACTTATGTATCTTTATATGTATCACTAATTCTAATTCAGCATCTCCAATGCACTACCCTATTTCTCACCCTATACCTCTGTCAATATATCCTCTACCTCATCCCAAACTCCATAATACTACTATGATGTTCAAAATAACCCTTGCTTGACTCCTCCCTCCTCTACCCCTCCTTGCATCATCTCATACCTCTTTCACTATTCAGATCTCCCAAACAAGCCTTATGAAACCATTCCCTCTGACTCTTCCCCCTCCACCTCCACTTTACTCATCCCAAACCTCCTCCTAATGCTGAGCTACAAAAAAACCAAACACTTTATAGACCCTTCTCTCTTCTATCCCTCCACTTCCTTTTCAATCCAACTAACAGACTAACATGTCCACCGCTCAAATTAATTTCATATCTCCCTATACTAATTCACCACTAATCCTCTGGGTTCTGGAGTAACGTGCTACTTGCCAAAAAAGCATTTCGACGCTTCGTCAGGGGTAGTAAGCGCTATATAAATGCAATTAAAATTACAAAATGTGACATTCTCACTGAGATGGTTATCAGTTAAAAACAATTTAGGATTGTTTTGTCTCTAAAATGTGCTAAGATGAAACAACGCAGATCCATGCAAACGACACAGAGTCACACTGAGCCACCGTAGAAAAAACAAAAGAACGGCGCCACAAAGCAATAAGACTTCTACAAGTCTAGTCGTGGGGTGACAGGTAGTGCTCGTCACGCACTGGGCATCCGAGCGTAGCCCTACGCCCCCTCCAAAGCTGGCTCTTGCACTGTTAAAAGTCCCCATTTATTGTCCTCGTGCTTTCGCTTGCCCTGCAATTTTTCAATGACTCGAAGTCAATTCACTTTTTATAATGTTTAATTAAAGAAGCCGCTGACCTCCTGCGACCCCTAGCGCCTGCCAAAGGGAAATTACAGAGCCTTCAATTAGCAAAGAGTGATAAGGCTAATGAGGGGGGCGAGGCTCAGAGGCTGCGCTGATACAGTGGATGGTGTCAGCAGCAGGTGTGCGTGAAAGTTTACCTTCACACTAGGGTGACCAGACGTCCCGGTTTTCCCCGGACGGTCCCCGTTTTTGGTAAAGTGTCCCCGTGTCCCGACACTTTACTCCAAGTCAGTCAAATGTCCCCGTTTTAGAACAGTGTCCGGGTTAAAGACAGAAATGTCCCGGTTTTTCACTGTTCCGGTTGCGCGCATGCTCTGTTTGCACTGCGTGTGTGACGTCACGGAGGTGAGCGCTGTAGCAGGAAGGGAAATCCTTTGAAGAGAGACATCTTCTCTCGGGATTTCCCTTCTCTTTGTCCACGCAGCCGCAGCGCCACCTACGTCATCGTGCAGCTGATTAGAACCACCTGTGACCGGCATGACCCTGATTTTACGGCCTGCAGCAAGATTCCAGTGTGACCCTGCTCTGCCTTAAAGCGAGCGAGGGTCGGACAGTCTCGGACTACAACAGAATCCAGCAGCAGCTTCGTGAGGCTTCCCCAGCCCTACCAGCACCGTCAGGACCCTGCCTCCGCATCAGAGCTGCCTCATCCAGGATCCTCTGAAGCCACACAAGACTTGCCCTCCCAGCCTGCAAGCCCGGAACGTAAGTATTTTAACCCTGAGAGTTTTATTTTTTAACGTTGCATTTAATTCTAGCAGGCATGAAATACCAACGCTAACAAACTTGGATGGCTTTTTTCGTACCCTCGACTATTGATATATGTGAGAAGAAAGGGTGTACTTGCTGAAATACAACTTTTAATATAAGGTATTTATAGAATAGAATTGCTTGCGTTATAGAGTTGCCAGTTCTTTCAACTCATTTTGACTATTTCTTTTATCACATGGGTGTGTGGTTTGTTACTTTGGGTTATTATGATTTCTTCGTTCATCTCTCATTGTTTAATTGCAACACTCGGTGGATTTCATTTTTTGTTTTACGATCTTTGGATTTTCTGTGGGACTCTTATCACTGGCACTTCTGCCTAAATGACTTTTTCTTATATTTTTGTTGGGACTGACTCTTTTGGGCACTTTTGATTATTTGACATGTATAACAACACTGCAGAATACTGTAATGCTGCTTGATTGTCAGATGTTATATTTAAACGTGTGCAGCCATCCATAAGTCTAAGTTAATATATTTGACACTTCTTGTGCTTTTCATGTTTTTCTGCTTTTATTTGGAGCTTGTGTTTGTCTCACTCTGAGCTTCAGTCCATTCTCGGTATTATGTTTGTAGTAGTTGATATCTTGATATATATGATATTTCTTGTTGGAGGTTTTGCCCATCTCTGATTGTTAGTATGGGTGTCTCTCAGGTATTTTGTTTGTGCCTGTGCTGTTCGCGTTTGACCTTTGTTTGGCAGCAGACGTCTGGCACACCCACCCTTTAGGAGACACTATATGTTTTACCGCATTTAAATAATGGTGGTAATACGGCCAAGGCGTCAGGCACGCAATTACACTGCATCATAGAGCGCTGGTGATACCGCAGGTTATTCACATTTTCCCATTCCATTTTCTACAAACCGGAGGTAATATAAATACCGCCACCGATATTACCTCCAGATCTTGCTCTGAGGTCCAAATGAAGCGCATCTAACGTGTGACGTCATTGTACAATTCTGTCACATAATTATACATTCGAAAGCTAGTTTCTTGAAACCTCAAAGCTCTAAAATAAAATCAATGCAAGATGGTGCACACTCTGAAATCCGTAAAAGTGCACTCTCTTAATGCTTTATTTTAATAAATATATTTAGGGTGATCACCAACCTCTAGTTCAGTGTGGACACTTTCTCCAGTCCTTGTCTTCTCTCTCTGTACGTCACACCTCTCTTTCAATAAACCTCAGTGCCCCACAGCACTTACCTCTCATGACCTCAACTTGCCACCTCTCTCCGATCCTACCTCTAGATCTCTAGCTCTCGGTCAGCTCTCTGCCCCTCTCTTCTCCTCAAGTGCCCCTCTCTCTCTCTACTTTCTCTTCTTTCTGCATCTTGCTGCTCGGTTTGCATCTCATCCCCCTTCATTTCTCTTCCATTTACTTCCCCTCCCTCTTAATTTCATCTCTTTATCTTACCCTTTCTATCATTTTTGCCATCTATACCTTACCTTTCTCTACCTCTCGCATGCCTCTTTCTACCTCACCATTCTCTTTTATTTCTCGCTCTGCCTCACAACTCACTGCCTCATCTCTCTCTTCCCCACCTCTCATACACTATCTAGACTCTCAATTTACATCACCTATTGGCCTTCTGTCTCTCTTTTTATTGATGTCCTCTTTCCCTCGCCTTTCCCATTATTTTATTTCTTTCTCTCTACAATGCTCTCCCTACCTCTTCCACTCCATCTATCACTCCCTTTGCTTTCATCTCTCTTACTATCTCCTTCACTGTTTCCGTTCACTCTCTCTGCTTCCAATGTCTCGCTCGTTTAATACATCTGTCTTACCTCTGTCTCTCTCTCTCCCTATTTCACCATTCTCTAATTCTCCCTCGCACTTACTCTGTATTAGCCTCATCTCTCTACCTCATCTGCACCTCTTTTTTCTCTACTTCTCATATCTTTCTATTTTTCATCCCACCGGCTCTACCTGCCTCGCTACTTTATTTACCTCACCTGTCATTCTGTGCTTCACCTTTCTATTTGTGCTATCTCATTATAACTCACCTCTCTTCCTATCTTATTTCTCTCTAGACCTTGCCCCTCGGGTTGGCACCTTTCTTACCAGCCTACATTTAAAACTGCATGCCAGGCCTCTAAAAACAAGCATTGGCATAGTCAATAGGTCTCGCCTTTGGGACCTTATAAGTTTTTAGACATGCAACAGTTGATGTTCTTGCACCAAGGATATTGTGCTGCATAACTAAATACTTATAAGGTCCCAAAAGCGAGACCTATTGGCTATGCCAATGCTTGTTGTGTATGAGTTTAGAACAGTTGGTCACTGAAGAGAAAGCCAACCACTGATAACGTGATTTTCCAAGCTGTAGAGAAAATGTTGAGGCAAAGTCTGTTTAAATGGAATTAATGGTTACTGCCGATAAAAGACCTCTGATTTGTCATCTGTAATGCTTCATCTCGGTCTGTGGAGGGAGCTGTCATTGTAGTCCTTTTTCTATGTCTATGACAGCTGTCAAATAGTCCTACTTTTATGTCGATGGTTACTGCAAACCTTAGTCCTACTTCTATGTCTATGACCTGTCCCCGTTTTTTGTTTTGAGAATCTGGTCACCCTACTTCACACACACACACGTGCACGCCCCCCGCACACATGTTGGGCTCATGTATGTAGGTGCAGAGGGCAGGTGGCGTACCGCAAAATGTTGGGGCCTTCCTGCAGATTGTGAAGACGGGCTCCTGAATCTCCCACATCTCACCGTATTCATTGGCCTTGGGATGAATGGGGGCCGCTTGAAGTTTTGGATCAACAGCCAAAGCAGCCTGTTCCTGTAAGCCATGCACCATGTATATAGGGCCAACTCATCTTCTGAGGCAATAAACCAAGCATATGCCAGGGGGCTGTGGCCATAGGTCAGTCGCGGCTCGCAATTCTCGCGGGTGGGGGGGGGCGCGGGGGTTACTGCCGGGGGGGTAAAATAAAAATAGAACTTACTTGACAGGTCCCGCGCCGCCTCTGCTCCTGGGCCGGGTCCGTGTTTTCCTGCTCTTGAACAGGAACAGGCATGCTCCCTCCCCTCCTGTAAGCCAATCACAACGCTGCAATGGCAGCGTTGTGATTGGTGCGGAGTCCCGGACGGCGCCCAGCCAGGCACCTGTAGGGAGGCCATTTTCTCTATGTAGGCTGCATGCCGCCTACAGAGAGAAAATGTAGAGTGTGCATGACTGCTTTGGTCGGCCCCAGGGCCGACCAAACAGTCAGGGTACTCAGAGTGGGGCAAGCCACTCCTACCCGACCAGCCCACGCGCCCGCCCCCAACCAGGCCTATCCTCCCGCCCGCCCCCAATCAGGCATACCCCTGCTTTCTGCTTTCTCGCAGCGCGAGAAGCAGAAAATAAAATGGTATTTAAAATACAGAGAGAAAGCAGTGGGGCGGCGCTCCTCCGCCCTAATGGAGGAGCCGCCCCTGCCGTAGGTGTGGCAAGGGTGCAATGAGCCATCATGCTAGCAAGGAAAATGGGTGACCAGCACCGTGGTTGGGTAGCAACAGAGGGATATAATTTAAGTGCTGTTGCTCCTTCACACAGCTGGGCCTCTGTGCAACTGCTGCCCTACTGATAGCTCAGCCCCGCCCACAGCGGATGCAGTCATGGGAGTTGAGCCAGTTTCTTATGTTTTTTACCCTGAAGAAAAACAATTGTTATGCACAATGATAGGCCACCACACATTGCCCCTGCCATGCTGCCAATGATAGTAACAACACAACTATTAACAATCACATTCGTACAAGTGTGAAAATTCGGACTATTTCAGGCCCCCAAAGCTAGAAGAATGGCTTGGGCAGTAGGTAATAGTAATTTTTAATGTATATTGAAATAATAATTAACTGTTGTTGTGGTCATCTCTAAATTAGCCAGACAGTGCCACCTTGTGGCAGACTGTCACAAGCGCCAGTGTTGACACTTAAGTTGCGGTGCTGAGCACCGGAAACCACCGGCTCAAATTAAGCACTGCCCAGCGTGCTGTCAGTGTTGCACTCCCTTACTAAATAGTTACCTTCTCCCCTTGACAAGGGCAGTCATGCCTCTCTCACCATGTCCCATGGGCCATGTGAACAGCACTGATGCTGTTGGGAGGAAACGTTATACTGCTGCTGCCTTGCGCTTCCTGTAGCGCGAAGAAAGGAAAGCTCTTACTGCTGTTATGGCTCAAGCTAAACATTTTCTGTCAAGGAGGGAAGCTCGTACTGTGCTACTGGACGTGATATACCAGGTCTGTAAGGCAAAGATGCTTGCTCTGCTGTTGCCCTGCTGCACCCGCCCCACAATAAGAGAGCTCTGCACAGCTGCTACCTGTGATATGTTGACTCCTCACCAAAGCAGGTTCCTCCCCTGGACCCTGTGTTGTTCTCCTTAGAAGAGGTCCTACCCTCCAAACCCTGCATTGTCTCTCACCCACCTAGACCCTGCCCTGTCACTTACCCCTGGACCCTGTGGCACAGTAGGAGAGTGGACACACTGACCAGAATTACAATCAGTGTAGATGCAGCTCCTATTTTTACATCTGGGTTGACAGTGCAGCTGTCTGCAAGAACTATTGCTCACAATACACATAGAGTAGACACAGGCTTTGGGTCACCCCCCTTCAACCATCGAATTAATCAGATCAGCCTTTGTGGACCACTTGCTTGATACATTGTCAATTACATCTTAGATCAGACCCGAGGAGTATTCCCCTCTTACCTCACGCAATTTGCTGTTTGATGTATGATTCTGCCTCCTGTGCACTGGAATGCATGAGGGACAACTTCACATCTAATTTTACATCGAAATTCTTTGTCCGATACCTGCAATATATAGAGAAAGAATCTTTTTTTAACTACAGGTTGTTTGTTACCTAAATTCATGGTAACAAACAACTGGCAGCACACAGAGAACTAATTGGGTCTCTGCTGGTACTAACTTGCTGACTTCCTGAATAAACAAACAGCATTTCTCTGAGGGTATCACGCCAATTTTTGTGTTTGTTTTTCATTGTTTGTAAGGCCAGGGGTCAAATACCCAGGATAACCGTGAGATAAGGTGACAACCTAGAAGGCCTCTCCTCTTCTTTACGTCCATGATCTCATTAGAAGGCCTGTTTCTGTGGCTCTATGAGAATAGAACCTCTCCAGAAACCCCAATTTTCCCTCCACGAATGCATCACCTGCTCAGAAGCTCTACCTCTTTTCACAAATCCAAGGCCTCCTCTGAAGCAGGGGCGGCTCCTCCGCTAAGGCGGAGGAGCGTCTCCCAACTACTCTGTGAGCAGTTGAAATAGGAAAAATAAAATGATAATAAAGAACGTTATTATCATTCTGTTTTTCCGTGGCTCGGCTAGTTAGAGGTGGGGCAGGGCTGGCTCTAACAGGAATAGGGGAGGAATGGTAGGCTATCACTCAAGTGAGCAGGACTGTTTGGCCGGCCCTCTCGGGCCTGCCAACAGTCATGCGCACTTTGCATGTTTTTCATCCAGGCTGTACTACAGCCTGGGTGAAGAACATGCCCAGGCCTCCAGCCCCTCTCTGAGCGCCGAACCACGTCACTCAGACCAATCACAACACTGCTATCAGCAGCATCAGGATTGGCTAGGGAAGTCTGGAACCCTGGGTGCTTCCTGCCCCTGGAAGCAGGCGAAGAAGACCGAGAGGCGGCAGCCGGCCTGCAGGTTGTGTTTTTTCAAAAATGTATTTTCTTTTGTTTACCCACCCATTACCACCACCGCCCCCGTGAAGTTGCAGCTGTACTGTTCTGAAGGCCTCTCCCTCATTAAGTCCATTGCCTGCTCAAAAGTCCTCTCTCTTCCACATGTCAAGCAGCCTCGTCATATAGCCTCTCTCTCCCTCTCACCATAGGTTTAGTGCCTGCTCAGAAAGGCTCTCTCCTTCTGTCAGAACCCCTTTCAGAGAGCAAGCAGGGGTTACTAGGCTCAACGAGGGGGGTTACGGCCTTTTACTCTTGCCAAGTCCTGACATACTATGGATCCTTAGTAACTGGGCCAAGTACTACCCTTTTGAGCACTTGACTCAGTGGTAGCACAGGTTGATTTGTCCAAAGCACTTTGAGCGGGAGGTAGGAGTGAGGCATACACGGGTGCAAGACTCAAAGTACAAATGGTAATCGCAATATGTTGTATGTCCAGTCAAATGTTTGCTTTCATGAAAAAAGTAGTATTTTAACATAAGCACACAAAACAAAGAGGCAACACACTAAATAATAATCACAGTCTCTTATGGTTGGCATGCTAGGGTCGCTCTGGGTGGTATCTTCGAGTCCCTCTGTCACTCATAGTGAGGCTGGTTATTTCCCATTCACACTGGAATCCATTTTCAGATGTGGCTCACGCTAGTCCCCGCATGGCAAAATCTAGGTTTGGCTTAAGATTCAACTTTAGCAGCTAAATTAGTGCAAGTTCCTAACAGGCCTGCCGGCCTTGAACATTGTTACCCGCCCCTGTGGCATGGCAAGTGCGGGAGGACCGTGGTGAGCCTCTGCGGTCTCTCGCTACTTAGGGTTTGTGACCTCCTGCGGTCTTTTCCTGATGACGCATCGGGCCTCCTCAGTTTCTGGATGGCTCCTCTGTGATCGTTAAGTGTTCTTCACAGCAGCTTGGGCACAAAGATCAAAAGCAACGGCCCTGCCTCCACAGAAGCTTCTCCTGGCACACAGGGGTTGCCAATTTCACTTTTGCTAGACAACAGACCTCATTTCACAGTGACCCCCCTGCTGGCTCATAGGGTCACCAACGTCCTCTGCACAAGGGCAGTGACCCTTACTTCACAGTGCCCCCTCTCCTGGCATACGGGGGTTGCCAACTTCTCCTGCACAAGGGCAAGGGCCCTTACTTCAAGGTGCTCCCCTCTTGGCACACAGGGGCTGCCGACTTCTCTGCACAAGGGCGATGGCCCTTAATTTATGATGGGTCCCTCCTGGCACACAGTGGTCACTGACTTCTCCACACGAGTGGCAATGGCCCTTACTTCACCTGATGCCCACTGAGTCTCACTCCCTCCAGGCACCCCCCTCTTCCTCATGAGGTTCACTGATCTTGGCATGCAGGCACATGGTTGGTGATCCAGGCTCAGAGCAAGTGGTCTTTACTTCCTGGGTGACAGCCACTCTCCCAGCAGGATGACTAGCAGACCTTGGTCCCTAGTTCTGGTTCCAGAAGCTAGAAGTCTTGGTGACCTTCTCCCCTGTTGAACAGTGCTGTTGAACAAAGTGTAGAACTCATGCTCCCACCTTTATAGTCCAAATCCAGACACAGATGTGATTTAGTGTCTGGTCATTTGAACTTCGGGTTGTCGGCGTCGACTCCTTTGAAGTGCCCTCTCCTCTACCCTGTTCTGTGTCAAAGGTACAGTCTGCCACAGCAGAAGTGGCTCCAGTTCTGACTGACCCGCAACACAGGCCAAAGGAGTAACCAGGACCACACCCGACTGTCAGCCTCCACTGACATATGCTTCATAAAGGTTCAAATGCCCAAGCCTTTCCCTCTTTTATGATTCTGTGGTCTTAAAGTGCCATTTTTATCAGACCCACCATCTCCCTGACAATGAGCCCACTGATCAGTAACTCTTCCTGGTGTCAGACAGACCTTTAATGTGCACAAAGGATGCTCTGCTCTCCTTCCTCCAGTAGGTGTGTCCCCACACCAGCCCCAGGAATGCCAGCAATGCACATTTCCTGTCTGGGGGTTGCAGACCTCACTTCCCCTGGCAGTCCCTGGGCTTCCAAAATGGAGCCCATAAACTTCCATGCTATGCACCATACAGAGGCACACATTCATCCCACCACGTACAGGCAGATATCACGCGCTGTCCAGAGCTACACACATTTACAATGTAAGCCAAGGGTGAGTTGAGTACACAGCACAAGAACTTTACATGAGTGGCCGACAGGCACTACTCCAGTGACAAAAGGCCAGTTGACGCTACTGATCACTATTAAACCAAATCGGGTATGCTGCCAGAACACGCTTGTGTCACTCAACTCTCGGTTAGGGGAGTAGGCCTCTATCACTATGAGGATAGTGCTTGGTGCCCCCGTCTAACAAGACAACATAACCGTGAGATGTCCTAGGTCGTGGTACACCTGCATGATCCAACTAATACCAAGCTCCAGCTATCCATGCCGCGGGGGCTAACTGGGCAGGGGTGTACATCCATCACCATCAGGAGTGCAACGCCCATAGGGCCCAAAGGGCTTCAGACCCCCCCCCCTTGTGTGTGTCAGCCCGGCTGAGACAGCTTCTCGGGCACACACACACAGACAGTTTTTGAGCACTTCACAGGTCTTTAAAAGACCATTTACTTGATAACGAGGCTTTGTTGTTTTTTCACCCCTTCTTAGAGGCCCTGCATCTCCACTCTGCCTATTGCTGGAAGAATTAGGTGGGCACGGGGAGATTAAGTGATTTGCCCAGAATCACAGGATGTGGAGTCGATCACGAGGCTCGAACCTTGGTTTCCCAGCTCCAAAATCGGCAGTCTAGCCGTGAGACTAAATCCTCTCCCTCATCCTCATCCTCATCCTCTCTGTTTTGTACAGAGTTGTTCCGGTCTATAGATATTGCACAGCCCTGTACCAACCAACGCCAGACTTGGGCCTCTTCAAAGGGTCTTCCGATATTTCTCATCTTTCTATCCTCCTTGACCTCAGAAGGCCCCACTTTCTCCGTGCGTGCTGCTCTCCACAGAAGCCCCCACCCGCCGCCTTCATGAGAGCATGCCCTTCTCAGAAGACCGCCTTACCATTAACTTGCTCGGAAGGCCATTGAATACGGGAGACGATGAACGACTTTCTGCGGGCCGAGTGATAGTCACCGGTAGCCTTAATGGCCGACAGAGTGCGCCCCCTTCCCTGCCCCCCACCCCGGAGCCCCCCGCGAGCACCGCATCGGCCTACTTCGCGCCCTATGGTGAGTGGCAGGTGACAGGGGCCGCCTGCGGCTGTTGAGGTGTTCCTGCAGCCAGTGCCTGGCAAGAAGCTCCATCCATCCTCCCACGGGGGGTCGAGGGGGCACAGTGTGCCCCAGATACGGACCAGAGAGGCGCGTCTGCGACAAACGAGACCGCAGGGACCCCCGCTCGCTCCCTCCCAGCAAAGGCAGGTTTATGTCTGCAATCAGGAAAATGAAGAGGAGTCGTTATTGTTCTCCAAGTGTAGAATTCGTCTGGTAGCCCTGTGGGTCGTGCACCTGCTGCGGAGAGTCGTGTGTAACATGCACATTACAGATTCCAACCCAGCCAGGTGGGGTCAGTTTACTTCACTAAGACGACTCTATCACAGGCACTACCTACCCAGCACTGTGAAGTGCAGGCCGCACTCTCTCGACGGTCTCAGGCACCACAAGCAGCCATCTGTCTGCGAGACCGCGCTGCTAGCAGGCATCTTTACTCGTGGGTAATGAAACCTTGTCGGAAAATCACATTACCTAGGAAAACCTAAATAAAAATCAATGTGTAACAAAGCCAATTCAGCCTGTTTGTTATTGTGAGAAGGAAAGGCATTGGGCAGTGGCGCCAGTCACACTCCAAGCTGTACCGGCCAAACACGAGGGACATGCAGCGAGGAGGTGTCCTAAAATGGAACCTTTTTAGAGTATTGTAGCCTTTATTTCCGTTTTAGGTCATGCCACCGAAAGCGTTATGTTATCAGATTTCATGTTATCAATACAATTAATAAGTGACATAGAGAGCGTCTAGTCCGAGCACCTCTCACTTGCTACGGTCTAGTCTTCCTGTTTCCCATGGTGTGTAGGTACACGTACACACACACACGTACACACACACGTACACCCCCCCCTGCTGCTGTTTCGTTGTCCTCCCCCTTCCAGCCTCCCAGTTGCTCTTTTCTCCCCCCTCCAACCCAACAGAGGTTCCCCCAATTTATCACACACAGTGGACTCCCAACGCCTTGGCCATGTCCTGGTTACACATGAGCACTGCTGCTATATACCGAGCCTCAGTATAGTCTGGGGCACACGTCTAGGCATGTGTCCTTGGACGTGGGCCCAGATATGACATGTAGAATGGAAGTGTTGTACAATGGAACAGCATATATTATTTGCCCACTGTCTATTTACAATGCCTGTGAATATTGTTCAAACTGTCTTAAAAACCTCCGCAAACAGAGTTTGGGCGAAAAAGTGATATAGAGAGCAAGTGGGCTTAGGGCCACTCCCTTTAGACATTGGCTGGCATTTGTTTTGGAAGGCTTGCAAAGATTCACTAGGCTTTCTGTCGAGTCCAAGGCAAGGTATTCCACAAATAACCCAATCTGCCACTGAGGATGCCACTTGCTTTTAGTGATAGAGAGACAGGCACGAGTTCCCTTCTTACAGGGCAGATGGTTGTAAATTAGAGCTACTCTTTGTTTTACATTCATCTTGTTTGCATTGCTGACATTTTCTATTGTGGCTGATTAATATATTTCCTCTCTTTGTTGTCCTTAGCCTGCAAAGTAATGGAACAGAGCGCACACACACAGGATGTGTGGCAGTAGTATCTGGGGGCACCGTGGAGCCACACCCCTCCCATGCTCTCGGGACTGACAAGCCTAAAACAGGGGAGGCACTATGCAGGCTGTAGCAGTGGGCTTCCTGTCCCTCATCTCGCGAGTCGCAGGGCGTGGGACAGGAAGTCAGGACACAACTAGCCTGTCACTTGTGGTCGCGGCGTCGCTATGGCACAGGGGTTATTCAGGCAACTCGGTCTCCCCCTTTTTAGATCGCACCCACCACACAGCTGTCTGGTTTGCTAAAGACATTTTGGGGACATTCAGAAACCTGACCTAGCAAATCATTTCGCCAGTTGCTTACCATTGGATTTCTGGTTTGTAACTCACATTTTCTGGTTTTCTATTTGCTGGCTTTATTTGCTTTAGGTTTTCCGGCTTGAGTTCGTCCCTCCAGTTGCCCAAACCATGTTTACTGTATTGTTCCATGACCTCGCTTTCGGTAAACAGGCCTTTAAATCTTGCTTGTCACATTTGCTGTGCATTCAAAGACAGAGATCAAATGTCAAGCTCTCTTTTCTGAGGAAGCTTGGTGTTTACTTTTCTTTCTCTGACTTCAAAGTGAGAGAGTTTATGTGACAATCGTGCTGAGTATCCATATAAGAGGAGAGGGTGTAGGATGTGTTTTTTTTGTAGCACACATTTTATTTGTAATTCTGAGGTGTAGAGGAAACAAATATTTGAATACGAATCAAAACACATAAATACGCTAATTGATGACATTTGCACAAATTATCATTTGAAGTAAAACCGTATTTCGGTGCAAATGTAATGTAAGAGTTACTTACCTTCGGTAACGATGTATCTGGTAGAGACACAGTCTAGCCGCAGATTCCTTAACTTAGAATATCCCCAGGCGTCAGACTGGATTCGGAAAACTTTTGCAGCAGCACCTCTGCGCGCCGGGAGGCGGCGCCGGCTGGCTCCGCCCTGACGTTGTCCCCGGACATGACGTCAGCGGAGCCATATAAGACCCTCCCGGCGCGCTGACGTCAGTTTTCTTCGGAGAAACTTTTCCGCGCCACAACGCGGAGCCACCACCAAAAACTGTGATATTATGGGAACAGTGTGCGAAAAAATATGAAAATCAGTGAAACCAAAAGAATAGAATGGTGAGAAAACACCACATCCAACAGTGACAAGCACTGTATATGGAAAACGACCATAAACGACAGTGATAAGCACTGTATAGTGAAAGCAAGTAAAGGGAAAGAGCAGAGCAGCACTCTGAGAAGGATCCCCGCAAAGCAAAGACAACGCCCTCCCTGTAGGCAAAATGACATATGAAAAGAATGCCAAGGCAGGCGATAGAATCCCGCACTAGAAGAATTGAAGGGAGAAAAGCAAAGCAGGACACTGAGAAGTAGTCCCGCAAGGCAAGACTATGCCCTCCCCCGAGGCAAAAGGACATACGAAAAGAACGTGAAGGCAGACGACAGAATGCCTGCAACTACAAGATCGAACCGTGACAGGCAAGAAGCCTGGAACCACCGAATGAAAGACGAACTATTAAAGATCTGCAACACCTTCCCCTTTGAAGAGATCTAGTGGATTGAGGCACAGGCCAAGAGACCACAGGCCAAACGACCGTAGGAGAGTCAATGGAGCAGGTGGGAGGGTGGGAAAAGAACATCAGTAGGCCCTATACTGGAAGAACCACAGTGTAGGTATTGTTGAAGAAGACCTGAATCCACCTCCTAATCACGATATTGGGAGGAACAGAACAAGTAAACAAAAGGAATGAACCTACCGTGGAGGGAGGTGAAAGATGTCACCCCGCAGGACGACAAAGCCACCAAGAGGGAGGCGAATGCATAAAACCCCACCGAAAAGGTTCCTCGCAGAACGGGGAGGATGGGCAGGCGTTAAGGAATCTGCGGCTAGACTGTGTCTCTACCAGATACATCGTTACCGAAGGTAAGTAACTCTTACATCTGATAGAGACATCTAGCTGCAGATTCCTTAACTTAGAATAGATACCAAAGCCATACCCCATAGGAGGCGGGTCTGCGAGCAAACCCCCCGTAGGGAGCGGCCAACAATGGGAGGCAAGGCATCACAAGCTGCCGAGGAGCGGCAGGAAAGCCCTTTCGTGTATACAGGGATGAAAGGGAGCACAGAACCAGGAGGTCAGTGCAGAATGCGACAGTCGAGCACTTCCGGAAAAGAAAACGAGCTGATCGCAGGAGCCGAGGGATCCGTAGGACCCGATGGGACTGCAAGAGAGAAGGGTCCTGCGAGGGGACAAGAAGGCACAATTGGCCCCGAGCAGGAAGGTCGAACATGCACAACAGTGGAAGAAACACTGTGGAAGCGCACTAGCCAGGCACAGTGGACAGCAGCAGTAGGATGCTGACCATGCCCAGGAAGAGCCTGTGTACACGCGACACAAGACTCGCTATCGCCCAAGTGCCCTTGCACAAAAACATGGGAAAGGGCAGAGACCAAAAGCAGAATGACAGAGAAGCATGCGAGAAAAAAGAGCCACGCATGCGGGGAACAGAAGTACACCGGAGGGACCGGGTGGAGCACTAGAACCACACCAAGCACAAGGGAGCGCCGCAAGTGATAGCCCAGATGCTAGAGATGCATCACCAGGTAGACAACCTGTGAAGGGGACCCGGCAACCGTACACACACAAAAGGCTGGCTCCTACGGGGAAGCGGAGGCCAAGACCACGGGCAGCGTAGCAAGTACCTAGCATGCGTGTCCCCTAGGTGTGTGTAAAACGCCAGAAGAAACAGCAAGAAAGGACGCAGCCGTGAATGATGGTTGCTAAAGAAAGCAATAGCCACTATAGGTATCAACAGTCATGTTGTATCCCAACCGGACAAATCAATGTCCAGAACTTTAAGCGACACCAGCTCTCGGCAAAGGGGAGCCATGGTCCCCCGCAAGACCGATTGAAATGCTGAGTAGGACAGGAAAGAGTCAGCACGAGCGTACATAGAGTAACAGGAGGTGTACGCAAAATAACACACACAGGACAGAGAACGTCCTGAGGAGAACACTGCCAGAGAGAGCAGCAATAGCAGCCCGAAGCAGAAACATGACAAAGTCCTGCGCGGAAGCAGCAAGGGAACAGGCCACGCCAGGGAAGTGCCCATGAAGTAGGGCACAAGGCAATGTACAGCAATGTGGAATGCGGCCAAGACGCCACCATGTAAGAACGAAGTCCAGATGGGACTGAACTACAAGAAAGTGCTACTTTGCGCGGAGAGGAGAGTAGAACCAGGCAGCGCAGAAGCGGAAGGAAAACGGAAGCCCTCCGCGACAGCGAATATACCAGGGGGCATCCACCGGCCGCCCAAAGAACACAGAAGAACCGTGCCAAGGAGCCCTGCGTGCTGAGGGGCAGCGACAGGGCTCCGCCCCGAGGCCGACCTTAGGTGGGGCGTCCGTAACGGAAGACCCATGCACGAAAGGAACAGAACAAGGTGGTCCAAGGGACAGCGGCTGACGAGAAAGGCAGCCAGAAAAAACCAAGGAGGGCCAAGCTGAAAATACCCTCCTGAAAGAGGCAAGCGAGGCAGAACCTTAAGAAAGGGAGCATCGGCAGATGCAGGGGGTTGCCACAGACCATCTGCAGGCCCAATCAGAAAGGCCACAGAGCGATGCCAGCCTGTGGCCGCAACAAGGCAGAGAAAGGCCCACAACAGCGGAAAAAGACGACAGTCACATCCGCAGGACAATGCCTGGAAAAAGACTCCACAGAAGCCTATCAAGTCTGCTGTGCGAGGGAGGTAGCTATACAATAGCCAACGAACACCCCACATAGGGTAAGTCTCAACCCCAACTAGGGGCACCTCTTGAGCGTGAACGCATAGACAGAGGATCAATATAAGCAAAAGCAGCCGTCCAGCTGCAATAAAGCTAAGTAACCAAGGTGAGAAACCTTCCAGGCCGTCTGGGTACCACATCAGGAACCCAGGGCCCATATTAAACAAAGACAACACCGTATAGGGAATGGAAAAACCCGCAAACGGACTAGAACATAACAAAATCATGGGAGGTCAGACATGAGGCGGTCGACCGCTGAGTCCGCATGACCATCAAAAAGGGACACTCCATCAAATGGCAGATCCCGAAGACTCTCCTGAACATTCACCGGGAAACCCCCCTCGCGCAGCCAGGCATGGCGACGCAGAGCAACGGACCTGGCCATCGCCCGACCCACCGAGTCCGTGGTGTCGATGGCCGACCGAATGGTAAATCGTGCCATTTCTCGGCCTAAATGAAGGAGACGGGCCAGGTCAGCACGAGGACTCTCGGGGAGGGTGGGAAGAAGATACTTGACTGAGTCCCAAAGGGCACAAGAAGCCCGTGCAAACACACAAGCCGAGTTCAGAGCGCGGATGCCCGAACTAGTGGACGCAAATACATGGCGGCCACATGCCTCCAACCAACGAGACTCCCTAGTGGGAGGCAGCAATGGAAGAGGAGAGGAAGGCTGCGTGGCAAAGGCCACCTGGAGTACTCGACCCTGAGCCCCAGGATGAAGGGACAAACAGGCAGGATCCCCCGGAGCCGGACGGTGCCTATGAGCAACGGCCCGATCCACAGGGTCCCCAGAGGAGGGCCGTGCCCATGCGCCAAGAAGGGAGTCAAACAACAACCCGTCAAAAGGCAGCAAGGGCTCCATGTCCACCGCACCCTGGTGGAGGAGATCCAATAATGGATCAGGAGACAAGGAGACCGATGGGGGGTGCAAGTGTAAAATAGTTGCAGCCCTTCGAACAGCCCTTGAAATTGCTGCGCCAGCTTCTGTAGGCACTCTGGGTGGTGACAACAGGTGATCGGTAGGAGACGGTTGCAGGCTATCTCGTCCCGCAGCCGTAGCAGCACAGGGCCACTGCCCAAGGGGCATTGGAGCCAAAGGACGCGGAGACAACCCCGGGTGCTCCGGGTCTGTATCCTCCTCAAACAGAGGAACAACAGGGACCGGCACCGGCGTCGACCGACGTCAAAACGGCGTCGTAATGAGGTTGACTTCAACCAGAGGCGACCCGGCCGTGTCTCGGACCGGCGTCAACTCACCCTCCACCGAGAGCTGCGGAGAGTGAAGAGGCCGACCAGGAGTCGACTCTTGTGCTGCAGCCGCCTCCTCCGACGTCGACGCAGGGAGCCGCAACGGGTTATGCGGAGACATGGCAGAAGGGCTCGACGTTTGACTGGGATGCCCCTCCGGGCCGTGTCCCGACGTCGCAGTGACTCCGGAACCGGAGTCGAGGCACTCGGCCGGCGCCAAGGGCGAACCCGCCGGCGGAGACCCGACCTAAATGCCTACCTCCTCTGTGGGATCCGAAGGCGCGCCAGGGAGAGGAGGTGACCCAAAGATAGAGTGCAGAGCCTTAAAGTAGGCTTCCATCTGGGTCCGAGTCGCCCCCGCACCCGGAAAGGGTGGGTATACGGGGCTCGACTCCTGGGGGCCCGAGTCCGGAGTGGGACGGGAGCTACGGGCCCCGGCGTCACGTTTACGCAAGGTCGGCGACCTCCGTGACTTGTGTTTACGCTTACCTGTGTCCGGCGAACGACGTCCGCGGGAACGACTCCGGGAGCAGACACGAACAGAAGACCTGGCCCGAGAGGGCGATCGGCGCGGAGGCGTCGAGTGGGACACCCGGGCGGCTAACAGCTTCATCCGGCGCTCCCGCAGGGACTTCGGACGCATCTGCCGGCAGGCATCACACTCCTCGGAGTCGTGGTGTGCACCGAGACACCACATGCAAATCGCGTGCGGATCCGTGGCCGACATCTGCCGTGCACAGGTCTCACACGCCTTAAAGCCCGAAGGCATCACACACTGTAACCAGACGCCACAGGCGTCGAAAAGGCCTGACAGAACAGGCCAGAGGAACCGCTTACTCCTGGATCCGCGTCGGGACGCGGAAAAGAAGGAAACTGACGTCAGCGCGCCGGGAGGGTCTTATATGGCTCCGCTGACATCATGTCCGGGGACAACGTCAGGGCGGAGCCAGGCCTCCCGGCGCGCAGAGGTGCTGCTGCAAAAGTTTTCCGGATCCAGTCTGACGCTGGGGATATGCTAAGTTAAGGAATCTGCGGCTAGATGTCTCTTTCAGATAGTCATTTCAGTTGAAAATGTGTTGTCAGCAATGGCAGTGTGCTACCACACCATGCATACTCCACACTAAGCCACTCCACTCCAATCTATGTCCTTCCACTCTATGCCACACCATTCCATTCTATGACACTCCACTCTACGACATGTCAGTCCCCTCTACGCCTCTCCACTCTAAAACACTCTATGCACGCCATTTGACTCCATGCCAGTCTAATCTACTCGCCGACACAACCCGCCACTCTACTCTATGCCCCTCCACTCCACTCCACACACCCCACTCTACTCTACCCCACTCCAATCTATCCCACTTCACTCC
Organism: Calotriton arnoldi; assembly: GCA_963921515.1. Classification (NCBI taxonomy): domain Eukaryota; kingdom Metazoa; phylum Chordata; class Amphibia; order Caudata; family Salamandridae; genus Calotriton; species Calotriton arnoldi. Next base: position 2,880,687 of record CAWUFW010000262.1, read on the forward strand.
ACTCCAATGGATCCCAATCTACCCACCCCACTTCGCTACAATCTACCCCAGTGTACTTCACTCCAGTTTACCCCACTCTACTCAATCTACCCCACCCAAATTTACCCACCCCACTCCACCCCAAACTACCCAATCCCACTCCAATCTACCCCACTCTAACCCAATTTACTCCACCCTACCCCAATCGACTGCACTCCACTACAATCTACCCCACTCCACTATAATCTACCCCAATCAACCCCACCCACTCAAATCTACCCCACTCCACACCAATCTAACGCACTCCACTCAAATGTAACCCACTCTGCTCCAATCTACCCCACTGCACTCCAAACTACCCCAATCCTATATACCCCAACTGTGTGCAGCAAAACTGTATTTTGGTGCAAATGAAATGGCAGTGTGCTAACACACCAAGCATATTCTACACTAAGCCACTCCACTCTATGCTACGCCACTCCATTCTATGACACTCCACTCCACTTTACACACCTCCTCTTTAAGAAACTCTATGCCACGCCATTCAACTCCATGCCACTCCAATCTACTCCATTCACTTCACAACACAACACTCCACCCCTCCAATGTACCCCACTCCCCTCCAATCTATACCACTCCAATGTACAACAATCAACCCCACCCCACTTCGCTATAATCTATCCCAAACTACTCCACTTCAATCTACCCCACTCTACCCAATCTACCCCACCCCACTTCAATCTAACCCAATCTACCCCAATCCACTCCACTCCAATCTACCCCACTCCACTCTACCCCAATCTACCCCACTCCAATCTACCCTACTCCATACCAATCTACCGCACTCCACTGAAATCTACCCCATTCTGCTCCAATCTACACCATTCTACCCCACTCAAAGTACCCCAATCCAATTCACTCCACTTCAATGTACCCAACTCTGCTCCAATCTACCCCACTCCACTCTAATCCACTCCAATCTACCCCAGTCCAATTTTAACCACTCCTTTCCTATTTACCCCACTCCAAACTCTGGAGAGGAGTTGGATAGATTGCAGCACTCTTATCTACTCCACTCCAATCTACCCCACTCCACCACTATCTACCCCGCTCCAATCTACCACAATCTGCCCCACTCCACTCCAATCCACAACACTCTAGTCACCCATTCTACCCCACTCCACTCTACCCAAATCTACCCACTCCGCTTCACTCTACCCCACTCCAATCTAACCCACTCCACCCCACCCCAATCTACTCTACTCCAATCTACCCCTCCCCAATCTACTGCATCCCAATCCACTCCACTCCATCCCACTGCAGTCTACCGCACCCCACTGCAATCTACCCTACCCCACTGCAATTTACCCCCACACCACATCACTCTACCCCACTCAATCCAACCCAACCCACTCCACTCTAATTTACCCCACTCAAAACTACTCCACTCAAATCATCCCTCTTCAATCTCCCCTACTCCATTCCAATCTACTATACTCTAATCTACCCAATCTACCCCACTCCACTCTAATCTACCCTTCTACACTCCAGTCCAAACTATCCCACTCCACTCTTCCCGAATCTATCTCACTGCACTCCAGTCTCGACTCGACTCCAATCTATCCAACTCTACTCTACCCCACTCTACCCAAAACTACCCAACTCCAATCTACCCCCATCCAATCCGTCCTGCTCCAGTCTACTCCACTCCAATCTACCCCACCCTAACCCAGTCTACCCTACTGCAATCTACCCCACCCCATCCCAATCTACCCCACACCACTCTATTCAACTCCACTCCAGTCTACCCCACTGTACCCCGACTCCTATCTATCATACTCACTTCAATGTACCCCACTCCACCCTCATTTACCCCACACTACTCAAATCTATCCCACTCCAGTACAATCGATCCCAATCCACTGCACTCCACTCTTCCTCAATCTACCCTACCCCACTCCAGTCTTCCCAAATATATTCCACTCCACTCTATCCCTATCTACCCCACTCCAATACACCCTACTCGACTCCAATCTACCCCACTCCACCCCAATCTACTCCACTTCACCCCAATTCAATCTACCCCAATCTACTCCACTCCACTCCATCCCACCCTATCCTAATCTACCCCACACTACTCCAATCTACCCACTCCCCAAAATAACCCACTCCACTCTACCCCAATCTAACCCACCCCACTCTACCCCCATTCTACCCCCTCTACCTCCCACTCAATTCTATTCTATAATCCACCCAATCTACCCCACTCCAATCCATTTCACTCCACTCCAATCTACCCGACTCCACTCCAGCCTACCCCAATCCACTCCAGTCTTTCCCAGTTCTACCTCACTCCACTCCCACCTACCCCATTTATATCCCACTCCACTCTAACCCAATATATCCCTCTCCACTCTACCACAATCTACCCCGATCTACACTACTCCTATCTACCCCAATCTACGCTAATCTACTCCAGTCCACCCCGATATAACCCATTCCACCCCAATTCAATCTACTCAACTCCAATCCACCACCCTAATCTTACTTACATCCCGCACTCTACCACACTCCAATCTACGCCAGTCTACCCCACTCCATTTTATCCCACTATACTCTACGCCAATCTACTCAACTCTACCCCAATTTACCCCGCCCCACTCCACTAGCTTTTAGCCATGCTGAAGAGCAGTCACACTGATGTACATAATGGCTAAAAAACATTGCCAAACCCAACAGTTCTCGCATAGGCGAGACCTACTGGTGTTGCCAATGCTTGTTTTAGATGCGCAGTCACAACGTTAGGAACGGAGCTTCTGGATATCGCCATAATTGAGCCTGCCCTTCACCCAAAACCTGCGGGATCGTATGCCGGGCTTCAATGTTCCGGAGCAGCCGCCCCTTCACCAGACGTTCCCCGGTATTTCCTAGGAAGAGTTGGCCGGCATGGGGCAGAGCCCGGGCCCAACGGAGCAATTCCCTACTTTGCCCAACTGAACTAATCTCTTCACCTCTGGCTTGATGGAGAAACTCTTCTTTGCCTGATCTAACCTAATCCCGCCATATCGGGCCCAACAATAGCCTAATTTAACTGCACCACGTACCTGATTTACTTTGAGGACAAGTTCTCCCTATCACAACTACACCTGCCTGCATCCTCGGGACTCACAGGGTAATTTTTAACATGATTGCTAATTTCGGCCACTGCGACCACATCAGCGCGATTCAGGAGCTGCTGCTACCGGACAAGAGTGGGGGGGCGGGCAAAGTAAATGGGAAAAAAAACACTTACCTGGTCCGGCCGGCCGCCGCATCCTTCCTCAGTCCTCTTATTCCTGTCTCAGCTGGCAACAGGAAGTACCTGGGCTCCCTGTCTCCCCATAGCCAATCACAACGCTGCTATATGCGTTGTGATTGGTCTGAGCACCGTGGATCAGCGCTTAGACAGGGAATGGGAGGCTTTGCATTTTCCTCACCAGGCTGTGTAAAGCAAGCCTAGTGGTGAAGATGCAAATTGCGCAGGACTGTTTGGAGAGCCCAAGAGGGCCGGCCAAGCAGTCATGCGCACTTAAGGAGTGTAAACCACTCCTCTCCCTGATCTGGCCAGCCCCGCCCGAGAGCCACTGACTCAATAGGAAAAATAAAATGATAATAACGATACGTTATTATTATTTTATTTTTCCTTTTGAGCAGTGGGGCGATGCTCCTCCGCATTAGCGGAGGAGTCGCCTCTGGCGTGATTGCCCTGAAGAGCCTGTAATTACGTTGGGGCTACTGAGGCGCATCTATCTTTTTTCCTTTCTTGGTTTTTACCTTGCACCTCAGTGTGCCTGGCGTTGCTCACCACTTCCTGGCAGAGGGTGACTGCGGTCCCCAGTGTGGTGCTGTTTCAACCTCACATTTTGCCAGTTTTCAGCGGGGCAGCTGCCCGGGGGCCAGTAACATGGTTAAGCAACACAGGGTGAGATAAGGGTCCTTTTTCTGGAGGGGGGGGGAGGGTGCCTGCAATGTATTGCTGCTGTTATTTCTGAAGTACAGGATTTATATGCCTGCCTTGTCTGTGTTTTTCTGCTGACTCATCACACGCAACTCTCCTGTGATTCTGCATTGGTTCCTCTATTTGACCTTAGTGGTGACACTCTTGGCCCAAGTACAGGAGCGAATGGGCAAGAGAAAGGGTAGGGACCCTGAGTTTATCCAACTACTCAGATTGGTGATTTCCAAGCTAAGTGATAAAGGAGGGTCATCGGATTCATCCCCTGATTAGACCCAGAGGCTAATGTGCAGGGGGTCAAGAGACCCAGGAGATCTAACACTGCCCCTGCGCTGCATTCCCTCCAGTCAAAAAGTGACCCAGGAAACAAGCGCCTATGGGTTGAGCTCATGGGGGGTGGGGTTCCTCTGTGGTATGTGACACTCCTCATATGGCGCACACTGCAGAGAGGGATCCAGGAGCTAATCACAGTCCACCAGCTGTGGTCCCAGGTGAGGACAGCAGCTGACCCACACAAGAGGTCCCCTTTAGCTCTCCCGCGTCCTCCTGCACTGCTCCCCTTGAGAGTGGGTCCAATGAAGTTCCCTGGGTGTGGGGGCAATTAGTCAGTCTTTAAAAGACATTTCCCCAGCTCAAAGGATTAGGGTACAACCCCAAACACAGCTAGAAAGGCACCTCCTGAGGGTGGCAGGCAAGTTTCAGAGGGGACAGTGTCACCCCCAAACAATCCCTCACCCTCAGCAACTGGTGCGAACGCCCCGGACCTACTTCTGGAGCGTTGTCATCCATTGCCCAGTTACTTTCCCAACTGATGGGCAATCTTGACAATCCCCCCACTAGTTCTTCCTTGACCTCCACATGGGCCCCTTATCACTGAGCGAGAGAAGGGGGTGGGCAGAAAGAGGAGATATGAATGGTGATGATGAAGTATATGTGGGGAATGTATGACGGTATTCCGCAAGCCGGAATGTCGCTGTGCCTTCACAGCGCCATCATTAGAACGAACGCATCTTTAGTATGCACTTGTTCAGCACGCAAGTCATTATAACAACTTGTCTTAGGGGGGCGCTGGATTTTGGAATAGGTTAATTTACTCCAGTCAAGTCTGCGCAACAGTAGGGAAGGTGTTGGGCTTTAAATACAACACCATTCCACCAATGTGCCTCTGTAAAGCAAGTCGTTAAAACGACTTGTGTGCTAAACAAATGCGTACTAAAGACAGCGGGATTCCGGCTTCCTTCTAATGGACGGTTTCCATCTGTGGGAGCAAGGACGCATCCATGGTGGGCGACGCAGGAAAGAAAGCTGAGGTTGCCTCAGAAAGAGGGGATTCTGCTCCTTTAAAGGGGATTGGTGGACAGGAAACAATCCTACCCAAGCCAGAAAAGCTAGCCTCACAGGTGCCCGTAGAGGTTAAAAAAAAAAGATGTGGATGATGGATTTTGTGGAGGTTTTCCGACTTATTCGTGCAAAAAGGGAGCTTGAAGCTAGAGAAAAGGATGGCAAGGGATCAGTGAAAAATAGGAGACCCAAGGTGGAGGAGAACATAACTAAACTGGCTCGTTAGGTATAATATATACATGACTGTAATGCTAGAAAAGAAGCCAGAGTTGGCGGCCTTGATATTTTCACCAATATGACCCTTTAGGCTCTTCACGTTTATGGGGGGACCGCTTGGCTAGACTATGACCAAGATTATAGGTGGTCCAAGGTTGAGGATCCCAACATAGGGTGGGATCACACTGAAATGACTGTCTGGTCAGTCAACAACAAGACCCCTTTAAACCAGTCCTTTCGTCAGCAATACTGTGGGGAGAAGAAAGAATCGTGTTGGTCTTTGAACAGAAAAGTGTGCACACGTTCAGTGAGGATGTGCATATTTAAACATGTGCTATTGTGCTCCTTCTATAGTGTTGCATCACACCCAGCATTTAAAAGTATTAAAAAGTCTAAAGAGAAGGGCAAGGACCCTGTCAAAACTTCCAGTTAATTGGGCCTTGCCCATGCCCGTACGGGTGGATAAGCTGCTGCCTTGGCTTAATTTATACCCAGACCAAAAGCCTGCGCAAATATTGTATCTTGGTCTTTTTTATGGCTTTGGAATCCAAGCCCTAGGGGTCGCTCCCATCCCAATTAACAGAAATCAGATCTGAGTCACCAAGTGCACCAGTGTAGTGGCCAAAAACCTTCTCATGGAAACACCCCTGGGTAGAATTGCAGGTCTATTTCCAGACCCCTAGCTGGAAGCATTCATAAGCTCTCCTCTGGGCTTCGTACCCAAAAAACACCCAGGCCAGATGAGGCTGATCCATTATCTTTCTGCCCCAGAGGGCATCAGTCAGTGGCATGACAGACCCCCAATCATTCTCTGTAAGGTATGCATCAGTTGACCACGCACTTGCAAGGTTAAGTGGGCTGGGACCTGGCGCCTTTCTCGCTAAGACGGACATTGAGTCTGCCTTCTGCCTCCTGCCGGTGCACCCCAAGGACTATCACCTTCTAGGTTTCCAGTTCAGGTGTGGTTTCTATTATGACATGTGCATGCCAGTGGGCTGTGTGGTGGTTTACACCTACTTTGAAAAGTTCCGTTAATTGCTGGAGTGGGTATTCACCAAGTGAACAGGGTGTCAGGATGTCATTCACTCACTTGATGGCTTCCTCTTCATGGGCCCTCCCGCTTCCACCTGGTGTGGGCGGGTGTTGGGGGCCTTCATTGCACTGCTGCAGGACCTAAGGGTTTCAATTGCTGCTGATAAAACAGTTGCACCACCCACCTGTATGCCCTGGAACAATTAATTCTCTGTTTTCGTGGCAGTAACCATTTGGTCAGAAGAGTTAATGAACAACTTTTTTTTTTTAATAACTTGGAATGTACATTTTGTAGAATACTTTTTATGCCGTTGTTCATTCGGCGAAATAAAATTATTTGATGATGAACAAGAATGTCATCTTCTCTACGGACAATATGTGCGATGTCGGGCCATTAACAGGCAGGGGGAATCCTGCAGGTTGGTTCTGATGTTACTCAATCATTGGTTCTACAGTGTCTGAAACTTCATGTATCGTTCAAAGTCAGACAAGTTCCTGGGATCCATAATAACGGTGCTGATACTTTGTCTCGCTCCAAGAAACAGGACTTTTGGATTTTCCACCCACATGCAGCAGAGAACATGACTGAGTTCCTGGAGGATCTGTGGAAGATTGGTGCCCTGTCTTATTCAAGTCAAGGGCAACCTCCCTCACAAAGCACACACAGGTGCCCTACGAAAAAGTGTTTCGGAACTAAAGGGCCTTCCTGCTGGACAAACATATGGGGCCCCCTTTCTCAGTTAACTCACTCTGCCTTTTTCTGGAAGCCCTGAAAGGACAGTGCAGGCCAGCCTCCTCTGCTTCGGCTCATGTAAAGGCCATTGGCTTCTTTGCTAAACTAGAGAGGGTGCAGGACGTGGGCAAATGCTTCTTGCTGAGGTAGGCCTTAGCAGGTAGGTTAATTCATACATTGTTTCATAATGTATCACGAACTGGAGTTGCAGATTTGCAGTGAGTCTTTTTGTGTGATTAATGGACACACTGAATGTTAGCACGAATGGAGAGAGGTGGCATGTATCACATATACTTTTAGAGTAGGTGATGCGTGAACTCTAAAAGTATATGTGATACATCAAATACTGGTTGGTACACAGAATAATATGGTGCATTGTACTGTGATTCAAATAAGACCACTTGGCAATTATTACCATCACATATAGAAACTTATTGTTTGACAATAATGAGCAACAGTGTCATGTTTGATAAGATCAAGAATGTTCTTACCCTGCACATTGTCATATTCGTTTTTATTGTTACAGATTTGGCCCCTGATGAAGGGACACATGTCCCGAAATGCATTGGGCATGGAACAGAGGAATATATGTGCATTAACAGTTCGGACATGTAATTCTGTGATGTGAACAGAATAGACAGATGTATTTAATGTATATGTAGGATCATAATTTTTTGGCAATTGTATATGTTTTATGAAATTGTGAGGTGAGAATATACCATTCGAAATATAAATTATTGTGTGAAAAAAGTAATAGATTGTTGGCATTTGTTTTTTGCAAAAGTGCACATTGGAACAAGTACAAGTACTTGATTGTATAATCTTAGCAGGTAGGGCCAGGCTGAGTGATTGGCCAAAGGACGGTAGAAGGTCTCTCAATGTGCATAAACTCACCACCATTTTAGACAACCTAGACAAGGTACGCAGCACACCATATGAGGTGGCACTGTTTTGGGCTGCATTTTTCAGTGGCTTTCTACATTGCCTTTAGAATTGGTTGGCAACTGCAAACAAGTTCATTCTGGCGGCCTCCAATGGCTGGATACCCGCGTTCTCCATGACAAGCTGATGAGTAGGCTCAGGAAGTTCAAAACGGATCAGGTTAGTAAAGGGGCTCACATCAAAATCCAGGCAGCTTTGGGTTCTTCTATTTGTCCAGAGACCCTCTTCATGGCCTACCTAGCTCTGCACCCGGAATTGGGGGTATTGTCATTGTTTATTCAACTAAATGGTGGATGCCTGTCACGCTACCAGTTCTCAGATGTATTTGCCTCGCCCCTCAGGGATATTGAGGCTGATTCATATGGATACCCTTTCCATTCCTTCAGAATAGGGGAAGCTACTTTTGCCTCTAATACAGGCCTTTCGCAGCAGGAAGTTAAGCAAATCGGTTGGTTGTCATTCTCTTGCTACAAACAATACATTTGCCCCAAACTGCTATAATAATTGTTACTTAACTATGCCACTTGTTCACTCTGCATCTCTCTCTGATTTCTCTTTTAGTAGCCATGCCTTCCAAAGTCGTGTGGGTCATCGGTCGCTCCTTTGTGCCGCTCATGGCATACCAGTTACAGCAGCTCCGTAAGCCCAAGCTGCTGGCATTGAAGAATATCCTTCCTTGATTGTGTGGAGTGGGATGTCTCATGATCACTCCACTACGGAAGATGGTGGAGGAGACAAAATGACGCAAGGGACTCTAGTTCCCAGACTTTATTCTTGTACATTTGGGTAGCAATGATCTAGTAAAGCTGTGGTGAAAGGAATTGAGGGAATCTATCCTGAGGGAATTTACTTGGTTGTGGTGGACATTTCCAGATGCCTCACTGTATAGTCCCAGCATGATACCCCGTCACATTTGGGGCAAAGGTATTAAGGTGAGGGTCCTTAATATTTCTGTCAAGCGACTTAATGCAGAAATGGCAAAATGATATCCTGAACCGGGGCATTTAAGAAATATCCTACCCAAGCTAATCAGGGGAGAACAGATGTTCACCACAATGGCATGCATTTATCCGGTATGGGCACTGATGTTTTCATCAAGAGCATATGAGGATTCACTAGATTTTTGATGGGAAGGAAGAAGGACCTCATTGCCCTGGTCGCCCTGTTGACAAATTAGCGACATGCAACACAGACTCCTCTCAGGGCTAGAGTTTTTCCACCAAATACTTCCTAGGACAGCACTGAGGGGATGGAGAGCAATCCATATTCTGCAAGGGACACACGTCTAGGGGGCAAAGTCTCGCAGTTAACCAGTTAGTGGTAAGGGATTCCAGCCCCTGCTCTCACATTCTCTGGCCCCGCTTGTGCAGCTTGGTGTTCGAGGGGGTGGGACCATGGCAGGTGGTCATGGGCGTAGAGAGTTTGTGACTGCCCCTCACGGATACAGGTGTGTTCACCTATGTGGTCCAGGAAGGGGATCCAGTCCTAAGTGCTTAGTCTTTAGTGACCATTGAGGGAATCCTTCTTTCGTAAATAACTGCGCGCATAAATCTATTTTCATTTCTTTGTTTGTTTTCATAGATGTGTTCTTTGTATAATGCACACTATGTTACTGTAAGGTGTTCATAATTTGATCATTTATGTAACTGGTGACAATGGTGTAAGTTTCAAAATCGTCATGTTGGTGTTGAGCTGCTAATAAACATGGCTTTATTAGCCATGGCAGAATAGTAGTGGTTGTCATTAATGCAACTCAGCCTATAGGGGGAGGGGTGTGCTCCAGATTTGGGGTTTCCAGGCACTAAAATCAATGGCAACCTCCTTCGCTGATGTGTGGCGGCCCTTTGTCACCCTGCTATGCTCTGAATTCCGCGAGCTGTCCTGCCCTAGATATTTACGGCTATTACGCCTTCCCGAGTTGAGCCAAAAGGTGACCTAAACATTGCTATACTGCGCAATTGAGTGCTAGGTCTGCTTTTTGTTTTTAGGTCTCGCCTAGCGTTGCAGCGCGCATGCGCTGCTCGCTCTGCGAGACATATTGTTAGAGGAGATTTCAGAAGGGGGCTCGAAGCCCCGCCCATCATTTTCATTGGGTCGTGTCAGCGTTTATGCTAAACGCTGGCTTCCCATTGAAAATGATGCTTTTTTGTTACCGCCCTTTCTCCTTTTCGTCCGGCCCATCCGGACTGGATCGTCTGCTTTGCGGCTGTCGCGAAGCAATTTATTATCTTTAGGGGGGCCATCTGTTTCTAATTAGCATGGCCTTAGCGCGTTCGCTTTCGCGGCCGCGCGGCCGCGCTTGTTTCAGACTGTCTCGGGATGGGTACATCTTAAAAATAATCATTGGGACACAAGGACGCATGTGTAATTTACTAGGGTAAACACCCACTGGGCTTCGGTTCAGCAGTTTATATGTGCGTAGCCTCACCAATAATTATGTAATATCGGCTCCCATGCGTGTGTGTAGGAAGCATGGATGTGGGTAGTGCAGAGAATAATGAACTGCGTTCTCTACTATAGGGAACGTCCCGTGGGCACTACCAAGCCCCCTGGGTTTTTTTTTTCAGTGTTATAGTATTTTCGTAATCGTCTTTAAATCAAAAAATGAATCCATCAATGTTGGTTTCTTCATATTTATTTTATCTTCTTCATATGAATTCAGTTTCATTATGTTTCCATACAATGATATACTTTCAATGGATGCTTCATACACTCCATCTGTTCCAATGCATTTCGGGTTAAACACCCTTCTTCAGGGAACCATATGCTGTAAATTAATGTAAAACTCGACTTAATGCATGAGGGGACTTGAAACGAGGCTTAATAATGCCTTTAGTGCTCTAACTATTGTGACTAATAATGTGCCTAATGTGCTCCTGTCCATATATACATAAACGATAAAAGTGAAGGTCATGCTGTGGAACGCGTGTTTTCACTGTGAAAAATGAACAAAGGTGTCGGTTACCGTTACTCGTGACGGAGATAGTCCTAATCCTTTAAAAAAGGCAAAGGGTGCTCGATTAGTTTACCAATTTGGAAGAAGGGTGTTTAACCCGAAATGCATTGGAACAGATGGAGTGTATGAAGCATCCATTGAAAGTATATCATTGTATGGAATCATAATGAAACTGAATTCATATGAAGAAGATAAAATAAATATGAAGAAACCAACATTGATGGATTCATTTTTTGATTTAAAGACGATTACGAAAATACTATAACACTGAAAAAAAAAAAACAGGGGGCTTGGTAGTGCCCACGGGGACGTTCCCTATAGTAGAGAACGCAGTTCATTATTCGAATAGTGTACTGGACCGGAGTACACACCCAAGGAGCACACTGAACTTTATGAACTTTAAACCACAAGCAGGTTGTGCGCGTTCAAATCCATTTTGGTAGTGCAGAGAAAACATATCTCGACCTGCTCGAATACTACCATATTTATTTTGCGACGGAAGAAGCAGAGCAGAAAGTCACCAGTTCATCTCAAATGCCTCTCATTCCTAAAACCTCTAATCAAAGAATCAAATAATCTAAGAACAAGCCCAAAACAATGGTGGGAGTTTCTGTGCGGGAGCCAGGCTGCCCAGTCACTGGCGTTTATCTGTTGCTGATCTCAAAACACCCGCGTGTGAGCGCTCACTGCTCGGAAAGTTTGTGTGTAAACTGTCTTGTGGTTTGTTGCCTGCCTTGTTATGTTGGCCTAGGCCTAGCTGCCATGCTGCTTTTCTTTGCGCACGTTACATTGAGCCAGGGCTCCCTCGCCCTTTGCTCTTGCTAAGTTCTTTTGCGCTGTCTGCATTTTCTGTCTTTCACCTTTTCTCTTGTTCGATTTGGGCTCAGACTGCACAACATGTACAAGGTCACATAACAATGTATTTCGGTTCTTCCTGATATGGCCAGTCTCGCGCACCCAGACATAACATTAGGCGCAAATGCCATGAAACTTGGTGTGCCTTTAATACTGCAGTCTTTACTGGCGCTTAACACACTTGGAGGAATCATTTCCAGGGAGAAGAGCTGTGATTGTCTGCTGATGTAGTTCTGCATCTAGAGACCGAGGTATGAGGGTTCGTTAGTCAAAGCCCAGAGGTCTTCTATTTTTATAATAAACTATCTTACTGCACGGGGAGGGTGGTAATGTTATTTAGACATTTATCCACTGAGTTATGAAATGCTTTCCCCGTTTGTATTCTATGGAATTGTAACCATGCTGCTTATATTATTCATATGCATTATGCTATTAGTGCTGACACGTGTACTGTACCTTAGAGCACGTAAGTTGAAATAAATATTTTAATCTACCCTGTGTCTCTTCATACGCGCATTGTGGACAAGTACGAGTGAGTGACGAAAGAGTGTTCTTGCTTCTGCGAGTCCTGAGATAAAGATACCGTGTTCTGGGTTGTCCAATCATTGGTGCTTTGGTACTAATGGGATGCTAAGCTAGTTGGGTTGGGGTTTTGGGTGCTACGGTATATGGTAGGCAAACCACTGTATTCCGGGGTCCTATTATCCTGTGCATAGCTCTGTGTATGTGCAGAAACCCTATGACATGGCGCGGCCAACGTGGGGCAGCTTATCTGCGAGATGCTTGAGTAGTACTTGTGCTTGTCCACAAAACCCTCACGTACGCTTCCGGAGGCGTAAGTGACGGTGATACCTCCTATATTGAACGTTTTATAGGTTCTTTCAAGCTTGAAGTTATTAAAAAAGGTTACATAAATAACCCATTTTGTGCTCCCTGTTAGGTTGTCGAATACAATTGTTTAGTTATGGCTGGTGTGGCGATAGCTGCACATAGCCGAGGACCACTCCGAGAACACCTAGGTGTATACGGAGTGCCCGATGCTGGGGTCGAGTTGGTCTTTGTGGTTCAAGCCGATCCGGCTTATCACTTTGAAGTGTTTTACACTTGGATCACTTTTGAGGCGGTGGATGCAGGTGATAAGCTGTTTCATGAATATAAACCCACCGCTATTCCTGCTGCCTATCGACCCTATACTAATCTTGAAGTGCCTCTCACGGCTTGGCAGCACCGTATTTGGTTTAATGGCGCCCTCCCACAACCAACTACCGCAGTTCGTTTAGGCCCCTTATCCATTGAGGGGGCCACTTGGCCTGTATTGGCCGGGTATACCCCGCATCCAAATTATCTGGCATTACCGATTGCGGAACTGCGCACTATGCATACCGAACTGGTGCGAGTGCATAGAGCCTTAGTGACATACGTTACAGGTAGTCTCCATGGAGCTGCTCCTGTAGTCGCTGGCCAACCAGCTGTTGCAGCTGGAGTGACCATAAGTCCTGTCATGGTAAATTCTGTGATGGGCAAACGTCCACAAAATAAGGACGATTATCCTTACTGGCTTGCAGAAAAGTTCGATCAGATAGAAGCGGTGTTTCCACATACATCCCCAGTGGATAAACACCGCATCCTTACGATAAGTTTGCCAAAAGACTTAATCCCCGATTTGACATCATGTGAAAACTGGGGTAAGGTATTCGCAGCAGTTTATTCAAAATGTTTTGGTACTCCTTCCATGACGGTTCTACCCTCTGTAATTAAAAAAGTACAGGACGAACATGGCCCTGAAGCGGCTGTGGAATTAGGGATGAGACTAGTGGGAGTGTTTGATGTAGTAGCTGAACTGATCCTTGGAAATGTCAAGGGCGATGCTATGAACTTTCAAGTAGCGAATGCTTTGGCTTTGGTCCCAGAGTTGGACAGGCCTCGCGAATTACCGAAAATTATTGCCCGGGCTTATAAAACAATTGGAAGAAATAGCCTAGGCAACAAGCCTTTTGTAAAAATGCAAACTCAATCGCAACCACAAATTACACAAACAAAAAGTACATCTGAGAAAGATGATAGACCAGTCTTCACTAAAAAGAGTTGGAGACAGAAAAAACAGGGTAAGCAACAAAAGAAGCCGGGGTCGAGAGGCGCTTCCCCAGTTTCGGTTTCTTCTGAACGTACTTATGATTTACGTGATAGGTCGAGAATTAAATCACCAGAAAGGTTTCAGAGCTCTGATACGCGTTCTCCTCGTTCTTCACAGGCCCAGACGTCGTCACAGGCTGGTGGAGGAGGACGGCAAGATAGAGGAAGGGGCCGAGAGGCTCCCCAGGAGCGAGACCAACCTCGACAACAAGTCAGAGGGAAAGCAGAAGACTTTCACCTTTCTCGACCGCAATTTCAGAAGAAAAAAGTTGCCGCTGTAACAGCGAAATATGCCACAGACCGTGAGAACGAGACTCCTGAATTGGACGTGGGCAGTGACCCTCCTAGACAGCGCCGCGGAAGTTACCATAGTGCGGGAGGCGCTACGTCCTCATATGGAGGCGACAGCAACTGAAACATTCGTTACTGTAGAGACAGCTGACACCAGAGTGGCACCCCCTGACAGACTTTACAACATAGTCATCCAAATTGAAGGTGATATACCGCGTGAAATAACAGGGATTTTTTGGGAAAATCTAACCTTTTCATATGACATTTTGTTAGCAGAGGTGGATTGGCCACCCCCATTCGTTCTCGCTGCACATGAAGGAGAGGAGGTAATCCTTCCAAGCTTTTCACGGCATGTCCCAAAAGACAAAGCTGAAGCACTTGCAGCTGAGTGGGCTGTGTACCTGGCTCCAGCGTTATACCGCAACCATGTGGGATGGGATGTAGAATCACCTCCCCATGCAATACCTTTGCGGTCACTACCGCAGCCACAACCCCAATATCCCATCAAACGGCAGGCAAAAGGCCCCGTCTCCGAAATTCTGACACAGTTGGAATATCAGGGAGTAATCGAACCATGCGTATCACCTATGAACAATCCCCTATTCGTGGTTTCTAAACCCGATGGATCGTACCGCTTAGTTTTGGATTACCGGCATTTAAATTCTCATTGTCGGAACTTTGCGGTGCAGAATACACACAGTTCTGCGCTTGTAGACAGTCTTGTTCGTAAAAAATACAAAACGACACTTGACCTTTCAAACGGTTTCTACACGCACAACCTAGCCCCGGAGAGTGGTCAATGGACCGCATTCACATCCGGTGGTAAATTATTCCAGTTCCGGCGTTTACCCATGGGCTACAAAAATAGTCCGGGTGTATTCGCCGCCCGTGTTGTCTCTTTGCTAGACAGCATAGACCAAGATGCATGTTCGTACGTTGATGACATTTATCTGACGGACGACGAATTATTTCCGCATCTGTCCCGTGTGGACCGCATTATTCTTGAATTTGCGGAGCAGGGTTACAAATTTAACTTTGCTAAGTCACACATTGCTGAATTTACCGTTCTGTTCTTGGGCTATGAGCTCAACAACGAAGGTAAGGGCTTAGCCCCCATTTCTTGGAAAAATGTGCACATTTGTGCCCCCCAAATACTCTGAAGAAACTTCAGTCTTTGCTGGGTTTCCTGAATTTCGGGCGTACTTACATTCCCGAATATGCCCAGCGTATCAAGCCTTTGTATGCTTTGATACAACCTACTTATTCAAGGTCTTGCTGGCTGCCTGAGCATACCTTGATTCTGCAGTCTTTGCAGACAGACCTATTGGAGTCTAAATATCTTTTGACTCGTGATAACCACACAAACCTGGTGATTAGAATAATTCCGGGGGCGGTGGGATTCACGTACTTAACCTTTAATGAAGGTGATACAGTACCCATCGCATACAAGTCGCATCTGTACACTTCCGCTGAATTGCGCTTTACATCTGTCGAAAAAGTTCTAACTGCAGTGCAAATGGCGATTCTAAAAGAACGCGCACTGGCACAGGGAAAGCGAATTCTGGTGGTAACACCCTGTCCTGCCCTAGAGGCAGTAACAAAGGCAAGTGTACCGAACTCAAAAGCAATGCATCCCCGTTGGATACAATGGGCTACATCCTTGACGTCATCAGACGTCACCTTTATTTTCGATTCTTCTCTTCAGACTCAGGAGTTCTTACAGTATGAATTCGTTCATCCTCCTCCTCTGTTTATATTGCCGCTTGAGGATTACAAATGTGTGATCTACACAGATGGTTCGGCGCAACCGGCCACTGGGTCCAAGCACGCTTATTCAGCTGCATGTGCTATTGTTGCGGGTTCCTTTGTAAATGGAACGTTCAAATCCTCTGTAGTGCACACTCGCACACTTGGAGATAGTACCGCACAATTGGCCGAGCTGCATGCATTGCTACTTGCGCTTGAGTTCGCTTCTCAGGATGAGACCACTCTTATTGTATGTGATTCCTTCTACTGTGTACAGTCTTACAATGACAATCTGTTTTTCTGGTCGAAAAATGACTACAAGGACGCAAAAGGGAGCACAATTAAGCATAAAATGCTTTGGGTTCGAGTGGCAGAATTGCAACAACGTCTGCCCCTCACACAGGTGGTTCACACCTTAGGCCATCAGCGGGTGGGCGCACACGCTATTGGTAATGATCTGGCAGATGAAGCTGCCCGTTCGGCAGTAGTCACGTGTTCAGTAGCAGCGGTTACCAGGTCCATGTCTAAAATTGACTCTGTTATTCTAGCAGCTATTGCTGCAACAAAGGAAGGTGTTAATTACCCTACAGGTTTTCCTTCCAAGTATTCTTACAAGTTAAGTCCCGAACAGGTTCCTTATGTAACAATACCTGACGTTGGAGATCGGCTGATCCCCAACGCGGACCGCAGGAGTGCCTTGATATCAGCTGCACACGAAGGCATGGCTTCTGCTCATGCAGGTGTGTCAGCTACAGTTTCCATCTTGCAGCAGCGTTATTGGTGGCGTGGATTGTATAAAGACACCCGTGCTTTTGTGCTTTCCTGCGACGTTTGTCAACAGATTAAGCCTTCCACGGTAACACGCCCTCCACAGACCCCGCTCTGCATTGCTAACAGACCCTTTGGGTGTGTTTACTTGGATCACTGCGGTCCATTCTCATCAGACACTGCCTATAAATACATCTTAGTAGCAGTGGACTCGTGCACACGGTTCCTCTGGGTCTGGCCACAACGTAGTGCTGACGCTCGAAATGTAATCAGGGATTTGCGTGTCTTTGTGGGAATTTTCGCATGCGGCACCTTCCATTCGGACCAAGGTCCGGCGTTTGCCTCTAGGGCTTACAAGGATGCAATGGCTTCGCTTGGGGTGCGGGTGAAATTTTCGTCTCCGTATAGGCCTGAGGGCAACTCTATCGTTGAACGAATGAACCGTGACTTAAAGCAATCCTTAACAGCTAGAGTTATAGGTACTGGCAGGAACTGGCTGGCCCACTTGTATACCGTTCAGCGTGCACTTAATAATCTCCCTAGAAGACCTCTGGGTGGGCGGACCCCATACGAAATGCTCTTTGGCATAAGAATGTTTGTGCCTGACCTTGAGGGTCCAGACATCGCGGCGCAATCCGCCAAGTTTGATGTAGATAATCATTCTGCTATGTTACAGGACTTACAAGAAGCCCGAGACAAACTTGCAACTACACATTTGCCTTCAGCCACAGATCCTGCGTTGCAGATTCCGGTAGCCGGCTGGCTTCCAAAGGTTGGAGAACTGGTTCGAGAGAAGGTTGAAAACAAGAAAGAATTCGGCCCCTCTTTTCGTGCACCGGTTCCAGTTCTGGGCTTGAAGGGAACACGTACAGTCATTTTACCACCGCTTCCTGGTCGCAAGGAGAACAGATACATCTCAGTGGAAAATGTCAAGCTACAGCGCCTGGCCGATCCTGAATAGTGTCACACCAGCGGTCTCTTGTCCTGCCATTTATCGGACATATGTTCGTGGCCCATCTACACGAACGGTCGCTGATGCTGTAATTGAGATGGTTGATTTGCCTGAATCCTCTCCTTTGCCTGAAACTATAATTGATCCCCAACTCTCCACCAACATCGACGAGGACGAGTATACCTATCCTACATCTGAATCGGTGGCGCATCAACCAACAACGCCACTTGGCCCGACTCGTTATTCCTTTGATTCGGATTCCACCTCTTCAAAAGTCCCATCCAAGTTCAGTATTTTTGTATCCTGGTTTAGAGACAATTTTTTGATTCCACCCTGGACATACATCTGGTTGGTACTTTTCTTGATTTTTTTGTTCATGTCCATTGGCTTTGTCACAGTGTTTTTTCTACTAATCAATGGTCACTATTTACCTGAACGCTCTGCTGTAGACTATGTTTCTGGAACTTTGGCTCCTCATTCCTCGTCTCACATCATGAAGCGTGACCACACATTTGTGAACATTTCAGCTTTTCCAGTTGCTGATGGCATCGTATGGGATGCAGTGAACTATCAAATCCATGGTCCGACGGAAATTATTAATGTACCTAATGTCCTTCGTGTTTCAATGGGTGATGTAGTAAAAAATAACATTCATTCTGATGATTGGGATGTGCATGCCGTTGAAGCATTGTTTGCCGATTTAAAATATTATGCATCTTTTAATGCTGAAGATTTATATATGAATTCTGCGAATTATGCCGATTTGTATTGTTACCAACATTGGGGTAATCATTTTCTCCATAAGCCAAGTGCCCTGCGTAGTTCTGTTAACTACACCCAATGGGAACATTGTCCAAACCCCTTGCCAGGTAGCTCACAAACTCTTCGAAATAAGTTTACCTATTTTACTGATTTTAATCGGTCAAACCCCGCATCCTATTATTTTAGACTAAATACCACGTCAACTCAGAAAATTATGTTAACACACACCAAATTGCTTTATTCGGGTTCCTTTTTAAGTGCCCTAGCAGTGGGTGGTTATGAGTACTGGGAGGATACAGTAGATTTGAAATCTATTTGGGGCTCCAAGCCATGGCAGGTACAAGGAACCGAGGCATTGCACCGTGCTTGCCTTATCCCTACCCAAATTATGTTCCTAAATGATTCTATTTATCAGACTACGTGTTGGGGCTTAGCTACCACTAAACAATTAAACACGCCCTCAATTCCATCCCTGTCGAGTTTTCCCAATGATAGCTCACGTCTTAACTTGTCCCTGGCGACCCTACAGGCTCTGTTACAGAATAATTCGTTTAATGTTTCCGAAATCGACCTGTCACCCTGGTTGGTATGGCCTATATCATCTAATGCATGTCAAATGCGTTTTCACGACTCAGGTACTAGCTACACACAGGATAGGCCTGATCCGAGATTTACTGCTTCCCGTACTGTCACTACATATTCTGTTGGTAAATTATGCAAACAATGGCTGCAACATTCGTCCCTTGATTCTGTTAAACAACATTTGTCCCTCCTTTCAGGCAATATTGATCTGTCCGACTTTGTTTTGGGACCTCGTGGTCCCCGACCTAAGAGATTCATTTATGAAACGTATAATGAACTCTGGAAGCTGTCACAAATTGAAGCTGCTTCCCGTCTTCGGGAAATAGATCAAGCAAATTTGGAAAAGGTGCTTGCTGTTGTTGACAATAGTATTAATACCCTGTCTTCTCGCATTTACACTTTAGAGAATATTGTGTCCTCTGTTGTTGATATTGTACAAGATGATGTTTCTGTGTTATATCATGGTCAGAATCAATTGCGCTCAGTTATGCAGTTTGCATGGACTTTACAAACGCTCAAGTTAGGTAAAGTTCCTTGGCATTTTTGAACACCTCTGCCTTGTTTCTACCTTTTAATTTAACTGACAAACAGCAATTCATGTCCATGAAAGATGCAACTTACACTTTATTACATATCGAAAAGATGGATCCTTTGCCGTTCTCTGTTGCAGAACTCGATTCTGCTGTGTGGCTAGTTCATGGGGTTATCGCTTTACCTTTTTCCTTGTTTGAATTTGACTCGTGCATGAAACATTATCCTGTGGGCCGTTACCAGCCCTTGGGCAGTGCTTTCCTGCATGAACTCTGGTCCTTGCCTTTCATGTATAAATGCCTTCGGGACGGCAAGGAAGTTTTTCTCACGGGGGAGTCCTGCGACTCGACTATGGGTCATTCGCTTATTTGTAAACACATTAAATTGCATGGCTCATGTAGCGTTTCCGCTCCTAATCTTGCTTGTGTGCTGAAAGGTATTCCTGCTCCTGTTATTTCTCCTACTTTCACTCTCCTTTCCAATGGTAGTTATTTACTTTTAAATAACGAAAACTGTTGTGGCCTGCAGGCTGGCATTCCTTACATTGTAACAGTTTCGCACAGGGTTGTCTGCTGCAAAAATGTGCTTTTTCCTCCCCCTCATGGCAAGGTTGATATCTCTATTTGGCCTTCCATCCCTACCATGGAGGCAGATTTCAATAGACTGAGCAGAATAAAGGCACTATTATTGAACGAGGAAGTTATGCTCACGTCCGCCCGGGAGACATTCATTCTCCAGGTGGCGAGTACCCACAGTGAAATACAGGCCCTTTTGAACACTAATCTCCCCCAACATTTTGGGGAGTTAATTCATCGTATTTTTAACGCATCTAACACTGAGGGTCTGGTACACTTTTTTAAGGTCGTGGGGTCTGGTTTGGTGTCCTCCTTCCAAACTATTTTTGGTGTCATCCCGGCATTTATTCATTCTATTTTTTCCAGCGTCTTTGGCGGTTTCCCGTTGATCATCGCTTTGGCGGCTGGTGTCCTGCTATTAATTTGTTTTCTGCGCAATGGCTGCTCCCCGATGGGACCTGCTCGATCCGGACCGCCTCCAGCTGCTCCGTGAGCGCCTTTTGGCTGGTTTTGGTGTCTTGCCATTGGCGACACTGAGTGTGTCATATACTCTTTCTTTTCGCTTTGCGTATTTCACTTGCGTGCAACCTGTAATGACTTGTGTCCGCTGTCCTTTCACCTGGACTTTGGATTATTGCCTCTCCAATTCGTCATTGTCTGTTCCGGATTTTGTTCAGTTGATGGGTCCCTTAGAGGCCCATGAGCAGGACTGTTCCGTTGCCGGCTGTATGGCGCGTGCGGCTGCACTGGGGATTTTGGCGCAATGGGATATCTGGGCGGCTGCCCAGGATCTCCTACATCAAAGCTATTTCGATTATCACGCAAGTTGTCCCGCATTGCTTTTGGATGCTCCCTCTGCTGAGGAGCATTCCTGCTCTTTTGATCTCATGGATTGGATGGCATCTATGTTTTTTGACGATTCCAATGATGTCCTCTTGGAGGGTATGGCTTTTTTCTGCACTTACACTTTCATGGATTGACTTGTCCTCCGCCGTTTGGGCGCTCCCTGTGCTCTACTGGATTTTTTTTTTGGCCCTCTGTCCTGGCCGCCGGACTGTCCAGGGAGGGTGTCTTGTGGTTTGTTGCCTGCCTTGTTATGTTGGCCTAGGCCTAGCTGCCATGCTGCTTTTCTTTGCGCACGTTACATTGAGCCAGGGCTCCCTCGCCCTTTGCTCTTGCTAAGTTCTTTTGCGCTGTCTGCATTTTCTGTCTTTCACCTTTTCTCTTGTTCGATTTGGGCTCAGACTGCACAACATGTACAAGGTCACATAACAATGTATTTCGGTTCTTCCTGATATGGCCAGTCTCGCGCACCCAGACATAACATTAGGCGCAAATGCCATGAAACTTGGTGTGCCTTTAATACTGCAGTTTTACTGGCGCTTAACACACTTGGAGGAATCATTTCCAGGGAGAAGAGCTGTGATTGTCTGCTGATGTAGTTCTGCATCTAGAGACCGAGGTATGAGGGTTCGCTAGTCAAAGCCCAGAGGTCTTCTATTTTTATAATAAACTATCTTACTGCACGGGGAGGGTGGTAATGTTATTTAGACATTTATCCACTGAGTTATGAAATGCTTTCCCCGTTTGTATTCTATGGAATTGTAACCATGCTGCTTATATTATTCATATGCATTATGCTATTAGTGCTGACACGTGTACTGTACCTTAGAGCACGTAAGTTGAAATAAATATTTTAATCTACCCTGTGTCTCTTCATACGCGCATTGTGGACAAGTACGAGTGAGTGACGAAAGAGTGTTCTTGCTTCTGCGAGTCCTGAGATAAAGATACCGTGTTCTGGGTTGTCCAATCATTGGTGCTTTGGTACTAATGGGATGCTAAGCTAGTTGGGTTGGGGTTTTGGGTGCTACGGTATATGGTAGGCAAACCACTGTATTCCGGGGTCCTATTATCCTGTGCATAGCTCTGTGTATGTGCAGAAACCCTATGACAAAACATATAGCCTGCATAGCATTTGGTTGCATGGCGAATTTTGTACCAACATGTTTTGTGAAGCTTTTCTAGTCACAATGTCTAAAGTTGCAAAAAAATGTTATAGCACGTTTACCAGGTTTGCAGAATTCTTCTAAGCACAACACTGCACAGGAAAAGAACCATGATTTCAGAGAAGCATATCAAATGCAGCGCCATTTTGTTACTGTTAAATAACGATATGTGTGAAATAAATTATCGCAAAACTGCCACAGGCCTGGCAAAGTGAAAAACTCTGCAACATTAGCGAGGTTGCAGACTATTTGACAAATAATTGCAAAGGATGCATAAAAAAAACACAAGCTACTAATATTTATATGCAAGTTTTCAACCAAATGCCAGATGAGAGAAGAAATGAAACACTGACGGCCTACGAACAAGTACAAATTTTAAGGTCCTGAGAGCAGCTTTTTTAAGGGAACAGGGACTTTTCATACGTAAGCAATGGAGTTATACAAAAACGGGTCTCTAGAGTAACTATATATTTAAGGAGTACAGAACACTAATCTAACTAGTTCCTCCTTTCAGCGAAATGGAAAAAACGTATAAAATACAAAATATATATACAAACGCAAGCACATAAAGTGAGTAAAGTAAAATAATCATGGCTTCGTCATTCCCTATGCACACATGGGTGGTGACGAATACGCGCCCAAAAGTCATCATGCATGCACGCGCATAGGGAATGTCACAGCTCCTACATCTTCGAGCAGCCTCATGACGTGTACGCTTACATTTGCGCGCATTTTTTCTCTTTTTTTTTGTTGATGCTGCACAGTAAGCATTGGCAAAGCCAATAGCTTTGTTGATACTTGCTTAGTGCTATTGACATGAAATCTAAGGCTCACCAGCCCGGCCCCCACCTAAGCCCCCCCCCCAATCTCACAAACCATAATCGTTTTCCCCCCGTTTCCAGAAATCTATGACACCTACAACAGCAGGCCATGTGTGTGATATATAAACGGCATACAGCTTTTGTGGGCTGAGCCACTTCCTTCTAAAGACATTAAATGGTAACAGAGGACACAGGCTTGAGCGCTTCATCTTTAGTATCGAAAAATGAGTATCAGGCGCTATAATGCTTTTTTGCAGTTTGATGTAACGCAAACTTGACCCAAAGGTTCTGGATCGCTTTACAAGAGCACCAGTTACATTACCGGGGTTCTTTTTTATTATTATTTTAAGGCACAGGGTGATTAAGCGATTTTCCTTGAATCACGGGATGTTGAGTAGATTACGAGATTCGAATTTGGTTTTCCAGTTCCAAAGTTTCTATTTAAGAGTCAATGGAACTCGATGTAAGAAGGTGCGTGCGTGTGTGTAGATAGATTCTGTTTTTTATGAGACATACTACCCTGCTGTGCTAATATGGCTGCCGTCATACCAAACCGCACCATGGGGAGTTGGCAACGGGACCGTGGGCAATAAAAAACCCCAGCCTGAGGTGGGCCGCCTGTACACGGAGGCTGGGCATGGGGCTCCTGGCGTGGATCTTACGCACGGCCATGGCATGGGGTTTTTAACAGTGATTCCAGCTTCATGCCTGGACGTTGCCCGTCCTCACCCTTGGAGCATGCGGTGAGGTTTATGAGTCACACATCCTCTGTTGCTTGTTTTACTGCCTATCCCTGCAGGGCTTTTCTTCCCGTTTACAATCCGCGCTCCCTCCAGCACAAAGCAGGCCAGCGTGCAAGCGCGCTGACCTCTGACCCGCAGGTTACACATTGGTGCTATAATTACACACCATCAAAGTGCTCTGCAGATGCTTTACATTTCCAGCTTAGTGGAAAGGGCAGCGGCTGGGGCCCTGGGGCCGGCCGTGAGGTGGCACCGGTGATGCCCGTGCAGGGAAGGCGCAGGGGGTGAAAGAGCGCAGGGTGGCACTGTGGCGTTGCTCACTCGGTCCGTCACATCAGTGAGAGGGCTGCCGCAGAAGTGTTGGGGCGAGGTTGTGGTCTCACGGCTAGAGTGCCTACCTTGGAGCTGGGAAACCAAGGTTCGAGCCTCGGGGTCCACTCCACATCCTGTGATTCTGGGCATATCACTTAATCTCCCCGTGCCTACCAAAACAAGCATTTGCAATGCAATAGGTCTCGCATTTGCGAGACTTTGAGCTACTGGCATTGTAAATGACAAACCTTTTACCTATGTGTTGGTTTTGAAAACATATAAATAAAAGGCATTGTCATTTACAATGCCAATAGCTTAAAATTTCGCAAATGCGAGACCTATTGCATTGCAAATGTGTTATATCGTAGGTAAGTAGTTCCAGTAGTCTTGGTTAGGTTACAGATGATAAGTTTATTGATCTTAGATGTTCAGATAGGTTTTCCAGTATAGATGTAATAAAGCCCCACCAGGAGCAGCTTCTCTGCCGCTCAGCCCAGGATCCAACTGACAGTCCCACTCACAGCATACCCAACATTCCAATGACATCACATTCACACTAACATTCTACTCTCACTGGCTGAACAGCAGAGGCAGAGAAACAGGGAAGATGTAAGGTAGAAACCTAGATATAACACACCTTCCCTCTTTATAAAATGAACAAAGAGAAAGCAAATATAAATAGTAACATTGCAGTAACATCACAGTAATACTGAAGAAACTTGCCAGAAGAAGTATAGCAAATTGCACATAAGTTATGAAAAACATGCTAAAATAAGCAAGTAGAAAGGTGATGTAAAAGGAAGCAATAAGGAAAAGAAATTGCAAAATGTAA
The DNA here is from genome assembly GCA_963921515.1 of Calotriton arnoldi. Lineage (NCBI taxonomy): Eukaryota > Metazoa > Chordata > Amphibia > Caudata > Salamandridae > Calotriton > Calotriton arnoldi. Next base: position 2,905,792 of record CAWUFW010000262.1, read on the forward strand.
ACGGTAATGCAATGAGTAAACACGAAGATAGAGTAAAGGAAATTGAAAACTAGAAAAGACACACATCTCCTTCCTTAGCAGAGCAAAAAATTGAAGCAAGAAGTTTCAAAAGGAAGGAAATAGTAAAAGAACGTACATACATGAACAAGAAAGAGGTATACCACGAAAAATTAACAAAGAAATAGTGCACCAATGTAACCACCACAACCACACCAACTGGCCAGACTGGCGAGGAGGATGGAAACACTGAACACAGCAGGAAGAAGGAAAACGACAAGAACAAATGTAAGCAAAAGGTGACCAGCACCCAAAACAGAAAGCAAGCAAAGGTGAATTCCAAAAGCAGGAAGAGAAAAACACCCAAACAGAAAGCAATCATAAGTAAATAACGGGTGACTTACACCCTACCAGAAATCAAGCAGAGGTGAAAACACAAAATAGTGAATCCCCAAGCAGTAAATGCAAGGAAAATGCGATCTGGGTGAGCTGCACCACACGTAAATCAAAAGTACAGTCACACCTCAAGTTAGACCATGCATGAAAGTGCAAGGAAAATGCGATCTGGGAGAGCTGCACAACATATAAAGCAAAAGTACAGTCACACCTCAAGTTAGACCATGCATGAAAGTGCAAAGAAAATGCGATCAGGGAGAGCTGCACAACATAAAAATTAAAAGTACAGTCACACCTCAAGTTAGACCACATATGAAAACCTGCGCACAATAAAACAAAATCATGTAAAGAATCAGAGGAAAAGAAAAATGCTCCAGGGAAAGTGCGATCTGGGTGAACTGAACTACACAGCAAATAAAATTCAGTCACACCTCAAGTTAGACCACTTATGAAAACTTGCGCACAATATAACAAATGCACCGTAAGTAAAAATCATGTAAAGAATCAAAGGAACAAGAAAAATGCTCCATAACAAAGTACAGACTGCAAAACGTAAGAACCTGCATGCCATGCAACAAATACATTACTAACACAGTAGCATGTATAAAGTAATATGATCAAAGGTACATCCAAGAATAAATCAAAACAGGTAAATAAGTAAACTTTAGCATGGTAACATAGCAAAAAATCAATGTAGGTATACGTAGAAACATAAAAATGCATAATAATAGAGCACCGTAGTAATGGGAGCCAAAGATGAGAAAATGAACATGGAATAGGCAATATGGCAGTACATTAAAGAAATGTAGCACAGTATTAGTTACAGAAATAAAAATGATAAAGTTGGTATAAGTCTCAAAACAATGAACTAAAACAAATAAAGTAGTCACCGTGGTCCGTAAGAAAACATGCTGGGCTTACAGAAGATGTAGCGATAAGAAAACAGTACCTTGGTTGAAGATTACCCTATAGAGGACGCTGGCAGTAAGCGCTGTAAGGTAAAAATGAAGAAGAGTGACTTCACTCCTTGAGATATGTCACATCTAAATAAATACAATTGCTCCGGCATGTAGAATGTAAGGCAAAGTGACAGCTCCAAATAAATGATGAATCCCTTGAAAATTCAGTTTCTCAGACGAGAAGTACGGAGGCAGTGTAACTGAAGCGCACTGCGGAGGTGCACAAGACAGCAAGGCCAGGAGAGGGAAACTGTCAGCAAAGCCCAGGTGCTGCATGACATCAACGCTTGAAATACTTTATTGGCACGCAAGAAAAGAAAAACGTGGTTGGCAAGATGCTGAAGTACGTTGAATCCTGCGAGACACTTCATATGCTGAGAACAGCTTGATGAGTCCAACCGCAAGATGGCGGCACGTTCGGTGACGCAGTGCTGGGTGGTTGTAGGCAAGTGCGTGCACCCAAAATTGCTGCACGGTAACGCTGAGACGGAGAAGGATTCGAAAGCGTCACTGAAGATCAGAGGATCCACGAGAAGGTAAGAGCGCGTGCTGAGCATGGCGCGCGTTGTTTTTCAAACCACGACAGGACGGTTGAACTGCCAAATGTAGAGGGGAAACCGAGACCCATAATTAAATCAATTATGATTTACCTCAAAATGTTCACAATACTTGCCACCAAACAGGATCCATGTAAAGTGTCAGCGAGTAAGCAAAGCTCAGTCTCTGGGGTGTCCAAAGTTGATTCTTGGCATAGTTGATGCTAGTCACTGGTTCCACGAAAGCATCCCAAAATACACAACGGGTTTGGGAAGTGCTCCTCCTACACCTCTGATGTAGAGCCAGGGTACATCGGCAGTTTGTATGGATGGCGCTTGCTCAAATTGCTTGCTGGGTGCAACGTTAGTGTTTCCCATGTAGAAAGAGTAGGTACACAGGATGAGGTACAGGCAGTATTTGGCAGACAAAGGCAGCAGGAATCAGGCAGGAAGAAGATGTAGCAGGAAACATGCGTCCTGTAAAATGGGTTCTTAGATATAGTGCCAATCTTTGAAGATGCCGGATCCACACAATGGTAGAAATTTTAAAGTAGCAGGAATCAGGTTGGAAAGACATGTAGCAGGAAACATGCCCAGTAAGAAGCAGGCAGTAGAAATCAGGCAGGAAGAAGCAGGTAGCAGGAAATTTACGCCTTGTCTATGGGCTGTCCGGTGAATATGGACACTGGTGGGGCGGGAGGGCGTAAGATCCTTAGGTAAGTTCTTTTTTAAGTAAAATCTTGTATAAAAGTACCTTTTCAAGCTTGAAGTAAGTCCTCACGCATGGTTTTGAATCCAACTCGTCGCTAATTTATGTTATATCGTAGGTAAGTAGTTCCAGTAGTCTTGGTTAGGTTACAGATGATAAGTTTATTGATCTTAGATGTTCAGATAGGTTTTCCAGTATAGATGTAATAAAGCCCCACCAGGAGCAGCTTCTCTGCCGCTCAGCCCAGGATCCAACTGACAGTCCCACTCACAGCATACCCAACATTCCAATGACATCACATTCACACTAACATTCTACTCTCACTGGCTGAACAGCAGAGGCAGAGAAACAGGGAAGATGTAAGGTAGAAACCTAGATATAACAAAATGCTTGTTCTGTTCAGACATCCTGAATGGGGGAGGAGATGGGAGGGGGGAGGAGAGGGTTGGGGGAGGGAGGGGGTGGGAAGGTTCTTTTTGGTATTATTGTGATGCTCTGCGAAGCAATACGATGGTTGCCGGCCTATGACCTGGGCCTCATTTCTCAATGCATCTTGTTTGTTGATAAACCAATAAAAAGATTTCAACCTAAAATCAATGGCAAGAAGTGATACACTTTTGTCAGTGCAGTCTCTACCGCCCAAAGCGTTATCCACAGCAACTAACAGCTGAATCCTATGAAAACCCAAGCACGTGCAAATGCTGTGTGCATGCGTTACACATTAAATCCAGACCTACTGCATTCGCAAACGCTTGATGCCATTTGAAACACAAGCCTCACAGTAGGTATCAAATGTTTAAAATTAAAGGTGATTCCACATTTTCAGCCCTAATGATCACATGTAATAAACAGGAGCGGCCCGTGCAGGTAAGAGCGGTTGGCCGGTTGGGAGTGGATTTCGACAACAAAGGAAAATTAGTTATTTAATTATTTTCCCTCGTGGTCGTCTGGCGAAATCCCCACCCCCTAACCCGGCCTCACCACCCCAACGCTCTTACCTGCACGGGCCGCTCCTGGTAAGAAAGTTTCCCAGCGCCAAAGGAGGGGGGGGGTGGCTGCAGTTGCATTATGTTAGCATTTGTCATCCTAATGTCACCTCAATGCGCCGAGGAAGAACAAAATGGATTTGGGGCTTGTGGATGGAGTGGCAATCCCCATTTGCTAGCATTATCACACTAGATGGAGTGGTAGCATCTTGTTGGAAGGCGTCCTACGGGCACCCGACCAGCAGGAAAGGGCTGAGGGAGCCATTCCAAGTAGAAATCACAGAGGAATCTAGAATTTGTCCCTGGAGGCTGCCCAGGCACAGCTGGCTCCCAAGATCATAACTGGCCTCTGGCTTTACCACAGCTTTCAGACTGAATAAGGCGCCCGTTTTCCCTAAATCTGACGAAGCATGTGTCTAGCAATAGGGTTGTCAGGGACACAGAGGGAATTGTTTGAAAACGGAGCCACAGGGACTTTGGACAGCAATCTAGTAATGCAGAACTGTGGCAGAGATAATGTCCATAGTGTACAACTGAAATAAACTAGCAGGTGTAGGCGGTTTCATTTAGTCTTTCTCGAATTACAGAATAGTTATATTCAAGGTGTCCACAGCAGATCAAGGACGTATGGATACATTCTCGATTTTCACAATAAGCACTGAGTATTAAAGTGATTTCCATTTAGATTAATTGTACCTACATTTCTTGAGCAACCTTAACATCTTGCATGGATAGGCCTTCTTAGGCCTAGGCCGGACACCCCATCTTTACGTAGTCCTACAGATCACAACTTCATACCTGTACCAATCTGTGATGTTCTTGTCTGTGTACCAATAACTTCAGAGAGAATAGCTGATTTCCAAGGGTCCTGCGGAAGCACGTCAAGGGGAATATCTGTTTCTCATTTATCTATTGCCAGTAAAAGTGTCTTTCTATGCCTCTTTTGTCTGTGAAAAGATGTTAGTAGGGTTTACAAGAGGAGTAATCACCGGTCAGCACGAAATGTGAAGACTGATTTTGAAGGACAGGGCATACCGTCACACACTGACCTTTAGTCTTCCATTCAACCTGTACTTTATTTATTTGGAAATGTTATGGAATGCTACGTGTATCCTTTCGTTTATATCAGAATGCTTCACAAGGATGAAAAACAGGAGGTATAAAGAGCTGCTTAGAGACCAGTCGGGGTAAGTAACCATGTCCCAGATTCTTTATTCATAAACCCACGTGCTAGATTGAGTTGAGCTAAAGGCAGATCTTAATATTTCGGTTTTCAAGAGCTTCCTGGACTACTTATAGCTTGGGGTCAGGTCTCAAATTGAGGTTGAGGGCGCTCCAAAGTGTAAGCCCTGGTGTCCTCAATGACCTGCCCCTGTCTTTCCTTCTCTCTACCAGGGGGAAATGTGGTTGATAAGAAGACAGTGAAAAAGGGCTGGGGTTTGAATGTAGACAGGTGACAATTTCTGCAGGTATGCTAGGCCTTTCCTAGTGTGCTCTGGGGGCCTACATTTTCTCACCCACACAGACTGGGAGTCAGTCGAGATATTTAAGGGCAGGTTTGGTGTCGGCCTGCGGGCACATACAGAATGAGGCACAGCCGGACTGCCTGGTTCTGAAGCCGTAGGAGCCTGGCGATGAGTTTTGAGAAGAGACCAGAGTGATTTTATTGCTGCAGTCGAGGCATGCCAGGGTGAGGACTCTGTGGGTTTCGCTCTATGGTCAGCGTGAACCAGTGAGGAAAGTGGACGATGATTTCCCTCAGAAGTGAGCGATGCCTTTTCAGAGTTCTGGAAATGGTGACTTTGGGAGCCAAAAAAGCATTGGCACCAAAGTGAAGCCCCAGGTGTCTTTACTAAAGAGAAGTGGGAGGTGGTTCAGTAAAAGTTAGTGAATCTGGATTAATACAAGGTTTCCCATTGTCTGGGTGCCAGAAGGTTTGGCAAAAAAAGACTGCACGTAGGGTGGCCAACTGGCATGGGCGCAAATTCAGGACGGTGAGTGTAGAAATTCAGGACAAAGGGTCAAAATTCAGGACAAAAATTCAGGACAGGAGGTCAAAATTCAGGACAAAAATTCGGGACAAAAGGTATGCTTTACAGACACATCAGTGGATGTCATGCAATAGTATATAAATAAATAGGCAAAGAACATAAGTACAAGTCATTTCTCTTGCCCGGTCCCTTTCTCCTGCCCGGTCACTTCTCCTGCCCCGTCACCGCTCCTTCCCTGTCATTTCCCCTGCTCCGTCACTGCTCCTGCCCCGTCACTTCTCCTGCCCGTTCACTGCTCCTGTCCGGTCAGCACTCCTGCTCATGCCCGATCACCGCTCCTGCCCCGTCACTTCTCCTGCCACGTCACTTCTCCTGCCCCGTCACCGCTCCTGCCCGTTCACTGCTCCTGTCCGGTCAGCACTCCTGCTCATGCCCGATCACCGCTCCTGCCCCATCATTTATTCTGCCCCGTCACTTCTCCTGCCCCGTCACTTCTCCTGCCCCGTGACTTCTCCTGCCCCGTTCACTGCTCCTGCCCCGTTCACTGCTCCTGCCCCGTTCACTGCTCCTGCCCCGTTCCCTGCTCCTGCCCCGTTCCCTGCTCCTGCCCGGTCACCGCTCCTGCCCGGTCACCGCTCCTGCTCATGCCTAATCACCGCCCCTGCCCCGTCACTTCTCCTGCCCCGTCACTTCTCCTGCCCCGTCACCGCTCCTGCCCCGTTCCCTGCTCCTGCCCATTCACTGCTCCTGTCCGTTCACCGCTCCTGCCCGGTCACCGCTCCTGCTCACGCCTAATCACCACTCCTACCCTGTCACTTCTCCTCCTCCGTCACTTCTCCTGCCCCGTCACCTCTCCTGCCCCGTCACCTCTCCTGCCCCGTCACTTCTCCTGCCCCGTCACTTCTCCTGCCCCGTCACCTCTCCTGCCCCGTCACCTCTCCTGCCCCGTCACCTCTCCTGCCCCGTCACCTCTCCTGCCCCGTCACTCTCAATGAACAACACTGGCAAATTACACAAGGCCGCAAGTTCCCCACAGTACTATGTTTGGGGAAAGCTCCTCTGTAATCACTAACTACGATCTACTGGCTCCAAGTGAGTCATGGCCTCCAAGGCACTCACTCACACATGATATGCTAAAAGGCAGACGGCGCATTGTCATCATTCGAAAGGGGATAATCAGCCTGTTCACAGTCTTTGGGAGCTCAATGACGGGCTGCTGCAGCTCTGGAGTTCAACAGAGAAGTGCGAGCTGGCCCCTGAGAACTTTTAATCTCTTGGGGCTTCTCGCAGGGGAACAGCACAGCTCGCTGTAATTAATCTCCAAAATTACGGACAAAAGGTGTCCTCAAAAGGAATGATTACGGACAGCGGAGATGACGCCAAAATGACGGATGGTCCGTGAAATTTACGGACGGTTGGTCACCCTAACTGCACGAGGTGGCACCTTGCGAAGACCAGTTTCAGCCCAGGCCTCCCTGACGCTATAGACGGTGTTGTGGACACACCATTTATAGGAGGAACACAGAAGACTATTTATAGCTCACTTTCCTGGTACGGAAGAAGTCTAACTTCCCGACTCTGCTGGCGCATGCGCAATATGGCTGCCCAGTGAGGATGACATCAGAGAACGCACGAGTCCTCCCGCGCGTTGACAACTAGCGTCTTCGGGCCTTCCCTCAATCACCGCGTACCTCAAGCCCGGGATTAGCAGCCTCTCCTCGGAACCCCAGCTCATTCCGGCTCTGTTTGCTCGGATCAACCGCCGACTGGGACTCGGCGTCTCTGCAGATTCACCACGTGGCCTATGAATAAATCGGGCATGCTGTAGAGGTGCGCACACACTCCGCTTGTCTAAATATTTGCCCAAGCTTCGACGGGCACAGAGGATGGCAGCAGAATTTTAAGTAGAAACTGGCAAGTGGCATCAGAATACCACCAAGTCCCTTTCCCCCTTGTACTGGATGTACAAAGCCTGTCTGTGTTCAAAGATAGGCTGGCTGGCTCAGAAGGCTAAGCGCTTGCTGATGTTATCTAGTGCTTGAAATGGAAAAATTGAGCTGCAGGTACCCTACATCAGAGTACCTTCTTGCTTCTGAGAAGTGCCGGTACTCCAAATAAAAGTACTGCATCTCTGTTGAGAACTGCAGGTACTCTGCCTCTCATAATAAATAAATACAGGTTCTCAGTACCTGATGGTCCCGGCCCATTTAACGCACTGCAGGCATCTATGTGGAAACTGCAGGTTACTCTCAATTCCCTGCAGGAGCTTTTGGTTTGGGGGCGAGGGAGTCCACTCTTTGCTGGACCTCTGCACAGCCAGGCAACGAAGACCCCTAGTGTGAATCAAGGACCATCTTTTGGCAGGCAAGCCAAAGCCGGTGGGACCCATGCTGAAAGCGAACTGGGCTTGGCGATGCAGAGACATGACAAAAGAACCCCTACTGAGTGCACATTGGGTTTTGGATGCAGCAAAGCATGCTGGCCAGGCTAAGACCCCTCGTCACTGGATGGAGAGCTGTCTCTTGCCCTCTCAGGAGAGAGGGAAGGCAGCGCAAGGTGACACATTTTGTAAAGGTGGTGGGGTGCCAGTGGGTCTAGTTGTCTCCTGGAACTGGACATCCCAGCATCACTGAACAAGTAGCCTTCCTCAACCGGACGGAAAAGATGGAGGAGAATGAAGTCTTAGTGGAATTTTCCTATTTATTGTGGAAGATGAAGGCACTGTTATAGGTCTATCCTCTATTCAACTATATGGTTGAGAAGAAACAGCCTCCCTCTATCTTTCCTCCATGTGAGAGGACCAGGGCCGGATACTTGACCCTGGGTTGATAGTTCCCATCTTTGCCTCCCTTGTGAGCATAGAATGGTGAGATACTGACCCATGCAACCGAGTGAGACTTGACTGCCTTTCCTACTTGTGTCGAATATCTCCGCTGTTGTCTAAAAGTGCTCGGGCGGAGACGCCCCTTACAGGACTCTGGAGAGCATGCTTTCCTGCCCTGTGTTAGGCTGCTAGCATTTCACTAAATGTTGTTGCAGATTTTTAGGCCTAGCATTGGCACACACTTTTGGATTTTACTAAAATGATATAATTAATAAGGGCTTTCAGACAGCCTTCCCAGCCATTGTTCTGTTACTGTGTTAACATTTTCCTTCCGCTCACCACAGCCTACAGCATGTGGCAAAGAGTCAGCCTGCTTTAGCCACTGGTTATCTTCGATGTGAGTGATGGATTTAACCCAGATCTTTTGACTGGGGGAGAATGTTTGCATTGTCAGCATTCCGTCCATCATTTGTTTGCTGTAACACTTTTCGCCCTAAGTGGGATGGGTATGCCCAGACGTGGGTCCCTTGCTCACTGCGCCACTGGATTCAAGCTAGCCTGGCTGAAGAAGGGTGACATACCCTGAAACCGGTCCCAGGATGCTTGTTTCCGGTCCAGGGAGGACCTGGCCTGGCAGTTCGGTCTGGACTGTTCCCATGGGGCACAGGGTCAAGACTGATTTGCATATGGCTGAGTCCAAACTGGGGTGGCGTAGTGGGCAAAAGAACGATGGATTTAACCCAGATCTTTTGACTGGGGGAGAATGTTTGCATTGTCAGCATTCCGTCCATCATTTGTTTGCTGTAACACTCTTTCACAAGGAGCACCTCCAACACAAAGTAGTTCCCTTTAGTGCCAGGGACTACAAAGGCAATGTGTAGATTTTTTTAGACAAAATACATATTTTTACTTTCAGGCAATTATTATTCATAATGGTGAGTGCTCAGTAGCTCCCCCAACAACAACTTTTCACAAAAGCAATGCTGAAACAAAACAAGTATTCACAAAGCCAAAAGACTGACTGCAACACCAAACCTATTGGCTCTGCCAATGTTTGTTTGATTTTCCTTCAGTGAACACGTCAATCATGCATGTTCACTGAAGGCCTCCTTGTTAAATGGATTGAAACCCAGAGGGTGCCTCTCCAGAGGGACATCCAATGTGCACCTTTCATAATGAGAATAAGTACTGTCCACTCACTGGGTTGACTTCTAGCAGAAAGGGCAGGCCTTTTTACTTGCCGCCTTCAGAGGAGTAATGTCTGCTGGCCTTTCCTATTAAAAGGTTTGCTACACTCACTCAACCAGATGGCACGTATAATTTACATGCGTCAAGTGGGGTGCATGTGGATGCTGTGTGTGTGCTTTACTGACTGGGCACAGTAATCCATTTTGGGATTATTTTGTGTAGATGACAACTCAAAATGGAGGGCTGAAGCGATGCTCCTGATTCCCATTATTAAACCTGAAAGCTGGCCCAGTAACGTTCCTGAACCTGCCACCAGAGGGTTCACTGCAGCTGGACCTCAGTATACGGTTGTCGGAGGTCCCATATCTTCTCCTTCATTAATCAGGAGCAATATCTTCCTGCCCATCCACCATACTTCAGTGTGTCGCCCAAAGTGGGACAGGTATGCCCAGACGTGGGTACTGTGCACACTATTCCACTGGAACCAAGCTATACTTGGCTGATGAGCCCTAATCAGGGAAAAACCAGTCCTGGGTTGCTTGTGTCCCATTTGAGCAGGGTCAAGACTGATTTGCATAGAGCTAGGTCCAAACTGAAGTGGCATGGTGTGCAAAAGAAAGATGGATTGGGATGCAGCACTGAGTAACTACCAGTGACTGAGATTAATTAAAGCACCCAGTCAATCAGTTTTTTGTATACTTCATTGTGTGCCACTAAGTGAGATAGGTATGTTCAGATGTGGATCCCGTGCACACTGTGCCACTGGAACCAAACTATACCTGTCTGATGAACCCTAATCAGGGTGAAACCTCTCCTGGGGTGCTTTTGTTCTGGTTCAGGTGGAACTTGCCTGGCTGTTCGGGCTGGACTGTTCCCATAGGAGCAGAATCAAGACTGATTTGCATATGCCTGGGTCCAAAATGAGGTGGCATGGTTTGAAAAAGAACAATGGAGTGGGTTGTGACCCAAGTAATTACTAGTGGTTGAGATTAATTCAATCATTCCATCAATCACTTTTTTTTTGTATACTTCATACACCAGAAGTGTCACCCACCCTAGTGAGGATTCAGTAATTGGCCTATGGATTACTTTTAAAGTTTTGCCTCTTGTACCCTATCGGGACACTCCTGACTCTACCTGCTCCAGCTGTGTAACAGAGACTGTGGTTTTGTTACACAGAGGCAGGAGGTGCTCAGTTTTTGGAACTGTTGATGCACCCACTTCCTTCTGTTTGGAGGCCACTCAGTAGGCCTGGTATTGGGGCCCCAGGGCACCAGAAGTAAAAGACTCCAATTGACATAATTGGAGCCCAGTAATCGTTGAATGTCCTAGGGCCACGGAACCAGTTCCCACCAACAGATTATGGGATCAGGTGGGCGGGTGGACAGGACAAGTTGGGGCTGGAGAGGTCATTGTTCGGTGCTAGGCAGTAACCCAAAACATAGGGAGCTCCATAGCACAATTAACTGGGCACAACAGGGAACCCTACCCGAAGGCATCCAGAGTTGGTAGACAAACCTTGAAGTAAACATGAAATAAATGTCAGGATTGGAGTTCTAGGCCATAGAGCTGTGGACGCTGATCCCTGCAGTGAGTAGCTGGGACAGACTGGGACATGGGTCGCTCCCAGTATCTTCATGGGTCAAGGCATGGCACAACCTCTTCTCTCCGGGTGATCATGGTTTAATGTGACTTGGATAACAGGACAAGCATTGTCCATGGCATATCAGCCTAGGACAAGCAATGATGGCACCACCAGGGACTGAACATGCCCCCCCAGCTTATATTGGTGCATTTTTAATGACTGCAACCCTACCATAGTCCAGATCCAGGGAATACTAGGCCTACCCGGACAAGCCATGCAGGAGCTGTAAAGGGGTACTGACGCCATGATGATCCTTTAGTCGTTCCTAAATTAAAAAAAAAAAAAAATAGGACTAGCGGATGAAGATTTTCGATGTGCTCGGCCAAACTGTGGAACTGTATTCTAGCCGTTTTCTGTCACAAAAATACTGCCCCAGCATTGAAAAGCTCCCTCAAAACCTGGCTTTGATTGCTTCCTAACCTTTCCCACTCCTCGTCTCTCGCCATCACTAGTGCCAAGAAACCTACAGTTGTGGTGTGCTCTTTACATTTTTGTAAAAACATATCATTATGTTGACACAGTTCCTCTGCTGTGCCCGACCCCGGTGCTGCTGCCTGCTGTGCATCACGGAGAGCAACGAAATGACCTAGGCATGAAGGCCGAAGCCGCTCGTCCCGGGACAGACCTGACAGGGAGGCAGGCCCTGCCCCCGGAGATGGCGCGTTCCCTCTGAGCCTGGTACACAACGGAGCGGCGGCGGGCGCCCTCTTGGTCAAGGACAAGTCCTGGCTGGGCTCGCCCAGGACAGGCCGCGGCAGGAGCCATCTCCCCGCCTGGAGAAGGCGGGCATGGCGCCAGGCGGTCCTGGTTCAGCGCCTAGGTTGGGGGCAGCCACCAATATGCAGGCTCTTCGCTCTTTCCAATTCCCGGAGTGAAGGCAGCCCGGGGAAGATGTATGGGGGTGGGGGGAGCCGAAGGAAATCTGCAGCGGGATGGGACCGTGCTGCAAAAATTGCATCAAAATTCATGCAGGTTTGTGCGTTTTCTATATTGAATTGTGAATGTGATGAATAATTGAATAAAAAAACAACTACACGAGGATGGGAGGGGGGCGGAGTGAGATACAGAGGGCGCGATGGAGGACGAGAGACAGCGAGAGATGGAGATGCGCTGAGAGGAGACGGACGGAGAGAGACAGGCGCACAGACAAGGAAGGGAGGGGAGTAAGTGGGGTGCACAGAGATAGAAGCCAGGAGAGAGAGAAGTGCGTATGAAGAGACAGAGGGCGTGAACAGGGAACACAGGCAGGGAGAAGCAGAGGTGGAGAAAGGGGTGGATAATGGGAGAATAGACAGACGAGTGGGAAGGGAGAGGGGGCGGGGGCCGCCGAGGGCCAGAGTGAGGGACGCAGATAAGGAGCTAGGGAGAGATGTGGCGAGAAAGAGAGGGAAACAAGCCGAGGGAAAAGGACAGAGTGCGAGAGACAGGGAGAGGGAGAAGCAGAGAAGAGGGGGAGGCACAGAGAAGAACGGAGAAAAGCCAGGCAGTACCCTGATCAGGGACCACTGGGGAGGGATCAGAATAAAAGAGGGGAGAGATCTATGACAGAGCCAGAACATCAAAGAGGTGGCAGAAAAAAAGGAGAATGAAGGATGAGAGCGCAGACACGAGAAGTGAAGGAGCACATGGGGCACTCAAAAGGAGGCAGTGACAGGACATTAGAGCACACTGAAGAGAAAAGGAATGAGAGAAAGAATAAAGGAGATTAAGGAAAGAAGGGACAAGCCACAGAAGAGCAGGAAAAACACGAAACGAAGCAAAAGGAGTGAGCAGAAGGCAGCCAGAGAGCCCCGAACGGGAGGGAAGAGGGAAGCGAGAGAATGGGGTGAGAGCTGAGAGAGAACCTGGCGGCTGGGGCGGAGCACAGCGGGTGAGACATGGCCCCTGAGTATTCTCCTGGTGTCAGTCTATTTCCCTCCCTCATCGCCACTGTCTCTCCCACTTCCAGCCCACCTCACTGGTGTCTACAACACCCACTGAAGGACCACCGCCTCTGACCCCTGATGGATCCCAAGAGATGGACTAGTTGGTCGAAATACTTTGTGTTGTTCCCAGAGATCCTCCACCTGTCTCACACAGAAGGGGCAGGGTGTTGGCCTTTCAGTGGCCCAGGCCTGCTGGGCAACTGGTCAACGGCTGCCAGTCAGTTGGGCTTGTTGAAGCACCGCTCCTTCCGCTTGGAAGCCGTTCACTCTAGATGTCTGGTGTTGGAGTATAATATGGGTGGATGTGGAGTCTGTATAGAGTGAGCTGAAGGGCAGCGAAGCGCTGTCCACCATCGAAGGCAAGCATGCAGTCAGTGAGTAATAGGCCAGGCTGACTGTAATCCTGGACTACCATCTGAAGAAGGCCCAATTACCATCAAAGAAATGCTGCTGAAACGGATAACTCCCCGGATGGCTTCATCCATGTTAATGGAGTGGTCTTGCTCATCCTGGCACCTGAGGGCGCCTGTTGTATTTTGGGTATTTGAAGGAAACAATGACAGTGTTTCCATAGTACAATTTAACATACCTAAAATTTGAGAGCTCCTAGAACAGTGGAGGAATTAAAGTCCGGATGGATGGACACCGGCTCAGACGAAATGAAGCCAAAGCAGAGTTCTCTCAGCCTGCCTATGAAGCCAGCAAGATGGCTCAGTGACATGTAATGTGACTTGTAGGCCACGTGTTTCTCAATCTCGGCAGGGCTAACTCAGCTTTTCATCCTTCCGTGACCGACACATGGATTCCTATTAAAGTGGCATTAGCCTTTTAAATCTATATTATTTCTGGTACTTGGAAATGGTAAAGCTGGGACAATGAACACTATATAAAAATTGTTATCCTCTGTCTGTCCACTTATCACCTAACCCATACATCGCTCCATCAAGCTCTATAAGACTGTCCATCTATTACTCTCTTAGAGTTCATTTACTTAATTTGCATCTGTACTTTCATAGTCCAGATAATTTATGTGGTGGAGCTATGCAGTTGAGGCTTCGGTATTTCTCTCTTTTCTGAACAATTTACAGTTTATCCTTCCCTTGCTTGAAGAATGGAAACTTTCTATTTTCCTCCTGCCAAAGACAACTCAAAAGCCAGAAGTGTGTCAAAGGCGTGGTGTTGGCACAAACCGAACTGTCAAGATCCTCCTGGTACCCAGAGACGTAATGGGTCCCTCTCGGCTGCAGACACCGCAGAGATTAGTACATGTTCCTCTTACTTTACACAGGTTCACATTTCCATTTGACTAACAACCCCTGCAGATCAGCTGTCTCCTGTGCCCCCTCGAGCAATCAGGATGTACATCTCTTGAGCTGTCACTTTCTGGAGCGAGAAACATCTCAAAGTATTGAGGAATCATGCCTTGTCCCCTCGGGGCGAGACAGCAGTGCAAAAATAAAAATGTGATCATCAAGCTGTCGGACAAGCAGTCAGCGTCTCGGCAGCTGGCGGGGGCTGAGAAGCGGTGTCAAGCCAGCACCAACCGGCGACAGAAGCAAGAGAGTGATCCGATTGGTGGCATGTAGCGTGTGACATGATTGAATGTCCCGGCAGGATACGACGACTTGAAGAGACAGAATGGGTCCACGTGCTCTCATATAGTTATTACAATTTCCATTTAAGGGAAGGCTAGAAAGATGGCGGACGGTTCCTGGACATTTGATGAGGATAGTTGGGAGTGGGCGACGAAAGATCTGTATAGATGATGCAGCAACGAAGAGTTGAGGTGAAAAAGTAACAGCAGCTGGAAGGCTTGAACAAGGAGGCTCATGAATGCGAGAATATATAATGGATGGCAGTGTATGAGATTGGGAGACACAGGCGTAGCCCGCTATCATTATAGATGGAAATGAATGTGCCTACCACAGCAATTTTCCGTAAGAAGTATCACATACAGAAAATGCAACGTATTAGACAGAACAACTTACACACATCAGCCACAGCGTAGATATATATGCCTTACAGTGAGCATCCCTGTGCTCACAACAGCAAACCAATTATAGAGCATCTTAAAGAGAACACCTTATACCCACCCAACATCATTCAGATAGACCAGAAGATGGACAACACAACGACGAACTCCAGTTAAAGTACCCACATCAGCACATGTTAGGCAATGGGCAAACCAAATAACCCAGACAGCGACTACACTCGTTGCCAAGACCTCTGCCCCACCTACTAAATTTTATATTCCAATGTCGTATTAAAACAAAATGATTATAAACAAAAACAGATCCACAAATTCACCACCAACATTAAAGCTCATATACGTAACTTGACTGCTGTCTATGCTGAATCCTCTAAATCAGCAGTTCATGATAGCACTGCGAGGGCAACCTCATAGCAAAATGTATGCTTTTTTTAATGTGTGTAAAGTGAGAAAACATTGATGACAAAGTCTGATAGACCATACAGATATTACACAGACCGTGGTAACTCAAGTGGCTGTTACTGGATCTTCAAGTGGCCATTCCATCGTCCCCTCCTTGGCTTATTTTAATTATCCCAACACCAAAATGTTCAGATTCAAATACAATTTAATCTTGGACAATCCGTGTCAAGATTTAGCATCAACCTCATTTTCTAAGCCATTGTTGAACCTTTAAACAGATTTCCAAGGCAAGCTTGAATTTGTAACCATGCGTTTTGGTTTCATGAGAGATGAAAGTCCACACAAACTCTTTCTAAAAGGGCTCCTCCAGCAGCAGACATTTAAACAGACCGTTTTACCTCAAGTGACTTCTACTCGGTGCACAACCGTGGCCACCCTCCACCCAACCTCTTATTTTTAATCTAAGAAAATGCTGAAGTTTAAATGCAATTGAGCCCTGGAAAATGGTCTCTTATGTTTGCCATGTCTTCATAATGACACCTCGATAGAAATCCTTTTGTAGAAGGTACAGGTTCCTCCATGTCTGTGATGAGCTTTTTAACGCGCCCCACACAGATCTGAGGAAAAGGAGAGGGAAGTGGTGGGTGGCATGAAGAAGGGTTCATGAAAGAAAAGGAGGATATATTTATGTCCGTGTGAGTCAGGCAGTAGGAATGTGGGTTCCGGAGAAGAACAAAAGTGTGAAATAAAGATAGGAAAGGAAGACGAGAGAGGCGAAGGAGGAAAATGAGAAGAAAGTTGATAATGGTTAAAACAGCAACTAAATTGCCCCTGCAGTAATTACTAGGTTCACTGGTACACACGGTTTCAACTTAGGGGTTAAAAAGACAGAGCCAGGCCCTAATGGTGAAGTGACGCGCGTGTCTGCAGAGCACCGCTCTACCAGTGACTTACCGCGTGGCTGCTGTGCGTAGGCCCGTGTCCATGACAGGATCTGCGCTGTGACGCTCCTTCAGAGAAGGGCTTGGACTTGAAGGAAGCTCAGCTCGTGCTCGGTAGTAGTCGGCCTCATTAGCGCGCGAGATTTAAGGCTTCATTAAAGCTTAGCGCCTCTGGGCTCCACCGGGAGATAATTGGTCATAAACGTAGTTAGGTTCCCTGAGCTGCTCACAAGTGTCGAAAATAAACTTTACAGCCAATTACCCGGCAGAGGTCAGGAAGCAAGCAGTTACAACGCCACCAGAACCTTCTTCTGCTGTTGATAAGCGTGGGACATCTTCATCGTGAAGGCCATACCAGCCGTCAGCAGACATCCAGACCGGCATCTGGAAACGTGGCACTCTCACTTTTAGCTTTAGATGTCTCACCAGCCTCATGTTTTCCAAAAACATCAGAATAAAAAATGCACACATAAATATGTACGTAGATGGGCCTTCGGGTAGCCCTGTTCATCCACTGGTGTTGGTCATGTGCTGTTCATACTTTGCTTCCACTCAAAAGAGTCTACAGCATTGGGCAAAGGGTCAGCCTGCTTCAGCAACTGGCTCTCTTCACTGTGAGCGATAGCATTTTGTTCTTCCGCATGTGCGCACACACTTGAAAGTAGTCCACTTCAGTTTCAGGGATGGTTGGTCAATTTATGCCTTCATTTTATTTTTTTACTTTATTTTTTATATTGGTTCATTTTTTACTTACTTTTTTTTTAGCAAATATGCATACCATTTTTACATGGTAGAATTTTTAGGTCAAGCTAGACTGCGCATGCGCTGTCTCTTCGAGACCTGCTGTAATCAGTCTGTGAGCATCAAGCCCATCCCCTTTTTTGACATTGCTTTTCATTTGTCTATGTCAGTGTCCTTTAAAAATCCTTGCTTGCTAGTGGTCATTGTTCTCTGGGGTACTATTATTTTCTTGGTTTCCCTCTCTGTTACTGTTTGTCTGTGTTCAGCGCCCTAGTTGCTTACATTTAAATATAGCATTCTTCCTCCCACTGCCTCTTAATGCCACAGTTGTGTTACTGTCGCCTCCTGTCCCATTGCTTGTAATATTTTTATCCTTTTTTTGCAATTTTGTATGTCGATCGGAAGTTGGGCTTCATTTGGTAAGATGTTTGGTTGGTTTTGGGCTTCCTTTTAAGGGGGATTGGGCTTGTCTTACAAGTTAACTTTCATGGAGTATTGCCGGGGGAACAGCAGCGCCGAGCACGCTGCTTGCGTGCCTGTATCTTTTTATTTCTTAGTGGGGCCATCGTTTAAAGTTGGCACCAAAGTGTGGCATGTGTGTTACGTCACTACAGACGGAAGTAGCGTCCCCTAAAATGACCGATGGCCAGAGCAACCGCAAAACCTGGAACTTGGAGACTTTTTGTGAGGTTTTTTTTCATTTTTTTCCCTGCTGTGGTGGTGATTCTTTTCAACCTGAGTCCTTTCTTCTGAACAGATCTCACCCGAAGCAGTTGAAAAACTAAATTAAAAGCTGCTTTTCTACCCCTCTGTTTTACTACAGTATGTCGATGCCCATCAGGTTAAAAAAGGACAGAGAGATCATAGCGGAGTACGAGACTCAAGTGAAAGGTAAATTGCATGAGAGTGTGTGATGTTTCCGAGCCTGTCCCTTTCCTCCAAGGATGCTTGGTCTGGGCACCAGCTGAAATAATATCTCTCATTACCTGTTCTACATACGCTGATCAAAGCCAGGCTCCTGGGCATGCAGCCATGGGGGTGGGCTTACCATGCACAAGCTGCATATCATGCCCTCTCAGCTGCTGAGGTTTTGTGTCTCAGGTAGGCGAAACAGAGGGGGGTTTGTTGATTAAATAATTTGCTTCAGAAAAAAAACTATAGATTTAATCTTCTTGGGCAACAGTTAGATGAAGGCCAGTGCTACAAATTGGCAGCAGCTCTTATGCTATATTGTTATTGAATTCTGCATCTGGTTTCTATGCTCAATTATGCAGAGCACAGTTTAACTCGCATTGATTAAGGCGCACACTTTTTTTCAGGGTGACTGGAACTACCACTAAAAGGTTTCTCATCGCTCCGACCTGGAACTCCATGCCAGCTGGATTGAGGCTGTCTCCTGATTACTCTACTTTCAGAAAGTCTTTGTTGCTTGAGTTTGAAATCCTTAGAACAAACAGAAGACAAGAGGCGTTTCGCAAAACAGGAACAGTTTGTTTAATTAAACATTAGGGCTGGGAGAACAGTTAGAGGCACGAATTTGGAGGACTGTCTAATTTTACAGTCGGTATATGTCCTTCTTTTATACAAAACATTACCAGGATATAAAAGTTTCCAGCGTACCATATATGGTGAGGAATATTGGTTGCTCCCTTTGGAATCGTAAATCAATGGTCAAAAGGTTACTAAAAGTGGGTCTCGACCTCGCGTGGACACTGTGTGGCCAGTGGATACTGTGTCCAGATGTCCGGCATGGGGAGCACATGATCACTACGTGTGCTAGGTCCTTATTGGCTATGTGTTCCAAACTCATGAGGCATCTGACTTTATGGTATTTTTAGGAGCACGCGTACCCCCTCCGGCTATGTGTGCTTTATTGGGGCACTCTCCCCTGACCATTGTAATGTTGCTGCGCCTACCCGTGATCAAGGGTTTCCTGCCTGAGTGTTTGCCTGCCAGCTATACACACCTGTCACCCATCAATCAGTAATCCCGGGCCTAGGTCTCAGGTCCTGCTTGACTACATATGTGCGAGTCGAGGTAGATGTGGAGTTCAGACCAGGCGATTCTATTAATAAGGACGAGATTTCATTTTTATCGATGAACACCGATTTCCATATTCACATCTTTAAAAACCTGGCTGTTTAAACAATTGTAGCACACATGCCATACCTATCTGACATTTATAATAGCACCAGGAAACCCCTTTCTTGAGGTAACAGCGTGCTTTAAAAATGCTATTCATTCACTGTTCCTACTGGAGCAGGACTAAGGCTGATTTGCATGTGGCTTGTTGCTGTTTGAGGTGGCATGGTAGGCAAAAAAATAACGATAGTCTGGAATGCAGCCCTAGTAATTACCAGTGGAGGAGATTAATTCAAGCATTCCACATATCACTTGTTTTGTGTTCCTCAGTGTGATGCCCTAGGTGTGACAGGTGTGCCCAGATATGAGTGCTGTGTTCACTGTGACACTGGAACCAAGCTGCACCCCACTGAGGATGCCTAAATAAGCCGAAAATGGTCTAGGGTTGCATGTGACCTGTCCTGGCAGTTTGTGTTGGACACTATTGGAGCAAGATGAGCACTGATTTGTATATGGCTGAATCTTGAGTGAGATGGCTTGATGAGCAGTAAAATGATGGATTGGGACGAGGCACAAATACAAAACTGATAATGCGGCTTCACAGCCTAATTAGGGTCTAGTCTGTCATGAAAACATGAGACATTGGCTTGAGGGTACTAGGTCTTTGCAAGAGCCACAAAGCAATAATAATGCCAGAATAAGCATTCTACAAATGACTCTAGCATAATATTTCAACAGACGACACAAGGCCCAACCCTGGCACTACTTTCCAGGTACAATATCTTCCTAGTGACACCTTCTGACTTTCACTATTCTGCTCAACTAGAGTAAACCAGACTGCAAATGCACAATGTTGTCACATGTTAGATTGTATGTTTTTAATTCTATTAACATAAAATCCTGACAACAAATAATTTTCCGCAATACATCCTGGCAGAAATGAGTGCCATTCAGAAGCACTTTTCTGCCCTGCTTTTTTCAGCTTTCTCTTGCTTTATGTTCTTTGCTCCACTCTTTGCTGGTCTGTCCCCTCTTGCACTTCTCTCGAGTGTCTCTCGCCCCGCCCTCCTCCTTCTGGATCTCCTCCATTCCCCTCCCGTGCCTTCAAAATGGCAGCCACCATGCAGACATGCAGCAGGTCCACTAAGCTTGACATTGTTTGAGCGGAGACGGACGAGTGCAGTTCTCCCAAATATTACAGGCGAGATTTCTTTCTGCAGCAGATTTATAATGAATCCTTCATTGGACTACCCTTCAAATATCTAATATCGGAACCCATATTGGAAACCGACTCCCGTTTTCTGCATTCAGTCAAAGGCCTCCATTCTACCCCAGGCTTGCTATTAACCAGTACCACGCAACACCGTCTTCTGGATACACATTTTAACCAGCATACCACCAGATATTATTGACTGCCAGTACCCTCCCCTCCATAGGTGCCCGGCTGGGCCCTATGCGAGTATCCTTCATCACCTTTCACTCCCACTGGTGCTCACTACACTAATTGTCAGTCATCCCCAGGTGTCCCATCATTGATAGGTCCTGATGAGACCCCTTATTGATAGCCGTGTCGAAACGCCGTAGACAACTTGATGCGAACCAATTCTCAGTTCCTACTACTATACTAGGAGGCTGCGAACATTTATTTTGTATTAATTGAATGGTCGTTTCTGTACAAATATTGAAACCTTGCTTTTTATGTCACAAAGAGTCGCAATCCATATTGATAGGTTTCACTTGGGATACTTTACACTGGATTTTACAACAATGTGAATTTATTACATAAACTACCTTGTTTCTCTATACACTCTGTGTTATATGTCTTTTTTCTCTCTGACATCTCTGTACCTCCATTTCATTGCGATTGCGCTGATATATATTGAAGTATCAATCATTGAGTGTCCACAGGAACCTCTGTTTTTTTGTTTAATTGTAAGTACCCTAGTTCCTTGTGAGTAGGGTGTCCCTTGTGTCTCCATACACAGCAGGTCCACTAAAGGTACACCAAAGGCAAGCTTGTTTGTGCCTATCCGTTGCCCGACCGCACTGCATGCCAAGACCCCTGGCTTGCTGATCATCCACCGCAACCACAGATGTCAGTACTTGGCTGAAGTCCTCAACCTCAGATGCCCATCTCGAAATACATCCGGGCCTCCTCTACACGGACGGAAAGCACATTCACATGTCCTGCATGCCAGACCCCCAACATCAACAACAATCACCTCACCCACAGCCTCATAAACCCAACCCCCAGTGCCACCAGATAGAACACACACACTCCATCCTCAAGAGCCTCATCCTTAGTACCCGTTCTCATGTCAAGCATGCATCACTGCAAACAATTGGGGCAACATTGGTACCACTCACAAGACAACACTGACAAAGCCTGCTACAAATCAGCCCTTTAGATCTACCACCAGTGCCTCATAATCACCAAGCTCCTAGCGCTCCGTGACTGAATTTGTGACAGCTCCATTCCCGCCAAAAAAGTCTTCGACATCCTCAAAGAATTCACATACTCCTCACCAGCACCATAACAATCACCCTCTCTTGGGAACTCTGCACTCAACTATCCAACTACTTCTTGGAGAAAAGCAAAAACATCTACTACTTCGGTCCACAACTGAATCTCTCCTTCCTAGACTGACTCCACACTGAATCCAGCACCACCCCGGAAACCAGCTTGATCTGTTGGCCAGCAATCACCACCATGGAAGCCGCAAGCACTGTGTGCTTCATTCACTCAGGAGCCCCCTTAGACCCATGTCCTCCCTACATCTTTGCCCAAGATGGCGACCTCATCTGTACAGCCCTCAACCCCATACTCAACTTGACACTAGCCACCACCACCTAACTGGATTCCTGGAAATATACCCCCATCCTACCCCACCTCAAGAAACCAATGGCAGATCCCCAAACCATGGCCAACTACAGGTCCATCTCCCTCCTTTCCTCTCCAACCAAAGTCCTAGATAAGCTCATCAACTCTCGTCTGGCCAACTACCTCGGAACAAACCACCTTCTAGACCCTTCACAACCAGGCTTCAGACCCAACCACAGCACCGAGACCGCCCTCGTCAAAGGCTCGACGGCATCCGCCTCATCACGGACAAAGAAGATACAGCAGCCCTCATTCTCCCAGACTTCTCCACGACTTTTGACACTGTCTCCCATCCCATTCTCATCCAACATCTCCAAAAGGCCAGAATCCCCGTCCCGGTTTTACAATGGGTAAGCTCATTCCTCTCCGGTCGCACCCAGTCAGTCAGCCTATCCCCACACCTGTCCAACATCAACAAGTTCACCTGCGGAGTACCTCTGTGGGTCCTCCCTGAGCCCCACCCTGATCGACATCCACATGGACCCCCTTAGCCAGCACCGTTGACTTCCACGGCTTCAGCATCATCTCCTATGCAGACAACACCCAACTGGTCCTCTCTCTTTCAGAAGACACATCTACCACCCAAGCCAGCTTTGTTAGGTGCATGTCCTCAGTAGCAGACAGGATGAGCTGGAACTGCCTCAGACACAAGAGTGATAAAACCAAAGTAGCTCTTTACAGCAAAGACACTTCACACTGGTCCCTGGCCTGGTGACCCTCCCAGCTAGGAGCGCCCCCGCCCCCTAATGCTGAACTTGGACATCATGATTGACAACCAGGACTGGACAAGCTTCCGGGAATTTCGTTCTAAATAAACAAAAGAAAAACAGCATGCTTTAAAACCATTCGTTTTTGCACTGTTTATTTAGAAGTGCTGCAGGTAGGAACGGGTAGGACCCCTGCAACAAAACCGGGCCCGCCCTGTCAGCCCACCAAAACGCCCGATAGACAGTCCGGCCCTGTTGACAACCAAATCTCTTTGGCCAACCAGGTCAATACGGTCACATTAACCTGCCTCCATACCTTCATACTGCTCTGGAAAATCTTCAAATAGCTCCCACAGGGCACCCACAGCTCAGTGACGTAAGCTCTCATCACCAGCTGGCTCAACTGTGGCACTCCCTCTATGTAAGCATCACAGTCAAGCTCACCAAAAGGCTCCAAGTGTTTCAGAACGTGGCCGCCAGACTCACGCTCCACCTACCTTGCCTAACTCACATAACCAAGCACCTCAAAGACCTTCCCTGGCCCGATCCAGAAATGCTCCTTCTTCAAGCTCCTCAGACACACCTACAAAGCTCTACACAACTTAGGCCCAGTCTCCCTCAACAATCGCATCCATTTTCATATCCCTACCAGACACCTCCACTTGGTCAGTCTAAGAGATCGGGTTGTTGGTTGAGGGCAGTTGAAGCGCCACTCAGGCAACAACCACAGACATTGTCAGGGTGAACCATAAAAGTCACTAAATTAACCTGTGCTTAACCCTCGGGTAGCTTGGCACAAAAGCAGACAGGATTAACTTAGAAGCAATGTGTAAAGTATTTATGCAGCACACAAACAGCAATAAAGTGAAAACACAACATGAGAGCAATCCCACACCAATTTAGAAAAATTGAGTTTTCATAAATAATATTATACCAGAATGACAAAAATCCAATCAGTAGAACCAAAGATATTCAATTTCAAAGTTTCAGGTAGATATAGCGCCTGTAAGCACAAAGCGCCACTTGGGGTCATCTGGTCATGCTAGACAGGGAGAAAGTCACAAGATCAGGCCGACTGCAATGGAGTGCAGGCCGGATACAGGGACGAGATTAGTCCCACTGAAAAAGTTACCTGCTCAAAGTCTGGCGCAAAGAGCTACGTTTACGGTGGAGGAGGCAACAAGTCCCAGGGAGAGCGTTGTGGATGGAGGTTGCTGTAGTGCGAAGAGCAGAGTGGGTGGTGCGGGCTCTCGTCGCCGCAGCATGTAAAGTTGGTTGGATGTCTCAGACAGTCATTGCTGTATTGCAAAGTGCAGATCGCACACTGCTGACAGTCGCTGGAGCTCGCTGTAGTGTGAAGAGTCCAGTTCACTGGAACTTTGTGTTGATGGTCGATGAAGACAACAGTATCAGCGCGAATGGGCCTGTTCACAGTTGTAAAGAGCCCAATACTTCAGGATTTTGACATCCAGGGTTCCAGGACTTGGCGAGGGAGGTACCTCTTGGGATCAGGTACTCACTTCAGCAAAGGCCAGCAGGACTCAGGCAGGTCCAGTTACGGGTCCAGTGCAGCAGGTCAGCTGGGCAGTTGCAGGGAGGCCTCTGGAGCTTGTTGTTTCCCTGTAGTTCAGACAGAAGGTCAGCCAACTAACCATTGGAGTCACTCAGGTTAGCCTGGGGTGAAGAGAGTAGGTGAAGTTTTTTTTCTCAGCGATTAGGGCAGTCCTCAAGTAGCAGGCCACTCCTCTGGTAGCAACTAGGCAGTCCTTTAGGAGCAAGGCAGTCTTTCTTCTGTAATGTCCACAGGTCCAGGAGTGTACTGATGAGAGGATCTGGAGAACCATTATTTATACCTGGTGTCAGGCGGGGGGATTCCTTATACTACCCCTACATCTGGTTCTGCAAAGTTCTGCCCTTCCCCTGTCAAGGATCCAAGAAGTCTGGAGTGACAAACAACACTAGTGCCAGGTTCCTTTGTGTGTGTTGGAGGCAAGCCCTTTAAAGTGTAAGTGGGACAAGGCATAGCTCCACCCCGAGTCATCCTTGCAGGATGGCCTATCCAGCCCACATTAAGTCCCATTTTGTGTCACCCCGAGCCATCCTTGCAGGATGGCCCATCCTACCCACATCTAGTCCCATTTTGTGTCTGGGTTGAATATACAAACCCCAAAAGCAGAGCCATTCACAATAATGTGACCCAGAACATTGGCATAAGGCACAAATGGTTTGGACAAGAAAATGCCAACTTTCTAAAAGTGGCATTTTCAGAACTGTGATTCAAAAACTGACTTTACCATTAAAGAGGATGTCAAATTACAGATCATTTGAGTGTAAACACTGTATCTCCTTCTGCTCCCAATCAAACGTTATCACTTATTAAATCTAATAGGGTAACCCAGAGTTAGTCAATGGGAAATATAGGCTCTACAACAGTGAAAGACAACTTTAGGAGTTTTTCACTACTAGGACATGTAAACTTTAAACCCACAAGTCCTACTTTTTTTTTTTTTTTTAAATATAATGCATCTTGCCCTATGGGCTTGTAGTCTCTACTTTAGGGGTGCCTTATATGCATTAAAAAGGAAGGTTTACGCTTGGCAAAAAGGTTTATTTTGGCAGGTCGCAATCGCAGTTTAAAACTGCACTACAGGCTGCTGTGGCAGGCCTGACATATGTTTTAAAAGGCTACTTTAGTGGATACAAAAGGGGATGATGGACGGAACGTTTGAGCCAATCAAACACTCACCCCCAGTCAACTGATCTGGGTTTAATCCATCATCATTCTTTAGCTCACTCCACCACCCCAGTTCAGACATGGCCATATGCAAATCAGTCTGACCCTGTGCCTCATGGGAACAGTCCAGCCCAAACTGCCAAGCCATGTCTTCCCTGGACCGGAAACAAGCATCCTAGGACCGGTTTCTGGCATTCCAGCCGTCATCAGCCAGGCTTGCCTGAATCCAGTGGCAAAGTGAGCAGGGGACCCACGTCTGGGCATACCCCGCCAACTTAGGGCGAACAAGCGATACAAAAGGGGATGATGGACGGAGCGTTTGAGCCAATCAAACACTCACCCCCAGTCAACTGATCTGGGTTTAATCCATCATCATTCTTTAGCTCACTCCACCACCCCAGTTCAGACATGGCCATATGCAAATCAGTCTGACCCTGTGCCTCATGGGAACAGTCCAGCCCGAACTGCCAAGCCATGTCTTCCCTGGACCGGAAACAAGCATCCTAGGACCGGTTTCTGGCATTCCAGCCGTCATCAGCCAGGCTGATGCTTGTTTCCGGTCCAGGGAAGACATGGCTTGGCAGTTCGGGCTGGACTGTTCCCATGAGGCACAGGGTCAGACTGATTTGCATATGGCCATGTCTGAACTGGGGTGGTGGAGTGAGCTAAAGAATGATGATGGATTAAACCCAGATCAGTTGACTGGGGGTGAGTGTTTGATTGGCTCAAGCGTTCCGTCCATCATCCCCTTTTGTATTACTTTAGTGGATGGCACAATGAGTGCTGCAGGGCCATTAGTAACACTTAATTTCCAAGACCTGGGTACATGTAGTACCATTTATTAGGGACTTATAAGTAAATTAAATGTACCAATCATGTGTAGCCACAGGGCCATGTTTTAGGGAGTGAGAACAAGCACTTTGCCACTGGTTAGCAGGTAAAAAGTGCAGAGTCCTAATACCAACAAAAACAGGTTCAGCAACAGAAGGTAAAAATCTGGGGAGATCCTGCAAAAAAGGCCAGGCCCAACAGTCAGCCTATTCCTCGCTCATGTCCCCCACATCCAGCAAGACACAGCTGGTGGACACTCTTTCTTACACATCACATCACAAGCTCCCTTTCCCCATCAGAGCAGCTAGTTCCGTTCTTGAATTCCACAAGAAATGTAAGACCTGGATCTTCCAATAGGCCTCCCTCAGACAGGCCAATCTGTTCCTTCCCAGGCACCAGGATACCCTCTCGGGTGATATGTGTGCCCCACAAAGAGCAATAACATAACATTCATTCAGAGGTCCGTGACAAGCGCGGCCCACAATACATATGTATAAGCTGGCCAAGCTATGAGGCAGACTTACAGCAAACCTTGCTTTTTTATGCAACAGTACTAAACATGCTGGGACTTGTAGTTTTACTTGTCACATAAGAAAGATGGGCTACCAGTTCCAGCATTCTCACAGCTGCTTTTTGAAATGCCAAGACCGGCTTAAAGTCACCCGCATCACATGGGAATAATTGAACTAGCTGTGCTAGATGTGGAAGTGTGAAAGGAGGCGGAGGGAAAGGAAGACCTGATGTGTGAGTGACGACAGATGAAGAAAGGAAAAGAAAGAGTAGGAAGGATTATTAGATCAGATGAGCACTTCGACGCCTCGTCAGGGGTAGTAAGCGCTATATAAATGCAATTACAATTGCATTATGTGTGGAGGACGAAGTAGGTTAGAGACAGATGGAAGGGAACATTAGCCATGAAGTGAGTGGCAGAAGGGTGAAAGACAGAGGAGGGGAAAGAAGACATGGTGTGGGAGTTGAGGAGGACAGAGTGAGGCAGGTTGGAGGGAAAGGAGAGATAATGTGCCATGGGCAGGAAAGAGGAGGCACGAGGGAATGGAAAAGAAGACCTGTGAAGAGAGGGTGACAGACTGGAAATAGCAGAATAGAGGGAAATAGATGAGCACCTGGTGAGCGAGTGCCTGATATGGAGGAGAGCGGAAGACAGAGTAGAGAAGGCTGGGTTTGTGAGTGGGGGTAAGGAAGACAGAGGCAAGAGAGAGAGCAAAACCGAATGTGTGGGTGCCAGGCTAGGAGAGGGAGACAGAGAAATGCCTAATGAGTGACTGGTGAGAACAGAGGTGGCCAAGTGGCTGGAAACTGTGCTTGAAATTGAAATATAGAATTGCAGGTACTCCTGGTTGCAGAGTATCTGTCTACTGCTGAGAAGTGTCGGTACTCTCCCATTAAAAGCATTGGTGCAGTATTGAGAGGGGCATGTACCATCCCTCTCAAATGAAAGAAATGCAGGTTCTGAGTACTGATAGCACCCGCCCACTGAAAGCACTGGTTGGAAAGGAAGCCTTGGTGTGTGAGTGATGGGGGAACGTCGGCTGGAATGGAGTTAAATTAACACCCGATATGCGTGTGATGCAGGCCCGGCTCTAGAATGTTTTCTTTGGGAGTGCCATAAAGAAGTATGGGTGGGCCATGAAGATGAATGTGTACTGGCCAAAAGACAACAATGTATTTAATCGATCTGATATTTTAGGTATTGGCATTATTTGACATTTTTAACACAATAATCAGCACCCAAAGAGCTACGTACTTCGCTTTCTTTAATGTGCTTCCGGCTTTGGGGGAGGGGAGGGAGGCTGCTTGTGAAATCTTTAAGATGCAGAGCTTTAAGACTGCAGCATGCTCCTGGTCATGTGCAGGAGCAAAGATGTTTCTGCTGCCAGACTGAGCCACTTTACAGCTTTTCAGGTTTTAAAAAACTTTGGCAGCCTTTTACTTTGCAAAGCATTGAAGTTTAAAAATACAATGCAATAAGCCCAGAATCATAATTCAGTTTTCAGGCTATCCATGCTGGTCGTTTGTGCATCACAGCAGCTAATAAACTCTGCTGACTTCACACCTCTCCCCAGTCCTGAAAGTATCCGATGTCAATGGTGTAAATCGTTCAAATAAACGATAAGGGAGAGTCAGTCCATGGGGCTGCACTCCTGTGAAACATTAAGGTGAAAAACGCCTGCTTTTCAGATCTGAATGGCCTTGGGTGGGCCAGGGTATTCCTTGGGTGGGCCTGGCCCACCCTCTAGAACCGGGCCTGGTGTGATGTGGGAGGAGAGAGAGAGACAGAACAGAGGGAAAGGAAGACTTAGTAGGTGAAAACGGGGAAGACAGGCAGGAGTGGGGGGGGGCATTGTGACTGGCGTGTGGAGAGACAGAGCGGAAGGAAAGAAAGGCACGGTGTGATAGGGAAAGAGAGCTAAACAGGAGTGGATGGAAGGTAAGTCCTGGTGTGTGAGAGGTGGAGAAGGAGATAGAGGCGGAGGAAGGCCTAGTGATGAGAACAGAGATGAGGCGTCTGCCAGTCATATGCAGAAAGGCGCGTGGAGGGAAGTAAAGACCTGGAGTGTGACAGAAGGGGAGGAGAAGTGGGCGAAACCGCGAAGAATGAAGACGAGAAAGAAGACAATGAACATGAGAAACAGGAGCGAGGCTGAACGGGAGCCGCCCGGCTGTCTGTCTGTCTCCGAGAGCTGCGCGGTTGAACACGCGTGCGTGTGCAGGTGAGAGGTGGACAAGTGACAGCCTCCTCTGGGGAGGCCCTCGGATGTCAACTCCTGACATCCCGCAGACCTGCCCTGTGACAGCTGCAGATCAAGATTATCAAGTCGAAGAGGGGGGCGGGGGCAAAGACAGAGAACAGGAGGGCAAGTGCTCGAGGATGCGTGTGGGGGAGGCCTAGCTATAGAGACACATCCTCACTGAGCTCTCAGACTCCCTGTTCGTCAGGCAGCCTCCAGAAACTGAGCGACAATCTCACAAAAACTTCATGAAATGGCACACGGGGATTGACCTGCGGGGCCACGCGGTAGGTTCCCGGTGTGGCTTTGCTTTCTACAAACGCTACTGTAGCAACTACCAACTTTGTTGCAAATCTCAGCAGAGAAGCCAGTGTCTGGATGGGAATGTAAAGAGAAGTCCAATATCTCACTCCTTTCTGTGCGATAAGCTGGCAGTGTAAAACACTTGTGAGTAGCTGGCACTCGTGGTTGGGTGAGAGGCTGACACTGCTGGGCAGTGTGAGGAGCTGGCACACGTATGCAGTGCCACAGGTTGATATGTTGTGGCAGTGTGAAGAGGAGCTTGTTAGGTGGTGACATCGGAGGGCTGAGTGGGAGGTTGACACTGACGGGCGCTGTGATAGGCGGGCAGAGATGGGCAGTATGAAAAGCTTGAGTGAAATTGACGCGCAGAGGCCGCGAAGCTGTGCTTTGCTGCTCAAGAGAGATTTTCCTTCAGGCTTGGCAACAGATTTCAGGATTCAGGATTGCCATCATTTGCTTTTAGATTTACCAACAGTCAAAACTCGCAGGTTTTTTTACTTTCTGGTATTTGGACCTCTGCTGTGTGCTGAGCCTCCCCGATGGCATCTCGCCCACTGTAAGATCTGTTACATTGAACTATGGCATGCAATCTATAGAGCCCGCATGTTAACATAATGTCAGTTATTAATGTGGCTAATGTGCTCTGAACAGGTTGAAGGGGGCACTGGCAGAGTAGAGTGTGTGTGAGCCCTGGTGTTTGTGTGGAGTAGGGTGAGGGTGGAGTGTGTCTACTGTGCTTTGCTGTACGGGCACAGCAGGTCCCGTCAATCAGGAATGTAGACACATCCTTGGAGGTGGACAAGGCTCCTGTGAGAATAAGAAGGGATACAGATACACCCTTTAAAATCTAGGGTCAGTTCCTGTCCTGTTCCTGCTTCACTTTTGCCTAGAGGTATTACAGCAGATAGCTTTATGTAGCAACTGGGTGGGAAGGCCTCCCTCTCACCGATGCCTTTGTGCAGGCTTCCATGACAGAAAACACCACGCCCCACCTCCTAATCCTGCTGAATTTGAGTAACAACGACTTTAGCCTAACCAGTCTTTGACGAATAAACAGGTATCAGGGACTGCCGACGCAAGCTCCTGAGAAGGACCACATCTTAGACATAAAATCCAGTGCTGTGTGCACAGCTAGAGGCCAATTACCAGGTGGGACCCACACTGCCACACAGACACTGCACATTGCTTCTGGGAGCAGCATTTCAGCAGGGACACCTAGGGGTCATTTTGAGTATGGCTGCATACCAGTGGGGCTTCTCCCTGCAGAGCCCACGACCACCACCTCCCAGTTAGAAGTGAAAGAATCACTGGTTTTTGATGGCGGAGTGTTCAGTCGATCTGTTCTCACAAATCTATGACTCGGTGTTGGGATGGAAATGTTCCCCTGCATGGTTTGGTGGAGAGTCTACACCTGCCATGAGTTCACCCTGTGCTACGCAAACAAATGATGCTGAATAAATCATACATTTGCCGGAAGTCAAGAGATCTGGGTTAAATCCATTGTTCTTTTGCTCACCATGCCATTCCAATTCAGATCCAGCCATATGCACATCAGACTCTACACTGTTCCTCATGGGAACAGTCCAGCCCGACCTGCCAAGCCAGGTCCTCCCTGGACTGGAAACACGCATCCTGGGACCGGTTTCGGGGCATCACCGCTCATCAGCCAGGCTAGCTTAAATCCAGTGGCACAGTGAGCAAGGGACTCACGTCTGGGCACACCCACCCCACATAGGGCGAAAAGTGCTGCACAAACAAATGATGGATGGAATGCTGAATAAATCATACATTCGCCCCCAGTCAAGAGATCTGGGTTAAATCCAGCATTCTTTTGCTCACCATGCCATTCCAGTTTAGACCCACCCATATGCAAATCAGTCTTCACCCTGTTCCCCATGGGAACAGTCCAGCCCGACCTGCCAAGCCAGGTCCTCGTGGACTGGAAACAAGCATCCTGGGACCAGTTCACCTTGCGGCACATCTCTACAGGTTTTTGATTTTTTTGCCTTGGCACAATCATGCATGTCAGCCTGGAACCACAGCAGGCTCTGTGGTCTAGAGGGATTCACCAAATATACCCATCATTTCAGAGACTGATCACCTCGCCGGGCTCGGAAGAACCGGAAGAGGTGTTTTATAAAGGAAGGAACAGGCCTTGTTGCCTGCAGTGGAAGAGTTGTCCACTTGTGTCTCCTTTTTAGGTCGAGCCTAGCGCAGCGCGCATGCGCTGCACTAGGAGAGGGCCTCTTGGAAACACTCCAGACTTTCTTAAAGCTCGTGCGTGTGGTTGTCACATTCTATTGGTCTTTGCGTGTGGCTTTCAAAAATGAAAGCACGCAAATGGCCAAAGGCGGGTGCATGTCCCGCCTTTTTTCTAAACGTTCACTCCCATGGCCTTTGGGTCTCGGGAGCGAGCACCAGCGCGCCGGGTGCCAGCTGCATTCCTGCATTCCTGGATCATGTTACTGATTAACCCAGCGCGGTCGCTTTCACTTTCGCGACCGCGCTTGATTTCAGTTCTATAAACGGCAGTCACTTTCACGATTCAGCCGCCCATGGGGTCTCATTGCAGCCGTGTTTAATTTTGGCACGAAGCAGTGGCTGCTGACAGCGTCACGGCTTTGAGGCGCTGCACTCCTACACACATGTTCACTAACGTGTTTTGAATGATGGCAGAACAAAGCAGGCGAGGTTTTATGATCGAGATCATTTACTTCAAACCAACACAAGAAAAGATCCACCGAAATTGGTATGTGTCACTAGACACTCACCTTTAAATGAGAAGATTCGACAAACTATTAATGCCCAATGGCATATTCTTAATGTTAATTCAGATCCAGAGAGGATATTTCAACGCCCTATGTTTGCCCATAAGCGAAATAAGAACTTAAAAGACTTGGTGGTTCACTCTAGATTGCAAGCCAAACCACCATTCATACAAAAACCTTGGATGGTAGCCACTTTATCAATGGCAATCACAAATGTTTTCATTGCAAAGCATGTGATGGGGCGATAGTCACAGATAGGTTTCTTTATCAAAAAAAGGAAATCAAACTTAGAACCTTTACTAATTGTAAAACGGATAATGTCATATATCTGTTACTTTGCCCTTGTGATAAGGGATATGTTGGCGAGACGTCACGTCAATTTTCGGTCCGTTTGACAGAACATCGATCAGCCATTAAAACTAAAAAACTCACGGCTCCGATAGTCAAACATTATGTGGAAATGAACCATCGTGAAACTCAAATAAGATGGTTAATTTTGGAAAAAATTGAAATTAAAAACAGTCTACAAGCAGAATCAATAAGAAAGCGCAGAGAGGTATTCTGGATTTATTCTTTGAGTTCCCACATTAATGGGTTAAATTTTGACATCCCATGGGACCAGGCGATTCGCCATAATGACTAGTTCAGCTAACTATCTCACACATTTTGTTGTTGGTGTCTCCTCGACAAATGCACTTCTTTTGGGTAGTGATACTTATATGTACTTCTAAATATATTGGATTTTGGTACAGGCTATTATACATTTTAAATATCTCCTTTAAGGGATCTCCTTTGAAGGGTATTCGCATTTGTCGTCTGTTGCACTTATTATTAAGTACATTTTGCTGTGCGCGCTTGCACAGCTAACTTGAAGTGCAATATTTCTACATTTGACTGTACATTGCTGAAGAGCAGACAATATATATTAGGAATTTGGAAAATCTAGGTATACATAATGACATTTTTTAATCTCAATACCCTTTTCATGTAGACTCGGTACTTTCACAACCAGTATTTCTTCATCTTCCATTGTTGACTGGTGCTAGCCCAGCCCTATTCTATCATGTGACCAGGTCACAAGACTGTTCCTTGATGGTATTTAGAACGCACCGTCGGTTTCGCGCCATTGAAATTTCGGCGTTTTTCAGCTGCCGCGGCAGGCTGGTAAACAGAAAATAGAGCTGCCCAGCGCTGCATACGGCTAACATCGGTAAGCACATTGTGAGAATCCGTATATTATCTGACAAAGCCTGGGAGATGGTTGTCCGTTTTTAGTATTATCAACACACATACATATTGGGATGCATCTGTTTTTCATCTTTGCTCTCGTATCTTGTGTTTTTATTTCATTGTGGCCGGGCAGTGCTCCGCCTCTTTCCATTTTGTTGATAATGCTATAATGATAGACTTTCTGATATCTATAATTATCTCACATTGCACACTTTGCTGAGTTTTGGCCGGGCATAGCTCCGCCTTTTCTATCATCTTGATAATATCAATGGCTTGGCTCCTGTGCTGACAAAACCATTAAACAGGTCTTTTGTTATCTGTAACTACCTTACATTTTCTTCTTTGCCAGGTATTGGCTGGGCATTGCTCCGCCTTTTCCATCATTTCGATATTGTGAATGGACTGGCTTTCTGACAACATCATTATGTATTGGTGCGGTTCTTGTATATATATATATTTTTTTGGCCGGGTTTTGCTCCGCCAATTCTATTATATGTTTCGGTCCTAACATGGATGTCTCCTATCCTGATCAGAGTTTAATCGACAGAGCTTCATTTTGATTAGAGTAGTTTTGTCTTTTTTCGAATTGTTCACATTAGCAACCTAAGTATAAAATTGTAGTAGACATTTATTATTTGAAGTAGGTCCTGCAGTTATTAGTCGGTCGGCATTGTCACATCTGTACCAGAATACATTATTTCAGGGACGTTCATATTTACAGAAAATATAGACATTCTGTTTGTTTGTTGTTTTTTTCAGCATCCATTCTTAATCATTTGAGGGACTAGCAGCTCGCCTCTCTTGTTGGACACATTTTATCAAGCAGGTATTATTTGTCCCAGCTGACAATTATAGAAAAGTACTCTATTTAGACATTTTCATTTTGAATTTTGTTTGTGCACCTTTTCATATATGTTTGTTTGGGGTCTGTTTATCTGTTTCAGGGTTTAGTTCCTGAAGGAGTTGGGTAACATATCAAATTTGTTCGCTTCGAGACAGGCCATCATCAACATAAGGTAATACCAGCTCTCGTAGTGGCTGGTTAGAACATTCTCTTATATTTAAGGATGCAGTTAGTTAGCAATGGAAAGATCGTTCATCTTTTTGATTTCTTTGTTTTGGTACATTGATGTTGAATTATATAGGTGTATCCTGATCGATAGGAACATACTTTTGAAGATATATCATCTTTGTACCATCAATCTACGTACAGATGCTGGACAGTTTTGGTAATACATATTTTTTTCATTATTTGTTTAGGGTATAAACGACATTTTAGTATTTTACATTCATCCTGGACAATAAGTATTCATAAGCACTCATATGTGTTGTTTCTTAATCTATTTACCTTTTAAAGATACCACTTATATCTTTTTTCAATAAGGGAACCCCGGCAGTTTAGATATGGTATCCATACAAAGAACATAGAAAATTGGTAAAAGTTTTGTATTGTCTGTTTGCAGTGTTATATGTTATTTGGGAGAATATATGTTTACATTCGTGTTCATTTTTTGGTCAGGCTCATTTTTAATATTACAGTCGGAAACAACGACTATTAAATAACATACTCTCAGCCTAAATTATGGGTCTTTATCATTATATGTAATCATCATACTTATTAACTATAGTGACATTTAAAATTATGGTTAAACAATTATGTTTCATATGTATGTGAAATATACATGTTATTTTTTACAGAGCATAACATTCTGAGGTGGAACTCCTGATGAAGACAGTGTTTCTGTCGAAACGCGCGTAGAGTCATCTGTGAAAACCACCCCAAAAATGCTAACTTCTCAATTAAGTGTTGGTGTTGTTTGTTCGTCATAGTCTACAGATATCCAATCATGTGGGATAAAATAATCATGTATATCATCTTGATTATATGTATGTAGTATATGTTTGAATGTGACTGAATGTGGTCAGAATGTTGTTTATTTGTTAGTCTCTGTATGAAAAACTATTTTTTATGTATATGTGTTTTTACAGTTATCTATTATTGAGATTAAGATAAATTATGAATAAAACCTTTTTCATACATTTCTATATCATAGTGTCACTATAGTTATTATCTAGTCCCTTCTCAGTTTGAGGGTTCGAGGTTTGAAGTAGCCCTAGAATATTTACATTAAGAACAAAGCAGGCACGACATGCTGGCCGGCTTCTGAAACCGTGACGCTGCAGAGGAGGTAATTGTTTTATAATCTGCTTTACTGTAAAAATTGCAAAGTAAAGCGTTTTTTTTGCATTTATTTACTTTATTAGTAGCTGTAAAGTCGTCCGCCCACCGTTTTTTGTATTAAATTGTTTTATTAGCATTTGTGTCATGCCACGCTTTAGTTTCACAGGTTTAAATCTAAAGCGTGGCATGCCGCAATTGCTGCAAAAGTAAATAAAGAAAAAAGAAATCGGGCGACGCCCATTTCTTTTCCGTTTATTTACTTTTGTAGCAATCACGGCACGCTACTCTTTAGCTTTAAACATCTATAGCTAAAGCAGGCTGTGATGCGATTTCTACAAAAGTAAATAAATAGAAAAACAATGCGGAGGCTGCCCGCCTTTTTTTTACAATTATTTACTTTTGTCGCAATTTTTTGTCAACAAAGCACCTCACACACTTCATGTGTTAACATGCTGGCCGCGCTGCTATTATGATGTTGTTTTTCAACACAGAGCCCAATGCGCTTCATGTTTTGTTTTTTTGTTTTTAAGTTTCAAAAACCTTTATTGAGAAGTAGAAAGGTCACATCCACAGCGTTCTGCCTACATCCCAGTCGGGCCGGCAGCGCGGTTGTCAATGCCAGCCAAAGGCTAAACCGGGTGGGGAAGCACACAGCATGCCGCCTACAACCACTTCGGGCCGGCCGCGTTGGGGGAAATCATCAGCAATAGGGCAGTAGTGTATCTGCAAACAGAACATAGCACCCAGTGACTGTGTAATAGGCATAATCTTGTCAGTGTAAGGAAACCGTTGTTCTGGCCGGGAAAGCGGCACGGAGCCCGCTAGCGGAGAACTGTAACATTGCAGGAGAGTTCAGGCGAAGTGGTGTCATATACTATGCGGTATATGGCAGATTGCTAATGATTGGGAAGGGTAGTAGGCCCCGGTGGTCTGGAGCGAGCAAGGCCTGGTGGTCAATGGGTAAGAGCTGGGGGGGTTATGTGCCATGTCCCACTCGTTCTTCCCGCTTCAAGTGAGTAGTGGATAGGAGTGGGGAGGCATTACCCCACCGACAGTGAGGGCCGTGAGCTGAGCGCATTGAATTGGCACTGGCTGGTCGGGGACCGACCACCCTAGGCCGCCTCGGCTGGCAAGAGCCCTCGACGCTGGCCGAGGAGTGCCATGGGAGTTGGCGTGAGCGCTGATCCGCGGGGAACTTGAGAAGTGGCGTGACCAAGAAGAGAGAGAGAGAAAGAAAGAAAAGGAGAAGGAAGAAAGAAAAAACAGCTCTCTGGCCAGCTGGTAGGAAGGGAAAGGAGGGCCTGGGAGGAGTGAAGGGCTCTCCATGGAGTAATCAGTCTTGACCTTGATGAGCGGCACGATCGGAGAGGGTCAGGAGCAGGTCTTATCAGTCATGGTCAGTGTCGGGAGTGCCCCCTCTAGGCAATAGTGGATCCGCAAAAAGTTGTAGGGCGCGCAGGCGAGGCGGTACATAGCGAGCGTGCTCCAACCGTGTTAGGTATTGGATCAGAGGTTGCCAAGTGCGCTGAAATTTGGCGTCCGTATGTGCCAGTCTGTGGGTTAGGAGTTCCATTGCCATGACCTGCCATAGGCGCGTGATCCATACCGGGACCGGATGAGTACAAGCCTTTTTCCAATGCAATGCGATGACCTGCTTTGCAGCAGTGAGCATGTGGAAAATCAGGCGCCAGTCCGCAGGTTTCATGGCTTTAAGAGAGGTGGGACGGAGGCCCAGAATAACAACTCCCGGTTCATTAGGCAGGGGGTAACCCACTACTGCTTTAACATGATCAAGAATTTCCGCCCAATACGGCAAGATTAGCGGGCAGTCCCACCAGATGTGGAGGAAGGAGCCTCGAGAATTCAAGCATCGCCAACAAACAGGAGCATATCCAGGGAACATTCGTTGGAGTCGAAGAGGTGTATAGTACCAGCGCGTCATCATTTTGTACGCGGACTCCTGCTGTGCTAAAGATTTAAAAATACGCTGTATGTCCCGCCAGAGCTGCGCCCACCGGCCGGGAGGAATATCCGCCTCAAGGTCTCTCTGCCACTGGCTTTGGTACGTGTGGGATGATATCGCCTGGGAAGTTTGGCGGACCTTGTAGGTCCGGGAGATCAGTCCCCTGGATCCGCCGAACGACCGAACCAGGAGTTCAAAAGGCGTAAGCTGGCGCATGGCGCCCTCCGTATACGATGGGGCCCGCAGCCAGTGGCGGATTTGAAAGTATTCTAGCCGCGCCGTTTTGGGGAGATTGAAATCTTCTCGACATCGTTCAAAGGATTTGAAGGACCCATCTTCAAAGAGCTGTTCTATGATGCGACATTCGCCTGCCGCCCAGGTCGGAAAGTCTGGTGGGCGGGAAGCTGGCTGAAAGTCTGCGTTAAGCAACACCGGCGTGAGGGGGAGGGAAAGGTAGTAAGGCCTCGGGGGATCGCGATTCTGTCCCAGATCTCCAACACAGTGCGCGTGGGGATAGCGATATAAGCACTAGGGTGTCTAGCAGGTCTACCCAGCCAGGCCAAGTCCCAGAGTGGACGGCACGCCGCGGCACGGTCCATGTGGAACCAGTGCTTTTCACTAGCTCGCACCGACCATTCCGAGATATACCTCAGATGGGAAGCCCAATAATAGGCCATAAGGTCAGGGCATGCTAAACCCCCCGGTCTCTTGGTAGCAACAGAACCTTGGTCGACAGTCGCGGTTGCCCCCACCCCAGATGAAGGCGACCATTTCTCTCTGGAGGCCCAGAATATCCTTGTGCGGGATTGATGTGGGGAGTGCCTGAAAGAGGTAGAGAACCTTCGGCAGAAGGGTCATCTTGACCGCATTGAGGCGTCCTAGCCAGGACAGGGGTAATAACTTCCAACGGCGGAGGTCCGTTCGTATGGAAGTTCTACAGGCCGGCCAGTTAGCCTGCGTCCAGGTGGTAAGGTCAGCTGTGATGTTAATACCCAGGTAGCGTATAAAAGTGGGGGCCCACCGGAAGGGGTTAATGGTCCGCAAGTCTTCCAACAGCCGTGAGGGAAGAGTGAGATTAAGCGCACTCGATTTAGGAAGGTTGACTCGAAGGCCCGACGTCAGCTCGAACTGAGAGAGAAGATCCAGGAGCGTCGGGAGAGAGGTCGCGGGCTCCGTGAGCGTCAACAGGAGGTCATCCGCAAAGAGGGCTATCTTATGGTCCACCCCCCCCATGCGGATACCCCGGATATCTGCCGATTGTCTGATAGCAATCGCCAAGGGCTCCACCGTCAGAGCGAAGAGCAGCGGCGAGAGTGGGCATCCCTGGCGGGTGCCCCTGCGGATGGGGAAAGACGGGGTCAAGGCGCCGTTGACGCGGATGCGCGCTGAAGGGGCTGCATACGGTGCCATTATGCGGGCAACCATGAGAGGCCCAAGGCCTATGCGGAGGAGGACCGCCCGAAGAAAAGACCAGTCGACCCGGTCGAAGGCTTTCTCCGCGTCCAGGGAGAGAAGGAAGGCGGGGATTCCGTGGTGGCGGACCTTCTGTACCAGGTGCGCTACCCGGCGCAGGTTATCCGCCCCCTGACGCTCGTGGATAAAGCCCACCTGGTCGGGGTCTATCAGGCCCGGCAGGAAGGGCGCCAGGCGTTGCGCCAGTATCTTGGTGTAGATTTTAGCATCTACACTAAGTAGGGATATGGGGCGGAATGATGCGCAGGCGGTGGGATCTTTCCCGGGTTTCGGGAGCAGCACAATCTCTGCTTCAGCCATTGTTGGGGTGACGGATCCAGCCTCAGCAAATGAGTTAAAAAGGCGTAACAGGGGGCCCTGGAGCTCCGGAAGAAAGAGACGGTAGAATGCCAGCGTGAGCCCATCAGGACCCGGCGTTTTCCCAACCG
Source organism: Calotriton arnoldi (assembly GCA_963921515.1). Taxonomy (NCBI): domain Eukaryota; kingdom Metazoa; phylum Chordata; class Amphibia; order Caudata; family Salamandridae; genus Calotriton; species Calotriton arnoldi. Next base: position 2,945,354 of record CAWUFW010000262.1, read on the forward strand.
GCATACTCTTCAAAGCTTTCGAGAGCTCGTCCGCTGTGATGCGCTCTTCCATTTGATCCCGGTGGTGGGGGGTTAACGGCATCCAGTCGCAGGAATCCAGGAAAGGTGCTATGCGATCGGGACAGGCATCGCCCTCGCCGTATAAAGTAGAGAAGAACGCCCTAAATTCCATCTGTTTGTCTCGCTCCGAGATAGCCCACCCTCCCCTGGTCTGGCAATTCGGGCGATGTGGTTGCGGGAAATCTGAAGGTGGAGTCGACGCACCAACATGGAGCCCACCTTATTACCTCCTCCGTAAAACTTCTGCTTCAGCGCAAGGTGTGAGCTTTCCGCCTTATTCACCCGGAGGGCTTTGAGTTGGCCCCGAAGAGATGTGAGCTTCTTTTTTGCAGACAGAGAAGGCTCTGAGTGCGTTTGTCTCTCTAGTGCTTTAATGTCTCGGCCAAGGTTATCCTCCACTAGTCGGGCCTCCCGCCTGCGGGCTATGGAGATAGAGGTGATGGTGCCCCGAATCGTGGCCTTAAAAGCATCCCATAAAAGGGGGACAGGGGTTTCCGGGAGGTCATTGTGAGTAAAGTAGGTTTGGATGGCTTGTTTCAGTTCCGCTACGTCTACTGGGTCACGCAGAACCTGGGGGGGAAGACGCCATCGGGGAGCAGACCCCGGAGGTCTGCCTATTCCAGACAAGCTAATTTCTAGGTGCGCGTGATCCGAAACCGAGATGTCCGAGATCGCCGCAGATTCTAAAGAACGAGCAAGCGATTGGGAGATAAAAAAGAAATCAATACGGGAATAAGACCGGTGAACATGGGAATAAAAGGAGTAGTCCCGTGCATCGGGCTCCCGGTAACGCCAAGCGTCCACAAGCCCCAGGGCAGTGATATCATGCTTAAGTGATGCCGACATGGCCCCCGTACCCTGATACAGAGAGGTAGTGCGGTCTAGTCCAGGGTCCCACACCAAATTAAAATCGCCACCAAGGATGACGGGGTCTGCCTCCTGGGAGAGGTGAAGCCGGAGGAGATCCCTAAGGAAGGTGTCCTGCGCTTGATTAGGGGCGTAGACGTTGAGTAGGATAAGGGGTTTGCCCTGCATTGTGGCCGCCAGTTTAAGGTATCGCCCCTCTACATCGCGCGTGGTGCGGACGACCTGCACTGGAAGACCAGCCTTAACCATAATAGCCACTCCTGCAGTCTTTGTCTGCGCAGAGGCCCATGCTTGCAGGGGGTACTTAGGGTGATGCATGCGGGGAGAGTCCCAGCGGAGAAGATGGGTTACCTGCAAGAAGATAACATCGGGGTCGTTTAAGATGAGATATCTCCAGATTTGTCGCCTCTTGTTCGGTGAGTTTAAGCCCCGAACATTAAGGGACAAACATTTAATATGTGTCATTGATCAAGTAGGATGAAGCACGCTCGAGTACAGTCACGCCCCCTCCCACCTCCCGCACTGTAGATAGGTGTCTCCCTGTGGGTGAGTATTTGGCCAGGTGTCGTGGAATGTGTCCAGTCCCATCCCCCCTTGTGCGGACATGCGGTGCATCTATCATTCCCAGGGACTCATGCCAGAAGGCCAGACCAACTCTTCGCAAACAGATCCCTCCCCCACAGAGCCAGAGAGTTAAGAAGAAAAACGAGTGAGGGAAACAAGAAAAGGAGACAGAGAGAGTAAAGGATAACCAGCAACCAGGTGGCCAACGGGGCCCAAAGGATCCAGTCCAGTCCTGGAGCGGCCCAGTGGTGAGAACCAGGGCGGCTCTGAGGAAGTCACTCCTCTTGGGGACTAAGGACATGGTGGGGGGGACCGTGGAGTTCAAGAAGGAGGGTTCGCAACCGTCCCCCGGGGATCGACCCACTCACCTCATCATGGAGAGGGCGCGGGGGTCCAGCAGAATCCCAGCCCGGGACCCGCACAGGAGAGGGTAGCTGCAGCGGGAGTCCCGGGACGAGCAAGGCCAGAGTCCCCGACAGAGGCTCCGCAAAGACCCGGCCAATCACGAGAGCAAGGATCGGCCGGGGGAACAAAGCCCAGCACCGCCGGGGCTCAGCATGAAGACGGCCGCCTTACCCAGGTGCAGTAGCGAGAGGAGAGTCTAGAGGCCCAGGGGTTGGGGGCAAGCGCGACAGGTGTACGTGCTCAGCCTACGCCAATGGGTTCGGGGTTCTGCGGCCTGAGAGAGGGGTCAGGAGAAGGCTAGGCACATGTACAAGTACTAAAAAGGGATAAGAGGGGAAGTAACGCAGGCCCAGGGCAGTCAGCGGATGCCCCGGGTACCTCCCTTTGGCAGGACGGGGCCTGGGGGGAGATGCTAAAAGAACAAACGTTAGCAATCAAACAACGAGAATGCAGCATCGTAGTCATCAAAGACACCTGAGAGCAAACAGTGCAAGTAACATGAAACATAGCAAACATCGTTTTAGCACTTAGCTGTCGTCAAAGGGCTGGTTCGTCAGGAGAGGCTTGTCCAGGTGTCCCCAAAAGTTCATAGGGTCTTCAAGAGACCATCTCGAAGGAGGCAAAGACAGGCGACTCCCAGTGGGCCTCCATGGGCGTGGGGGCAGAGTCTGGAGAAAACACGGCAATCAAGGTGCAGGTGTGTCCGCAAGTGCCCAGTTCGCACGTATTAACAGAGGACCACCCCAGGCGCCAATGGCAATCTTCATGAGAAGAGACAAGAGTGGATACACTTATAAAAGGCAAGGGGCCATCACGGCAAATACAATCCTGCAGGTAGCTCTGCGCCTCGGGCATAGGCGGGCCATCCACCTCCCGGGCCTGCAATGTATCCGAGCGGCTTCAGGAACACAACAGCTGCAGCCCTCCATCGGAAAGATACTAATGCAGGCAGAAAGTCTTCCAGACAAGGTGAGACACTTGGCTGTCGATCAAGAGTCATTTCCCGGTACCGGGGTCCGAGGACACAGTGGGCCCCGGTGTAGGGGTCTTCTCCAGCGGCCGCTGGGGCTCTTCTAATGCTTTCAAGTTGCAGATTATGTCCTGTTTAGCCTGGCTGGAGTTCGAGTTGGCCACCGAGGATCCAGAGCCCTGGCGTCTCACCCTGGACCACTCAGGGCGCAGTGATATCTGTGAGGCCGAATCTGCAGGGGTGGGAGAGGCGGGCCGGGAGTCCTGCGAGATGTGGAGCAATTGGAGTGCCTCCCTCAGTGAACGTAAAGACCTCCGTCTTCCCTCCCAGTGAAAGATTATAGCGAAGGGGTGTCCCCATTGGTACCTGATGTTGGATGCCTTCAGCTTGGCCGTCACTGGTCGGAAGTCCCGACGGCGGCGAAGGGTGAGAGGCGAGAGATCCTGGTAGATCTGGATACTGTGACCTGCATACTCCAGTTTTTCAGCCGCCCTGGAGGCCTTGAGAATTGCCTCCTTCTCCGCATAGAAATGCACCCTGGTCAGGATGTCAGGGACCAGGTTGGAGTTGCCCCGTGGGGAGCGACTCGGTGGGCCCGATCTAACGTTGGGGGGAAATATCCTCATCACCCCGGACAGCGTGGAGGAGGTCCGCAACGTAGGTGAGTATGTCCGCTCCCTCCGCCCCCCGTGGCACCCCTCGTATGCGGAGGTTGTTCCGGCGGCTCCGATTTTCTAAATCCTCCTGTTTAACCTGAAGCTCCACGTTCTGTTCTTCAAGCGTCATGACCCTTCGCCGGAGATCTTCAAGGTCTTCAGTGCGGGAGTCTACAGTGCGCTCGATATCGTCGACGCGGTTACCCAGTTCAGTGACGTCCCGGCGCACATCCATCATGTAGGTCTTAACCTCCGTCTTTAGGGATGAGATCTCTGACTTTATCTCCTGCAGGAAGGTAGCCAGCACTGCCTGCGTGATGCTACCCTGTTCAGGGTCTGCCAGGCTAGACGCCATCGTAGGGGACTCCGGCCGGGGCGACGGGGCGCTTTTCCTCCACAGCTCTTTAACCGAGGCGTCTTTGGTGGTGGTGTGCGCCGCGGGCTTCGCCCCTCTAGGTTTGGTCATGTTGCTGACGCAGGACTTGGTGCAGCCTGTGCGGTCTCCGTCCAGCACAGGTCTCCCCTTCAGTGCGTGAGTCGGCCTCCTGGTGCGCTTGAGGTTGGCGGGCGGTCAGGACAGGTCTGCCTAGGTCGATTCGCTATGGAGGACGTCCACTTTGCGTCCCACTGCCGGCCCCCACAGAACTCAGTCCCTGCGTAGTCCAAGTAGATCAGCTGGGGGGACCCCCTGAAGATGGTCCCCAGGGTCTCAATGGGCCACTGCTACCACCGGTGCCACTGCACCCCCAGACGCGCCCGCCCAGCCAGCCACTCCGAAGTGGCGCGCCAGAGATAGTGTGCCGCTAATGAGTGGAGGCGGCTATACTGGCTGGGAGGCCACCCCAGGCCCAAGAAGTAGGGGGCCTTCAAGCACGGATGAGGAGGGCCACCAGGCAGCCCTGGAGGTGGACGGCCGCGGCCTAAACAAGCTCCGACTGTCTCCCGTGCACAGCCCACTGCATCAGGGTCTTCGCCACCCTCTCACGGGTCTTTGGGGGCTCAAGGGCTCCCCCGGGATCCGCTCCCCTCGCTCCTCACCTCCAGGTACTTCAAGGCTCCACCGGGAGAGCAGCAGTCGTCCCCCTCCGCCGTCCCCCGGCCGCCACCGCTCACGCCCGAGCGCAGGGCCTGCCCCGGCTCCCGGGTCTCCGTCACGGAGTGCGTGCAGGCCGGTGGGTGGGACTGTCACCAGGCCATGGGTCCCAGGATCGTAGCGGAAACCCCCAGCAAACACAGGGTCTCCCCTCTCTAGGCTCACGCCGCACCAGATTCAGGAACACAGGGGCAGCCCGTCTCGGTCCCCCCGGTCCCCGGAATTCTGCTGCACCCCTCCAACAAAATGGCGGGCCGGGCCTCAGCTTCGCCCGTCTGCCCGTTCTCCGGACTCCTGCACCGCAGTCTCAATCCAGAGCCCCCGCAGCAGCGGCGCCAGCGCTCCCAGCGCGTCACTCCGCTCCCGTCACCTGCCGGGCCGCGGCTGCGCTGCGGGTCCGTCCGCCCGTGTCACTTCAGCCACAGGGCCTTCAGCACCCAGTGTCGCCAAGATGGCGGCCGGGATCTCCCCGACGTCGTCTCTGGTGGGCGATTCCCGGGCAAAGGGCCCCCACCGCCGGTCCAGGGCAGCCGCCGAGGCAATGCTAGAAATAGGGGGGACACCGCCTGCGTCCCTCGTGCTGTAGAGCGCCCCCAAAGCGCCTTAGGCCGACCCCGGGAGACGGAGCACCAGCAGCGTGCGTCCTACTCCATCAGAGTCCAAGCCACGCCCCCCGCTTCATGTTTTAACATGGCAGCCGACAACCAACGGTGCACAGATGGTGGGCTCTACGCTCACCATAAGCTTGTTATATGGCTGATAAGATATCTATTGAAAACAGCTAAAAGTTGGCTATAGGTGAGAAGTTGAATCACAGTCTGTGAGGAAGCTTGCACAGAAATACCAACACAGCTAAAATTGCTTTTTTAAACTGCATTCTATTCCTTGAATAGCAGCAAAAGCAAACCTGTCAGCACCCGAGGAAAGCTTTGAGTACGCACGCTCTGAGACTTAAGGTGTTTGTAAAAAACTCACAGTTTAGAAACTCATTTTCCTGCGTGGGACAAGAAACCAAGTTTTTTGCCTTTCCATTTAATGGTGATGCGGCGAGCTCAAGGTAAGTGTTTTTATATTTTAATATTACCTATCCCGTCGTCTGTTGAATTCCAACACCCCCGACCCCACCCCGCCCCGCCCCGCCTCACTGCCCCGATGCTCTTACCTCTGCGGACTGCCACTTGCCTGTGTGCGTGTGCACCTGTGTGTGTGTGTGTCTGTACGTACGCTTGTGTGTGCCTGTGTTTGTGTATATGCTTGTATGTGTATCCATGTGTGTGCTTATGTGTGTTCCTGTGTCTGCTTGTGTGTGCTTGTGTGTGTATCTGTGTGTGTGCTTGTGTGTGTGCCTGTATGTGCTTGTGTGTGCTTGTGCGCCTGAGTGAGTGTCTGTGTGTATGTGTGTGTGTGCTTGTGTGTGTGCCTATGTGTGTGTCTGTGCCACGTCACTGACTCCATCCAAGAGTTCTATGCCATACCACTCTACACAGCCAAGTGACAATGCACGCCGGGATATTGCTCCCATAAGGATAGATGAGGCAATTGCCTTATGGAGTCAGCAGTAGATGGTGCCCAATAGCAAGCAAGACCTGGAGAATAGTTTTGCCAGTGGATGCAAGACTCCAGTGTCCATGTGCTGTTGTGCCCACCCTTGCACCGTTCGTTGCACACAACGCTACGACCACTTACACTTCCACTTTACTTGTCAGCCCCCACCTCTGTAGCCCAAGGGGCGTGCTGAGATCCCTAGAAATGCTTCCATAGCCCGCAAGACCATAGACATTCTTTGGGATGACGTTGTGTGTCGAGTAAGCGATAAATGTTCCCTAAATAAGTGAACAGACATGCAGGCATCCAGGTCTAGCCATCACACTGCTCTCATCAGGCGTTTGCTGATAAGAATAATTCTTGCGGTGGAGGTGACTCTTTTCTCAATGCAACTTCTCTCATGTCTGTCACTGCATCTTCTCTCTTATCTCTGTCACTGCCTAGCCTTTCGCTTCTTTCCTCTCGCCTCCTTTCAATGTTGTCGTAGCACTTTCTAGATGTCTTCCCGTCTCGCTGTTAACTCTCATGGGCCGCTCCCTCAGCGTTTGCCACACAGTAACGCCTTTTCCTTTTTCCAGATTGACGAAATTACTCCCATAGACGTCAGTAGACTCACATGCCCACGAAATCGCCCTCACCTGACAAAACAATCTATTAATTTGTTTCTGTAGGCTCACCTCTTAAAACCACTAAATATCACGCCCCTATACTAGAAAGTTTGAGACTTATTCCTTATATCACACAGATACAAATACAAGCATAAAGGAATAACAAGCATTGGCATAGCCAATAGGTCTCGCTTTTGGGACCTTATAAGTATTTAGTTATGCAGCACAATATCCTTGGTGCAACAACATCAACCGTTGCATGGCTAAACACTTATAAGGTCACAAAGGCGAGACCTATTGGCTATGCCAATGCTTGTTTAAACGTTCTGCCAGTCCGTTCAGCCAGGTCCTTCACTCCAGTCATATGGGATATGGATGGCACAGAGATACTTGCTCTAAATGTGTGTAATAGAGTTGGCATGAGAATGTATGTTTTAATGCCAACAAGCAGGAATCCATTTTGACATTCTGTTTTATGATTGATAAAACGGTGGCTTAGAATGAGCATGTCAAAGATTTGGTAGAAAACAAAGAACCTTTTCTAGGCCCTTTGAAGTGAGCCAGTCTCATATGAATAGACATTGGAGGGCAGAAGCCCCATTTGAACTGCAGGGACAGTCTCTGTACCATTCCCAGAGGTGTGCTGCAGATAGTTTGTGTCGACAGGAAAGACCCCATTCCCTTTAGGTCATGGTTTGCCAACCCCCAACGGGGAACACCCAGCTCCAGCCACTTTCCTGCCTAATCTGAAAATCAAAGAAATATGTCTAAGAAGTCTTTTGGGAAGAGGCGCACTCTCTTGAAACTAGACCTTACCCCAAAATAGACTTGGACTCTGAAATGCATATGTGTCTGATAACCTAGGATAAATACCAAGGAGAAAGCCTAAGTCAGGGTACCAGGATTTCTCATTGACCAGTGCTTGGTGCCACACGCCAGTGAAGGTGGAGAAAGACCACCATGCTGTACGGGTTGGAGTCTTTTTACTACAAACTCCCCTTGCCAGGTTCGGAAACTGGCAACTGAAGGTTGGCATCCTAATGGAAACAGGGGTTTTGACCCATCCTGAAGAAAGAAGCCCACTGCCTAGAACAGGAGGGCCTTCAGTAGCTGTGCAGGAAGAACTGGAGGTTGGCTTGCTGAAGTCCCTGGAATCATCTGCACTACCAGGCCCTGTGGTGAGGCCGTGTGCCCCTGGTAACCTGGGCAGTGTGCCCACGGAGCCAGGCTATCTGCTCTTAAAGTCCGCTGATGTGGGTTCATGGATCTTTCCCTGACAAAACCACGGACAGCTGTACGATACTTTGGAGAAGGAGACAGTGACCACATGCCGTAGACGTGAAGAAGGGCCTGTGGTTGTTAAGAAAATCAGAACTGCGTCCAGCAGTTTCCCCATCAACCCCCTTCAAGATCACCGCTGGGATCAGGGTGGGATCTTCTTTTGCTCGGATGGTTGGCTTGTATTTAGGCCAGAAGAAGATCCAACGATGGATATTGCCCACGCTAGCAGCAGCAAAAGGAGTACGAATTCTCCCTCTCTGTGTACCGGGAGTGGCGTAGCTAGACCTATGACCACCCATGGGGGCCTGTGTGTAAGGTAAGAGTGGGGAGGGGATGCTGGCGATTACCTCGGCAGGGCAGCCGCAGGTAAGAGCGGGGAGGAGGACGCCTCCCCCAAAATTCATGCGGCCCGGGACGGACCGCCCCCCCCCCTTGCTACACCACTGCCCCGGATCCTACTTTGAGGGTTTAGATCTGCATGCACATGAGAGGGGCTGGAGTAAGCACTGCAATCCCTGTCACCTAAGTGCATCCATGTGGAAGCAATGCACCCCTTGCCTAAGCTGGCAGACTGAAGTGAGGAGACATGTGATCAACTACTTAAAGGTACAGTCCACACTCAATGGCCTTGGGTAGCTAAGACCTGGGAGGGGTCAATGTTAATGCACTAAAGGCACCAGGACACCTGCGAATATTAAAAGAAAACATCATCACCTGGCCTGTACTGTTGTTGTCCCTTTAGCCTCATCAAAGTGAAAGCAGATTGTGTCCCACAAAGCCCATGGCTTACAACAAAGTACCTTTACCTATAAAAGCCTAAGTGAAGCCTGAGATTGGTGCTATCTGGCTCCCTGCCCCAGCAATTCCCCATTTATAATTGTGTGCATTATATTACCCCCTCCATTTAATTTGTGGTGTTAGATTGTAAGCACTAATTGACGCAGTTTTCCTTTGTAAGTAAAAGCATTGACTGGAGAATTATTATTAACTGTTATGATGCACATCACTGAATTCTGAGTCTCTACCTTATGTCACCCACCTTGGAATCCCTGGACTGCTCTTCTCGCTGCCCTTGGAGAGTCAAGGGCTGAAAGGTCATACTCTGTGCTCAGCTTTGGGTACAGAAGTAGGGTAAACCCCAGGGCACCAGAGATCAAGGGCTCCAGTTGTCACAATTTGATGCCAGAAAACAATAATTCCCTTCTCCTAAAACACATCAGGATCCATCCGCCACCGGCCTAGGGGTTCAATGCGTCGGAAAGCCCACTGTGTTCAGGGCAGGACTTCCGATGCACACTTTTTCTGCCCAGAACCGCGATGTGAACCTTTACAGGCCTGGGCAGGAAAGTCATCAATGACCACCACACATAGGAAGAAAACTCCCTGTGCACCAGTGCCATTCACGCTTTCTTTTTCAGAAACAAATCCCGCTTTGGGGATTGATTGTGAAATAGAACAAGCATTGGCAAAGCCAATAGGTCTCACCTCTGCAACAGCTATTGACTTTGCCAATATGTTTTAGCCATGTTGTACACCAGCATAGCTGCTGTTTAGAATGGCTAAAAGTTAAAGGGTAAAGCACAGTGGCATGAAGAGGAGTGTCGTAAAGTGGATGGAGTGGAGTGTGTTGGAGTGGCGTAGAGAGTTGTGGAGTGTCGTAGAGTAGACTTGAGTGGTGTGGAGTGGAGTGTCATGAAGTGGTGTAGAGTGTTGTGGAGGGAGTAGAATGTCGTAGAGTGGAAGGGCGTGGAATGTAGTAGGGTTGAGTGACGTAGAGCGGAGTATAGTGTCGTAGAGTGGAGTGGCATAGAGGGTCATGGAGTGGTGTAGAACAGAGTGGAGTGGTGTAGAGCGTGTTGTGTAGAGTGGAGTAGAGTGTTGTAGAGTAGAGTGGCATAGAGCAGAGTAGATTGATGTAGAAGGGAGAGGCATAGAGCAGTGCAGGAAAATGGAATGGCATAAAGTGGAGTAGAGTGTTGTAGAGTCGAGTGACATTGAGTGGAGTGGCATAGAGTGTCAGAGTGGAGTGGCATAGAGTGGAGTAGTGGAGTGAAGCAGAGTGGAGTAGTGTGTCATAGAATAGAGAGGAGTAAAGTGGCATAGAGGGAGTTGCGTAGAGCGTCGTAGAGTGGAGTAGTGTCGTAGAATGGCACACATTGGAGTAGAGTGTTGTAACGTGGAGTGGCATAGAGTGGAATAGAGTTTAATGGAGTACAGCGTCAGAGTAGAGTATTGTGAAGTGGAGTGTCGTACAGTGGAGTAGAGTGGCCTAGAGTGAAGTGGCGTAAAGTACAGTGGTGCAGAGTAGACTGGCGTAGAGTGCATTGGTTTTGAGTAAAGTGGTGAAGACTGCATTGGCATACAGTGCAATGACGTAGAGTAGAGTGGTGCAGAGTAGACTGCCATGGCATAAATTTCAATGGAGTGGAGTGGCAGGGAGTGGCGTAGAGTGGCATAGAGCGCAACGGTGTAGAGTGCAGTAGTGTAGATTAGATTGTTTCAGAGTAGAGTGTAGTGGTGTAGAGTGGAGTGGTGCAGTGCAGAGGTGAAGAGCAGAGTAGCATAGAGTAGTGCAGTGAAGAGTGCAGCGGTGCAGAATAGATTAGAGTGGCATAGAGTGTAGTGGCATAGAGTGCATTGGCGTAGAGTTGAGTGGTGCAGAGTAGACTACCGTTGAGTTTGTGGTGGAGAGTGCAGTCTTGCAGAGTAGAGTGTCAGAGTGCAGTGGCATAGAGTGCATTGGCATAGAGTGGAGTGGTACAGGGTAGAGTGCAGAGGTGAAGAGCAGAGTAGCATAGAGTGCAGTGGCGTAGAGTAGTGCAGTGAAGAGTGCAGTGATGCAGGATAGATTAGAGTGGCATAGAGTGTAGTGGTGTAGAGTGCATTGGTGTGAAGTGCATTAGAGTGGCATAGAGTTGAGTGGTGCAGAGTAGACTGCCGTTACGTTCAGTGGCGGAGAGTGCAGTCTTGCAGAGTAGAGTGGCATAGAGTGCATTGGCGTAGAGTGCAGTGGTGCAGAGTACAGTGGTGCACAGTACAGGAGTGCAGAGTACTGTGGTGCAGAGTACAGTGGTGCAGAGTGGCATAGAGTGCAGCGAAGTAGAGCGCAATGGTGCAGAGTGGCATAGTATGCAATGGCGTAAAGTGTTGCAGAGTAGATTACAGTGGTGTAGAGTGCAGTGGTGCAGAGTAGTTGGGGTAGAGTGCATTGGTTTTGAGGAAAGTGGTGTATAGTCACTGGCGTAGAGCGCAGTGGCGTTGTATAGAGTGGTGCAGAGTAGAATAGAGTGGTGTAGAGTGGGGCAGCATAGAGTGCAGTGGTGTGGAATTGTGCAGGGTGGAGTGACGCAGGGTGGATTAGAGTGGCGTGGAGTGCAGTGACGTAGAGTAGACTGTTTCAGAGTGAAGTGGCGTGGAGTGGTGCAGGGTACAGTGCTGTGGCGTAGTGTGCAGTGGCATTGAGTGTAGTGTTGCAGAGTAGAGTGGCATAGAGTGGAGTCGTGCAGAGTAGAGTGGAGTGTTCTAGACTGGAGTGGTGTAGAGTGCAGTGGCGAAAAGTGCATGTGTGCATTGTAGAGTGGGGTAGAGTGCACTGGCATAGAGTAGAGTGGTGTGGAGTAGAGCGGAGTAGAGTGCAGTGTCGGAGTGCAGTGGTTCACAGTAGATTAGGGTGGCGTACAGTGGATTAGCATAGAGTGTATTGGCATAGAGTGCATAGACAATAGAGTGCATTGGCATAGTGTGCAGAAGAGTGGCGTAGAGAAGAGTGGTGCAGAGTAGGGTGCAGTGGCAGAGAGTGCAATGAACCAGACTAGAGTGGTGCAGATTAGAGTGGAATAGAGTTCAGTGGCAGTGAGTGCAGTATTGCATAGTAGAGTGGAGCAGAGTGCAGTAGTGTAGAGTGGTGTAGAGTGCAGTGGCATAAACTGTTGCAGAGTAGCATACAGTGCATTGGTTTTGAGTCAAGTGGCGTAGAGTGCATTGGAATAGAGTGCAACGACAGAACAGAGTGGTGTAAAGTAAAGTGGAGTGGCATAGAGTAGATTGCAGTGGAATAGAGTGGAGTGGTGTAGAGTGGAACAGCGCAGAGTGGAATAGAGTGGCATAGAATGCAGTGGTGCAGAATAGATTGGAGGGGCTTACAGTGTATTGGCATAGAGGGCACTGGCATAGAGTGGAGCGATGTAGAGTGTAGTGGCATGCAGTGCATTGGTGTAGAGTGCAGTAGAGTGGTGTAGAGTAGAGTGATGCAGAGTAGAGTGCAGTGGCACAGAGTGGAGTGGTGCAGTGTAGAGTGGAGTGGTCCAGTGTAGAGTGGAGTGGTGTAGGGCACATTGTAGTAGAGTGGAGTGATGCAGAGTAGAGTGGCGTTGAGTGTAGTGGCGTAGATTAGAGTGGGACAGGGTAGAGTGCAGTGGCAAAGAGAGCAGTGTTGCCGATCAGACTGTTGTAGAGTGAAGTAGAGTAGAATAGTGCAGAGTAGAGTGATGTTGAGAGCAATGGCGTGGAGTGCAGTTAGCTAAGAGTGCAGTGGTGTAGAGTGTTGCAGAGTAGACTATAGTGAAGTAGTGCAGAGTAGAGTGCAGTGGTGCAGATTGCTGTGGCGCCGAGTGCAGTGGCCTAGAGTAGATTGTTTCAGAGTAGAGTGGTACACGGAAGAGTTCAGTGGAGTTGAGTAGAGTGGCGAAGAGGGGAGTGGTGCAGAGTAGATTGGATCGCAGAGTGGATTGAATGGAGAGAACTGGTGCAGAGTGGAGTGGGTCAGAGTAGAGTGCAGTGGCGAAGAGTGCAGTGGTGCATAGTAGAGTAGTGTGGAGTACAGTGCATTGGCATAGAGTAGAGCGGTGTAGGGTAGAGAGGAGTGGAGTGGTGCAGAGTGGAGTGGTGTAGAGTGGAGTGGTGTAGAGTGGATTGATGCAGAGTGGCATAGTGTGGAGTGGTGCAGAGTAGAGTGGAGTAGGGTAAAGTGGAGTATGCATGATGTGGTAACATACTGCGATTACAGATAACACATAATTGAAATGACCATTACATTTGTACAGACATACAGTTTTACTGATGAAAGTATACAGCACACAAACGATAATGTCTGCAAATGTTAACACCTAGTGTATTGATTTGTTTTGATTGTATTAAAATATTTGTTTACACCACACTTTAGCATTATCAAAAAATGTACTTCATTTGTGATGTCCTAATTCTGATATATTCTGAAATATCTGTACAGTTCCTTTACAGACATTTAAATTTTGTGGTGTGCTAGAAAAAAAAAGACATCCTGCAGCATTCTGACCAGCACACCCTTAGTAGCCAGCATGATTGTCACATAAATCCTCTCACTTTGAAGTCAGAGAAAGAAAAGTAAACACCAAGCCCCCTGGAAGACAAAGCCTGACATTTGACCTCTGTCTTTTTCACTGCACAGCAAATAAGATAAGAACAAGATTTAAAGGCCTGCTTATAGAAATTCGGCACTGGTGGAAGAATACAGTCAAGAAGGTTTGGGCAAGGGAAGGGACGAACTCAAGCTGGACAGCCTAAAAACAAATAAAGCCAGCAAATAGAAAGCAAGCTAATGTAAGTTACAAACCACAAAGCCAATGGTAAGCAACAGGCATAATACATTTCCAGGAAAGCTCTGCGAAAGTCCCCAAGATGCCCTTAGCAAAACCGACATCTGCCCTGCCTGATAGGCTTCGACCTCATTTATGTTGCACAACCAAGATGACATAGTGGTCAGCCAGCATTTCAGTTTTGACAAAAGTCACTGAGAACTCCTATGCCATGGTGGGACCCCTGATTATGGCAGGCGGGTCTCCACGGAGTGGGAGGGTCATAGGTGAGGGCTTCTGCCATGCTGACAGGCAGGGCTTTAAGTGGGCCGGGTCTCACCGGTGCTGAGCACCAGCAGTTTTTTAAAGGGGGCCTCGAAACTGGTCTCTATCGGGCTCTGTTTTGTGCCCTTGCGGTCCGTTTTTTTCCAGACTGCAGTGACAGCAGGCACATCGATGTGTGTTGAAATGTAAGAATAGGGCTATTACACACATTAGCAGTCGTCTCTTCAACAACTCCTGACGCAATCAAGTCCTGTATAATTTGCAACAAGGCTTGTTCCCCTGCTTGCGGTATATTGTACTGAGGAATAGGAGGCAAGATAGCAATATCTTTAACTTTAATGGAAACTGGAGGTATCTGCAATAGTCCTACGTCCGTGTCACCCGTTGCCCACAAAGTAGGCGGCACGTCCTTAAATTCACCAGGCAGGGGCGCATCTTTGGACAGGCACTGCTTAGTACTGACCACATTCGGACCCATTGTCATATAAACACCTTCCGGGGAACAATAAATGGTCGCGTGCAACTTCTTTAGTAAATCTAAACCCATTAAATTTTCTCCGCAATTAGACGTCAACAAAAATGGCGAATCCACAGTAAAAGGACCTATAGTCAATGTAAGAGGCTTGGAAATGGGGCTCACAACCGGTACACCAGAAAATCCTACCGAAACATTATTATGGCTAGACAGAGCTGCCCCGGGGACCAGTGAATGATAAATAGAGCTATTCATTGCACCTGTATCCAACAAAAATTCCTTTATCTGAGCCATGCAAATCTGCAGTAACGTAAGGACCGCGCTGATCTACAGGTATCTGAACTGGTCCCTCACTCTGTCCCTGGCTGTCCTAGCTGTGAGACATTCCTGTCACCTCGTCTATGTCATAATCATCGTGGTAGTACTGTTTGCCCTTAAGGTCGTCAAAGTAGTTCTGGTCAGCGTGACCCTGTGAAGTCCCAACTGATTGAACTCTATCCCGGCCACCGTCTCCGCGACCCCGTCCACGAGACCCTCATCTCCTTGGGACCGCCACCTTCTGCAAAAGCACAGGACACTCGTTGTGCCAGTGTCCCACCTCCTTACAGTACGCACACTAGTTCAGTCCCACAGACGTAGCATTCCCGCCTGTATGGGTAAGCTGTCGGGCTGTACCACCACGTCCTCTACCATTCCCTCGAGAAGCCTGTTGCAACAACACTTTCGTCTTCAAATCTTTGTTTTTTCTCCACCTTTCCTTCTCCTCATTTTCCCTGTGCTCATAATACTGTGCCATACTCAATATTACAGAAGGGGAGGAGGTGATCCAAGTCCTCTCCGAGGCCTGCAACAGAGTCGCTATCTCAGGAAGCAGGTTCGTAACAAATCTATTAACGAACAGTCAGACACCCCCCTCCACCGACAAATCCTGGCCGTTAAAAAACAAAAACACGCCTTCAAACACTCTCATCTTTCTTCTGACGACATGCCGTTAACTTGTCCCAATCTACCCTTCTCGGTGGAATAGGAGAATGCATATACGTAATAATTCGGCCAGGTAAAGCTAGTATTTCGGCCTTAGGCTTCTCACCAGGCTTCCTCTCCTGGTCCCATGCTTTAATCTGATCCCAGGTACCACCCAATTCCACAACATGATCCTGTGTGTGCACCTGTCTCCAAATATCAACGGGCACCAGTAAACCAAAGAACATTTCAATATCCGCAAGTGTCATTACTGTTGAGGAAGCAGCCTCAGTCAATTCCTTATAATATGCAGTAGGATTTTTCCTAGGGTCGGGCAGCTGAGTCTTAAGGGACAAAACCTCACTCCTTTTACATGAAGTGTAAACCCATTGTTCTTGGAAACGGGCTTCTACCCTCGGTTTAATAACCGTATTCTGCTGATCCCACAGCTCCGGTAGTTCAGTGATATATGGTGTGGACTTCCCTCATCGGAAACTGGGATACTGTCTTCGGGCTTTTCTCAAGCAGCCTACCTCGATAAGCGACCAGCGTCGCAACATTACTAAAAACCTCGCCAGGTGCCATATCAGCAGCATATACATGATCCCTAATATTATAAATAATCTGGGGTGCTACATCATTGAAACACTGTTCCCACAGTCCAATCAAAGTAGCCGACATGTGCTTAAGGGCATGCTGCTGCACAAACGCCTCATAATCTTTCATTACACCCCACACATCTTCCACACTGTAAATGGGGTTACGAGCCCACTGGGCGGCCTGATTGGCTACCACCCTTTTCTCTTCATCTCCCACATCGGATCGGATCAGTATCCGTCCTAGTCGCTCCCTAGCTGTCGTCCAGTCTCCGTCCCCTAGTCCACGCACGGGCGTTCCGCTACTCAGCAATGCAGGGGGATGGAGTAACACGGGAGAAGTAACAGCAGAAGTACCAGGCACCAACGTCACTGCTGGCTGTGTCGTAGGTGTAAGGGCTGGCGAGAGAGATGCCGAAACAATAGGCGTTGCAGGGAGACTGGCAGTCATCGTAGCCGTAGAAGGCGAAATCAATGAAAGGGAAGGAGGCGCAGTGGCCGAAACAGCGTGATCGATAGCAGAAGCAGCAGAGACAGAAGGAACTGATGACTGCGGCTGGGGTATGGCAGGGTATATTCTCTGTGGGGCATATGGAGGTGGAGGTCGAGTATTTAACAATTCCTCCACAAATGCGTCATTTCCTTCTCGGGCAACATAAGACTTTTCACATTGTAATCGGAACTTCCTATCAGCACACTCTATTCCTTTTTCTATTTTCTCTCTATCGTGCGCTGCAGCTTTTTGAGTCAATGTCTGCATTCTCCCCTTCCGGGACTCTTTCTCTGCTTTCATTCGCCTCTGTTTAGCCTCCTTTTGCCATGTTCTGAGGGAATCAAACATCGACTGCCTACTCCTTTTCGCAAACAATTTTTCATGCAGGAAATTAATTTTCTGTTCATCAAAAGTGCCCGTCAACGGCCACTGCAACTCGGCATTGTCCCTCGTATATTTGTGCCATAACGTACTAAACATAATAGTTTGACGTACATGTCAAAATTTGGAGTGCCTTCCGGAGGCACTGGCTGACTTTCTTCCAATGGAGCATCAGCAGAACAACGACAGCCCAAACAAAACACCTTACTAAAGCACGGTATTTTTCAAAAGAGAACAAATTCACTATTTATGCCGAGCAGATATTTGCAAATATCTTTACCAAAGTCGGTCCTCGGACCTCGTCAAGTACAAATCAAAATGGTACCATGTTCATAAAGAACTCAAACAAATTCAAGCGCTTGTCCAAAGACGGTCTTCAGACCGCGTCAAATACAAATCAAAATGGCGCCATATTCACGAAGAACCAAAGCAAACTCACCTGGTGCACACTGCCGACTCTTCGGACCAAACAGTCAGATCCAAGGGTTTCGCCGTTCAGGACCCCAGTCGGGATGACCACTGGACGAGGCACCGCCCGGTCAGACAGACGGGGCAGCTGAGAGTACAAGACTCTCTCGTGCAGGGATTCCCGGTCCGCCCGTCCGACCCGACGTGGCCCCGACCTCCTCACCCGTCCGCAGGCAAGGATGGGCCACCCGATGGAGTCCCTGTTCGGGCGCCAAATGAAGGAAGTGGCCCGATTAGGGTCACTCGCGACCACCTCTCAGCCTTCCATACAAATGAGGAGTCGGTCAGACAGTAGAGAACACAAACCAAAGGTATTTATTAGAGGTACACTCGAGTGGAGTCCAGTCTGACCAGCCTCCTTAGATTGCTGCAGAAGGACTGACTTCTGCCAACATGGTAACACATAATGTACATCTTCACAATCACTAAAGACACGCCCAAACTGGAAATTTCCAGTTGGTAGCTAGTGAACAAAGGAGATACAGAAAGATGAGCTACCATCCCGGACCGGGTACATGCTATCTCAGCGTCAAGGTTACTCTGCCTGTGCCCGAAGCTCTAAGGGTGGGAGCAGGCCTATCTAGTGAGAAAGGTATGTAATGACAAAACAGTCTATTCATTAATACAGCGAAGCTCAACCTTGGAGAAATACAAATCATGAATATCGCAGCTGCTTTCTGCTGAGGCGGACAGAGTGAGACAGAAGTTAGTTTCGATCATGGCTCAAAATGGCGGCTCAACTTAAAATGGTGCCGCAAATGCTAACTTTACATAGTGCAATATGTAAGTGTTCTCTACTGTCTGACCGACTCTTCATTTGTATGGAAGGCTGAGAGGTGGTCGCGAGTGACCCGAGTGACCCTAATCGGGTCACTTCCTTCATGTGCGCATGCTCACACTGCTCACTTCTCACTAGTGGAGAAGTTACGACATGACGTCATGCCAGGTGAGCGTTGTAAGGGAAGGGAAATCCTTTAAAGAGAGTCATTTTCTCTCTGGTTTTCCCTTTTCTTTTTGAAACTCAGGAGCAGCAACTTTGTCGTGGTGTCACCAGGGCTTTAAGTGGAAGCTTTTTCAAAATTATATACAAGCCATAGTTGCTGCTTATTTATCTTATGCAACTAACAACCATTGACAAAGCCAATAGTCCTGACTTGTTGTAGGTATGAGGTTACCTGTTGTATCACATATCTGGATGCAATGACAGAAACGGCAAAATACAAGTAGGGCGCCACACTATGCTAAGATCAGATTTTTAGCTTACGTGTTTTTAAGCCACGCCCATAATTACATTGGCCACGCCCTTTTGAGAGACCCCCCCCCCCCAGTTTTTTCATCCCACTTAAAGCCCTGCTGACAGGTGTTAAGGTCACACCACCACCCCTCAATAAATCACCTACTTGCTACTGTGTGTAGAACCCACACTTCTGGGTGGTCACCCAGAATATTTTAATAGGGACACTGAAACCCATATTTAGGGCGTGCCCGTCTCAATAAGAAAACAATACTGTATGAATCAATGAGTGATAGATTGCTTCTCAGCTTCCGGCACCACTGGAACGCAGAATGATGGCCTCGCGGGAGGAACTACCGAGGGAATAGGGACGGGGGCCCTGCTGCGAAGGGCACTGATTGCAGTACTCTTCTGTGGCAACACCGCTGCGCTGGGCAGTAATGCCAGACCTCTTACCTCCGAGGGCGCATCAGTACTGGCACTTGAGCGCGGCTCCCCTGTGTGCTGCGCTTACAGCTAAACCCACACTTTTCAATTAAGGCAGTGGCTTGCGATGGTTTTTCCGCCGGGCAGGCGGCGCGCCGCCCTCGCTGCCAGCCCTGTCGCCTCTCCCGGGCCTTCGACTGTCAAGCGGCGCCTCAGCGAGGTTTCTCTTTCACCAGACTTGTACTAATTAGGACTGCGCAACCAGCCAGAGGAGACCGAGGCGTGCTCGCCCCACTCGCTGCTCTTCATTAAAATAATTACGATAACGCCTTTCAAAGTCACCTGCGGCGGGGAAAAACTAAAGGAAAATGGCGGCCTGACACCCGGGGTCAGCGGCTGACAACATGCAAATGAAATAGCTATCCGCGGGATTATTTTACCCCTCGCACCTTCCTTCCATCTCTCCCCCACCTTCTTCTGAAAATGTCAAATATGCAATTAGAGCCAGGTTACCGGCGTAGTTTAGCTTTCTCCCGCTCCCCTCGCTGCTAACTACTGTAATGTGAGTAAACAAGCAATTACGGAGAGCTACCTGTCACTAATTGTGTTACAGTCTTACAGAGATCCCGCAACAACCCACATTCCCCAGGGAACATGGGCAATCAGAGAGGCCTAAGACTGAATGGGCATGCAGGCTCATCTGCTTTGCTGCACAAAGTGGAAACTTGCACTGGTGTGGGATTGTGCTCGAGACCACTGGCACGCGCCACAGTGTATAAATAATAAGCCCCTGAGACGTGGGCTCTGTTTTTTTTCCAGCTCTCAAGCGCATGCAGCACAATCTTTATTTAGCTCAACTCTTCGATCATGGGTGGAACCATATTTGGAAACACAACATGGCTGCCAACCTAGTCCGTGCACATGCGTGACACTAAGTCCGTTCCAAAGTAAAGAAAGTTAACATAAAATAAACATATCCAAATCACATTAGCAAAGAGCCACCACGATTGTCTGCAGCCCACTTGATGAACCAAGTCTCATTTCTGGAGGCTCACCTCGTTTGCTCCAAGGCTGTATTACAAGTGAGTGATCATGAGTCGCAATCATGGAAGGGCTTGGGGTGACACAAACGCTTGAAGAGACCCCAGGTCAGGGGAATAAGGCCTCTCGACGGGGTCTCTGCAAGAAAGGAGCAAGGATTCCATGCTTTTTCTGTGGAATCCCCAGGAGAGGATGGTGCTACCACCAGATGTCCTCGACCCTGAGAGTTGAGTCTTTCTTCATTACGCTCACCTTCATCTCTTCTCATCTGAGAAGTGAGTCCACGGAATCACTTGTCACAGTCTCTTCATATCTGCTGGCTGTGACCACAGTACTTTTGATCTCAGATATCACCCAATGGCAAGGTTATACGGAAGTCTGATTTGCTTCGTCGACAAACGTTCTCGGCTAATTCCTCGTCTCTCACTTTGTTATCTATCAGCCTTGCAGGCTCATACAGATATGGTTGTGTTTACTTTGTAGTTTTTTGAGTATTTTCGCCAGCAGGTGGAGTCAGAGAACAGGTAGGGTGATAATCAACAACCATAGTAAGACAGGTGGGTATACGGTGGGGTATGAGGAATTTTGCAGTATTCTCTGAAAAATGAGTAAAAAGCCAACTCTAGGTTGCATCATGGAATTTGAGCAATGTCTTTGTTTAGTGTCGCCTTCAACCTCTAGCCACCAACATATAACTACAAGAGGCTTGATCTTCTGGTAGCGGTCTAGTTGGATTTGAAGCTAGAGGCAGATGTAGTTAAGACTATCTCCACCTTGGAGTACTTTGAGTAGTCATCAATAACCATTACAAAGTGCCTTCTATTCAGAGGACAGACAAAACCGGCACTGTCTTGGACCCTTGGGTGAGGTGATATGTCTGGTGATGATGGGAGTAATTATGTCAGGTGGAGCAGCTGCTTGGCACACTACGAACCCTTTGATCTTTGTTTCTGCCATGTCTTTGAGTTGAGAAAAAACATATTTCACTTCTTAGTTTGTCCTTGGTCTGCTCCTTGGCCAACTGGAGGATTCGCTTGGAAAGCGAGGAAGGAATCACTAGGCAACAGCTTCTTAGGAGTAAACCATTGTGGTAACGGCAAGTTCATTCTTCACACAATGCAAAGATGTCAGTGACTTGCAAGCTTCCGTAGTGTGGAGTGATTGGTTTTGCATGAGAGTCTTTCATAATCCCTGGCGGGTTCATTTATTTACTCTCCTGGGGTAATCATTCGCGCTATATAAAACTTTTAAAATAAATAAATAAATAATCACAAGCTGTGACTGTTTGTATGTCAGACGTTGACATTACTAAGAGCCACTGCTCCTGTGTCTCTTCAGTAGCTTTCGCCTCTCTGTGGGTTACCAGCAGGGGTGACGGCACAGGTGGCATGCTGGGCAGTCAGATCCCAGGCAGCAGGTGAGGGCACAAGAGTATTCTTGGAGTTGTAGGATCCAATTTTCGGTTTGTGGAGGGGACCTGGAAGATGACTCTTGCAAGAGACGTACCAGCAGTTTGTGTTCGCTTGACACTTGACAGGTGTACCCATATAGGCCTAAGTGGAAATGTCTGCATTGCCAGTGAATAGCAATAGGTTCCTTTTCGATTTAGGAGTACCGCTACTCAGATGGCGTAAATATTCGGCTGGTGTAGTCTACCATTGCCCATGCCCTACATGCCTGCTTTTATATGGAGAACAGCCACCTTCTCGGTGGGTCTGGCGTTCACAGATAGTTCATTTTCTTTGGTGGTGTTAATGTGCTGCAAAATGATGCTGGCTTAGATAACATCTCTAAGTGCTTGAAAAGCTTGCTGATGGGCACTGATCCCATCTCATGGACAAGTAGAGTTTAGGAGGTTTCCTTGTGGATCCGTGTTAGACCTGGCACCATTGGCGTGGGTCTCCCTTCCATTTTTTGCTGTTGCCTCTTATGTTTTTGCTGGTTTTAGATGCTTTTGGGCACTGTGCCACTGCTGTTCAGTGCCACAGTGCAAGTGCTCCCTATGGTAAATTGATGTATGGATTAGTAACTCCATGATTGGCTTGTTTGGCTTACTGTCAGACCCTAGTACAGTGCACTGCATGTGCCCAGGGCTTGTAAATCAAATGCTGCTGGTGGGCTTGCAGCACTGGTTGTGCCACCCACCGGAGCAGCTTGTAAAGTGTGTCTCAGGCCTGCCATTGCAGAGCCTGTGGGCAGTCTGGTACTGCCATGTTGACTGGGCAAGTGTACCCACTTGCCAGTCCCTAAACCTTCCCTTTTATACATATTAGTCACCCCTAAGGTAGGCCCAAGGGCAGGGTGCATTGTAGGTAAAAGGTAGGACATGCCCTGGTGTGTGTGTGGCATGTCCTAATAGTGAATTACAGCCATTTTCGTTTTCACTATTGCAAGGCTACCTGTTCCCCATAGGCCAGAATGGGCAGTTAGATTATTACATTTTATAATCCTAACTGACTCAGGAACCAGGTAGAAATTCGAGTTTAGTTCCCTGAACTCAGAATGATAAAATACATCTTTTAGTGAAGTTGGTTTTAACATTCTGTGTTTGAAAATACCACTTTTAGAAAGTAGGTATTTTCTTGCCTAACTATCCAAGCCTGCCTCTGCTAGGTTGTGTATTCCTTGTCTGGAGTTTGAGTGACAGGGGCTGGGGGCTTCCAGGAGACAGGGTGAGTCAGCACAGGGCTGAGTAGAGAGATCTGCATGCAGATAGGAGGGAGGAGTTGCACCTGGGACCTGAATAGGGCTGTGCCGTTCCTCCACAATGCTGGCTCCACCTCCTGTGGTGTGTCTGATGTCCCTGGCCTACACTGTGAAAGGAAAGAAGGAGTCTTGTCAACAAAGTGCTCCAGGACTGACCAGAACTGGTTTTGGACTAGGCAAAGGCCTCTCTGCCTTCAGAGAACAAAGAGAAAAGTAGTATAAATATTGGGACCCAGACCCAAGAACTTTAGATCACTTCTGGGAATCAAGACGAACCTTTGCTGAGGAGAAGAACCAGGGAGCTGAAGGAGGAGACTACCCCTGTGCTGTGTGTTTGGGGGTTGGCCTGCAGTGGTTGCTTCATTGCCAAAGAAAGGAGAAAAGGACTGAGTGTGCTTTCTATCAACTTGAAGAAGAATCTCCAAGGGCTTGAACTAGAGCTTGCCTCCTGCCTGAAGTCTCAGGGATACAAGACTTCACCAACCAGCTCCCCGCTGAATTCCCTTGCTGGGAATTGAAGTGCCTGCTGCTGTGCTGGGCCTTCTGAGAGACTGCGTGTCGCTGGGAGCTGGAAGCGCGGCGCTAACAACGAGAAGCGTGTCGCCGCTGCAGCCGCTGTCATCGCATCGCCGAGGAAGCGAGACGCCGCTGCCATCATCGCATCGCCGAGCGCGGCGCATCGCCGGAGAAGCGGGACGCTGCCACAGAGGACATCGTCGCATCACCGGAGAAGCGCGCCGCAGGGCCTGTCGCGGCTCCCAAGATCATCGAGTCGCCAGCACGGCCGTCGGGCGTGCACGCATCGCACCAACGTTGTCGCATCGCAGCCAAGACGCCATTTTTATCGCATCGCGACCGGAGAAGAGTATCGCATCGAGGTGCCATCTGTCGTGTCGCACCGGAGAGCAGTAAGAAACCGACGCATCAACTCCCCACACAGTAAGGAAGCGAGCATCAACTCCCCTGCGCAGCAGTAAGGAACCGACACATCCACTCCCTGAGTGTAAGGAACCGACGCATCACCTTCCCTGCGACCCTTTTGTTTTCTTTGTGTTACGCATTCAAGGTACATTGAGAGTAAAGTGTCGCATCTACAACTTGAGAGAACTGAACTATTTTATAACATTCTAAAGTCTATTTTTGAGTACAGTATTGTGGATTTTTGTCGTTTGGTCTTGTGTTAAGTCTATATAAAAATACTATTTTTATAATACAACCTGTGTGGTGTCCATCTATAGTGTTGTCACTGTATTACTGTATGTGTTCACAAATGCTTTACACACTGCCTCTGAGATAAGCCTGCCTGCTCGTGCCAAGCTACCAAGGGGGTGAGCAGGGGTTATTTTAGGAGTGTAGCCCCTCACCCTGACTAGACGCAAGGGTCCCTATTTGTCACAGGTACCTACCTATGCCAACTAGAGACCCCCAAATCTAACAATCAGTGACAGGCATGAGATTTCAGCTGAATCAGGTGACCGTGCCCAGAAAACTGCACTTTACTAGCTGTTGTTGGTGGGGCAACTGTCTTCCACATTGAGAGGTCAGATTCCACCTCACCTGCTGAGACTCTGTGGCCAAAGAAGTCTATGTTGGGTTTGAGGAACTCACACTTCTTGTAAAGGGTGAGGCCACAATCTTGCAGCCATTTCATAATTGACTCTTTGCAGAGTGTGGTGTTCCTCAATGGTTCTCACATGGACCAGAATGTCATCACTGATGTCGACCACTCCACTCAGTGCTGAGAAGACTTCTTGAGTGGAATTCTGGGATACCTGATTAGTACTGGATATGCATGAGTTCACCCTCTAGCATTCTCGGAATTCCACATATATTAGGATGGTTGTGACATGTCTCAACTGAGGGAGAAGCAAAAGCTGATGATATAATGAATTGAGGTCCATGCTGGAGAAATGGCATGCTTAGTTGACTTCAGCAACTAGGCCATCAACAGTAGGTGTAAAAGGGCGTTCATGCTTTATGGCGTTGTTTGGAAGGCGCATGTGCAATGCAAGGTGGAATTAATTTGGCTGTTTTGGTTTCTGGGCTACTACAATCAGGGAGACTCATGGGATTGGGCTATTAATCATTTCAATGATTCTGCCCTGTTCATGGCTTAAGTTCAGCTTCAGAATTCAGTCACTTGTGTAATGCAACGCACCCATGTTGCAGGGCCACTGGCTGCACTGTGTGATCAATGCATAACCATACCGCTTGTCTTTGAGGCGCCCTACACCTTTGAAATGCACTGGAAATCCCTGAAGAATGTCATTTAGCTTGCAAGAGCTGTCAATCAGTCCAGACTGGATTCCCAGACTGGCTGAAATGGTAATTTACCCTTCGAATATTTTTTATGCTTGCTGGCTATTTTTGCCTTAAACGGGTTAGACATCTAAGAGCTTTCCTGGGTGTCTTTTCTTTCACTAAACTGACTGAACTGCAATAGAGAGTCACTTATTGGGCGCATTCCTGTCACAAATGGCAAATACAGATGATAACAGGCCCCCTTGAGAAGCACATACATAGGGGAAGAGATACCATAAGTATGGAAATCCTGCGTCAAGGATAGATTCAGCTTGGTAGTTCTCTTATGCCCCCTCCTTAGAATTGGTATGGATTGCGGACCACCAAGAGATAGGACATACATATCAGCAAGAGGTATCAACACACTAAGGAGACAGTTAAAAGATATGGCTTAAACCTGCGCATTAAAGATGCAGAACCAGGACAGCTGGAGGGGGGACCTACCCAACAATAACTACTTTCCATGATTTAATAAACGCTGTACGCATGGGTAAATGCCCTTTATTGTCTATTATCATAAGAAATAACCTTAATAGTGTCTACAAATGTATATTCTATAAAATCAAGTGTTCATGTTTTCTACAAAAAAAAAAAAACCTTTATAAAACCAATAAAAAAACAAAACAATAACTCAATGAAACAAACAGCCTGTTTAGTCTCAGCCCTCAGTGGAAACTTTTCTGCAACAGCGTGTTAATGTCATCGGAGGAACCACATTTGTAAACACCGCTTGGGTATCAACCTACACAGTATGCATACACGACAAACAGAAAGCTTAATAATAGGAAATGAACCACATTTTAAAAATGGTACTTGCCGCCACTGTCTTGCAGGCTCATACCTCTGTAAACACCACAGATCTACAAAAGACAGCATGTTGCTTTCCTGTGGCATTAAACGCAAACAAAATGACTCAACGACTAAAAGAAAACTCAAAGCCGTGGGACACAGCACCAAAACTAAATCCAAGCAACCATTGTTCTACCATCATCAAGTTCAATGTATATATTGTTCTTGGGCGGGGATGCCCTGGGATGTGGGACAGGATTAACCTAAACCTCCGCCTCGGCAGACAGACTTGAGCCCAGGAAACTGAACCATCATAAGTGGTACTGTCTCTCCTCGTTAATAAGACAAGCATTGGTAGAGGCAAAAGGTCTTGCCTATGAGAGAGCGATTGGCTTTGTAAATTTTTTTTAGCCATGTTGTACAGCAGAGCAGCTGCTGTGCAGCAACTGCTGAAAGTTAAGAAAAAAAAGCTCTATGACGCGACCAGTGCTGACCGAGAGGGGCAGTGATCCATTTTCTTAGTACGGGATTATTCTCTGCCCTCACAAAAAAGTTTCATTATCTTACGTCTGAGCTGAAGTTTGCTGTTTTGGCCCCACATGAAGAAAGCACCAAAAAAGCCACGCAGAGTTGGGAACGCAGTGGTGTTTGCATCTTTGTAGCATCTTGACACCTGTTGGCTTGACTTTTGTGTTTTTGTTCTGGCGGGACAGGGGGATGCAAGCAGCAAAGAAGTTGGGGGTGGACAGGGCAAAAAACAACAGGGGGAGGGGCAGGCAGGACAAGCAACAATGCAGGAGGAGGTTGGGGGCAAGGCAAGCAAGAATGCGGGAGGGAGGAGGAGAAGAAGGGAGTGGAGGTAAAAGGGAAAAAAAAGTACCTTTGAAAGCGGCGAACAGTATATGGACAATGGGCAAGGGAAGCAGTACTTATCCAGGGAAGCAGTACTTGGCCCATGCTCCGGGGTAGGGTCAAACACACACATAAAGAGGAAGTAAAGAGGATCCGTCCACGCCTGTCTGAGCCCGGAGGAGGCTGGGCTGGGCCCCCCCCCTTGGTTCTGGGCCCTGAGTCAACAGGAGGAAAATGCTGAAACTGGAATGCAGTATCTACTCAGGTACTATTACTTGCCATATAAAAACTAACTAACCAACTTTGGTGCGGCGTGAAACTGTTTACTAGAGGTTTAGTTAGTTTAGGGTAAGCAACAGGATGGGCAAACAGAAGGCAAAGGGTAGTCCGAATGGAGTCCCTAAACAAGCAAAAAGGCTAGCAGCGAGTGCTGCAGCAAATTGCGTGGTGGACGATATAGACAATCTTATTGAAGAAGTTGAAACTCGTCTTAGTGGCCAAAATAAATCATCCAAAGCAACCTTGAAAGTGGCAGATATTTTTTTTTACAAAAAAAGTGTATAAAAACAATCTCATGTAAGGATCCAATCTTTAATGGTACAGTTCCTTGTTCGGCGCACTCAAGAAGCCAAAAACACCCGGAGCCTGTCCCCTTATCCTCATCCCCCGAAGCTGATAACACCAACTTCGATGTAGAGGGAATAGTAGCTCCGGACATTGCACGTTCTAATCGGTTTATCCCCCTTGCCGACAACAATGAAGTCGCCACTGGTACGTCACCAGACCGTTGTTATTGAGACTGAGCCAAGAAGAATAAACTCACCTACAACTGAAACACCAGTGCTTTCTACACTGAATTGAGAGAACTCAAATTAATTATCGAAGAACTATCACTAGAAGGTCTCTCTCTAAGGGAAATAGTAGGGTCTTTTTCAGACCAGTTGAGTAGCGTCTACGCCAGGAAAAACTGGAGGCTGGTAACTGGTAACATTCATCTTCAAAGCGAAGGAGGGATGACTATAGGCCATGGGACCAGGAGCTCAGGACCCATTACAAACCCCATGATCCCAAAACATCAGCACAATGTAGGAACTTATCATGCTCATCAGTCGTCCTATCAAGTATCCACGTTCTTGTGTGCCACCCAATGGGAGAATGATGAGAAGACTTCCACACATTGTAACCCACACATGGAACGGTGGACAAAGGGCAGATCTTATGATCACGGTGGGATGTTGGGTGATGGGGGAATGGGGGGGGGGAGGGGGGTAATTCAACGCTGTAAGAGTAATCCCCCTGTTAAAGTTTTGACCAGGAGCCTAGACCTAAGCCGTTACACAAGAAATTATGGCACGTCAACGGAACTCTTAGGCCTTGGAGGGGGGGAAGACAAGGCGGTAACTGGGAATTACCTAAAAGGACTAGCAGTATAGTGTTTACGTTGAACGTACCTAAACTGACAAATGACTCAGGAGAAAGGGGAAGCATTGATCAATAAAGCCACACACTGGAAAAGGCAGGTGAGGCAATGTCGCTCAATTATAAGATCTGACATAATAATGCTAAACGCTGTTCTACAGACAAGGAACTAGACTACATCATACTGGACCCGGTTGATAGGGATTTGGTGGAGGGTTTACTCAATCTGGATCTGCGCACACTTCCTCCCAATAGATCTTTGGTCCAGTTTAAGCTCTCCCCACCAAGTAAAGTCTTGACTATTAACCTAAAGCATGGGGGACTGTCAGATAAAACCACTAAAACCACTTCTCAGGTTCAAACCCAGATAGGCTCTGTGAACAAGCAGACTTGACATGAACAGGGACTGTTTCCTCATAGTGTCACAACAATAACATCAAGGGAAGGCTACCCTCCTCACACTCCGCAGGAGTTAGTACATCTACCGGGGATTAGTACGATTAATGATACGGAGGGACAGTCTCTTTTTCAAATGGTTATCCCACCCGCCCCACCCATTCATCATTCCATCTCTGACGAGAGGGAATCCCAAGTAAATGTTGAGCACAACAAGGAACTGAGATTGTTGTCTGGGAATTTAGCAGGCCTCAGGTTGCTTGTGAAGAGTGGGGGAAGCTGATAGATAGTGATGACATCTACATTTTCCAGGAGACATGGGCCGTCGACAAAATGCACAGAGTGGGCCTCACAAACAATAGTATAGAAGCTGCTCCGTCATAAAAGGGTCGCCCTGTAGGAGGTCTCATTATCTGGACCAAAATGAATCTGGGGATTCGCATAAAAAAATATGATATAAACTCTACCAACTTAATGGTCCTGAATATTAAAGACACTACTAAAAATAGGTCAGTGGTACTGGTGAATATTTATAATAGATTCCCCTCTCAACATCACGACTCCCCGACAATAGTTGCTCTAGATGAATTTCTCGAAAAGGAAGGGGCACTACACAACATAGTCATTGCAGGTGACTTTAATATAAAATTTGAGCCTCTTGAAGTAACCAAAATGTGACTGACGAAGAGGATGCCGAACTAGGCATCCCGTCTCTGAGCCATGGAAAGTTCGCTAAGAATGTGAAGGTAGCACTTCAAGTCGCTTCTCTCACCTTCAAATACGGGTTAAGGGCCATCAATGGCCGCTCTATCTCTGATCAAAGGTTATATCATACATACAAGAGAGCCAACTGCAAAATTAGAATTGATTACTTCTTTCTTGATGTGCAATTATGGCCTAATCTGGTTGATATTTGGGCAGTGGAGAGACATGATTGTGACCATAATGCCCTATCCTTAGAACTAATAGACGCATTTGGTTCCCTTCGATCCCCCTCAGAACCTAATCTATCTAACCCAA
This sequence comes from Calotriton arnoldi, assembly GCA_963921515.1. Taxonomy (NCBI): domain Eukaryota; kingdom Metazoa; phylum Chordata; class Amphibia; order Caudata; family Salamandridae; genus Calotriton; species Calotriton arnoldi. The sequence continues at coordinate 2,974,800 of CAWUFW010000262.1, forward strand.
TTGTCCTCAGCAACAACAAAAGGAGGGTTAAATGGCCATCTTTTAAATATATATATTTTTTTTTTACAAAAACAGCAGAGGGAAGAGAATGGCTAGGAAGAAGCAGAACGAGTGGTTCGATGAAACTTGTAAACAAGCTCGGCAACCCTTAATGGGAGATGTTAAAGCTGGCAAAGAACAATGGTAGCTATAAAAAGGAAAGTCTTCAGAAACGCACAGAATGTGGCTCAAAGAAACTGGCACATAGAGTTCTGGCACGACCTATCAGCTGCAGCCCAAACTAAAAACGGCAGGGAATTCTGGCACCTGATATCTAAAGGGTCAAAAAGTTTAATTATGGAGGAAAAATGTTATATTCCTCCCCAGACTTGGGAAGCCCATTTTTATAAACTATACGCAGGACCACAGGACAGTGGTGGAGAAATCTCTGAGTATTTCATCTCAAAAAAAGACATGGACTGTCTAATATTTACAGTAGAAGATTATATGGAAGCAATTGCAACCTTGCAATGGGGGAAAGCCCAAGGTCTAGACAAAATCCCAGGGGACCTCTACCTTTCTGAACCTAACATATGGAGTGTGATATTAAATCACACCTTTAATGCTATTTTAAAAGGGGCAGAAATCCTGGATTGCTGGCTAGACGCAGAGGTAGTCCCCTATTTTTAAAAAAGGGGATAAGAGCAACTCGGCGAACTATAGGCCCATCAGCCTAATTGACATCGCCCAGAAAATATTCTGCCATCACCTGTTAGAGAGGCTCCGTGACTGGACGAGGGAAGGGAACTTATCATCAGACTTGCAGGCAGGATTTAGCACAATAGATCAGCTGTTTCGTTTTCTATTAATCCTCTGGAAATACACGACAATTAGAAAAGATCCACTATACGTCGTGTTTGTAGACCTCCACGCTGCATTTGATTTAGTTCCTTGTGAAAAATTTTGGGCAGCCTTTACTAAAATGGGGACCCCAAAAAACCTGCAAATCATCATTAGACTTCACAAGAATAATTATGCCCGAATTAGATGGGGGAGCGAGGGTGGGCTGACTGACAAGGTCAGGGTGAACAGAGGAGTGCGGCAAGGGTGTCCTTGCTCCAACTCTCTTTACCCTTTATATTAACGGCCTGATCGAACCACTAATAGATTGCGGGGGTGACCCCCACCCCCCCAAGCTCGCAGGGCAAGTGGTACCTGCACTCCTTTTTGCTGATGAGATATTCATGAGATCAATTCTGGAACTGCCTCGAAATGCACCATTGATACCAATGCGTTTGGACCTGGGTCTGAAGAGCGTTGCTCATGCGATTGCTCTCAGGCCCCTTATATTTTGGATCCGCATCTGGTCTAATGACTCACCATTACCCAGGGCTTTAAGTGGGATGAAAAAACTGGGGGGGGGTCTCTCAAAGGGGCGTGGCCGATGTAATTAAGGGCGTGGCTTAAAAACACCTAAGCTAAAAATCTATGCTTAGCACAGTGTGCCCCTCCAACTTGTATGTTTCTGTCATTGCATCCAGATATATGAATGATACAACAAGTAATATCCTACCTACAACAAGTCAGGACTATTGGCTTTGTCAATGGTTGTTAGTTGCATAAGATAAATAAGCAGCTACTATGGCTCGTTGTATATAATATTGAAAAAGCTTCCACTTAAAGCCCTGGTGACACTACGACAATGTTGCTGCTCCTGAGTTTCAAAAAGAGAAGGGAAATCCAGAGAGAAAATGACTCTCTTTAAAGGATTTCCCTTCCCCTACAACGCTCACCTGGCATGACGTCATGCCGTAACTTCTCCACTGGGGAGAAGTGAGCAGTGTGAGGACGCGCCTGCTGTCACTGCAGTCCGGAAAAAAACGGACAGCGTGTGCCAGGGCACAAAACAGGGCCCGATAGAGACCCGTTTCGAGGCCCCCTCTAAAAAACTGCCGGTGCTCAGCACCGGTGAGACCCGGCCCACTTAAAGCCCTGCCATTACCCATGAAAGAATCACTTCTAGATGTTTTATCATCTGATACCAGAGGGCGCGTCCAGTGGTTCAATCAAATCAAGGGTTGGTTGGTCAAACTGGGCATGACCGATCTTTGGCTCAACCCTGACAGTATTCAAAAATGGTCCCTAAACCTTCTTAAAAAGATAAACTGGAGTTATGTGAACGACACCTGGTCAAGTGAGAGCACCGTAGGGGAGTTGACAAGCAGATTCTTGAGTTTTAAAGACCAAATGCACCAGGAAGAATTCTTGAATCGCACAGAACTCCCTCTCGCGAAATCTCTATACTTAAAATTTAGATACAGTATCCTTCCAGTTAATAGCTTTTGCAGCAACTGGAATTAAACCAACATTTCGTCCAGTTGTCCTGCCTGTAAGGCTGTACCTGAAACTGAATTACACTTATTATTCTTCTGTCCAATGTACAAACAGATCAGAAGAACTTGGTAATGCCGATATGTTGGATTGTAGCTGCCAACCGATTAACCGAGATTGTAAGAATTTTAAAAAGTGACTGCACAGAATATCTAATTTTTGAACTGTCCAGATTTCTGCTATACGCCTGGAGATTAAGAAATGGGATATTGATATCCCCGAACATCAAATGATTCAATCATGAAGTACTATGCATGTTGCCATGTCCATATTGTTTTAGACAAGGTAAAACAATTTGTAAGAATGGGGATTTTCGTGAGATTTTAACTATTGACAGTAATGTATTTATTTATTTTAGGGAAACTTTTTAGGAAACAGTTGGGGAATTTACGATAAGTTCACCATTGATATTTGCATACGTGCACATGCAATTGGTTATAGAGTACTGAGAGTGTTGTTTACTGAGATGAATGAATGTTTTTCCTCTTTTTAACGGTAGTATCTATGCTCTTGAAGAGTTTTTAACCTCTCCCTTAATAGGCAAGTTTTTAACCGATGGTGGAATTGTATTTATTACGAATCGTTATCACCATATTGTAAATCTTCAGGAAGTTGTGCACTTTACACTTTATTAAATACCAAAGCATTTATGGATCCTCAGCACAGTTATGACATGAATCAGGGACGCACCTGAAATCCAGACCAGTCACCAGAAGATGGAAATGTGAATTGTGACAAGTTACATGTCTTATGAATTTCTGTGTTTTATTGTACTATTATTATTCTGAGGACACGTAACTGGGGGGCCATTTTAAGTTTATTGTATTTCCATTTTGTTGCGCTTTTATGATTTTCATGGAAAATCGAATAAAGATACTCAAAAAAAAAAGTAAAGACAGGACTTGCTGACCAAAGAAAGCAAGGAAATGACAGTGACGATGAAACGAACTAATGATAAGCAATGGGGAGGCTCTAAGCCCACTGAGTAAACAAAATATCTCACAAGCAACAGTGCATGCGTAGTCTCAGGTGAGACCTAAAATATAGGGTGTCGGGGAAAGGAGGCAAACTGTGAAAGAGATGAAGACCCCCGCCAAGAATACTGAAGAGCATAAAACAACTGACAGTACCCTATAAACATTTGTGTCCTGCTTGAAGAAAAACAGCCTTTAATTCACGCCTTTACCATGGAGAACCTTTACCGTGCAGTGCTTTACTACAAGGTAAATATTTTTTTTAAATAACATGCTTTGTTATTTGAAAAAAAACCTTTTGAGGGGTCGGTAGAGGTAAATGGAAGTGAGGGTGACTTAAGGGTTTAAGAGGTGGGTAGAGGTAAGAGGGAGGTTTGGGTGACTTATGGGTTCAGGGGTCGGTAGAGGGAGATGAGGGTGACTTGAGGGCCATTTGGTAGGTAAAGGGAGGTGAGGGTGATTGGAGGGTTCAGGGGTAGACAGAGGGGTGGGTAGAGGTAAAGTGGGTGAGGGCGACTTGAAGGTTATGGGGTGCAGAGAGGTAAAGTGGGTGAGGGTGACTTGAGGCTTCAGGGGTAGGTAACAGTAACGGGAGGTAAGGGCAACTTCAAGGCCCAGTGGTGAGTTGAGGTAAGGGGAGATGAGGGTGACTTGAGGGCTATGGGGCCAGTACAGGTGAAGGGAGGTGAAGGTGACTTGACGGATCAGGGGTGGGTACAGGTAATGGGAGGTGAGGGTGACTTGGGGGTTCGGGGGGAGAAGAGGTAAGGGGAGATGAGAGTGACTTGGGGGTTCAGGGGTGGGTAGAGGTAAAAAGAGGTGAGCTTGACTTCATTGGATTGTATAATATGGTACGGCATGTCATTGAACAGCATAGTATGGTATGATATGGCTATTAATGTGTGGTATGTTATGTTACGACCTGTTATTGTATAGAATGGTATAATATGGTATGATATGGCATGGACTGTCATTGTATTGTATGGTATGGCCTGTTATTATATTGTATTGTACAAAACAATACAATTATTGTACAAAACAATACAATTATTGTATAGTATGTTATGCTATGCTGTGATATGGTTTGTTATTGTATAATATGGGATGATATGGTCTGGTATTGTATGGTATGGTGTGGTATGTCATGGCCTCTTATTGTATAGTATACTATGGTATGACTACGGTATGGCATGTTATGGAGATGTACAACCTATGAATTACTAACAGCACTCATACACGGGCTTTTAGGCAAGTCCTAATATTACCAGTTGGTACAATTTAAAAACATGTCACTTTTGGGAAGAAAGCTCGCATTACACCGAATGTGACCAAAACGAGGACGACTTATAAACAAATGCACCTTCAGTGAATGCTGCAACATTTAACCTTATTAAAATGTAATAAATTGTGCTGGTATGCGCCCGGGTAAGACTGACCGGACAAAAGCGGCTTATTGGAAAATAAAGTTTTGAAAAATATGGAAAACAAACAGCAAGCGAGGAGACTGGCAGGCCCAACAAAAAAAGCAAAAACGAACGGGCATAAAAGCAGCAAAATATGAAACAGAATGGCATAAGAGCATGAAAAAAGAACATACAAACTATACACACACAAAAAGTCCCACAGTCTGAGTACAAGCAGTGCAGAAGATCACTAATCAAGAAATCAATCAGTACTTGATCCATGCTCCAGAGAAGAAAACAAAAATACGGAGATAAAATGAAGCCAACATGCGCAGACACGTGCTCACCAAAGAAGAAGAACAAAATAAGAGTGACAATGAAGCCAACCAGTGATAAGTAGTGGACGGACTAAAAGCCCCCATTTAGGGTTTTGTGTTCTTTTTTTTCTTTTAGAAACAATAGATTACCGCAAACGACAGTGCATGCTCGCTGTCTCAGACGAGACCTAACAACACAAGATGTGGGATTAACTAGGCCTTCAACCATATTTTCTTCATCCAAGGAATTAACGAAAAGCTATTTATGGCAGTATAGTTGGCAGCACTGATTTTGTTGTTGTTGCGGGAACGTCAATTATCAAGCAGGAGTGCTGACCAAAAGGACCGTCCATGCCATAAGGACAAGGCCCCATAAATCATTTAGTGAGGGCCCAAGTGGGGTGAGGGTTGCATTCGCAAAGTTGGATTAACCCGTAAACTCAACCTTCTATTTTTCTCTTGCTGGCTCTTCTGGTTGCGAATGATTGGCCGCACTCCCCCTAGTGTGATCAGTTCTTGAAACGGATATCTATTAGCGCTGGCACCCACTATCACAGAGTACCTGTTTGCTGCTGAGAAGTGCTGGTACTCTCCCTTTAAAAGTATTGCATCCCTGTAGAGAAGTGCAGGTACAGTGACGGTCCCTTGAAAATTAAAGAAGTGCGGGTGCTCAGTATCTAACAACACCTGCCCATTTAAAGCACTGACCAAGATCAAGCTTTGGTTCTCATAAGAAAGGAACTACCATACGCTGCCCACAGTAGGTTATGCTGAATACTGGTGCCACCAGCCTCTCTAGCCTGGTAGGGATTAACACTGCTACTCTTTCGCCTACGGTCACCTTAAAAGGATGGGTTTGGCCCTCACTTCCTCAACAGAAGCCTGTTGGCACAGAAATGTCCCCGCATGGGTCTGGAGAGCATGCTTCCCAGCTCAGTCTCTGTAGGATTTTTGATTTTTACCTCAGTGAACACGATTATCACCTGTTTTGGCTGGTGGCCTCCCTCTTTCCAAAAAATGAGACCCCAAAGTGTTGCACTGTGGTCATGAGGAAAAATCCTCATAGAGTGAGTGACTACAGTTCTCTCGCCGGGGTTTGTGGGACTGGCACATGGCTGTACAGTGGAATGACCAGGCTTTGCTTTAACCTGTCTCTGTAATATATATATATATATATATATATATATATATATATATATATATATATATATATATATATATATATATATATATATGAAAAGTTTGTCATCGATGCCTTTCCTCCTCCTCTCGACGTCGGTGCCAGCAGCGGTAATGACACCCGCTAAAATTATTACACAACGAGATATCCGGGAAATCCTGAATAAATCAAGCGGCACACCACAAGGACAGCACAAGAGTTTATTGTGCATACAACGACGCGTTTCGGCGAAGCCTTTTTCTAGTTGTGTGACCTGCGCCCAATTACCCATAGAAATACGGGTTACAGTGCATGAACATAGAAAAAGTATTCATTACAATTTCTAACGTGATAGAAAGCAAACATTGTTAATTCATAATACTGTGCAATGCAATGCAAAACTACAATTAAATTTAGAATTGGATAAAACATACAGCCCTAGCAATTTTTGGATATGATATATGGGCATTGGCCTATCATGTCCCCATGGTGGGTTCGGTTAGGCTAGATTGAGCATGATAACCTGATTCCTTCAGTATTGAATGTTGTCTCTGTCTCTGCCAGTAGAATTCCTGTTCCAGGTTTGGATTTACCTATTTATTTATTCTTTGTTCACTTAGGTGTATCACATTTACTTAGTACCTGCCCATTGTCTGTTGCATAGTTCAGGAATAATCATGAAAAATTTTGTGTGCGAAAATTTCTTGTGCGAAAATTGCTGTGCAATTGCAAAACCGTGTTTATTTATGAACATGAACGCATGCTTGGCACTTGCCGAATTGATTGTGACTCTTAGGCTTTGCTCACTCATGAGATGCAATTCCTAGGATTGCATTTCCCATGATGTGGTTGAACTGATTTTGCTCATTGGATGCTATGGGGGCATTTTCATAAATGCATCTGTTAACAGGACATCGGCCACAATGTGATTAATAATGCCCGTATTTGTTCATTTATGCGATGAAATTCAGTGGGGTACAGCACCCGTGATTTGGTTGGATTAATTAGGCTCGAATAGAATGGGGGCTTTGATTTTTTATAATGAAATGTATCTATTAGGAGTAGATCAGTCGCAATGTGACGTTCTATTTCTGCCTGGATGATATAATGTTGTATCAAGGTACATTACCCAGGAAATTGCTGCCCCATACGTACCAATCACAAGGATATATATGTCCTTATGTGGGCAATTATGATATGAATTGTGTAGGATGGGCAATGTTCATATAGCAGGGAAACATGGAGGCTGCTTCGGACGCGCCACAGCGGTATTATGTGCACCCAGACCCATCACATCACAAAATGACAGAGGTACTGAGACAATTCTATGGTCTTCGACTATGACATCACACACAGAGGAACACAGAGACAAGTCTACAGTCTCCATGACATCACAAGCAGATAGCAGAACATAGAGACAAGGCTACGGTCTCTGCCTATAGCATCATAAGCACACAAGAGGAACAAAGAGAGAAGTCTATGGTCTCTTTGACATCACAAAATGACAGAGGAACTGAGACAATTCTATGGTCTCTGACTAGAACATCACACACAGACAGAGGAACACAGAGACAAGAATACAGTCTCTTCCTATGACATAGCAAAATGACAGCGGCACAGTGAGACAAGTCTATGGTCTGTAAAAATGACATCACAAGGAAACAATAGAACACCAAAACTAGTATATGATCTCTCTCTATAACAACACAAACAACGGAACATAGAGCCAAGTATATGACCTGTGACCAAAAAAACATCACAAGCAGACAGCAAAACACAGAGGCAAGTTCACAGTCTCTGCCAATGACATCACAAGCAGACACTGCGATGCACACATGCCCAATAGTCAGGCACTCTGATAGCCGGCTATGCAGGCTCTTTCGGCTGCTTTTCATCTGTTACTATTCAATAACTGCTGACGGCTATCGCAAACCAGGCGTAGATACAACCCTTATTGAAAAACCCTTCTTGGACCCACTGGACGTGGCATACTATAGGCTCTTTGCCAATATCCATATTGCCCAAAGTCCCAGAGAAGCAATTGGATGAAGAACGTGCAGAACTGCAGAAAACTTGAATTGCTCAACGCTGGGATACTATGTTGAAAGCATTGAGATCAGATAGCAAAAGCGATGGACTACCTCCACGAACTCCCCTATCATTGGTCCTTCCCTAAATATGTCAAAAAACATATGAAAAAATGGTGACGCCTTTCCTGTATAGATACTTAATCATCATAGCTAGGGGGAACCCTAAATATATAACTAGAATACCTGTACAAACAAAGAAACGGGGGGCAATAGTGTCACTATTCGCAGCACTCGAGTAGAACCAGATGATCTGTGAATGGAGCAATGAAGCGAGCAGGTATATCTAAGGAGGGTGGGAGATCAGGTTAAGATGTTATGTTTGCTAATAATCATAACTGTAAATTAGCCTGATGATAAATATGCAGTAATTTTCCATTGGCATATTACACCATATATAAGCTGACATAAAATTATGTTATTGACATTGGAATGTCTGTAATGTGGCATGAATTTTGTAACTGGTGCCAATAAAAATATATTTAAAAAAGAGAATCAATTGAATGCTCAAAAGAGGAAAAATCTAGAAAAAGCGAATGTCAATCACGATTCTGCTCTGGTAGAAGAACCAGGGCCGCCTCCCCCCCGCCTCAAAACGGCAGGAAAGGAAAAATAAAATGATAATAAACACTTTTTATTATCGTTTTATTTTTCCTTTCTTGTCGAATCTTGGGGGCGGGGCCATGGGGATGACAGGCACAGGGGGAGTGGTAGTGCAATGTTGTCAGTGCGCATGATGGTTTGGCAGGCCGTCTCAGGCCGGCCAAACCGTCATGCGCACTGAAGCTCTCTCCAACCCCAGCTGCATTGCTGGGATGGAGAGAGCAGGCTCAGGCTCCCAGTCTACCTGGGAGCGCAAATTCAGAGCGCTCAGGCCACTCCAGACGCTGCTCTAATGGCATTATTTTTTCCCGGGGACCCCGCCCGCCACTCCTCCACAACACTGGCCGCTACTGAGAAGAACAAAAACTTTCTTACCAGTCGATAAAGAACCGCTCTTGAGAGAGGCAGAAAGAGGAGGTGCAGCACTGGTAGCAACAATTAACTTGTGAGCTACACTTGACATGCCAGACCATCAGTCGCGGCTCGCATGACTCACGGGTGGGGGTGTCGGAAGGGTGTTCGCGTGGGGGGGGAATTTAAAAATAAACTTAAAAAACTTCACTTACCGGGTCCAGCGCCGCCTCTGCTCCTGGCCGGGTCCCGTGTCAGGAAGCAGGCATCCTTCCTCTCCTCCCCTAAGCCAATCACAGCGCTGCAATGGCAGCGTTGGTATTGGTGCGGACGGTGCCCAGCCAGGCGCCTGTAGGGAGGCCATTTTCTAGAAAATGCGGAGTGTGCATGACTGGTTTGGTCGGCCCCAGAAGGCCGACCAAACAGTCAGGGCCCACAGCATTGGGCAAGCCACTCCTACCCGACCCGCCTACCCACCCGCCCCCAACCAGGCATACCATTCTGCTTTCTCGCAGCACGAGAAGCAGAAACATAAAATGGTATTTAAAATACCATTTTATGTTTCTGCTTCTCGCACTGCGAGAAAGCAGTGGGGCGACGCTCCTCCGCCCTAATGGAGGAGCCGCCCCTGCAGACCAAGGCATTTGACAGGAATGATGGCCGTTTTGCATCAGGCCTAAAATAGTTTCCCTCATCATCAATGCCCTCACATCTCTTTAACATCTATACACAACCAGCGCATACAGGGTTGGACTGGGACAAAAACTAGGCCCGGGCACCAAAATAAAGGTAGCCCCCTTTAGCGAAGCATATAGCTAAAAAATAAGAGGTTATATCACAGAAATCAACAGTAACAATCATCCCACCTGGTCACAAAACCAGCCCACAACTGCTACAAAACCGGCCCATACACTGGCCTGTCAGACCAGCCTATAGGTCACTACCTGATTGTGCTATAGGCCAGTCCGACCCTGAGTGCATAAGCCGACAGGAAAGAGAGGGGTGCGATTAATAGCTATGCCGATTAAACTCAGCTAGTCAAAGCACTCCATTACTTTGATGGACGGTATCAGAGCCCAGTAGAGATCGATCTTCATTATAAATCTTTTAAGGCAGAAGACTGCTTTATGCTACCACTGCAAAATGAAAGGAAATTGGGGGGTCTAGCTGAACCACTGCTCTGTGGGGCAACTAATATTTTACACTACAGAAATGTTTTAGTGTACTATGACTTTCAATAAGGACGTGTAGCACTTGTGGATGTTGGGTACCCTTAAACGTTTTGGGATTGTCGTTGTCTGGACTGAAAGCGGTGTTGATATTGTGTTTGCTGCTCTTTAGAACTGTGTGATGGTGGATAGTGCCTGCAAGGCTGGAACAGACAAATGTATTATTTTGTGAGGGACTAGAGGGCCTATAGGCTGGCTTGCAGCACCTGATAAACACCACAAGCAACTTCGCAGACAAGAACAGGTTAAGTATAAACCTTTAAAGATCCAAAGTCATGGTATTAAACCAACGGAATAACAAACACCAACCCCGATGGATGCTGGGGGGCCGGCCGTTGGAGACGGTTGATGAATATAAGTATCTGGGAGTAATCTTCGACAGGAACGGCTCGTACCTCAAACAAAAGGCGGCTATCAAAGGCAGAGGGACCTTATTGGCAGTTGCACTAAAAAATATCAAGCATAAAATACCGGCCCCAATCTTCTTCCTCTACTAGAAGTGCTTTGAGCAAGGCTTTTACCTACAATCACTTATGGCAGTGAATCAATGAGAGGGAGAGATGAGACTATTTTGGATAATGCGGTCTCCAAGGCCGTGAGAATAATATTCAATCTCCCGCAGTACACTTGGCCAGCACAAATAAGGCTAGAGTTCGGCCTCCAAAAGCAGCAAATAACACGGAAGGGCGCCTATGCCAAGTGCTGGCACAAAATAAAGGGAGCCGAGCCCGGCACACTGAACTCATACTTATGGAAGGGAGATGACAAGGAAAAAGACAGCCCGGCCATGGTTTACCTTCAATCAGCAATAAGGTTGCTTGCCTTACAGGACCTATGGGAAATCAGTATGCCCCACAAAAGTTTTAAGGACCTGGTAAACAAATCAGTAAAGATTGTATCCCTCGAAGAAGACAAAGCTGCACTAAGCAGGAGGGCCCATGGATGGTTTGTGATTCAGAGCCATGCAAGGTGCAAGCCACAACCATACCTAGGAACAGGCTTCTCGAGAATCACGAAGGAAAGATTCTTGCTTCTGAGGTTGGGAATCTTACCCGCAAAGTGTCACCTCCCACCATGGAAACGCACAGACACAACAAATCATTGTAGACTATGTGGTGACACCAAAGAGGATGTTCTACATCTACTGTGCATTTGCAAGGGCTAAGACGAGGAACGAAGACAGCTATTAAAGCCGCGCCTGATCGGAAGTCAGATACGAACATGTAGACAGCGGTAAAGGCTTGCTTCGAGGGAGGCAACGTTCGGTTGGCCTGCAGCTTCGTCAGCTTTATGAGCGCAGTAAAAACAAAGCTAACCCCGGCAGTACTCTAACAAATTGGTCATCAATCTAGGCCCACCGACTTCTTAGTTATTCATTAGAATCCTTCTTAAAAGAGATCCACTCTGGTATTTATGGTTACAACTATTGTTCCTTTGTGATTTTAAACAGCCTCTTTAGGTTTGTGAGTCAGTAACGGTGACATAAAATCTCCAAATCTATTGTGTTATCCCAGGCTTAGCAATGTGGGCCTAGGAACTAGCATACTTATTAGCATGGGAGTTACTTGGCAAGGGTTGTAAGGAACTGGGCGCGCAAATGACACGACGAGCTGCTGACTGCAACTGGCAATTACGTACTTTTGGATGCCTACTTATAGACTTCCATGCTACTTTGATCAAGACCCTTAACAACAATTTTATAGGAACTTGCATTGCCCAAGGAACTCTTGGGAGAATAGACTCCAAAATATTTTGCACTTTTCACGCCATCCATGGCACTATATTGGCTGTACTGTATGCCAGCTTTTATATTTTCTTCGTAATTTTATGGAAACATCGCAATTTTTAAATGCATTTAACTAACTCTAGCACTACAAAATGTGTTGTTTTATGCTTTTTGTACATGTGTTTTTTAGCTGATTGCAAAGGTTTTTATTAATCAAGCAATAAAGAGATTACTTACTTACTTATAGGCTGGCTTGGTCCTATTATGTATCTGTACGGATCAATATGTGCATTGGTAGGTGTGCCACAGGACTTAGCTACTCATTTTGTTCTTCTTGGGTGCAAGGCAGTCTACTGCTTTGCTTCGGTGGCCTTTCAGTTTGGAGTCACCGTTGCCAGTTATGCAGCTTTGATGCAATGTTGTGTGAAGCTTTCTGAATGTGATAGGATCACTCTAGCAAGAGGAACTACTGGTGTACAGTTGGATTTTTTTAACACTTTTGTGGGTTCTGCACAGAGACACTTTAGCAGTCTATAGTTGTCAAGGAGCCCTCCTAGATTTGTGCCAGTGTGCCTAGGCAGGAATCCGCCACCACGGCCTAAGCAGACGGCACTGGTTGCCTGTCCGCCCCAAGCGTTCCATTTGAAGTGGTAGCCATGACAGGCAGCTAACCGGACCAGGGTTTGTATCCCTTCCCGAATCGCACAGAGACCATGGACGCCATTTAGGGGTTGCGGTTGCATCTGCGACCCCTGGCTTGCCCTTTGTTACCGCAAGCACTGCCTTTCTGACCCCTGGCCTCAGAAGTGGCAAATTCACTGCCAGGAACACGGGGGCCGGTGGGGCTCGACTCTCTTTATTTTCTGCCAATTTTTTATTACTCTAATAGTGACTCAATGAAATATATTATTCACTAATAGTGTAATAAAAATGCAGTACAATTAGCTGGAATATGCCCTTCCATGGCAGCTGAGGTAAGTAAAAAAATGCTTTTAAATGCATGTTGTGTGCGTGCTTGCGGGTGAGAGTGTGTTTATGTGTGAGAGAGTGTATATGTGTGAATTTGTGTGAATGTGTAAGTATGAGTGTGAGTGAAAGTGGAGGTCAAAGGGCGTGTGATGTCACTTCCGCTACCCCTGGCATTTCAGTGAACTGACGTCCATGACAGAGGCCACTCTTAAATGTGGATTTACTTGGGGCTATATGTATTACAAGTACATTCAAATTAAATACAGAAATCATCAATTCGAATTGAAGGTTTGACATTTTCAACAACACTGCCCAAAATTCAGGATGCCAGACGAGACCGCCTGATAGCCCTGAAGACAACAGCGGCACAATAACATTCGTGCACAACACGACCTCCCTGAGCACCTGTTTTGGGGGCAATTCTTGGCAACAGACCATAAGGGTCGCTGTCAAGAAGTCAAAAGTTGAAACACCCATGCCATTAAAACAGAGTTTCATTCTAACCCACGGCCCACATCTGGTGAAATATATCAGTTATTAATCTTCAAATATTCATAACTCGCATTGTTTTAAACAAGAAGGGATAAATAGAGTGCTACCTCCCCTCCGCGGCTCACTCATCTTCACTAGCTCATCAAACAAACGCAAAGCTCACGTGTGTAGGAAGGTGGAATCTGACTATATGGTTGCCCCCACTTTTTTTATGGTGTTTTGCTGGTTTATGACTTAGTTGGACTGGGATCCTGCTATTCAGGGCCCCAGTCTATCTGCTTTCTCTGTAAAAAGGTTTCCATGTGCCTTAGGCACATCTCTGATTGGAATCTGGAGTGCCCTTATAAGTCCCTAGTATATGGTATACTATGTACCAAGGGCATAGGTACCTCAGAGGCCTACCAGGGGCTGCAGCATGTATTATGCCACCCCTGGAAGGCCATCCAAACTGACACCACAGGTCTGCTACTGCAGCCTGGGTAAGGTGGTGCATGCACCCCTTACTGTGATATAGGTTACCTATATCACTAAATACATACAAACATATAAACCTATAAGTCACTCCTAAGGCAGGCCTTATCAATCCTAAAGGCAGAGTGCTTGGTTCCTATGTGAGAGGGTGCCCCTGCCTGAGCAGGGCCCCTCTGCAGCGTTCGGAGACCATCTCTGATGCTGTTTGTAGTGCAGCCTGACCATATACTCTTAAGCGCATTATATCCTCGCGGTAAAATGCTAACTTTGGAATGGCTGCACCTAAACATGTCGTGTTTGGTGTCAAACATCTTGGAATACTACCCCCCCCGCCAATTCTGGTGGCGGGGGTAGCATTCCACCCTTCTAGAGGGAAAGACATGTTAACTCTGACTAACCCGTAACTTCTCTCCAGAGCCCTGGCATCACAAAATGGATGCTGCTGCCACAGACACGAGTCTGGCCTCCTGCTGCTGGACGAAACTCCGGCAGGGGAGGCCTGGACAATAGGTTTCCTGTTGCAGGGAGGTGTGACCACCTCCCCAGACAGGATAATGTGTATTGGGGCTGGGCGGGAGCACCATCTGTGTGCTTTGAAGTCCTGCACTGGGGGCACATTTGGTGTCCCTGTGCATACCCCAGTTCAAACCGGATCAGGGGCTTCCAGCCCCTGCTTTGGCGCGAACTGGTCAAAGGGAAAGGGGTGTAGCCACCCCTCTGCCCTGACCCACCCATAGGTGGGGCCACAGAGTAGTCCAACCCCTATCTTTAGAATAAAGATAGGAACCCAGTCCTTAGGACTTTAGATTATCCCTGGACGAAACTCTGAAACAGAATCCTGGACCTTCGACGCTCTACTCACGATTAGAGGACAGAAGAATCTCCCTTGGGGTCAAGGAGTGACTCCCCTGCTTGGCAGGCACCAAAGAAGCATCTGTCCGGTTCGCATTTCTGAAGCTCCCGTCGGACGCCGAAGTTATCGCATCACCAGAGGTGGATTCTCAGACTTCCCGAGGCTACCCTGAGTCCCCAGCAAAGCTGAGGCCCGTGGCTATCGTGGGTGACTTGAGACCGTGACCCCTGGACACCGAGCACATTTGCAAGTGCATCATCTTCTGGGTCTCCCAAGAAGTCGTGCTTTGGGCTCCGAGTAGCCCTAGCCTCCAGCACCACCTGCACCGAAGATCACTGGCCCCCACTCCACGAGTGTCCTGTAAGCCAGCTCCACGTGCGGCGTCACGAGGCTCCTTCGCGGTCGCTAGCCCGTTGGCTAGTAGCCCTTAACGAAGGCCAATCCTTTTCTTACTTGGCATCCTGGTTGCTCCAGGCCTGCCCTCACTTACCCTTGCTGGGTGAGTTCCACAGACCTTGCTGGTCTGCACCATCGACGATCTACATCTTCACCGAGACTTGCCGTTGCCAAGGCTTGTTGGGTCCAATCCGGTCGCCGACACCTCAGCACTCGACAGACATCGTGTACCAGCCCGAATCCTGCTCCCGGTCGCCGACAACGCCTCCTGGACCTCGTGGCTGAAGAGTCAAGACGACCGTCAACGCACCTGAAGCACTCGACATCGGTGGGCATCTGTCCATCGCCTTCCTGGTCACTGGCTAGTGACCCAGACTCTGTCCCCTCTGCTTTCAGGTTCTTCAGAACTCCGATCCACTCTTGGATCCACCCGGACACTTTTCTCTTGGCCGCCAGCAGCACTTTGCAGCAGATCGCCATTCGAATCGACGACGAAACCCGACCCCGAAAGGCACCTATGCACCCGGCTTCCCTGGGTGAGGTAACACGAGTACTCCGGTGCTCCCGTGGGTGAGACTCTTCAAAGTCCTAGATCTCAAAGGGTTTTGTCCTAGTCCTCTTTTAAGTGTCCCTTTTCTCTAATTTCCCGATCCCGACTTTCTCCATAGAAGTCAACGGCGTATCGCGGTTGTGTATTTACACTGCACGCGTCTCCCGTGGGTCCCCTGTGTCACTACCTTGGGTGGTTCCTTGTGGTCCAAGCACTTCTAGAGGCTCTAGGCCTAGTGTCTAGTTCAGTCGTGGTTCGCATACCACTTTATTGGTATATGGTTTGGTACGCCCCTGGGGCCCAAACGTGTATTTGTGCTATTACTGTGTTTAAATAACTTCTAACTTATGTACTTCGAACTCTAGCCTCATAAAGAGACTAGAGGGGTGTGTTTAGCAATAAATACATATATTTTGAATATATACCTGGTGTGGTGCTCTTTCATTTGGTCACTCAAGAGATTATAGACTGGTAAAACAAGCTGCTTTACATTCCTTCAAGACTTAGCCTGAAGGCTGCTCTCCATAGCTACCACTAGGATAGCTTTCAATAAGGTTGTCTTTAACCTATCTCCAATAAGGGGTTGTTTGGACTGGTGCAAGGTGCCCACTATAATTAGTGGACAGCATATGCCAGGCCAACTTCTCACAACGTGCACCACTTATTGCGGGCGGTGGGAAATTGGAAGTCTACCTACTCCTGAGTCCTTTATACCCTGCACCTTACGGGGCCCTGAAAGTCCGAAATCAAACTTAAGAACTTCCGACCCATTCAGTTATGACCTGGAAGCAGCTACAGGAGCCGGAAGTGAACCGCCAGTCAGCATAACCCAATGTACACTGTCCCTGGGCAGATCAGGGGCCCCCTACCTAATTATGAAGGCCCCGATGTGTGAGCGCACGCCCATCCACATTCCACAACACACCGCAGCCTTCGGATCCTGGATACACGAAGGCTGGGTTTCTGTCGGAATCTGACGTCCTCACGGGAGGGCTTGTTGCAGCTCCAAAAAGCTAGAGGGATGCGAAAAGTGGTCGAGCGATCTCGGTGAACCGACTGGGGAATGGTCTGTCTGCGAATCAGAGAGCCAAGCAACTGTTAGTGCTTAGGGAGAAACTGGAGACGAGTTATCGGTTTGAATCTACACACAGATAGTGTAATATAAACCAGTTTAAAGAAGTTTGGATTTATTTATTAGAGCACTGACAGAGCGTCAGCCTTTAGTTCCTAAGAAAAGTACCGTGACTGGATACCGATTGTGCTGTTAGAAGTAATAAATACATAATTACACTTTACGCATCAGAGTATACAGAGTGGCGACTGAAATCAAGAGATCAGAGTAATCTATTTATAGAGAACACGACAAGAAAGTTTGTGTGGATGGAGCGGCTATTTAAAAAGTTAAAACTTTGTTTTTGGGTAAGCGAGCTCCTAATGACATGGGTCGTTCCATCTGCCTTTCTTAAACAAGGTGTCATCATCCCAAATAGCTTATTTTTTTGAAACTGAAAAATAAATCTCGACGTGTTCCATTTGCATGTTATCGCTTTAAAGGGACAGATGGAGGCGGTGAAGGCTGACCGCGGCGCGGTGACAGGCCGCCGAGCTGTCAGGGCCGACACGGGTGGCGCGAGGCCCTCTCCGGCCTTCAGCGCTTCCTGTCAGCCGCGGCCTGCGCGCGAGCGGCAGACGGGGCCTGACAGGCAGGTACACGCACCTGCTGCCACCTGTCCTGCTACCCAGTCAAAATCAAAGTCACTCTGCCAAGAAGCAGGTGGACAGGGCCGCCCTTCCAGCTGTCGCCCCAGCCTCGCGCAACCCGTGCGTGGCGCAGTGAGGGTGTTTGTGATGCCTGGTGGGCCGGCGGTTGGAGAGAGGTCCCTAACCACAGACAGGACATGTGGTGGAGGGCAGCATGTCTTGGAGAGGCGCTGGCATCTGGTTATGCAAGAAAAGTGACAATGCAAAAGTATGCGGCCTGAAAACCAGGCAGAGGAGGACACGTCGAATGAACAGAGAAAAATAACTCAGCACTACGGCACAGTGAAGCCCTCCTCTGAGGGGAGGGGTGCTCAGATACTGTCGATAAGAACACGCTCACTTAAGGTTTAGAGGAAGGTCGCAAGACTGAACCCCAAATGAGAATGCTCTATGTCTGGTTACTCCTTCACACTAAAATCCCCAACAGAGCCAAGAGGCGGTGGAAGCGGCAAATGGGGCACTATGTGAAGGTTGTGTTTACAGAAAGCTAAAGGCAGATTGTGTGCTGCTCCCGCCTACTCCCGGAGCTTAAATAGGCCGGTACTGTCCGGTACTGAGTACCAGCACTTTTTTATTTTGAGAGTGAGAGTACCTGCACTCCTGAAGAGTGACGTAATACTTTTAATTGGAGAGTACGGTCACTTCTCAGAAACAAGCAGGTACTGTGGTTCAGGGTACTGGCACTTCAATTTTGCCATTTCAAGCACTGCGTATACTAGAAGCAGAATATCTGATCACTGGCAAGAGGGCTATCTGATCATTGCCTCCCCCTCCATCCCACGAAAGTGCTGATAGGAGGACAATAATAAACAGGGAAAACAAGTGGTGGTTAGATGGATGGCAACTAAAAGACACAGAGATAATGGCTGGGATCCAGGCAGGCACTAAAATGTACTTTAAAGAAAACACTGAGAGAGAAAAGTTCCCTATAACATTATGCAGTGCTTAGAGACAAAGCTCAAACGCTAATTACACAATAAACAAGCATTGGCATAGCCAAAGGTCTCGCCTTTGGGGCCTTATAAGTGTTTAGCCAGAGCTATTGACTTTGCCAATGTCTTAAAGCTGTGCTGTAGAGAAGTGTGGCTGCTGTGCGGCATGCTGAAAAGTTATAATAAAAAAGTGTCAGAAGCATTTTTGTTACTTTATATATGACCAAGAAGGCATTATGTAAAACTGAACGACCATATTAAAAAAATTATTTACAATAAAAAAGTTCCTCAGTTTTCTTTTGTTCTTGCAATGCTGGAAACTTGTTTCTGCCTATTGCAATGGTTGTTTGTTAAAGCTTTTTTTTTGAGGGGGCATAAACAATCGGAGGGTGAAGGTTGGGAACTAGTACCTGTATTATAACACTAGCAGCGGCCAGACGCTAGGGGAGAATCAACAGATGCCAGATTCCGAGAGCAGGCTGAGGTGGTGCTGAGTGATGCTGAGGTGGTAGTGGTGGTGACTGTTGCTGAGACGATGCTGAGGTGATGCTGAATGATACTCAGGCGTTGCTGAGTCATACTGCTGTGGTGCTGAGTGATGCTGTGGTGGTGCTGAGTGATATTGTCTTGGCGCTGAGTGATGCTGTGGTGGTGCTGAGTGATATTGTCTTGGCGCTGAGTGATGCTGTGGCGGCGCTGAGTGATGCTGTGGCGGCGCTGAGTGATGCTGTGGCGGCGCTGAGTGATGCTGTGGTGGCCCTGAGTGATGCTGTGGCGGCGGTGAGCGATGCTGTGGCGGTGCTGAGCGATGCAGTGGCGGTGCTGAGCGATGCAGTGGCGGTGCTGAGCGATGCAGTGGCGGTGCTGAGCGATGCTGTGGTGGCGCTGAGCGATGCTGTGGTGGCGCTGAGCGATGCTGTGGTGGCGCTGAGCGATGCTGTGGTGGCGCTGAGCGATGCTTTGGTGGCGCTGAGGGATGCTGTGGTGGCGCTGAGCGATGCTGTGGTGGCGCTGAGCGATGCTGTGGTGGCGCTGAGCGATGCTGTGGTGGCGCTGAGCGATGCTGTGGTGGTGCGGAGCGATGCTGTGGTGGTGCGGAGCGATGCTGTGGTGGTGCTGAGCGATGCTGTGGTGGTGCTGAGCGATGCTGTGGTGGTGCTGAGTGATGCAGTGTTGGCCCTGAGTGATGATGTGGTGTCGCTGAGTAAAGTTATGGTGGTGCTGAGTGATGCTGTTGTGGCGCGGAGTGATGTTGTGGTGGCGCGGAGTGATGTTGTGGTGGCGCTGAGTGATGCTGTTGTGGCGCTAAGTGATGCTGTGGTTGTGCTGAGTAATGCTGTGGTTGTGCTGAGTGATGCTGTGGTTGCGCTGAGTGATGCTGTGGTTTCACTTAGTGATGCTGTGATGGCGTTGAGTGATGCTGTGATGGCGTTGAGAGATGTTGTGTTGGTGCTGAGTGATGCTGTGCTGGCTCTGATTGATGCTGTGCTGGCTCTGATTGATGCTGTGGTTGCGCTGAGTGATGCTGTGGTGTTGCCGAGTGAGAGATAGAGTGAAGACATAATGCCCAATTAGAGAGGGTGGTGAGAGAGAAAGAGAGAGAAAGGGTGTACATAGAATAAAGAGTGGAGCAGGATAGAGAGAAAGAAAGAAGGGGAGAGAGAGTGAATGAAGGAGTTTGAAAGAGAAACAGATAAAGGGGTGAGAGAGAATGAAAGGCTAAAAAAGATAGAGAGGGGAGAGTTAATTAAGTAGAGAGAGAATTAGAGAGGGGAAGGAGAGAGACAATAAGAGTGGGGGGTGTGGAGTTTAAATAGAGTGAAGAAGTGACGCGGAAAAAGTAACCTTAAATATAGCTTTGTGCTTTGCGCGAATAAATATAAAAAAAAAAAACAGTGAGAGACAAAAATACTGGTAATTAGGCTGTGACTCCCAATATAAAACAAATAGCGATATAAGGTGAAATCAACCCACCGAAGCAATATTTCTAACTAGACAAAAAAAGCTTGCATTTCAATGCTAATCGCTGTTGTTTTTCATGTGACTGTAGTCCAGGGCCCTCAGTTGGTAATGTGAGCTGCTGCTGCGATTGAAACATCAGAGTCCAGAGAGTTAATGAGCCATGACGAGGAAATGAGGAAGAGATAGGAAACCCAGATGCCAGCTGCGCGTGCACGCCATCGTGAACTCAAGCTGGTCGCCAGCCGAAAGCCAGTGTTTGCACTTCCTAAACCCGCTTACTAAAACTCTCGGCCAGACCAGCGCAAGCGCTGGTGCAGGCCGAGACCTAAAAAGGAGCAAAGCCCAAAAAAAAGTAGCCCTCCCAACATCCCTCATCAGCCAGGCTAGCTTGAATCCAGTGGCAAAGTGAGCAAGGGACCCACGTCTGGGCATACCCTGCCAACTTAGGGCGAACAAAGCAAGCACAAGGAGATGATGGACGGAGCGCTGAAACTTTTCAGACACTCACCCCCAGTCACAGATCTGGGTTGAATCCATCATCCTTCTTTAGCTCAGTTCGCCACCTCAGTTCAAACCCAGCTATATGCAAATCAGTCTTGACCCTGTGCCTCATGGGAACAGTCCAGCCCGAACTGCCAAGCCAGGTCTTCCCTGAACCAGAAACAAGCATACTGGGTCCAGTCTCAGGGTAACAAAATATGGACCAGATAGGAATGATCCCCCTGGTGTGCTCACTGGGCATTCATATCTCACTGCAGAGCTCGCATATGGCATCTGGCATGCTTGACCAGTAGTATGCAGGAGGCCTTCAGTCCCAGCAGCCTCAGACTCATCTTCACTGAGATGCAGGACAGAGGTTGAAGCATCTTGATTATAGCCCAAATGTCCTGGACTCTCCGTTCCGGAGAATAGACATGAAACTGCACCGTGTCCAGAATGGCTCTGATGAAAGGGAGCATCTGCGAAGGAGTCAGGTGGAACTTCGTTCGGCACGTTGATAGTGACCCCCTACAAAGCCAGAAAGTTCATCATAGTCTGGAAGTGGGTGACGACTGCCTGGGGTGAGCCCGCCTTCAGCAGCCAGTCATTGAGGTAGGGGAAGACTGGAACCCCAACCTCTAAAGATGTGCTGTAACCATCGCCATCACTTTCGTGAGCACTCAAGGAGTGCTGGTAAGGCCAAAGAGGAGCACAATGAACTGAAAATGTTTGTAGCCTACCATGAACCGCAGGTATTGCCTGAGGGCTTGTAGGACAGGGACGTGAGTAAGCTTTCTGCAAGTCCAGCAACACCATTCAGTTTCCAGGGTCTAAGGCAGACAAGACCTGGGCCAGAGTGAGCATCTTGAACTCGTTCTTTTTCACAAAGGCATTGAGAGGGCGAAGGTCTAATATGGGACGGAGGTCCCCATCCTTTTTCAGCACCCAGAAATTGAGGGGATACCAACCACAACTGACTTCTGGCACCAAGGCCCTCTCTATGGCTCCTTTAGCCAAAAGAGCCTGCACTTCCTTCTGCTAGAGGGACAGATGGTCCTTTGTCAGCCGTTCCGAAGGTGGTGGAAGGTGCGGCATGTTTTGAGGAATGGCAAACCCTAACCCCGTTGAACAATTTGCAGGACCTACTTGTCTGAAGTTATCTCCTGCCACCTTGACACAAAGTGTTGCATCTTGCTGCTGACAGAGTGGCTGTGTGCAGTCAAAGGCATGTTAAACACGTTTGGGGGAGGCAGCAGCTGGGGATGTGGAAGACTGGGCTTCCTTCTGTCCCTGTTTCCCTCTCCGAAAGATTACCGCAGCTGCACCCACAAAAGGGTTGTGGTGATTGATGCACTTGTTGAGGCCCCTGCATTGGAAACCCTTACCAAAGATACAACGGGGTGAAACTGCTGGTGTGGCTGGCGAGAGGGAGCAGAAAGGCCAAAGGAGCGATCGGTGGCAGTGCTATCTTTAAAGCGCTCCAGAGCCGAATCCGCTTTATCACCAAACAATCAGGAGCTATCGACTGGCATGTCCCTATGACTGACCTGAACATCTACCTAAAAGCTGGTGGACTGCATCAAAGTTTGTCTGCGGATGGCCACACTAATGCCAACAGCCCTACCGAAGGAGTCAGTTGTGTCCAGTCTACAGCGAATGGTGAACTTGGCTGCATCACGGCTATCTTGCATGGCCTGGAAAAGGAATGGCTTAGGCCTCCTCTGGAACCATGGCAACACTTGGGCTACGGAGTCACATAATGTGTGGGAGTAACAGCCTAAACGGAAGCTGGATTCACAGAGTGAAGGGGGAGACATGTGGAGGAGAAACCCCTCTTTCCAAAGGTTTATATCCCTTTAGATTCCCAGTCAAAGGGAGTAGAGGGAAAAGAGTTTGGGTTCACTATACTGGCTGAAGCTTGCACCACAAGGCTTTCAGGGGTAAGGTGTTGGGTGACAAAAAAGGGTCGCCTTGAGCAGGGCAATGACATCTGGCTATCTGGTGGTGTAAAGGTGGGCCCAAGCAAGGTTTGGCCCAGGTGCCCAAGAGTGTAACTCTAAGGGCCTCATTAAATGGCTACAGAGGCTCAGAGCTCGTCTGTCCAGGTTGCAACACCTTTGTTAAAACATTAGTTTTGAACTGAGTGGGAGGGTTAAGAGCATGGACCCCCGCCACTCTTCGCATATCCACATCGAATGAGGCACTGTCTTCAGTGGCAGGTCCTGGTGAAGGAACTTGATCAGTGTCTGGGAAGGTATCCAGGCCACTGACACTCTGGAACTCTTCATACCAGTTATCCTCCAAGTACGATTGGGCAATCTCATCCCCAACATCATAGCCTCCGTTGTCTAAATCAGTACCGAAAAGATCATGAAGGACCTCAGTCCTACCAGAGGGTAGTGGCACAGCGTCCAAGTCAAAAGGATGGTACAGGGGTTGTGGCTCAAATAAAGGAGAACGCAACCTTAATCGAGGCAGCGCTGTTTCCGCGTTGGAAAGCATTATGGGTTGCCCGGTGTTGTCCACAGTCGATGGCTCCGGCAACGCCGGTTGTGTTCCGGCGTGGGTTGTGGCACTGGGGAGGGCAGAGAAGTGGCAATAAAAGCAAGGCTGTGATTAATTCAGATAAAGTTACTGCAAAGAGCCTACTACAACAAAAGCAAACAATGTAAAATGGGTAGGGCTCAAACACCCACACGCTTAAAATGTGACTCGGAAGGAACATTCCTACATACAGTCTGGGGATCCGGCAAGATACAAATGTATTGTAGAGAAATAATAGCTTGAGCTAGCAGGGGTTCTAGATTGTGGAATACCATGTAGCCCCCGCCCCCAATTTCCAACACCTTGAATCCCTAACTGTGTAGCTCTGCCCAAGAAGTAATCCATGTTGAGCTTCACTGAAGCTAAAAGGGACTTTGCCAAGGAATGGGGTAGCCAACAAATGCTGTCAAACAAAGATGGCAAGCAGAGATGGATATGTGAGTGTAAGCCGAAAATGTTGCGTATGAATGTAGAGGATTACGAGGAAGTTTGAGAAAGTAGGGGAGCAGATAGAGGAAATACTCTGGGTTAAGCTAAGAAGATGGGACTTCCACAGTAAATAACTAAAGAAACGCAAACTATGAATGAGTAAAGGGGGAAGTCATCAAAGAGATGGTAATGCTGGAACCCAGGAGGCGAACAAAACTAATGTACGGAAAGCAAATGTGTGTCCAGTTAAAGACATCCTGTTCTTGTAAGACAACACTAAGCTAAACTCGGCCACAAAGCATACAAAAAAGTGATGGCTGAAATGTTAGAATTAATCACCGCCACTGGTAATCCCTCACGGTCGCATCCCAGTCCATCATTATTTTGCACAACACGTCACTTCAGTTTTGCCCCAGCCATATGCAAATCAGTCTTGACCCTGCTCCAGCAGTCCAGCCCGAACTGCCAGGCTGGGTACGCCCTGTAGTGGAACACAGGCAAACCAAGACAGTTTCGCCCTTATGAAGCAGAAGGGTATGTAAAATACAAGTGATTTTAATTATGCCCCCAATCTTTAATTTTTGGGTCTGCAACACTTTACCTCAAACTGCTATGGAGGAAGGTCCTGGTCAGAACTGGTTATTGATAAGAATTACGACGGCTAACTATTAGAATGCCCCTTCTTTTTGTTGACAACATAATGCACATCAAAACCTCAAGCCGCTACTTGATCCAACAGACGCCACTGGCAACCAGCCAATTATAATATCCAACAGTGCGGTGAGTAAGCTGGCTGCCTTCTCTCGACCTCCTACCACAAAGTATAGTATAAGAAAAAAATGACACATTCTTTTCCACAAAAAAAGAAATAAACGGTTTGGATAGCGCCGGGGTCGGAGCGGATAAACCGGACGCTGGAATTGATTCTGCAGACAGAAGTCCCAGTGCACATTAGTGCAGGTAATAAGCTGTTGAGGTTTGAAAGTGGGGGTCAGCCCAGGGAGGCCTGCAGGGGCAGCGAGGCGTCGAGAGCAGCAGGCCCATTGCTACCCTAACCAAGGCCTAGGGCGGCCCAGCACGCAGCCTCAATCAGGCAGGCCCGGCGCGCAGCCATGCCAACTCCGACAACCTTGATTCGCGCGGGAAGACGGGGGCGAGTGGTGGGGTGATTGGTAATAAGCAGGAAATAACCCCCCCGAGGATTGTGCATGAAGAAAAACATGAAAACACCAAGATTGGAAGGTTCGAGAATGCGGAGGGGCCTGAATTTCATAGCTATAGAGGGAGAGGGGGGGGGGGGTCACAGGAATCTGCCTCCGGCATGGGTGGGAGGAGCCAGGGTGTGCTTTAATGGAAAGGGTTGCTTAGGGAAAGCCAGAGGTTAAGGGGAGAAGAGGGTAATTAAAACACATAGGGTTGCCCCCATGACTCGAAATATTCTGGTGCTGGGTTTTTATTCTAAACCTAATGCATTCTGGGATTTGTATTCCTGGCTGCTTTAAGTAAAGCAACTGGACTAAAGCACGTGGTAACGAACCTGTCAATATCATGAAGGGCTTGTTCCAGGCCTCGGCTTTCATAAATCACCAATTGAGGTCTGGAAATTGTTGCCTTGGTTCAAATCAAGTGTACCAAAATTTGAAAAAAGACCTGTAAATAGAAACCAAGCCTGGTGACATGTTCCCATTAGACAGAGTTGTCAGGTAACCAGGGTCGGATTGGTAAGGCGGGCAATGGACGATGGGTCAGTATCTTATTTGCAGCTGTAGGCCGATTTTTTGGGCACGGTGGTGACCAATTTGGGCTCTGTCTGTGCTGTTCAGATGTCGCCAGCGGGGGCCTGAGCGGCCTTTCTAGAGGCCTGTAGCTGGAGGCTGAAGGGTCTCTATCCCCCCTTTCGCAAAGCGGCCGGAGGTGTCATTGCCAGTCCCCCACTGGGCCGGCTCATTGATATAAAAAGCTGACTTGGGCTTGCTATGGGCCCATTAATGTATGCAGATTGAGCAGGGGGCCTGAGCAGAAGTGGCCCCAGTGTGAACTAGTCCGTGCACAGAGAGTCAACATTTGCATTTTTTATTTAAAAATCTCAGTGAAGTTAAGAAAACATGCCTCTTTTAGAGAACCCCCTTGTTCTTTTCACACTACTTAAAACACTGAAGCAGTGTTTTGCGAAAGGGTGCAATTTGCAAATGTGAGCCACTTTTTTTGGGGTACCCGGGCCAACTTTTGATCCCAATCCAACCCTGCTGGAAGCGTATAAATGATGAAGGTGAAGCGTCCAGCAAATATGGCACTTTAAAATGGCCGATAACTTATGGTTTTTGCAAAGTGTTGGTCTAGGAATGAAGTAGCTTAATAAACTTTCTCATCTGATTCAGAATTCTGGTTGTGTCATCAGTGAGTCACAGGTTCGAATCAGCCATTCACGCTTCCTAACTCGATACCCCCAGAGTCAAATAACAGTATCCTGTTACCTTATCAGGGTGCCTGGAGAACAATTCTGCCATTAGATTTGCTGTTCAGCCACTTCTTTAACATCCCAACAAAGGAAACCTATATTTTTCTAGCCATGTGAAAGGGTCTCTTGATTGTTTATAGATTTTGTTAAATGCCACACTGGTATTCTCCTTAGCCATCCTCAAAGGGTCGACCGTCAATGACAAGCAGTGTAAAAATGAATGTTTAGTCTGTACCTACAGCCTTGCTCTGCAGTTCAAGATTTTGGGCCTGTTTGCACAAATTGTACGCTGCCTAGGGTGACCAGACTTTGAGAAGCAAAAACCGGGACTGGTCAGACATAAAAGTAGGACCAAAGTCTTTTGTGTTACTTGTGAGTGAGTGTGTGTGTGTGTGTGTACATTAGCTGTGGGAGGAATCCACCCTGCGCCTCCATGTTTCCTCCTCCCCACTCTGGCTTCCCTCTGCAGTGAGCATGCAGCTGGCCTCCTCCTGTGCTGCCTGAAAGAAACAGATAATAATAAATTAAATCACTTTATAGGCGTCTCTTGAAATGACCGCAGAGTTTATACTTGACCTATGCTTCAAAAACCGGGACATGTATTGAAAATTTGGAAAAGTGCCGGGACAGTCCTCTGAAAACCAGGACTGCCCGGGGAAATCTAGGGCATCTGGTCACCCTAACGTCCTATGTATGTAATGCTGAATCTTGAGACACTACAGGGCCATTCTACAGGATCTCTAACTGTACTGAACAAACATGGCTGTTACCGCACCTAGGATGCTATACCTCAGCCAGCTTTTTAAAACATCGTTTTCGCTACATCACCTTGTATTTAGGTGCCTAGATATATAAGAAGCGGTACTTGGATTGGACTACATCTGTACAGAGTCCAGGAGGCCTGATTCGCACTATGGAAAAGGTATGTAAATAAATACACCTATAATACTATAGAAAGGTTCCCCTGTACAGTGTTCTAAGCTCTCATGCAGACCATCGCCGAGGTAGTTGCAGCGCTTAATTTGAGCCGGTGGTTTCCGGTGCTTAGCACCGGCATTCTATCATCAACACCGGTGCTATAGTTTCATGAGCACTAGTTAAGAACACACTCATTTTTGGTAGGCACAGGAGATTAAGTGATTGGGGACGAGGAGCCGACGCTGAGACTCGAACCTGGTTCCCCAGCTCCGAATACGGCAGCTCTAGCCATTATGCCACACCCTCTCCCCACTTCATGGTCAGTAGTTGGTTCTGTTTTAGGCAGTGCTAGCCGGAGAAATGGGCTGATGCAAGCTGCCTCCTGACGAGAGCCCCAGCACTTATTTTTGTTTTACAAATTAACCATTGGGTAGCTGGGCATTTCTGTGTCAAGTCTCTATATATAGCGCAAACTCAACCCGAAGGTATTGGTGCACTTTACACAAGCACCAGTTACTTTACACAACGGCACATTCATTTTTTTTTTTTTAGGTACGGGGAGATTAAAAGCCAGATTTGCATTCTTGCAGACGGGGTATTCTCCATTGACCTGGCAGAGGACTTTACGTTCGCCAGGCCAAGAATACTCCGCCCACCAGATTTATAAATGACCGCTGTTTCTGTGAATGCCTTTTACTGTTTGCTGATGCAGCCCTGCAGCAAACAGTATTCTTTTTTTCTTTTAGAAAAGAAAAAAAGTAATTCTCCCCTTGCCATAGGAGGCTTCTCCCATGACGAGAGGAGCATTTAGAATGGTTTTACTGTTCCCTACCTTCAGGTGGCGGTAACATTAAAAAATGACTACATGTCTGCCTATCTAAATTCGATAGGCAGACTTGTAGTCATTTCTCTGACGGCCCTTACTCCCCAGGACCGTTGGAGAAGTTTGGCCACAGTGGAGAGAGTAGTCTCCACCATGGCCAAACTTAAGGTCCGCCCAATATTGAATTTGTCGGGCGGACCACTATATCGGTGGAGAGGGAACTCTGTCGCATTGCGACGGAGTACCCTATCCACCAATATATAAATGAGGCCCCAAGTGATTTGCCCAAAATCACAGTTTGTTGAGCCGAGACTCAAACCTGGGTCTGCAGTTCCAAACTCTGGCCGTTACGTCAAACAGTGGGGTAGCTAAACCTTGTGCCGCCTCTGGCGGTCCCTGCTTTCGCCACCTGCGGTGGCCGCATTTAAGAGAGTGGGTGAGTGGCGATCGCTTTGTCAAGTATATGGTTTTGTGCTGTGTTGTACGCACCGAGTAAGGGGCTAACATCTTCTGTTATCTTTGGAAATAATAAAACTTGTGTTAAAGGAGTACAGACTACCAGTTTGAAGTATCATTTTGCAAACTGTGGGAGTATGGGGGGGCAGTAATGTGTGTATATGTGAGCGCGCGTGTGAGTGTGAGAGAGGACTTTCTAATGTGTACTGTGTAAGCATTGGGCCCTGTTTAGGTTTTCGGATTACTTAGCGGGCCTTCACCAAGTACAATATAAGTAAGGCTCCCAGTTTTCAGTTTTTTCTGATTTTTACAGATAAATACAGACAGAAAACAATGTGTTTCCTGTCTGTATTTATTTTTAAAAGTGGTAAAAATACAGAAAATTATGCTTCTTGTGGGTGACTCTCCCTGCTGTCTTTCGTGCTTTCTAGGACAACAGCTGAGCAGATACACAGAATGGGAAGTTAGAAAACAGGTTCAGATTTCCCTGAATACAGGCATGTGTTAGCATATATTTGTATTATAATACAGATATTTACCTGTGGGTGTAAGGTTTGGCTATATTTGGCTGCTTAGTTTGCTAAAACACGACAGGCAGCAAAGTATGAGTGATTGTTTATCAGTTAAATAAATCTGAAAATATACCATGTTATGACTCTATTTATTCTCAAAACACAACATAAATATGGATAAATACCAATAAGTTGGTCAAAAAGTAAATATGGATAAATACAGACGGAAATGTTGGAAAAATAAATACCATAAAACCGGGAGCCCAAAACATAAGTACATGGAAGAAAGCCACGTTCCAGCGAATTGACTGTCTTGGACGTCACCTCAATGAAGTTGGACAAAATGGTGGCATTAGCTACACTGGGTAGCACAGCTGTCCCATCGAGAGGCAGGGGCTTGGTTGAGCACTTCGGACAACTGTGCTACAAGAAAGTCTTTTGTGAGGTTTGCGAGGTTTTGTAAGCTTCTTCGACACTGACGTGTCTCAGTTTAGCACTAGCTGTAACAAAGGGGTGTGAAAGGAATGCCACGCATGATAGATTTTTGAAGGTGCAATAATAACGTGCAATGTCAAATTCCAGCAGCACACTCAAAAACTAGTGAATCTGGTCCTGCCTAAGGACCAGTCTACCATTCTTTAAAAAAAGTATTTCAAAACAAATAATGTGTAGATAATGAGAGAGACTTCTTGATAGATATATTATCTACTGGCGGTCGCCAGTAGATAGTTATAGTTAGGACCTATTTTCCATAGGAAATCCACAACATTCTATTTGAAATAACTCTTGCGTCGGTTGACGAATCTTCGCGAAATTTTCAAACTTTATGGCCCGCTCCGGTCCGCTCCTACCCTGAAAGTGTCGGGGAGATTCATCAAGCGGGGGCCGAGAAAAAAGGGGGGTCCCAAAACGTGCTTTCCCCATTCATTTTCCCATAGGAAACTTTAGCCACGGCTACAGCCCGAACTGCTGAACGGGATTACACCAAATTTGGCAAAGAGGTAGTTCTTGGTTCAGAAAGAACCCTTTTTGTTAAATGGTGTAAATCCGTTCAGTAGTTGCTGAGAAAATCAAAAGTAAAATTACATATATATCTGGGAGGAGCCTAACCACACATGTCATCGTGAGATCTGATTGGCTGTCAGCACTTCATCCTGGAATTGCTGGCAGCCATCTTGGGACCAATATAAACGATAGTACCCCATTGAAATGCATTGTAGTGAATCGAAGATTTTGAGGGTTACCAAAAGGAGAACTATAAAGGGTGATAACAGACTTTAGTTACATTAGAATTCATTTGTTGGTGGTACCATACTAATTTCAGGAATTGTGGTGTGTTCTAAGGTGATTTTACCCTGTGAAAAACCTTCTGCTGGGATATCATGAATCATGTTTGAGAGAAAACTATTTTCACATGCTTGTCCCATACAGTTTTGGAAGGTGCTCCAGAAGCTAAAATGAGAGCATATTTTCTGTAAATTCACATTATCTTTCTCAGTCATGTGAGAATGAAGTCTGACATTCTCAGTAAAACATGTACATCCAACAAGGGCAGAGACTGTCAGTTGATTCCTTTGTGTTCTACTGCAGCTTCCCAGAGTGTTCTAAAGAACAACTAGAGTGCTAACAGCCTTACGTATGACAAAAGTATGGCACACCTGAAGCCATCTTGATTGGAATAAACTGGTAACACTTAAAACATTTAATTTAAAAAGGAACACAATGATGGGGTTCATTTTGTCATAGAAATTATGGTTAGTGCTGTAGAAAGAAAAATTAGGACATGTTTCAAGTGTGATCTCAAATATCTTCCTGTTATATTTCAACAGGAGCAGCCTGCCAGTTGATGCCTTTGTGTTCTACTGCAGCTTCCCAGAGTGTTCTAAAGAACAACTAGAGCGCTAAAGGCCTTACTTATGACAAAAGTATGGCACACCTGAAGCCATCTTGATTGGAATAAACCGGTAACACTTAAAACATTTAATTTAAAAGGAACAAAATGAGGGGTTCTTTTTGAAATAGAAATTATGGTTAGTGCTGCAGAAAGAAAAATTAGGGCATGTTTTAAGTGAGATCTCAAATCCTCTTCTATTTCATTAGAAAATTCTGACATGCAGACTGAAACAATCACTTTCAATACCAGCAGCAGACTTCCAGTTAACTCCCTGGTGAGCAGTAGCTTTACTACAGTGATCTAATGAGCAACTAGAGTGCTAACATTCAGAATTTATGGCAAATGTGAGACACATCTGAATGCCTTCTTGATGGAATCAAAGTAAAAAACTGAAAGCATTTCCTACTGAGGAGACTGCAGTAAATGAGGAAATTAGGAAACTTAATAACAAAGAAGTCTTCCAAGATGGCCACCAGAGAAAAAAGAGACCAAATGTAGCACAAATATTACCCAGATGTAGCCCACATATAGCCCAATGACAAAAGTGTGCAAAACACTTTTTATTTTTAGTTTTTTTGCAGTTTTATGTAGTGCAGACTGGTCAGGTATTGGAGCGTTGCATCTTAAAACATGAGACCCCTACACTACAAAAACACCACTGCACTACCCTAAACCCTAAAACACTACCCCCAGCATGACCCCCTACACTACACAAACATCACTGCACTACCCTAAACCCTAAAACACTACCCCCAGCACGACCCCCTACACTACCCAAACACCACTGCACTAACCTAAATCCTAAAACACTACCCCCAGCACGACCCCCTACACTACCCAAACACCACTGCACTACCCTAAAACATGACCCCCTACACTACACAAACACCACTGCACTACCCTAAAACACTATCCCCAGCACGACCCCCTACACTACACAAGCACCATTGCACTACCCTAAACCCTAAAACACTACCCCCAGCACGACCCCCTACACTACACAAACACAACTGCACTACCCTAAACCCTAAAACACTACCCCCAGCACGACCCCCTTCACTACCCAAACACCACTACACTACCCTAAAACACGACCCCCTACACTACACAAACACCACTGCACTACCCTAAACCCTAAAACACTACCCCCAGCACGACCCCCTACACTACACAAGCACCACTGCACTACCCTAAACCCTAAAACACTACCCCCAGCACGACCCCCTACACTGCCCGAACACCACTGCACTGCCCTAAACCCTGAAACACCAGCCCCTGCACGACCCCCTACACTGCCCGAACACCACTGCACTGCCCTAAAGCCTGAAACACCACCCCCAGCACGACCCCTACACTGCCCGAAGATCACTGCACTGCCCTAAACCCTGAAACACCAGCCCCAGAATGACCCCCTACACTGCCCGAACACCACTGCACTTCCCTAAACCCTGAAACACCAGCCTCAGCACGACCCCCTACACTGCCCGAACACCACTGCACTGCCCTAAACCCTGAAACACCAGCCCCAGCATGAGCCCCTACACTGCCCGAATACCACTGCACTGCCCTAAACCCTGAAACACCACCCCCAGCAAGAACCCCTACACTGCCCGAACACACACTGCACTAAACCCTGAAACACCACCCCCAGCAAGACCCCCTACACTGCCCGAAAACCACTGCACTGCCCTAAACCCTGAAACACCAGCCCCTGCATGACCCCCTACACTGCCCGAACACCACTGCACTGCCCTAAACCCTGAAACACCAGACCCTGCACTACCCCCTACACTGCCCGAACACCACTGCACTGCCCTAAACCCTGAAACACCAGCCCCAGCAAGACCCCCTACACTGCCCGAACACCACTGCACTACCCTAAACCCTCAAACACCACCCCCAGCACGACCCCTTACACTGCCCGAGCACCACTGCACTGCCCTAAACCCTGAAACACCAGCCCCAGCACGACCCCCTACACTGCCCGAACACCACTGCACTACCCTGAAACACCAGCCC
The DNA here is from genome assembly GCA_963921515.1 of Calotriton arnoldi. Taxonomy (NCBI): domain Eukaryota; kingdom Metazoa; phylum Chordata; class Amphibia; order Caudata; family Salamandridae; genus Calotriton; species Calotriton arnoldi. The sequence continues at coordinate 3,007,938 of CAWUFW010000262.1, forward strand.
CAGCACGACCGCCTACACTGCCCAAACACAACTGCACTTTCCTAAACCCTGAAACACCAGCCCCAGCACGACCCCCTACACTGCCCGAACACCACTGCACTGCCCTAAACCGTGAAACACCAGCCCCAGCACGACCCCCTACACTGCCCAAACACCACTGCACTGCCCTAATCCCTGAAACACCACCCCGTGCACGACCCCCTACACTGCCCGAACACCACTGCACTCCCTAAACCCTGAAACACCACCCCCAGCATGACCCCCTACACTGCCCGAATACCACTGCACTGCCCTAAACCCTGAAACACCACCCCCTGCACGACCCCCTACACTGCCCGAACACTACTACACTGCCCTAAACCCTGAAACACCATCCCCAGCACGACCCCCTACACTGCACGAATACCACTGCACTGCCCTAAACCCTGAAACACTACCCCCAGCAAGACCCCTACACTGCCCGAACACCACTGCACTGCCCTAAACCCTGAAACATCACCCCCAGCAAGACCCCCTACACTGCCCGAACACCACTGCCCTAAACCCTAAAACACCACCCCCAGCAAGACCCCCTACACTGCCCGAACACCACTGCACTGCCCTAAACCCTGAAACACCAGCCCCAGCACGACCCCCTACACTGCCCAAACACCACTGCACTGCCCTAAACCCTGAAACACCACCCCTGCACGACCCCCTACACTGCCCGAACACCACTACTGCCCTGCCCTAAACCCTGAAACACCACCCCCTGCACGACCCCCTACAAAGCCCGAACACTACTGCACTGCCCTAAACCCTGAAACACCACCCCCAGCACGACCCCCTACACTGCACGAACACCACTGCACTGCCCTAAACCCTGAAACACTACCCCCAGCAGGACCCCCTACACTGCTCGAACACCACTGCACTGCCCTAAACCCTGAAACATCACCCCCAGCAAGACCCCCTACACTGCCCGAACACCACTGCCCTAAACCCTGAAACACCACCCCCAGCAAGACCCCGTACACTGTCCGAACACCACTGTACTGCCCTAAACCCTGAAACACCAGCCCCAGCAAGAACCCCTACACTGCCCGAACACCACTGCACTGCCCTAAACCCTGAAACACCAGCCCCAGCAAGACCCCTACACTGCCCGAACACCACTGCACTGCCCTAATCCCTGAAACACCACCCCCAGCAAGACCCCCTACACTGCCCGAACACCACAGCACTAAACCCTGAAACACCACCCCCAGCAAGACCACCTACACTGGCCGAACACCACTGCACTGCCCTAAACCCTGAAACACCACCCCTGCACGACCCCCTACACTGCCCAAACACCACTGCACTGCCCTAAACCCTGAAACACCACCCCCTGCATGACCCCCTACACTGCCCGAACACCACTGCACTGCCCTAAACCCTGAAACACCACCCCCAGCAAGACACCCTACACTGCCCGAACACCACTGCACTGCCCTAAACCCTGAAACACCACCCCCAGCACGACCCCCTACACTGTCCGAACACCACTGCACTGCCTTAAACCCTGAAACACCACCCCCTGCACGACCCCCTACACTGCCGGGACACCACTGCACTGCCCTAAACCCTGAAACACCACCCCCAGCACGACACCCTACACTGCCCGAACACCACTGCACTGCCCTAAACCCTGAAACACCACCCCTAGCACGACCCCCTACACTGCCCGAACACCACTGCACTGCCCTAAACCCTGAAACACAACCCCCAGCAAGACCCCTACACTGCCCGAACACCACTGCACTGCCCTAAACCCTGAAACATCACCCCCAGCAAGACCCCCTACACTGCCTGAACACCACTGCCCTAAACCCTGAAACACTAGCCCCAGCACGACCCCCTACACTGCCCCAATACCACTGCACTGCCCTAAACCCTGAAACACCACCCCCAGCACGACCCCTACACTGCCCGAACACCACTGCAGTGCCCTAAACCCTGAAACACCAGCCCCAGCAAGACCCCTACACTGCCCGAACACCACTGCACTGCCCTAAACCCTGAAACACCACCCCCTGCACGACCCCCTACACTGCCCGAACACCACTGCATTGCCCTAAACCCTGAAACACCAGCCCCAGCACGACCGCCTACACTGCCCGAACACCACTGCACTGCCCTAAACCCTGAAACACCAGCCACAGCACGACCCCCTACACTGCCCGCACACCACTGCACTGCCCTAAACCCTGAAACACCAGCCCCAGCACGACCCCCTACACTGCCCGCACACCACTGCACTGCCCTAAACCCTGAAACACCACCCCCTGCACGACCCCCTACACTGCCCGAACACCACTGCACTGCCCTAAACCCTGAAACACTACCCCCTGCACCACCCCCTACACTGCCCGAACACCACTGCACTGCCCTAAACCCTGAAACACCACCCCTGCACCACCCCCTACACTGCCCGAACACCACTGCATTGCCCTAAACCCTGAAACACCACCCCCAGCACGACCCCCTACACTGCCCGAACACCAATGCACAGCCCCAAACCCTGAAACACCACCCCCAGCACGACCCCCTACACTGCCCGAACACCACTGCACTGCCCTAAACCCTGAAACACAACCCCCAGCAAGACCCCTACACTGCCCGAACACCACTGCACTGCCCTAAACCCTGAAACATCACCCCCAGCAAGACCCCCTACACTGCCTGAACACCACTGCCCTAAACCCTGAAACACTAGCCCCAGCACGACCCCTACACTGCCCCAACACCACTGCACTGCCCTAAACCCTGAAACACCACCCCCAGCACGACCCCCTACACTGCCCGAACACCACTGCAGTGCCCTAAACCCTGAAACACCAGCCCCAGCAAGACCCCTACACTGCCCAAACACCACTGCACTGCCCTAGACTCTGAAACACCAGCCCCAGCAAGACCCCCTACACTGCCTGAACACCACTGCCCTAAACCCTGAAACACTAGCCCCAGCACGACCCCTACACTGCCCGAACACCACTGCACTGCCCTAAACCCTGAAACACCAGCCCCAGCATGACCCCCTACACTGCCCGAACACCACTGCACTGCCCTAAACCCTGAAACACCAGCCCCAGCACGACCGCCTACACTGCCCGAACACCACTGCACTGCCCTAAACCCTGAAACACCAGCCCCAGCAAGACCCCCTACACTGCCCAAACACCACTGCACTGCCCTAGACTCTGAAACACCAGCCCCAGCAAGACCCCCTACACTGCCTGAACACCACTGCCCTAAACCCTGAAACACTAGCCCCAGGACGACCCCCTACACTGCCCGAACACCACTGCACTGCCCTAAACCCTGAAACACCAGCCCCAGCATGACCCCCTACACTGCCCGAACACCACTGCACTGCCCTAAACCCTGAAACACCAGCCCCAGCACGACCCCCTACACTGCCCGAACACCACTGCACTGCCCTAAACCCTGAAACACCACCCCCAGCACGACCCCCTACACTGCCCGAACACCACTGCACTGCCCTAAACCCTGAAACACCACCCCCAGCACGACCCCCTACACTGCCCGAACACCACTGCACTGCCTTAAACCCTGAAACACCACCCCTGCACGACCCCCTACACTGCCCGAACACCACTGCCCTGCCCTAAACCCTGAAACACCACCCCCAGCACGACCCCCTACACTGCCCGAACACCACTGCACTGCCCTAAACCCTGAAACACTACCCCCAGCACGACCCCCTACACTGCCCGAACACCACTGCACTGCCCTAAACCCTGAAACACTACCCCCAGCAAGACCCCCTACACTGCCCGAACACCACTGCACTGCCCTAAACCCTGAAACCACCCCCAGCAAGACCCCCTACACTGCCTGAACACCACTGCACTACCCTAAACCCTGAAACACTAGCCCCAGCACGACCCCCTACACTGCCCCAACACCACTGCACTGCCCTAAACCCTGAAACACCACCCCCAGCACGACCCCCTACACTGCCCGAACACCACTGCACTGCCCTAAACCCTGAAACACCAGCCCCAGCATGACCCCCTACACTGCCCGAACACCACTGCACTGCCCTAATCCCTGAAACACCAGCCCAGCACGACCCCCTACACTGCCCAAACACCACTGCACTGCCCTAAACCCAGAAACACCAGCCCCAGCATGACCCCTACACTGCCCGAACACCACTGCACTGCCCTAGACTCTGAAACACCAGCCCCAGCAAGACCCCTACACTGCCTGAACACCACTGCCCTAAACCCTGAAACACTAGCCCCAGCACGACCCCCTACACTGCCCGAACACCACTGCACTCCCCTAAACCCTGAAACACCAGCCCCAGCATGACCCCCTACACTGCCCGAACACCACTGCCCTAAACCCTGAAACACCACCCCCAGCAAGACCCCGTACACTGTCCGAACACCACTGTACTGACCTAAACCCTGAAACACCAGCCCCAGCAAGAACCCCCTACACTGCCCGAACACCACTGCACTGCCCTAAACCCTGAAACACCAGCCCCAGCAAGACCCCCTACACTGCCCGAACACCACTGCACTGCCCTAATCCCTGAAACACCACCCCCAGCAAGACCCCCTACACTGCCCGAACACCACAGCACTAAACCCTGAAACACCACCCCCAGCAAGACCACCTACACTGGCCGAACACCACTGCACTGCCCTAAACCCTGAAACACCACCCCCTGCACGACCCCCTACACTGCCCAAACACCACTGCACTGCCCTAAACCCTGAAACACCACCCCCTGCATGACCCCCTACACTGCCCGAACACCACTGCACTGCCCTAAACCCTGAAACACCACCCCCGCAAGACACCCTACACTGCCCGAACACCACTGCACTGCCCTAAACCCTGAAACACCACCCCCAGCACGACCCCCTACACTGCCCGAACACCACTGCACTGCCTTAAACCCTGAAACACCACCCCCTGCACGACCCCCTACACTGCCGGGACACCACTGCACTGCCCTAAACCCTGAAACACCACCCCCAGCACGACACCCTACACTGCCCGAACACCACTGCACTGCCCTAAACCCTGAAACACCACCCCTAGCACGACCCCCTACACTGCCCGAACACCACTGCACTGCCCTAAACCCTGAAACACAACCCCCAGCAAGACCCCCTACACTGCCCGAACACCACTGCACTGCCCTAAACCCTGAAACATCACCCCCAGCAAGACCCCCTACACTGCCTGAACACCACTGCCCTAAACCCTGAAACACTAGCCCCAGCACGACCCCCTACACTGCCCCAATACCACTGCACTGCCCTAAACCCTGAAACACCACCCCCAGCACGACCCCCTACACTGCCCGAACACCACTGCAGTGCCCTAAACCCTGAAACACCAGCCCCAGCAAGACCCCCTACACTGCCCGAACACCACTGCACTGCCCTAAACCCTGAAACACCACCCCCTGCACCACCCCCTACACTGCCCGAACACCACTGCATTGCCCTAAACCCCGAAACACCAGCCCCAGCACGACCGCCTACACTGCCCGAACACCACTGCACTGCCCTAAACCCTGAAACACCAGCCCCAGCACGACCCCCTACACTGCCCAAACACCACTGCACTGCCCTAAACCCTGAAACACCAGCCCCAGCACGACCCCCTACACTGCCCGCACACCACTGCACTGCCCTAAACCCTGAAACACCACCCCCTGCACGACCCCCTACACTGCCCGAACACCACTGCACTGCCCTAAACCCTGAAACACTACCCCCAGCACCACCCCCTACACTGCCCGAACACCACTGCACTGCCCTAAACCCTGAAACACCACCCCCTGCACCACCCCCTACACTGCCCGAACACCACTGCACTGCCCTAAACCCTGAAACACCACCCCCAGCACGACCCCCTACACTGCCCGAACACCAATGCACAGCCCCAAACCCTGAAACACCACCCCCAGCACGACCCCCTACACTGCCCGAACACCACTGCACTGCCCTAAACCCTGAAACACAACCCCCAGCAAGACCCCTACACTGCCCGAACACCACTGCACTGCCCTAAACCCTGAAACATCACCCCCAGCAAGACCCCCTACACTGCCTGAACACCACTGCCTCCCTAAACCCTGAAACACTAGCCCCAGCACGACCCCCTACACTGCCCGAACACCACTGCACTGCCCTAAACCCTGAAACACCACCCCAGCACGACCCCCTACACTGCCCGAACACCACTGCAGTGCCCTAAACCCTGAAACACCAGCCCCAGCAAGACCCCTACACTGCCCAAACACCACTGCACTGCCCTAGACTCTGAAACACCAGCCCCAGCAAGACCCCCTACACTGCCTGAACCACTGCACTGCCCTAAACCCTGAAACACTAGCCCCAGCACGACCCCCTACACTGCCCGAACACCACTGCACTCCCCTAAACCCTGAAACACCAGCCCCAGCATGACCCCCTACACTGCCCGAACACCACTGCACTGCCCTAAACCCTGAAACACCAGCCCAAGCACGACCACCTACACTGCCCGAACACCACTGCACTGCCCTAAACCCTGAAACACCAGCCCCAGCAAGACCCCCTACACTGCCCAAACACCACTGCACTGCCCTAGACTCTGAAACACCAGCCCCAGCAAGACCCCCTACACTGCCTGAACACCACTGCCCTAAACCCTGAAACACTAGCCCAAGGACGACCCCCTACACTGCCCGAACACCACTGCACTGCCCTAAACCCTGAAACACCAGCCCCAGCATGACCCCCTACACTGCCCGAACACCACTGCACTGCCCTAAACCCTGAAACACCAGCCCCAGCACGACCCCCTACACTGCCCGAACACCACTGCACTGCCCTAAACCCAGAAACACCAGCCCCAGCACGACCCCCTACACTGCCCAAACACCACTGCACTGCCCTAAACCCTGAAACACCAGCCCCAGCACGACCCCCTACACTGCCCGAACACCACTGCACTGCCCTAAACCCTGAAACACCACCCCCTGCACGACCCCCTACACTGCCCGAACACCACTGCACTGCCCTAAACCCTGAAACACCACCCCCTGCACCACCCCTACACTGCCCGAACACCACTGCATTGCCCTAAACCCTGAAACACCAGCCCCAGCACGACCCCCTACACTGCCCGAACACCACTGCACTGCCCTAAACCCTGAAACACCAGCCCCAGCACGACCCCCTACACTGCCCAAACACCACTGCACTGCCCTAAACCCTGAAACACCAGCCCCAGCAAGACCCCCTACACTGCCCGAACACCACTGCACTGCCCTAAACCCTGAAACACCACCCCTGCACGACCCCCTACACTGCCCGAACACCACTGCACTGCCCTAAACCCTGAAACACCACCCCCTGCACCACCCCTACACTGCCCGAACACCACTGCACTGCCCTAAACCCTGAAACACCACCCCTGCACCACCCCTACACTGCCCGAACACCACTGCATTGCCCTAAACCCTGAAACACCACCCCCAGCACGACCCCCTACACTGCCCGAACACCAATGCACAGCCCCAAACCCTGAAACACCACCCCCAGCACGACCCCTACACTGCCCGAACACCACTGCACTGCCCTAAACCCTGAAACACAACCCCCAGCAAGACCCCCTACACTGCCCGAACACCACTGCACTGCCCTAAACCCTGAAACATCACCCCCAGCAAGACCCCCTACACTGCCTGAACACCACTGCCCTAAACCCTGAAACACTAGCCCCAGCACGACCCCCTACACTGCCCCAACACCACTGCACTGCCCTAAACCCTGAAATACCACCCCCAGCACGACCCCCTACACTGCCCGAACACCACTGCAGTGCCCTAAACCCTGAAACACCAGCCCCAGCAAGACCCCCTACACTGCCCAAACACCACTGCACTGCCCTAGACTCTGAAACACCAGCCCCAGCAAGACCCCCTACACTGCCCGAACACCACTGCACTGCCCTAAACCCTGAAACACCAGCCCCAGCATGACCCCCTACACTGCCCGAACACCACTGCACTGCCCTAAACCCTGAAACACCAGCCCCAGCACGACCACCTACACTGCCCGAACACCACTGCACTGCCCTAAACCCTGAAACACCAGCCCCAGCACGACCCCCTACACTGCCCGAACACCACTGCACTGCCCTAAACCCTGAAACACCAGCCCCAGCACGACCCCCTACACTGCCCGAACACCACTGCACTGCCCTAAACCCTGAAACACCAGCCCCAGCACGACCCCCTACACTGCCCGAACACCACTGCACTGCCCTAAACCCTGAAACACCACCCCCTGCACGACCCCCTACACTGCCCGAACACCACTGCACTGCCCTAAACCCTGAAACACCACCCCCTGCACCACCCCCTACACTGCCCGAACACCACTGCACTGCCCTAAACCCTGAAACACCACCCCCTGCACCACCCCCTACACTGCCCGAACACCACTGCATTGCCCTAAACCCTGAAACACCACAACCCTGCACGACCCCCTACACTGCCCGAACACCACTGCACTGCCCTAAACCCTGAAACACCACAGCCCTGCACGACCCCCTACACTGCCCAAACACCACTGCACTGCCCTAAACCCTGAAACACCACAGCCCCGCACGACCCCCTACACTGCCCGAACACCACTGCACTGCCCTAAACCCTGAAACACCACCCCCGCACGACCCCCTACACTGCCCGAACACCACTGCACTGCCCAAAACCCTGAAACACCACCCGCAGCACGACCCCTTTACTGCCCGAACACCAATGCACTGCCCCAAACCCTGAAACACCACCCCCAGCACGACCCCCTACACTGCCCGAACACCACTGCCCTAAACCCTGAAACACCACCCCCTGCACGACCCCTACACTGCCCGAACACCACTGCACTGCCCTAAACCCTGAAACACCACCCCCAGCATGACCCCCTACACTGCCCAAACACCACTGCACTGCCCTAAACCCTGAAACACCACCCCCAGCATGACCCCCTACACTGCCCAAACACCACTGCACTGCCCTAGACTCTGAAACACCAGCCCCAGCAAGACCCCCTACACTGCCCGAACACCACTGCACTGCCCTAAACCCTGAAACACCAGCCCCAGCATGACCCCCTACACTGCCCGAACACCACTGCACTGCCCTAAACCCTGAAACACCAGCCCCAGCACGACCACCTACACTGCCCGAACACCACTGCACTGCCCTAAACCCTGAAACACCAGCCCCAGCACGACCCCCTACACTGCCCGAACACCACTGCACTGCCCTAAACCCTGAAACACCAGCCCCAGCACGACCCCCTACACTGCCCAAACACCACTGCACTGCCCTAAACCCTGAAACACCAGCCCCAGCACGACCCCCTACACTGCCCGAACACCACTGCACTGCCCTAAACCCTGAAACACCACCCCCTGCACGACCCCCTACACTGCCCGAACACCACTGCACTGCCCTAAACCCTGAAACACCACCCCTGCACCACCCCTACACTGCCCGAACACCACTGCACTGCCCTAAACCCTGAAACACCACCCCCTGCACCACCCCCTACACTGCCCGAACACCACTGCACTGCCCTAAACCCTGAAACACCACCCCCAGCACGACCCCCTACACTGCCCGAACACCACTGCACTGCCCTAAACCCTGAAACACCACACCCTGCACGACCCCCTACACTGCCCGAACACCACTGCACTGCCCTAAACCCTAAAACACCACACCCCGCACGACCCCCTACACTGCCCGAACACCACTGCACTGCCCTAAACCCTGAAACACCACAACCCTGCACGACCCCCTACACTGCCCGAACACCACTGCACTGCCCTAAACCCTAAAACACCACAACCCCGCACGACCCCCTACACTGCCCGAACACCACTGCACTGCCCAAAACCCTGAAACACCACCCGCAGCACGACCCCTTTACTGCCCGAACACCAATGCACTGCCCCAAACCCTGAAACACCACCCCCAGCACGACCCCCTACACTGCCCGAACACCACTGCCCTAAACCCTGAAACACCACCCCTGCACGACCCCCTACACTGCCCGAACACCACTGCACTGCCCTAAGCACTAAAACACCACCCCCATCACGACCCCCTACACTGCCCGAACACCACTGCACTGCCCTAAACCCTAAAACACTACCCCAGCACGACCCCCTACACTGCCCAAACACCACTGCACTGCCCTGAAACACCACCCCCAGCATGATCCCCTACACTGCCCGAACACCACTGCACTGCCCTAAGCACTAAAACACCACCCCCAGCACGACCCCCTACACTACCCGAACACGACTGCACTGCCCTAAACCCTAAAATACTCCCCCCAGCACGACCCCCTACACTACCCGAACACCACTGCACTGCCCTAAACCCTAAAACACTCCCCCCAGCACGACCCCCTACACTACCCAAACACCACTGCACTGCCCTAAACCCTAAAATACTACCCCCCGCATGACCCCCTACACTACCCAAACAACAATGCACTGCCCTAAACCCTAAAACACTACCCCCGCACGACCCCCTACACTACCCAAAGACCATTGCACTACCCTAAACCCTAAAACACTACCCCCGCACGACTCCCTACACTACCCAAAGACCACTGCACTACCCTAAACCCTAAAACACCACCTCCTACACTACACAAACACGACTGCACTACCCTAAACCCTAAAACACTACCCCAGCACGACCCCCTACACTACACAAACACCACTGCACTACCCTAAACCCTAAAAAACTACCCCAGCACGAACCCCTACACTACCCAAACACCACTGCACTACCCTAAACCCTAAAACACTACCCCCAGCAGTACCCCCTACACTACCCAAACACCACTGCACTACCCTAAACCCTAAAACACTACCCCCCAGCAGTACCCCCTACACTACCCAAACACCATTGCACTACCCTAAACCCTAAAACACTACCCCCAGCAGTACCCCCTACACTACCCAAACACCACTGCACTACCCTAAACCCTAAACCACTACCCCCAGCATGACCCCCTACACTACCCAAACACCACTGCACTACCCTAAACACTAAAACACTACCCCGCACGACTCCCTACACTACCCAAAGACCACTGCACTACCCTAAACCCTAAAACACCACCTCCTACACTACACAAACACCACTGCACTACCCTAAACCCTAAAACACTACCCCCAGCACGACCCCCTACACTACACAAACACCACTGCACTACCCTAAACCCTAAAAACTACCCCTAGCACGAACCCCTACACTACCCAAACACCACTGCACTTCCCTAAACCCTAAAACACTACCCCCAGCAGTGACCCCTACACTACCCAAACACCACTGCACTACCCTAAACCCTAAAACACTACCCCCAGCAGTACCCCCTACACTACCCAAACACCACTGCACTACCCTAAACCCTAAAACACTACCCCCAGCAGTACCCCCTACACTACCCAAACACCACTGCACTACCCTAAACCCTAAACCACTACCCCCAGCATGACCCCCTACACTACCCAAACACCACTGCACTACCCTAAACCCTAAAACACTACCCCCAGCACGACCCCTACACTACCCAAACACCACTGCACTACCCTAAACCCTAAAACACTCCCCCAGCATGACTCCCTACACTACCCAAACACCACTGCACTACCCTAAACCCTAAATCTACCCCCAGCATGACCCCCTACACTACACAAACACCACTGCACTACCCTAAACCCTAAAAAACTACCCCAGCACGAACCCCTACACTACCCAAACACCACTGCACTACCCTAAACCCTAAAACACTACCCCCAGCTGTACCCCCTATACTACCCAAACACCATTGCACTACCCTAAACCCTAAAACACTACCCCCAGCAGTACCCCCTACACGACCCAAACACCACTGCACTACCCTAAACCCTAAACCACTACCCCCAGCATGACCCCCTACACTACCCAAACACCACTGCACTACCCTAAACCCTAAAACACTACCCCCAGCACAACCACCTACACTACCCAAACACCACTGCACTACCCTAAACCCTAAAACACTCCCCCAGCACGACTCCCTACACTACCCAAACACCACTGCACTACCCTAAACCCTAAATCTACCCCCAGCATGACCCCCTACACTACACAAACACCACTGCACTACCCTAAACCCTAAAACACTACCCCCAGCACGACCCCCTTCACTACCTAAACACAACTGCACAATTTGTTACAGGCGTTGTAACGCAGGCCTGTGGTGCTTACTGGAAGTACCTGGTGGGCTAGTTGGGCCCCAGGGACCCTCAGGATTCAAGGTGACCTAATCCCCCAACTTAAAACGCGCCAGGGGCCACGTTTGCACAGTGGTGAAGGGAGGGGCGGGGCCTCAGGTGACATGTGCGCAAACACTCCCTGTGGTGCGTTTTAAGTTGGGGATTAATTCCCCTTGAATCCTGAGGGACCCTGGGGGCCAACTAGCCCACCAGGTACCTTCAGTAAGCACAACAGAGTTGCATTGCAGAGAGGTGAAAAAGGTGCGTGGCCTCGGAACGCCTCTCTGCAACTCAGCTCTGGGGTCCTAACTGTAGGTACCTGGGGGCTAGTTGGGCCCCAAGGACCCTCAGGATTCAAGGGACTGATCCGCAACTCAAAACGCGCCACGGGCGCGTTTGCACACATGTCACCTCAGGCCCCCCTCCTTTCACCACTGTGCAAACGCGTTCTGTAGCGCGTTTTAAGAGGTAGTTTTAATCCCCCTGCCCTATTATGTACTAGGGACTTACAGAGGAGGTCATGCTAATCACAGGGGTACCCCAACGCATAGTGTTCCCTAGTGTATGTAGGTGTTTTCACTCTATTCTAAGTGTCTTTTAGCATAGCACTGGCTCTGGTTAGTCAGAGTCAGTTACCACCAGTACCCGTCTGAAAAAGTTGTGGGCACAGGATGATTTTGCAACAAGGCCTCTTTCTGCTCCTCTGTTGGTTCTTTCTGCACATCTTTTGCTTCTTCCTGCACTTTTCTTCGTCTTTGTGGACTTCTGTTGCTTCTTTCTGCATTTCTTTTGCTTCTTTCTGTGCGTTTTTTTCTTCTTTCTTCACATGTCCTACCTCTGTAGGCATAGTTAGAAACTAGCATTTAAAAAACCTTTGAAATTCACTGAAAAAACCATAGGTTTCAGACACGTTATAGTTAGAAATTAGCATTTAAAAAACCTTTGAAATTCACTGAAAAAACCATAGGTTTTAGGGACAGTTATAGTTAGTTGGACATTTCACTCGTACAAAATCATAGAAATTCCCCCGTTATAGTTAGTTCAGCTAACTATAACTCGCGCCCCGCAATGCACTGCTGATGACGTCACATATTACATCACTCATGACATGGTCAGTGACATCACTGATGACATCACTGATGACATCTCAAATGACATCACTGATGACATCACTGATGACATCATCCATGTGATAATTTCATGCATCTTCTCACACCCTAATATAACTTTTGATACACCCACTCTAAATTACAGACTGCCATTCTCAAAACCATACACACTCCAATACCAATAACTACATACCCACTCACTGATTCTTAGGTCTACACACACACATCTACTCACTCACCCGTACAGTCACTCATACTTACAGTCACTCAGTACAGGACTATCATATGCACACATACACCTATATAAACACTCACTCACCGCCACTCATCCATAGAGGTACTCACACACCTAGTCAGTCATGCAAAAAATTAATCACACACCCATTTACTCACCTATACAGTTATACACACACCAGCTCACTTACTTATACAAATACTAGCACATTCTTATGCTCTTATACAATAACTGATACAAGCACACACGCATCCATACAGCCACTCTCACAATCACACACTCTCACTTATAGCCATTTAAATACTCTAACACACATATATACTGCCTTTTACATATGTAGTTACTCGCACATGTACCACTGAGATATACATTCACTCACTAACACACCCATACACACACTCACCCACCCAAGCAGTCCATCACAGATGCACTCTTGAAATCATGCACCCAGTGAATCACCCACTCACACATCTATGTACAGAGTCACCCACACCCCACCCACACAAACACTCAGGCAGCCATACAGATTCTCAGAGAACCAATCAATAACCCATATAGACACTCATGTAGCTATTCGCAAATCCATGCATCCACTTACACACCAACAAACAGACGGATACAGACATTCACACAGTTTAGTCACTAACCCATGCATTCAGTAAGATACGTTTAATCACTCACTTGTAGAGTCAGTCACGCACGTACTAAATCATCCATTCAGACACTTATACACCCACTCATTCTTCAATACGCCTTTCCCTATATATATTAAACATATTTAAACTTTACAGAAACACACAGTCACTGGATGATGTCATCAGTGAAGTCATTTGAGATGTCATCAGTGATGTCATCAGTGATGTCACTGACCATGTCATGAGTGATGTAATATGTGACGTCATCAGCAGTGCATTGCGGGGGCGCGAGTTATAGTTAGCTGAACTAACTATAACGGGGGAATTTCTATGGTTTTGTACGAGTGAAATGTCCAACTAACTATAACTGTCCCTAAAACCTATGGTTTTTTCAGTGAATATATATATATATATCTCACCACCTTTACCCCACCACCGGGTTCTTATCCAGAATCAAGGCCCCTTGCCTTCAAATTCTCAGACGAACACCTTCTTAAGCTCAGAATGTTTTACAACGTGAAGGCAGCGTCACTTTAGACATGACTTCGACAGCCAAAGACGGACACCTGTCAGAGACATTCAGTAATCATAGACTAGTTACACCCTGCCTGGTGATTTGGTGCTGTGATGCAGCTGTGCTTTTCAGCGTGACCTAAAACGCATAAAAATAAAATGCACCAGTAGTTAAAGACATACAGGACAACCTAAAATTGCCATAAAAAGAAGTGAAATAGCTCATTTTTCTGTATGACCTCAGCTCAGATTTCCCTTCTAATGACCTGTTTATCTGGAACATAAAATCAAGTTTATATCAGGCGTGTCATTCTTACTCTTGTGTACACATGATTTCCGCATTACCAGCGCACCAACAGCTGCTGGACACATTGGCTGTGTCAGCCACTAGCTAGTACAGCTGTGGCCCACCTCAAGACACATGCATCGAAGCGCCAGTACATGCAGGGCCGGACGGTGCGACAATCATTTTTGACGCCCCATGACCACCTCCTCCGATTCTCTCACTACCACCGGGCAAAAGTGCCCCTCATCTCTCCAATCATAAGTTATTGCTAAACACAGCGCCCCCACCTGAGTCAGCGCCCCCTCCACAGGTCAGCGCCCAGTGCGGCCGCACCAGTCGCACTGCCCTAAAGCCGGCCCTGAGTACATGCTAACAGTTTGTGCTGCAGCCCTACTGCCTCACTTGCATTTGCAGATTTCGCCCCATCCCAACACTCATTGGGACCCTCAACTTTGCTCAGAAGTGATCATTTGAACTTAGGCCCCACCCACCAGCAGGTCGGGCAGTCAAACTATAATAAATTGTTATTTGGACTTAATTTCTACTTACCAGTAAATACCGGGACTTCCGCTTTCCATACAGTCAACTATTGTGAGTTTAGCTCCACCTAACAAACGTTTAGAGACTTTTAGACAAGCCCCGTGTCTGGTTTTGGAGCTCTAGCTTTAGCACATTCAGATATTGGAATTTTATCTCCACCCACAAAGTTACCTTGCGCATTGCCGGTTTTCAGCGTTTGTTCCTGCCCACAGAAGACAATGGCGGAGGAGAACGCCTCTCACTGGTACCAGGATTTTCCACCTGAAAGGTAATATCAGATTATTTTATGGATTTTATTTTATATAAAAACGTTTTTTTGTATTTGTAAACAAACCCTATTAAGTTTACAAGATAAAATTCCTAATATCTGACCCTTTCATGCATTTCACATAATACCGGCTACTAAACTAATTACACGAGAGCAGATTCTTCGATTACCCTACACCTGCACTGAAACTGAATTTATATCTTAAGATTCATTTGCAGCTCTTTTCTGAATAAATACATAGATCATTTAATATATTTCATAGAAAAGATTTGAGTACAAATATAAACATTAGAAAAAACAACTGAAATAAAAATTACAAGAAGCTAAAATCCAAAAAATGCACATTCAACTAGTTAATAAAAGCAGATTTAACAAAAACTTGATGCAGAAAATCGTCATTAAGACACAAGGAGACCGCCTTGATTCTGTCGATAGCTCCACAAATGGGCTACACAGGTGAGTGAGATGTCTTGCTCGACATAGACTACCATCCGCAACAGGCTATACATAGGTTTCTGAAGGAGAAAAATCCAGCTAAATCCCAAATTTACAATAGAATTCCACAGGAATTTGTTTTGCATGAAAACTCTACTGCAAAAACGTTTTTTTGGGCTAGAAACTGTACATGCACTACTGCCAAGTGAAACTGTGCAAAGACCACAATCATTGCAACTCAATGAATTGAAACGTTGTGTGCATAACAGAACTAACAAAATAAAACCTCTATTCACTGCTCCACAACCACCGGTTGACAGTCTAAAATCAACCCTAGATATAGAGGGACTGTGAAGACGAAGTCCAAAAGCAACCATGCCTCTCAGCAAAAAGACTGATTGGGGGGGGTCTTGAGGTGTTACACCCTCCCCCCATAAAATTCATTTTCAGATGAATAATTGGGTACATGTGGTATGGTGAGGTGTCTGTCGGATTTCACCTGTGATTTTTACAAACACACTGACAAAAACACACACACACACTCTCTCATCTCTGTTTTGAAGGCCCTAAAAAATGTTTATTTTATAAAATATTGTGTTTTTCTCATTTAGTGCTCCTATTAATCCGTATTCTTCTCCCTTTCCACTGCCACTTAAGCCCCTCTCATGCACCCCAATGTCATATAGTGTATTTTGACATTATATGCCAGCGTGATGGTCAAGAAATCCTATGTTTACGCCCCCCTAATCTTACTGACCAAGCAACGCCCCTGCAGCTAGATTCATATCAAGAAGGGCTGTGTGAAAACAATCGTGGGCTAACCTGCTCCAAAAATCTTCTTTGCCTTCAGTCAACGCATAACTGAAGTGGCTGTACATGAGGAAAGGGGCACAATCACTGTAGAAGAAGCACACATTGCCAGCTGAGCCAATGCCAACGAAGTGGAATCAAACCATGGGGCAGGGATGACTCGGCTAGAAAAACGACATTAAGTGGCACATTGTGTCAGTGAGGGCAAATTATGTGGCACCTTCTGTGACATTCTTCTCCATCAGTTATGAGGTTTTGGCACACATACTACAATGCAGCCCAGTGCTTCAAAGAAGTCAGAGGGTCCTTCGGATTGAAAGATATTCAGATGCAGCAGATTCTATTCAAAACGTTATTCACTAAAATTGATACCTTTGTCCTATGTGTAAGCACCGGAACACCATTGTATCATGTCCCTCTCCTTCCCACAGTAAAGTTGTTTGTAGCCTAAAACATATGGAATGTTCTCACTCCCCTGAGTAAAAAAAATGCACCTCTTTTCTATTGCTCGTCCCATCTATGTTTTAAAACATGTTCCTTGGAGTTCAGCGTTTGGTTTGTTCTGTTTTCGCTCTATGGAGCTGCAGTAAGCACCCCCTTTCAACAAGAAACCGTGCAGCGGAAGACTTGTGTATACAATATATTGTAGTAAGCGTTTCATGGGAGATACTTTATGATTCAAGAAATCACATGTAAAAATATATGCAGACTGTTTGGGACTTTTCTTCTTGATATAGTGGTGTTTTTGAGAACACGGTGAGGGACACAAGGCTTGGAATCAACCCTAAATTTAGCTCATGTAATTGCTGCCATGCAAACTTTGTGTAGCGCTCTGATACCTTCGAAGTTGGCGCTATACAAAACTCGATAAATAAATGCATAAATTATTAAACTGTGGACAAAGAAAATTTCATGGCAGAGACCACCTCTTCCTCTAACACTAAGGGGCCGATTACGATCTCGTTAGGAAGGCCTCCAGACGGGTTCCGGAACGAGCAAATCTGATTCGGAGCCTATGTTTCCGAATGAATCTTCCCCCGTTCCGAACGACCAAGTACGATGCGAAGATCTCGTCCGCGTCGACCTAATCGTTTCCGAACCCGATCCTCTCAGTCCGACTCGTTCGTAGCCGAATCGTGTCGCGCAATGGAGCCGGCTTCCGAACGAGCGAGTACGATGCTCAATTCGGACAGCTGTATCGACTCGGTCTCAGCTAGACAAAACGGCTGTGGGAATCGGACTTTGGGGGGGCTGTAGCAGGCCCCCCTTCACCCGGGGCCCTCCGAATCAGTCCAGTGGGGGTACCCATGGGTCCCCTCCTTTCCATGCATGCACAGTGTGGTGGGTACGATGGGATGCCCGCCACAGGGTGTACGCTTTTCCCCACCCTCCTCTTTTTGCTATGGGAGCCTGTGTACGCGTTCGGTATACAGGCTCCCATAGAGTTCAATGGGAGTCCGAGCGCACTGAGTCTGTCACCATACGGGGGAATCGGTCGCTCAGACTCGCGGAGCGCAATTCGCTAGGAAAGCCCTCCGGATCCAAATCGTACGGAGGGCTTTACTAGCGAGATCGTAATCGGCCCCTATGTGTGAAATGTATGTGGGTGTTTGTTGCGTGTTATATGCACATGCGCTTCTATAGTCCATTTTTAAAACTATTAACACCATCTGGTCAAAATACTTACCTCTTTAGAGAAGGAGTTCACTAATCTAGAGACACAACTTGCCCAGTTAACGTCTCCAAACTGTAAGGCAACCCTTTGAGTTCCATGTGCATTATTGTTGAAACGTTTGAAAATGTTTCTTAGAACTTTTTTTGTCAAAATCTGAAACTTATGAACGAAATGTTGGATTATGTGGCCAAACGGTCAAATCCAAATTATGCAGAAAACACTTCGATAGTGCATAAATCGAAGTGTCCCTTCTATCACCTTAGAGCGGTCTGCACCACACACAAACATGAAGAGTTCTGCAGTTTCTCTGGGGCAGCCATGAAGATGGTGAATACATCATATAAATTATGCAAGAGAAAAATCATACGAGTTTTCATTTCACACAATACAGCCTATGTAAATTGTTTATACCACTGCAGATTTTATTGCTATGCGTCCCTGTTATTGCTTTTTGGGGTCTTTAGCACCTTTGGTAGGTCCTTCTTGAACAATTAATTGCTGTATCACCATTTCTAGAAGGTCACCAGCCTAGTGTAACCTTGCAACCTCCAGACAGGTCCATGGTACCATCCAGCCACATAGTTCTAACTTCCTTTACAGACTTTCTTTGTCATTGGTCAATTTACAGCTTCAGTGACAGATGTTCAGTGTGTAGCATCTGGTCTAAGCAGTGTTGTCAGTTTGTTTCAGAGAGTCCCACCTCCGTTCTTCTGCACACAAGGCTGACCTAGCCTTCAGTGCGCACAAGACATAACTGCAGAACCGATTAAGTAGATCTGTGTTACTAAACCTTTCAAAGGATTCGTAGTTATTGTTTTTTTTGCTGACCTTGAGAAGTGTAGACCTGCCTACAAATTGCAGCTTTCAAGATTTTGAACAAACCACTTAAGTTTCCCGCAGAAATGATTAGTATAAATATCCCAAAACAAGTTTGCTTTCAGGATACTAACTTGTTTTTTTATAATCCGGCTTCACTAAGCGTACACACCACACTATCCTGTGCCCGGCTCACCCTGAGAACAACTGACTTCAAAAAGATTCCCTTCACATGCCATTTATACACATTTCCACGTTCTATGTCGTTTATGTGACTTACAAAATAATTACTACAAAATGTAGTTCTAAAAAGCAATCTCGTTATTTTGTTTCAGGGAAAACGTGGTTGCTAGTGAATCTATAGATTCACAGAACTGAACTTGATAGTCTTGTTACGAGGTTGTTGATTAGCACATCTTCTTTGGTGCTGTTTGGATGACAGGTGCCTAGCAATGGGTTAGGGTGCTGCCAAGGATGAGTAGGCTGTGTGATTCTCCACCTTCAATCAGCATCTGTCTGTACCCATCCCTAGAGTGTAGGTCTCCATTGGTTTAGTGTACTTTCTCTTACACCTCTTGTTGAGGTTTCATCGGTAGTCCTGTGTTTTCTCTCTTGTTCACCAGGTGCTCTAGGTCCTCCTGAAGGTAGACTTCTAAATATGGGCTATCACCATGGAAATGTCACGCAGGGGTCAGACGTACCATCAATACGACCGAATATATGTAGAAGCAGGAGCGTATCCTGCCTGCGAGTCTCGTTGGGAGTGCATCTCAGCATCTTCAGGTTCTGTTATGGTACGCTCACTGATGTTGTGTGGTGTCAAACAGGCGGCAAGTGCATCCTTACATCAGGTGGTCTTCAATGGTCTAATTCAAATCTTTGTCCGTGTGGCCCATCCAAGGGAGAGGGAGTGCCAAGCGTTGTTTATTATTCTAGGAGATGCCCCTGGGAAAAGACGCCTCTCAGGTACCAGCTTCCTTTGCAGGGGGTGCTGACATGTGCTGGGTGTCTGGTACATATGGGTTCCCCTTCAGGGGTGCTGACGTCTACCTTCAGAGTCATGTCTTTTGTGTACTGACCCCAACATGATCTCGTGATTGCTTTTGTCTTGTGCTTTGTGGTATGAAGTTGAATGTGAGTGCAATACTGAGTGGGGCATTGGCATGTTGCATTGTTGTGTACGAAGATGCGATGTGCCATCAGCTGTGTGGCGTGATGCAGTATTTTTAGGTGCGGACTGATAAGAGAGGTTGTAAGTTAAGGTGTGGTATGGCATGGGTGATGTGTTGATGTCTTATGAGATGTCTGGTTTGGCATGACGGGCAGGTGAGGCCTTTAGTGAAGGGCTAATTATAATGAAGTCTTGAAGGGTGTTACAGAGTCGTGTGGGGCTGAGTGGTGTTGAGTGCTAACGGATGCATGGTCTATCGCAATAGGATTAAGTAATGGCCAGTGTTGCTTGGAGTTCGTTTCTAGTTACCTTTCCCTGATCCAACACAAAATACAGAGGTAGTCTGCTTTTGTTGTATGTATAAACAACACATTATCAAACTGAGGTCGGGGATAGGGGCTGCATCCTTGTTCTCCCACCATTTCTGTCCTTCTCCTCTCATGCCCCATAAAATAAAATCAATGAGTCATTTCAAGGAGAATCCATTTCACACTAGTCGGTATTAAGCTACCATATTAGTTCTTTTAAGTATGATTTGTCTTAAGGAGTGTTGTTTAGAAGTGCTACCTCTGTCAACTACTGCTATAATATAAATGTTGCTTACAAAGCCCTGCGTTGATCCTTGGAGTTAGGCTGTCCCTTTGTCAAAAAACAAAAAATAAATAAAGGTCCATAGAAACCACTAAGCTATTGTAGAAGTTTACATAACTCAGACTCAGAATATGCTCTTTAAGTGATGCAAGAGGGATTCTAACCGAGTCCAGACCACCTCAAAGACCCCTGCCAGAGGAGAGATGAGCATCATAACTAACAATCAGTGCATAAAATGAGGGGGATCCAGCCCTAACCTGGGTTTGGTAGCTGTTAGTGAGGCAGAGCGGGGATTTGGGCTCCATTCAGTGAATTTGTCCCAGTGTAATTTGCCGTCACCGGGACATATTCAGCAGCGCCTGGACATTGTCTTCTTTCCGGTATAAGCAGCAACGTGCAGGCAGCGTTGGGGCTTTCTCGTTTTCAATTCCAGCTGGACCCAAAACAAAGGCCGAATTTAAAGGACCATCCGCCCTCCTTTATTTTAAGTATCATGCTGGCTGGGAGCCATGTGGAGCCTTTCACCAAGATGCCAATGCAATGGAGGGAAACAAAGGCAGATAGCTTGACATCATTTCACAAGTACTTAAGAGAAACACTAGAAGCAGGTTTTTAGCTTTGTTAAACTCCTGCATGTAAGAGAGATGTGTGCACTGTAAGAATGCCAGAAGTATCTGTCTGTCTGAGTCGTTACACAAATAGCTATTTAAATAGCACTTACTATATTTTTTAATTTAATTCTTTAATAGCGCTACTCATCCCAGCGTAGGATGTTAGAGCCCTTCACATCACACATACACATTATACACTGACAATAAATAATACATGTGTGAAAATCAATGTACATGATGTGCTACATAAGAAAAGGAGAGTTACAAAGTCTAGGAGTCACATATCTTTACTGGTAGGCATGATGTTTTAGGAGAGCATAGTCGAGAGAAAAACAAAGTCAGTATTTAAAATGTAATGCAGTGCTTGAATTGTTTATAGTAATAAGACATTACTAACCAAATTAACATTGATTCCACTTTTATAATAACGACAGATTGAAGAAAAAAACTATGAGGTTCTAAACTCATGCGCTGCAGTTTGCATGCAGCTCCCTGATGCCTGTTCATAGCTCACTGCGCTATACTAGGAGTGCAATTTATGAACTGCGAGTAACAAGAGGGTCTCTTTGTCAAAAATATAAGCCCACTTACCTATCTACGTAACATAAAAATCTGTGGTCTGTATGTTACACAGTGTGCTTTAAAGGTGATGCATTATCCCTCCATGCTACTTTACGAGTCAAAAGTGTGACTAGACAAAGCACAGAGGTCAATGCTCTAAATGGAAATATAGAAGTGCAGATATCCACTCTTTAGAGTACCTGTTTGCTCCTGAGAAGTGCTGGTACTCTCCGACTAAATGTATTGCAGAAGGGCTGACAAGTGCAGGTACTCTCCCATTCAAATTAAACTGGTGCAGGTACTCAATATTGGACAGTACCTACCCATTTAAAGCACTGCCTGATCTCTACAGCAAGAGAATTAACCACCAGACTTATCTTACCATTATTATTATCCTCTGAAATTTGCTGGGCACACAAAGAACTCTACCGCATGTGTCTTCACCTTTAAATTTGCTGGGCACACAAGAGAGGCGGAAGGGAGAACCTTACCAAACCCAATAATATAATTATGATTAGATACTTGTCAGTTTATTATATTTCCCTTTAGCCAGCTGTCTATCTAGGACTGAAGCAAACAGCTTTGCCACTCCCTCAGAGCTGCATTCAAAAGTTTCTAAATAGTCTGTGGTCCATTTCTGATAAGGCCGCAGCCACTTAATTTCTTGGCCTTGAGCTAAGTGGTGGCATAGCAATGGCACCACAGACCATCACGCCTGTAGTGTCCTGCTGGACACGTTCTAGTGTCTAAGCAGGCACAAGTTTACCAGCCACTCCGTTGAGGTCTGGCCACACACATTCACCCCACACCCATCCAACACAGTGACGTGGGCCCGGAGGGCATTTGGCGGCTGTTTGCCTGTTTGTTTTTTTAGGTCGAGCGTAAGCGTACGACCTCTTGTATACTTTAGTATACATATCTGTGGGGGTGAAAGCCATTCCCAGGCTTCTCATTTGTTGGTTACAGTGTCCTTTAAAAAGCCTTGCTTGCTAGTGGCCAGTCCTGCCTCTTTGTCCCTCCTTTTTTAGGTCTCGCCTGAGCCAGCGCATGCGCTGCTCTGCGAGACATTTAGAAAGCGGGTTTTCAAAGTGCTACCACAGGCATTTTGGTGGCCTCAAGCTTGCGTGCACGCAAGCGTGCACGCGCGCAGCCGCCATCTGTCTTTCCTCCTGTCACGGGTCATTAAGTGGATCGCGATGCAACTTGTATTTCTTTAACTCCTGTTGCTAGGCTGTTTCATTTCAGCCATCTGTCTGCAAACCTCCAGGCGCCGGTACTACATTAACTTCATAGTGAAAGTGACGTTTTTTATTTCCCGAGCGTTTAGCGCGTCTTTCTACCTTGACAACTCGACTTTCAGTGCTGAGTATGTCCGTCCTGTGTCTATGTACATTTTTGTTCCTAAATGCCATTTTACCCTCGATCCCTATGCTGATATTCGCTCCATTCTAAACTGAGCAGCTCTCAAACTCGCTTTAACGGTTGTTCCACATACTTTTATAGAGCAAGGACTTGAACTTTTTGGGTAGTTTCATTTTCAGATGCTCTTAACCCGTTCTTGTGAGATCACAGCCGCACGATGAATGGAAGCGTTCTGTTCGACGTTATTTTACGTCTTTAACGCTCAGCATCTTATGTTTCCCGCCTCAAGTTTGGTTTCGTGAGCTTCATGGCTCTGGCACTTAGAGCTTTCCTCGTCAATGTGCTTTTATAAACCTGGCGTGAACGAACATGTTCGAAATTGAGTCTTTACATTGGCATAAATGCTCGTACCATCCAACCGTACTGCCGCTAGAAATGTGAGATATTGGCACGCTTGATAGAGATGCCATCCGGAGAGGTCACAGATGCGTGTTAATCACAGGACACAGACATTTTACAATCTGTTACCAGGCGTGGGGGTTTCCACCTTTGGAAGTGAAGGTCTGCTTTCTTCACTACTTTCATTCATACAACGTGTCTTACATCACAACACACAGTATATGTGAAGTGAATGCTGCCCTGGAAGGGTATCTTGGCGCTGAATACCAAGTTTTGATTGTTACCTTACTCAAGGGTACTCATTTTATCGACCTCAGGAAGACGAAAGGCTGAGTGTACCCGCTGACTTTGAACCTCTCACCTTGAGGTCAAACATTCCATCTGCTCAATGCAAACTTAGTTTTGGGTGAATTGGTATGTATGCGCTTTTTAACTCCTTTTAAAAGATCTGGACTTCTTTATTAAATTCTATTTTACAAGTACTCATAATGTGCACCATCAATGTCAGGCGGCCACTGAGAATGCTGCAGACATTCTTGCTAATAACTTTATGCAGGACCACTGGAATTATGCGAGAGGTGAGGTCCTGAGTGCGCAGCTGGGTTGACAAAATTGTGCGGAAAGGGCAATTATGTACCGTAATGCGGCACATTTTGTGATGGTGTTACTTCATAATTATGTCATGTTTTCACATGTTAGCACTATATGGCCCAAAATTTTCAGTTAATTATTACCAGCTTATTATCAAAATACAGCAATATTCAAATTGAACATGACTACTAAACCTTTGCATAGGGCCTTCTGCTACTCGGCAACATGTGTCGCCGTGATTTTAGTAATTTTGAATCCATTTGAACTAGAAACAATTTTTTTTTAAAAATCTGCACATTATGCGACAGGTGATGGCTTATGTGGCAAATGCTGCAAATTCATAATGATGCGGAAACGCTGTAGCCGCAGAATCACATAATTCCGTTAAAGTAAATGTTTTGATATAACCTTTGTTTTGCACCATTGTAATTACTAATATCTTTCTTTTTATAGGCAAAGCACTCCTTCACCCTCCTCACGGATATAATTTTTTAGTTGCTAAGTGTCAATTTATCCTCTATTCTAAATGATGTTTATCGCTCCATTCCAAACAGTACATCTATCAAACCTTCTTTAGCATTTACTCTACGCTGATTGGAAGAAGGACAGCAGGGTGACACCTCTCCTATTTCAGTGTTCCTGATCCTCTAGATTCCGTTAACTGACTCATTTCATTGCAATAAATAACAAGCATTGGCATAGCCAATAGTTCTCGCCTTTGGGACCTTATAAGTGTTTAGCCATGCAACAGTTGATGTTGTTGTACCAAGGATATTGTGCTGCATAACTAAATACTTATAAGGTCCCAAAAGCGAGACCTATTGGCTATGCCAATGCTTGTCCTCAAAGGAGCAGGGACTTAGTACAATATCATTGCGCGTTGTTGTGTTCATCTGTTCGTGGGGGGACTATTTTATTATTTTTTTCCACCTCGTGTTACACTGTGGGTGCACAGGCCTGTAGCTGCTTACATTTTATTGCACCATTCGTTCCTTCCAGTTCCTGCCATGTGGCTGACATTCTTTTGTTTTCACTCCGAAGACAGCTCCCAGGCTTCTAAATGCTATTTTACAACATCAGGTTTCCTCTTTGTTTTGTTTTGTTGGGGGGGGGGGGGGTCTGGGTTTATCTGTGTGAGTTATAGAGCAGTGCCTCTGCAATTCATTTAACAGCATCATGAGGCTCTGCTGGTTTTATCTATTTAACAGCGCGTGCAGCGTGAGCTCGTGGAATGTGCTTACAGGAAATGCCAACCAACTGCACTTCGTGAGACATTTTTGGAGCAAAGGGCTATTGCAAATGTCACCGATAATATCGGTTTGTGACAAACTCTGAGCTGCTTTCCTTTTTGCATAGTAATTGATTTGTGCAGTGCTTCTCTGTTGACCAAGCATGCCCGTGACGTCTGCGCCCACCCCCCTCAGCAAGTACAGGCCTCATCAAGCTGCCTGAAATAACTGACTTGTGGTTAAACAAACTGCTTCTGCTGAGGCAGTGTAGCATTCGTAACACAAAGCTATATTTTAGCATTATTTGGAGCCTGCTATTCTCAGGGATTGTTTTAGATTATATGTTCTTGACCCTTAAAAGGGACATTTGAGCAAAATGCTAATGAATGATCTTTGTTTAGTCAGCAGGGTTTAATTCGACTTTTCACTGAGGTTGTGCGGAAGGTTGTCCGTGTGCTATAAACAGTAAATCACGTGCTCTTTCAGTCACACCAATACTGTAACGTAAATTATTTATGTAAAATAATTTATTTCAGTAGTGCCACGCAACCAGTTTGCAAGTTTCCTTTTCAGCACAGTAAAGTTCATTTGCATGGCAGCAAGAATGCTGCTAAACTACTGGTTACCTCAATGAGCAGACACCGAACTTTTTTTCGTAGAGCTACTGTAAACAAACCCAGTCAGTCTGGTGAAAAAGAAAACAACAATTGAGGGCCAGTGAGGTGATAAAATAACAAATCTACCATCATACTGTCGAAAATGTTTTTGGGCTTATTAAAAGCAATAAAGCAAGCAAATAATTTACCCGATCAGTCCTAAAAAGATTCACGCTAAGATACACACTAAAAATAGTGTAATACACTCTTAAAATAATAAAAAAAAATACGTTCAAACTCAGGCATTCCTTTCATTTTATTCTTCAGGCCCGTGGAAGGAAAATAAGATTCTGGAACTCTAACTCTAAAAACCCCTGAAATTCAGCCATTGTAGTTAACTGAAGCAACTGACTAGTACCCTCGACATGCACTGCTTATTACCTCACACATTACATCCCTCTTAACATTTTCTATGACATCATTGACATATGACAGAATGTCAACATATATAAAACACAGGTATTGTCTTTGTCAAAAAATAACCAATATTGATAATAAATGTATATGCCATTAATTCACACAGCTCTATGTTTAATAAAAGTGATTGTCATTTACATAAAGCTCTATTAAAAAGCACATTTGAGTCTTTTAATTTATATTTCATTAACTCACACAGCCCAATGTATAATAAAAGTGATTGATTGTCATTTAAATAAAGCTTTATTAAAAAAATACACCTTTGAGACTTAAAAAAAAAAAAGATTCTGGCTAAAAAGTGTGGAACCGACCACAAGGGAGCTCTGTACCTCTGCTGAATAGCATAGAGCTTCAGCCAGGAGAGCTCTAAATAAATATTGTAAGCTTTCCTGGGGTCATTGATTTAATGACCATGGGGACTTACTGTTTTTTAGGTCGAGCGTAAGCGTACGACCTCTTGTATACTTTATTAGGTTGAGCGTAAGCGTACGACCTCTTGTATACTTTAGTATACATCTCTGTGGGCCCAGCCATTCCCAGGCTTCTCATTTGTTGGTTTCAATGTCCTTTAAAAATCCTTGCTTACTAGTGGCCAGTCCTGCCTCTTTGTCCCTCCTTTTTCATCCAAGGAGCGGGGACCAAGTACAATATCATTACGCTTTGTTGTGTTCATCTGATCGTGGGAGGACTATTTTATTATTTTTTTCCACCTCTTGTTACACTGTGGGTGCACAGGCCTGTAGCTGCTTACATTTTATTACACCATTCGGCCCTCCCAGTTCCTGCCATGTGGCTGACATTCTTTTGTTTTCTCTCCGAAGACAGCTCCCAGGCTGGCTTGTTTACAGTTTGCTGGTAAACTGTGGAGTTAATGGGGCATAATGTTCTCCTGTGGATGCTCCGCTTTTACCTCTGTTGTCAGAAAGGGCTCACTGAGTCAAGAGTTTGTTTACTTAGTGTGTCATTTCAAAGAATACTTTTTCCTGTGGAAGCACGTTTATTTTTGTCATGTGCAGCTTACAGAGACAGTTCTGCTTTCTGTATGTGTATTTGGTTTTGCTCTTGGCAGTGTTGAAAGAAGAGTTTGTGTTATGGGAACTCTGACTGGACTTACGCATGGGTACAATTTTGCTTGGTTGTCAGGAATACAAGTAATTATACAAGAGCATCCCCAGCTCTTTAACACTATTACTACTCAATTTGGTTGGCCTAAATTCATTTGCATTCTTCTTTCAGCATGGTCAAGTCTGCTTCTAGGTTATTAATCATTTATGGGTGTTGCGATTATTTTTAATATATGGTAGTTTAGATTGTTATTTATCATTAAACAGGGATCCAGAACTGCACTGCCCTTTATTTATTTCCGTTTATCACGTATACATGTAGCGCCAACTCGACATGAAGGGCCTGAAGCGCTTTGCATGAGCACCGCTTACATTACACAGAAACACTTAGCAAGCATTCCATAAAAGTGCATCTGCAGCTGTCTTTACTACATGCTAACCCACCGCCCCCTCACCCTCAGTTGTTGTTTTGAATGAACCAATGCTTTTGCCCCCACCATGACCCACCACCTCCTCTTCCCTCATCTTTATTGTTTTACCCAACCACCAACTCCTCCTTCAGCGACCTCCCGCGTGTTTCAGAATGCTAGTAACCAAGGATTCAAATGATTCTACTCGCAAACAGAACCTCCAAATCCAGCCTTTGGATCACAGAGGGCTTGACTGGTAGAGGCGGGCCAGGCTCTCAATCTGTTGGGATAGAGGGGGAGGCAATGACTACCCCATGATCAGCTGCTGTATGTGTGAGCAGAGCTTGTATTGCTAATTCTGCTGTAATTGTAACAAAGAATAATGCACCTATGTTTCCCACAGAGCTGCAGTCTTTTCTATGACTATTCTCCGCATGCAAGGAAAGCTTTACATTTGCATATACCACAGTTGTTGTTTGTGTCTTACTGACGCAAGAAAAACATTTTCGCTTGCCAAAATACAAAATGATTGCTTTTGTCAAAGCTTTTTTATGGGGACCACAGCTCGATAAGTTAACAGATGATCCACCTGTGCCTCTGAGCGAGATTTTTTAATGTTTTTAATTTTTTTTATATATTACCCAATACATCATTTAAACTTAAAAAGTCAAACGCATGTAAAAAGAAAATAATAAAGCAATTTGCCAACACGCTCCATTTAAAATATAAATAAACTCTTTCTCAACAAAATACATAAAATAAATTAACAAACAATGAGGGCAACTAAAAATATATGCACTGGATGTAGAATTGGATGAGTGACAGAAGGGCAAAAACAGCCACAAACCAATGTAAAGGAGTGCTCCAACAGACAAAATTTAATTTTGCTGTTGCACCACCAATTTTTACACCAATGTACAACAGTGTACATTAACATAAGCAGAAGCCAGAAGGACAATGTCAGGGAGTCAATTAGCGAAGTGGATCAGAGGAAGCAACATTTTTTTTTAAATAACTTTTCAACATGATAGACAGCAACCACACTGCTATACAACATAACCTTAACACATTGGCATGGCCAATAGCTCTAGCTAAACACTTAAAAGGTCCCAAAGGCGAGACCTATTGGCTATGCCAATGCTTGTTTCCCTTGTTACCGTAGTTACCGCCCTGTCTGACCAGTCCCCCCATAAGGCGCAAGCTTGAAGAGGAAGGGGGGCCCGAGGTCGATCTTTGCTAGAGCCACAGAGGTCGCCCAAAACAGAGGGGAAGCCGGCAATACCTCGGTGACCTCAATGAATGTAAGGAGGCCACCAAAGCCATCCCTCACTCCCCGCAGTTAAGAAAAGCTGCAACGAACCGGCCCCATCCAATCACTCATACCAGTAGATGCCACACCTGCATTGAGCAAAGCCCCTGAGCACCCGTAGGCCCTAATAATAAGGAAATAAGCTAAATGAAGGCACATGCAAGGCAGCCAAAGCAACAAAGCCTAAGAAAAGGCAGCGCCTGAGAACAAGCAATACTGCCTCTCTCAGTGAAGGAGGAGCGGAGCATCACGCGCCCCTTAGTGGCAACAGGCCACTTTTGCTCCGCCTGCAAAGTGTAGAGGGACTGCTAACCCCCAAGCTGAAAACAGAATCAGAGAGTGAGGCCCAGGCAGGATGCTCCCAGCTCACGCCTCCACCCAGAACAGCTGACCCAAGGGAAGCAAATGACCAAATAAAGTACCTGCACAGCTTCACCAGAAGGGGGAGTTACCAGCACAGCTCCCCATTTAGCCATGCTGCAGCAGAGACCGTAGCTGAGACTGGCCAAGGGACATTGCACGCCCCTAGTGGTGAACAGCTCCCACTGCAGCTGCCTTGGCAAAATAAGGGAAACAGACTGACTCTTTACCTGAAGGAGTAGGAGAGAATCGCACCCACGTGGTGGCACGTGGTCACCACCCCAAGTGAGAAGAAGGAGGGATACAGAGAACCAGCTGAGAGCACCCTCACAGAGACAAAGCATGATACAAAGAGAGCCTGGTTGTCTGCCAGGTGTCTGCAAAAAAAACGCTGCACATGCCCAGCGCAACCCGGAAAAAAAAGAGGGGAGTGAAGGCCTAGCGTGCCCTAAATGCAGGAACAGAGCATTTACACACCTTAACTGCAATAGCACCACCCTGCAGTGGGCCAGAGACTATGCAGGGAGTGCCCCCAACACTGCCTTAAGACTGTGTCGCACATCGGCCCATTACAGGCATTACAGGCACATCCCCAAGTGGCAAGCTGCCACCGCGGCAACATGAAGATGAAAATGTGGCAAGACGCCACATCGTGAGGAAAAAGAAGAGTGACAATCGTGTCACCCTGAAGAACAGGACGACCCGAGGTGGGCTGGCGAGATCAACAAGGGGATACGAACGAGGACTCGTACTACTACAAGAGTGCACCAGCAGACATAAGCTAGCCACCAAAGTGGAGCAAAATCTCTGGAGACAGCTCAATGGGAGAACCACATGTAAGCCACCAGCAAGCGCAAACCGCGTCTCTCCCCCTACGTTTCCCAGTGCGACCGTCAGTTCCCAAGCATCGGCTGCTTGAGACAGATGGCATCCCTGCTCGCGATCGACATGCCACGGGAGAAGAACAGCGCCAGCAAAGACACCGAGCTACGTGGCTACGAAGGCCCCCAGTCATCCTCACTCCAGGTGAGTCATCATCACCTGTCGTCCAGGTCATCCATATGGCAAACACATCCATTAGTGCCATGGGCATCACCATAACCACCAAAGGAGTATCTCAACACCAAAGTGGAGCCAAACCCCTACAAACCACCAAGACATCCACAGGAGAAAGCTCCACAGCGGGTTCCACGTTGCTCCTGATGCCCCACGTTTGAACTGTTAACACCCAGTGCATCACGGCGAGAGCATGCCGGACATCACCATCACATAGGTGGACTGTCACCCAACTATTGTAAAGCTGAAGGATCTGGGTTTCTTCAGCACAGCGTCCGTGTCCAGAGGTGTTCTGGTTAAACTATGGATGCATGCTGAGATGCCTGGGTGCTCCCAGCTGCAACTGTCCACCATTGTCCTGCAGACTGCCTCTCGAGGCTGAGGGACTAAGTGGTGCCTTGAGTGCATAGTTTTATTTCCATAGGTTGGACTTGTTCTGGTTGTAATAAAGTTTGGGAGGAATGTAGTGTCCTGCTGGACAAGTTCTAGTGTTTCAGCAGGCACAAGTTTACCAGCCACTCCCTTGAAGGCTGGCCACACACACACCCCACAACCAACAACCAACCAACACAGGCGTCACTAGTGACGTGAGCCTGTTAATAAAAGGGCCCTGAGTGCACATGCTTGTAGCCACTTAACTAAGCATCACCCAGAGTGTCTGTGTCATGATTTACTGAGCATGTGGGCCTAGGGCCTGCTATTTTACAACATCAGCAAGGAAACTGCCCCCATACTCCGTGTTTGGTAGTAAAATACACCCATAATTGTGGTGTAGAGAGTCCCTAAGATCCTTGAGCCCTGGCGCACCTCACCTGCTGCTAAGCAACTAACATTTGCGAACACTGGCCATGCACGCACAAAGGAGAACCTACAGGCTCTCAGTCTCAAATTCTAACTCCGGGAGACAAATGAGAAATAAAAACACCTCCTGCAAGGAAAGGGCTGTTGCATCAAACGACAAATTCTGACTGGGCTTTTCTAAGGCCCTCAGCCTACGCCGCGCGCTGAGGTGACAGCCTCTTGTCTTCAAGCGGCTGCAAGTGACGCTGGCAATGAGGGAAAATAAATAAGGAAACAGGTGCATGCCACAAATGCAAATAAGGTATGGTTCCACATCCCTTAGACACCATAATCAGCTGCCTGTGAAAGAACAGGGACTAGACGAGGACACATCCTCTAATGGAGGCGAACAGGAGCGGGCGGGAAAAGTTTGGGCTCCTCAGATCACCAGAAGAAAGGGGAAAAAAGAAACAAACTTTCAAACTCTTCTCTCCTACCTGAAGTTCGTGCGAGCTTCTTTTTCCTTCTCCCCTTTTTTCACACATTTTTTTTTCTCTTCTGACATGCAAAGGCTGTCAAAATAAGCAATTAAATGGCGCGGCTCCTTCGGCTTTCTGCAGCGCCATAATTGCCGGGAGAGAAAGGGAAAAAAAAACCAGCGCCACAGCCGTTGCCGGGGTCTGCTCCGGAGCCCCAGGCTCCGTGATCTCCACTGTTTTCTAATAAACACTTCTAGAAACCAATCCTAATTGCGCAGCCAGGAAAAGGTCAGCGGGGAGTGCAGCGATAACGAGGCTGCGTTGTGTTTTGAAAAGCATATATTTTTAAATTGTTTAGATTTGCAGCGATGGCTGCTTTGGGAAAGGATGTGCGGAACCTCTGAAAGCCACGACGCTGAAGTGGGAAGTAAAGAAGCACCCTTGGTGCTTTAAATGGACTGGTACTCACAGGTACTGGTTACAATGCTTAATTCTGTAATAAAATCAGTGCTTAATTTGAGCAGGTGGTTGCTGGGGAGGGGGTGCAGTGTCATTTATTTTTGGGGGCCGGCACTTATTTTTCTGCATCAGGCATTTACTGCGAGCAAAAGACACAAATGGGAAAGACGGAGGAAGAGAAAGACGGAAAAGCGTCACAAAGGGAGAAAGCTGCAAAAGAGAGCAGAAGGGGCAGGGAGTGGCTGTAAATGGATTAAAGAGGTCTGAGATGGCTTTAGGATTACGCTGTCTCAGAATTCTGCACTCGCACACTTAATTGCAGCAGCTGCTTGTTTCAGAGGAGAGCTTTGGGTACAGGGTTGGTTTGGGATTAAAAATCGGCCCGGGCACGCTAAAAAAAGTTGGCCACATTTGCATATTGTCTTTCCGCAAAACTGCTTCGGCGAAATTTTATTTAAAAAAAAGGGGGGGGATAAAAAAAATGCACGGATTAGTTTACAGTGGTGAAACACACCTGAAAACAAGTGAGGCCACTTCTGCTCAGGCCCCCTGCCCCCGCTCAATATGCATATATTAATGGGCCGGCCCAGCGAGAGAAAGGGAGTGACACCTCTGCTCGTTGATAAAAGGGAGGTAATGGACGCCCATCTGCCGCCAGAGTGCCACTCAGGCACCCAATGGGCTGCCGGCGGTATACGAACAATGCAGAAACCACCCAAATCGGCTCCCCAGGCTGCCTAAAAAAGCAGCCCAAAGTTGGAACTGGACACCGGCACCTCGGGCCTTGCCTGAGTGCCTGTGTTACCAATCCGACCCTGTTTGGGTACCAGCACATTTTTATTTACAAATTAAGCACTGAATAAAATAAGTGCCAGGGCCCTCGTCAGGAGGCCACTGCAGCTTGCACTACCCATTGCTGCTGCCAATGACAGTCCCAACACAACTACTAACCATCACACTACAGGTATGACAATTCAGACTATCCTAGGCCCGTAAAGCTGTAAGAATGGTTTGGGGGAGATATTGGTCATTTTTTAATGTATATTGAACTAGTAAACAACTGTTGTGCTCATCTCTAAATTATGCAAACAGCGCCACCACGTGGCAAACTGTCAAAAGACCCGGTGTTGAGAATTAAGTGCTGATGCCAAGCACCGGAAATCACTAGCTCAAATTAAGCACTGACTGAATATCTTCACTACTTTAATTTGGAAGGGAGAATACCAGCACTTCTCAGCACTTGTGCAAATACTTTTAATAGAAGAGTACCTTCACATCTCAGTAGCAAGCGTACTTGTGGATAGTGAGTACCATTTTTTTCCTTATCAGGCCGTGGGCACACTGTTTATTTTCCAACAATGTTGCTTCACATATTTTATCTACCTGGCAGATTGTCGTGGAATCTGATGACCTCAGAGGGTTTGTCGTAAAACGCATCAAGCATGCTGGCACTGTGCTCCGTGCCGTGGAGGTGGATGCTCTATGTGAATGGTAGGACATTAAGGTGAAAGAAGAGTCTTTTCGGCAAGCATGTTGGCTTTTGCACCTGTTTACCGTACTAGGCACCCAGATATTACTGTAAATGAGGCCAGTATGGAGAGGTATCCCCAAAGAGCGGACTAGGCACAAGACAGTCCAGCTCCCTAGAATTCTCAGCCAGGAGCTAATCTGGTTTGAAACATACCAACAAATAGAGGCCTGGCGTTAGGAAGCGGGGAGATTGGTCATATAATGCACCGACACCCCTGCCCAACCACTGGCACTGATGGAGGTCACGGAGAAGGTGGGGGTCGCATGTCAGTAATCGAAAGGTGACCTGTGCCATGAGAGTTTCAAGAGATTGGCTGCCATCAGTAAGTCTTACAGGTAGTGTTGCATACAGATTGTTACCAAAGTCTGTGAGGACATGACCAGCCTCCATGCTTCGGATGCTCACCCC
Organism: Calotriton arnoldi; assembly: GCA_963921515.1. NCBI lineage: Eukaryota > Metazoa > Chordata > Amphibia > Caudata > Salamandridae > Calotriton > Calotriton arnoldi. Next base: position 3,043,049 of record CAWUFW010000262.1, read on the forward strand.
ACGATTTGCTCAAAATTACTGAAAGGTGGAAGTGAAAACAACCGTGGGGTCCTGACTGTATCAATCTTTCAGGTTGGTCTGCATGAGGTATTCAATATTTGGCCAGTGCAAGAAAGAGACACAGTTAACCTACAGACCATCTCAGTAATACATCTTTAACAAAGGACTCCAACTGACTCTTCCCAGAAGGAAGCAGAAGAGAACACATTCTGGAAAACAGTAACTCCTGGAGGGCCTTCCAAACAATTACCCCGAAGATGAGGCTTAGAGAAGGTTGGGAAAGATAATGAAGTGGCTGCTGTACATATTTTTAACAGAGGGCACCATATGAAATCTCAAAGACACTGCTTAGGACTGCTGTAAATGGGGGAGATTATATCAAATGTTTTTTTCTGGAAGTATGTATTTTCGTATACTTCATTTATTCAGCATATCTATTGCTAATGAACATTTTACATTACAGAAGTAGGACAAAATTCTCTTTAGGATGATAGCGTACTGCTTAAAGTTCTCTGCTATTAGTAACCAAATGGTATCAGGCCATTGAGTGGTAGGGCTGGAAAATGTTTTTTAAAACTTCTAATAAAGGCTATGTGAAGCCAATTCTAGTTATGTGTACCCACGTAGAATGCACCCGCATTTGCTCACCCTCACTGGTCCCCTCATGCCAGAAGTCTACTGGTGTAATTTTGTGCTAATTGTCTTGGACTGTGTGTAGCTCAAACTTCACAACACACTCCCATGAGCTAGGCCTTGACTGCTCGCCTCAATTCCCCAGGAGATTCAAGGAGGCCTTTTACGCTCCATCTTAGACCAAGAACCAAGCATACAGAGCAGTAGAGAACATATGTATTTCTACCTTTGATACTGCCGGGTGGTCCCTCCATCGTGACTAATCTGGCAAAAGGATTGAAAACAACGTTCAAGGCTCAACTAGCCGCTCGCCTCTAGACTGCGGGACAATTATGGAGAAGACTGATCAAAAGGCACATGATGGCCCCAAAGGAGGTGAAGAAAGAGTACACAGCTTGCTCCTGTAGAAATCTAAATCTGCCAATAAGGACTTACACTTTTTTTCGTTGTCAGATGGATGGTGAAGGAGGGTGGCTCCATACTTTTTAGGCATGTCCAGGACTTAGCCTTTTTTGGGAGGCAGTCTTTACGGATATTAAACAGGTTATCGGAAGGAGCATTGTGCTTGAAGCCGAAGCGGCGTTGTTTGGAATTTGTAGAGATGAAACAAGGTTATCCGAACCCGAAAAAGCCTTTATATTTATCTCTTACACAGTTGCTCGCTCACTAATTTTACAAAATTGGAAATCTAGGGAAGTTCCTTCGCATTCAAAATGGTTTAAAAAGATGAAAAGAACACAAAAATTTGAAGAAGTCTATGCTAAAAGGGTAGGAGCGACTAGAAAATTTGGGAAAAATTGGAGGTTTTTTAATGAACTAGAAAATTTTAAAGAAAGTTCGTAACATTGGGGAAGGTAATTCAACAAAGTAGTTTTTAACAAATGTATTAGCACTTTTTTCTATTGCATTTTAGTAGCACTTGCACTTTTCAAGATCTATTTAATTGAATTTCTTGTAATTTGGTTAAAGTTGAAAATGAATTGTTAAAGCACTGGCACTTTATTGGCACTTTTATTGCACTTTCACTGCTGCTATTTCTAAAAATGAACTGGTAGTCTGTCTTGTGAATGACTATATGATGAGTTGTTGCTATAAGTTTTAGTTTATTTTTATAATGAGAGGCTGTCATAATAATTTATTGTAGAAACTGTTTTTTGTTTTCTATATTGTGTACTTCTTGAACCTAATGCTCCGCTCAATAAAAAATTTAATTAAGGACTTACACTTTTTTTAACGTATTTATTTATTTGTGACCAAAATATTTCAGTCAGTAATCATATAACCATGAATGTTGGCAGTAGGCAGGACAAATGCAAACGAGTGACACAAATCAAGAGATGAACATCAGCACTGAGGTGCTCAGGCACTGTTAAAGACTGATGGCTGCGGAAGGGAGTTCCAGCGGAGTGGCCCTAGAAGCGGGGGTAACCGATACCAAAGGGGGTTTCACTGTGATTAGGGCATTATGGTCGAAGGATTTGTGGTCGAACAGTGGCAGTGTAGTGGGTTAGGGAATAGGAAGGGTACTCTGGGGATAAGTGATACTTTGTGTTAACAGTAGCTTGAAGAGAGTCCTCTTTTTATGAGCGGGGCATATGCTTGATTACAATAGGCTGTGGGGGATGTGTGCTTTGGGAGGATATATAGGGTTCTGGTAATGAAGTTGAGAACTTTATCTAATGGAGGAAAGATAACTGGGGGCGGCCCACTTGTAGCATGTTTAGTCTACTGTGTGCTGGTGAGTTGACCAAAGCTCTGGTTTTGTGGAAGGGTTCAACTGTGGGATATTCTGTGTATTTAGAACTTGCAAACACGCTGCAGTGGCAGTGTTTGCGGTGAATAATTACAGACTCGTGGATGGGTTTGAGGGAACGCTAAGATTTTAGAACAAGGCGACCGAGGTTGGTGAGTAAGGAGGGAAGTGGATTGAGTTGAGTAAAGACACTGATGTAGAAGAAAAGGAAAATAGACAACCACGGTTTCCGATGAGGGACCGCAGAGCAGTGCAGTGGCAGATACCAGTTGAACAAATGCATATGCATTCCTGGGGGGGGGAGATTTGGAAATATTAGAAAAATCTGGATTTCATTTACACGTAGACGGTAAGAGAAGCCAAAGGCAGAGATGATGTTGGCGAGGCAAAGGGCTTGAAGAGGCAAAAGTAGAGGGCACTGTACTAATCCCGGATGGACTGCGCAGGTAGGATCCAAGGTGAATATGACAAGGAGTCACATGGTAGCAAGAAGAGGAAGTCAGCAGGGTAGGGCGGGGAGCTGAGCTAGTGTACTGAGACGGGAGTCAGACAGCGTGCTCAACGGTATAGAACGCAGGAAGCAGATAGCTGGGATACTAGGACAGAAAAGGGGCAATTGTGATGAGCTGAAGTGATGAGCATGCTGTCTGTGTGAGGGACACTTCTTTTGGAAATGGGACATGGACTCGTGGTCTTGGTGGCCCCCGGCCCTGGGCACCGCGCCCAAGCCAACGGACCACGCACGCAACCTGGGCTTCATCCTGGACTCCTCCCTGTCGATGACCAGACAAGTCAACGCCGTCTCATCTTCGTGCTTCAACACCCTGCGCATGCTCCGCAAGATCTTCAGATGGATCCCCACTGAAACCAGGAAGACCGTCACCCAGGCACTCGTCACCAGCCGACTGGACTATGGGAACACCCTCTACGCCGGAACCACAGCCAAACTTCAAAAAAGACTCCAGCGCATCCAGAACGCCTCCGCACGACTCATCCTGGACATCCCCCGGCACAGCCACATCACCGGACACCTGAAAGACCTGCACTGGCTCCCCGTCAGCAAGAGAATCACGTTCAGACTCCTCACCCACGCACACAAGGCCCTCCACGACCTGGGCCCCAAGTACCTCAACGACCGCATGACCTTCTACACGCCCACCCGCCAGCTACGATCAACCAGCCATGCCCTCGCCACCGTACCACGCATCCGCAGAGCCACCGCCGGAGGAAGATCCTTCTCCTACCTGGCAGCCAAGACCTGGAACTCCCTCCCCACTCACCTTCGGCGAACCCAGGACCATCTCTCCTTCAGGAAGCAGCTCAAGACCTGGCTGTTCGAGCAGTAACTTACCCCCTCCCCCAGCGCCTTGAGACCCTCCCGGGTGAGTAGCGCGCTCTATAAATGCCGTGATTGATTGATTGATTGATTGATTGAATGGAGATGATCAAGCTGGTTGTTGTTTCAGAGGTGTTGTGTAAGGCGACTGAAGACAAGCCATTCCAGAATTCTGGAAACAAAAAGAAGTTCAGATACTGGGAGGAAGTTGGAAGGCAAGAAAGGGTCAGCCGTGGCTTTTGTTTAGGAAGGGCTGAACTACAGCCAGGTATCCAATATAAGGGAGTGGGCAAATAGAGTTGTTAAGAAGAGAAAAACCTTGGAGGACAAAGCAAGGGGTTTCATAGTCTGAGGACTGAATTTATAAGAAGGAGTGTATGAAAGATTTTCATATTTAATTACTTAGTGGAATGAGTTCCATGGGATTTGTGGTGTTGAATTGTGTATGCGGGTCATTGTGGGTGAAGATGCAGTGTGGCGATACGCTTTTGGAAGTATGTTGATTTAGAATGATTTAAGGTCGAAGATAGCTCAGCTAACGCTTGATTGTATGGATAAAGATGTTCCATATTAATTTTGTGTCGTTTGCAAAGGAGTGTTCAGTTTAATGTTCACCGATCGAAAATAAGGTGATATTCACCGATGTGGGTGTGAAAGGATGGGAGAGAATGTGTGCAAGCGTAAGCATGCTACACAACATTGTTTGAATGGTGAAATGATGTATTTTGTTGCAGTGGTGCAAGTCTGTTGTGTACCTGGTCTAGGACAGATGGGGCTGACAGCAATTGTAGGGAGTGCATGGGGAGATTTTGATCAGAATACGTAAGGTGGCAAGCTCGGAAGGAAAGGGGGTCAAAAGTGGGAGGAAAGTGAGTCAATGTGTTGGTGGTAAGTAGCATTGGGTGCAGGGGTTTCAGTCGATCATGTGTTGGAATTAGCAAGAATAAATGATGTTTAAACGATACATGATAATGAGCAGAATGGCTACGCCTTTGTTTTTACAATTACTGCTTGATTTGAATGTCTGAATATGTGAATTACATGGAAAAGGACCAGTTGTTGTCCCTTGACCAAGTAAAGCATTTATTCCCTAAGGAAGTGTCCATTGGCAGTAATGGATTTCCTGCCAGATTACCATGAGAAAAACTTAGCTGATCAAAAGTAAATTCTGCAGGTGCGACACAATGAATTTAAGGAATTGTAGAGACGGGGTGAGAACTCTGTTTTCTTAACTGGTCTGGAGATACTGCCTTCAGGGGAGACTAAAATAATGCTACTGGTTGGGGCGTAGGAGCTCTCTGAACCAGATATTGCAGTACCAGAGAATAGCCTCAAGGCAGCATACCAGACTGCCCTTGAATTACTGGAGGACCCTCAAAATTGGTCTTTAGATGGCATAGATGAAAATGTACTAACCAGTCAGGTATGAGACAGTCCAACTCGAACTGTGTGCCCCATCCAGACAGTGAATCTCCTACTTTTAGAGTTAATTGGAGTTGCAAAGTAATGTAACTCTGAGTAACAAAAAGGCCTCAAAATTGGCCTCGAGCACTCTTTGGTGGACAGCTGACTTTGGAATATGTGTAAAAGCCTGCTCAGAGTGTTCCCCTTTAGTTTGAGGGCTGCCAAAATGTGGGAGATCAGCTGGAAGACATTCCAAGACTTGTCCATTGCAAGAGCGTAATCTCCAGGTGAGAAAAAGAACTGCTACCCTATTTCCTGATGCTAAAGTGAGCAGAGACATTATGAATGTGAGTAAATCAAGACTACATTGACTTTTAGGGCCAAAGACTGCTTCCAATGTTTACATGTCTATGTGGATGGATGTATTGCATCTGTCTTATAAAATAGTAACAGAGCCATCCCTTCTGTGAGCACTCATACATGGTTAGAAGAGGTTGATCTTTTTAGGATTTGTGCATTTACTAAGCTACGGTTACCAGAAACCACTGCTGGTAGGCCAAGTTGGTAACCCCAACAAATGGGGAGGAGAGTCAACAGATGAGATGCATTTGTATTAGAGTGGATTTTGAGAAGGTAGGTCTGACGAAACGTATATTTTATTCTTCTTTTCAAAACAAAGTCAAACATGTGCTGTACTATGAGAGGCGACATCCTTGTTCTGCATAATTCCAGAGAGAATTGTTACGATACTAGGACACAGGGAGCAGGCATGTGTGAGCCGATTACTGCCCACTCACAGTGGCACAACATGCATGGCTTGGTCAGAGTGCTCCAGAATGCTATTTTTGCATACTTTCAAGATGGCCATCATGTTGCGGCTACCTTGGAACAGTGTAACAATTATGTGTACGAAATAACATCGCTATAATGTTCCAACGTGACCGTCATGTTGAGTCTTGAAACAATGTAACGCCCATTTTGGATGCATTCAAAGTAACATTTGAGGATGGCCACGCAGAACCACTGGTTTTGTCAATGCTTGCAGCACAGTTCTACAAGCAGTGCCAAAGCCAATACTGGCAGCGGTAGGCAGAGACTGGACCAGAGAGAGCCCCAGTGCATGGACGGCAGAGCACCGGTGAAGGGACAGGAGAGCACTGGTAAAGAGACAGAAAGACAAGAGACAGAGGAGACAAAGAGTGAGGATGGTGGGGAAACGACAAAGCCACGGAACTGGAGTGAGATGAAACTATGAATGTCAGTTTTCGATGAATAATCAGTTTGTTAAACAAACAAATGAAACTTTGGTGCAAATATATGGATTTCGCATGGGGTCACTGATTTTGGAAAAAATAAGCAACAGAGTGGGGACTAGGGACTGATGACCAAATTTAGCAAATGGGGAGGTGGGAAGTGAGGGGAACTAAAAGGGAGGACAAAAACAGTGAGAGAGACTGGGGGACAGAGTGTTGGGGAGAGAGCAAGGGGAACCATGCAGTACCACTGAGTGGGCACGCCCACTGTCTTTCCCCCACAACTATGACTCTACAGCCTGATGTAGGCCTAGGATGTCATTACACTAAGTGGTGTTTTGCATTCCAGGAAAGGTGCTGCTATTCATGTCCTTTCTACGTATATGGGAAGACAGTCACACACTGAGAGCGGGATGGGTGCTGGGGCTCGCTGGGGGGAGGAGTGGGCGTGGCCCCTAACTCCATATTTCCTTTAAAAAGGATGCGCTGTAGACTTGCATGCCTGCCTTCACAGTACTAATGTTTATGACAGGATTATATATATGTTTGTATTCTCATGTATTTCCTTGAAATGCTTTATTTCATCAATGAGTGAAGATGATGTTGACATGAAAAAGTTGTTTTAAAAAAATACGATTTTTTAAAAAAAGGTATGGAAATCGGCAAAAGGAAAAATAGTTTCCTGATGTGAGCAGTGGATGGATTTAACTCATCCACTCAAAACATGATGAACCCAAAATACTCCTGGCGTAACGAAAGTTTAAGGCGCCCCCTGCAATGTACACGGAGGGGCCCCCGCTCTGGATTTAATACAGAGCGCTCAGGCCTAAGTACTGTGCTGAGGGGGCCCCTTGCAGCTCGGGGCCCCCCGCACTGCGGGGGATGTGGGGGTCTGTGTTATGCCCCTGGGCAGGACAAACACAAGAATAGAAGGAAAGCCTTGAGTCAGGTGCAGGGAGCAGACATAGACCTGCAAGCTAGTCATTCATGATCAAGGGGAAGGCCCAAAGCCCACTCAAGGATTTCTTCAAGGTACTGGAGCAATTCTGTATGCAAGAGGCAGCTAAAGCTACCTGCAGCAAGGTCTCAAAGAAAAGGAGATGCAGAGGGTTTATGGCACAAGGGAAGAGGTGAATGTGTGCACCTGGGCGGGGAAAGGAGGCACAGACACATACAGTATGGGTAGGCATGTGTGGTACCTGCCACGCAAGGCTTTCAGTAACAGCTTTGTGAAACTGTTACTGGTTCTGCAAATTAGGTGTCAGGGCCCCTATTGGTTGGAAAAAAAGAAAAGACCCAATGAGTGTAGTAACAAAGATTCTAAAAGGTGGGACAGTTGTTATTCTTCTGATTGAACACTGCATCACAGGTTTTTCTATTCATCTTCCCCATCATGAGATAAGTGTGATACAAGTGCCTGTCTAGTTGGGGCAGTTTCATCCAGCTAAGTTCTACAGTTTCTGCTGTACTTCAAATAATTATACACCCACACATTTAATACCTTTTTGAAAAAAACACTTTAGTTATGTAGGCACTAAGCAAACACAGCAAACATAGTATACAACGAATGCCCAACTTAGAATCTTCAGGCCTACTTCCCAAAGAAAGTTCATAAACGGCAAAATAATAAACAGACAGAGAAAACTGAAATTGCTCTAGCATAGGGTCAAACACAAGCAAAACTACCAAGCAGACTCAGGGACAGCATACACCAAATAACTGAGGGTATGCAGATGTACACCTTACGAATGAGCATATGCAAAAATGGAGAGCACGCTAATGAACCGATTGTATCTGCAGGTGCATTAATGTACACTCCAAAAAAACAAGTACATACAAGTCCAGTACATGCCCACCTGAGAGTCAGCACCTGTAAATTGTAAGCTAAATTGACTATTGGCACATGTATATCAAACACCAGATAACTAATTATAAGTACATGTGCTGTACTGTAAGAAACTGATTATTCGGGTTGGGTGACTACCCACTTCAAGGAACAATCACAAACCTTGTCAGGGCGAACCCTCAAAGTAACTAAATGAGCATGTGCTTGACCCCTCTGGTAGACATGGCACAGAGCAGACAGGCTTAACTTAGGGCAATCTGTAAATTATTTATGCAGCACCAAAACAGTAATAAAGTCAGAATGAAAAACAATACAAATCCCCAAACTAAACAGAAAAACAGAGTAAAATTTAATAAACAAAATGACAAAAATCCCACAGTGCCAAAAAGCACAGAACACCAATGAAAGGCTAAGGTTGTGTTAGATTGTGACCTATGCGCAATTACACGCTAACTGCGATGGACTGCGGGTTGGGCACACCAACTAGGTTCATCCTGGTCAAAGATTGTACCGTCTGACTTAGCGCCAGACTTAAAAGTTGGAGGTCGGGCCATCCTTCATCAGGGCGATGGAGTAAATTACTCAGTCGCCCTGGCGGAGATCCGGACGAGCAAATTTTGAAATATCTGTCGGTCATTTCAAGCACTGACCAACCGCCGTTAAGGTGGTTCCAGCCGATGCATTGTAACTTTGCCATCAAGGCAGTTCCTGACAATGCATTGTCTCTCTGCTGTCACACATGATGGAGCCACACAGCAAAATTGCAAGTATTTTTTTTATTTTCAAAAACAAAACCCCAAAACGGGATTTTGTTTTTGAAAGTAACAAAAATGAATGCCCCCATTGCCAGGGGAATTATTGCTAAAGGTCCGCCTGCATTTAAATAAGGCGGGTGAAGTATTATGTTGGGTGAAAGGGTATTCTGTGGCAGTTGCGACAGAGTATCCTTTATGCCAACATATAAATCAGCCCCTTAGTCCTTTAGGTCCTAATCCACCACAGGAGTACATTTCTGAAGCTTCCTAGTGTTGGAAGCTGGCTCTGTCTACACTATACCAAAGTATGGTATAGTGTGCAGAGTCCAGTGGATCCCGAGAGGCTTTACAGAGGCTAAAGTAGACAATACTAATGCTCTCTTTTGTGGTAGTGTGGGCGAGCAGTTAGGGCTAAGCATTTGTTGTACACACAGAGGCAATAAATGATTACACACACTCAATGACTAAATATGAGACCAATGGTTTGTAAAGATATTACTTTTAGTATATTTATTTTATAAAACCAATGATACAGTAAAATACGTTTTGCAATATCACTGTTTTTCAATATCAAAAGTGGACGCTTAGTGCACTTTTCAATCAATACAATGTTATCCTATGGAAGGAAACACAATCAGCAATCTGCAGGTAAGTAAACGATTTATGAAATTAAGCTCTTGGATGAAGGATCAGTACCAGGCAAGGTTCAGGTAAAAGACCTCAGTGCACCACCAGCGGCACAGGGGCCGCCAGGTGGAGAGGTCAAACTCAGTATCTGGTGGCAATGATATCCAAAGGAGAAAGGGGGCAATCAAAGTGGTACTATCTGCAGGTGGGTTGCACGGTTTTGGAACCCAGTCTCCGGGGGTTAAGGTAAGCACAGGGGAAGCCACAAGGCAGCATGAAACTTACACCTCCAGCGGCACGGGGTGGACGGGTGCAGAGTGCCAACACATGTCGGGCGGCCAATGCAAACCAATGTGGAATCTTGAACTTGGAAAAAGGCTGCAGGCTCAAGCCAGGAGGCTGGACGAAAGAGACCTACAGTTGCACAGGTAAGATGGTAAGTGCTTGAGCAACGGGACACCATCGGAAGTTCTCCCCAAGGCCCAGGGGCTCCGGGTGCAGGGGTGTCCTTTGGCGTCAGAAGTCAGCTTACCAGTGTGTTCGCCGTTGGGGGGGGGGTGTCATTGTGTAGAGGCTGCAGGCGTGGACGTGGAGTCCGGCAGGGGTGAACCGCCGAGGGACTCTTGCTCAAGATCGCTGAGGAACCCTTTCTAGACGAGTGGGCCTCTTGGACTCGGGTTGTGGGTGTCAGGTGCAGAGGTGATCGACTTTGCGGTTCCACAGGCAGAGCTTTGGTCTTTAAATTTGGTTTTGAATCTGGACAGGTCCGCTGTCCACGGGAGATCAGGAGTCTTTTTAGAACTCAGGCAGTCCTCCCAGGGTTCCAGAGGTTGCTGGGCCGCGGGACGAGTTGCTCTTCTGAATCAGGGTCTTTGAGGGCTGCAGCCAGGCCAAAAGGGCTGGTGACAAGTCAGTTGGTGTCTTCAGTCTTCGCTGTTGCACGGCTCTTCTTTGTCCTCTTCTTCGTAGGTCATCGGTATTCTGAGGATTAAGGTTCAGGGGTGCCCCTAAATACTCAATTTAGGGGTGTTACAGGGGTTAGAAGGTAATAGCCAATGGCCTACATACCTATAGGGTGACTATACCCTTTGTATGTGCACTCCCTCTGGGGAGGGGGCATACCCCTAGCCCTATTGGCTAGAATCCTCCAAAACAATATGGAGGATTTTCAAAGGAGGGGGTCACTTAACATAACATAACATAACATGTGTATTTGTAAAGCGCACGTTCACCCCAGCAACGGGGCATCTTGGCGCTGAATAACAGATGTTTATTGTTACCCAACTCAATGGTACTCATTTTATCGACCTCAAATGGATGAAAGGCTGAGTGGACCAGCCGGGATTCGAACCTGTGACCATGAGGTCGAACACAGGCCCCTGCAGTGGATGCATTAGTCCACTGAGCCACCAGACCTGGCCTTCAGTTCAGGTCACCTGAGGGGTTGTCCTGGCTGAGAGGGGTCACACCTCTCCTGCTTACTAATTTCCCGGCTACCTTGCTGCCAAAAGTGGGGCTTGGTCAGGCATCCCCACTAGCTGGGGAGGCCCTGGTCAGCATAACAAAAGGCAGGAAGCCTTTGAGCTCACCGCCGTGCTAGGCTGTTCCTGCTTGGGGGTAGGTGTGAAGCATCTCCACCCAGAGTAGGCTTTGTTTCTGACCCACAAGAGCACAAAGCTCCCACGTCAAGGGGTCAGAAACATGTCTAGAAGTGGCCGGCTGGTGCAGACCAGCCAGGCACACACTAGTGGGTTGGTAGGTTTTCAGGGGGCACGTCTGAGGTGCCCTCTGAGTGCATTTATTAATGAATCCAACACTGGCATCAGTGTGGGCTCATTAATCTGAGATGTTTGGTACCAAACATCTTGGTATTCAGTAAATCCATCATGGAGCTGTGGAACTCGTAGTGACAAGCTCCCAGCCCATGTACTCAGTATGGCTTCACAGCGGACTTCTCGCTGAAGGTCAGACTTCACGGCCTCAGCTACTTTTTAATAATTTTAATTAGATAATCCTGCATGTACGCACTCTAAATGTGTTGGTTAACTGGTCAATTCTTTTCTTTTTTTTAATGACAATAGCAGTTTCAGTGGCAGACACCGCTTTTTAAACCGCGCCGTCCTCTCACCTACCTCCTCATACTTAATTCCCCTTTGTGAGACGTGAGACGACCCCGTTCCGCCACGGCTTGTGCCGCTTGAGTGGAGGGACGTGGTCTCTTGGTCTTTCCGGTGTGCTTACCGGAAGTGAGGGTTGGCGTTTCAGCTGCTGCAGCCTCCGCTTTTCCTTCCCGTCCTACCTATTTAAGGCAGGAAAGGGCGCGGACGCGCAGCGGACACCTCGCTGAAGGTCAGACTTCATGGCCTCAGCTACTTTTTAATAATTTTAATTAGATAATCCTGCATGTACGCGCTCTAAATGTGTTAATTAACTGGTCAATTCTTTTCTTTTTTTAATGACAATAGCAGTTTCCGTGGCAAACACTGCTTTTTAAACCGCGCCGTCCTCTCGCCTACCTCCTCATACTTAATTACGCTTCGTGAGACGTCCCCGTTCCGCCACGGCTTGTGCCGCTTGAGCGGAGGGACGTGGTCTCTTCGTCTTTCCGGTGTGCTTACCGGAAGTGAGGGTTAGTGTTTCAGCTGCTGCAGCCTCCACTTTTCCTTCCCGTCCTATCTATTAAGGCAGGAAGGTGCGCAGACGCGCGCAGCGCCACGCCGGAGGCGTTCCAAAGGCAAGCCCGTCTGCGTCCGTCCGCGCCTGACCGCCGGCAGCCGCCAGGACCCCTGCCCGATTTTATTTCTGCTTCAGTTAGCATCAGCTCTACCTAGCACAGGCAATGACAACACTCCGTTATTCAAGCCAAGAGCTTAAATCATTAAATAAATCCCATACTGCCATCTCACCTGAGGGCCTACGGGCTACCCCTGTACCTACACCTACTCCTAAAGTAGACACTGGAACCAAGCACGATGAGCCCACCCTCCACCCCGAACGCCGGTTTCAGAAAAAAACAGACATGGATACCACAGACATCTAAGCAAACAACCGGGCTCTACTTTTATGCCCGCTCAATCCCTAAACATGCATTAGAAATATGGAGCCTGCTCAACATAGAAAAGCCAAACATTTGTTTCATTACTGAAACTTGGCTCCATGAGTATGCCCTCCCTGATGTGGCAACCTTGTTCCCTCCTGACTGCTATCTAACCAGACTAGACAGAAACGTCAGGAAAGGAGGCGGTATAGCAATAGCCGCCAGGGCCGGACTGGAGATCACCATACTAGAGACCCTTACCTCGGAAAGGTCCGAACTGTGTATTTTTAGAATTGAAAGACAATCCAAGGGAACCTGGAGAGGTGCCCTAGTGTACAGACCTCCCGGCCCGAAAACCAACTTTATAAACCACCTGATTGAGACAATTGCCCCACATGTTCTAGCAGCTGACAACTTTCTCCTCATTGGCGATTTTAGTTATCACGCGGAACTTCCCTTAGACACTGACACGAGTCAACTGATCACTAATTTGAATACACTGGGACTAGTTCAAATGGTGATGGGACCCACCCACTCGGCAGGTCACACCTTTGATCTTTTGTTTACCAACACAGCCAGTGTCAGAGTGGAGTCCCCTCTCCCTCTGCTCTGGTCCGATCATAGCCTACTGAAATTTTCCCTACCAGTAGTCACCACCAAAAATGACCCTAGCAGTGAACTCACATGGAGAAGACCTTGGCGGAAAGTCACTCCTGCCACCTTTTTGGCCCATTTTAGCCCCCCGTCCCTGCCATGCACCGAGAACATCGATCATGCAGCAACAGCCTTTGAGGCAGCAATCACACTGGCCCTGAACACCCTGGCCCCTCTGTCAAGGGTCAAGCTTAAGCCTAGGATATCACCCTGGTTTACTGAATCATTGAAAACTGAAAAACATTCCAGTAGGAAAGCCAAATACAAATGGAGAAAAACCAAAAGCATTGAAGATCGACAAATGTATAAACTCATCCACTGAGGTTACCTAGACAATATTTAACTAGCCCAAAAAATGTATTTTATTAATAGGATCAACGAAGCTGCCAACTCACAACAAGGAGCTCTACAAAATATTAAAGGAATTTACCAATCCACCCCTCTGTCAGCCCAGTAACCCATTTTCACAAGAATGGGTAGACATGTTGTCCACTTTTTTTGAGGAAAAGATCGATATTATTCATAGTTCTTTCCCGCATCATGATACAAAAAATCCAGACAATGATTCTGACATCAACTTCTACCCTACCATTCCTCTTTTAGAAGAGTTCACTGCATTTACTTCAGATGAAGTTTCAACTGCCCTGTCGAAGATCAAGTCGGGTTCCCCAGTAGATCCGGTCTCACCTCGTTTCTTTTCAACCAGTGCCCCCTCACTCCTCAGGAACCTCACCGATCTATTTAACATGTCCTTAGCTCAAGCAACAGTCCCTATCAGATGGAAAGCAGTAAGGGTTAAGCCCATTCTGAAAAAACCTTCTACTGACCCTAAGGAACCCAGTAATTATCGCCCAATTTCTTTACTTCCTTATTTTGGAAAGGTACTCCAGTCCTTGGTCAACAAGCAGCTCACTACCCATCTGGAGAGCCATGGATTGTTGGATCCTTCGCAATCAGGGTTTAGGGCTGCCCATAGCACTGAAACCTCGCTGGTAGAGGTTGTTGACAATATAAGACTTGCACAGGACAATGGGCAGTCAGCTATGCTTGTCCTGTTGGACCTGTCGGCTGCTTTCGACACCATCTCCCATAGTATTTTAGAACAACGGCTCTGGGAGATGGGAGTCAGGGGTTCTGCCCTGGACTGGCTTAGAAACTACCTAACTGATCAAACCTCCACCGAACAACTGGGCACCCTGGTTTCCCGTAGTCGGCCGGTAAAAATGGGAGTCCCCCATGGATCCATCCTAAGTCCCATGCTTTTCAATCTTTACGTGACACCTTTGGCCAAAGTGATCAGGTCCTACGGGTTTTATGTGGTGTCATATGCTGACGACACCCAGCTACTGATCACTCTTGGCCCCAACCCCCCCGACCCGAGGCTTCAATTCAAAAACTGTATGACCCACATTGACAATTGGATGCATATCAACCATCTCCAACTCAATGGTAGTAAGACAGAGGTCATCCTTTTTGGTTAGGCACACGTATTTTGGTCGAACGGCTGGTGGCCCCAGAGCCTTGGTCCCTGTTCATCTCCCAAGCCCATGGTGCGGAACCTTGGAGTGAAGATTGACAACCAGTTATCCATGAAAAGCCATATAAATCATATAACCAGTACCTGCTACGGAATAATGCGTAGCCTACGTAAAATCTTTCAATGGATTCCAATCGAATCAAGGAAACCACTTGTCCAGGGACTAATCATAAGTCTGATTGACTACGGAAATGCCCTGTTGGCCTCCATCAATGAGGAGCTCTACTCCAGACTCCAAGTCTTGCAGAATACTGCTGCCAGGCTGGTACTAAACCTCCCATCGAGGTCTCCATCTGCGTCCAGTCTGAAGACTCTCCATTGGCTCCCCATCAGGAAGCGTATCCGTTTCAAGGTCCTCTGTCTGGTACACAAGAACATGTACGGAAATGGGCCAAGCTACTTTGCCTAAAAACTCAGCTGGTATCAGCCTAATAGGACGCTTAGGTCAAGTATCAAATTTCTCCTTACCCTTCGTAGAATCCGCACCGTCAGGAATGGCGGTAGATCTTTCTCCTTCCTGGCACCTGCTTTTTGGGATAAATTTCCATCACAGCTCCGCTCTATCACAGACCACAAGCTATTCCGCAGGGAATTAAAAACTTGGCTATTTGATCACCTATAAAGGCCGCTCTGTTCAACTGACCTTCAGCCCCTATAGGAGTTTTACGCTAGCGCCATGAGACCCTTGGGTGATATGTGCGTTCAATAAATCTCTTTGACTTGACTGTGCACTTATAATGTCTAAGAATGGACTTAGACACTATAGGGGCATATCTGCTTGTGCAGTTATGCCCTCACATGAGGTATAGCGCACCCTACCTTAGGGCCGTAAGGCCTGCTGTAGGAGTGGCTTACCTATGCCTCTTGCAGTGCTGGAAGGCCTGGCACACAGGGATGTGTTCCAGGTCAACTTTTCACTTTTATCTTCACCTAAACACGCAGGCTGCAATGGCAGTGTGCACTTGTTTGGTGAGGGGTCTCTTAGGGTGGCACAGTACATGCTGTAGCCCTTAGAGACCCTCCCTTGGGCACAAAGCCCTTAGAACCACTGATACTTTTTACAAGGGACTTATATGGGAGCCAGAGGTGTGCCAATTGTGGAAACAAAGGTGCAATTTTAGGAAAGAACACAGGCACTGGAAACCTGGTTAGCGGGAACTCAGTGCACACTCAGTCAAAGTGCATCGGTCAGGCACAAAGTGGGGGGTAACCATGCCAAAAGGAGTACTTTCTTACACCCAGGACTTCAGGGGAGGCACTTAGAGACTCGCAGGGTTGCAGGACTCAGGCAGAGGCCTTCAGCGGGGTCCAGTCCAGGTCCAATTGCCACTGGTAAGCTGAGCACTAGCAGTTAAGGCCTCTTGTAGCTTGTTGTATTCCTGTAGTGTTAACAAGTCAGCCTTATGAACCTTGGAGTCAAATTCTTTGTCTTGGGTACAAGAGGGAGGATCAGTCCTTCATAGCTCCTCTCAGATCACAGCCAGCAGGTCCAGTCCTCTTCTGTTCTTCCTCGGGTTCAACAGTGTTGTGACATGGGCGCCTGGAGGTGCCTCATATTCGCCAGGAATGACCTATGGGGTGGGAATGACTCTGTGGTACTGGCACGCCTAAGGTAACAGTTGCCGGGGCAAACTCTACCCACTTAGGCCATTTCAAATGGCAAAAGTTTGTGTCCACCCTAACTTTGGGCTCTGAAGGCTGAGGTGTGTGTGGGGAATGTACTATGGTAATACTAGTGTTCTCCCACATCTAACACTAACATACAGTTTGAGGCACCCATTGTACCCACAATAAACACAGGGGCACAAGGCTGCTAAAACAAAAGCAGGGTTCTTCAGCAACCAGGCAGTGAATACACAAGAATTGTCTTGACATCCTGCTCCCTTCCTTTGCCAGCGCCCCCTAAGTGTTACATGTAAACCCAGCAGACCTGTCAAGCAGGGTTTGACACTCCAACAGGATTTGAATCTTTCAGTGTCAAAGAGGATGCTAACACCCCAAACGTTGCATATTTTGTGAAATTCAGAGTAGTCACCTTTGCCCATTCAAGTCTGCCTAGTGTTTGCTCTTGATAGGCATTTCACACCTATTTAAGTGCTAATCGCTGGCTGGGAGAAGCTGGAAAGCAAATGAAAATTAGCCTACTTCAAGCAAGGAAAAGGTAACTTTCTAAAAGTTACTTTTCCATAATATTTATTTTTAAAAATCAGACTTTACCATTTAATTTGTTTTTTAATAACTATTAAAAATCGCAGTTTAATTATTTTTGTAGCAAGTCCCATTGCAGAGGTACAGTATTAGGATTTTAATTGGTACTCTGGTTTTCTACATAGGACAGTTAGGCCAGCCTCAGTGAAAAATAGCTTATGGGTGCTAGTCACTGTAAGGACATGTTAACATTAAGTTTCTAAATGTCCTACTTCTAAATACCATGCACCTGCCTTGTAGGCTACAAGGCCTCCATAGGGGTGACTTATTAATATTTAAAAGGCGGGTTTTAACCTGTTAAAGGGTTTATTTTGACAGGTCGAATAGCAGTTTTTGCACTGCCAACGGTATGCTACACTGGTAGGCCTGAAGCCATATTTTACACTGTCTACATAGTGGATGGCACAATAGGTGCTGCAGTCTTCTAGTGATACTTACATTATAGGCCCTGGGTATAATTTGAACCATATACTAGGGACTTATAAGTAAGTTAAATATGCAAATTGGAGTATAGCAATGTAATCACGTTGAAAGGAGTAGCACAGCCACTTCACCATTACTTAATCAGGGTTAACGTGCACAGAGTTCTAAAGCCAGTGAAAATATAGGATCCAGCAAAAGGTGAAAAATACAGGGTGACCATGCAGAAAATGAAGATTTCCTACAAGCACACAAAAGACGCCTCAGTACCTGCTATATTTAGTTTATATCAGAGAACAGAATGCATGCACACAGGAAATACAGATCAGACATGGGAGAACATGCATATGTGCAGTACACACCATAAGGACAGATGTAAGCACATGTGAAGTACCTACACCAATGAGTAAATGCTCATGTGTAATACACTACACAATCAAAACTATGCACATGTGAAGTACACTACACAAGAGAGTACATGTGCAGTACATTGCATAACTGAGTATATGCATGTGTGTGCTAGCCCTCACCACTGATTTATGCAAATGTGCATTAGACTAATTCACTAAGTGTTTGCACAGGCGCAGTACACTAAATAACAAAATACAAAAAAATACTGTACAGAGGGCCACTGAGCACATACACACATCCGGAATTAACTGAACATGAAAAGTACCACAATACAACATAGCATATGCACATGTAGTTTATACACTACGGGCAATCAAGTACATGCACGAGGGCACTATTCATTACACAACAAAGAATGTGTAGACAACAAAGGAGACAAACAAGCTCATGTGCAGTATCCACCACACAGTACATTCACAGCACAAACTAAACAACTAGGTATATGCAAATGTGCCCCAGATGATTGAATATATGTGTAGTATACATTTATCACATATATGCACTTGCAGGACACACTGTACTACCCTATATATGCCCATGTGCAGTACATACCAAAACACGACGCAAAAGCAACTAAGCAACAGTGTATGCACATTTGCAACACAGCGGTTTTTAACCTGTGGACTGGAGACCCCGGGGTTCACAACGCCTATTCAGGGGGTCCGCAACTGCTTAGAAAATTAAATTATATTAACGGAATTATAAACTGCATATAAATACAAATGCAAAATGTAAAACTGAAAATTCTAAAGCATTCTGCAAAATATGAAGGTGTTTGAAATTGAAGGCTAAAAGTTACGTTGGTATCCTCAAATTAGTGGGAGTTGTGCAAGTGCATGAAACAGAGTACAGTATGTGAGGCCACAACTGAATTTGGAAAAGCTTCAATCATCCCATTAAAATTTTGATTTTTTTATATTTGTTTGAGAATTAAATAAAATATTTAATCATTTGTGTATTTGTTTGATATTTGCATGTCTGCATTTTTGTGAATTGTTTTGCAGATCAAAATTGTTTGCGCCTATGTCTCCAGCTTCCATTAATGACTCAGTGAGGGTTCCCCGATTCCAGTAATGATTAAGTGGGGGTCCACAGAAGTCAACATTTTAAGAACTACTGCAATAGAATGTATTAAAATGCTTGGTACATACCAACTGACATATATGTATGTATACAGTGCACACTGAACAACCAAGTATGTGCAAATGTACACTACACATTCAAATATTGCAAGGGGATCAATAATGATTATTATACCACCCAGTCAAAGCAGCACAGAACTTGTCACAGGTGTGTGCCTTCAGCAGGACCACACAGCAGTGCGGTGGATACAGGCCTGGAATTTTTCAATATTCATGTTAAGCAGTACAATACTGATCAGTTTTCAGCGAGGCTATCTTTTTTCCTCTGAACCAGTGATACTCAGAGTACGGCCCAGGGGCCGCATGCGGCCCTCCTGGTCTTTACATGCGGCCCCCTGATCAACAGAAGCACTGGGCTGCTGTTCACTCGACGCAGCACTAACATTAAAACGATGTTAAATATACAGGTAAGCCTTTATTTAAAGGTTAATTGAAGGTAAAGAAAGTAACTAGGTTGTCCTGCACCACTTAACTTTATGAACACCTTCATTTTCAAAGCCATCCTGCAGCAAAAGTGTAAAAATATAAGGTTTCTCCAAAAGTTCAAAAAGTATATTTCATTAAAATGCAGAACCATTTCACCGAAGTATATCAGATTATATCAGTGCATTGAGAAGTATTTTTAAAGTGATAGTTTTCAAATATGAATTTTGAAACATGCATTCTTCCTTCACACTGACAACAATGCCAATAGTTAACTAAGAGGTAAGTCAGTTGTTATGTGCACTCTTAGTGTGGCCTCCTATAATATATAAACAACATTATAGTATATTAAATTAAACACAGGAGAAGGTTTAGTGCAGCGCGCATCCTGAAGTCATGTATCTCGAGGTCCTCTTATATGTGATAATAAAAGAAAATGTAGGGAACGTGAAATGAAACAATTGCCTTGCCTAGGATCACACAATTTGGTAAAGTGGGGAAGCTGGGATTAATCCCAGGGTTTCTGGTTTCACACTGTGCAATTCTGCCACTAGATGTATATGCTTTACTTCACCTACGGAGTTCCGCCGCAGCAGAACAGGTTTCAAAAGGGCCCTGATCAACCAAGTCGGTCAGTACCGCTGCCGGAAACATCTATAGGGGCATTTGCTACAAATCGCAAGCTAATGCTTGGAGAGGGAATCCCCCTCCCACACGTATGGCACCTTAGCGCGTGCAACACATTTTAGATCACACACTCACTGTAAGTGTAGATCTCACCTTCACATAGTTTACGGTCCTGAGGAAAGCCAGTATTACAGAAAGGCCTGGCTGAAACATGTAGACCACCCACCGGATGCAGGAGTCCCTAACTATTACTCCACCTACATCCATTGCCTTGCTTTTACTGCTATCAGAGGCCCAGATATTAAAGACAACCCCCCGGGTACTGGGACCACTGAATAGCTTTTAACCTTTCACTTTCACATCACCTTCACTGCACACTCAGTAAAATACCTGCTCCACTGTAACACAGGCGTTGAAGCACACCCGGGACACATTCAGTGTCACTGGGTGGGCCCGATGATGAAGCATGCCACCAACTAGGTTGGTGGGTGAGGGCTTCATAAGGAAACCAAACGGTTCCTTTTCCTTTTTCATACAGTCCTGAGTCCTGTATCACATAAAATTAGGCTAGTCCTCTCTTGATTATATATAATAGACCTGGGGATACGGACTGGCTATCTAGTCCACTCTCTCTCCTTGATAATTGAATATTACTTCACCTATACCCACCTTACTGCCACCCCTGCCCACGGATCGCCACCCTGCTGGCATCGATGCGGTCCTCGGTCACATCACAGACAAAACTTTGCGGCCCTTGGGCAAATGTTTGCGAGTACCCATGATTCTAGACAGTACGGTTCAGTGTTCACTGAAGTAAATCTCCTGACGTAATCATGTTTCACTTTCATTAAAGCTCTTCAGAGGAGCTGGGCCCCCCTCAGTGGTGCTGATTTTGAGTGCTGCATAATATTTTCAAGGGTAAAAACCCCATGTACCTTTTGCTGTTTCCGAGTGCTACCACAGTCTGTGGTGATGACTGTAAAACATGCAATTATGTGCACATGTGCAGAACACAAATATGGTGGTCCATATACATCTGTAGCACATACATCTAGCTGAGTTTATGCATGTGTGCATACACACTTTCAATCTAGATTTTGTCCGTGTGCAGTGCACAAATGCCGTATCCAAATACAACTGAGACCATGCCCATGTGAAGTACAATCCTATAATGGTGCATACATATATGCAGCTCACTCATCAATCAATCAATCAGGATTTATAAAGGACGGCTAATCACCCAAATGGGTATCCAGGCGCCTATAGGCCCCAGAGGCTTATTTGAACAGCCAGGTCTTGAGGGCCATTCGGAATTCCGAAAGTGAGGTGATGGTCCGGAGGAGCTTGGGGAGGCTGTTCTAGGTCTTTGCTGCGACTCAAAAGACCTCATGCAATTGTGCAGTACACATACAGACAAATCTTCACTCATGTACATTTCACAAGTGCAAGAGTCCATGCACATGTGCAGTGCATAGATAAAACAGTCTAAGCACATATCCAGTACAAAGAGCCATTGCAAGCACATGTGCAATACACACATACACACTCAACATATCACATTCATGTCTGTGTACGTGTTGTAGACCCATACGTGTGTATGCAAACATAAATCAAACGTAAATTACACACGTACAGAACACAGAGCCGAGTCTATGCACAAGGGTAAAGCACACAAATACAACGTCATACACATATGCAGAATACAAACATAAGTACCCACATACACAGATCCATGTAAATGCTCATGCCCACGAGCAGTACCCACAAACAGCTGAGTGCGTGTCTTAATGCAAGAGTACAACCGTGCAGTTAACGCATGCGAGTGCTTGCCCAGCTGCAGTGGACATACGTCCGATGGTCTCCCCGCCTCCTGTGTGGACGTTTTTTCCCAGGAGCCTCGAGCACGTGGCTCGATCACAGTCGGAGTCCACTCCTTGGGCTCCGGAGCACCGACCCTCCCAGTGACGCCCCCACCTCGTTTGAGCGCCACGTGCTGCCACAGGTGACCTTGTCCTGCTCTGCAGACAAAGGAGGGGCGAGATAGGAGAAAGCAGGGTCTCCTCGGGGGACAGGTGACAGTCCCTCTCGCGCTGGATGATGAATCGCCCTTCGACCCCCAGCGCCATCACGCTAATGAGCAGATTATTCCGCGCAACGATTAATTCCGCCCTCGCTGAGGTTAAGCACCCCTGGTCCCCCTGGAGGGCTGGGGGGCGGGAGTCCTTCAATCCGTCCTGAAACAGAGGAGCAGGAAAAACAAGATGGAGGAAAATAAACTGTTGTTTGTGGCCCCAGGACACACCCGCAGGTGTTTCATTATTGAGCTGGAGATGTATTCTGATAAGTGAGATTGGGGGGAGGGGGGGGTGATTTAACATTTCAAGACACCCACTGTGGGGTACAAAACTTTAAAATAGCGTTTGACGAACGAGGATGGGAGAAGTATTGGGACGTAGCAGTTTGAGGGAAATGGAGCATTAGGGCGTGCCTGTGGGAGAAAGGACTCCATTCTGTAAAGTAAACTCCATAATGTAGAACCATAAACCATAGCATACAAGGGATAAAGTAACCCCTACTGTACATTATAAGGATATTGCACGTTACCGGGGAGTTCCATGGCCATATAGAGGAACGAGGTTGAAGGCTGAGTTCCTTTATAAGGCTAAGGAAGTCAGAGGTGACGTGCAATATCCTTATCATGTATGCCGAAGGTACTTTAGTACATGATCACACCTTCACCTTTCCCACAAACCATGTGTGTAGCTCTTTTATATGAAAATGAGCATGTTTGCAAACAGGCTGAATAAAACAATATCCAGTGAAAAATTAAACACATCTGTTAGATTTTTGTTGCAAAACTATATTATAATCAGCTTAATACAAGTCAGTTTTAAAAAATAAAAAGCATCAGTAGCTTGGAATGTGCGGAAACACGCAGTAAGATTATTTATATAATTATCTATGTAGTGCAAAAAAACGTTGCCATAAATATCACCTGTCTGCTTGTCACTGTAAGCTAGAAAAACAGTACTAAACTCACAAAGAAGGTAACCGGATGGTCTATCTACTGATCTCACAAAATTGTGTTGTATATGTGAGGGAACAGACAACTGCATTTGTTAAGACGAGAACCCTCACTCACCCTAAGGTGACATGCTTCATCATTGGGTTCCCTCTTACACACTGCGACCGCAAGGTGCACAGTGTGGGCTACAACTCTCCCTCAGGAGAGGAGCGCAAGGTGTTTTACGTCATCCAATGTAGGTTTGAATGAGGGGCAGAGTGCAAAAATGGATTCAAAAAGTGGATTAAAACTATCTCCTGGATGGACAAAGATAACTTTTAATAGTGTCTCCAGTGGATAGATCTAAAATCAGCGAAGTGAAAAATAGGGATATGGATGTTCCCTATTAGACCAAGGTCAACATGTTTCTGCCTGTTAGACCGTCTGGTTCTTGGCATTCTTCAGGACCAAACTCCTAGTCACTCTGCTACTGTTGTGAAAAAACATAAAAGATAAAAATACCATACTCAAATTATATGGCAATGACCCGTGGTACCAGCTGCAATCCGGTCCACCGTCTGTAAGGAGATATATAAACACAATCAAAACAAAACAATTGTCCCATTGTTTGCAGCCCAACACACCAGTGTTTACACCACTTCACTGCACACATGAGAAAATCATTTTGCATGCTTAAGTAGTTATAAGTAGTCTCACCAAAATAGGACTACTTGTCTACCTCCTCCTTCATGGGAATCCTTTAATAGCAGGTCTCAGCAATCTGAAGGTATACAAATTATAGTGGTGCACAATTAAAATCACACAGAATCCTACTAAAAACCTAAAATGCGCCTCCATTATTATGTTGTGTTTGTCCCTTTACTCTGATCTATATGGTACACAACAACTTAAACATTCTCAACCTCTACCTGCAGTACTGATCAATATTTCCCAAGCATGTGTATGTAACCTGTCAACATATATTCAACAAGCACTAATAACCGCTAAATAGGTATATTGACATGCTGCATATAACTGTACGAGGCTCTAGTACTGCCTGAAAACGCTCTCCGGGTTCTCAATTTACTCTAATATGGCGGGACTAGTGTATACTGAGCAATTAAAGATGTAAATTTACATTGCCAAATATCAAGCCGGGCGCTGCACACTCTTCTGCGATGTCAGTGTCTCACTGAAAGAATCAGCACTTGAACTAACGTCAGCCGACGTAGTTCTCTAGCGTATGTGCAGCTACTCGGAATATGCAATGTCAGCGTCTCACAGAATTTATCCATAATGGAACTAACGTCAGCCGACGTAGTTCACTCGCGTGTATTCGACTACTCAGAATCACACCGGCGGTAAAGCCCAAAGTTTCCTTACCTAATTATCTGTATCCTGCCTCTTTCGAAAAGACCGAAGGGGGAAACAATGATCTCAGGCACTTGATTTTAAAATGCTCCGTGACACCGGAAGTACAAATCCATATCCGGTTCACGGGATTATTGGGAAATGTAGTGCACAGCCTGGAAAGTATATCAAAAGCCATGTACACAATGGGGATGAAGAAAGCCTGCTGCCAAGTTCTTTAAGGGCACAGATGACTTAGAAGAAAGACTTCAGATGTAATGATATCTACATGGTAATATTGCTAATGGGACGATCTACCCCCATATGTGGTATGCATATTTTACCATTTAGGGCACCTATGATTAATATACATTTTTTCTCAGCAGAAATGTATTGATTGTGTGTAAATTCATGGGCAATAAAGGTGATATACCCACATAAGTGATATGCATATTTTGCCATTTAGGGCACCTATGATTAATATCCATTTTCCTATCTCAGCAAGAATGTATAAATCATGTGCAGATTCATGAACAGTAAAGGTGATATTACTGTAAGTATTCTGGTGTCATATATGCTGTATCTGTAATCTCATAAGTGTGGCACCTCAGATGTTATATTATAGATGTTAAAGCGAGCACCATGGAATATCTTCGTTGAGTCCTGTAATATGACTTTTAGTACGGAACACCCATCGTTGTTCACGCCGAAAGAGGACTCTTTCTAAAGGGCCCATATTGATATCATATCTGGGTTTACCAATCACTACCCACGACAAATCGTCTTCTGAATGAGCCATTTCAATATAATGCCTGGTCATGCGTGTGTTAGACTTCTTACATCTAAATGCACTACGGTGTTCTACAATTCTGTGTTTAGCTTTCCGTGTAGTCATCCCAATATATTCCAATGAACAGGGACATGTAATCATGTAGATCACCCCACTCGTGTTGCAATTAGTGTGGTTATTCAATCGCCAGGGCGTCTCAAGACCCATATCCAGTTGTGTGGTGTGTTGAGTAAATGGACACACCGAACAAGACCCACACGGGAAATTACCTATCACTGGAGATGCTCCCCATAGTGTTGATTGTCTACCCTGTGTCTGTATTACTCTTGGTCTAGTGTGTACTAACACATCGCAAAGATTGTTACTATGCTTTAGGGCAAACAGTGGTCTTTCCAGGGTTAGTGTTCCTGTATTCAGAATGTGCCAACTCTTATTAATGGCTTTTCTGATGTTGTCCGTCAGATTACTGAAAGTAGTGACACATACTAATCTGTTGCTTTTGGTTTTTTCGTGTGACTCCAGGAGCGCCTCCCTGTTATTATTCTGCGCTCTTTTGGCTGCTCCATGTACTAGAAGGTCAGGGTACTGTCTAGCTAGTAGTTCCTCACTCAAATTTTTGGCATGTTGTTTATATTTTGATACCGCTGTACAATTCCTACGCAGCCTCAGGAATTGTCCTACCGGAAGACTGTTGAGTAAGGCGCGCGGATGGAAACTATGGTAACTCAACAGTGAGTTACGCGCCATAGGTTTCTGGTACAATTCTGTATAAATTCTGCCATCTTTTGGATAAAGCAAGAGATCCAGAAACGAAACTGCTGTAGTACTAGCTTCACCAGTGACAGTGGCGGCTGGTGACATTTGAAAGTGGTAGGGCGTAAAATTTGTGGTGGAGCACACAGCGGCGAGCGAGCGTAGCAAGCGAGCCCGAACAACGTAAGGAGGGTTCGGGGGGTTTCCCCCCCGAAGAAAATTTTGAAAAATTAGTGGGCAAATGGTGCATTTTCAAGCAAATTTGAGAACACCCGCACTTTACTCTTCACAGTCAAAAACGAGGTGAGGGTTGGCCTAAACTAATTAATAATTAGTCTAAGCCAACGCTCACCTCCTTTTTGACTGTGAAGAGTAAAGTGCAGGTGGTTATGTAGATGGTTAAATACATACATCCCATCCTAGTCAGCCTAGCCTGACCCTTTACCTCTACCTGCCCGGCACTCTAAAAACACCTTACCTTTCTTTACCTGTGCCTCCATTAAGCTTACCCAACCCTTAAATTCTCTTTATTTTCAAATGGCATAATATGTATGTCATAAAAAAATACTACCCTGTGTGGTAAAATACTGCCGGGTAAAGTACCAAAATGGGTCCTGGTGGTACTTTCCTGTGTGTTGCTTTCCTGCGTGGTAATGTCCTGTGGCATAAAGATTGCATAGCCTTCCTCCTCGTCTCCATCCTGTGAACTCCTACCCTCTGCCACCACCTTTGTGCAGCGCTCCTTGTTTTTAGCTAGACTTGCACTCTATTTAAATTCATATACATGTATGCAAACATCAAATTCACCACTGATAGCTGTTGTGCACTTACTCTCGATGAAGAGCACTAGAAATTAAAAGTCCAAAAAGAGACTGGCTCTCGCACCATGTTCAAGAGTCAACAGTGAATACTAACTATGGGGAACAAAGAAAAATATATTGAACAGCATTTTCGAAGACTACAGAGCAGCTAAAATTCCTCTGTGTGGACACAGCTGAGATTTCCCCATAAAATTGCCACAATTTCAATGATAATAGCATTGGGTCTTCGAAATTTCCAGCAAAGAGGCCATGTATTGAATGGGCATAGAACCATGACCACAAACTTTTGGTGGGTATTATAAGAAGATGGCATCCGTGTCTAGCATGAAATGTTGGCACTGGTCGCTACTATTAGGAACTCATACTGATGCTAAGAACTTTAGACCACCAAGGCTATTAATTCTGCATTTTTCAGCAAAACCAGATGCCCTCTGTGAAGCCAGGCAAGGACCATGGTGCATACGTTCACAGGGCAAAATACACAGTAAAATAACATCACAGTCATCTCTATGTGGCAAATAGTTCCAATAGGTATATGCCGTCCTCAGTCTCCCTTAACTCCTCGCTGATTAATTTTAGTGCTATTTGAATTCAACCAGAAACAGCTTAAGGGAGGGCAGCTCTATATAATTCTACCTTAAGACATTCCTAGACTAGTGCAATCTCCTTGCTCTGGTGTCAGTGACCTATCCTGGACACTCTCTGTGACCACCAACCCCCTCCCACCGCCACAAACACTGCCAATAAGTTATGCTCATTAAAATGGCGTTTAAAAACAATTTTTTACACAAGTTGTTTGAGAACTCTACCCTGAGGCAGACTACTCACCGCTTCCCACAAGTCACGCTGCATACCATTTATGTTAATATTAATCGGTTTCTTTGAGTTTTCCAATTATTTTTACTTATATCCTAGAGAGAATAGACTATTTTTTTTGTCAAGTTCAAGACAAGAGCTCGTGAAACGTCTCTGCAAAGTCTCGCAAAACCCTTCAGATAGCATGAAGGAAATTATTAGCAATCAATCAACAAGACGGTTATTTATTTTAACAGGCCTCACCCCACGTTTATTACAACAAAACAAATAGGCAGAACCCAGCTGCTTCATTTTTTAGGTCTCGCCCTGAAGCCAGCGCTTGCGCTGGTCTGGGCGAGAC
Organism: Calotriton arnoldi; assembly: GCA_963921515.1. NCBI lineage: Eukaryota > Metazoa > Chordata > Amphibia > Caudata > Salamandridae > Calotriton > Calotriton arnoldi. The sequence continues at coordinate 3,070,989 of CAWUFW010000262.1, forward strand.
ATTTTGTAAGTGGGCATTTAGAAATGCGACCACTTTTTTTTGGGCTTGCCTAGAGCGTGCGAGTACGCGCACAATGACGAGCAGAGGCGCCATATGGCTTTCCTCTCTCGTCATGGTGCGCGCACATCGCACACCATTTGCCAGCCTGCTTGCACGTGCACAGCTGCTGCTCGCACTCCCTCCTCCCTTCTCCCCTCCCTTTTCGTGAGCTTTGATCAAGCTCCTCTGCTGCTGGCATTCCCCCTCCCTTCTCGCCCAGCCCTTCTTGTCTAACTTTCTCTCTCTCTCGCCTGCCTCTGCTGCTGGCATTCCCCCTCCCTTCTCGCTCAGCCCTTCTTGTCTAACTTTCTCTCTCTCTCGCCTGCATTGGGTCGAAATCTGATTATGGAAAACAAGCACTGGTCGCCCAAAACGAGTTCCGTGCCCACCACCCTCTACCTCTCTCTCTCTACCTCTCTCTACCTCTCTCTACCTCTCTCTCTCTACCTCTCTCCCTCTACCTCTCTCTCTCTACCTCTCTCTCTCTACCTCTCTACCTTACTACCTCTCTACCATCTCCTTCTACCTCTCTAACTCTCTACCTATCTCTCTACCTCTCTCTCTACCTCTCTCTCTACCTCACTGCCACTCTACCTCTGCCTCTACCCCTACCCCTCTATCTCTCTACCTCTCTCTCTCTCTACCTCTCCCTCTCTCCACCTCTCTCTCTACCTCTCTCTCTCTCTACCTCTTCCTCTCTCCACCTCTCTACCTCTCTCTCTCTACCTCTCTCTACCTCTCTGCCTCTCTCTCTACCTCACTACCACTCTACCATCTCCTTCTACCTCTCTAACTCTCTACCTCTCTCTCTCTAACTCTCTCTCTCTACCTCCCTCTCTTCCTCTCTCTCTCTACCTCTCTCTCTCTACCTCTCTCTCTCGCTACCTCTCTCTCTCTCTCTACCTCTCTCTCTCTCCTCTCTCCCTCTCTCTCTACCTCTCTCTCTCTACCTCTCTCCCTCTCTCTCTACCTCTCTCCACCTCTCTCTCTCTACCTCTCTCTCTACCTCTCTCTCTCTCTACCCCTCTCTACCTCTCTCTCTACCCCTCTCTACCTCTCTCTCTACCTCTCTCTCTACCTCTCTACCTCTCTACCATCTCCTTCTACCTCTCTCACTCTCTACCTATCTCTCTCTCCCTCTCTCTCTCCCTCTACCTCTCTCTCTACCTCTCTCCACCTCTCTCTCTCTACCTCTCTCTCTCTACCTCTCTCTCTACCTCACTACCTCTCTACCATCTCCTTCTACCTCTCTAACTCTCTACCTATCTCTCTACCTCTCTCTCTCTCTCCCTCTACCTCTCCCTCTACCTCTCTCTCTACCTCTCTCCACCTCTCTATCTCTCTCTCTCTACCTCACTACCTCTCTACCATCTCCTTCTACCTCTCTAACTCTCTACCTATCTCTCTACCATCTCCTTCTACCTCTCTAACTCTCTACCTGTCTCTCTCTACCTCTCTCTCTACCTCTCTCTCTACCTCTCCCTCTCTCTACCTCTCTCTACCTCTACCCTCTCTCTCTCTCTCTCTCTCCCTCTCTACCTCTCTCTCTCTCTCTCTCTCTCTCCCTCTCTACCCCTCTCTCTCTACCCCTCTCTCTCTCTACCTCTCTCTCTCTCTACCTCTCTCTCTACCTCTCTCTCTACCTCTCCCTCTACCTCTCTCTACCTCTCCCTCTACCTCTCTCTACCTCTCTCTCTCTCTCTCTACCTCTCTCCCTCTCTACCTCTCTCTCTCTCTCTCCCTCTCTCTCTACCCCTCTCTCTCTCTACCTCTCTCTCTCTACCTCTCTCTCTACCTCACTGCCACTCTACCTCTCCCTCTACCCCTCTAACTCTCTTCCTCTCTCTCTACCTCTCCCTCTCTCCACCTCTCTAACTCTCTCTCTCCACCTCTCTACCTATCTCTCTACCTCTCTCTCTCTCCCTCTACCTCTCCCTCTACCTCTCTCTCTACCTCTCTCCACCTCTCTAACTCTCTCTCTCTACCTCTCTCCCTCTACCTCTCTCTCTACCTCTCTCCCTCTCTCCCTCTACCTCTCTCCCTCTACCTCTCTCTCTCTACCTCTCTCTCTCTACCTCACTGCCACTCTACCTCTACCTCTCTCTCTCTCCACCTCTCCCTCTCTCCCTCTCTCCTCCTCTCTAACTCTCTCTCTCCTCTCTCTCTCTCTATCTCTCTCTCTACCTCACTACCACTCTACCATCTCCTTCTACCTCTCTAACTCTCTACCTGTCTCTCTCTACCTCTCTCTCTACCTCTCTCCCTCTACCTCTCTCTCGCTACCTCTCTCTCTCTCTACCTCTCTCTCTGCCTCTCCCTCTCTACCTCTCTCTCTCTCTCTCTCTCTCTCTCTCTCTCTCTCCCTCTCTACCTCTCTCTCTCTACCCCTCTCTCTCTCTACCCCTCTCTCTACCTCTCTCTCTCTACCTCTCTCTCTCTACCTCTCTCTCTACCTCTCTCTCTCTACCTCACTGCCACTCTACCTCTCCCTCTACCCCTCTAACTCTCTACCTCTCTCTCTACCTCTCCCTCTCTCCACCTCTCTAACTCTCTCTCTCTACCTCTCTACCTCTCTCTACCTCTCTCTCTACCTCACTACCACTCTACCATCTCCTTCTACCTCTCTAACTCTCTACCTGTCTCTCTCTACCTCTCTCTACCTCTCTCTCTCTCTCTCTCTCTCTTTCTACCTCTCCATCTCTACCTCTCTCTCTCCCTCTCTACCTCTCTCTACCTCTCTCTCTCTCTACCTCTCTCTCTCTACCTCTCTCTCTCTACCTCTCTCTCTACCTCTCTCTCTCTACCTCACTACCACTCTACCATCTCCTTCTACCTCTCTAACTCTCTACCTGTCTCTCTCTACCTCTCTCTACCTCTCTCTCTCTCTCTCTCTCTCTCTTTCTACCTCTCCATCTCTACCTCTCTCTCTCCCTCTCTACCTCTCTCTACCTCTCTCTCTCTCTACCTCTCTCTCTCTACCTCTCTCTCTCTACCTCTCTCTCTACCTCTCTACCTCTCTCTCTCTACCTACCTCTCTCTACCTCTGTCCACCTCTCTACCTCTCTCTACCTCTGTCCACCTCTCTACCTCTGTCCACCTCTGTCCACCTCTCTACCTCTCTCTACCTCTGTCCACCTCTCTACCTCTCTCTACCTCTGTCCACCTCTCTACCTCTCTCTACATCTCTACATCTGTCTAGCTCTCTCTCTACCTCTATACACCTCTCTACCTCTCGCTACCTCTCTCAAATATAGCTACAACGTCTACGTATAATACGGTACACTAAGTGGCAGCCGCAGCCTAAAATCACTTCTTGTCCTTAAAACAAAAAACAATCATTACCATATCCAATATATCTCCCCTTTATGACCTTATAAGTATTTACTTCTGCAGCACAATATCCTTTCGTCAACAACATCAAATGTTGCACAGCTAAACACTTATAAGGTCCCAAAGGCGAGACCTAATGGCTATGCCAATGCTTGTTTTTACTTGCATTGTGGTTCGCTGACAGGGTGGAGGCTGCAGGTCACTGTCTGGACTGGGAGGGAAGCTTGCCTTCAAGATAGACAACGTCGACAAATCCTTTCCACAGGCACACGCTCCTGCAGTGTGCTACATCTTCGCCATGACGAGTCTGATGGATGAAATGGAATCCTGCATTAATTGCAGCGCGGGAAGCAGATACCTCGAGTCTGCGCAGTATGTCTTCCAAAGTCCTGATGACAAACTGCGCAGATTCGATTTTTCGGCTTCCTGCCTACAGCCTCAACCCCACCCTTTCCCAACTCCTCACAGGATAGGATCCACCCCTCTGTGACGAGTTGGGAAAGGGTGGGGAGACCATGCTTTCCCCTCCTTGACTGACGTGAGGCCCCAGCATTAAGGGCTTCTGTCAAAAGCGCCCGGGGTAATTTTACACACACGTAGTCAAGGGGAGGAGACTGATCCTAAAAGCTATGTATTTGCCGAGCTGATGACATCACAGGCCTCAGGGCTGTGAGCTCGTCGGCCCGGCATATACTCTTAGCTTTTGGGCCCGCCCAGGGGAAGAAGTGTATGGAAAGCGTCACTGCCTGCCATCACAGCAACAAGCACAGTGATGGCAGTGGGCTACAGCCCCCAGCAAAATAGTTGATGTGTGTACGTTTTTTTTTTCTTTCTTAAAAAGGAGTAGTTTTATTCTTGCTTTTATTTTTACTATGAAAGTAAGAGGGGCGGAGCCCCGACGCCCACGAACAGAAACCGCCACTGACCAGTGAATTTCAAATTCACATCGCATGCATTCAACCAGTTAGAAAAGGCATCGAGAGACATCTTGTCACCTTCCCAGATGACCAAAATGTCGTCTATATATCATCTCCAAAGTTTCAATCTGTGTTGGTAAGGGTTGGTGGCGGAGTATATATATTTTGTTTCAAATCCGTGCATGTACAAATTAGCCATGCTCAGCGCACAGGTACTCCCCATTGAAGTTCCGGTTGTTTGCCAGTATAAATTACCTTCGAAGCAGAAGAAATTTTCTTTTAATGCCATCCTGGCACAACGCATAACGAAGGAATTGGGTGTTTGATCTTGTCGGGGGTAACGTTCCAAAAGATGATGTATGGTATCCAAATTATCATCTTGAGGGATGTTTGTATATGCTTCAACATCATACGTCACCATCATATTAATCTGAGGATCAAAAGGAACAGTTTCCAAAAGAGAGAGAACATGTTTCGTATCCTGCAGGTATGAAGGCATATCTGCCACTATGGGTCGAAGGAAATGATCCACAAATTGAGAGAGCGGCTCTAAAAGGAACCCTATTCCTGACACGATGGGCCTGCCGGGTGGGGGTCTCTGTTCTTTGTGGATTTTGGGTAAGATGTAGAACGCCGGCACTCTGGGATGTTTCTGATTAAGGAACTCGGCTTCCCCTTTAGTAATCCAGTCCGATTCCCTTCCATCATTAATGAGGGATTTGATCTCACGTTGTAATCTCGTGGTAGGATCTTGAAGGATGCGCGTGTAAAATTTGCTGTCATTCAGTTGCCTAAAGCATTCATTACGATATACCTCAGTGTCCAATATCACCGTTGCTCCACCCTTATCAGCTGGTTTGATAGTAATATTAATATAATTCCCCATCGCTTTGATACATTGTTTCTCCTCATTCGAGATGTTGAAAAATGGTCTCTTGGCTTGATCCTTGTGTGATTCATATTCCTTCAGTACAGCCTTCTCGAAAGTCAAAACGTCTGAGGGTACTTGTTGTATAGACAGTAAGAAAGTCGATTTATTCTTCAGACCAGTGTTGTTGTGAGTAGAAGGTGAAGCTTCTTTTTGCAAATTGGCAAAAAAGAAGTGCAAGCGTACCTTCCGAAAAAATTCAGCTATTTCTTTATGCACCATAAAATCATCACCTTGTTTCGTAGGAACAAACCCCAAGCCCTTACCTAGGACACGTTGTTCCAATTCGGTGAGGTTTTTGGTACTAAGGTTGACAATCAAATTGTCAGGTCGCTTGTGGATGCAGTCATGCTCCTCGTTACTCTCTGTTCCAATGACGGATCCCAGCTCACTTGTTGTTGAACCCCTGTTCGGCCTCTGTTGCCTCTCCTTTGTCCTCTTCTTCCCCTGTACTGTCCGAGAAAAGGCTGGTAAGATGGACCTCCAAAGGGAGGGCAAGGATTGAAAGGATGAGGTGGAAAAGACCAGGGTTGTGGTGGCCACCATGTTGCCTGTTGATGGAAAGGTTGTGATGTTCCTCGTCCTCTACCTCTCCTAAATTTATTTTTCATCCTGTGATCTGAGTCTGAATTGTTGAAATCGCTCCACTCATCCGAGTTCGATGTCCACTCGTCAGTATCTCTGCGCCACCCTCTCGTACCTCTCTTATTAATCCTCTTATTCTGTGCCGCCTGGTATCCGTCAGCCGTATAAGGATACACCTTCTCCAAGGAACATCTGTCCAAGTCCTTCTTAAGTTTATTGATTTTAAATGTGACCAGTTCGTCTTTGATTTCATTCAGATTTTTGGAAATTTCTTTCGCTTCCGAAGCGATGGGGAATGATATTAATATTACTATCAAACCAGATGATAAGGGTGGAGCAACGGTGATATTGGATACTGAGGTATATCGTAATGAATGCTTTAGGCAACTGAATGACAGCAAATTTTACACGCGCATCCTTCAAGATCCTACCACGAGATTACAACGTGAGATCAAATCCCTCATTAATGATGGAAGGGAATCGGACTGGATTACTAAAAGGGAAGCCGAGTTCCTTAATCAGAAACATCCCAGAGTGCCGGCGTTCTACATCTTACCCAAAATCCACAAAGAACAGAGACCCCCACCCGGCAGGCCCATCGTGTCAGGAATAGGGTCCCTTTTAGATCCGCACTCTCAATTTGTAGATCATTTCCTTCGACCCATAGTGGCAGATATGCCTTCGCACCTGCAGAATACGAAACATGTCCTCTCTCTTTTGGAAACTGTTCCTTTTGATCCTCAGATTAATTTGATGGTGACGTATGATGTTGAAGCACTATATACAAACATCCCTCAAGATGATACTTTGGATACCATACATCATCTTTTGGAACGTTACCCCCGACAAGATCAAACACCCAATTCCTTCGTTATGCGTTGTGCCAGGATGGCATTAAAAGAAAATTTCTTCTGCTTTGAAGGTAATTTATACTAGCAAACAACCGGAACTTCAATGGGGAGAACCTGTGCGCCGAGCATGGCTAATTTGTACATGCACGGATTTGAAACAAAATATATATACTCCGCCACCAACCCTTACCAACACAGATTGAAACTTTGGAGACGATATATAGACGACATTTTGGTCATCTGGGAAGGTGACCTCTCTCAATGCCTTTTCTAACTGGTTGAATGCATGCAATGTGAATTTGAAATTCACTGGTGAAGCTAGTACTACAGCAGTTTCGTTTCTGGATCTCTTGCTTTATCCAAAAGATGGCAGAGTTTATACAGAAGTGTACCAGAAACCTATAGCGCGTAACTCACTGTTGAGTTACCATAGTTTCCATCCGCGCGCCTTACTCAACAATCTTCCGGTAGGACAATTCCTGAGGCTGCTTAGGAATTGTACAAAGCTAGCAAAATGAACAAGTTACTTACCTTCGGTAACGATATATCTGTAAGAAAGATTAGTAGTGATAGATTCCTTACCTTAGAATATCCCCAGGCGTCAGTCTGGATCCGGAAAGTTTTCGTCAGCAGTACCCCTGCGCGTCGGAAGGTGGCGTCGTGCGGCTCCGCATCCGTCGTAGGCGTCGTGATCGCCGGGATGACGTCCCGGCAGCTACTTAGACGCCGCCCTCGCGCACTGACGTCAGTTCTGTACACGACTTTCCGCGCCAGGAACGCAGAGCCATACAAGATACTGACCACTGGTGCATTTAAACTAGGGCCCTGAAAGAGATGACCTTAACCCTAGAAATCAGTTCGCAGAACGGGGAGGATGGGTGGGGCGGTAAGGAATCTATCACTACTAATGTTTCTTACAGCTATATCGTTACCGAAGGTAAGTAACTTGTTCATCTGAAAGAAACACGTAGTGATAGATTCCTTACCTTAGAATAGATACCCCAGCAATACCAACCCCGGTGGTGGGTCTGCGAACCAAGATCACAATAGAACGGCTAAAGAAGCCGTCTCTCCGGACTTGGCTGTCAAGGCAATAATGCTTAGAAAAAGTGTGCAGCGAGGCCCACGTGGCTGCCTGACAGATGTCTTGCAGGGGGACACCACGTCCCAATGCAGTAGTAGCCGCTGTTGCCCTGGTAGAATGGGTGCGCAGCCCCACCGGAGGCTCCTTCTTAACCGGAGAATAGCAGGCTTTTATACACAAGACGACCCAGCGGGAGATAGTCCTCTTGTGTACAGCCCGGCCTTTCTTGGCGCCTACGTAGCCAACAAAGAGCTGGTCATCCACCCGGAACTGTTGTGTGCGGTTGAGGTAAAATGAGATTGCACGTTTTGGGTCCAGACGGTGGAGCCTCTCTTCCTCTCTGGAAGGGTGCGGAAGCGGAAAGAAAGTGGGCAAGGTGATAGATTGCCCAATATGGAAGGCAGTGACAACCTTTGGCAAGAAGGATGGACGTGTGCGTAGCACAACTTTGTCTGGATGAACAGATAGAAAAGGAGGTTTAGAGGAAAGTGCCTGGAGCTCACTCACGCGCCTAGCGGAGTTGATGGCAACCAGGAAAGCAGTCTTCAAAGTCAAGAGACGAAGAGGACAGTTGTGAAGCGGCTCAAAGGGAGCGCACATCAAATAAGTAAGAATCAGGTTCAAGTCCCACTGTGGCATCACAAACGGAATAGGAGGGAAAAGGTGAGTAATGCCTTTGAGGAATCTGTTCACGACAGGGGACTTGAAAAGAGAGGGCTGATCAGGTAGCCTGAGAAAGGCCGAAATTGCAGAAAGGTATAGGCGGAAAGGCATACAAGAGACCGCAACTCCACTCGCGACGAAAAGCGTTGCCGAGCGAGTGCCGCCTTGGAAATTCCAACGCGCAGAACTGCTGACATTGCACGTTCTCTTTGGTGGCGAATAGATCTAACCAAGGCTCTCCCCACTGTTGAAAGAGACCTTGCGCCACGTCCGAGTGAAGACGCCATTCCTGATCCATCATGCACCTGCGGCTGAGTTCGTCCGCCCTGGCGTTCAGTGAACCCGCCAGGTGTTGAACCACCAGGGAAATGCACTGATGTTCCAGCCATGTCCAGAGGCGCAGAGCCTCCTGACATAGGGTCCACGACCCCACCCCGCGCACATCAAATAAGTAAGAATCAGGTTCAAGTCCCACTGTGGCATCACAAACAGAATAGGAGGGAAAAGGCGAGTAATGCCTTTGAGGAATCTGTTCACGACAGGGGACTTGAAAAGAGAGGGCTGATCAGGTAGCCTGAGAAAGGCCGAAATTGCAGAAAGGTAGCCCTTGATAGTGCCCAGAGCAGAGCCCTGCTGGGTCAAAGAAAGAAGGAACAGTAGGACGTCAGAAAGAGGGGCAGAAAGGGGATCCACAGCCTTTGCTGTGCACCATGCCACAAATTTGTTCCACCTGCAGGCGTATACTGCATTAGTGGAGGGACGCCTGGCTGCCAGAATGACATCACAGACTTCAGGAGGCAAGTCAAATGGAATCAGCTGTCGCCGCTCAATCTCCACGCAAGGAGGTGGAGGCTGGACAGGTTCGTGTGGAGAACCGTCCCCTGCTGCTGCGACAGAAGATCCTCCCGAAGAGGCAGTCGGATCGGGGGATCCACGCTCATACTGAGTAGCTCGGGATACCAAACTCTTCGAGCCCAGTCCGGGGCCACAAGAATAACTTGGGCCCGGTCGCATCTGATTTTCTTCAGCACTCTGGGTAGAAGTGGTATAGGCGGAAAGGCGTACAAGAGACCGCAACTCCACTCGCGACGAAAAGCGTCGCCGAGCGAGTGCCGCCTTGGAAATTCCAACGCGCAGAACTGCTGACATTGCACGTTCTCTTCGGTGGCGAATAGATCTAACCAAGGCTCTCCCCACTGTTGAAAGAGACCTTGCGCCACATCCAAGTGAAGACGCCATTCGTGATCCATCATGCACCTGCGGCTGAGTTCGTCCGCCCTGGCGTTCAGTGAACCCGCCAGGTGTTGAACCACCAGGGAAATGCCCTGATGTTCCAGCCATGTCCAGAGGCGCAGAGCCTCCTGACATAGGGTCCACGACCCCACCCCGCCCTGTTTGTTGCAGTACCACATGGCGGTGGTGTTGTCGGTGAACACCTGCACCACTCTCCCTTGAGAGAGGGAGGAATGCCTTGAGTGCAAGTCGGATCGCCCGAAGCTCCATAAGGTTGATATGGAGCTTGGACTCCGCCCGGAGACCAGAGGCCTCTGATCTCCGCCTCTCCCATGTGGCCGCCCCATCCCAGGAGGGACGCATCCGTCACCACTGTGTGCTCCGGTTGGGGAAGGGAGAGGGATCTGCCGCTGACCCAATGCTGGTTTGTGAGCCACCACTGCAACTGTCTTGCAGTGCCCTCCGAGATCTGGACGTAATCGGACAGATTCCCCTGATGCTGTGCCCACTGGAACTTCAGGTCCCACTGCAGAGTCCGCATATGCCATCTGGCATGATTGATCAGCAGGATGCAGGAGGCCATGAGGCCCAGCAGCCTCAAGGTCATCCTGACCGAAACCCAGGACAAGGGCTGAAAGATTGGAATCATAGCCCGAATATCCCGGACTCGCTGTTCGGGAGGATAGACCCGAAACTGCGCTGTGTACAGAACTGCTCCGATGAAGAGGAGCTTCTGAGAGGGAATCAGGTGCGACTTCGGCACGTTGATGGAGAACCCCAGCAAATGCAGGAGGTCGGCCGTAGTCTGGAGGTGGGAGACGACTGCCTGGGGCGAGCCCGCCTTCAACTACCAGTCGTCGAGATAGGGGAAGACTGAAAACCCTGATCTGCGCAGATGAACTGCGACCACCGCCATCACTTTCGTGAACACCCGAGGGGCACTGGTAACGCCAAAAGGGAGCACGGTGAACTGAAAATGCTCGTGGCCTACAGTGAACCGTAGGTAACGCCGGTGGGCCGGCAGGATGGTAATATGAAAGTAAGCGTCCTGCAAGTCCAACGCTACCAGCCAGTCTTGTGGGTCTAGGGCAGACAAGACCTGAGCAAGTGTGAGCATCTTGAACTTCTCTTTCCGGAGGAAGAGATTGACGTCCCGAAGGTCCAAGATAGGACGCAGGCCCTTGCCCTTCTTTGGAATCAGAAAGTAGTGGGAATAACAACCACGACCTACTTCTGGCGTCGGAACGCACTCTATGGCCCCCTTTGCCAAGAGGGCCGCAACTTCCTGCTGGAGAAGTGTAAAGTGATCCCCCGACACGCGGTGGTACTGAGGTGACATGGCTGGAGGGGTAGTCTCGAAGGGGAGGGAGTAGCCCCTTCGGACTATTTGCAAAACCCACCTGTCCGACGTGATGGTGCGCCAGTGGGGGAGGTGATGGCGAAGCCTGCCACCCACTGGCGTTTGATGGGCCTGAAAGGTCGGACTATGAAGGTTTGGAGGCAGTGGTGGCGGGGGTGGAGGTGGACTGACCCGGCCGCTGGCCCCCTGAACTGCCGCAGCGGTTCCCACGTCCGTGCGTGGACTGTTGCGCCGGCCTGTGGCTCTATTGCGAACGTGGTGGGTTGCCCCTTCCGCGAGCACGAAAGGAGCGAAAGGCAGAAGGCTGAGGAGGGCGCGTGGCCGAAAGGCCCAAGGACTTAGCCGTAGCCCGTGAGTCCTTAAAGCGCTCCAAAGCACTGTCTGCTTTGTTGCCAAAGAGGCGAATGCCATCGAAGGGCATGTCCATTAAAGTGTTTTGGACATCCCCCGAAAAGCCAGTTGTCCTCAGCCAGGCGTGGCGGCGGAGCGCCACTGTCGTGGAAATCGCCCTGCCTAGCGAGTCGGCGGTGTCAAGGCCACAACGGATTGTGAACTTGGCTGCATCTCTTCCCCTCAGCAACAGCCTGGGTGAGTGCCGTCCGGGCCTCCTCCGGACAGCAAGGCAGCACCTGCGCTACCGTATCACACAAGGAGTGCGAATAACGGCCCAAGAGGCATGCGGTGTTCACCGACCGCAGCCCTAGGCTGGCGGAAGAAAAAAATCTTCTTTCCGTACTGTTCCAGCCTTTTGGATTCCCTATCCGGGGGTGCGGAAGGGAATGCGCTTGGAGAAGCAGAGGCTTGGACAACCAAGCTCTCAGGGGTGGGGTGTTGAGAGAGGAAAATGGGGTCGCCCGGGGCCGGGCGATGGCGTCGGGCCACGTTCCTGTCTACAGGAGCCCCTGTGCTGGGCTTGGACCAGGAGCCCAGAAGAACGTCAGAAAGTGCTTCATTAAAGGGCAGCAGCGGCTCCGCAGAGGAAACTGCTGGTTGAAGCACTTCTGTCAGGAGGTTAGTCCTGACGGCCACAGTAGGTAGCTGAAGGTGGAGTGCCTCAGCAGCCCTACGCAACACCACAGAAAAACTAGCGCCCTTCTCCGTAGCCACGGTAGGAGTGGACATCATGCCAAGGTCTGGAGAGGTGTCCAGACCACTGGCGTCCCCCAGCTCCTCAGCCCAGTCCGGGTCATACTCACATTGAGCTGTGAGAGGGTCTTCAGTCACCAATGATAAAAAACGTGAGCAAACTGGTGAGTACCAACCAGCAGCTCCCTTGGTGATGCTTACGTGAGGTACTTTCTGACCTTTCACACCTTTTTTGTCTTGATTACTGCAACAAAGACTGTTCACTCCTTAGTAGTTTGACAAACAGCGAGATTTGTACACCCAGATCCGAATGTGATTGGCATTCTTGAGAAGCCAGCATTTGAGCAGGGATATTATCATACTGCTCTCGGAATCATCGGAACGTGGCGGGTGTTTAAGTGCAATCAGGTCTTTTATATATTGGGACAGAAGATAGTGTCAAAAATATCGAGGACCAAAATATTGAGAAGGTAAGTGCAAATAGGTAAGTACAGATTTACTATTCCTAACGCCATATATACGATATCGTTAAGGTACATATATGTGGAGTTATATATAATAAAACTTTGCTTATCCATAGAAACTTAGTTTCACAATATTTTTGTCTTTGATGTCCTTGACACAATATTTTGTCCACACAATATTTTTTTCCCCTGATATTTTGTCTAATCACTGTAGTTACAAGTGTCACACAAAAATCTGCATATAGGTCTGCCAGGAATCCCTTTCTGCAAGAATGTATGATGATACAACGCATGCATTCACATCGCATGCTATTAGATCGCGGTCTTTACCACGCAAGTCGGTACAACGACTTTCGTTGGAGGGCGCTGGACTCAGGAGTAGTTTAATTTACTATTCCAACTCCAGCCTACGTACAGTAGGGAAGGTGTTGGATAGTAAATTAAACTATTCCTTGTCCTATAGCGCCCTCCAACGCAAGTCGTTGTAACGACTTGCGTTGTAAAGACTGCGATCTAATGGCATGCGATGTAATGCATGCGTAGTAAAGGTCGTTTCCCTTTCTGGAATCCTGGCAGATGTAAAAGAGGTAAAATCAATCATAAACGTATATTTATGGCCAAATTTACCTTTGTGAAATGGCCTGAGTGATTTTAGGGTTTGCAGTTTTAGCACAGATTTTACATCAAAAGAGCACATAGTTCAAATGGAAATACTAAAATATGTGTTCACATCTTTTTTGTACTTTTCCCTGCTACTGATGTGTTTGAATTTATGTGTGTCAAGAGAGCTTTTGAAGTCCTGTAGTTGGATCGTTTAAAGTCTCAGGCACCACAACAAAGTGACATTAGTTTAGTGCTAGAAAATTTCAACCAGAAAACAGGAAAGCATGTTAAAAAATGCAGCAGTTTGCCCAACATTTGACAGTTTTTTGAAAACACACAGCAGATGCTTTTAACAACAGAAACAAATCTGTAACCTTGTATTGCTCATTTTCCATCTGAACTCCTTCCAGATTACCTGGGGATGCTGCAGCACCTCCGCGCCCCTACTTCAAGCACCTATGACCATGGGTACCAGTAACTAGGGTGGGACAGAATTACCAGGGAACATTAAGTTGGACCCAGAGGGTAGGAATTGCTCAAGGAATTTTATTTCTAGGCCCAACTCCCCAATAATTTCTCATTTTGCCCAGAGTTTCACCGGAAGAATACACGGTGTCTGTGCGGATCGTGTAATTCCGATGGGGGCGATAAATGCTGTTATCGACCTACCCCAGTAGAATTACAGGGGAACGTGTAATTTGCCTATCTATCTTTAGACTGCATATATTTTTTTCATTGCCTGTATTTAAAACCTGAAGCACAATGGAATTTTTCACAATCACACGATTTTGAGTAACATCTCAAAACCAGGCTTAGAAACCAGGTCTCCAGGTTCCATGGTGGGCCCCACGCAAAGAGGAGGGAACTGCTTCCACCCCACGGGTTCTTGTGGTGGGGTCAATGATGGAAGCCAGTAGGATGATAGCATGTCAGAGAAGGATGAGGAGTGGCCAGCTCTAAGGGAATCAGAAGGAAGGTGTCATTGGTGGTGGTGGTGCTGCCGTGGTGGGGGAGGGGTGAAGATATATGGCTGAACCAGTGAAAAGCAGGAAGGTCAGTATGGGGAGAAGGAAGGGGAGCTATAGACCATGTCGGATGGAGGGTGGGCATGGTGGGTAGAAGTTGCTGCTTTCACAGAGGAGGGCACCTGATAAAAGTGATGCAGGCGTCAAAAGACCGATGGACAAGGTCTCCTCACACCAGATGGCAGTCAACTAAGACAAGCATGCAGAGGACTGGCAGGCAGCATGGGACCACATGGAAATGAAGGGGAAGAGTTGATGTGTTGGGGGGGATAGTGATGGGGAGGAAGACAGAGGTTTTCCATTTGACTTAATTCAAAAGAAACAGAGGGAGTTGTAGGAAATACTTTTGGAGATGAGAACTGAGACAGATTGAGAAATAAGTCAAGACCAGTCAGGAAGGTGGCTATAAGGAAATTGGTGAGCACAGGAAGGAAAAGTGAACATGAGAGTGGTGCATAATGAGGGCAGCAGCAGAGCGGGCGGGCACAGCGAAAAAGGTTAGAGGAGATGACAGACGATCAGGCCAGCAAAACGGACAAAGACAAAAATAGGACCGTGAATGAAGGGGTGAACAAACTGCTGTACATGAGTATAGCCGTGCCTTAGAGAGCCATTTGTTCGCCAGCACGAATAAGATTTGGGCCAGTGGGTATATGGACTTATTTAGGCTACTGCACAATGAGGCACAAAGTAAGAAGAGGTCCGAGGCTGAGGAGATGGAACTAGCTAAGAGGAAGGCTGAGGAAAGGTAATTAGCTCAGTGGCCCAGGGTCTCCACCAATAGGGACACATGGACGGCAGCCTTTAGGATACACTCCAACATTTTAAATCCCCCCCGCGCGAACACCCACGCGAAACCCCCACCCGCCCCCCCCACCCTCGAGTCATGCGAGCCGCAACTGAATATAATGAGGAACTTATGACTCCTTGGAAGCTAGCCCCTCACAAAACCCAGGGAGGAGGTGAACAATTAATTAATCCTCCAGTTTATAAAGTTGGCTAGGCCAAAACCGGTGGTGCATACTGAGAGCAGGTTGCCTTTTCCTCAAGGTTCCATTGATGTCCGTCCCGACCCAGGAGGGATGGGGAACATAACAAAAGTAAACCCAGTCGAGCTTGCAGCAATTAAAAAAAAGCAACATGTTTCTGGTCCCTGTGTACGTTTCAGCATGAATGCACAAAATGCAATGTAAAAATCTTGGTGGTCCAATGCTTTAGTGTTCAAGGCAACTGCACTGGTTCCAGATGCAGAGGCAGTGCAAAGGGAAACACGGAGAAGGGCTGATAATTGAGCTAAAATGGAAGTCATGGTAGAGTGGCAGTGAAGAAATTGAGATAGGGTTTACAGAATGGTTTGGATTCCATATACAGAGCCACACTGGACGCATTGGGTGGAAAACTTGAAGTAAGTGACAGGAATGAAAGACACAGCCTACAGGAAACTGATGAAAGAAGGACAAGTGGAGAGAATAGCGGTACCTTTTGAGGAGATCCCACTCCAGACCAAAATGATCTCCCCATTAAGGATTGCATTCAAGAAGACAGTAGGGAAACACAGGCTGATTCACCACCTCACATGGTCAGAGGACGAGTCAGTTAATGATTATGCTACCCAGAAAAAATGCTCAGTATCTTACTCAACACCGACGATGACACTGAGTTGTTTCAGAGTTGCGGAGTGGGTCCTGAAATAGGAAAAGCTAACATACAGTCTGCATTCTACATACTGCCAGTACACTTGGATGACTTCCCCCTGTTGGAGATACAGTTCGAAGAAACTTTTTGCCGACAACTCTGCCCATGGGTTGTTCAGTGGCCTGAGCAATTTTGCAAGACCCTCACTTAATTCTTGCATTGTACAATAATGAGGGTATCAGGGCCTCATCAGCTTCTGCGCTACCTAAACAACTTCCTGTCTGAGGGCAGGAGCAAATGGTGAGGTCTCACATTTAATAAGAGAAATGGAAGAGGTGGCCTTGGAAGTAGCCTCAGTCAGCACTGGAGAAAATGGAAGGGCCTACAATGACTAGAACACTCCTAAGTATGGATCTTGATTTGGTGGCTACTGTGTCACGGTTGCCAACCATTGAATGGGATACATTAATATCCTGGCTGCATGAGGTGACAGGTAGGACAAATGTGAAGCGAAGAAGCTTTATCAAGTCTTAGGCCACATAAAGTTCACATGCAAGGTATTTGCTTCAGAGAGAGCTTTCTGCAGGGGCACAACCTTTACCTAAGTCATCCTACTCCTGTCATGAGGCAACAAAGTCTCATCGTAAGATTAGGATACCCAGACCACTGGACAGAAGAGGAGGAACTGGATCAGTTTTCTTGGCAGCTACAGTGGTGTGACAATATGGATGTATTCGGATCTGTTCTCTCGGTGTGTGGAGACTTTTTCTGATGCATCAGCATCAGGAGGCTTCGGCTTTTATTGGAAACAGAAACAGTGTGCTGCACAGTGGCCAGAATACTGTAAGACACGCTGCATTGCATTACTGGAAATTATACCAGTGGTTTTGGCAAATTAACTGTAGGGTTACGAATAGACTAACAGAAAGACAACTTTCGTTGAAGACGACGAGGCAGTGGTGAAAGCGATGATAACTGGTTTTGAAAGAGATCTATCATGCCAGGCACTTACCTGGTCTTGAAAATGATGTGCCATATGCTTTGCCTCGATTTCAGTGCTCCAGATTCCGTGTATTGGGTCTGGAGGCAAACCAATGGAGAGTAAAAGTGCCAGAGGAGTTGTGGGTGCTAGGGAGATGAGAATGTTGCAACAAACAAAAGGCTCATTGGTCACATTGACAAGGAATTTGTGTAGGTAAGTATGAATGGAATTTGTCACAAACGAGTGGTGAGGCTGGAATGGTGGACAGGAGAAAGGACGTAATGAGCTCCGTGATGTCAATGACAGACTGGGTTGTCACTGGTTACCATCACATAGAAGATGGTGGAGGGAATTTCTTTTTACTGGAAGTTATTTTACAGAGATGGGACTAAGAGAAAGGAAGGAATGGTGACAGGAAGCAGACAGTAACAGTAGTGATGCTGAGAGGATAATGGAACAGACGAGTTACAAGCATTTCCATCTGGGAGACTTTTGTTCTGCACAATATTTTTCTTGATATTTTTTGGCGCGTTAAGGGTGAGACAGGGAGACAAGTCTCAAGTTGTGGTATGAAAGGTACAGTCCCTATGCCCTGCTTCTTAGTGCTTACCAGGCAAATAATGTGTTCTTATAGAACCCTCACCCACATGCTAATCAAGTGGCATACTTCCTCATCAGGTACCTCCACCAGGTGGGCTCAACCACGCAGTGGGAGATGCGGTACACAGAGCTAGGTTGGGATGTCCCCGCTGAGCACTGGTGCTTGTGTATCCTTTGATCCCAGCAAGCCCCCGCATTTGCTCCCACGAGGCCTGGATAATCTACGTTGCCACGATTCTTGAAGTGGATAATCTCCAGGTTGGATCAACTCACCCTGTATAGTAGGGCTGGGTAACTATCTTTTGATCTTGCATGGAATGCGTGCAACTGCATAACTCCTGCTCAGTACAGTTTATGAGCTCAAGGGTTTTACAGGTCCAGATGAAATCTGCACATCTTGTGAAGTAGATGAAACATGTCGACCTGGAATAGACTATGCATCCTTGTGTCATGTTATGTTTTCAACCATATCACAGGGCCCATCTTATTAACGAATTGGATTATGGTTCCCTGGAGATATTTTTAACCTTTTCTGTCCTAAGATACCACCAAGAACATATAGAATATCACAGTGATCCCTCCAGCTGCGAGGTTGAGCCCATCTGGTGCTGAGTCCCTCACCAGGTGAGGACCTGATGATGAAGCATGCCACATGAGTAGCATGTGGGTGAGGGTTCATTAAGAACACATGTTGTGTGCCTGGGGAGCACTAAGGAGCAGGCCATAGTGACTGCTTGTTTTGGAAGACACCCTCCATTTTTGGTTTATGTATATCTGTTTGGGGAAACTGAGGGCCATTCCCATATAACTGTTCCCATCCCCTCTCGTTGGGTTTAGTATGAATGTACAAGACATATCAGATGGGAAAGGAGTGAGGAAACCAAAGTGAAGCATGAAAAGGATGTGCCCAATGAGGGTGTACAGCAGTTACCTAGGCAAGAGGGCGAGTGCCAGGGTATTTGTTCAGGAGGATGGCAGCAGAGTGACTTCAGAGAATGCTTCAGAAATGACTACGGTTGTATGGCTGGCTGGAGCATTGCTTCAGGGCAAATTCTTTAAGGTTAATGACAGTGACCGAAGCACATGACTTGGGTTGGGGCGAGAACAGGCTGAATGAATTAGGTAAATGGAGGTCTGACAGGTAATTGGGGCAGGAGAAAGAGGGTGATATTTTCTCCACGGAGGACAGCCCCCAGCAGACAGAAAAAAGGAAGTACGGATTTGTGGCAATCCCATATTGAAGCGGACAGGGGAACACGCAGAGACAATCTTATGAGCAGAAACTGGGTGTGTAGAACAGTAAGGCTATGGTTGGTTGGCATAGTTAAGGAGGTCATTAGATGGAGCCCGTTTCTGCCCACATTGTGGGAGATGAGCAAGTGATCTGCTATGAACCACAATGATTGGAAATTATGAAAACGAGTTGAAGGTGAGGCAAGACATATGGGATAGGATGGAAATGATCTGGAAATAAATGCTGCCTAGAAAAGCTTGAAGGGGTTGTAAGAATCTGGAAGCCATAAACAGAGCACGTAAGGAAGTAAACAGGAAAGTGTCCGGTTCTGCACAGCACTTACCATTGGGATACTTAATGATGAAAAAGTGTCGAAATGACCATGTTATTTAGGCAGGGTGGGGTGCACCCCTAAGCAACAGCGCAGAGTAAGGCAGTGGGAGAGATGAGGTGGTCAGGAGAAGAGAAGTTCTGGGAAAGCCCTGACCAAAGATGGACAAGGAGGTGGCCTGGGCCTGGCGAAGGCAGGTTGAAAAAGAAGGCAATGGAAAAGCAAGAACAAAGAGTAGGAAATAGAAGTTTTTAGTAGAACAAGTTTAGGTGTCAGGCAGTAAATAGTAGAGGGGCTTTAGAGCCTTGAGGGATAGGAAATGTTTAAGGGTGAAGGAGGGCTGCTGTTAGAACACTGTTTAGGTGAATAATTGTTAGTCTTTGTGAGCTCTGCCTGCTTCAATAAAGTGGCCTTTTATTCAAAGCACGAGTGTCAAGAGTAGTCCCTACCCCAAGGTCCAAGTCAATTCTAATACAAGCTGTATCGCAAATTGTGAAGTAGGATGAAGGAGCCTGTGAATAATCAAAAAGCTATCTGTTCCACCTCTTCAAGTTCCAACAAAAAAAACACCTGCTCCTGCTGATATTCAGCAGAACAGATTTATAAGAAAAGAAAGGGGTGGAATATATATATATATTTGAAAAGAGACAGGCGTGCCCCCTGCTATGTTGTGAACGAGGGTTGCCAGAACGTAAAGGAGTGAAGAACCACAAGCGGAATCCTGGAATCTGGAGCCGCTGATCGGAGGATCGCGGAAACGGGAATCAGGAGACGGGACTTGCGGCAAAACTCCGGTAAGCGGGCAACTGTAGAACACGATAGCGGGAGTCGGGCGAAGGAACTTAAAATAAATCGAGACTCAGCAATTGTGGCAATTGGGAAATTGGAGTCTCAGTGAGGAAGTGAAAAGTAATCTCGCCAGAGGGGTGGAACCGGAAGAAATAATGAGTGACGAAGAATGTGCAGCAAGGCAACAGGAAGCCTTAAAGATTTTTGAGGAAACTGCTCAACCTGTGCCGAGAGAGAGGGGCGGTGTAGCCCCTAAGGACAGCAATGATTTAAATAGACAACTACAGGAATATGAGAAACTGAAGAAAAGGGAAATCTCACGTTGGTGGGAAGTAGCATCTTTGAACCAGTATTTACAAGTGGGGCGAGTCCCAAGGGGGCTGCACATAATGATTACACCTACATATGAGAACCCACAGTCTGAGATGTTATGCAAATGGGCTGAGAATAGTGCAACCAGCTCCACGAACATGATTCGCATCTTAGTTAAATACGCGGAAAAGGAAAGACGTGAAATGGTAATAAAGTTAAAAGAATTGAGTGACATTCTGGATAAAAATGAAGATAAGACCAGAGTGAACAAAGTTAGAGGTGAAATCAAAATCAGGTTGGAAAAATATGAAAAACGGATAAAAGATAGAAAGGCCACCAAGTTCCTCCGAGACCGTCTGGATTACGAGTCAGGGCGGATATATACCTTTGCAAAGAAATTCGATCCTGAAAGAAGGCAAAAATCCAGAGCGGGGCTATAGACCAACAGATCACCTCCCAAAGTGAAGCCAGTTCTGATACTGGGTCAGAACAAGAACAAGAGGAATCAGGTAGAAGAGGTATGAGGGATGTGAGACTTGCTGTGACTGATGAGTTCCGTTTTATGTTGCTGGAGCAACAAACAGACCATCGTTCAGGGAGAGGTCGTGGAAGAGGAAAGAGCCAAGGAAGAGGAAACAAAGAAGAGGGGGTTATTAATTTAAGTACTGTGACTCTAACAGCGGAAGAACAATCGGTACTAGAATTGGGACTTTCATTTTGTGACAATAATGATTTTAATTATCCAAGTTGCAGAATGGATTTGTATCGATTTACCCGGAAACTTAAATTAATAAAGTTGCATTGTAATCGGGATTCCCAAAGCTCCCAAAGACAAGAAATAGTAGTAGATCCTCAACATGAATTGAATATCTTGAGCGTCAATGATATACCCATCCTGACAGACCTCATGACATTAGCCGGTGACACTAATATGGATATGGAAAATTCTGAAAACGTGAATGAAATATCAGGAAGCAACGAACAAGCTGAATTGATGGCATTAAGCTTAAAAAGAGGGGATTATACTCCATTCAGGCCACCGTCAAGATTTGTACCACAGATGCCAAGAGATAATCTGGATATTTTTAGTGAGAATGTAACAAAAGATTTGAAATTATTGTATTATGAGCTAAATCAAAAGAAAAAACAAATAAATCCTAAAAAAGCTCTAATACATAAAACTGTGGCAAAATTACAGAAAGAAGACGGAATATTGATAAAACCCTCTGATAAGGGGGAAATGTCGTTTTATGGGGCCGTGAATTATACAAAAAGAAGCATTAAGCCAATTGAACAATCACGAATGCTATCGGAGGATTAGCATAAAAGAATATGAAGGAGTGAAGGACTTGTTCTTTAAAAGACTCGAGGTATGGAAACAAGATGAACTGTTAAGCTGGGATGAGTTTAAATTCATCAAAAAAGAGAAACCAGTAATACCAGTGTTTTATATGCTCCCGAAGGTGCACAAAAGCACTACCACACCCCCGGGTAGACCGATAATTTCTTCATGTGGCAGCTTGTTCGAGAATGCATCTAGGTATATTGATTATTTTTTAAATCCTATTGTTAGAACATTGACTTCACATATCAAGGACTCCACTGATTTTCTTAAGTGTATTTTTGATATTCGCTGGGATGCTGCTACCATGATTTTAATAACATTGGATATCTATACATTGTATACGAGTATACGTCATGTAGATGGTTTAAAAGCAGCAGAGTACTTTTTGAACAGAAGACCAATAAGATTCATGAAACACAATCGAATGATTTTTGAGTTAATGGAGTGGTGCCTGACGAAAAATATATTTTTGTTTGGGGACGATCTCTTTCTGCAAGAACAAGGGTCGGCGATGGGCACCTGCTTCGCCCCCAGCTATGCCAACTTACATCTCGGGGGGCCGCCCTTAGAACAGTGGTCAGGTAACATTTTACTTTGGGTAAGATTCATAGATGACGTTTTCGTGCTGTGGCAGGGCATGGAAACGGACATAGAACAATTCATTATGGATCTGAACCAGAACTCGTTGAATTTGAAATTTGTGGGACAGTATAGTAAAACTACCATAGATTTTCTTGATATCAGAATTCAACCAGTAGGGGAAAAACTTGAGACCACTGTATTTCGAAAAGCTACTGCGGGGAATACTATTCTCCACGCAGGGAGTGCCCACCCAGCTCCACTGATACAAAGTATTCCCTTTGGGGAATGTTACAGGGCTAGGCAGGCATGCAGTAGCCAGGAAGAGTATCTGAGAATCGAACAGGAAATGACAAATAGATTCATTGAGAGAGGATACTCACCACATATAATAAAAGGTGCAGCTAAGAAAGCTAGGAATCTTGAGAGACAGAAGGTACTCTTTGAACCATCACGAACTCAGAAAAGAAGGAGAAAACTGAGCAGAAAGAGCGGAATAATGTGGAGAATCCAAGATTTATTATGACTTTTAACACCAAACATAAAGAAATCAGAGCCATTTAAAAAAACATTGGTATCTGGTACGGGGTGACCCTTTAATAGGCCCACAAGTGAATAAACAGCCTAATATTACTTACAGAAAATCAAAATCATTGAAAGATTTAATTGTGAGTAGTGAGTTTCAGGAAAAGAAGGGTGGGGCCTCGAAATGGCTCCAATAAAACCAGGTTTTAAAAATTTTTTAAATGTAAAGCGTGCCAACATGGAATGAATGGCACGAATTTTAAAACATTTTTTTAATAAAACTATTTTCATCAAAAGTTTTTTAACCTGTAGATCAAATTTTGTTGTCTATTTATTGCAGTGTGACTGTCCAAAGGTGTACATAGGTAGTACAACTTTACCAGTGTACAAAAGAATTTTACAACACAGGAGAGCAATTTTAAACAAAGATAGAACTTACCCGGTCGCAAGACACTTTGAGAAGTATCATCAAAGCAATCCCTCCAGCCTGCAGTATAGCTGTATAGCAGAAATTCCCCGTAAAAAGAGAGGAGGAGATAGGGAAAAGAACTCAGGAAATTGGAAACCTATTATATTTTGGAGTTCAATAGTAAGGAACCTCATGGATTGAATGTAGATGAGGACCTTTATACATGTCTACACTGAGGTTGTTGAGGGAAGGGAATTTAAGGGTAAAACTGCACAAAATGAGACCTTTTTGTTTTTATATTGGTATGGTAAGAATTTGAGGAAGAGGGATATGAAAGGATTAGATGATTGCTGTACATAAGAAAACATTGTTTCTAAGATGGAACTTTTTATATGTACAGTTTTTTTCATTATTTTATACAGACTAAAAATTAATTAAGGGGTAGTTTTTGTATATCGGTTTTAGATATTTTAGGACATTGATAGTGTTTTAAAAGTGCTTTTCTTTATTGAGTATATGAAATAAGTTCTTTTTAATGATGAAGAATAATATACTGTGAAGCACTTGCACTTTAAAATTTTGGAATATATAATGACATTTTAATTATATATTTTTTATAAGGTGTTTTAATAAGTATATGAAATATGTATAATACTATACTGTGAAGCACTTGCACTTTCAGTGATTAATTTGCACCAAGCACTTGCACTTTAACAATTGAAGATTTTTACGATATATGTAATCAAAAAATAATCTTTTTACTCCCGTTGGCTTTGAAACTGTTGAAATATATTTAGAACATATAATCTGAGGAATTAGAGGTAGTTAAAACAGAAACATGGTTCAGTTAGAATTGGATGTTCATTTGTATATTCTCTGAGATACTGATATGTGAAATTTGACCGGGTATCTGGATTATAATTGCAAGGGACTTGGAGTCTCTGCTAGATATAAAAATCCAGGAAGGCAAAGCACAAGTATGACTTGAACAACCAATATGGAAATTCCGTGCTGCTAAAAACAGTAATAACTGTAACAAATGGAACTATCCTTGTAATTTGTTTTTATGTGCACCTTGCATGTTCTAACATGGCCACCGTTGTAACAGAAAAAAGCGTGCTGGCTAATGTTCCTTAATCCTTGTAGTCCCTCCTCAATGTTCTTTCTTTTTGAAAGCGAGTATTTTAAGGAAAAAATTATGGCGCTCAGACATCGTGAGCAAGGCAGCTGAGACTGCGGAAACGCGTTGATGATGTTTGTCATTTAAATAAAAACCGAGTGACCTAACCCGCCTGGGAGTGCTGGACGATTATTTCCTGAGAGGAAGGAATATCTTATTTTGAATATATATATATATATATATATATATATATATATATATATATATATTATCTACTGGCGGTCGCCAGTAGATAGTTATAGTTAGGACCTATTTTCCATAGGAAATCTGCGACATTCTATTTGAAATAACTCTCTTGCCGGTTGACGTATCTTTGCGAAATTTTCAAACTTTGTGGGGCGCTCCGGTCCGCTCCTACCCTGAAAGTCTTGGGGGATTCGTCAAGCGGGGCTGAGGAAAAAGGGGGTCCCAAAACCCGTTTTCCCCATTCATTTTTCCATAGGAAACTTTAGACACGGCTACAGCCTGAACTGCTGAACGGAATTACACCAAATTTGGCAAAGAGGTAGTTCTTGGTTCAGAAAGAACCCTTTTGTTAAATGGTGTAAATCCGTTCAGTAGTTGCTGAGAAAATCAAAAGTAAAAGTACATATATATCTATGGGCACGGAGGATCCGCGCACCCTGAGCGCACCCTGCGCGCACCGTCCCGATCACGAGCTGCATGCTAATTGGCTGTCAGCTGGCGGTCGACATTCCGATTCAGGAAATGTTGGCAGCCATTTTGTCCCTCGGTAGAACCGAGGGACAGAAACAAGTGCGCAAAGCGCACAAAGGGGGCAGGGTAGAAACACCCTGACCCGATAGGTCTGCTCAGGGGGTCCCATAAGGACCCCCTGGGCAGAAAAAAGCATATATATATTTTTTAAACGGCAGGATGCGCTCAGGGTGCGCGGATCCTGCCGATAAAAAAATCGAGCGCGCTCTCCCGTGCTTCGATTGTATTTTGCCCCGGGTGGCCCAAGTCCCGGGGGCATGGTGGAGGGGTTAAATTTATGTATCGGGGGCCTCAAAGGGCCCCCAAGCCCCGGGGACCGCCACCCCCGGGGCTTTCATTTTAAAATGGTGCGGGAGGGCACTTGGCCCTCCCGCAGCCCCGGGACCACCACCTCCCGGGGCTTCTTTTTAAAAGAAAAAAATTCCTGTGTGGGGGGCTTGAGCCCCCACACGCCCGGGACCGCCACCTCCCGGGGCACTAAAACATTTAAAATGGGGGTCCGTTTTGGACCTCCGAAGCCCGGGGACCACCACCTCCCCGGGGCTTTGCTGATGTGGGGAGGGGGCCGCGCGGCCCCCTCCTGGAGCCCTTGGTGGCCCTGGGGACCGCCACCCCCAGGGCCGGCTCCTGCAGTGTCCCGGGTGCCTACCCCGGGACACTGCTGTTTGCAATGACAGGACGGGAGCCTCGCGGCTCCGTCCCTGTCATTGCAAACTTGCTTTGGATATTGGAAGAGAGAGCAGGAAACCTGCTCTCGCTTCCAATATCCAAAGCAGATTGCTTTTCCACACGGGGAGCTGCATGTCAGCAGCTCCCCATGTGGAAAAGCAATGCCGGCTCTCGAAGGACGCGGGAGCCGGCGGGACCGTGGGGGCATTGGGGCTCCCTCACGGTCTCCATTATTATGTATAGGCCCCGGGGGATGGGGTCCCCGGGAGAATATAAATTAGTGGTAGGAGCTAACAAAAATTTTACGGTGAAATAAGGAGTCGCGCGACCCAGCGCGCCGCTCAGCGGGCCCCTAGTGTGAACGCGTTGGGTGCGCGACTCCCAGCGCGGCCCCCTGGTGTAAACGCGTTGGGTGCACGACTCCCAGCGCGGCCCCCTGGTGTAAACGCGTTGGGTGCGCGACTCCAAGGTAAACGCGTTGGGTGCGCGAATCCCCCAAATATTTTTTTATGAATACCTTAGATAATCTCTTACCTTCATATGTACATTAAAGACACATACATATTATTTTTCAATATAAAAAATTTCGCGGGAGTTGCGCACCCTGCGCGCCCGGGCACGTATTTGACGTCACGCGGGGCCTGCCACCGCGCAAGCGTCGCGTACGGTAATTCGTATGTGTCGCGTATAAGCCGGAGCAGGAATCGCGTACCGGTCGTTTAGCAAACGCGCACACATGTAATATACGTATGTTACATGACGAGAAACACGCACCCGTCGCATACCATACGCGGATCCTTTACGAGTTCCTTAAATAGGTGGCTGGGGTACGCGTATTCGCCGCGTTCGGTACGCTTTCGGTGCGCGATTCCAAAAAAACATTTTTTTAAAAATTAAACAATACAAATATATTAAAATAAAAATATAACAGAAAAAAATTATACAAAATTTACTTTTTAATTTATTAAATATATTTTTTTGCAAAATACATAAAAATATACAATATTGTTTAATAAATAATATATTTACAAATAAATATAAAAAACTAAAGAAATTCAGTACAAGAAACATAAGTATAACTATTATTACACTTAAATATTAGCTTTTAAAAAACCTTTGAAATTCACTGAAAAAACCATAGGTTTCAGGCACGTTATAGTTAGGAATTAGCATTTAAAAACCTTAGAAATTCACTGAAAAAACCATAGGTTTCAGGCACGTTATAGTTAGGAATTAGCATTTAAAAAACCTTTGAAATTCACTGAAAAAACCATAGGTTTCAGGGGCGTTATAGTTAGGAATTAGCATTTAAAAAACCTTTCAAATTCACTGAAAAAACCATAGGTTTCAGGGGCGTTATAGTTACTTGGACATTGCACTCGTACAAAACCCGTGAAATTCCCCGTTATAGTTAGTTCAGCTAACTATAACTCGCGCCCAGCAATGCACTGCTGATGACGTCACATATTACATCACTCATGACATGGTCAGTGACATCACTGATGACATCACTGATGACATCTCAAATGACATCACTGATGACATCACTGATGACATCATCCATGTGATAATTTCATGCATCTTCTCAGACCCTAATATAACTTTTGATACACCCACTCTAAATTACAGACTGCCATTCTCAAAACCATAGACACTCCAATACCAATAACTACATACCAACTCACTGATTGTTAGGACTACACACACATCCACTCACTCACCCGTACAGTCACTCATACTTACAGTCACTCAGTACAGGACTATCATATGCACTCATACACCTATATAAACACTGACACACCGCCACTCATCCATAGACGTACTCACACACCTAGTCAGTCATGCAAAAAATTAATCACACACCCATTTACTCACCTATAGAGTTATACACACACCAGCTCAATAACTCATACAAATACTAGCACATTCTTACGCTCTTATACAATAACTGATATAAGCACACACGCATCCATACAGCCACTCTCACAATCACACACTCTCACGTATAGCCTTTTAAATACTCTAACACACATATATACTTCCTTTTACATATGTAGTTACTCGCACATGTACCACTGAGTTATACATTCACTCACTAACACACCCATACACACACTCACCCACCCAAGCAGTCCATCACAGACGCACTCTTCAAATCATGCACCCAGTGAATCACCCACTCACACATCTATGTACAGAGTCGCACACACCCCACCCACACAAACAGTCAGGCACCCATACAGATACTCAGACAACCAATCAATAACTCATATAGACACTCATGTAGCTATTCACAAACCCATGCAGCCACTTACACAGCAACAGACAGACGGATACAGACATTCACCCAGTTTAGTCACTAACCCATGCATTCAGTAAGATACGTTTAATGACTCACTTATAGACTCAGTCACGCACCTACTAAATCATCCATTCAGACACTTATACACCCACTCACTCTTCAATACGCCTTTCCCTATATATATTAAACATATTTAAACTTTACAGAAACACACAGTCACTGGATGATGTCATCAGTGATGTCATTTGAGATGTCATCAGTGATGTCATCAGTGATGTCACTGACAATGTCATGAGTGATGTAATATGTGACGTCATCAGCAGTGCATTGCGGGGGCGCGAGTTATAGTTAGCTGAACTAACTATAACGGGGGAATTTCACGGGTTTTGTACGAGTGCAATGTCCAAGTAACTATAACGCCCCTGAAACCTATGGTTTTTTCAGTGAATATATATATATATCTTTAAGTGTAAGGATTGCCTTGCTCAAAAGTGACAGCTGGGAAGCATGACCTGTTATACCGAAGTATATTAGTACATCTCGTGCCCTCTCGAAAAACCCAAAAATAATATAAGATACTTTTTTCCTGCTCCTCTACTCCACCTCTTATGCACAAAAAATATTAGAGTTGCCAAATATACAAATACCAACTGCCATTTAGCCAACTCTCCTCTATCCCGCCACAGAAACGCTATTCTGACATTAATCTCCAGGCAGCTTTCCCAAAGTAAGTAAAAAGGTTCTCTAAGGGTCCTAAAATCAGAAATACGTCTCTGTAGCAGGTTTTCATGCACAGTCCTGAGCATGGTCATCCGTGTCCTGTGCTAAGTGAGAGAACAGAAGTGGTTGGTCAACACTTCAAAGGTTCAGAAGCAGGGCGGGACTGGGAACCCAAAGCAGCCCTGGCAATTTCGACAGAGCAGCCTCAGCAAGGGGTGGAGGTGCAAGTGTGAAGCACTGCTGGCTTTGTTACTGCATTGCTGCAAAACCGGCCCCCAGTAACAAAAATGGCACCATAGCAGCAAAACCAGCCCCCACCCTTCCAAACTCCCGGGGGAAACACCCGATGCCCGCTACGGCCAGTCCAGCCCTGTTCAGAAGGCCACACATTTATTCACTGATTGTTGCAGATCCCAGAAGACACCTGAACTCAGACACTTCTGCATCCCAGTGAGTCCACGGACCTGGCGGGAGTACCACTCCAGGCAACGTGTTGATGATGGGAGCAGGGGTGAGGAGGGAAGGAGAGGGACACCCCACTCCGCCCTCTGCTTTGTTCCAAAATCTAGACAAGAAGGAACACATTTGTTTCTGGATGAGAGAATGTTGAGGCGTGCGCAGGTTCTGCCTATCCAAATGCGGAAAAGCGTGGCAGGCCCTCAAGTGAAAAAGTCCTTTTCATACACAGTGTCCCTGATAACCTGTGAAGTAGGAGTCCTGTCAATTTTAATTTTGTTGAGGGAAACTAATGGTAGTAGGTTTCATCTCCAACTAGCTGTTCCGAACAGTCTTTGTTGTACATGCTAGCTTAACTGGCGGGGAAAGGAAGGATGAAGTTACATTTACTATCACTGTTACTCCCTGATACAAGTCCTTTCTCATTAGCAATATAGAATCACCCTGCCACCCACTGGCAGGAGTGGGAACAGCTTCCACATGCTTTCTATTGGAAGTAGGGACTAGGGCTTCCTGTGTGATTGGTTGCTGGGACTAGGGTTCGGGCTAGGGCTAGGCTTTCTTTTGGAAGTAGCTATTAGGGCTTCTTGTGTGATTGGTTGCTGGACTAGGTGTGGGACTAGGACTAGGGTTAGGCTTCTTATTGGAAGTAGGGATTAGGGTTTCCTGTGTCATTGGTTGCTGGGACTAGGGTTGGGGCTAGGGCTAGGGCCTCTATTGGATGTAGAGATTAGGGTTTTGAGCCTGATTGGGTGCTTGGACTAGGGCTAAGATTGGCTGTAAGGTCTTGGTCTCCTATTGGTTCTAGATATTAGGGCTAGTGTTGTGATTTGATTGGGTTAGGGCTAGGGTTACCACTGGCTGAAGCGGTCACCTGACTACTAGGGCTATAAAAGGCCAAGGCTTAGGGCGTCTCAGCCCGGGCAGAGAGGCTAAGGGCGGAGAGGACAAGGGCAGTTGCTTGTTTGAGCCTGTTCGAGACTGGTCGGGACCAGGGCCAGAAATGCTGCCCATTTACCCATTCAGTATTATCCATCCACCCTACACCATCCACAAACAGAGTAACACACTCATACCAAATGTACACCACACACTTACTACAAACAAACCCTTTGCATAAATCAATGTACCTGTATACACTGCAAAACCACACTAACCACGTCTATATACCCTTCTATCCCAACTACCACACATTTCGACCATCACCTACAAATACACAACTCTATCCTATACCACTAACCAATGCACTCATCACTAACACAATCAAAATCCATACCATACTTAACTACAACCTATCCAGACACACTCCCCACTCTAATTACTCCTAACAGATCCCCTTTTATCAATAACGAACCCATACTCAGCCTTCCATCATTTGTCCCACCAACACCCTCCTCTTCTTTCTACCACAATAACACAACAACACAGCACTTACATGCCACAGCACCACACATTTTAACTCTTTCAGCAAACAGGTCTAAAACAAACATTATTAAATCTACTTCATCCCCTCCTACACACAACATACACTCTACTCACAAACACATCACCACCCCTTTACCTTACAAATTCCACTCGCAAACAATGCTATACAAACAAATCCATCTGATAAAACAAATACATCAGCACCTATTTTCACTACTCCTCATAAACAAGACATATCACACACATCAGCACAACAAAATCTCTCAAGCACAACACCTCATAATACGTTCCGTCACACAATCCAATCATACACCCACCTTCCAAACTACACAAATGAACAAACTACAATGCAAAGCTTTCTCTCTTCCACCACACCTAACACACATACAGCAACACAGCAACTCTCTTCTAACCACCTCTCATCCATTGGACAATTTAGAAGCTTACTACATGACCCACATGCTGCACCACCACCACTGACTCACACACCTTCCGCCCTAAACATACGCAAACAATATAAGCAACGTGCCACACATCACAACTTTGCTTCTCCATGCCTACTGCACAACAAGGTTACACCACAAAAACAACACAGCACACCAACTCACTCTTCAAACACCGTCTCCACCACCTAAGCACACAGACCCATCAAAATGCCTTCTTAGCCTGCTGGAGGAGGAACACATTGCAGAACAGCTACACAATTGCTATCCAAATACAGATAATACCAGCACAAACACACCTGCTACTAACCCACACAATACTGATCACTCTTCTACAAAACAAAGTCTCACTGTCACCAAAGCACATTCTCTAAACTGTCAACTAATAAATGCTCGATCACTCTCTAAAAACAAACATCACATCTACGACCTTCTCACCGATGCAGAACCAGACATACTATTAATAACTGATTCATGGTTGGGAAATGATATGGCTCCAGTCCTGGATGAAGCCATTCCTCTAGGCTATCAAACGATCACCCAAAATCGTATAGGCAAAAAAGGAGGTGGTCTAACTGTTGTGTTCAGGCAAACATTACATTTCACTAAAGTTGACGACATCTCCATAAAGAATTGTGAGGCTCTTCTCACCAGATGCAATCCTACACCGTCTTCCTCCTGTAACTTCCTGCTCTTTTCCAGACTTCCACCTAGCAAGGCGACATTCCCAGACGCACTTCTAGATACAGTTTCAAATCTGATAACAATACACTCCGACCTATGCGTTCTGGGTGACCTCACATTTGGTTTGACAAACCCAATATGACCCATCCAAAAACAATAATAACTGGCCTAGACGCACTGAACCTGCATCAGATTGTCCACAAACCCACACATATCGCTGGACATATCCTAGATGTCATTTTTGCTAATACCAAACTAGCTAACTTTCAAACTAAAACTCCAGTCACATGGTCAGACCATCATTTGCTTGCTTTCCAACATAAATCAACACTAAGTGACTCACCTAAAACCACCTTGCATGCATCCACCTATCCACCATAGAACAAACTCAATTTGGAACACTTAGAAACACAACTAACATCCAGTACAGATCTGGAAACAATAAATTATGTTAAAAACTATATGAGTGGCTACAGGAAGCTTTTGATATCCTGATACCACTCAAAACCACACAACAGAACAAAAAAAACAAGCACCTTGGAGAAATACAGAGATAAAAGACATAAAACTACAAATGAGAAAGCTGAAACGTACCTGGCTCAAAACATAAACAAACAAGACAAACTTCACCTACAGAAAATTAACAGATTATACAAGTTAGCTATCAAAAAAGCAAAGAAAAGGTACTTTTCAGACAGAATTCAAAATGCTAAATGTGCAAATAAAGAATTCTATAAAATACTCAATGAATTTCGTAAACCAAATTGCCTAGAAGGAACTCATCCTGTTACTCAAGATTTCACAGACAAACTGGCAAATCATTACACAAAGCAGACATGTTGGACTCATACTTAAAACAGAGACAAAGCACCAGCACTAACCCTTTTACAAAAAAACAATCCAAGAATACTCTAACTCAGCCTCTCCGTTCCTTCCAACACATTTCACACGATGAATTTATGGACCTGGTCAAAGCAAGCAGGCCTGCCGGCAGCCCTTCTTTCCCGTGTCCACCGCAAACTTTCAAGACAATTCTTCTAACAACCTCTGCTGCCACTCCAGTAAGAAGAATCATCAACGATTCCTTAATTACCAGAATATTTCCAGAAGAACTCAAAAAGTCATACATACGCCCTTTACTGAAGAAAACAAACTTGGACCCGCTGAACCCTGACAACTACAGACCCATTATAAATGGACCTTTCCTGGGCAAACTGATAGAAAGAGCAGCGTTCGCCCAGATGTCACAATTCATTGAAGACAATGCCATACTTTCAGACTTCCAAACAGGATTCCGTCCGGGAAGAGGCACAGAATCTGCCCTCCTTGCCATCTGGGATGACCTGAAGAACACAGTTGACTGCAACGGGGTTGCTGCGCTACTCCTCTTGGACCTCTCGGCTGCCTTTGACACGGTTGACCATGACACTCTGATACAAAGACTCTATGAAGCCGGCATAGAGGGGACTGCTTTAGACTGGATCGCGTCTTACCATGGAAACAGACATAATGTCATCCATAACCCACCTTTCTCGTTCAAACCGTACTCCACAAAAGCTGGGGTCCCTCAAGGCTCTATCATCTCGCCCATGCTTTTCAACATCTACATGAAGTCATTACCGGTACTAATCAATAAATTTCACCTCACGTGCTATAACTATGCAGATAATACACAAATACTCCTTCAACTGGAATGCCCCAAAGACATTGGAAACTCGCCAATTTTCAGTTGTCTCGGAGTCGTGGATCAATGGATGACTTGGAGCCATCTCAAATTGAATGCTTCCAAAACGGAAATACACACGTGTGGCGACTGGAAACATTATGACCCGCTTGCTGCCTGGCCTGACGAACTGGGATCACCGCCTAAAGTATCGAAGGAAGTAAGAAACCTCGGAATGACCATGGACTCCATGCTATTGATGAATGCCCAAGTGGACAAACTAGTAAGATCAAGCTTTGTTACCATAAAAACTCTGCAACGAATCTTCCCCCATTTGGGATTTCCACACAAGGTCCAAGCTACCATCTCCCTTGTTCTGTCCAAACTCGATTACCCCACTAGCCTCTACCACGGATCACCTTTAACGACTATGAAAAGACTACAACGGATTCAGAACTCGGCTGCCAGACTACTCTTGCATATCAAACCGCAAGACCACATCTCCCCTGCCTTGAAAGCCCTGCATTGGTTACTGGTTACCAGAAGATCCACGTTCAAGCTTTTTTTCACCCACAAAGCGATACATGGAACAGGACCACTCTTCATAAGGAATAAAATCACCAAACAAATTCAACAAAGGAGCCTCTGCTTTAGAGTGGGACCTCGCCTTAAAATCCCAAAATACAAGACAAAAAACATGGGTGGCACATCTTTCTCTGTTCAAGCAGCCAAAATATGAAACTCTTTACCCCCCAACATAAGATCCACCGACAACCACCTTATCTTCTGAAAACTACTCAAGAATTGGCTCTTCCTCACATTAGCACCATATGTTATGTTATGTTATGTTATTTTATTTTTGTATAGCGCATATACACCGACAGGTCTCTTAGCGCTTTGGAAGAAGCGGGACAGCGTCAAGGCGGGGAGGTCTTCAAGGTGTTGAGAGATCATATGTTGTATCTAATGCTTCCCTAAAGAGAATAGTTTTTAGCTGCTTCCGGAAGAGAAGCAGACCAGGTTCTTTCCGAAGGGTATCGGGCAACTGGTTCCAAAGTTGTGGCAGGAGGACCGAGAACGCTCGACCCCCTTTGGAAACCAGGTTACTCCGAGGGCAGACCAGCTGGACGGCTTCTGCTAACCGAAGGGCCCGCCCTGGCACGTATTTGATTAGGCGTTCCTTTATGTACCCTGGGGCATGTCCATACAGAGCCTTGTGGACAATACAAAGTCCCTTGAATTTCGCTCTCTGCTTAACAGGCAGCCAATGCAGTTTTCGCAGCAGTGGAGTGGCATGAGTTCTTCTAGGCAACCTGAAGATCAGCCTAGCTGCGTCATTTTGTACCACCTGAAGTTTCTTCACGAGTTTCTCAGGGAGCCCGACATATAGCACATTGCCATAGTCGAGTCGTGAAACAATGGTTGCTGATATTATAGTTTTCAGAGATGACACTGAAAGCAGAGGAACCAATTTCCTCAGCTGTCTTAGGAGACCAGTACATGTGCCCACCACTGAGTTGACTTGATGGATCATAGAGAGCTCAGAGTCGATCTTAATTCCCAGGCTTTTTACAACTGGTGATGGGCTAGGGGGCCCCTAACTCTCTAGGCCAAAACAGGCTGCTCCAGGGATTGTTTTTTGATGGGAAGGCTAGTACTTCGGTTTTGTCTGGATTGATTTTTAGGGAGTTTGCAGTCATCCAGTTGACTGTAAACCTAAGGATGTTCTGGACTGATACTTGGGCACAGGCCGAGTTATCGATCCTCAGGATGAGCTGGGTATCATCCGCGTAGTTAAAAACCCGGCAGTCCATATTGGTTAGTGCAGCTACCAGGGGCTGCAGGTATATATGCAAACAGAAATATACAGCATATCCGTCTGTATATAAGCATTTATTTGTACTATAGATATGTACCTATATATGTTTATTGCTTTGTATAAACATGTAGAATAATTCGTTTAAAAAAAAATATATATATAATTTTTAAATTCAACACTTGAAAACCAGAGTTTATCGAATGCATCTTTAATCTACTTATACTTACTTCCGTTATGCATCTATATACCTTCCATGTACTTTGATCTATATATTTATGACTTTCCACCCCAAAAAATAAAAAGGCATATTCAATGCACTACCCTATTTCTCACCCTATACCTCTATCAATATCTTTAATCGACAAATACTTACTTCCTTTATGCATCTATAAACGTTCCATGTACTTATGGATCTATATATTTATTACTTTCTTCTAATTCAGCATATCCAATGCACTACCCTATTTCTCACCCTATACCTCTCTCAATATATCTTTTACCTCAACTCTCTGACTCATCTCAAACCTTTTTCTACTACTCTTTCCAATGCACTACCCTATTTCTCACCCTACACCTCTATCAATTTATCCTCTACATCCACTCTCTCATTCATCTCAAACCACATACCACTACTATGATCCCCAAAATAGCCCTTTCTAGATTCTCCCCTACTCTACCCCTCCTTGCACCATCTGACACCTCTTTTACTAGAAAACAAGCCTTTCTAAACTCTTCCCTCTGACTCTTCCCCTCCACATCCCTTTTTACTCATCCCAAGCCTCCCACTACTGCTATGACCGTCCAAAAAACATATCTATATCCTTCACTCTTCTATCCCTCCACTATCCTTTATAATCAAAATAACAGACTAACATGTCCACTTCTCAAATTTCATATTTCACTATACTAATTCTCCACGAATCCTTTATGGGTTACAGAGTAGCGTGCTACTCACCCAAAAAAGAGCTTCAACACCTCATTAGGGGTAGCAAGCACTATATAAATGCAAACCTTTTTTCCCTCTTCTATCCCTCCGCTATCCTTCTCAATCCAAATAACTGACTAATACCCACCATTCAAATTACTTTCATATTTCACTATACTAATTCACCACTAATCCTTTATGGGTTTCGGAGTAGCGTGCTACTCACCAAAAAAAAAGCGCTTCAACACCCCATCAGGGGTAACAAGCGCTATATAAATGCAAACCTTTTTCCCTCTTCTATCCCTCCGCTATCCTTCTGAATACAAATAACGGACTAACCTATCCACCACTCAAATTACTTTCATATTTCACTATACTAATTCAACACTCATCCTTTATGGATTCCGGAGTAGCGTGCTACTCGCCGAAAAGGGGCTTCGACGCCTCGTCAGGGGTAGTAAGCGCTATAAAAATGCAATTACAATTAACAGCTTTGGATGCCTGATACCATGCATGTGTCACACGTAGGCACACTGATATTCCTACACACCCCCTTCCTGAGGATAGGCATGCAACTGCCAATTCCTTTTTTTTTTTAAAGGAACCAATTGTGTTTTTGGTCGGTGTATGAGAAGTTTGCAAGGGCACTTTGATGGGGGCAAACATCCTACAGACGACGAGTCACTGTAAAATTAATTTTATCATACTCTCAGGTCTTGCCTCTTGCCCATCCTCAATATGTGGGCAGATTCCAAAGCATTGAGAGGAGGAAAAGGCAGCAATGGTTTTTATATACAATTAAATAAATAGATATTTGATGCATTTGTACATTGTTTGTGATATCTATGGCCTTGAGACTACTTTTCTTCACACATAAGCTTACCCAAGGTCCCAGGCGACACTCATGTCCCCTTGTTACCTATAACCAAGATCTAGCTGAGGCATCATACTCTTTCCAGGATACTAGATGCCCTCTGAGTTTATGGAAATCAAGAATTTCCACTACTTTATACTCTGGTGACCCAGCTATTACAATTAGAGGAGGATTCGCCTTGTCTCTGTTGCTTTCGTTCACAAGCTTAGAGATGCGAACTACTGTGTGTATGTGCCATTTTGCTGGTAATTTTAGGAGCACTGCAGGATTCCCAACTATGCCAGTAATCTTAAAAGGACTCACAAATCACAGAAGGATATGGTAGGGACCATGTATAGATGTGAGGATAGCCAAACAGGATTGCTAGAAGGAGGGGATGTGTCACTGTCGAAGGCGATGCGTTGTTTCCAAAGTCGGGCAATGTCGTTGATGTGTTGATGTCAAGAAGCGATGTGCATCGGGCTGATGCATCAGACTGTTGGGTTGCGTCAGGGTCCAGGGACGGGCGTCACTGACGTCTGCAATGGGGTGTCCAGGGCCCGGGCAGCTGTGGTGATGCGAAGGCGCTGCATTGGCAAAGTCGGGCTGCGTTGTGAGTCGTGGTCGTTGCGTCGCACACTAGGCGAGCAGTGTCCGCGGCTCTGATACAGGCAGCGGTGATGAGTCAGGATCGCAGGGAAATGCACCAGTTCTGATCAATGCTTTACCGTTGATGCACTAGTTTCTTGGGTTGCAGCACCAAACACTCACTTCCAAGGGCCCAGGACTGGATTTGGCACCACCTGGCAGAGCAGGACTCATAGCAGAGGAGCCCAGAAGCTGGTAGCAAGATGCAGGTGAAGGCTTGGAGAACCTTCAGAAATGCAGGATGTAGAGAGTCAAGTCCAGTCCTCTCACTCCCAGGCAAGAAGCAGCAGGCCAACCCATCAAAGCAAACAGCAAAGTGGAAATCCCTCCTGGAAGCACAACAGCTCTTCGACCTAGTAGAATGTCCTCAATTCCAGGAGTGTTCTGAATATATGGTGTCAGAAGTCCAGAATTATACCCATTTTAGCCTTTGAAGTAGGGAGACTTAAAAAATAGGTTTTTATAGTGCACAAGACCTTGCCCTTTCCTGCCCTGGCTCCAGGCACACTACAGGGGGCATGCAACTC
This sequence comes from Calotriton arnoldi, assembly GCA_963921515.1. Classification (NCBI taxonomy): domain Eukaryota; kingdom Metazoa; phylum Chordata; class Amphibia; order Caudata; family Salamandridae; genus Calotriton; species Calotriton arnoldi. Next base: position 3,108,929 of record CAWUFW010000262.1, read on the forward strand.
TTTGTGTGGGGACAGACACAGCCCTATTCAGGTGCAAGTGTCAGCTCCTCCCTCTCACTCTAGCTCAGGAAGAACCATTAGCCTGGTGATAGGCCATTAGGATATGCAGGGTACACCTCAGCTCCCTTTGCGGGTAACTGTCTAGAGGGAATGCACAAAGCCCAGGTGCACCCAACCCAGGTGTGTATTTCAGAGACAGGCAGAGGCACAGAATGGTTAAAGTAAGAAAATGCCAACTGTCTAAACGTGGCATTTTCAGACCTGCAACTTAAAAAACAACTTTACGAAAAGATGTATTTTTAAATTATGAGTCCAGCGACACCAAATTTACTTTTTCTATCTTTTCCCAATTGGAAGTTACACTGCTAACCTATGGGAGTGATAGGTCTTGCTGTAGTGAAAAACAAATGTAGCCGTTTTTCTCTACCAGGACATGTAAAACTCAAAGGTACATGTCCTATCTTTTAAATACACTGCACTCTGCCCATGGGGCTCCCTAGGGCCTACCCTAGGGGTGACATATGTAAAAAAAGGGAACGTTTGGCAGGAGCTGCCACTTGTATTGTGAAGTGGTAAGGCAGGGAGGAGGGGGAACACACAAAAAAAACTGTATTATAAATAAAGAAAATAGCACTTACCTGCTCCGACTGCCGCCGCCTTGCTCCAGATCCTTGCGTCCCATCAAGGAACTGCTGCACACTGCGCAGACTTCCAGCTCCCAATCCCAGCCTCTGTGCGACGCTCAGACATAGACTGGGAGCCTGTGTTGGTTTCTCGACACAGCTGTACAACAGAGCTTAGGTGGAGAAATGCTAAGTACGCATGGTGGTTAGGCCGCCCCTCCTACCTGCTGCGGAGGCTGCAGCGTCAGTATGGGTGGCCACGCTCTACCTCGGCTCGCAGCCTGCAGAATGAAAAATAAAATGATAATAAAAATGTTTTATTATCATTTTATTTTTGTTTTTTTGCCTCTGGAGGGCGAGGCTCCTTCGCCATAACGGAGGAGCCACCGCTGAGGTTTGGGCCTGACAAGTAGTTGAACTTGCCAGGTCGAAATGGCAGTTTAAAACTGCACACACAGGGTCTGCAGTGGCAGGCGTAAGGCATGTTTAAAGGGCAACTAATGTGGGTGGCACAATCAGTGCTGCAGGCCGACTAGTAGCTTCGGATTTACAGGCCCTGTACAATTGTAGTGCACTGTACTAGGGACTTATCAGTAAATCAAATATGCCACTCATGAAGAAACCAAATGCCATAACATTTTAGACACAGAGCACATGCACTTTTGCACTGGATAGCAACGAAAAAGTGCACAGAGTCCTAAAGCCAGTAAAAACGAAGTTCAGCACACAGTCAAAAACAGGCGGTTAGAAGGCAAAAATTCAGGGGAAACCACGCCAAAAGATGCCAGGTCTAACAAGGATCATTCCATTTGTTCTGGGGACCAGACTTTCTGTGACGATCTGTAAACGTCTTATAGTCTGCTTTGGTTTTCTTAAGACTTTTAATGGCTTTTTGTTCAGTGCCTCTTATACTATTAGGAATACTCTCTACAGGAGGCATTGAGCATGGAGAAAAACCTTTTGGCAAAATACGAGGATGATACCCACATGAGCAAAAAAAATAGAGAAAGAAGAAAGCACTATAAAGGGAATTGTTATAATAAAACTCAGCTAGGGAAAACCATTGTTACCAGTGTTCTAGCTGGCCCATTAAGAAACAACTGAGATATTGTTCTAGGGCTTGATTAACTTTCTCCGTGGGACCATCTGTCTGAGGGTGGTAATTGGTGGAATGCAATTCGCATTGAGTGATTAATTCTTTCCAAAATGCAGAAAGAAACTGGGATCTTCTATCTGAAATGACTTCTGATAGCCCATGAAGACAAACAATCCCCTTCAGAAAAACGTGTCCTAATTCAAAGGGATAAGGTACCTTATTCAGCGGATTAAAATGAGCAGTCTTGGTCAGATAGTCCACTACAACTAGATTTATAGTATATTGTTCACAAATAGGGAGCACAATGGTGAAGCCCATTGAAATACAAGGCCTGGGTTGACTAAGTGTGGGTAAAGGTTGTAATAGACCTATGGGTTTATTGTGAGGTGCTTTTGCTCTGGCACGGGTGATACAATTGCTTTTTGTATTCCTTCATGTCTTGATCCATTCTTTCCCAACAAAAATGTTGTTTAAGAAGTCCATCTATCTTTCTACATCCTGCATGTCTTGTTATTGGAGTGCCATGACAATAGTAAATAGGAAATCGTTGGAAGTTCTTCTCAGGTGTATATATAGACAATTTGCATGCTATAAAAGACCATTCAATCCTTTCCTATTCAAGGGATTCTTCGTTATGTATTTCTGTTAGTTGAGAACAGCATGTTGATCTTTAAGTGCTGTCAGGAATTAGTGAGCATTCTTTTCTTCCAATAACTGAAGAGCTAAGACGGAAGTTGGTTCCACAGTGCTGTGCGTGTCTGTCACCACAGCTGGGTAGGAGGTCGCATCAGCGGGGTGACTATGGTGCAGGCGAAAAGTGTAGTCAGGAGAATGGGGAAACAAGGAGTGATATGGGGAAGAGGGGAGGTACGTCAGTCTTACGTTGTCTGGTGATTGGGGGGAGGGGGTGTCCGGTGAGATATCTGTGACGGGTGGCAGATCTGGATCTTTTGGGGGGCTCAGGTTCCGTATCTGGGAGGGCTACCAGCTGAGCTGGCACATCACCTCCGAAGTGCTCTAACAGGGCTTCCCACTGATGCATTACTAAAGCATGATGTAGTAGTGCAGTCATTTACAGACCGCAGATTTTCCACTGAAATGGCCACAAATTTTCCCACTAATGTTCAGTTTTACTGATAAAACTATATAACGCATAAAAAATGCTTGGAAATTGGGCTTCAGCAAAAATATTTATCATTTGCACATCACCAAGATCAGTTTTCTGATTTGTTTTCATTCTATAAAGATATTTTTACCACAAGCAATTTGTAAAAATGTCCTTTCATAACTACTGAAATATATTTTGAAATGTTTGTGCATTTCACTTATTAGTTATTAAAATGTTGTTTTTAAAAAGGCCTGACATTTTACATTCTTTCAGTTCACGATTGTCAGTTAGCTCACTTTACAAAATCTTCTAACTTCGCAGTCAGAGAAAGAACAGTAAATTTAAGAAGACAAACTGATTTTTGACCTCTGCCTCTGAATGCAGAGCAAATGTGACAAGATAAAAACAAGTTTTAAAGGCATCTATATTGTTCATTCACTTTGTGAGTGAACAGAACACCTGTTGTTTGTCAGCTCACCAGAACCGGCCAGAAAGCCATATAGATAGCTCACCCTGATTAATTCTGACTCGCCATAGCGAGTGGGCAAGTAGATTTCTCAAGGCCTGAGGGATGTATACATTGAAGGATTTCTTGTTGCCAATCAATGTGTGGATTATGTCAACGTAACCACAAAGTTCCTAACACAATAGGAAAAGAGGGCGAATCAGTGAAATCAAAAATTAAAGGATCTACATGTCCTATAATTACGTTTTCTTTTTTCCCCAAAAAATATCTCTAGAACTCAATGCTTTAACATTGATACTTCAAATAAGTAGATAGCCTCAGGATATCTAGTGGTGTGGTTCCCTACCACTAGGATGAACCTATTTTCTGAAGATGTGGGTGGATCTAGGGGACCAACAATACCTATCCCCATCCTCTAAAAGGGTGTCCCCGCCACTGGTAGTGGTACGAGGGTAGCTCTTGCCTCTTGTCTTGCCAGTGGCTTGGCAGACCACAAAGGAGCGGCAAACCTCCTTGACCTTCTCTGACATATAAGGCCAGTAGAAGAGGTTGACCAGCTTTTCCAAGGGCTTGGTCTGCCCCAGGTGCCCAGCCAAGAGAATATCATTGGCTAGGTTAAGTAGGAACTACCTGTACTGTTGAGGGACCATCAGTCTCCTAGATGCCCCTGGTTTGGGGTCCCTTGTTCACTATACAGAAGCCCCTCCTTCCAGTATACCTTATAGGTACCACTGGTATCCCCTTGTGCCCTTTTTAACAGCTAACTGTCGCAGGCCTTCTAGAGTGGGACAGGTTCTTTTTCCATTGCTCAGGTCTTCTCTAGAGGGACCCCCTGGTTCTTGGAGTTCTGTCAGATCTCACAAGTTTCCAAGAGTCAGTTATTCTCCAGTCACCAGGTCTTCCCCCTGAGGTTTAGACTCCTTCTGGGCCTGTGGACATTTGGAGGTTGGGCTGTCAGCCTTCCTGCCCCTCCTATTGGCTTTAGGGACCTGGTCCATAGTTCCAGGCTCCATCACCCGTGACTCTCTCTCAGGGCCTTCTGTGCTCTATTGGTGACACACACCCATTCAGGGAGGGCTAGCATCTCTACTTCTGCCCAAGCAGAGGTCTCTATGTCATTGCCCAGCAGACGCTCAACTGGGATAGCAGGTGGCACAGCCACCTTCGCTGGGCCAGTAACTCCTCCCTAATCAAAATCAACCACAGCTCTAGGGTGTGACTTTGTGACATTGTCAGCGCTGCCAATCTTGTGCACCTCCTAGAGTAGGATCTGGTCTGGGGAAACCAGTTTAGCCATGACCATGGTTATACTGGCACCTGTATCCCTCAAAGCCTTTACCTCCATCCCATTGATTTTGGCCACTGACTGTACTTCTCTATGCTAGGAGGGCAGTGGACCAAAGGTTCAATGTTCTCCCCGCCCAGGGACACTAAGGTAGCCTCAGTGTGAAACCTTAAAATCTGAATCTCTTGTTTTCTCATTCAGCTGTGCTTCATCTATGCTCACCTTTGACCTGTTTTTAGCCTGACTCTATCCTTGACACCACATCTGCATAAACATTAGGTCACGAATCTAAAGTTGAGATATTGTAGGCTGCGTAAACATGCAAAGTCAGCACAAAAGAACAGCTGATGTCTGCACTGTGGGTTTCGTGTGTGTTTTAAACAATGGTAAAGCCTTGAAAGTTTGTTCAGATAAGCTTATCTTGTTGTGCAGCCTCAAACGCGACAGTTACACAAGGCACCAAGGTTGTTGATTCTTACTGATTGTCTCATTTGTGTGTTCTTCCCAAAGCTCTATTTACCTCTGGGCGTTCCTAGTCTGTGATTTTCCCTATATAAACCCATGTAACCATCGTTCAGTGTGCTTTATCCTTGGGTATTTTGATGGCACTTGTCGGATGGAGACCCATTCATGAATGATTGAATAAACTATCCATGGTTTGCCTTCGCTCCAGTGTCAAGTCCTCCTCAATTTGATAAGAACCTGTGGCGAAGTGGTGATCCCTGCACCAGCAGGTTATTAATTAATCTGCTCCACAAATTGGCGCCCGAACGCGGGGCCCCATCAAAGGCTTGCAGTTGGACCAGGAGAGGAGATCGGTTCGGTAAGATGAACTTCACTGAGGGGCGCCCCACCTGAAGAGACTAGTGTTGCTCATGGTCCAAGGTGATTTTTCAGCTCTCCGACTCTGATCTTCCTGGCAGCTGCTGGCCTTGACTGGGGTCTTCGGTCTGTGATTTTCATAGGATCAGGGAGGATCGACAGGTGGGAGTCGAAGACTACGCATGAGGTAAATCTGTATTGAACCGGTTCATTTGTTCCTTTGGTTAGGATCTGTTTAATTTTTGCATTGACTTGGTATTTGTCTTGACTTGGTATTTGATTGGTAATCTGGTCGGAATTTGGTAATCCGTTCAGACTCTGTTTTGAATTTTGAAACCTAGGCTTTGTTTTGAGACTTGCTATTTGTTTTGACTAACATTTTTTCTTACAGGTAATGTGAGAATATTTTTTATTTCTCTCTGTTTATAAGTTTTTTTTATCTTATATAACATGCCTGTGTTTAGCACCCTTTGGAAGTTTTGTTGTTGCTGCTGCGATAAGCAGAGCATGTTGGAAGCAAGTCAGCCGGCGCCACCAGAAGGTACACCGAATTTTGAGATGTACATCAAATATGGTATTTGTCCCATCATGTATAATGCATTATGGAACAAATATACAAAAGGGGATCCCCAGTTACAATGGCCATTAGAGGGAACTATGGACCCTCACAAACTCGAGTATCTAGAGAAATGATTGTTTTTAAAGAAAGTTAGGCCGGCTATGTTTGACAGTTTGCATATGTGGAGGAAAGAAGTGAAGGAGCGGCAGCTCAAGGCAGAAAAGATACAAAGGAAACAGGAAAGGAAGACAGAGTATCAAAAGTATAAGGAATTGAAGGATAAGGAAGTTCAGGAGAAAAATGAATGTTTAGATAGAGAGCATAGATTATTAACATCTAAGGAATATATAGTTAGACCAACTGTAGCAGTTCAGGTCCACCAAGAAGATGTGGATTCAGATATTGATGGGTTGTTGATAGAACGACCCCCACCCCCATATGTACATTTAACACCTCTTCCCCCAGGACCACCGAATGTTGTTCCCCCTGTACCCCCAGTTCCACCTCCTTTGCCCGCGGTTGTCCAGCTCCCTATTTTCCAACCAGTACCGGTACATTCCTTACCCCCTCCAACCCAGGCCACTGCACCCCCACCCCAAGCCTCTGCGCCTTCACCTCAGTCCACTGCATTTGAAATGTCTAATGATTCTGTGCTTCCTGCATCTGTCCTGACTCCTCGAGTTCTTCGCTCTACTGTATCTCAATCACGTCAGGATGCGATAAGATTGATGGTATTAAATTGGTTGAGTGATTTAGAAATGGAGGTAGGAGAGATGATAGATCAGATACAAGATTTCTCTGAGGGCGAGCTTCTTTGTCTTATAAATAAGCTTTCTCATCAACTTATGGTTCAATGGGAGATGATTACAGGACGAAATGGCCCAGATGATTTTAGAGCTATTAATAGACAGTGTCAGATAGGAGCCTTCCCTGTAAGCAGAATTAACACTGCCATAGTAACAATAATTGGATATCGTGATGAACTCTCTTCCTCTCCCCGAATAAGACCTATGAGGGAAGCTGCGCCACAGTTCATTCCTGGAAGAGGGAATGCAGACAATGATGACCCAAATAGTGCTGATGCTAGAGCCCATTTTTTGTATAATTGGATATATACGCCCTGGAAAAGGACGGATGTACTCACTTTAAAAGCCTCCTTACCAGACATACGGAAAAATCCTAGAGGATTTTATGATGATGTACAGGCAGCCATTGATTCTTGTATTATGACCTTAGCAGATATTGATATGTTTTTGGTATGATCCTGCCCCCAGATATGTGGCGACTTACCCGGAAACAGGATCATGCCGTTGATTTGGGAGGAGATTGGACTGCCATAATAGCAGCCGATAGGGATAGGAAACCTGGTCAGAAACCTAGTCAGCTCATATTGGATCTGCCTGGTAACATACTTACTTATATAAAAACGATGGTTCCAGCTAGGAAAATAGACTGGGCACTCCTTACTGCTTGTAAACAAAAACAGGGAGAGGCCGTCCCTGATTTCTTTACTCGCTTTGAGGAAGTATTCCATGATTTTAGTGGACAAGATACATCTACACCTACGGGTGCACATTTATTTGTAGACCGATTCGTAGGGAATTTACTCCCAGAAATATCTGTTTGCTTAAAGAATTCAGAGAGCACATGGGCTTCAGTAACCCCGAAAGCTATATTAGATATGGCTCAGTATTATCAGAATCAGGTGACCGCTGAGCAAGAACGGAAAGAAGGAAAATTAAAAGAATTGAAAACTAAGGTAATGATGGTTCAGGCCTATGGACCTCAAGGTAGGGGCCGTGGTCAAAATTATGGTCAGAATTATAGACAACCACCTCCAGGAGGGCCACCGCATAGACAAACTCCACTAGGGCTAGATGAATGTGCTTATTGCAAGGAGAAGGGACATTGGCGTTCTGAATGTCCTGTTTTAGCTGCTGGTGGAAGAGGAAGGGGACAGGTGAACAGTAATCAAGGGACTTTAGCTCCCCGACAACAGCCACAGCAGGTTCAAGCTCCAGAGAGGAATAGGTCAGGAAATTATTTCGATCAAAGAAATAATCAATATTCTATGGAAAATTGGGAATCAGAAGAAACTGTGGGAACACATTTTGCCTAGGACAGCGTAGGACAAGAAGGACCAGTTGTGATACCTGTAGATCAGTCAGGGCCCTATGTAACAGCAACCATACTTGGGCAGGAACAAAGGTTTTTAGTGGATACAGGGGCAACACGTAGTGCGATATCTCAGAAACTGGTCCCTGGGACACCCTTGTCTGGCCAAGTGATCACATCGATAGGGTTTGATGGAACACCAACTCCTAGCCCTGTGTCCCAAAAACTACCTTTGCAGGTTGAGAATTTCATCACTACAGCCCCCTTTTTACTTCCTCCACATGCTCCAGATAATCTGATGGGACTTGATCTTTTGAAATATTTCCATGCTACTATACATTGTTCCCCATCTGGAGTACGTGTCATTTTTGGGGAAAAGACATTGCCTAAACAATATAATTTTTCTTTATGTTCGGATCTTGATTCTGTCCCTGCATGTGTTTGGGCTACTGCTGACACAGATGTGGGAAGAATGGACATTTCCCCAGTATACATACAGGTTCGGGAGGGTGCTTCCTTACCAAGGGTCCCGCAATATAAAATATCAAAAGAAGGTGAAGATGCATTGATTTCTATCATTGATGACATGATACGTACAGGAGTTGTTGAGAAAGTTTCCTCTAATGTATGCAATAGTCCCATTCTCCCCATTCTAAAACGGGGTGATGGAACAGGGGATAAGATTTACAGATTTGTGATTGACTTGAGAGAAGTCAATAAAATAGTTATCCCTCAATATCCTGTCGTCTCAGATATTACGACTTTGTTGACATTAATTCCATCTACAGCTACTGTATTCTCTGTCATTGACCTTAAGAATGCCTTCTTCTCTATTCCTATACATGAGGAGAGCCGATATCTTTTGGTTTCTCATTACGGGGCCGCTCATTCAGATTTTGTAGAGCTCCACAAGGCTATACAGAAAGTCCTAGCATTTATAGTCAGGCACTTAAACGACAGTTGGATGAACTTCTTTTGCCACCAGGAGTTACACTTGTGCAATATGTCGATGACATTCTGCTAGCCGCAGACACAGTTGAGCATTGTAAAGAAGCCACTCTCTCTCTATTGCATCATCTTGCTGTTAAGGGACATAAGGTCTCTAAGAATAAGCTACAATATTGTCAGTCTGAGGTCACTTATCTAGGTCACCTCTTGTCTAAGTAAGGCCGCACTCTGACCAAAGACAGGATTCAAACTATCCTAAAAATTCCTATTCCAAGTACTCAAAAAGAAGTCAGGGCACTTATTGGTATTACTTCCTACTGTAGACAGTGGATCCCCAACTTCTCACTAATTATCAAACCTCTTTTGTCCCTTGTTACTAAAGACACTCCCTCTCCTCTACCATGGACATTCGAATGTCAGGAAGCATATCAGCAGCTCCGTGCATCCCTTTGCTCTGCTCCAGTGTTAGGCACTCCGGACTATACAAAGCCTTTCATACTATATGTACACGAGAGAGAAGGATGTGCATTGTCAGTTTTGACACAACCATATGGTAATAAGCATCGTCCATGTGCTTATTTCTCAGCTGTATTAGACCCAGTAGCCAGAGGACTCCCAGGTTGTCTAAGAGCGGTTGCCGCCACAGCAATTTCTATACCCCAATCTGAGGGAATAGTGTTGAGTAATAAGCTTATGGTCATGGTACCACATTCCGTGGATGCACTTCTGAATCAGACTAAGACACAACACTTGACTAGCGCTATACTCACAGGATATGAACTTACACTTTTGGCACCTCATATCACACTCAAGAGATGTTTGACATTGAACCTAGCTACATTGCTACCTTTGCCAGCTGAACAAGTGCATGATTTGCATGATTGCATTTTCCTAACAGAAGAACAGACTAAGGGAAGAATAGATCTAAAGGATACACCTTTATTAGACCCTGAGGGAGAACTATGGGTGGATGGATCTTGTTTAAGACTGCCTGATGGCACCACCTCTGCATCTTATGCCATTACCACCCTGCAGACTGTGGTAGAAACAACCCGCATCCCACAAAAATCTGCCCAAGCAGCTGAACTCATTGCGCTTTTGAAGGCTCGTGAACTTAGTGAAGGATTAAGAGTGAATATTTATACAGATAGTCAGTATGCATTTGGTGTGGCACACAACAATGGCAAGCTCTGGAAGGAACAGGGATTCCTAACCTCCCATGGCTCTAAAATACAACATGGTGAGTTGGTAAATAATCTTCTTACTGCTTTGACATTGCCAAAGAGTGTAGCCATTATCAAATGTAGTGCCCACAAGAAAGTTACAGACAAGGTGGGACAAGGAAATGCTTTTGTTGACGAAGTTGCACGAGAGACTGCAAGTGCACTCGCAAGTAAAATGTATGTGTTACGATCCCAAGCTGAAAGATGGGAAAACCTGTATGCAGAAGTTAAGGACATACAGCAGTCAGCCACTGAACAGGAAAGGGCAGAATGGCAAAAGGAAGGAGAATTAGATGATGAGGGATGTTGGAGATCAAAAGACATGTTGAAATGGAAATTGCCCTATGCTTATGTATTACCTTTTGTGACTATGGCTCATGGACCTGCTCACGTTAGTGCCAAAAACATAATTTCCCAATTGAATCCAGTCTGGGATAGTCCGCTCATTCGGAAAACGGCTGAGCATGTAGTTAAAAATTGTATGATTTGCTTACAGCACAATCCTGGGAAGGGAATACCAACCCCTACTGTTGGATTTTCTCCGCCTCAAGTGCCTTTTGAAGCACTCCAGATGGACTACATCCAATTGGAGCGCTGTAACAACCTAAAATACGTACTAGTTGTGGTTTGTTCCTTTAGTAAGTGGGTGGAAGCCTATCCCACCAAAGATAACACAGCCTTGACAACAGCTAAAGTTCTGTTGAAAGAATTTTTCCCCGTTTTGGGGTTTGTAGAGTTTTATGGAGCGATAATGGCCCCCACTTCACTGGCCAGATAATAGAGTACCTAATGAAAGGTTTAGGGGTAAAGCAGAAGTTTCATGCTGCTAATTATCCCCAGGCAGCGGGTTTGGTAGAAAGATACAATGCCACCCTGAAACTCAAATTGGCAAAAATTCAAGCAACAACGGGCCTTAAATGGCCAGATGCTTTGCCACTCGCTTTGCTATCTGTTCGTTCCATTCCACACAGTAAGATTGGACTTTCTCCCTACGAGATAGTCTTTGGTAGGCCTATGAATGTATGGGGACCCCCAAGACCAAATATGATTAAAGAAATATAGTACCCTGTTTTGAGTGACTATCTTAGAAACTTGACTGAAAAATTGTTTCTGATTCATCAGCAGGTGCGTGAAGCTATTCCAGACAAATCAGAGGGTCCGGCCAATGGTCTCCAACCCGGTGATTTTGTGCTCCTTAAAAACTTCCAGCATGCTAAGAATCTGGAACCTCGTTGGAAGAACATTGAGCAAGTGCTGCTGGCAACCCGAACTGCTGTCCGCGTCACCAACAGACGCCACTGGATCCATGCAGGGCACTGCAAACGAATCCCAGCAACTGTTCTCCAGCCAGAAGGCAGAAACGATCTGAAGGATATCTTGCAGACTCAGAAAAGTGTTGCTCCTCTGAATGAAGATACTTTGTTTCCTGATCAAACTACGCCTTCAGTAACAAGGTACGATTTGCGACCAAGGAAGGGAAGGAGCAGATAGAGATACCGGAGGACCGATTTCAATTAGTGGAACGGTTCGGCTGCGACACGGTGGGATCACAGATTCGGCTGAACTAGGTTCAGAGGGGATTGTGATACGTGTTCAATGTTGCCTGGATCTCTCTCCGACCTGTGGTGTATCGATACCGAGAAGGAGCCATGCAGAGACTGGGATCTAAGTTGCAGTTGCGAAACAAAGACAAGCCTCTGTGTATGGTGACTCTGATCATACTCTTGATAATCTTGGCAGCAGTTTTTTGGACAATGGAGAAAGTGATTCCGGCTCGAAACCTATTGCCTGCTACTACTCCTGTCCCCACAGAACACTTTTATTACACTCTTCCCTATCATGAGAAAAAGCACCGGATGTCCTACCTCAATAACACTTTTATACAAATGCTACATCATACCCACAATGCTACGAACACTACCAACTGCTGGGTGTGTAGAATGATGCCAGCTCACCAGAAGAAGGGAGGAACGCCTTTTATCCCCTTGCCATTCTCACATAATGGCTCCTGTAGAGCCTGGTTCGCATTATTGTGGGCCTCTGAAATAAGTCACAAAGTTTTTGCTGATGTAGGTGGACTCAAGCCCAGCTCAACAGAGTGTGTTACCCCAATGAGGAAGGAGATCCCCAAGTCAAAGGAACTGTATGGGAAATGGAGGAGTATCGCAGAGGGAATTCCTCCACCAGATATGTCTTCCCCAACACCCGAACAGCTAAGGGTAATGAGCCTCCTATTATCGCTGTAACCAGAACCCGAGCAGAACTTTGTGTGAGCAGTATTGGCAGTATTCCTGTGGGAAAAAGTGACTGTACAACAGTACTAAACATTACTGGAACAAATAACAGTAGCTTCTTGTCCTCACACAATACTTACTTTATCTGTGGAAGCAAGGGTCACTATCATCTACCAGTCAGTTGGTCTGGCATCTGTTATGTGTCTTTCTTACTTCCGCCTGTGTTTTTAGCACCTACCTCTTATCACAAAGACCTGAAATTATTTAATGACATCTCTTTAAATAGATTCAAACGGACCATAAATAGTGATGAAGTAGATCAGACTGATACAGGCTTACAGCAATATGTAGATTTTAATTTGGGACTCTTCTTCTTCGTTGGTGCAGCCCTAAATAGTAGAAAAATTAGACGCCTAACCCGAGTAGTAGAAGCAGTAACTAATCAGACAGCAATGGCTCTAGGAAATATTACAGAAGAGCTCCAAATTACAAGAATTGTAACTCTTCAAAATAGGATGGTGCTTGATGTAGTGCTCGCTGATCGTGGTGGAGCATGCCGCATCATCGGTAGTAGCTGTTGTGTGTTCATACCTGACCACGCCCCTTCTGTCTATAACGCCATTTCAAAATTACATAAAATAGCTGCAGAAATACATCAAGACCAGGGAACATGGTCCTGGTCTGACTGGTTATGGGGACTTATCTCCACTTGGGGTTGGAAATTGTTAACGGGAATAGTAATCATAGGAGCCATCTTTCTCACTTGTTGCTGCTGCATTCAATGTGCCCCTATGATATGCACCACTTGTATAAATATCTGTAGTAGTATTAACCCTTCCCCAGTCAATGTTCATGAATTGAATAGAGAAATGATTATGCACACTGAGATCCATGTCCTAATGAATATTAATGTACATGATTAATACATATATCCCTTAGAATAGATTCAGCACAACTGAAAAGGAAGGACTGTGAAACCTTAAAATCTGAATCTCTCGTTTTCTCATTCAGCTGTGCTTCATCTATGCTCACCTTTGACCTGTTTTTAGCCTGACTCTATCCTTGACACCACATCTGCATAAACATTAGGTCACGAATCTAAAGTTGAGATATTGTAGGCTGCGTAAACATGCAAAGTCAGCACAAAAGAACAGCTGATGTCTGCACTGTGGGTTTCGTGTGTGTTTTAAACAATGGTAAAGCCTTACAGTTTGTTCAGATAAGCTTATCTTGTTTGTTGTGCAGCCTCAAAACGCTAGTTACACAAGGCACCAAGGTTGTTGATTCTTACCGATTGTCTCATTTGTGTGTTCTTCCCAAAGCTCTATTTACCTCTGGGCGTTCCTAGTCTGTGATTTTCCCTATATAAACCCATGTAACCATCGTTCAGTGTGCTTTATCCTTGGGTATCTTGATGGTACTTGTCGGATGGAGACCCATTCATGAATGATTGAATAAACTATCCATGGTTTGCCTTCGCTCCAGTGTCGAGTCCTCCTCAATTTGATAAGAACCCGTGGCGAAGTGGTGATCCCTGCACCAGCAGGTTATTAATTAATCTGCTCCACATCAGTGTACCCCTTGGGATCTCTAGGGCAACTTCCCATCCAATCCCTACACTAGCCAACCCTTTGGACTGCTCACCAGTGGGTACTTTTTTGGTGCACATTGCATCTCCCCTTTTGTGCCCTGGTTAGTTGCACACCCCTGCCTTCAAGGGGTCAAACTTCTTTGCTGGTACACCTTTCCCTTTCACTGGGGTGTGGCTTGGGACTCTACCCCCTTGGGCTGTTTTTTAAAACTTTTTGAGGTTATCTTTCTTTTTATCCTTTCCTCCCTCTTTCTCTTGAGAGGGGGGCTGACCCCTTTTCTTCTGGTCACCACTCGGGTTCATTTTAGGGGCCCGGGTTCGTACCCACTCATTAGCTATCTTGCCCAATTCCCTGGGTCTAGACTGCTTAGAGTTTACTAGATGCTGGTGCAACTTCTCTGAATGAAAATATGTTAAAATGTGCTCCTTAACCAGCAGATTGTAGAGCTCTTCATAGAGCTCTTCAAATGTATCCAATTTGTTGCCTTTAATCCATCCATCTATTGGTTTAACTGAGGTGTCAGCGAAGTCTACCCATGTCTTTGTGTCACCTTTCTCAAGGGATCTAAGCTTCGGCCTATACTCTTCAAGGGTTAACCTAAACAGCTTGACAGGGGCTGCCTTCATGTGGGTGTAGGATTCAGCTACCTCCTCCTCTAGTGTGAGCAGCCTATCTCTACCAACCTCTGGTACAAAATCCCACAGAAGTGTTCCCTAGTGTTGTGTTCACACCTTCCTAATCTTGAGAGCTCTCTCGTATGAGGCTAGCCATTTGTCAAGTCATCTCCTAGAACATAACTAGAGACAACCCCTTTGGGTACCCTTACACCAGGGTCACTCCCATCAGCACCTCCAGATCTGCTACCAGCATCTTCTCAGGGCTCCAAGCCCAGCCCAGCCTGGCCCTCCTTTCCTCTAGGGCCAACCTTCTTTCAACCAGAGCTATGGCCCTCTCCTCCAAGCCCAGGGCTGCCATGCTCTCCTGTATGGATCTCTGGCTGTGTTCAGAGCCAGGCAGGCTGTATGCCCTGGGACCATCCTGGCCCTCCAAGGAGGGGCATTGTTTCTGCCTCTTCCACTGACTCCACTCAACAGGCTGTGATTGTCCTCCCGCTCCTCTTCATCCCCAATAGCTTGGGGTAACTCCTTCCTCAGGCGTGGAGGTCCCCTGTGAATCCCCCCCCCTGGTTTCTCAGGGCCCTAATCAAAGCAGGATTCTTGGCTTTAGCTCCCATGATAATTTTTCTCTCCGTACAAAATGCCCTCAGATCATCCCTCTTATATGAGGACAGATTTGCTAAATCAAGCTCCATGTCTCCTTGTCGAAAAGTGGCTCCTGAGCTATGTTCAAAAACTTGTGGATAACTTTTTCCTCCTTTACATGAACTTGTAGGAAACTTTGCCAAACTTTTCAAAAACTCTTCTCCAGTCCTTGGGAAAAGTGTTTGAAACTTTTTAGAGACAGTACTCTGGAGCTCAACAAAGCCCACAGCAAATACTTTTTCAGAGCAAAAACTTCTTGTCCAACTATGCAGTTTCTCAGAGGTCTTAGTTTCAACAACTGTATGGGAATGATAAACATAGGTTCTGTATTCCATCGCTGGGCACCAATGTGAGGAAATGGTTGTTTTATATGGTGTGCAAATTCACCATGTAATACACTTACCAACCCCTTTAGGACCTTAGGTTTCGTCTGTCAAACCATCAGTTCAACCCTAGGTAGCTGTAGCACTGAGCAGCGAGGCTTACACAGAGGAACAAGTGTTAAGCATTTAAACAGCACCAAAACAATTGAAGAAATCGACATGACGGTCAAGAAATTCGACACCAATTTATGAAAATAAACTGCATTTTTATAGATATTTAGTCACTAGAACGAAAAAAATCCACCTGAGTTCCGGAGATATAGATTTTACAAGCAATAATAAATCAAAACAATTTCACTCAACTGCGAACATGCCTTGGCAAAGCCAACGAATTGGGCACGTAGAAACTTTTTCAAGGAAAACTTAGGTAACTGGCAATGCAGTCGCTTAGAAGTACTTGGAGCGCTCCGGCAGGGAGCTAGTCAGGGGGACCTGCAAGGTCCTCAAGAACGGTTACCTTCACAGGAGAAGCAGTGCGTTCCAGGCACTTTATCCTCGTTGCAATGGATTCCTATGAGTGCTCCTGATGCAAGGGATGAAGGATGCTGAATATGCTCTAAGAATGCTGTGGATGCGACATGGTCGACAGGGAATCCTCGGTCTACAAAGATGTGGAGGGGTTCCAGGTTGCAGGGTCGACGTCCCACGAAGTCGTCTCTGGTCTGGCTGAAGTCCAGTCGCCACTGGACTACCAGGGGCCCACTGTCGCAGTAACAGGCAATCATTCCTGGGTCGACAACTTTCCTTCGGAGGGTCCCATCAACTCTGCGACAGCACTCCCGGGCTCAGCAAACTTGGGTGCAACTCTGTGTGTTGTGTTGTGTCTTGGACCTTGGTGCTGCACAGCGGCATTGATAGCGGCTTGAAGACTTTGGGCTATCAACCTGCCCCAGCAGGCTTCCTCAGCTGTTGTGTCCATGTGCTGCAAACAGGAGGCTAGTCAGCTGGCCCTTGGAGTTCTCTTAGCTTGACTGTGCTCTGGAGACAGCTTCTTCCTAAGCAGGACTCTGGAGCCACAGTCCCTCTCTTTGCTAGTCACCAGGTGCAGCAAGTGCAGTCCTTGTTGGTGCAGCCTTTCTTTGCTGGTCCTTTGGTGCAGCAGGACAGCCCTTTCTTCGGTACTTCTTCCAAGTCAGTCGTGGTCTGGGTGCCAAAGGCGCCCCCTTTATGCTCAAAAAGTGCCCTCAGGGCAGGATGCAGATGGTAGCCAATGGGCTACCAGGTTCTCTCCCACCTGGTGACCGCTTCCTCTGGAGTGTGGCATCTGGCTATCCCAGGATGCACCATTCTGCCTACTTCCAAGATGGCGAGACCCCTCACTTGGTATACAGACTGTCCTAGCCTACCCCTGGGGTGTGGCTACCTCAGGGCTACACGCCCCTGGGGAACCTGGTTTGGCAACTTGTTGACCTTTTTTGCATCCTGTGCCAGCCTGCCTACCTCACCAATGGGCCAGCCCTCTCCCCTGGTGCTACTCAACTGTCCTTCAAAGGCAGCTTCACCTTTGAAGCCTGCCTTTTGCGGCTAACACCCAAGTGGCTTCCTGCAGGAGGGAGGTGCCACCTCCCTGGCCTGCAATCCCTCATTGTTTTGCTTCCGGAGAGTCACTTGACTGTCTCTCCAGGAGGGCAGAAAGTTGTCTCGTGGAGCAGGCTCCTTGTGTGCCCGGGAAGGCACAGGGGTTTTAAAAGCAACAAAGTGACAGCTTTGCTAAAGCTGCACACTGCAACAAGTTACATTAATTTCGAACTGCGGTACAAGTTGGGCTTAATGTAACGAGTTGTTTGATACTTTGGAGTGCCCACTTTGGTCGCACCATTCAGGAATAACACCAGTGAGGGGTCAGCATGTAACCCTGTACTCGCCAATTGAGCACCCAAGTCTTTCCACAGTAAAACAGTAGTTTTGCAGTGTTTTACTGCCAGGACATGTAAATTACACGTCCTGCCTGTATCATATGTTGCACGCTGTAGGCCTGCCAGATGGGTGACTTACACACATGTCCAGGGGAAGTGGTGGCTTTGCCATTGTTTCAAATGGCAAAGTCGGGCTAGCAGTGCAGGAGTGCTCTACCAGTCTGCAGTGGTGGCTGGGGGACTTGTTTTACTTGGGTCACCTTGCGGGTGGCACAATCAGTGCTGCAAGCAAATCCGGTACCCCTCTAACTTACATGCCCCTGGGTACCAGAGTGTCATTTACTCTCAGCTTACAGGTAAGTTAGCCATTTGCAATTGGGTTTGACATACACTTAGGGTCAGGGCACTGGCACTGAGGTATGGTTAGCAGGTCTCAGTACACTCTCAGAGTCGAAAAACCAGCAGCATTAGGTAAAAAACTTGGGGTTGACCATACAAAAGAGGCATTCCCTTACAACATAGAAATCTATGAAGTATATGGGCCTGGAAAATTGTCAGGATTACACTGGAATTCAGGCTAGAGACTCCGATGCTATGCCCACTCCTTCCCATTTCAGTCAAATAAACCTGTAATGAACTCCAGAATCTGAAGTGACTGTACAGAGGGGAAAAAAGGGATGGGAGGCAGAGAGAAAAGAAACACTCCATACGCGTTCCAGCCCGCTGACCTTGAAAGCACAGGCTGGTGGAAGGCATGCGGAAAGGACCCTTCATCTGCAATGGACTGAGTGGTAACTCCAGTGATGTTATTAAACAGGGTGCTATTAATTTAAATATACCTGTGTACACCAGGCTATAATATATTGTGACTATCAGTAGAATGGCTCACACCCAGATGACTAGGACACAATCCAGGAACCGAATACAAAGGTCTGCCTCCAATCGTAGAGACACAGAGAGCCAGAATAACTTGGAGCATTTGAAGAATTCTGGAAAGGAAGTACCTGTGTAAGGAAGTGTTAACCTGAGCTGTCCTAATCACTGTAGGGAACCAAAACAAAAAAGGAGAAGGGAACACAAACAGAGCAAGCTATGCGACTGGAATACAGAACCCCTCAACTGCTATTGCCAGGCAAAGTGTAATACTGTGACTAATGTTTAAATCTTCCTAACTCTTACTGACCTGGAAGAGTCTGGAACATTACAACTCCTTCCAGAAAGTTCCAAAATGTTCTGGCTCTTCCTACCTTACAGTGAAAGTGCTGATCTGTGTTACCCTGTGACTCGACCCACCTTCGCCTCCCCAGCCGCCATTGGGCTATCTGTCACAGTGCAGAAGGCCGACGCACAACAAGCTTGTATCGTGGAATCTGAGAAATGTGACCACGTCCATGGGAATTGGAAAACGATTGCTCTACGGCACAAATGCTAGGATTTCTGGCACTCTGGTCCACTTTTTAATGGCAAATTTAGAAACTCCACTTCCTTTACAGAGACACTGAACAGATTTTTCATGCCTAGTGTTTTCACCCAGTCTTCATAGCATCTTACAAAATTACTATATGGTGCCACTTTGGATTTAACCAATTCACTTATTATTCTTGCTGCAATACTATCCAATGGGGCAGGTAAGAACTTGTTGGAGTGCTCTTGCACAACTTGATACAAATTTCACTTCTAAAGGAGTATCCTTTAATGGAGTCTTTGCTCTCAATCCTACCATACAGTGCAAGGCCTTCCCTGCTATTAATTCAGATTCTTCCTTTTGAGAGGGAAACCAGGTCTGGCGTCCATTGTAACCATGCCATTGTAGGCACAAAGACCCACTGCCAAATGTGTTAAAATGTAGTAGGCCATTGGCTAACGTCAATGTAGATACTCTTTTTTTGTTCATGGAATAGATGCCATTCTATTGTTCCCTCCCTCCACCCAAAGGAGATCCCCTAAGTTTGGGGGTGGTGGCTTGGAAAGTTAAGTCTGAGTAGATAGAGGAGGGCCAAGAACCAAAGTGCTGGGCCAAGGTTGGAGCAACTAGGATGGCCAAGCAACCTGGGCTTTCTTTATGATCTTCTACAAGACCTTCGGGATCAAAGGAGTCAGAGGAAAGGTATATACTCCTTCCCAAATCAGGTTGCCTCCTTGGGAGCCCGACTCATTGCTCTACAGAAGGCAAACTGGTTACATTCGAAATGTAGACAGGTGGCACCAGTGTTAATGGCTGGGCATTCTCAAACCTTTAAGATCTGATCAAGGACTTCTTGTTGAATTTCCCATTCTTGTGGAGAGTGGCGGTGCCAGCTCTGCCTCTCTGCCCTCTGGCACTCAATTCCTGCAATACAGGAGATCACCAGTGACATGCTCTGGCCAATCGCCCACTCAGGAAGTGTATGCTCTCTTGCTTAAGAATACAGAACAGGGCCAAGTGTTGCCCGTCTGCGCCATCAGCACTCTGGATCTCACCACTGGAAGGACGGCCCTCATGATTAGGAAGATCAAATTCAACTCCATCTTGGTTAGGAGGAGGAACATTTCTGAACTATTCTACAAGGCAGGGATAGAGAGTTTCTCACAGGGAGCTCCTTCCCCATAGTCAGCAGTCACCTGTGCGGAGTAGTTGGGTGGAACAAAGGAATATAAGGACTCACACCAGCTTGGAATAGTAGTCCAGCAGCTGCTCTTAGGGATCCAACAAGTGGAGCTGCAGGGAAAACATGTGAAGCCTCACAGAGAAAAATACTCTGCAGGAATCCAGTAGTCTAAGAAACATCTGATTCAAGCAGACTGAAATGTTGTTCTTGGTGAAGTGGTTCACAGTCTGACTGATGGACAGTACCCTCTCTGGAAAATAGAGGGCTTTTGCAAGACTCCAGTCCAGTACTGGTTCAACAAACTGAATCGTCTTTGAGACCATCAGCAAAGATTTTCTGTAGTTCACAGTTAAACCAAGATCGAACAGTGCCTGGAGTATGCTGCTTCCCTTGAGGATGCTCTGGCAAGAGTGGTACTTGTAGGGGTTGAAATGGTACATCTGCAGACGCAATAAGGCAACATGCAGAATCATGGTTAACCTGGAAGACCTGCAGGAAAACCAGACACAACATTGGGTACTGTTAGTGTTGGCTTCGCCCTGATGCATGTGAAAGTAAACATCCTGTATTTTGTACAGCTGCCACGGCCTCAACCAAAGTCAACATCTTTAACTTCTGCAAGGGTAGAAACTGCTTCAGACCCTGCAGGCCTTGAATGAGACAGTGTTTTGCACCCTTTGTCCTTAAAAGTTGATACTGGGAGAAAACGTCCTGCTGCCTTATCAAGGGCAGGACTGGCCCCATCACTCTTAAAAGGAGGGGCTTCTCTGCCTGCTGCACAAGCTCTCGGTTGATGAATCTTGCAAAGGTGGCCTGGAGGGAAGTAGCTGAGAATTGCTGGAACACAACATCTCTGAACCACCACGAGAACCCACCCATCATCGATAATCTGGATGCAGGGGTGGTAGTGGAGAGTGCGCCTTTCCCCTAGTAGAGGAAGCCCACCGTAGGTATTCATACTGCTCGATGGGGCAACCCTCCCTAATTACTGGTGCAAACTGAAAGATGGCCTCGTAACTCGTGCCTGAGGTGGTGGGGGTGCCAGAGGTTTAATGTCACAGAGAGACTTAATTAATCCAATGAACTGAGCCCAGCAGCCACCAGCCTCCGATGCAAGACAGGGTTTGGTCGCCAAAGGTCTCTGAGTTCCCGGGCACTAGGTCCTTTGTCCCATGACGTGACAACTGGGTACAGATGAAACTGCTTTTCTGTACTGTGAGAAAACTGAAGTGCAAAGCAAGTCCATCGCCGTTCTCTGGGTTACTCAAAACACTCTGGTGGGAGAGGTAAAGTCCCTGGCTAGGAATTATATAAATTTCATAACATAGGTAAATCTCAAATCAATAACCAAGAAAACAATAAGCAAGAAAACTGTACCCACAAAAATGTGCGAGGAGGTGTGACTTTTAGAAGGAGGTGGAGCTTGGGAAGGGATATTGGGAAAGGGGCTCTTGCTGGGAAAAACAAATAGAAACCAACAAAATAAAAGGCGTTAATGTGTTTCTATGTATTCACATAGCTTCCTCTGGGTAGAGTGCTTCAACATCTCTGCGGCAGGAAGTGTACTCATTGCCACGTTCATTGGCTGACCCTAAGATCACCTATGTATTCCTCGTCTCCATTAGCCGGGTCTGGTGGTTTAGTAGACTAATGCGTCCACTGTAGGGGCCTGGGTTTGACCTCATGGTCACAGGTTCAAATTTTGGTGAGTCCACTCAGCCTTTCATCCTTCTGGGGTCGATAAAATGAGTTCCTTTGAGTTGGGTAACAATAAACATCTGTCCATAAGAAAGGAAGGTGCACTCTGATAGGCGTCAAACAGGAAACACACTTGTAGTCCAAAAAGGTTCTTCTTTTTATTCAAGGTTGTTTAATTAAAACCGGCACACAGCCAACGCGTTTCGTTCCCTAGTGCCACGGGAACTTCGTCAGGGCTTACTAGAAATATCAGAAAATTTCTGGAAAAATCACACTGTTTCAATTTCGGTCCTTGGGGGTGTGCATGAACACCAATACGAGTGATTCAATTCAATCGGTCCATGTAGTTCTGGATAATAAATCAGTCGCCAAAGAATATATTCACATCAATTCAAGCAATGGCTCTCAACAATCCAAGAGAGCAGGTAGTTCACAAATGCATTTACGTCGTCGCGAGCCACCATGCTGCCCGGCATCTGTCTGCCGTCGCTGAGATACTGACAGCGGGCTCTATCTGCACCCATGTACCATGACATTTGTGAACTACTGTTTTAAACTGCTGTGATCTACCATGAAAGCCGTTTTCCCTTTATTAAGATAGTTTTTTGGAATTTACTTCAGAATTTATGCAAACCTGCTCTCTTGGATATATCCATCTACCAACTCTTTGCACTCCGATGAAACAGGACTAGGTGCCAGGTCACAGACCTTTTACAAGCCAGGGCAGGGTTTCAGTCTCAGTGTTATTATCCTTCACAAAAGAACCAACCACGGATACAGCTTCTTTGCACAAAGCACAGGGCATATATTCTCCACAGCAGGACAGACAAACTCAAACTATACGCAAAACCCTCTGTTCCTTTAGTTACCGGAGCGCTGGGCCGCAGTGCAGGAAGTCACTCACTGGAAGTGCGATGTTGGTAGAGCGGCCACTAGGTGGCGCTTCAGCCACCACTCCTCCTCCTAGGCTACAGCAACTCACTTTCTGCCACAGGCGGCCTCATGCTCGCAAGCGAATGCTGAGCTTCAGCTGCCGGGTTTTGCACATTTGAGGCAGCTTTCTCTGTCACAGGTGAGGTGCACCAAATTGTTACTAGGTGGTATGGCAGCTACGTGTACATCCCTGCAACTCTCACGTCGCTGCCTCCGCTTTAAATAAGGGTCCCAGTCCGGCCACCCCAGCGCCGCCTACCAGACACAAATGAAGGTAGGAGGGGGGTTGATTGACTGAGGGTGCGGCGTGAATTATCTCCCCCGCCGACAAGGCATTGCAGGTGAGCAACCGGAACGGCACTCGGTCTGGGGCAGAGTAAGGCAGGGGCCCCGTCATACCTCAATGAACTCGTCCCCCGCTGCCTTCAGCCTCCCAGTGTTCCCTTCTGCACACAATCATGTAGAAGTCGGCCGCAGCAGCCACAGCGAGGAACCGGAGAGTCCCAGCCACCACCCTCACTAACAGGGAAACAGTTCACTCAGCCTGGGGCGATGCAACCACCCCACAGCGGCAAGATACAGCAGTGTGTGCTTTCAACTTGTGAGGCTGTCTCATTTGCCTCCTCCTCTGTTCCGCATGTACCTATGATGCAGCACGGCTGGCTCGTAGCGTTCCTCCTTGCAGGCTGTATGCAGGACGCTACACCAGTGCTGGAGATACAGGTGTGGGCAAAGCAGCATTGATTCGGGTCACAGATAGGATACAGGCAGTGACGGCAGGTGGGCCACAATTGCTTCAGCGCCGCCCGTTGTGTGAATTCATTCAGTGTAGGGGTGGCCTCTGTCCTCCCCTTGCTCACAGGACGCCGCAGTCAATGACCAGTAACAGTCTCATATCTGCCAGTGGCTCGTGCCCACCTTTGCATTGCGTGCCGGCCTCACTGTCTTGCACGCGCCCTGTAGGCGAGCCACTTATCTCCACACGCCGGAGCAGACAGTAGCGCGTCTGCGTTCCTTCGATGGGGCAAGACAGGAAGTAAAACCCGGTCACACGCAGACCGTCGCAGGCAGCACAGCGGAAGCACAGCGGAAGCACGGGCAAGAAAAAGCCGGGCCACGTGCCCCCCAGGAGGAATGTTGGAGGCCCGTTCAGCAGGCACACGGGGCCAGACCCGCTTTGTCACCAATGTTGAATCCTTGGGCTCTAGGTCCACATGCCGTGGAAATAGACAGACACCAACACCGTGATTGTAGTTGCTAGTAATGGCCACGAGCACGTGCACTCGGGCTCCTTTACTGGCAGGGCACCTAATTGGTGACACCTGTGTTGGATGGGTGTGGGGTGAGTGTATGGGCCAGCCCTCGAGGGAGTGGCTAGCGAAACATTCAACTGTGTCCAACAGGACACAACAATGCGTACCCTATATGTGGGCCAGATTCTTCTTATACATGAAGCAACATTATAGTTGATTAAATCAAACATGAGAGGTTTTTTATACAGCACACAGTGTATTTGAAGGTGCTCCCACATGCAATAATAAAGAAAACCAAGGCTCCGTGAAATACAATATTTGCGCAGGATGGCACAATTTGGTGTAGCCGGGAAGCCGGCAGTGAGCCTAGGTTTTCCGGATTCACATTGTGCATTTTGGCCATTTGACAGTTATCTCCTTCCCTCTCTTTATTACATCAAAGGTTGGTGCTTCAGCTTTTATTTTCGGCGCATGTGGTTGGAGCGTGGGTGGCAGACAGAAGCCGCATGAAAGCTCGGCTCGCTTTGGGCTCGAGGGTCCAAGAGGACCTCGAGCTCAGCCAGAGTGAAGCATCTGGCTCGAGCCCTAAAGCCTTGTATAGCACTTCCTGAAGGCCTCAAAGTCAAGGTGGTGTGGAGATCTCCATATAGTCTTGCCTTGGGCAATGGTTGGTGAATTCATTATGGAGTATGCATTACCTTGGGTACTGGTGTAGATTTAACCATCCTCCCCCAGAACTGCCTTGATAACCAGTGCTTTAAATGGCCTGATACTCACACGTACTGAGCACCTGCATGTTCGTAGTTTGGAGGGGAGTATAGTACGTCTCAGCTCTACGGCAATGCATTTAATAGCATATTACCTGCACTTCTCAGTAGCTAACAGGTTCTCTGCAATCGTGAGTGCTTGCACTCTTGTTCCATGTCCACCAAGCACTACTCTTAACACCAAGGAGTGGTGTGTGTCTAAGGTGGGGACGGGGTTAACCAGGCGCTTGTCCTAATGGGAGAGTGGTAAGAGTCTGGGGTGACAACGGTACTTCTGAGGTGGGCAAGTGCCAAACACACCCAGTCCAGCCAAGTATCACGCATCAGGCGTTAGACTAACGCATTTCAGTGTGGTGCTCCGCATCACCACACTGAAATGCATTGTCACGCATAATGCATGGTTTCAGCTGTCACAGAAACGCGCTGCAAACAAGTGTGTGTGACAGTCTGGCAGTGTGCGCCTATGGCCTGCGGGGGCTGCTCCTGCAGGCCTGGGGTGCTTCCAGCAGCTGAGCAGGCTCCCAGTCAGTGCTGCTACAATGTATGTTTGCATTCTGAATCCCGCGTCGCTGGCTCTGAGTCACTACAGCCTGACGTCATGTCCCGGCCAGGCAGTGCCCAATACGAGCTACTACATAGACTTCCGGAGCCTGCCCAGTCAGGCTGTGTGTTTCCCTGGCTGTGGCACCGCGGGGCGTGATGTCACGTCCTGCCGCCTGCCAGAGCGCAGGAAGTATTTGGAAGAGGACGATTGACCGGCTGCTAACTGGTTTGCGGCCTGCGCGGTCCATGGCAATCATGGTGCTCGGCTGGCAAGTTCGAGGCTGCAGTGCTGCTCGCACCTGCCTGGCCGGGCCACCCGAGCTGTTGCCGGCCCCGGGGGCTAAATTATTATATCTTTGGCCGCCTCCCGGCACCGGTGAATTATTTCCTTGCCGAGGGAGAAAGTGGTGCAGCCAGTGACCGGGTCGTCACACCGTCATGGAGGGACTGGTTTGCACCAGCCGACGCAGGAGGAGTTAGAGGTCGGACAGCTGGCTGCAGCCTGTACAGTTGCGGGGACCGGGTCACTGGCGCCGGCAGCAAGCTTGAGCTGCCTTGCATTCAGAGCCCCAACGCGCCAGTCACACTGCCTTCTGGCTCTCAGATCAGAACACAGTGAGACAGTAAGTGTAATAACCACTCAGCCACCACAGTCACTTTCAATCCGTGTATAACAATTATCAAATTAAATTTGGGAGAGCGCATGATCTCGTAATCTATGGAAGTTGATCCAGGGCCACACAGAACTTAAGCCATCAGCCATACCCCAGAGACCCCATGAAGAGTACCGTAACGCCCAACATCTAGACTACAGAATAAGTGGGCGACACAGCAAGTCGGGGCATCACTGACTGCGGTGGAAAGGTCCTTTAACCCCTTCGGTGCGCGGCCGATTTTCGCCCTGTGCGGGGCATTTCATTGAGTGGGCGGGTTCATGACGAGCTCAGCTCGTCATGCGCACACGAGCACTGCGCAGCATGACGAGCTGAGCTCGTCATGAGCATAGAAGGGGTTAATTCTGCAGATCATGTTTTGGGTTACAACAGAGCTGGCTGTCCCTTTCACCCTTCTCTGAGGTTTAGTGACTGAGCACCATTGAGTTGGATAAGATGGCCTACTACACCGGGTCCCCAGCCTCTCCCCAGGTTACACCGGCCAGATTAATTAGTTGACACATCAAAAACTTTTGACTCATCTCAGCACATAAACGGCCTGTGTGGGGGGTGTTACAGATGTTTCGCTTTCCTCTCCTAGCCAAGCACACAGCACTGTTTGTGTGACACACAGCTGATGAGGGGAGTCGAGGACCAGAGTCTGCAGCTGTGGTGCACCTCTTCACAAGCTCTTTAACCTAAATAAACTGGCAATTTGGCATTCATTTATCCGTAGGAGAACCTCCTGTGAAGTTAGTGCTCTTCCATTACTGGTGTTTTGCAGCAGTTTGAAGATGATCTTAGAGTTTCTCCTTGCTCAAATGGGTGTAATTTCTGATATTTGTATGTTTCCCTCGTCTTCATTGCTTGATTTTGCTTGCGAGAAAGTGTCACTCATAATCATTGAATGTCACTTATTATTACACTAAAATTAAGACAATGCCACACATAATCAGAGACCTTGGCAGCTATGCATACCCAGAACCACTCCAGACACACTTCTATTGTACCCTGTGGCCAGACGCCGCCATTGTCTCTCACAGACACACAGCCAACAGCAGAGGTCACGCAGTATCCCCAGAATGCACCACGAGCTGATCTGCATGCAGCCGGGGACGCCATTGCCCAATTTCCGCGCGTTCCACCACGTCCGACAGAGAATCGTGCAGTCTCTTTTCCAATTTCCTGGCCCCCTCGTGCAGTTCGGCGCCAAGGCTCAGATCTGCCCGACAAATCTTGCTGAAATGAGCAAACAGGCAGCCAGGCCCGCCGAATCCATCTCTTTGCACCTCAATTAGGCGGCGCTGAGCTGCGGCGCACCCAGCCCGGTGCCAGGGCCCGCGCCCGGCTCGTTAATACCTGTCAGGCGGCCTCCGTCCCTCGGCCGCTTCCCCCGTCCAACACCAAAGGTAACTGCAAATTGAAGCTCGATCGATCCATTGCGTCCCAGCGAGGGCTGAACTGCCTCCCATCCGTCATCGGGCCTGCGTAAGGGCGCCCCTGGGACCGCGGTCCTTTGTCCTGGAAAGGCGTTCATCGCTAATAATGAAATATATAGTAATAATAAATATAAAATAGATGCAGGCGGGACACACCGCGTTCGGAATGACTTACCCACAAGTGGGGACGCGGAAGGAGATGCGTCCTTCGGCTCGCGGATGATTCCGAAGTTTGTCCCTCATCAGAGGTTTTTGTATTAACGTTAGCAGGAAATAAATTAAAGAAAACTAAAAACGACGGAAAAAAGACAACTGAGGCATCCGAATATAACAATTTCGTTAATTACACTTTAAACAAAAAAATTACAAATAACATTACGACCACGGAAGTGGAACATCCCCTTTAATTCTTATTCACATGTTTCTATCAACGGCATTATGTGAAATAAAGGATCCAAAAAAGAACAGTTAAAACAACAAAAAGGAAAAATTCGTTTTTCATTTTTGGCATACAATAATAAAACACAAATAACAGAGTCATTCAGTTATTCTTTCTGCTTACTTCAAACTATGTTTTTAATAACGTTGAGATGTTTAAAAAGTTGCTCAAAATTTTAAAAGTGAGGAACGTATCTAAAATGGTCGCAATCTACACAGGTATACTGAATTCTATTACAGGACCGGAGGCTTCGGATTATGCTTTCTCTTTTTTTACTGTAAAATTTCAGCAGCCAAAAACAACGTTCAATACACACAAAAAACATTTCCCATAATGCCATGGTATATAACACCAATCACAATGTCTCTATCCCTATAACTAGGAACTTTCACGTGACCACATCCTCTTTCTTTGCTGCTCGCAGCCGAGTTAAGTGCTTTTCCCTGTTTCATACATTTGTATACTGCTGTTTTAAATGTTTCTGCTAACCGAGTTGTACCACTCTACGAGCGTCATGTATTGTTATTCATGCATATGATACCTGGTGATTGCCTTATGATGTGCTATTTCGTTTCCTGGCATTCAGCGGGCGTGGACCGCTGAATTAAACGGGTTGCGAGCGCCTGCTCCTGCAGCTGTCACCGTTACCCTCTTGCCAAGTGTGCAGGTCTTCTTTCACCTGACTCGAGAGGAAGCTGCCGCAGCGTACCAGCACAAGTCGGCGTCCTCTCGAGCCGGGCGCTATTTCCCCGGCAAAACTCTAACGCAGCCCCTCCACTGATCGGGCCTGTGTACGCGCTCAGCGCGTACAGTGCGAGCGGGCGCACATAGCCCAATTGGGCTACTCTCGGGCTGCGCAACACCCTCAACTAGTTTCTCCTCCTGGTTCCGCGTTCTTTTAACGCGGAACGCTACGCAGTTATTAACTCTCCCTGTGTGGCCCCTACACCTGCCCAGGTTGGAAAACAGGTGCTAGCCCTAAGCCGAGTGCAGGCTTTTGGATAATTTAGCTCTCTTTACGCCCCTGGGGCTGCACTAATAACTGTACCAGTGGGCTGAGGAGCACAGTAATATTGTAATACCTAGATATATATTGTGCACAAGGGTTGCTCCCCCTAATTGATTCTTTGAATTGACTTGGCCAAGTGACAAATTAAATAATTATCCCCAGGGTGGAGGAGTGGGCTACCTTTGAGGAGGACGAGTATGGATATTATGAGGAGCAGCAGGGCCCCTATTTGGAAGATAAATTAGTAGATGCTTTGGATGCTTCGGTGCAACAGTCTGTAAATAGGGCCATCGAGTCAGCCGTTCCCCAGACTGTCAACCAGGCATTGGCGGCCGCCCTTAAGCCAATAACAGCGCAATTAGAAAGTTTCGCAAAGCGCCATAGTTTACAAGCCCCAGATGGTTCTGGATCAGTGCTGGGCTCCTCTGAGGGAGCTCCTAAACCCAAAGCCAAGTCATCTACATGGCCTCATTCACAGGCCTTAGCCAAGCTTACTCAAACTGCTCCAGGGGATCACGAATACTCCGCCCCTCCCACCCCAGCAGGTGGATGCCCATCTAACAAGAGGGCCGCAGATACGGACACCAATACCGACACTGATTCCTGAACTCACACCTCCCCTCCAAAGAAAAAGAAGGTGCATCTCAATCAGCCTTCCCAATCTAATTATCAAGATTCTAATCCTTTCGATTTTAATCCTCAGACTGGGCCCCTCCTCCCGAGGTGGCTGATTACCTTCACCAGAATTTACCAAACCACTTCGATAAAGAGGTCTGTAATAGACTGCGATCTGAATGCCCACGTCCAGATGTCCCGGACAAGGTGGCTGAGACCCCAGACATCAATCCAAACATGCTAGCATTCCTTAAAAAGTTTGCCAAGGACCCTAAGAAGGGCATCTACCACGCCTGGCGCGGCTGTCAGGACAAGCTCTTGGACATAACCGCCCCCCTAGCAAAAATTCTGGAAATGGCCCTCGTATCCAAAGACACAGGCTCCCCTGTGGACCCCGACATTCTCGCCGGCTGGACCATATCTGCGGAGCGGCACAAATCTCTCCTCATGAGGATGGACTCGAACCTCACCAGGCTTGCCTACGCGGAAGCGGGTCCCTTGGCAGACTGCCTCCTTTTTGGAGACAGATTTGTCAAGGATGTGTCAAAGTATGTAGGCACCTTCACTTCCCTCGACAAAGCCCAAACAAATATTAGGAGGGTGTTCCAAAATGGCCTTTTTGCCAGGGCCGGGCGAGGTAGGGGCTGCTCGCCAGGCCGACAATACTACCAAGGCCCCCTAGAGGCGGCTACGGCCGCGGTAGAGGAGACAGGCAGGATAACACTAGGGGCAGCACCTTCTTCGCTACAAGAAGATTCTCTAATCGTCGCTTCCATCGGGGCAGACAGAGAGGTTTTCAACCCCAGATTTCTTCAGGTAAGAGTTCTAGATTCTTCCTTTTTTCCTCTGGAGCGTCGTGTCCGCCACTTCTTACACAACTGGGCAGCCCTTACACAAGATGTGTGGGTTCTACAAACCATTCAGAGCTTCCACATAGAATTTTATCAGACCCCAGTACAAGATTTTCCTCCGCATCAAATGTTTTTTTCCCAACAAGACAGCAATTTTATAGATACATAAATAGGAGACCTTCTGCAGAAAAACGCGGTAGCTTTTTTGCGACAACAGCCCCAAAGGTTTCTGCAGCAACGTCTTCCTGGTACAGAAGAGAGGAGGAGGACACAGGTTAGTCCTCAATCTGAAAGAATTGAACCAGTTTGTCAGTTACAAACATTTCAAGATGGAGGGCATCCATCTACTGATGGATTTGTTGAGGGAACAAGTTTGGATGGTCCGCTTGGATCTCAAGGATGTATATTTGATGGTGCCTATCTTTCCTCCTCACCAGCGATTCCTGCAATTTCGGTGGAAGGACAGATGGCTGCAATATTTGGCCCTTCCTTTCAGGCTTTCCTCTGCGCCTTGGTGGTTCACTAAGTTGATGAAACCAGTAGTGGCCCATCTCAGAGAGCAGGGTATACTTCTGATAATCTATCTAGACGACATTCTCATCATGGCCACGTCCCCCTCTCTGGTGACTCTCCACCTACAGATGATAGTGCCTCTTTTACAAGATCTGGGGTTTTTCATCAATTCCTCCAAGTCAGTTCTAATCCCAAACTAGTCCATAGAATTCCTGGGATTTGTAATCAACTCCCAGACGGCACAGTTACAATAGCCGAAATCGAAAGTAAGAGTTGAAGAAGGAATTAAAAGTGGACTTATCCAAACAAGTCATGTCTTTACGAGCGATAGCCCGCCTAGTAGGTCTCCTGGGCTTCATCGATTCAAGCCATTTTCCCAGGCCCCCTTCATTATCGGGCCCTACAACGCCTCAAAATATGTCACTTTCAGAAAGGGTTGTCCTACTCGGACCTGGTTCCTCTGACGGAGGACGTAAGAGGAGCTTCGGTGGTGGCTAGCCCACATAGATTCCTGGAATGGCAAGGCGATATTCGGGTCTCTCCCGGAGATAGTGATAGAATCCGATGCCAGACGTTCGGGTTGGGGAGCCTGTTGCAGCGAGGTATCCACAGGGGGCAGATGGTCCCTCCAGGAGTTGTCCCTTCACATCAACTGCCTGGAGCTCCTGGCTGGATCATTTGCGATTCGGACCCTCTCCCCCAAGTCGGTATCTTGTTGCATCCTTCTTCGGATGGACAATATATCAGCAGTGCAATACATCAACAAGTTGAGGGGTACGAAATCTCCGATGTTGGTGGAGATAGCCAAGGACTTCTGGCATTATTGCCTATCTCATCAGATTTCAGTAATAGCAGAGTACTTACCCAGTCAATCCAACACAGTGGCAGACTGGAATTCCCGCCATCTGAAAGATTACAGTGACTGGCAGCTTCACCTATCCTTATTTCAGATGATTCACTCAATTTGGGGTCCATGCACGATAGACCTATTTGCCTCTAGGCTCAATCGCCAACTGGAGATTTTCTTCAGTTGGAGGCCGGATCCTCTGGCAAAAGCCACGGATGCTTTTTCAATGGAGTGGTCGAAGACATTGACCTATGCGTTTCCTCCATTTGTCCTCATTCCCCGAGTGGCGAACCGCGCATCTTCTTTAATAATAAGGAGTTTAGAAAGAACTGGTCACACATTGCATGGAAGTGCACAAAGGACTGGCTAGTGCTGATTTATTTGAAAATGTATTTGAAAAGTTTTATAAAGCGCGAACAAGACCCAACCGGGTATCAGAGCGCTGTACAAAGAGGAAAGCTGCCGTATACGTACAGAGACAATATAAATACACTTACAAAAAAGGAAATATGAGAGGAACCGGAAGCAAAAAGTAAATGAGGGTGCTAGGGGAAGAGTAGGTAGCAAGTGAACAAACAGGTAACAGCCCACCTAGATGAGGCCAAGCAGTTTCATCATCGACTTACTTCAAAGACAAACAAAATAAGTTTAAACTCCCAGTAGAAAAGATTGTCAAGCAGTTTCATCATCGACTTACTTCAAGGACAAACAAAATGAGTTTAAACCCCAGTAGAAATGATTGTCAAGCACAAGTTTCAAACATAAAGTGAAAGTAAATTGTTAAGCATACAATAAAACACCCAAGCACACCCCATAAGGCAACATGAGAGGAACCTGAGGCATAAAATAAATGAGGACGCTAGGGGAAGAGTAGGTAGAAAATGAACAAACAATAAACAGCCCACCCAGATGAGGCCGAACAGTTTCATCATCGCCTTACTTTAAAGACAGCTGAGATACGTTTTAAACCCCAAGTGAGAATGATTTTCAAGCACGAGTTACAAACATAAAGTGAAAGTAAATTGTCAAGCATACATTTCAACACAACAAAGTAAAAATGCTTGTCGAGAATGCAAGGTAATTGACTAGCAAATGATATGGAGGCTATTGTTGATGCAGTTCTTCCAATAGTAGCCATTTTACCTGTTTTTTGAATGAGGTGGTCGAAGGGTTGGTTCTGATCTCTGTTGGTAGGGCATTCCAAATTCTTGGAGCCAGCCCTGAGAAGGTACGATTGTGGTTCTTTTTTTATTGAATTTCGGTGGTTTCAGTAGTAGGGTATTGGAGCTTCTTAGGTTTCTTCCGGATCCGGAGAGCTCAAGTTTTTTTGCCAGGTAAACGGGGCTATTGAAATGTATAGCTTTATGTGTCAGGCAGGCTATCTTGAAGCGGATCCTAGCTTCAATGGGGAGCCAGTTAAGCTGGATTAAGTCAGGTGTGATATGATCATGCTTTCTTGAACCTGTGATTAGTCTGGCAGAGGCGTTCAGAGTAGCTCTTAGCGGCGCTAACCTAGATTTAGGAAGACCAGCTAGGGTCACCAAGCCATATTCTACTCGTGATATAACTAAGGATTGGACTGCTGATTGCATGTCTTCGGGAGGTAGGAACGGTTTGATTTTCCTAAGAGTGTTGAGCTGATGGTTAGCACTCTTAATGGTTGCACTGATGTGACCTTGCATGTTTAGAAATTTGTCTAGGGTGACCCCTAAAGAGCAGGCGGAGTCCACCAAATGCGGGGTGCAGTTGAGTGCTGAGATTTTTTTGATCCAGTTTTGCGTGGGAGCCTCGTGATTGCGTGGGGAAATCAAGAGAAATTCAGTTTTGAGAGAGTTAAGTAATAAGTGGTTCTGTGTTAGCCTTTGTTGAGTTTTTTGAAGCGCTCCGTTAAGAGTTTTAATGTCATCTGGAGAGGAGATCTTCAAATACAGTTGAGTGTCATCCGCGTACATGTGGTACTGAATGTTTGAGTCATTTAGAATGGCAGTTAGAGGTTCCATGCATAGGTTGAAGAGCGTGGGCGAAAGTGCAGAACCTTGAGGCACCCCAATAGAGACTGAAGTGCTGGCCGCCAAAGATTGGTTGACTTTGATTCTTTGTGTTCGGTTATGCATGAAAGAGGAGAACCAATTTAGGACAGGGCCCGATAGCCCCATCCTGTATTGAAGAAGGTTAATCAGGTTATCATGTTTGATAGTGTCAAAAGCAGAGGACAAGTCCAGAAGGATTAGAAGACATGGTGTATCTTGGTCCAGAGTTCTCAATGCGTCATCAACAATGTGAGTTAGCGCTGTTTCTGTGCTATGACCTGATCTAAAGCCTGATTGAAGTTGGTCTAGGAGCTGAAATTTCTCAATGTGGTCGCAAAGCTGTGTGTGAACACATTTCTCGAGCAATTTCGCTAGGGACATGATGTTGGTGATTGGCCGGAAGTTACTGGGATCTGTAAGGTCTGAATTGGGCTTCTTGGGGATGGGTGTGACTTGCCCCATTTTAAGGCAGTCGGGAATCCTCCCCTGTAAGAGAGATTGTTGGATGATCCTGGACCAGAGAGGCAGAACTGCCAAGTTGAGGTCTTTGAGCAGCTTGGCGGGGAGTGGGTCCTTGAAATGGTTGGAAGGTTTCAGAGAAGCCAGGGAATGTGACAGCTCCTCCAAGTCTGGAGGTCGGAAGGTATTCCAGCAGGCATTGTTTTTGGGTGTGTACAGGCATTGATTTTGGGTGTGTATTGCCGTGTAATCAGGCAAACCCTCGGAACTGCTAGACAACAAATTCTCAGCGGCCCGTTGCAGTTCCCGCTCAATACTTCTAGACTTTTCAGCGAAGTGCTCTGAGAAGTCCTCCTCACTGGGTCCAGCGATTTTGATTGCTGGAATAGGATTAGCCTGTTGTTTGATGATATCAAACAGTTTCCTGGGACGGTTTTTAGCGCTGTCAAAGCTGATCTCTGAAATGATCTGATTTAGCGATGCGAATGAGTTTGTTGTAAGAGCTTCTCATCTTTCTTAACTGTTCGAAGCTAGAAGTGGAGGGGGCATTTCTCCAACGTCTCTCAGAGAGCCTCAGCTTGCGACGTTCGTCATTAAGGGTACCACTGAACCAAGGGTTGGATTGTTTGCAGGGAATCCTTTTAAGTAGCTTCGGGGCTGCAGAGTCGAGAATATTAGACATAGTGTTGAAGTAATGATCCGTCAACTCTTCCAAATTATTCATGGTAGTTGGAGGTTCAAGTAGATTCTTGCTCAAGATGGAAAGGTTAGAGATGTTGATATCTCTCAGGTTACGAGACAATTGCTTGTTTTTGAGTGGTTGCCCTTGTCTAAGCAATACCTTCTCCTGAATGCGAAAGGAGATTTGAAGATGATCCGACCAATCACATGGTACTATGTCATCTAGCTGAATAATGTGCTCTCTAGCTATGATGAGGTCAAGGGTAGCGCCCATGCAGTGGGTAGGACCGTTGCAGGCCTGTATATAGTTGAGGTCAGAGAGGAAAGACTTAAGAGAGCAGACTACTGGATCATTAGAGTCATTCCAGTGAAGGTTGAAGTCACCGAGGAAGATGTGATTAGGATGGAGGGCTGAGCTGGCAGAGATGGATTCCATTAATTGTTCTACGAAGAGCAAGTTGTTGTCCCCAGGAGGATGGTAGATCGAGTGAAGCACACAGACAATCTTGCCTTTGTTCCAAATTTCAGCGACAAGTAGCTCACAGGAGGACATTGAGTCCTTATGAGTCTGCTTCAAAACGAGGCTGGACCGATGGATGCAGGCAATCCCCCCCCCCAGCTTTAATAGCCCTATCACATCTGACAATGTCATAGCCAGGAGGTATTAAAATGTCAAGTATTGGGGAGGAAGAGTCATTGAGCCATGTTTCCGTAAGAATCAGGAGGTCTAATTCTTGTGATAAGATGAGTTCGGAGATATCTGCTGCGTGCTTCACTGCTGATCTGCAGTTGAGAAGCATCGATTTGATATGGGAATCTGTAGTTGCTTCCACTAGGTGCGAAGTGACTACCTGAAGTAAGTTATCCTTATTCAAGGATCTCAAGTTAACACTCGGTTCTCTATCAGGATCAGAGGAGATAGTGGGTATGGAGCTAGGCGAGATTGCGTAGTCCTCATAAGATAGTGAGTGCGAGCGTGTCAACCTCAGACCACTGCGTCTGTAAACTACAGGGTCTGGAGTGGAGGTAGGGAGGAGGGGGAGCGGGCCCTCGAGGGTAGTTCGGACAGGTAACAGAGGACCTTTCCATTCCACCATTTAAATTAGTTGCAGGGTGCGAGGGCAGATCCGATCCCGCGGGCGGATATGGTGTGAGGAACTTTTCATTCTTTATTGAGCATTGTAGGAGGATCTGGAGGTTGTCATTTACAGTGAGGAGGTCCCGCTTCAGTTCGGCCAATTGTTCCTCAATCCGCCGAAGACTGACATCATCAGGTGACCGTCCAGTATAAGGTGCAGGGAGATGCCCCTTCTCCATACAGCTTTTGCAAGGGGAGATGGACCCCTGCTTAAGCTCAGTTATGGGCTCCACAGGAGTAGTGTGAATGGTAAGGATGGCGTCAGGGATCATAAGCGGCGGTTGAGGGGTACACCCTTGAGTATGTCCAAGGGGCGGTCCACAGGTAGTATCCTGAGCCCTGGGCGTAGAGCAAGAGGAAGCAGTAGGTTTAGGGGAGTTCAGAGGAGAGGGTGGCCCAAAGGTAGCGTCCTGAGCAATGGGAAGAGAGTTCGAGGAGGAAAGCAAAGGAAAGGGAGTCCCTAAGGTAGCATTAGGAGTAGGAGTAGGGATAGATTGGACGTGAGGGGAGGGGTCGTTGTTGCTTCTAGTCAAGAGGTTAGGTCGCGGTGTAGTGGGTTTTGGGACCAAGGGAGGTGAGTGTACTATGTTTAGGGGGAAGTCCGTGTCCAAGGGACTGGCAGTAGGATTGGAAGTGGGGGTGGTTTGTGCCTGAGGTGGTGGGACAGGGGGTTGAGTGTGCCGCGGTTTGAGGGGGTCAGTGTCCAAGGGATCATTGGTGCCGTTGGCTGTAGAGAGGGTGTGGGCAGGAGGGGTAAGTGTCTCGGGATCAGCCTTGTGGTGATTCCTGGTTGTGCGTTTGCTGGTCCTGGTGGTATCGGTTGCCGTCATTGTAGTGGGTGTTTGCCGGCGGAGTGTGATGATAGGGGTAGTGAGATTATAGTTAGTGATGGTGGATGTCCATGAGTTGTATCGTGGGTCATCTGATCATTTACAAAGCCCGAAAACTGGCAGATTTACTTCTAATAGAGATACAAACATGTAAAAGTAAACTTAAGACCTCAGTACACATCGTTGTCTTCAAAAAGAAACTGGAAGAGATAAACAATGATCACACCCAGTACAAGGAATACCTAACACAATCGAAACTGACCAAACTCAAGAAAGATGTGCAGTTCAGTCATGAAAAAATGTTCCTATATGTCACTGATGAATATTATAAGAAACCTCAAGTTCAAACAACCCAGAAACGTCAATAGAGATTTAGACTGACCCCACTGGATTGGACCTTCAGTTCAGGAGATGGCAGGAGCAACAGTGGCAGCAGTGATGAAGGGGTAACTAGAAGACCTCAGAGATCATATTATCAAGACCAACCAATGCCCTTTCTAATGCCACCATATGGCTACTGGAAACAGCCCTTTCAATCACAGGGCTTCCCTTTCCAACAATATCCTCCTTCTTTTTTATACAGAGGCAGAGGCCGGGGAAGAGGAAAACAAAAATACCCCAGACAGTCAGCCAAAGTACATTGGGGGGATCAAACCCCGAACCAAGTCGTGACGAGGAGCAAGGGGAAGGACCAGGGACCAACAACGAGCAGAGACCCTCTAACATTGTAAATTTGAGAACCCACATTCTAACACCAGATGAGGACGACGTCCTGTCAAAAGGACTAGGGTTTGTACCAACACCCAGGAGTGACCTCTTCTTACTACGCACAGAACTAACACAATTCTTCCAGAGGATTAAATTACAAAGTTTCTTTGAGAACCAAGAAACCTGTATAGATCAAGAACCAACTAATACTGGTCTAAAGAGGAAATCAACCTTTGTACCACCGACACAAGCCATCCCATGTCATGTGTTAGCCTTCAAACAGGCAGTCCTTAAGGAGACTGACACAACTAAATACCATAACCACAAAGCTTTTCAGAATTTAAGGAAAGGCGAGAAAATAGCTCTGGAAAATCTCAAGAAGAACACGAGTTGGTTATATAACCAGCAGATAAGGGCGGTGCAATAGTTGTCATGGATAGGAACATGTACCACACAGAATGTACCAGACTATTTTCCGATGGCGAGAGTTATGAAATTCTCCAAATAGATCCGACACAGAAAAACAAATAAAATAAAATCTTTGGTAGAGGAAGGCCTCATGAACGATTGGATTACCAAACATGAGGCAGAGTTTCTCATTGCTGACACACCGCGAACACCAAGGTTTTACACTCTCCCAAAGATCCATAAAAACAAAATGCCCCCACCAAGTAGACCCATAGTCTCGGGCATCGGCTTAGTGTTGAAACCTTTATCGCAATTTTGCAACTGGTTCCTCAGACCCATAGTGAAAACTTCTACTTCGTACCTGAAAGACACAAAGGACGTCCTTTGCCAGCTCAGAGACATGGAAACAGCCCCACTGAAGACTGGATCATCACAATGGACACTGAAGCTCTGTACACAAGTATCCCCCAGAGGCGCACCTTGGAAGTGGTCGAACATATACTACAGGAGATGGATTGGGGATTCATGAGACCCAAACACTTTGTCATGGAATGTGCAGAACTAGCCCTCACAGAATCTTTTCGAATATGAAGGGACAACATATCATCAAGTGGGGGTACATCAATGGGAAGTACTTTTGCGCCTAGTATGGCCTGTTTATATGTTCATCAATTTGAGGCTGATTGCATCTTTAACCCGGAAAATCCCTACAGAGAATAGATGAAACTTTGGCGTAGGTATATAGAAGATGTGCTGATAGTATGGCATGGTAACAAAGAACGGGCCATAGAATTTGCAGAATGGGTAAACACAAAGGACAGACACCTAAA
The DNA here is from genome assembly GCA_963921515.1 of Calotriton arnoldi. Taxonomy (NCBI): domain Eukaryota; kingdom Metazoa; phylum Chordata; class Amphibia; order Caudata; family Salamandridae; genus Calotriton; species Calotriton arnoldi. The sequence goes on from CAWUFW010000262.1 coordinate 3,147,733, forward strand.
ATTCACTTACACCATCAACAAGGACGAAGCAGTATTTCTGGACCTGTTCATCACAATGGACCACAAAGGCATAAAGACGAGAGTCCACAACAAAGCGACTGACAGGAACAGCATTCTACTGTTTGAAAGCTTTCATCCGAGAGCAATCTGACAGAACCTTCCCGTAGGGCAGTTCCTACGGGTCATAAGAAACTGCTCCTCTCTGGAAGTTTTTGAAACACAGGCGAAGATAATGGAAGAAAAACTGATCACACGCCATTATCCGAGAAAATTGGTGAAGAGAGCGAAAAAAAGAGCAAGAAATAATAACCGGGAGGCCGTGCTCGAGAACCACAAGAAACCAGAGAACGACAGGGTCGTTTGTGTCACCACATATACCCCTATTTCAAATAAAGTCCAGAATATAGTACGCAAGAACTGGCATATTTTGAATGGGGGGACAAAGCAATGGCCTCAACCTCTCTTTGCTTTTAAAAGGAACACAAGCATTCAGGCCGAATTGGTCCACGCAAAAACTCCACCACTGCAAACCGAAACAACACTATGGGACAACCATCGGCCAGTAGGCCATTATACGTGTGGTAATTGCGTAGCATGCCAATTTACTAAATCACGAAAGAGGTTGACATCAAGATAATAAGACAGTGGATTCTGAAGGATTTGACCAACTGTAACAGTGAGAGCATTATATACCTCATCACCTGCCCTTGCGATCTTCTCTATGTGGGAATGACCACCAAAAAAAAGTGAAAACATGAATCAACTAACATAGACACGGACGCGCGCAGAAGCAAGGCACTGGTTTCCTAGTTATCGTTTTTAAATTGCTTTTAGCCTGCTGTTATTGTTTTTGCTTTTATTTTCATCAGGTGTTATGTTCGTGTAAGCACTCTGCACTTTGCTCTGAGAATTGAGCACTGCTAATCGTCACTATTCCTACTTACTATCTTTCCTTAAAGAGTCTCCCAGCGGCTATCAGGCGCCTTCTGCCCCGCACCCCGGTCCACCACGGGTCCGCCCGTTTGTTGTGGAGGGTGCTGGTGGCATTGAGGTTTCCTCTTCCTGCCTTAGACGGGGGCGGAGCTTGACGGTTAGCGTTCTAGCGTCCGCTTCCGGCTGCCTACTTAAGACACATGCCATTCCGGACGCGCAGCGGATGCGCGCAGAAGCAAGGCACTGGTTTCCTAGTTATCGTTTTTAAATTGCTTTTAGCCTGCTGTTATTGTTTTTGCTTTTATTTTCGTCAGGTGTTATGTTCGTGTAAGCACTCTGCACTTTGCTCTGAGAATTGAACACTGCTAATCGTCACTATTCCTACTTACTATCTTTCCTTAAAGAGTCTCCCCACGGCTATCAGGCGCCTTCTGCCCGCACCTCGGTCCACCACGGGTCCGCCCGTTTGTTGTGGAGGGTGCTGGTGGCATTGAGGGTTCCTCTTCCTGCCTTAGACGGGGGTGGAGCTTGACGGTTAGAGTTCTAGCGTCCGCTTCCCGCTGCCTACTTAAGACACATGCCATTCCGGACGCACAGCGGACGCGTGCAGCGGGCGTGCCGCCGGCGCGCCAAAGGCAAGCCCATCTGCGCCCGTCCGCGACGGGCCGCGGCTAGCGCCAGCCATGCTGCCTGTGGACCCTCAGGTAATCTAATACACTGGTCCAGGGCTCAACTCCTTGACCTTAGAGATGGACACTGTAAGTCCCAGGTTATCCCTGAGCTCTCAGGGCCCCTCTCCCAATTTAAATGTGATTCCTGTCTATTTACTTTTACAGCAGATTCCTTATTACCACTCTCGGCTACGCCGACTTCCCCTAGCACTTCTGACGGGAACGCTATGCCTTCCCCCTCTATTAAAGCTTGCTTACTCAACTGCAGATCCCTTCCCCGCCACTCGGACGACATCTGGCTCTCCCTGGAAACACATGCCTGGAACCTAATGTTCCTGACCGAAACGTGGGTCAAGGACTACTCTAATCCCGACCTCACCCTAGCCATTCCTAGTGACTATCGGTTTGCGGGGGTGAATAGGGCTGACAACAAAGTGGGAGGCGGAATTGCAGTGGACTGTCGCGCAGGTTGGGAAATCTCATACAGGAAACTCCTGAATATCGGACCCTTAGAAGCCATGTATTTTAGCATCACATTGGCACCAAACGTAGCAATGGCCGGAATTCTGATTTACAGAGCCCCTAATTCCCCTCCCCATCACCTTTTAGAACTCTATAATATAGCTGCTGACCTCTCACTCAAGCACCCCCACTTCACGATCCTTGGAGATTTCAATTTGCACGTGGACGACATACACTGCACTAAAGCCCGTCAGTTAGTAGAGACTCTGGAAGGCCTCAATCTGACCCAGCTGGTTAGTGGCCCCACGCATCACGCCGGTCACACGCTTGACTTACTTTTTACTAATAACCCCAATTTGGCCATAGCTTCTCCCTCATCACTTACTTGGTCCGACCATTTTTTAATTCCTTTCAGCTTGGCACTACCTTCTCGAACCTCCTCTCTCCCCATCAACCTGGATTACAGAAGGAAATGGTTTAAAATCACTAGTAATTCCATGACTCCTGTGCTATCCTCCACTCCCCTTCAGTTGGTAGGAGATCCAGATTTCGACTCTCTTAACTTTCACAACTGGCTCTCCTCGGCCCTAGATACTGTTGCCCCCCTTAAACTCACTAACTCCTCTAGACAAAAACCGTCAGCCCCGTGGTTCACCTCTGTGCTCCGTGCAGAGAAAAGCCGCTGCAAGAAACTGGAGCGCAGTTGGAGATCATCGTATGATCCCACAGCTAAATCAGTCTATAAAGCCGCCATAAACATTTTTCACAGACTCAAACGTTCTACAATGAGAGAGTACTTTATCAATAAAATTCACCTCGCCGGCAATTCAACAAAAACTCTTTTTAAAATTGTTAAAGACTTCACCAAGTCGGCCATCATTTCGAGCATAGTCCCCCCTACTCAAGATCTTTGCAATGGGCTATCTGATTTTTTCCATGACAAAATTCGGGATATATACACTACGTTTGCCCCGCCACCTCTCTCTCCTATCCCTGACACTGGGGCGGTTAACAGCGACGCGCTGACCACCTTCCACCCCATCTCTATCAAGACCTCTCTTCAGAAACTCCTAGCATGCAAATCCGGCTCTCCTAAGGATCCCTGCTCAGTCCTTCAGTATTCTAGCTCCTCTCATTATTTCCCACTGAACAAGATCTGGAATGCCTCTCTTTGTGCTGGTACCTTCCCCTCAACCTGGAAACAGGCCCTACTAGTGCCTATTCTCAAAAAATCTGATGCAGACCCTGCGGTCTACAAAAACTACCGACCTATTTCCCTTTTACCAGCGCCAGCTAAAGTCTTGGAAAAATCAGTTCAGGAACAACTTTCCAGCTATCTGGAATCTGGACATCTTTTTCATGACTCTCAGTCCGGGTTTAGATCTGGCTATAGTACTGAGACCGCCCTCCTAGAAGTCTCTGAGACTATCCGGGAATGCGTGGATTCAGGCAAAACAGCCATGTTGGTGCTTCTTGACCTGTCCGCGGCATTCGATACGCTCTCTCATTCCATCCTCCTAGAGACTGTATAACGTATGGATCCAAGGCACTCCCCTGTCTTGGATTCGGTCTTACCTTAGCTGCCGGACTCAACAAGTCGCTCTCCACCCTTTTGTCTCCGATGAGAAACCCTTGAGTTGTGGGGTCCCCCAGGGCTCTGCTTTGAGCCCCCTCTTCTTTAATGTCTACCTCTCTCCCCTTGCAGCATTGGTAGAATCCTGTGGGGTGAGAGTGATCTCATACGCCAACGACACACAACTGGTGTTTTCCTTTGATGATCACTCTGAGGCCTCATTGGCAAATTTCAGACACTGCCTGTGCAATATCTCCTCATGGATGTCATTGAATACTCTCAAGCTCAACTCGGACAAAACCGAGGTCCTTTTCTTTATCCAAAAAAGCCCCCCTTCCCCGTTGCTTTGGTGGCCATCAGAGCTGAATCCACCTCCCAAGCCTGTGGACTCGGCTAGGAAACTTGGGTTCTGGTTCGATAATGAGCTGTCCTTCAAATCCCAAATTAGTCAGGTGTCCTCTTCTTGCTTTGGCAAACTTCATATGCTTTGTAAAATCCTCCACTTTCTCCCCCTGGAGTCCCGCCGGACCGTCATCCATGCCTTGATTACCTCACATCTTGACTATGCAAATAGTCTTTATCTTGGGGCGCCAGCCTATCTGATCAGACGCCTTCAGCTCATTCAGAACGCGGCGGTCAGACTGATGTGTAAAATTCCATATCGCCATTCGACCACCCCCCATTTGAGGAAACTCCACTGGCTTCCCGTGATCAAACGTATTCAATTCAAGGCTCTCGTTCTGGCTTTCAGGGCTTTCCAAGGACGTGGCCCTGCTTACCTTAGAGCTCGACTCAAACACTCTCAACACTCTCGTTCCCTCAGATCTAACCATCTTCGCCTTCTGGTGACCCCCCGCTTTCGTCGGTCTAGAATGGGGGGCAGAGCCTTTGCAGTGATCACTGCCAAAGTCTGGAACGGCCTCCCACTATCTCTGCGTATGGCTGAGTCTGAAGCCATTTTCCGATGTACCCTAAAGACCTGGCTATTTTCCAGCCCCTAGACCCCTTCTGGTTTCTTCCTCTGCCGTTCTGACATAGCGCCGGGACACCCCCGTTGGGGGTAGCTGTGCGCTTTATAAACTTCTAAATAAATAAATAGGAGCACGATCAGGTGCAAGAAGATCAATGCTAAACTTACGCACCACTACCTGGAAGAAGGGCATCGAGACGTGGACATAGAATGGGTAGTTTTGGAGAAATTACCACAAAATGTCAAAATGTTCAGAAAAGACTTCTCACTCGCGAACAACGATGGGTGTACCGTCTAAGAACATGGGAAACCGGACTGAATGACGACATCCCGTTGTTACAGATTGGACAATGAGCAATACATCTGGAGCCCCCATTCCCCGTCCCCTGGATTCGCTAACACTAACATAAAGACAGAGAACCTGACGGAACAAAGTGCTAGCACGAATGACCAAGAAGAGACGAGGGCATCGCATCCACTATCAGCACAGTGCGATATATACTAATTATAATCTTACTAACCTACTCCATTGGGATTGACATTTATACTTAACGATATTGAGGAGCGCACAAGAATTGTTATGACTCCCCTTTGCTCCCTGTCTCAATTTGCGCCCCTACTACTACTACCTCTCCACATATACAGTATGGTCCAGCATACCACATTATACCCTGTGAGGGATATTAACATAATGAACATTTATGCAAATGAATTGACATATGTTCAGTTCACCAATATATTATGGGTTAGGACCTTAGTGTACACTCCTATTCATATTTTTGATGCGACATGACATTGTGGGCTGGTCTCACAACTCATTAATAAAAATTAATGTTTTTGATATGATGTTTCACGTTTGCAGTGTCACGTCATCCCACACTCACATGCAATTTTGCATATGCATGGTGTGTATGATGTTTCCTATTCCCTACTTTTTGAAAAAGCACATCATTTTGAATAAAAAAAATTATTTTTATTTTACAGGTATCTGAGAACACCAGTTTAAAGTAAGAGGTTGACATAGGTCACCCTAACACAGTGGCAATATCTGAAACCAATCTGATAAGATAGGAGCCCGAGTCTCGTCCTAATGAAAGCCTCGGACTCACTCGAGCCAACGGCAGAAACATGTTGACGATTAAAGTGGTGATGGGGTAATAGTTCCCCTAATCCCCACATTCCAGCTTTTAATAACAAGTAATACCCTATGATTAAATGTAATTTGGGGTAATACATTGGTTTTTAAATCACTTTCTGCACGGACCCCCACTTATATAATTAGAAGTGCCTCCCTGTCTTCAGGTGTAGGCCCGCTCTCTATCAAACCCGGTTTTTAGAGAGCAAGGAATGCCTATGATGAAGCATGATGCCTGGTGGTGTGTGAGGACAGTCCTTAACATTTTTTGAGATGCCCAGCACTCAATCTATTTCGTGCTTGTAGAGACACGGTTACAGTTTTTAAGTGAACATTACTTCAGGGTAGCTTCTACAGTGTGTGTATTTGATGGGTTTGGAGGCCAGCTTACCCTGAAGACCCCCTAGCCTTTAGCTCCCTCCCTTGGATAGTTCTAAGGGCTCTGTGTTTGTGTAGTGAACCAGATATCCCGCCAGAAAGCGGAGATCTTGTTGGTCACCCCTCTATGGAAAACTCAACCCTGGTTTCCCATGCTGTTGGAGTGCGATTATCCTCTCCTTCTTCCGTGGTCTACATCGATGCTCCAGGGCCCTCAGGGAGAGTTGCATCCTCTAGTACTAGCAAGGCAGCTGTCCCTGATGGCCTGGAGGCTTTCAGGCAACAGTGGTCATTGCCAGGAATTTCGCAGGCAACTTCAGATTTAATACACCATGCTTGGGCTCCTTCCACTAGGAAGCGGTACTCGTCGGCATGGCGAGGATGGTTGGGTTGGTGCTTGGAAAAGCACTTGGATCCCGAGGAGGCAGAGCTACTTCAAGTGATCCATTTTCTCTCGCAAAAAGCTTCAGAACGATTGACATACAGGTCTGTGAATAATTTTTGATCTGCCACTTCGGCGGGGCACGCATAGGTGGATGGCAGGCCGGTGCATCCACTGATCTGTAAGTTTCTCAAAGGAATCTGGGTAGCAAACCCACCTAAGGCTAAGTATTCTGTGTTATGGGATGTGTCTAAAGTTCTAGATTTGTTTGAAAAATGGCCAGACAATTTACAATTGTCTAGGAAACAGTTATCAGCCAAGTTAGCCATGCTTCTTTGTTTATCTACTGGTCGTCGCGTCTCTGACGTGAGAGTTCTGAAGTTGACAGGTAGAGTATTTTCCCTGGAAGGGGTTTCTTTTACCATTTGTGCTAGGACCAAAACGTTTTCACGATCCATTGATTATAATGCTTTTCCAGCTAATGATAAATTATGTGGGGTTAAATGTCTAAATGCATATGAAGAGTGTACACGTCCGGTAGTTCCGGAGGGTTGTACAAGAGTGTTAATTGCCTTACAAAAGCCTTTCAAAGGATATACATCTGCCACTATTGCTGGATGGCTGAAATTTGTTATGGCAGAAGCTGATATTGAGTGAGCTAAAGAACGATGATGGATTCAACCCAGATCTGTGACTGGGGGTGAGTGTCTGAAAAGTTTCAGCGCTCCGTCCATCATCTCCTTGTGTTTGCTTAGAAGCTGGTATTGACACACAAGTGTTTGGTGCTCATGGGGCATGGCCTGACAGCTTGGCCGGCTAGTCGCATCTCTGCGTAGCTCCTGCCCCGTATGTCAATATCCTGCAGAAATCCTGGCGGAATCGTGACTCTTTTTATAGAAACTGGCATCGGAGCCCCCCCGGCCTCGAGGGTCCCCGTCTGGCTGGGAGACGACAGCCCGCAGTAGAGGAAATCGTCTCTGGACACCCGGAGACGCGGCGGATTACCTGGGCACAAGATGGCGGCGCTGGCCTTTGCCGGAGGCTCGAGGGCCTCTCTGTAAGCCTATCCTGAGTGGGGGCCCTGCAGAGGTGAGACCGGAGAAAAGGGGCAGTTGTAGATCGCCCGCCCGATCCGAGGCCAGGGACCCGAGTGCGCGCTCTACGCGAGCCCGGTGCTGCATATGTGCCGCGACCGGCCCACCCGATATCCTGTCGCACAAGTCCGGAGTTACCGCTGACGGAGGCGGGGCCGCGGTGTCCACGCGGCCTGGTGGACGGCTGGACTGTGGGGCTGGGGCTCTCGAGCTGGAGGTGAGCCTGCCGCCCCCTTGTGCAGACAGTGGCTGAGACGGCCATGGCCGTAGATTTTGCGGTGGTCATCGGCGGCCAGGGCACTCGCTCCGCAGTTCGGCGGAGGTGCCGCCCGGCCGTAAGCCTGTGGAGGTGGACAGGCGCAACAACAAGTGGCCCATAGCGGAGATCGGGCCGGCGGAGACCACTGGCTAGCCTCGTGTAATGAGGGAGGAGGCCTGAGAGGCGATTCATTTTGGTGGGCCATATTGATCCGGACTTGGGGTAACGCGTGGTGACAGGGTGGATATCCTTCGGTCCCGACTGCGCCCTGGGCTGGTCCTTGCGCCAGTAGCCTAGGGAGCGAGAAGCCACGGAGAGAACCTTACCAAGTTTCCACTAGACATGGGGAAAGATAGACCCACCAGAGGAGCACAATCCAATAAGATCATGCAGTATACGGTGCCGGGCCCGGCCTCCTCTGACCGCAATGGACCAGATCCTGCACAGCTACCGCACCAGGGATCGGCGGCACGTGACAAGTCCGACATTTTGGAGGCCATAAGGGATTCTCGAGTGGCGCTAGAGTCGAAAATGGATGGCATGGCCATGGACATCAATCATCCTCGCCTGGATTTAAGAAAGGTGGCGGAACGCGTTACTACCACTGAGGGGGACCTGGGCACATTGCGGGAGGAGGTCCGGCAACTACGCGCGACAGTGTCCGCACTTCAGGAACACACTACCCGTCTCGAAGATAGGGCAGAAGACGCAGAGGGACGGTCAAGGAGAAACAACCCTCTTTGGGCTTTCCGGAAAAGGCGGAGGGTCCGGCGGAAGATCTATTTCTGGAGGACTAGATTGGCTCCGCTTTCCCGAGTCTCAGGCTCTCCAGGATGTTCGCAGTGGAAAGGGCCCATCACTCCCTCGGTCCCCCGCCGAAACCGGGGTCGCCACCAAGAGCTCTGATTGCTCGTTTGTTCAACTTCAGGGATCGGGATATGATCCTACAATTTATTCGTACGAACGGTCCCCCTAGGTTCGAAAATCGTGACATTCATATCTATCCAGACTACACCAAAAAAGTGCAAGACTTGCGAAACGACTTCCTAGGAGTCAAACGGCGATTGAGAAACCTCAATGTTAAGTACAGTTTAATGTTTCCGGCCCCACGTACAGTATGCGGACAAGGTCCACTTTTTCAGTACTCCGCAAGAGGCAACGGACTGGAGGGACTCGTTGGGCCTGGCTGGGCAGGACCACAACCAAGGCTGGCAAGAACAGAGGAGGAGGAGTGGGCGGCAACGGAACCAACATCGCCACACTGGAGAACAACGACTCAGACCGCAGGACTTGTCGGACGGAGGTCGAATCACGGTGGGGCCGGATGGCGCCCTACGAACGGAGGTGGAAGGGATTCCGACGCAGAACCAGTTTTCCCCATCGTGTCTGGTCCAAGAAACTCAATCGGAACCAGAGGGCACCGCCAGCCAAGCCGATGGCGGCTCCTGAGACACTGGAGGGCACGTAAAGGGACTGAAGCGGTGGGAGGAACGGTCATTGGAACTGTAAGTACGGGACTTGACCATGATGGGGTTGGACTCTGCTACAGAGCACTTGAGAGGGGGCTCCCAGCCCCATAGACTATGGGGGGGGATGGAAACGTCGCTGATGGGGTGAGATACTACTCCGCCAAGCTGAAGTTCAGACACTCCAACTGTAGTGCACTGAGGCGGCCTTGCTAGACCGTCGGTCGGGCGGGGTCGCGCGGTGCCAGGCAGCTTGGCTGTATATCCGAGATTGGGGGTTTGTCGTTGATATCTTTCTGACCACAGTTGTTGACTGTCAAGTTGAGGGAGGGAGTTAGGGGAGGGTGATGGTTGTGGGGCGGAGTCCCGAGTCCTCAGACCAGGGTTGGGTTATGAGAATGAAGTACTACTGCCTGGGGGAGGTGGGATTGGGAGTTCACAATGTTATGTTATGCAGTTCAATACCGGGAACATACTAAGCCAAGTCACCAGAGGTCCTGGGAGATTTCAGAACGGGGGTCACGACACAATATTTTTGGGTTTCTCCCCCACATACGGCGGGTGTCACCGCACCATAGGATGTTAGACTCATGCCAGGCGATAAACAGAATTATAAACTCATAACGTGGAATGTTAGGGGGCTTAATAACATGGTTAAACGGATACGGGTGGCGACGTATCTCAAACGATATGGGGTAAGTGTAGCCTTTCTCCAAGAAACGCACCTATGGGGAGACTGTCTTAAATATGTCCAACACAGGTGGAGAGACCAGTTTTTTGCGACTTCCTATTCGGGGTATGCTAGAGGGGCGCTAATCTGGGTGGCACCAGGTGTCCCCTTTAAGGCAGTAAAATCTAGTCTAAATCCAGACGGGAGATATGTGGTGGTGGAGGGGACACTCGATGGTCGCTACATGTGCCTGGTGAACATATATGCTCCGAATAGTGACGATGGTGAGTTTTTGGGGAAGGTCCTAGGGCAGTTAGATCTGGCTCCAGACGAAGAACTGATTATCGCAGGAGATTTTAATTGCGCCCTTGATGGGGAGTTAGACAGACACCCCCCCAAATTGGAAGCCAAACCTAAAACAAGAGAAGCTATGCGCCAGATGCTCCGCAACTATCATTTGCTGGATGTATGGCAGTACCGCAACCCCTCTCGTCGAGTGTACTCTTGTCACACACCTGCAGCTAACACACATAGTAGATTGGACTATTTCTTCATCCAGATAGCGGCTGCTAATCGGATAGCGGAGGCACAATACCTGGCCCGATATCTGTCCGACCACTCCACCTTGCTGATAACATACACTTTGGGCCGGCCGAGATCTAAGGTACCGCTATGGAGACTAAATACCGCAGCTTTAACGGATCCGTTTTACAAAGATGCGTTAGCGAAAGGGTTAGAAGATTACTTTGACGTGAACTGGAATACGGCCAGCACTAGAGCGCTTGAGTGGGATGCGATGAAGGTGGTGTTGCGGGGGGTGTGTATGTCCACCGAGGTGGGGGTTAGGAGGGTGCTGGAACAGGATTTACGACGCCAGGAGGAGCGCATAGCGGCCCTGGAAAAAACGCTTCGCATGGACATGGAGGGGCCTGCTAAATGGGCGGAGCAACGACAAAAGATAGGGGACATCTGGGATTCATTGGGCAAATATAATAGAACCTCGAGTAGACGCCGATGGTACACGGAGGGTGACAAGGCGGGACGTCTCCTGGCTCGTCTGGTTAGGATGGAGACACAGCCTCAACCGATTCTGGCACTAAAAACCGACCAGGGCCAAATGGTCTATACACAACATGAGATCAATGGGGCATTTACAACTCATTTACGAAAGATATACTCCGGGCCCCGCCTCCCTACCCCCCCCAGACTATGGAGGCCTACCTTGCCGAGGTGGATCTACCTTGCCTTGATCCAGAGAGTCGGGAGTCCCTGGGGGCCCCTTTCAGAGGAGAAGAGGTGAGGGCGGCGATCGCCCATTTGAAAACCGCTAAATCCCCTGGTATGGATGGCCTAGCGGCGGAACTCTATAAAGAATATGGGGGGGTCTTGGTCCCTAAGATCTTGGAGATTACTGTGGAAGCCGGCGAGAACGGCATATTGCCAGACTCCATGCGCGAAGCGCTGATTGTGATGATCCCCAAACCGGGGAAGGACCCCGAGCTCCCCGGTTCCTATAGGCCAATTTCTATGTTAAACGTAGATCTTAAAATTATTAGCCAAGTGCTGGCAAGTAGACTGCTTCCATATCTCACACAGCTGGTGCATGATGATCAGTCAGGCTTTATGCCCGGCAGAAACGCACTAAGGAACATCCGCCGTCTCGCACACGTCATGCAATCGCTGGGGGAAAGTGCCCAACAGAGTACCTTGACATTCCTGGATATCGAACAAGCGTTCGACTCGATCCGATGGGAATACTTATGGCAGGTGCTTCTAAAAATGGGGATAGGTGAAGGGTTCGTGAACTGGGTGAAACTGCTCTATACTCAGCCTGTGGCGATGGTTCGCACGGGTCGGTACGTCTCGGATGCACTGACAATAGCAAGGGGGACGCGACAGGGGTGTCCGCTCTCCCCCTTGTTGTTTGCCTTGGCAATGGAGCCACTGGCATGTCATCTTCGTACGGTGCTCCAGGGGCAGGGCATTCTAGTGGGTCGTACGGAACATATTGTATCACTGTATGCCGATGATGCATTGGTGTACCTACGCCAACCGACCCAATCAATTCCGATGCTGCTCGCGGCTTTAGATCAGTTTGCCAGGGCCTCCGGACTCTGCATTAATAAATTAAAATCACAATTATATGCGATAGGGTCGGAGAACGAGAGGGGCGGAGTCCAGCTCCCTGAGCTGGGGCTCCCGTGGGTATCTGACTCACTACGCTATCTCGGGATATGGATAGGCAGGGATGAGGACACCTTATACAAGCATAATATGGGGAGGATACTCAGGGGTCTTCAGGGCAGCATCACCTTCTGGAACACACTCAAACTCTCATTGATGGGGAAGATCGCCTTAATAAAAATGGTGGTTCTGCCTAGATGTCTCTTTACATTGCAGGGCTCCTTCTTTGAACTCCCACATCAGATATTAAAAAAATTAGACGTAATGCTCATACAACTATTATGGAACGGGAAACACTGTCGGGTCAGCCTAGAGGTTATGAAACGCAAGTGGGGCAAGGGAGGTTTGGAAATCCCGGACTTAGAGCTCTATTATTTTGCGTCACAATTGCAGCATGCCATAGCCTGGTTGGACACGGACCCCTCCTGGGAAAGGTCACTGCTTTCAGACACATACGGGGACCGACAGTTAGGAGAGCTCCTTTGGCCCACGGGGAGGCAACGGGAACAAAGCCCTCCATTGGTTAGACTACTAGCTGTAATATGGAACCGAGTGGTCAGGAGGCTTATTCGGGAACGGCCGTATGCCCCAGAGGCAGATTTCTGGCTGCCACCCTTCGCTCAAATAGAGCGGGTCATGTCAACTGACAAATGGAAGATGGGAAGCTGCCTAATGCTATCTGACCTCTACCCGGACAACAGATTCATTACATATCAGGAAGCGGTGGATACCTTTGGGTTGGGACTGGGGCAATTTTTGCAATATGCCAAAATAGCGGCAACGGCTCGGCAACTATGGCCTACGTTTCCAGAGGCCCCAGGGCACACCCATGCCCTGGTCACTATGATTGCCATGGCTGGCGGGCGGAAACTTGTCACCCACCTATATAGGGCGCTAAGGGATGACAAAAAGTGTGGACCCTTAAAAGTAGAGGAGAAATGGCAGCAGGTGTGTCCACAGGAGATTACGCCACGAGACTGGGAGAAAATTCATGAAAGCGTACGCAAAGTGTCGGTATGTAATAGATTCAAGCAGATACAGTATAATATAGTTCACATGACCTACCTTTCGCCCAGGCGGCTGCACGCTATTGATGGTTCTAGAGATCCAAAGTGCCCTAGATGTCAATATGCTCAGGCGGATTTTCCGCATATGGTATGGACCTGTCCAACAATTCAGACATACTGGACGGCGATCCTAGAGGAATTGAATAGAATAACGGGGTGGATGATTGCCTTGGATGTGCGTACTTGTCTCCTCGGTTTAATACCCCGCAACCCTAAACGCAAGACGAGCAGGCGGTTCCTGGTTTTGGGGCTTATAACAGCTAGGAGACGCATAGCGATCCACTGGTTAACTCAACGGGGGCCGCTGCTAGCGAACTGGAAAACAGATCTGAGAGAATGGGCATTGGCTGAGGAGGGGCATATGCGTAGCACTAGAAGGGATGATAAACTCCCCGAAGTGTTGCTGGCATGGGGGATGATGCTACAAGAGATAGAGGAACAGGCCCCAAATTCCACTCGGGCATCACCAGACGAGGAACATCACACTGGGGCTGTGGCCCATAGTCAAGAGGGGAGACAAGTGGACACCCACGACTGTTTTGAGGATAGACGGACCTTGAGTTGGTTGGACCCGGTAGGGGGTGGGGGGGAGTTTTGGGGATTGCCTAGTTAAAAGTTTTGACAAATGTTGGATTGGATAAAATCTTCAAGGGAAAGTATATGCCAGAATTATCCCTGAGTTTGTTATTGGAATGTTCATTGTGTCAACTGTTGTCTACGGGATATGTAGTTGTATGTGACCATGGACTATACTCTTGAAAAAGCAATAAAGAAATAAAAAATAAAAAAAGTGTTTGGTGCTCATTCTGTGAGAGGCACAATGGTGTCAAAGTCATTTATGTTAGGTTCAAATATTCAAGATATAATGAAATCAGCTGATTGGTCTTCTGATTCTATGTTTAAACAGTTTTATTACAAACCTGTTGGTGATATTGCATCTGTTGTTTTTGAGAAGCGTTAAACTAGCTTAATCCGAAGCCTCCAGTCCTGTAATAAAATAAAAAAAATTGCTAGCATTCGCTCCAAGAATTTTCAATTCTGTTAAGTACACGGAGGCGAGGATTATCCCGCCCAATATGTAATTATGATTAGTTATAATTTATTACCCGCCCTGATATATGGATATTTTTTCAGTTATTACAGGTTGATTTTCTATTCCAGGTGCAGAACAAAAAGGAGAGTGATGCTTCACCACATTGGAGGTCTCAGTTTATACTTCGTATCTTGATTCTTGGTTGAACTTCCGTTGAAGTCGGTTTGGTTCCCTGCAAGCTGTCGTCGTTGGATGTTTGCGGATGTTAAGGACATTACTTGTTCGAGGCAAAGAAAGAGGATATGGTCACGTGAAAGGTTTGAGTTATAGGGACAGAGACACTGTGATTGGTGGATAGACACCATGGCATTATGGGAAATGTAGTTTTTTGTGTGTATAGAACGTTTTCATTGGCTGCTGAAATTTTACAGTAAAGAAAGAGAAAGCATAATCCTCGCCTCCGTGTCCTTAACAGAATTGAAAATTCTTGGCGCGAATGCTAGCAATTTTTTTATCCTATTTGGTTTGGCACCAAAATATTGAGAATTAAATATCGCTCTGAAAAAAAGTTGCAGCAAAAATATCGACAACTAGAATATTGTGGAGGTAAGTACAAATATTTAAGCATCAATTCAACATACATAACTTCACATATATGTACCCTGATATCTACGACGTACATGGATATGAAGTTAAACATAGTAAATCTATACTTACCAGTGCTTAATTTCTGAAAAGAAAAGTGCAGGTTCCTAACATTTTTTCATAGGATGTTTCTGCCTACTTCCGCTACTGGTACCGCCCACTACCCCCAGTGGTCCTACCTACTTCCTCCCACTGCCCGCAAGGACTGTGCCAGCAGGTGGATTTCAGTGAGTAAAACGAGCAAGCCAGCCTTCCCTCAAAGGGATTTTGAACAGTAATTCCTCCAAAACTTTTTGAAAAATTGGGAACAAATCATGTATTTTATAGCCCAAGTTTCACTTGCTTTAGGAGACTTTAGTTGTAACAACTTCTTCCCCTGGCGTGGCCTTTCGTGCCTCTGGCACTGCTCTTCCCTTGCTTACTCTTGTGCTAAGGGTCACGAAGAGAACACCATATTCTGCCTCTCTACAGGACATTCAATTAAAAAAAATTTTTTTTTAAATTAATTTAGTAGAAATAAAGAGGGAGGTTGTTGCCCCTAATATTTCAGTAATAGTATCCTGTGATAGTATAAGCCAAAGCACAATTCTCCGGTTTTCGTGTTTATTTATTATGAACAGATCCAATGAACCGAAAAAGAACAGCCGACACGTGTTTCGCCCGTGGGACCAATCGGTCATGGGCTTTTTAAAGGCCAAAGCGTCTTATTTATAGTTATGTAATTGGTAAATTCTCAGTAACGATGCAGTCTCTGCGGTCCCAGATTGGTGAAAAATAATGAATGTTGTAATAGTCACAAGCCACGAATGATCCCGAGAGCAATAAACTCAGCAACAGTCTGTAGGCCTATCATCAAGTAAGGTATCAATTGCCATCATTGTGTGTCTGATGGCACTTCAGATGGAAGCACTTGGTAAAAGATACAATTAAGTCAGTTTGGTAATATCAACATGTGTACGTAAGTGCCAAGAGAAAACTAGCTAATGCTTACATGTCCAAAATACAAAACAAACCTAAATTCAAGTAATTTATTTGCTATTATACTAATTTCTCAACACATTTTGAAATTGATCTTTACTCCAGCACCTCTTTTCTAATTTGCTTATGAGATGGCAATTGGATTTATTATCTGGTGATATCTAGTTAGTAATTTACAATATGATTTACAAAAATACAAATATGCTAAAAACACGTTTACAGTTACAACATTTTCCAGAAAATATGCTACCTCTGACAAAGTCAGTGAAGTGGACGTTAACGGCAAATAATGCAACGGTGTTTTAAAAGACAAAGGCTAAAATATATGGCTTAGTTCCTGACTTTGGATTTAAGTCTGGTTTTCAGTATTAGACTAAATAGACCAAATATTGTGATCTTGGGCAAATCATTTTATTCTGCTGCCCTAGGCAATTTCAATGAAAACTGGGAGTGTTTAGTAGCAAGCTAAACACTGCTGTTTAGTGCATCATATGAAAAAACATGAGGTGTTTTATTCAGCTCGAGAGGCCCAGAAATGGTGCTGTTGTGCTGCAAGCCTACTCACTGAGTGTAGAAGTGCAGTAAAATTTCCCTTTATATAGTTCTATAGACAGCAACTCTTATATGGATTGTTCTGTAGCAAATTAGAGGTTTGTGAGGACAGACATGGCATTCAGCCAGATGTACATAGGTTTGGCTTTGCGATTACCAAACAGCAAAGTTTTGCGATTCGCTATTTGGGAATCGCAAACACCCATGTTCTAATGTGTCTGACACATTTTGCGATTCCCAGTGGGTCACAAAAAGACCTACCTCATTCATATTCATGAGGTAGGTCTTGATCTGCGACCCATTGGGAATCACTAAAATCACAGGGCTGGTGGCCTGCTGGGGCATGCAGACCACCATGTCTGTGATTGCTTTTAAATAAAGATTTTTTTTTTTAATGCAGCCCGATTTCCTTAAAGGAAAACGGGATGCATTTTAAAAATAAAAATGAAGTTTTCTTTTCATTTTTCAAGAGTAGTCAGTAGTCCATGGCACCACTGCCTGCTCTTACAAAATATTTTTCACCAACATTCACAAAGGGGAAGGGGTGGGACCCCTTCCCATTTGCAAATGGGTTACCACCAACTCGGAGTTGGTGGTAAGATGTTTTGCGACTGCATTTCAGTCGCAAAACATTCACACATACCACTGCGAGTCAGTATTAGGAAGGGACGTTCTAAACACACCCCTTCCTAATACCGTATCACAAACCCTATTTGCGATTCAGTAATAGGTTACCGAATTGCGAATAGGGCTTGGTACATGGAAAAAAGCATTTTTTCATTCACAAATGGCCTAATTCTGCGAAATCTGGCCCATACTTCCTTATAGCGCTATGCATCTCAACTGAAGCATTAAAGAAACATGCTGTGCAGATGTGAGCAGTTCAAAGGCCTCTCCTGGGACAGCTGAAAGGGGTTCTCGCTGTTTTAAAGTTCCAGCTTCTCTTCATTCTTCGAGATTGCAAATTGTGCTTTGAGATCTTCCTAACGCTGCCTACTGTTTGTTGGCACTGAGTGGCACACTCCAGACAATTTAGATGGTGTACGCAAACTCCCACAACAGCACTGAAGGGGGGCATGCTGATTCCGGAATGGATGTGGCCTAATGACCAGAGCTGCCGACTTTGGCGCTGGGGAACCAGATTCGAGCCTCGGCTCAACATCCTGTGATTCTGGGGAAATCACTTCATCTCCCCGCACACATACCAAAAATTAATGTGTCCTTGTGTAACGTAACTGGTGCTCATTTAAAGCGCTCCAATATCTTCGGGTCAAGTTCGCGCTATATAAAACCGCAAAAAAAAAAAGTGCTTGTCCCTCACAAACACGAGTCTCTTCTACAAAAGAACTGTTCAACTATTAATACGGCGACAAATAGTGAAGGCTGTAGGCAGCGGCCCAGGAAAAGAATCTTATAGTCAAGCAAATCTCTTTAGTGAAAATATTCATAGATAGAAAAGATGTCAAAGACAGATAAGTCCTTAGATAAACCCACCCTGATAAGTGTAGGTTGATCACATCTCATGCACATGCCCAATAGCCACACCTGCCTGCTTCCTGTAGGAGTTTGGAATGATGCTACAGCTTGGCCACATCTCCCCTCCGTTCCCAGTTCGGCTGACCTTTAACCCATATGTGACCCTATACCGGCTAGGTAGGTGTAGGGAACTGGGCTTTTGTTGCAGTTAATCCCCCATGTTTTGCTCCCTTTTTTAGTTACTAGATGCTGATTTTCAACTCAGACAGTGCACTGAGGCTAGCTAACCAGACCTCAATGCCAGTGCTCCTTCTCTAAAACAAGGTAAAGTCTAATTGTGCTACAATTGGCTAAGTACTTTAGCACGCCTGTAAGCCCCTAGTAAATGGTACTCTGGGTACCTAGGGCAGAGGTACTAAAGAGGGTCCCTAAGGACTGCAGAATATCTTGTGCCACCCTAAGAGACCCACATACAAATTGCACACAGTCTGCCAGTGCAGGCTGCGTGAGATGGTGCAAACCATGAGCGAAAACATGACATGACACTCCTGTGTGTCATGCCACAGTCACTGCATCTAATATATGTAAGCCACCCCTACAGTAGGCCTTTGAGCCCCAAGGCAGGGTGCATTATATTTTATGTGAGGACATATCTGCATGAGCAGATATGCCCCTGAAATGTCTAGTTCTATTACTAGATATTGCAAGTGATCAGAGAAGTCATTTTAAAAGCACGTGCTGAACACTGGTGTAAACGAGTTCCCCAGCTGCATGATGACTTCATTGAAAGTAGGTATGTTTGGTATCAAACATCTCATATTAATGAACCCACACTGATGCCAGTGTTCGATTTATAAATACCTGCACACAGAGGGCACCGTAGAGGTGCCCCCTAAAAACCTATCAGCCCCTGGTGTGTTTACTGACTAGTTTCTGCCAGACTGCCACCAGAGACGAGTGTCTGATCCCCAAGGGTGAGAGCCTTTGCTCTCAGGAGATCAGAAACAAAGCCTGCTCAGGAAAAGGGTGCTAACTCCCCTCCCACAGGATGACCTGCTAATTAGCATTCCAAGGCAGGAGAGCTTCAAAGAAGCTAACTCCTTTGAAATTCAAGTCTGATTTCCCTCATTGGAGAGGAAGCCGACCCCCTTTGCCCATAGCTTTTTGGCACCTGGACAGGTGGGAAAATTAGCTAGTCAGGTAGGCGTGCCCACCCCCAGGCTAGTACTACCCCTAAGGTGGCCTAATCAGAGGTGGACACGACTTTTAGGAGTTAGTCATCTTTGTGTTTGCAAACTTAGGGGTTCTGGGACAGAGTTATGCCAACTTCTCGCAGGAAGTGGTCATATAGGGGGCGTAGTGACCACAGGGGCAAGTAGCCCATTGGCTACTACCCCTCGCTCCCCTGAATGCCCCTAAATTGAGTATTTAGGGGAACCCCTGATACCAGATCCTCAGATTCCGACGGATCAAGAGGAGTGGACAAAAAAAGAGTCCTGTCACACGAAACGAAAAGCAATAACTGACTTGGCGCCAACCCTGCCAGCCTGACTGCTGCCCCAACACTCGTGCAAGAAGCAGACTCATCCTGCTGCTGTGCAGTCTCCAAGAAACCCAGGGGACTGCCAGCTCTTTGCCAATTGCCTGAAGAAACTCCCTTGTAGTAGAGGAGATACTCCCCTGCAGCCGCAAGCACTAAAGATGCAAGGTGCGGTCCCCCGAGTTGCTGCTCCCCAGCCAGCCCAAAACAGCAGATCCCCATGAAGAGGACCCTGTGCTCCTGAAGGTCAGTTCTGTCTCCCTGTCGAGTGGGAGGACATGAGGACCAACCGGAGCAGCACAGGACCAATACTCGGGTACCGGACCCCTTGCAGCAGCCAAGCCTTGTTGTGCCCAGCTCGTACACGAACACAGAGGAAGCCAGACCTGCACGTCAAGGGACTTCAGGGACAGTGAGTCCCACATCATGAGTGGCCCAGCTGTCCTGTTTGCCCCTCCTGCAGACGACAAAGGCAAAGAAGTGAGTCTGTGACAGCCGCAACCTGACGCCTCAAAGCAGCTATGCACCTGCGCTCCTGAGCCTGAGTCCAAGGGAGGTGATGGTGCCAACGGAGTCCCCAGACCAGCAAGAGCTAAGCCCATGCTTGGGTTTGTCCAGACTGGACTTTCAGTTGCCGCCTGTAGCCTCTTTCTGCAGGCCCCCTACAACGGTGAGAGACTCCTGCACTGGAATCCGACCCCAAAAAACACCACTGCACCCGAGCTCCACAGCCAGAGGAGAAGTGGACCAAGGGTTCCCTGTGTGCCCGTGGATCTCAAGGGTTGAGTTCCAATGTGGGTTCCCTGGACTGATCCCCCAGTCCCAGCTTGCAGCCTCTTTGTGACCGGACCGTTCTCCCATTGAAGTGAATGGGAAACCGAACGCCATGACACACCTCTGCACCCAGATGCCCCAGAGCACCCTGAGATGACCTGTTGGTGTGGTCTTGGACCTTGCCCCATACTCACCTTAAGCCCAGAAGAACAGTCCCATAAGTCGCTGACAAGTGCCCGAATGCAATACATGTTTTTCCTGCATAGCGTAACATTGCCGGTCCAGATAATGCATTAATTGCCCATTTCTGAAAACTGTAAAAATTCATAACTCGAAAGGTACTTACCCGATTCCGATAATCTTGGTATCTAAATTTATATAAAAGTACATGTTATGTTTATATATTGGTATCGGATTTTTTTATGGAGTGTGGTCTTACTGCATTTGTGTATGTAATAAATGCTTAGCACTACCTTCTGACATGACTAACTGCTCGCCCACACTACCACAAAAGAGAGCATTTGGGGTGTCATTTATTATTCTGTAATTCCTTTGAGGTTTGCCTGGACTCTGCACGGTATACCTCCTTTTGCTACGATATTCTTGTAGCACAATATTTTTGAAATTGTTATTTTGGTATACAATCTCCCATTCACAGACTTAAACAATAATATTTCTTTAAAAGAGAATATATTTCTCATAATTTCGAAAACAAAATATTGTAAATTGTAGGCAAGTGCCCTTTTTGTATGGTCACCCCCCCCCTCACTTTTTGTTCCAATGCTGATGGTTATGACTCTAAAACTGCACTGGAGCCTGCTGCCCAGGCCCCAGTGCCCTCTCCCTAAATATGATGTATGTGAATTGGCAACCCCAATTGGCAAGGACACTAAACCCCTTATAATTCTGTAATATATGGTCCCAGTGGTACCCAGGGCATGTTAAAGGGGTCACCAGAGCCTGAAGCACTGTTTGTGCCACCCTGAGTGACCCAGGTAAACTACTGACAGCAGGCCTTCCATTGCAGGCTGCAGGAGCAGTGCAAACTGCTAGAACTCGACTTTGCCCTCACCATGTGTGGCAAAGTCAATGCACTATTTTTAATATATGCCAGTCAGCCTTTAGCGAAGGCCTATTAACCCAGGAGGCAGGGTGCATTATATTAAAGATGTGGATATGTATGTGCAAGCTTATAGTTCCCTAAAGTGGCCTTTACCATTAAAGGCTACTATAAATGATAGGCGGTCCATAGGATAACATGGGCTGGCAACTGGGCAAACCTGAGGTTGGCAGTTTTATTATGGTACAGCTGAAATATGTCATGTTTGGTATCAAACAACGTGGCTCATCGCCCCTGACACAAATTTTGTGTTGAGGACGATGTGGCATGCACCCAGGTGGCTACCTTAGAGGTTGCCCACCTGGTTACCTCAGTCTTTCTTGTGCTCTGGCTGCCAGCCCGTAGCTGCTGCTCCAAGACAGGAATCTGACCCCCTGCCAGGAGGTGTGAACTCTCTCAGGAGTCAGAAACAATGGCCTGGGCGGGATGGAGGTCACACCTCCCTCACTGGCATGATGGCTAGTGATGTGGCACATCAAGGCAGTGAGCTTCAAAGGCTTCACCGCCTGTGATATGCATTCAGGCTGCATCCCAAAGGAGGAAACTGTCTCCTCCCTGCCCCCAGGCACATTTGCACCCTGGCAGGTGGGAAAATTAGGTATTCATGAGGTGAACACCCCCAGAAGGCTAGCCACACCTCTAGGTGGGATCCCCGGTCTGTACAGCTAAGGAAAACATCAGCCACTTTAATAGTGGTAGAATAGAGGGTTAGACAGTAGAAAAGGTGACCCACACCCCCGGATGTGGTCTCCTCGGGGGCGGTTTAGCAGCTGGGGCTAGTAGCCCATTGGCTTCTTGCACCTCACACCCCTAAAACTAGAATTTAAGGGCTACCCCTGACACCAGAACCTCAGTTTGGATCGGACTTGCAACAAAGGACACAAAAAGAAACCTGAGTCTGCGACAACAGGAGCTGCACAAACCAAAACGCATGCTACTCTGCACCTGTGGCAACCTTCCTGGAACTACACGACTGCGACTCATCCTGGACCAAACCTTGGTTCTTCCAGACAGAGGGACCCCTTTAAGAGCCAAAGGCAACTTGAGACTCCTCTGGACTGGTGGCACTGGTCCCCTGCATAGCGCAGGTACAAACAATGTACAGGAACCAAAGAATCGCTGGCCATCAGGCCCTCCAAAGGATTGCCCAAAAGTAGATGGTCCAGTGCATTGTGAGAAATGTAGTCCTGACCTCCACCAAGTTTCAGGTGGCTACCGTTTTTCCCCAGATGTGGAAATAACTTTCTGCTGACCTTACCTCTGCCAAAGCTTGTCGGTTGCCAGCCCGGCAACCACCACCTTTACTTGATGCTGCACCTCGAGGAAACTCCGCAAAACCTTCATCTGACGTCAGCAGTGGCTTAGTTGTTGACTTTTTGCACTAGGTTCCCCATCAGCACAGTGTAAGCAGTACACCAGCTCTCCTGTGACTCCCGCTTCAAGGACAGCCAGGAGAACTTTGCACCCAGATTCCTCGAGCCAGGTAAAATTGAACTGACTGTTTCGGCTTGGTCCTGGGACCTGCATCACCTTAAGCCTCCTTGGGTTCCACGCAACTCGACCTGCACGTGACCGACTGTCACTAGTGCTTTTTCCTTTGTCCACAATGATAAAGTTTTGCACCGATTTAACATTGCTTCTAAAATCCATAACTCAGGTTATACTCATCTGATTTACTTCATTTTGGTATATAAAAATCTGCTTTATTTTTATAAATTGGTCTTGGATTTCTTTTGAGTTGTGTCAACTACTTATCTTCCATGCTGGTACTTTGAAATGCTTAACACATGTTCTTCTAGTAAAGCCTGACTACTCTTTGCCAGTCTACCAGGACTGAGCTAAGGATTTATTATTTGAATCCAAGGACCATCTTTGGGGTATTGTGAGAGTATTGCATGGTGAAGCCTAACCAGCATCCCCACATCATATTCCACCTTCCTACATAAATATTTTAAATGCAAAAATTAAGATTTAATTAAAAAAGTTACAAAAATTGTGTAAAAAAAAAAAATACTGCAGTGCCACCATGTCAAATCATAGGTATATTTTTGGTGGTAGCAACACAAGAAAAAAGGATGGACATGGGGAGCTTTGACTCCCCTTAGCATAGTCAACAACGGCTACTTCTTCAGCGACCAATAGTAAACAATGGGCTGTTCTGCCATTTAAATTTCCCTAACATACTTTTTCATTATCTCCAACTTTGTTTCTTGTTCAGTTTACTTTGAATTTTTATATACTGTTATATCACAAAGGTAGCTGGTCTTAAGGCAGACCAAACTCTGGATGGCCCCGGGCATGAGGTCCCCCACCAGCATCATTTGTGCCGCTCACACCATGTGGAGGCCACCTAATGACCACATATCCCACAAAGTAACGGGAAACAGTCGGAACACCACGGTCTGAACCATGAGTGTTCCAACTATGCAAGCTCGACCACGATTGATTACCCACGCATATGCCGTAACCACAACAGTGCGCGGTCTAGCTGCTGAAAGACGGAAGCAGGAAGACGCAGCGGTGAGGTAAGTGGGGCTTGGGGAAGTTTTTAGGGCTGGTAGGGGGTCAGGTAGGTTTTAGGGCAGTGGAAGGGGTTGGGGTAGTTTAAGGGACAGCGCAGGGGAGTCGGGTAGTGTAACTTACGGGGTAGGGTTTTAGGCCTTAGGGCAATGGGAGGGGAATGGGTAGATGGTTTTGTTTTTAGGGAGGGCGGGTGGGGGGGTCGGGGTAGGTTTAAGGGCAGTGGAAGGGGCTGGGGTAGTTTAAGGGACAGCGCGGGGGTCGGGGTAGTGTACATAAAGGGGCAGGGTTTTAGGTCTTAGGGCAGTGGAAGGGGAATGGGTAGATGGGGTCGTTCTTAGGGCTGGGGGCGTTGGGGTAAGTTTTAGGGCAGTGGAAGGGGTTGGGGTGTTTAAAGGACAGCGTGGGATCAGGGTAGTGAACATAAAGGGGCAGCATTTTACGCCTTAGGGCAGTGGGAGGGGAATGGGTAGTTGGTTTAGTTTTTAGGGAGGGCCGGTGGGGGGGGTCGGGGTAGGTTTTAGGGCAGTTGAAGGGGCTGGGGTAGTTTAAGGGACAGCGCGGGGGTCGGGGTAGTGTACATAAAGGGGCAGGTCTTAGGGTAGTGGAAGGGGAATGGGTAGATGGGGTAGTTCTTAGGGCTGGGGGCGTTGGGGTAAGTTTTAGGGCAGTGGAAGGGGGTGGGGTGTTTAAAAGGACAGCGCGGGGTCAGGGTAGTGTACATAAAGTGGCAGGGTGTTAGGCCTTAGGGCAGTGGGAGGGAATGCGTAGATGGGGTAGTTTTTAAGGCTGGGGGGGTTGGGTAAGTTTTAGGGCAGTGGAAGTGGTTGTGGCAGTTTAAGGGACAGCGCGGGATGGTGCAGTGGCTACCTTAGCCCCTTTACCATTCACGCCTATACCACGGAATTTCGCTGTGAAAGGCATGCATGGTAAAGGAATGCGTGGTTTAACCATGCGTGCTTCTATCATACAACCCAAAGTAACAATCACCACCAAGGCTGAGCGCACCCAAACCTCCTCACATACCATCTCTGCCGATGCCCAGTGAGAGCAGTAGCCTTCCAGGATACCCATATTTCCGCAGGCACTGTTCTTTTTTAGGCCCCTGTACTTGTGCTGCAAAGTTTGCTTATACATTTTGAAGCATTCCTGCCCTGTTCTCAAGTAGAATAGGGGGCCTATTTTCTGACCCCCTCACTGGAGTCACTGGGCGTTGTACCCAAGAAGAATCCTAGCCAGGTCAGGCTGATCCATAATCTTTCTGCTCCCAGGGGGCGCCTATAAATGACACAATAGACTCCTGGGCTTGTTCGATGAGATACGGTTCAGTCGACCAGGCACATGCGAGATTACAGCAGCTGGGACCTTGCGCCCTCCTTGCAAAGACAGATATTGAGTCCCCCTTCCGCCTCCTGCCTGGACATCCCTATGATTATTACCTGCTAGATTTCCAGTTCAAGGGTGGGTTCTATCATGACTTGGGCCTGCCAATGGGCTGTTCGGTCTCACGCACTATATTGAACAGTTTTGTTCTCTACTGGAGTGGATATTCATTGAGCAAACAGGGGGCCACCTGGAAGACTTCCTATTCATAGGCCACCTGGTCCCTCTGGGTGTGGGCGGACATTGTGAGCTTTCATTGCACTTCTTCAGGACTTAGGAGTTCCACTAGCTGCTGACTAAAGTGTGGGGCCCTCCACTTGCATTACCTTCCTGGGCATCGAGGTCAACTCTGTGGCTAGCGAATGACTCCTCCCACAGGAGAAAGTGAGGGCATTCAGGGAGTCATTCGACACAGTACTGCCCCAAAAGAAGTGACGCTTCAGGTACTGGTGGGACACCCTCATTTTGCTCTTATGATTCTTCCCACGGGGCTGCCCTTCTCCAGACCCATAGCTCGAACAAAGGCAGGCTTAACAAAGAAGCACCACCACACAAGACTACCGGCCGAGGTCAAGGAGGATCTAAAAATTTGGCGCAATTTTTTTTATATCAATTCATTGGCTCTGAAGTCTGGCCAGCACTGCCAATCTCGTCAGGCGCTGGGCCTGTACATGGACACAGCAGACAGCGTGAGTTTTGGGGGGGCGCTTCTAGGTACCAAATACTGTTGTGGACTGGCCGCCTACATGGCATGAGAAAGATGTAACTAAAAACATTGCTTTCTTGGAGTTATTCCCCATTGTTGTGTGAGTTACCATTTGGTCAAAAGAGTTGAGGGATAGGAGTGTTATCTTTTGATGGGATAATATGTCAGTGGTTGAGGCCATTCACAGACAGGGGGGCTTCCTGCAGTCTAGTCTAGCGTTCTCCTCTGTCTGAAACTTAATGTGTTGTTCAAAGCCAAACGTCCCCAGAATTCATAACAATGCAGCTGATGCTTTTTCTTGCTCCAACTTATGGGACTTTCAAAGTTTCCACCCTCATGCCGCAGAGAAGATGAAGGAGCTCCTGTGGGTTTGTGGAAGATTGGTGTCCTGCCTTGTCTAGTTTAGTTGCAGCTTCCTCAGCAAGAAGCACAAGGATGGCCTATGAGAGCGCTCTCCAGAGCTGAGGGTTTTTCTGCAGTTCAATCACATGGGGCCCCCCTTGCTCAGTTAACTCCTGTTGTCCTTTTCTCAAAGCCTTGCATGAACAGGGCAGGCCAGTGTCTGTCATATGCTAGGGCCCACACGTCAGCTATCAGTTGCTTTGTGAAGCTGGGAGAGGTACAGGACGTGGGCAATAGATTTGTGGTAAAGAAGGTGTTGGCCAGCTGGTCAGGCTGAATGCAGTGTCCAAGGATGGTAGGAGGACACTTGAGGTCTGCATCTCACCAAATGAGGTAGCACTGATTTTGGATGCTATGGCTGTGGCTTTCTATACAGTGGCGTAACAAAACTTCTGCCCCCCCCCTACAAAGTACATGGAGAAGGCCCCACTGCCAAAAAATCTGGTATATTTTGAACTGTGTACTGTGCTGAAGGGGCCCCCCCCCGGAGTGGGGGGGCTAATTTTGTGCCACTGCTTCTATGGCCTTCAGAATTGGCGAACTAGTGGACAGTTCCAAGCAGGATCAGTCTAACGGCCTACGGTGGCTGGATTCCTGCATTTTCCAGTACCATCGATCATAAGGCTTAGGAGGTTCAAAACGGACCAGGTTGGTAAATGGGCCGACATTGAACACCAGGCACGTACTGGATCTCCCATCTGTCTAGTGGCTTATACGAGGATCTATCTGGCATTACATCCAGAACTGGGGAGGTCTGGTTTATTTATCCATCTAAATAGTGGCTGCCTTTTGCACTACGAGTTCTCAGCAGTTTTCGCGTCTACCTTCAGGGCTATCGGTTACTCATCTCATACATTCGAAATAGGGGCTGCAAGCTTCGTGCCAGAGGTGGTCCTTTCACAGCAGGAACTGAAGGAAATTGGATGGTGATCATCCCCCTGTTTCAAACTTAAATTCGGCCAGAACTGCTATAAAAATTATTACTTAATTATGCTTCTGCCTCTCTCTCCATTTTGTCTTCTTAGTAGCCATGCCTTCCAAAAGTCGTTTGGGTCATCAGTCACTCCTTTGTGCAGTGTGCGCCATACCAGTTGCAGCAGCTCTGTCGGCCAAAGCCACCAGCAATAAAAAATATCTTCTTCAAATGGTGTGAAGTGGGAGTTCTCAGGATGCCTCAGCTGTGGAAGATAGTGGAGGACATGAGAGGCCGCAATGGTCTTCTGGTCTCTGCCCTAATTCTCGTGCATTTGGGCGGTAATGACCTGGTGAAGTTGGGTTGGAAGGAAGCAAGAAAATCCATTCTGAGGGAGTTCGATTGATTACCTTATAGCGCTTGGGGTGAGGGCATTAGGTTAAGGGCTCTGAATGTGTTGTCTAGATTGCAAACCTGTGTCTGGGACCGGGGCGTCTAAGAAGAATTCCAAATAAGCTGATCAAGGGAGAGCAGATGTTCCATTGCGACGGGGTGCATCAATCTAATATAGGGATGGACCTTTCTTCGAGGAAATATGGGCATTCGCTAAATCTCTATTCTTAGGTGGGGAGGGCGAAGGACCTCATTGCCCTGGTCGCCTTTGTAGTAGATTAGCGGCTAGCAACACGGACTTCTCTCAGGGATACAAGGTTTTTCCACCAAATATGTCCTAGGACAGCACTGAAGGGATGGACAGCAATTCTTAATCTGCAAGGGACATTCACACCGGCTTCGAGGCATAGTCTCACAGTTTACCCAAATAGGGCAAGGTGCACTAGCCCATGCTCTCAGATCCTCTGACACCTTTGGCGCATTGGCAGCTTGGTGTGCAGGAGGGCGGCAGGACCATGACAGGGGATCAAGGGTGGAAAAAGTTGGGACCGCTCCTCAGGGATACAGGCAGTTTTACCTGTGTGGTCGGTGCAGGCAAGCAGAAGGAAAGGACATTCAGCCCTTAGTGCTGTGACATCTCAGACTCAGAGAATGGCTCTTTCATAACTATATGCATGCTACAATCTTTTTTTTCTTTTTGTGGAGTTTTATATAGCGCAAACTAAACCCAGAGGTATCAGAGCGCTTTACATGAGCACCAGTTACGTTACAGACGGACACATTCATTCTTGTTAGGCTTGGGGAGATTAAGTGATTTGCCCAGAATCACAGAATGTTGAGCGTCTTTGCCGAGACTCGAACCCGGTTCCCCAGCTCCGAGGTCCACCGCCCTAGCAGTTAGGCCACATTCTCTCCGCAATCATTGCTATTGATAGCACAGTTTCTTAGTGGTGCTATTTCCAGATTGTGCACCACATACTGTTATGTGCTCATATTGTTAATATTTTGTTTACATCTGTTATGCCAATTTTATGATCGCCCTGTTTGTGTATTGTTGTTAATAAACATGACCTTTCTATCCATGGCGAGTAGTAGTGTCTTGTTCCGTGATTAGGTTGAGTTGGAGGGGGGGTGTGGTCCAGACTGGAAGTCTCCATCAAGACACTATGATGAGGCAGATAACACACCATTACCTCAAGAGGGCGCCTATGCTGGAGATGCTGTGCTTTCTGTTTCCGTGGAGGTTTTTATCTAATTTAGAAACATTTGCTCTTGCTATGTGGGGCCTGCATGAAACTTTTGACCCAGGCTCTGCAAAAACCTCTGACATTTGGGGTGGGGGGAAGTCGCATAACTGCACAAACTCAAAAGCAGGCAGAAGAAATAAGTAGGGGTAAGCCATGCAGAAGGCCTGACAGGCCCGTCGTTGCCCAGAGCCACCAACCACACTATCCTACCTTGTACTGGCTTCTTCAACGCAGGCAGGGGAGGAAGAGGAAAAGAGAGGGGCACACAGAGGAAATGTTGCTCGAGGCCGTGACTCTGAGCTTGCTCCTCGTTCCCCATGTAAGGCTTAAAAGAGGAGTAGCCTCGGGAGATACCAAAGAAATCCGTGGGTAAGGCATTCTTCACCCTCCCAACCTGTTAGGAGACTCATGGCTGAGGAATACTCACTCCTCACAACCATTACAAAAAATGCTCCTGCAGAGAAAGCAAACGGGGCAAAAAGCAATTCAGAGAAACAGACACTAGCAGGCACTAGCCCTCGTACCTGTACCCTTGCACTGCTCGACAACGTCTACAACAATGCCCTGCAACAGCCTGCTTTAGCATTCCAAGAGACCTGGGCCCATACGTACGAATGGATTTTGCATTAACTAATGCTATTTCAGGCCATTAGGGAATGTAATATGCCGGTATGTACAAAAGGCATATGCGGCGTCACAAAATGCGATTTCTACACAGTAGTAATCACATTTTGTGAATCGCAAAATAGGAAATCGCAAATAGGGATTTCCTACTTGCGATTCTGGAACCGCATGTACATAGGATTTCCTAATTGCGACTAGTCGCAAAATGGGCATTTAGGAAATCCAATTACCATTGATTCTGAACTGGTGGGAACCAGGTGCAAACTATAAAAAACGCACCCAAAATGCATCAGGAACATCGACAATGGTGGCTTTGTACAATCTGGCAAGGAGAATGAGAATTTTGGCTGAGGGGCAGAGAAGAAGGAGGAGACAGGAGAGGATGTTTAGGGTGAGGGTCAGCCTGTTTGAACAGGCGGAGGAGATTATTGAGCGGTACAGACTCAGTAGTCAGGTAATACTTGATTTAATTGCTGAGTTACAACCTCAGCTACAGGCCCCAACACTCAGAAGCAATGCAATCCCACCACATGTGCAGGTATTGTGTTGCCTACACCTCCTAGCTTTGGGCAGTTACCAGGGGGTCATGGCAGTGGCAGCGGGGGTTTCCCAAAGTGCATTTTCCAGGTTCTTTCACAGATTCCTGGACATTATGGTGAGCAAAATCAGCCAATATATATAATTCCCCAATACCCCCCCCACCCAATCATTGCAACAAACCAAATTGATGTTCTACAAGGGAGCACAGTTCCTCAATGTCATTGGTTGTGTTGATGACACACATATTGCCATATGTCCCCTTACAGCAACGGAAGCCATATACAGGAACAGGAAAGGCCCACTCTCACACAATGTGCAGGTAGTGTGTGATGCCTCCTGTATCATAACAGACCTTGTGGTCAAATTCCCAGGCAGTACCCATGCCTCAATCATATTCCGCCATAGTGGAATACAGAAACGACTTGCCCAGGGTGAATTTGGCGATGGTTTCCTATTTGGTAAGAGAATCGCAAACTCATTAAATACAGTGGCCAGGACCATATGTGTGATGTGACCTAATGGTTTCCCTTCTCATACTCTTAGAGTGACAGTGCATATGCGTTACGTCCCTGGCTACTCACACCATACCTGACTCAGAGGACAAGAAGTGAGAGGCAATACAACAGGGCACACGAGACAACACGCTCAATCATTGAGAGGACCACTGGCATCCTAAAGTCCCGCTTTCACTGCCTCCACAAGACCGGCGGGGCACTACTGTGCAGACCAGATACATGCTGCAAGATAATTGCCACTTGTGCCATACTGCACAATATTGCCATGAAGAAGGGTCTGCACGACAGCCCCATAGAGGCTGAGTCCGACTCTGATGATGACTTACCACCACTACAGGTGCATCTGGAGAGTACACGTGCAGCAGAGGTACGTGCACAACACACAGAGATAACAAAAAACTATTTTGAGGTAAGGGATTACATAACATCATAGAAATGAAACATCACACATGATGGTAGTGCTTGGTGCACAAATAAGTGACTACCTTTTATTCCGGTGGCTACATTATAGCAAGCAAGGATCAACTGCATCCTTGTGGATGATCCATTGTTAACAGAATAACAACAAAGTAAATGGGGTGAATGATAAACAAAGGCAACTCATCCCACTTGGTGCCTAGGGAGCCACTTCTTACAGCCCTTTGGGTTGGGTGTTTTGTCAGCAGCACTGGGTTGTGGGACTGATGATGAGTCATTGCCAGATGGATTGCGGCGTGAACGCCTGGGAGTGCATAGCTTGTGGACAGATAAGCCAGAGGCTGGAGCCCTCCTCGCTCTCAGGTGGGGCAGGGATGTTGGGGATGCACAGGTTGTGGGTCTGGATGTTCTCTAATGCAGTGGTGACCTGCACCAGCCCACATGTAACACCCTGGCAGCAGTGTGCCATGTCTGTCTGGGTATTGACAGTCTGCCTTACCAGGGTCGATGTTTTGGCTGCCAGCCGGTTGATGTACCGGGTGAATGTGTCAAACAGGACCAGGTACTGCCTGTGCCTCTGACGCTACACACAGTGCTCTTTCTCCATTGCTGCTAGCCCTCCTTCCTGCCCTTTCTCCATGTTCTGCATGGACTTTGCCATGCATAGCAGCTGCCTACTCACTGTACCAATGTTCTTTGTCTATGGCCTCTCCAGGCCACCATACATGGGATGTGGATCAGACATGTCTGACACAGTCTCTGGACAGCCTGCTGGGGTTTGGCCTCTGCGCCTTCGCAGTGTCCTTGGCTCAGATATTGTGGGGTCCCTGCTTTGTGACTGTCCCCCATCACTGTCCTCAAACTCTGGCAGTGGGGAGGTGGTCCTCTCCTGCCAGTTGGGGTGATGAGCTGAGGGGATGGTGGTGTCAAGGGCGCAAGGACAAACTCACTGCCAGTAGCCCCTTCGGCTGCCATGGGTCCAGACATGTCCATGCTATGATCAGTGGACATTTATGTATATAGTTAGTGTAATTAAATGGTTAATGTTCTGTCACAATATTGTTGCGACTCTGCTGCATGTATTTGTGACGTTTGTGTTGTAAACATATGGTTGGTGTTCTCATCAGCACTCAGTACCAAATGCTAGTGATGTATACTACAACTTCCATGATGCATTGCCTGGGTAGGCCAAGCACCTCAATGGAGTAATTCATGCTGTGATGTATGATATGTGGATTGGCTAACATTATGTTATGTATGGTACATAAAGAGAAGATGACTTACCCTGGCTGGTGCCTGCTGGAATGGAGGTGTCAATATCAGCAACTCCCGCAACACTCTCAGGTTCAAGGGTCCCCTCAATGAGCGTCTCCATGGGAGTCAGAAGGGGGTGTTGTGAGGGTCCTCTGTCTGCCCCACGCCCCTCTGCCATTCTGCTGGCCAGTCTCTCCTGGGTACGGGACCTTAGGTCTTACCACCTCTTGCGGATCTCCGGGATGCTCCCCGGTGCCACTCCTAGAGAGATCACCTTCTCCAGGACTCCATTCCAGATCCGCATTTTCTGTGACTCAGGTACTGAGAAGGAGGTCTTCCCGAACAGTTAGTCCATGTTGGAAGCATGTTCCTCGGTCAGGACGTCAAGCTCCCTCTCGGAGAACTTCACATTTCTTTTCCTGCTGCTCCCCGAGTCTTTTTTCCCCTCTTCAGCATCCATGGTGTTCACTGGAAACTGTGTGTTGTGCTGGCAGCAGTGATGCAGGGGCACACCCTTGCTTCCTGTAGGTTTTTAGGCCTCTATCTTGTAGCCACACCCTGTAATTATACTCAACCTGGGTTGTGACATCATCATCCTGCTTTCTGAAAGCTCAGTTACCAAAATTGCAATTTAGGAAATCGTAATTTTGCAATTTCCTAATTTGTGATTTCCTAATAGCGAATGTGAATCCATAGGAATTGCTATCAGGAAATCGCAGGTTACGTACGTTCCAATTTGCAATTCCCAAATAGTGATTTCTATGGATTCGCTATTTGGGAATAGCATTTTCCGAATTTTGTGCTTATGGGCTCTGGACTCCAAAACTTGAAGGCCCACATCCTGAGCCCATCAATTAGCTGGTGCACCCAGTCACGGCCTGGCAACTCAACTTCAATGACAGGAGTGGAGAGACAAAGACCAAGGAGTCAGCTGTCCCACTTACATCACAAGTGCTCTGTAGTACTGCTCCTACATGCAGCGCATGAAGCCTACTGCCCTCACATACAATGGCAGGGACTGTGGTGCTGCGTTTGTGCTCGACACTGGCTTTGGATGCAGACTCGGGAGGCCATGACGCAAGGTGCCTCTCCCACAGTGGTGGAACGAGGGACTCTGGCAGGCAGCTGCACTTGTTCTGCTCACTCTGCTCACAGCGGTCGGCCCGCTGGTGTTGTTCTCGGCGCCTCCATTCCGATCATGGGGGGCTTGCTGCTAGAAGATACCGTGCGTACCTCCATATTCCTGGTGTTTATTCTGCCAGAATTCCTAGGGCAGGAAGTATATTCTGCCCAATTCAAGATCGCGGCCCATCTTAGTCCTTCAATGGCTTCTTCCCAATCAATCATGGGCCCCTCTTCTCCTGATGTAATTTCCTGGAATTTCTGTATATAAGGAGATCAGAACGGCCTTGCCTTTGCGCCGCAACGCTTCATCAATCCTTTCGAGGGTTCTACTCTTTCTGCAGTTTTCCTGGTACTAATTCCTGTTAATCTGCTTGTTCCATCCTGCTCCTGATTCTGCCTCTGCCTGTATTTCAGCTGCCTTCTTCTGCAGTACGAGCTTCTGCAGATCTTTTGCCAAGTTTGTTTTTTCCTCCAAACAGGACCTTTTTCTGAAAGGCACTATCCGCTTAGGCAGTTGCCAGATGTTGGCCACATCGTGGCTACTGGAAAGGATCGCCTATGCTTCTGGCAGTCTAAAACCGTGAAGAACCAGGCAGTCCGCTCTCTTTGAAGTATAGGGTTTATTGCTAGGCATGGTTCTGCTGAGCCTGACAGATTGCGACGCCCACAAATTGGTCTTGTCCCAAAGATAATGGATACAGCCTAAGATTTCATATAAGGAGCACCAGTGAACCAGGCCCAGGACTTGCTGCAGACTATACAGCATTAAGCACAAGAACTGCGACAATTATGTGACGAAATCCTAGCCTTGCGACAAATCATAGTCGCAAGGGCTTCTGATGTACCATCAGTTTCTTCAGCAACCCCACGTTTTTCTGGAGATCCTAACAAGCCAAAATAATTCATAGCCTCCCTGACGGTCTTTTTCGCTTTCCGCCCTGCGCAGTTTGCTCTGGATCGAGCAAAGATTGGTTACCTTATTAGTGAATGGTCTGGTGCAGCTTTAGCTTGGGTGACCCCATAAGGAGCAGCCTTGCAGACTATGCTTCCTTTTTAACCACTTTCAGGTGAATGTTTGAGAGATCGGATTTGATGTTTTCGGCAGTAGAAGCTCTTTGCGACATTCAACAAGGAAACCAAGGTGTTCTCACCTAAATAACTCGATTTCGTCAATTAGCTGCCTAGACCAACTGGGTAGAACGCACTCTTGCAACCTTGTTTCGCAGAGGTCTCAGAAAGGAAATCAAAGATTAACTGGTTCATTCAAGTCGAGCTGAGCATATTTCGGCTTTAATGGATCAGGCCTTGCTGATTGAATATCACCTATGTGCACACCGTTCGAAAAAGAGAAAAGCACAGCCTTCCTCAACTTCTAAGAGCAGATGAGGCCCTGTCCATAAAATTGACACCTCTCCCTAGAAATCATTCTCCTCTCCGGGAGAAGAGCCCATACAAATTGGTGTGGCAAGAGAAGCACTGTCTGCTTTTGAAAAAAGAATGTAGGCGTAAATATGGACCTAGTATGTATTGTAAGCCGACTGAACACCTAGTCCGGGATTGTGCGGTTCTTCCATAAAGGCCTTCAGGAAATGCCAGCTCTCGTCCCTTGTGAAAAGGAAAAGGGCAGGAATGGCTTCAATTCCTTTAGTCTGAGGAGCTAGGGATTCACCAGCCTCTTTGTTCCTTTTACCCATTTATTGGCATTACCTAGAGGCAGGAATAAAAATGTTCTCACCCTTTTGGCTGGGGGCGAGTGGCATCTACTTGGACGAAAACTGGGCTCTTAAGAACGGTATTCCGCGCGTTCCCAAGGAAGTCCCAGAGCCACTTCATACAGTGGATGGGACACCTTTGGTTTCGGGACCAGTCTAAGAGATGACAGTTTCACTGAAACAACGCTTTGGCAAGCACCAAGAGACCTTATCCTTCAATTTCATAGCTTCACCCAATCATATCATGATACTGGGAGTTCCTTGGAGGTCGCATCATAATCCTTATATCAATTGGGAGACTAGAACCATATCTTTGTCCTCCCAATTCTGCCACAAATTTTGTTATCCTTCTGAAGAATGCTGGACTCCTAAAGAAATGGCTCATACAACACCCGTAGATTCAGGAAATATCAATCTCCTTTAAGTGATACCAGTTCAATATCAATCATTTGCTGATGTTTTTGAAAACCTAAGGAATTATCCTTGCCTCCCCATAGGGAGTTTGATTGCCAATTCCCATTGATCTCGGAGCTATTGTTCCCTTCGCTAGAATCTATTCCCTTTCAGAAACAGAGAAGGAAGCTCTGAAACAATACCTGGAAAAGAACTTATAGAATGGATAGATTACCCGCTCTTCATCCCTGGCAGGAGCATCTATGTTTTTTTGTTCCAAAGAAGTCAAATGAATTAAAACCCTGCATAGATTTCAGAGGCCTAAACAAAATCACCATCAAGGATAGATATCCATTGCCCTTGATCAAGGATATTTAGAGTCAGTCAGGGGTGTTGAAATCTTTACCAAGCTAGACCGCCGTGGGGCTTATCATCTCTTACGAATCAAATGTGTGGAAGAACCCCTCTAGGTCATTATGAGTATCAGGTTGTGCCAATTGGGTTAAATAATGCCCCGCTATTTTACAATGCTTTATGGATCATGTATTTTCAAATATGATTAATCAATTTGTAGTAGTGTACCTCAACCACATCTTGATATTTTCCAAAGAAGCCTGATTACATCGTGGGCATGTTTCTCAATATTTAACTAGATTGAGACAAAATCAGTTGTTCTGTAAACTGGGAAAATGCAAATTTGACTGCTCTGATGTGGAATATTTAGGTTCACTTAAGCACGACAGGAATATCAATGGAGCAAAATGAAGTCTCAGCAATCCTGAACTGGCCTTCTCCAATGAATGTCAAGGAGACCCATTGTTTTTTTGGTATTGCCAATTTCCATAGACAATTAATTGAAGACTTTGCCCACCTGCCTTGTGAAATACCTCAGGTCTTAAAAAAGAATCAACTCCATGCCAGCTTCTGTTGGGATGAACGAGCAGAAGTAGCCTTTGTCAAACTAAAACAAGCCTTCACTCAAGCTCCCATTCTCCACCATCCAAATCCAACAAAAAAATTCATATTATAGATGGATTCAAACACCCGATTTTTCATTCATCCCACGTATTATCTGATTCTGAATGAAATTACTCTGTCTTGGAGCTAGAACTTTTGGCCATGAAGAACGGCTGTTCAGATTGGAGATAGTTTCTGATGGGAGCTTATGAACCTTTTGAGATTCAAACCGATCATTGAAATCTCCAATGTCGTTGAAACTTACATTGTAAGAATAGTCGTCAAGCACATTGGGCCTACTTTTTCAATTAATATAATTTTTACATCACGTATATTCCTTGTATAAAGAATACATTTGTAGATTTCATGTCTCAAAGGTATCCTGAGTCTCCAGCTACCTTAAGTCAGAATCTTTTCACTCCACAAAGAATAATTGTAACTCCCCAGTCCTTTCTTCAGAAACTACAAGCAGCCTACTCCACATTCACAAAACAAGACCGGAAGGCACTTCAAGGTCTAGTCCATAAAGTGGGTGAGATGCTATACAAAGGAAACTCTGAATTTGTACCAACCAAGGTCTTCAGAGTCGAGGTTTTTAAAATGTGTCATGATTCACCTGTTGCAGGACACATGAGTGTTAAAGCTACTTTAGAACTCATACAACCTTCCTTTTGGTGGCCCTCGGTTCAGAAAGATAATGAGCTTTAAGTCAACTCTGGTTCTACTTGTGCTCAACACAAAACATCTCATTCTTGCCCTCATCATCCATCCCTCATTCCCCCTGGATCCTGGCACACCATCTCAACTGACTTTATTGTTGCTCTACCCCCATCTGGCGGTAATCAAGTCATTGTGGAAAGAGTTGACTCCTACCCCAAAATGCCCTAAAGAAGTTGCTCAGTGCTAGTGACTTGGGACACATAATCCTGCAGGAGATTTCTCGGTTACATGGGCTTTCCTAGGTTATTGTTTCCAATCAAGATCCTCAGCTAATTTTCCATTTCTGGAAGTCATTGCGGAAATCCCTCCAAATTGAAGTAGCCTGGCATCTGGCTTTCATCCCCAGACCAATGGCCTGACTGAACATGTCAATCAGGGGTTAGAGCAATATCACCAATGTTTTTGTAATTCAACACAGAGTGATTGGTCATCCTTGGGTTAGAGCAATATCACCAATGTTTTTGTAATTCAACACAGAGTTACTGTTCATCCCTTTTACCCCTGGATGAATTCTCATATAACAACTCAGTCCATAGTGCCACTATGACTTTTCCATTTGTATGTCAATATGGTTTGCATCCTAGGGTTTTGCCTTCTACCTTGAAGAACCCAGTCCTGGTCCCTGTTGCTAACAGCTTTCTTAGCAAGTTACAAACCATAAGACGTTGGATTTCCCTCAATATTCACAACACTAAATCTAAAATGAAGGCCTTTTCTGACATACACTGCACTCCATACTTGATTATTGTGTGGGAAATAAGGTTTAGCTATCTTCCAAGTTTTTGCCAGTGCATCTCTCACACAATAAGTTCAAACCTCGATTTTATGGCCCTTATAGGATTCTCAAAGGCATAAATCCAGTGGCTTTCAAAATCCAACTGCTGATGTATTGGAAGGTACATCCCATGTTTCATTCTTCCCAATGTAAACCATTTAGGGTAGATCCCTTCCACCGTGTCTTTCCCAGGCCGCCTCCAGCATTGGTTAATGATGTTCCTGAGTTTGAGGTCCAGGAGATCTGTGACTCTTGTTACTTTAGAAATAGACTCCAGTTCCTGATTCATTGGAAAGGATATCTTCCAAGTGAAAGATCATGGGAGGATGCATCCTCAGTTCATGACCCGCTCTTAGTTTAGCGCTCCATTTCCTCCTTTCCTGATAAGCCTGGAGCTTCGGCAAGAGGCGGCATACTGTGGCACTGTGGTCGCACCCGACACCGGCTTCTGATGCAGGCTTGGGTGGGCGTTACGCACGGTGCCTGTCCTACAGTGGTGGAGCAAGGAGCTCCAGCAGGCCGCTGCACTCGCTTTGCGGGTGGCTGGCCCTCCAGTGTTGTTCTCAGTGCCTCCATTCCGATCCAGGGGGACTTGGTGCTAGGGGGGACTTGCTGCTAGGAGAGACCTTGCGTACCTCCATGTTCCTGGTGTTTTTTTCTCCCAGAATTCTTAGGGAAGGAAGTATATTCTGCCCAATTCAAGATGGCAGTCATCCTTAGTCCTTCAATAGCTTCTTCCCAAACAATCATGGGTCCCTCTTCAACGGATGTCATTTCCTGGAATTTCTGTATATAAGAAGATCAGACTGCCATGTATTAATGTTGCAACGCTTCGTCAGTCCTGTCGAGGGTTCTACGGTTCCTGCATTTTACCTGGTACTAATTCCTGTCCTGTTAGTCTGCTAATTCCATCCTGCTCCTATTTCTGCATCTGCCTGTATTCCAGCTGCCTTCGCCTGCGGTACCAGCTTCTGAAGTTTTTTGCCAAGTTTGTTTTGTCATCCAAACAGGGGTATTTCTGGAAGGCACTTTCCGCATAGGCACTTGCCAGCGTTGCCGGCCTTGTGGCTACCAGAAGGGGTTGCCCGTACCTCTGGCAGACCAACACCGTGAAGACCTGGGCAGTCCACTCGCTTCGAACTCATGGGTTTATAGCTAGTCATGCTTCTGCTGAGCCTGACAGGGAAAGTGAGAGAAAGAAGAACACAGCAAGGAAGGCCATTAATAGTGCAGCCGGTGCACTGGTAAATGTAATGTAAATCCACTATTTGTAAAGCGCGAACAGCTACCCGAAGGCATCCCGGCGCTGGGGGCCGTCGGGAAGATTAAGCAAGCTATTGCCCAGAGTCACATGGTGCTGGGCTGACCTGCCGGCTGCTCTGTGAGGCTTCTTGAAAGCACTTAAAACTTCTATGTGTGGGTCTGACTCCCCCCACGCACTGGGTTGGCTGTTGCCTGTGTCCTCTTCTTATTGTAGCCTGCAAATGGCTAAAGGCGGGCGCATGTCCCACCTTTTTGCCAAATGTTCACTCCCACAGCGTTTTGCTTGCGGCAGCGAGCAGGGGCGCGCAGGCTGGCAGCTGCATTCCTCTCCTCGTGGGTCAGGTTACACGCACAGCGCTGTGAGGAATTCCCGCGCCTTGTGGGGATCTTGTTTTCATTGTGCTGGGTGATTTATGAACTTTCGGGAGTAATGTTTTCCACCTGCGAAATTGCGCAAATATCAACAGTGTCAAGTGACATTTACCAACAAGCCAGACGCTGCTGGAACAGAAAAACTGCAAAAACACAAAGATGCGCAAGGTCACACGTCTAAGAAAGTGAGCCTTCGGTAAACAGAGATGTGGGCAAAAAAAGGACGCGCAGGCAGAAACGCTGCCAAAATCTGAAGGCAAGAGTGGGAAAAACATTAATTTCGAATAATATGTTTGAAAATGCAAGCTTTATAATATGAATAAATACATTCGAAATAACAAAAATTCGCAAAGGACTGTTTAACTTCGTTCTACACGTATGTTTTTGAAAATCAGATGTTTGATGGGCAGCATCCCTTGAAATAATTTTTCCCTTTTAAACCCAGTTCCATGCTGCTTGCTTGCACTGACCTCTAACCTTTAACACATTTAATCTGGAAAAGATTGACCCTCTTCCTTTTAGAAGATGCAAAATAGATGCTTAATATTAATGGAGGGCCACCTGCGCTCTCTGTGCCCTCCACCACCTGCGCTCTCTGTGCCCTCCACCTCCTCTCTCTGTGCCCCCCACCACCTGTGCCCTCCACCACCTGCGCTCTCTGTGCCCTCCACCACCTGCGCTCTCTGTGCCCTCCACCTCCTCTCTCTGTGCCCCCCACCACCTGTGCCCTCCACCACCTGCGCTCTCTGTGCCCTCCACCACCTGCGCTCTCTGTGCCCTCCATTACCTGCGCTCTCTGTGCCCTCCACCTCCTCTCTCTATGCCCTACACCACCTCCTCTCTCTGTGCCCTCCACCTCCTCTCTCTGTGCCCTCCGCCACCTGCGCTCTCTGTGCCCTCCACTACCTAAGCTCTCTGTGCCCTCCACCTCTTCTCTCTGTGCCCTCCACCACCTCTCTCTGTGCCCTCCACCTCCTCTCTCTGTGCCCTCCACCACCTGCGCTCTCTGTGCCCTCCACCACCTGTGCTCTCTGTGCCCTCCACCTACTCTCTCTGTGCCCTCCACCTGCGCTCTCTGTGCCCTCCACCACCTCCTATCTCTGTGCCCTCCACCACCTGCGCTCTCTGTGCCCTCCACCACCTGCGCTCTCTGTGCCCTCCACCACCACCTCTCTCTGTGCCCTCCACCTCCTCTCCCTGTGCCCTCCACCACCTCCTCTCTCTGTGCCCTCCACTACCTCCTCTCTCATTGCCCTCCACCACCTCCTCTCTCTGTGCCCTCTACCACCTCCACTCTCTGTTCCCTCCACCACCTGCGCTCTCTGTGCCCTCCACCACCTGCGCTCTCTGTGCCCTCCACCTACTCTCTCTGTGCCCTCCACCTACTCTCTCTGTGCCCTCCACCTGCGCTCTCTGTGCCCTCCACCACCTCCTCTGTCTGTGCCCTCCGCCACCTGCGCTCTCTCTGCCCTCCGCCACCTGCGCTCTCTGTGCCCTCCGCCACCTGCGCTCTCTGTGCCCTCCACCTCCTCTCTCTGAGCCCTCCACCTCCTCTCTCTGTGCCCTCCACCACCTCCTCTCTCTGTGCCCTCCACCTCCTCTCCCTGTGACATCCCCCACCTCCTCTCGCTGTGCCCTCCACCACCTCCTCTCTCTGTGCCCTCCACCACCTGCACTCACTGACTAACTGACTGACTCTCTCACTGACTGACTCACTCACTGACTCTCTCACTCTCTCTTTCACTGACTGACTCACTCTCTCAATCTCTCTCTCACTGACTCACTCACTGACTCTCTCACTCTCTCTCTCTCTGACTGACTCTCTCACTGACTGACTGACTCACTGACTGACTCACTGACTGACTCACTGACTCTCTGACTGACTCACTGACTGACTCTCACTGACTGACTAAATGACTGACTGACTCTCTCACTGACTGTCTCTCTCTCTCTCTCTCTCTCACTGACTGACTCTCTCAATCTCTCTCTCACTGACTGATTCACTCTCTCACTGACTGACTGACTCTCACTGACTCTGACTCTCTCACTGACTGACTGACTCTCTCACTGACTGACTGACTCTCTCACTGACTGACTGACTCTCGCACTCTCTCACTGACTGACTGACTCTCACTTACTCTCTGACTGACTCTCTGACTAACTGACTGACTGACTCTCACTCTCTCTCACTGACTGACTCTCTCACTCTCTCTCTCACTGACTAAATGACTGACTCTCTCACTCTCTCTCTCACTGACTGACTGACTCTCTCTCTCACTGACTGACCGACTGACTGACTGCCTGACTCTCTCGATCTCTCTCTCTCTCACTGACTGACTGACTCTCACTGATCCCTTCCACCGTGTCTTTCCCAGGCCGCCTCCAGCATTGGTTAATGATGTTCCTGAGTTTGAGGTCCAGGAGATCTGTGACTCTTGTTACTTTAGAAATAGACTCCAGTTCCTGATTCATTGGAAAGGATATCTTCCAAGTGAAAGATCATGGGAGGATGCATCCTCAGTTCATGACCCGCTCTTAGTTTAGCGCTCCATTTCCTCCTTTCCTGATAAGCCTGGAGCTTCGGCAAGAGGCGGCATACTGTGGCACTGTGGTCGCACCCGACACCGGCTTCTGATGCAGGCTTGGGTGGGCGTTACGCACGGTGCCTGTCCTACAGTGGTGGAGCAAGGAGCTCCAGCAGGCCGCTGCACTCGTTTTGCGGGTGGCTGGCCCTCCAGTGTTGTTCTCAGTGCCTCCATTCCGATCCAGGGGGACTTGGTGCTAGGGGGGACTTGCTGCTAGGAGAGACCTTGCGTACCTCCATGTTCCTGGTGTTTTTTTCTCCCAGAATTC
Organism: Calotriton arnoldi; assembly: GCA_963921515.1. Lineage (NCBI taxonomy): Eukaryota > Metazoa > Chordata > Amphibia > Caudata > Salamandridae > Calotriton > Calotriton arnoldi. Next base: position 3,190,179 of record CAWUFW010000262.1, read on the forward strand.
TTAGGGAAGGAAGTATATTCTGCCCAATTCAAGATGGCAGTCATCCTTAGTCCTTCAATAGCTTCTTCCCAAACAATCATGGGTCCCTCTTCAACGGATGTCATTTCCTGGAATTTCTGTATATAAGAAGATCAGACTGCCATGTATTAATGTTGCAACGCTTCGTCAGTCCTGTCGAGGGTTCTACGGTTCCTGCATTTTACCTGGTACTAATTCCTGTCCTGTTAGTCTGCTAATTCCATCCTGCTCCTATTTCTGCATCTGCCTGTATTCCAGCTGCCTTCGCCTGCGGTACCAGCTTCTGAAGTTTTTTTGCCAAGTTTGTTTTGTCATCCAAACAGGGGGTATTTCTGGAAGGCACTTTCCGCATAGGCACTTGCCAGCGTTGCCGGCCTTGTGGCTACCAGAAGGGGTTGCCCGTACCTCTGGCAGACCAACACCGTGAAGACCTGGGCAGTCCACTCGCTTCGAACTCATGGGTTTATAGCTAGTCATGCTTCTGCTGAGCCTGACAGGGAAAGTGAGAGAAAGACTCTTTCTCTCACTCTCTCACCCTCTCTCTCTCACCCTCTCTCTCACTGACTGACTCTCTCACTGACTGACTCTCTCACTGACTGACTGACTCTCTCACTAACTGACTGACTGACAACTCTCTCACTGACTGACTGACTCTCTCACTCTCTCTCTCACTGACTCTCTCTCTCACTGACTGACTCTCTCTTTCTCACTGCCTGACTCTCTGGCTCTCTCTCTCACTGACTGACTCTTTGACTCTCTCTCTCTCTCTCTCTCACTGACTGACTCTCTCTCACTGACTGACTCTCTCACTCTCTCTCTCACTCTCTCACACTGACTGACTGACTGACTCTCCCACTGACTGACTGACTCTCTCACTCTTTCTCTCTCTCACTGACTGACTCTCTCACTGACTGACTCACTGACTCTCACTCACTCTCTCTCTGACTGACTAACTAACTGACTCTCTCACTGACTGACTGACTAACTGACTGACTCTCTCACTGACTGTTATACAGGTACTATTTCCCAACCTTCACCCTCCTGTTATTTATGCCCCCCCCCCATAACAAAAAAACCATAACAAGCAACCATTGGGACAGGCAGATAGAAGTTGCCAGCATTGAAAGGACAAAAAAACCGCAAGACATTATTTATTGTTAATATTTTTTTAATATGGTCGTTCAGTTGTACATAATGCTTTCTTGGTCATATATAAGGTAACAAAAATGCTTCTGACACTTCTTTATCATAACTTTTCAGCATGCTGCAGACTTCTGTACAGCACAGCTTAAAGACATAGGCAAAGTCAATATCTCTGGCTAAACACTTATAAGGTCCCAAAGGCGAGACCTATTGGCTATGCCAATGCTTGTTTTATTATACAACTGAATGTAGGGGAGCCCACTTCCCTTGCACGCACCGTGCCCATGATACACTCGCTATAGCACTGAGGGCATGCCTATCTGGGGGGCTTAATTAGACACCTGTCTTCCTCACTTGAGACCCCCAACTATCATCATTCACCTGGGCCTGCCAGAAATGTGGGGGGCATCAGCACCCAAGAATAACTCTGCTCCTGCCCCACCTCCCACCAGTCCTGGGGTGGCTCTCCACCAGCTTCATGTTGAGGCCGTCAACAGCCCTTTGCAGCAGTGCCCGCCACCACATCAAGTAAGGCCCCTCAATGCCGGCCGAAGCAAGCACCCAAGGCTTTCACCAGCCATCAAATAGCCTCCTCCTCCTCTGGTAGCAAACGCTCTGAAGGGAGGTCCCTAGCACCTGTCACCACCTGGCTGTCAGATGCGGCATAAAAAGCTCATTAGCGCGGCCCACCCTGGATATTCATCCGGGCAACAGGAAAGGCAGTCAAGCCAACTCTCCACAGCGGCCCAGCACAGTCTAGCGAAAGTCCACAAAGAACAGACAAAAGCCAAAGCACAACGAAGCAATCAGCATCATCTCAAAGAAGATGCGGGCATGTGAAGAAGAGGAAGGTCAGGCTCCGCAGCAGACAAAAACAGGAGAAGAGGATGGCACTGTTGCAGCTCAGAATAAGACATGTTCTTCAAAATGGCCCGAAGAAAAATCAAACATGTCCCCGGAGCGGCATCGCAAAGAGAAGTCCCTGGCCTATTGGCAGTGAAAATAAGAGAAGAGGAAGCTGTTAAGAAAAGTCAACACCACATGCTGACTGGAAGAGAAAGAAACGAGGTCATAGTGTCATCCTCGGAGCAACAGTTCAGTCTACCAAGTAAAGAGCCACAACTGAACCAAAAGTATATCACAAAATCATGTCTACAGGGAAACCTTCCCACAATCAATATTGAAGGAGGGGAGTAAAGATGGCGCAAACAGTAACCAGCAACAGGACATAATCTGCATAAAACTGCACCCCGCCAGAGACGACGTCTGTTCATCCACAAACTTTGGGGACTTTACAGAGTCATCGTTATACGTGGAGGCTCCACAACAATTGTGCCTTTGCAGACGCATTGTTATATGTGGCGGCTCCACAGCATTGTGGACTCGTTATATGTGGAGGCTTCGCAGCATTGTGGACTCGTTATATGTAGAGGCTCTGCAATATTGTGGACTTTACGGACTCATTATTATGTGGAGGCTTCGCAGCATTGTGGACTCGTTATATGTGGAGGCTCCGCAACATTGTGGACTCGTTATATGTGGAGGCTCCGCAACATTAGGGACTTTACGGACTCATTATTATGTGGAGGCTTCGCAGCATTGTGGACTCGTTATATGTGGAGGCTCCGCAACATTGGGGACTTTACGGACTCATTATTATGTGGAGGCTTCGCAGCATTGTGGACTTTACGGACTCATTATTATGTGGAGGCTCCACAACATGGTGGACTCGTTACATGTGGAGGCTCCGCAACATTGCACACTTTACTGACTCATTATTATGTGGAGGCTCCACAACATGGTGGACTCGTTACATGTGGAAGCTCCGCAACATTGGGAACTTTATGGACTCATTATTATGTGGAGGCTCCACAACATGGTGGACTCGTTACATGTGGAGGCTCCGCAACATTGGGGACTTTGCGGACTCATTATTATGTGGAGGCTCCACAACATGGTGGACTCGTTACATGTGGAGGCTCCGCAACATTGGGGACTTTACGGACTCATTATTATGGGGAGGTTCCACAACATGGAGGACTCGTTACATGTGGAGCTTCCGCAACATTGGAGACTTTACCGACTCATTATTATGCGGAGGCTCCACAACATGGTGGACTCGTTACATGTGGAGCTTCTGAAGCACTGCGGACTCGTTAAATGTGGAGGCTCTGTAGCATTGTGGACTTTACGGACTCATTATTATGTGGAGACTCCACAACATTGAGGACTCGTTGTTATATGTGTTAGCTCCGGCACAGTAGGGACTTTACAGACTCATAGTGATATGTGGAGGCTCTGCAACTTTGGGGCTTTATGGACTCATTGTTACGTGGGTGAAGGGATACAGTGCACTAGCGCACACCCTCATGCATGCACTGTCCTGCCCAGGGCTTTAAGTAGGATTCAAAAACTGGGGGGTCTCTCAAAGGGGTGTGGCCAAAGTAATTAAGGGCGTGGCTTAACAACACATAAGCTAAAAATCAGTGCTTAGCATAGTGTGCCACGCGACTTGTATTTTGCTGTTTCCGTCATTGCATCCAGATAGATGATACAACAGTAACATCATACCTACAACAAGTCAGGACTATTGGCTTTGTCAGTGGTTGTTAGTTGCATAAGATAAATAAGCAGCAACTATGGCTTGTATATAATATTGAAAAAGCTTCCACTTAAAGTCCTAGTGACACCACAACAATGTTGCTGCTCCTGAGTTTCGAAAAGAGAAGGGAAATCCTGAGAGAAAATGTCTCTCTTTAAAGGATTTCCCTTCCCCTATAACGCTCACCTGGCATGACGTCATGCCGTAACTTCTCCACTAGAGAAGTGAGCACGGGCACATCGATGTGCCTGCTGTCACTGCAGTCTGGAAAAAAACGGACCGCCTGTGCCAGGGCACAAAACAGAGCCCAATAGAGACCCGTTTCAAGGCCCCCTTTAAAAAACTGCCGGTGCTCAGCACCGGTGAGACCCAGCCCACTTAAAGCCCTGGTCCTGCCCCTAATAAACGTAAGACCCTATCATATCTGGAGGGTGTGTGTGTTTATCCATTCTTCCCTTTATATAGACCCATAATTTCACAAAATTCTTAAGCATACTATTGATAATCTGAAGACATGACTAGAAGCAATATAACACATCGTTGACAATTAAAACAAAGGATGAGACATTGATAAAATGATATTGAAAAAATGTAAAAGGTTAATGTGAAATGAATTCAATAGAACCAAAATGTCACATAAAAATTACACATACCTTGAAATTGCACTTAACAAGTAACAAATGCAAGTGCCAGAAAAAAAGGATCAGAATGATGTCACCACCAGCAGTGAATCAGAGCTCTGCTGTGTGACAGCCAGCGCCTCCCCTCAGTCAGAGGGTCTGCAGTAGGCCACCCTCAATGGTGAGAGGTTCCTGCTGCCTCCCTAGCTGCCAGAAAGCATTGACGACTAAACAGAACAACAGGAAAGGCGGCAACTGGCTGTTAAGTTCTGGACCCCCTTTTCAGATGTGACATTTAGCCTTTGGTGTATGAGAACTCCATGATGAGTGAGACTTGAGCCATCTGCATTTTCCACCCAACACCTAGAACCCAGGTCCATTTGCCTAACATCAATAGTTTTCTGGTACTCGCCCTTACCAATATTCCCACAATTCAGAAGCTTTTCTAAACAAATATCTGCTCGACTATTAAACTTGCCCTTGTGGCAGGGTGTAAACATATACTGTTTTAGCTGAATGGTAAGCTGAAAGCCTCTTGTTCTTTCTCCAGATCGTTGCCAAAATGTTGTAATGAAAGTCTGGTAGCCGAAGTGTAGTTGAAGATGATTTATTTGTCTTAGTTGCAGATAAGTTCATCCATAGCAAGGTCCAGGATAGCCATGAGGATAGGCCCTAGAACAGCCCCAGCAGGAGCAGCCTCCCTGCTGCTCAGCCCATACTCCATCTGACACTCCTCACCTCACAGGCACCCACACATTCCATTGCATCATCACCACTCCAACATTCCATGAAGCACATTCACATTGGCTGAACAGCAAGTGCCAAAGCAACAGGGAAGATGCATAGATAAATTCACAGGATATAACAGATTCACAGTTGCTTATCCCCCCAACGTCCTCCCACTTGAGCCTGCCTCACCCTCGCGGTTATTAAAAAACATTGTACATTTATTTATTTTTGGAGAGGCTGGCAGTTGCTATTCGCTGTCGGGCCACACCACACCACATTACCAAATGTTTTCGCTTTAAGAACATTTCATTTTTTTTTTATTCAAATGGCATCCTACCTTGCACCAGTAAATAAAAAAATGGCACCTGTGCCATTCTGTAGGTGCACATGTACCTCATGATTGATATATTTAATGATGCAGCTGCTCAGCGTACCTTTTTTAGCTGATACTTCACAGTATTGGCAAAACGCATTGACAAAGCCACTAGAACAACAAAGTGAGACCTATTGGTTTTGCCAATACTTGTTTCCTAACTCTTTGTGACTGAAATCTGGTGACCTCTGATTTCATTCTCTGGGTCACCAGCCTGTGTTATCATTAGCCCTGTTCACTGTCTTTCATGTTAAGCGCTCTGGAGCAGTGAGAGTGACATTTGCTGGCCATAAAGTGACATTTGCTGGTCGTAAAAAATAGAACAAAAATGTCATTCGGCCTGAGATTTCTCCGAGGATCGGCTCATTGAGTTTTAGGGTCTTCTGTCTCGATGCGAAGAGTGTTTTTCTCCGTTTTCGTAAGCCGAGTGATGTGGAGAGAAGAGGCTAGAAAGACGCGACCTTATAAAACATGAATGAAATGAATGCGCCATTTCGGAAGTGCGCGCTCAGAAGGAGCTGCTGGCAGCCATCTTGCCTTAGAGGAAAAATCCATAAGACCAGGGTCTTTCAATGAACCTCAAACCTGGCCCGCAGCAGCACTCCTGCTAAATAGTAGCGAGAGGGACAAAGCTCGGCCAACGCCCCTACATCCTGGCACAAGGGAGAAGCCAGAAAATGAAAATACAGCCACTTTAAACCAAAACTCTTATGACACCAAGCAAATGAAGCAAGGCATTACAACTTGACCCCTCCACCCACAGAAGAGCTCTCTTGTCTCTTCCATCCAAGCATCTATCCATTCATCCTTTCATCCAGCTAATATACACAATTTCACCTTTACATTCCGTCATCCATTCATCCTTTCAGATACTACTCAGTCCTTCACCGTTCCGTCCAGCTGCTCATTCTTATACAAACCTTTCTATCCATCTCCAGACCTATCCCTCAAACCATCTACCCTTTCACTCATATATCTCTCCAGCCACCATTTCACCCATCCATTCACCCTTTCAGTCATTAATCCATCCATCCACCTTTTCACTCCATCCATCATCCACAATTTCACTCCATCCACTTATCCTCCCTTTCATCCATCCATCCTTTCACTCAACTCATCCATACATTTACTCTTTCACTCATCCATCCACTCACGCATTCATCCATCCATGCTTTCACTCATCCGCCCATCCATTCACCCTCTCTTTCACTCATCAGTCCATTCTTTCACTCATTCATCCATCCACCTCCCTTTCACTCATCCATTCTTTCATTCATCCATCCACACATTCATCTGTCCATACATCCTCCCTTTCATTCATCCATCCATCCTTTCCCTCCATCCATCCTTTCACTCCATCCCTCCATCCTCCCTTTTACTCATCCAATCCATCCATCCATCCTCCCTTCCACTAAGCCATCCATCCTTTCACTCACTTACTCATCCATCCATCCTCTCATCATCCATCACCTTCCCTTTGACTCAGCCATCCATCCTTTCACTCACTTATCCATCTATCCTTTCTCTCATCATCCATCCACCCTTTCAGTCATCCATCCTTCCATCAATCCATCCACCCTCCCTTTCACTCATCCATCCATTCTTTCACTCATCCATCCATCTTTTCATTCACACATCCATCCACACTTTCACACATACATCCATTCATCCTTTCACACACTCATTCATCTTTGTCTGCCAAGTTACAGACAGATGAGGCCCATCAAGAACTCCACCCTCACAGTAACTGCTACAGTTGAGGGTTCATGACACCCCAGCTCCAACCTTTCACTCATCCATCCTTTTGCTCATCCATCTACCCACCCTTTTATTCTGTCCATCCATCCACCCTTTCACTCATTCGTCCATTCACCCTTTGACCCATGAAGCCACCCTCCCTTTCATTCATCCATCTATTCTTTCACTTATCCATCCATCCAACCTTTCCACCATCCTTCCACCCACCCTTTCACTAATCCATCCATGCTTTCACTCATCCACCCTTACATCTATCCAGCCATCCATCTACACATCCACCCTTTCACTCACCCATCCACCCTTTCACTCACACATCCATCCTTCCGACCTTTCACTCAATCAACCCTTACACGTTATTGGTGAGTTTTTGTCTGTCGAGTTTACAGACAGAAGAGGCTCATCCAGAACTCCAACCCCGCTTTAGCTGCCAAAGTGGGTGGTTGACGACGACCCTGTTCTGGCATGATGCATTCATTTCTATTTCAGACTGGACCCATGCAGCTCTGCCAGTCACCTCAGTGTTGATCTATTTCAGTACTGTAACCCACACAGCTCGGCCCATACATCTCCGTCTTGACCAACAGCAGCCATTGCCATTTCAGTTCCGGGACCTGCACAGCTAACACAACTCAGCATTGTCTGACAGCTCCCTCCGCTGTTCCAATGCACCTCAATCCTGACCTGCAGAATCCCCTCATATTTCAGTACTTGGACCCACTCAGCTGTGCCAAATCACCTCAGTCCTGTTCTACTGCATCCTCTGCTTTTCCAGTATTGGGCCTATGCAGCTCTGCTAATGCACCTCTTTCCTAATCTACATAACCCAGTACTATAAGACCGGTGCGTTAAATGGGCAGGTACTGCCAGGTACTGAGTACCTGCACTTCTTTAATTTGAAAGAGAGAGTACCTGCACTTCTCAGCACTGCTGCTATACATTTAATGGGAGAGTACCGGCACTTTACAGGACCAAACAGGTGTTCTAAATAGTGAGTACCTACACTTCTATATTTCCATTTAAAGCACAGTATAAGACGGGAGCCCTCAATCAGGGTTCAGTGATAGCATTATTCCCGCTACCTTGTTCTTCCGCGTGGTACCGGGACCTCAGTTTGAGTCAACCACTCAGTACTGTGAGGAAGGCAGTAAAGCACAGACACAGGAGTACAACTGCCCTCCTTCTCAGTGACGGTAGCGGGTAGCTGGAAGTAAGTGGGTGCCTGTACATGAGAGGCATGATGGGCAATCTGACAAAAAAGATCATTCAGTCATTCATTCTACTGCCCACCGGATGAGAAGAAGGACCAAACGGTTAACTGGCAACAGGAGGGCCATGGATTAAGAATGTAAAGAAACAAGTGAAAAGCATGAATGGAAACCACTGACTGAAATCAAGACAGGGCATGATAATCATTAAAAAAGCCCCCTGCTTTGCTTGCTGCCTTCATTGACTCTGCTTGGCCTTCTGGATACTGAACCTCTGCTGTGGCCAGAGGCTGCTGAGCAGGCCCCTGCCCCAGCCCCATGTGCTCTGTTTAATCCAGTCTGCTTTTTCCTCTAAGTCCAAGCGCTTTGTAATGCACGTGCATCCTGAGGGAGCACACTAGGTAAGGTTAGTGCAAATACTAGCACTTAGACCAGTGTAAGGCCTCAATAAATGTACCTGTCCCACAGTTCATTTACACTCGGACCACTGTGAGGCTGTGACAGAAAGGTTTGGAAGATTCCAGCATTCTCAGTCAGTTGCTATTCAGGCTGACAGCACTGCAGGGGCAACTCCCTGATATCTTGGCCTAAAAATGTAAATCTGTAGACAGATTCAGCCTTATTCATTATTTTCCAAGCGTGCCCAGCTTGCAGAAGACCACCTTAAAGGGGAAGTTCCACCCAACACTTGTTCGGGTATTGACTGGACCAAACGACTTTTTTTTTTTAAACAGAGTTTTATATAGCGCGAACTTAACCCGAGGCTATCGGGTATCAGAGCGCTTTAAACGAGCACCAGTTGCGTTACATGACAACACATTCATTAGGTCTCGCCTAGCGACGCAGCGCAAAGCGCTGCTCGCTATGCGAGATCTATTGTTGTCGACTTCGTTTGGAAGGGGGACAGGACATGTGCAAGCGTACAGCACGGCCTGGACAGGAGATGTGCACGCGTATGGTGCGAGCAGGAGTTGTAATAACGCCGCAAGCCGCACGCGTGCACATCAACTGTCTGTGCCGAAGCTTAACAGACAGGAGATGTGCACGCGTACGGCTCGCGGCGTTATCACAACTCCTGCTCGCACCATACACGTTCACATCTCCTGTCCAGGCGCGGCGCGCTTGTATGCACCACTCACCGGCTCTTGTGGGGACACTGCGCTGCTCCCCGGCTGGTCTCCCCGATGGCAGTGGGGACTCGCCTCTTCACCCGGTCACTCTTTGTGGCGCATGAACACGCGGGGCTCCGTCTTGCTCACAGGAGCCCCGCATGAAATCTTGCTCCGGCCGCATCATGCGGCATTCACGAAGGCGGGGTGGGCTCCCGCCGGACTTTCTTTACTGCTTACGAGTGCGGGGTGGGCTCCCGCCTCGCTTCTCCGACATGCGGGGCTCCCTCAGCTCACGGGAGCCCCGGACACTTCCGGACGCGCGCTCCATGCCCCGCCCATGTCCCAGGCAAGGTTGCCTGACTTCCAGGTCGCGCTGAGAGCGGCCCGGAGACAGTGTTACCAGATTGGCTAGCTCGCACGCGAGCGGGACAGGAGCCTCCATCGGACGGGCTCGGCGTCTCCTCAGGGCTGCCAGGCGCTGCGTGTCCTGGGCTCTGTCGGTGCCGAAACGGAGCTCGACCGGCGCTTCCGGGACTGGTGCCTTCGGACTCGGCCAAGACGGTGACCCGGAGCAAGTACAAGCGGATCGCCAAGGTACTGCGGCGACCCGAGCCGGGCTCCGCCAACAGAGGCAAATTCCAGTTCTGGGTCCGGTCCAAGGGCTTTCTGGCTGGGGAGGAGCGGCGAGGAGCAGCAGAAGCTGAAGGCAGCCAAGGCCGTCTATATGCACGTCAAAGGGGGAACGGTTAGTGCCTACCCGTCAGTGTCCGTGGTACGTGTCTGTGTTCATCCGTCCAGTGTCTGCGGCCACGGGGGCAGAGCGCCAGGCCTCTAGCTACTGCCACTGTCCACGTCTGCCCAACCATTGCCGTCTCTGCCCACCTTTGCCTATTTGGTTCATCCCCTGGCCCACCTCTGACCCAGCGTTGGCCATCGCTGCCCCAGCCCTGGCTGTCCAAATACCCTATCTCTCTGTCTGTCCTTCTCAGACTAACAGAAGTGCCTTTCTGTGCCCGAGACCCTTTCTGCACCTCTACCCCAGCTTGGTCCATATGTCCATCTCTGCCCCACACCTGCCCATCAATGCACCATACCACTGTGCCCCTCCCTCCCCATCTCTTCCCCAAACCTTTCCCTACTCTGCATCCCTTTCCTGCCCCTCTTTCAATCTCTGCCCTACTCTGCTGCCCGCCTAAGTCAAAGAACTCTGTCCCTCTCCGCCCAATATCATTACATCCTGTTCATAGGCCCTGTTTCTCCGTACCAGTGCCCATTTCTATCCTTCCTCCTGCACCCTTGTATATGTCTGGCCTACAACTCCATCCGCCTCTATACCTGTAATCTGTCTCATACAACTGCCCCAAACCCTGTCTATCTCTGTTCAACGCCTCTACCGATCTCTAACCCCAGCCCACTGCCAATCTCTCCCACACCTGTCTCTGCCCACACACGTTATTTCTGTCCCTGTCCCACACCTATCTCTCAACCCCACTACAGTGCCAGTCTCTCCCCCACACCTCCTTCTCTGTCCACGGCTCTGTCCTTCCCTGACCCCACGTCACTTCCAATCTCTCCCCCCACCCCCCACTGTCCCACGTCTCTACCCCAGCCCACTGCCAGTCTCTCCCCCACACCACCTGTCTGTCTCAGCCCCACGCCTCTGACCATCTCTAATCCAGTTCACTACCAATCTCTCCCACACCTCTGTCTCTATGTGTCCCACACCTCTGACCATTTCTAATCCCACGCCACTTCCAATCTCTGTCCCACACTTCTGTCAACGTCTCACACCCGCACCACAACCAATCGTGGTGTCGCATCTACTATAAATGACAAACCTTTTATCTACGTGTTGGTTTAGAAAACATAAATAAAACGCATTGTCATTTACAATGCCAATAGCTTAAAATTTCGCAAATGCGAGACCTATTGCATTGCAAATGCTTGTTTTTGTTAGGCACGGGGAGATTAGGTGATTTGCCCAGAATCACAGGATGTTGCGCGTCCTTGCCGAGACACGAACCCGGTCCCCCAGGATTGAGGTCGACCGCCCTAGCCGTTAGGCCAACTCCGCTCACTCCCAGCCTCTCTCAGCATTCAGTTTTTCCCCCAGTTTTCCTTCTGTTGCTTTTTAATCTTTAATATCTCAATTTTCATTATGTGGCAGCACTCAGATGCTTCCTTCATTGCTGTTCTCAGAGAGTCACATGTTATTTTGTCAGTTTATTTGGGGCGCTCCTGCCACAACACGGTAAAGTAAGCCCTTAATTCGCCTCTGGGGGGTGTGACAGGGAATGTCTGGGCTCAGAGATCTCTCTACTTCTCCTCTATTAGCAGGGCCGAGGAAACACCTTGGGTGCCGTCACATTTACATTATTAGAGATTTTCTGCCGCAAATCCGGATTACAACAAAAAAAATGTTTGTCAATCAAAACGTTACAAAAAAATGCAACACCGCTCCTAACGCTTTGCAGGAGCTATTTGCCAGCCTGTTTTAAGATCTAGTGCCTGTAGTCAGTGCTCGGATTTGAGTGGGTAGAGGTATCAGCAGCCTTTTGGCACCCTGGCTCTCCTTGTAGCCTCCAAGAACTGAAGACAAACAAGGCCCTAATGAATCCCGTTTATTTCCTGCCAGTATGAGCACAGGCAACAAACAGGCTTTCTGTTTGGTAACATACAATCGGCAGACCAATGCACAGTTCAATTAATACATAAAAAAGATTGCTATTCCGCAACGTCAGCTTTATAATTACACGGGCAACTAATCTGAGGGGGGGGGAGATGGGGGTGGTCATTAATTGCTACAAAGATGAAACATTTGACAATAAGCATTTGATGATGATTGTTCTGTTTTGTTTAATACAGTGCCTAGAGTCATTGAGGAGACAGGCTTCCAGGGAGAGCTTAGTTTTCTATGCCAGCTCGCAGTGACGGCTCCTCGGCTATGGCGGAGGATCGTCGTCCCACTGCTTCACAGCAGTGCCAACTTTAGAAACATAAAATGATAATAACTTAGTTATTATCATTTTATGGTTCGTGTCCGTTTGCGTTGCGGGTGGGCGGTACTGCTTTGCTCTGGGTGCAGGGGAGGAATGGTTTGCCCACTCCTAAGTGCCGCCCAAAACAGTCATGCGCACTTCCCTGTTCTCATGGAGAACATGCCCACCCCTCCAGCCCCTGGCTGAGCGCCATGTCACAGTGCTCAGACCAATCACAACGCTGCATTGCAGCGTTGTGATTGGCTTAGGGGAGAGCGTCTGGCTGCCTGCTTCCTGTTCCTGTCGGAGGCAGGAGAGCAGGAGCAGAGAAAACGCGGGACCTGGCCTCAAGGTAAGTTTAAGTTTTTTTTTTTAATCCCCCTCTTCCTCCCCACGTGCGACAACCCCCCCCGCGACCCCCACAACGAGCCATGCCGGCCGCCCGCCTGCTCGCTCGCCTCCCAATTAGCATCTTGATTCACAAAGCCATACATACATGTAAGTTTGACTTGCACGTGTAAATGGCTGGATTTACAACTACAAGTTGTTAACAAAAAGTGATCTTGCACTTTTGTTAACTCACAAAACTAGCATGCAATGCTGTAATATTGTTAGGGTGACGAGAACTCGAAAACCAAGACATTTAGCAAACATAGAAGAAGGTCTACAATTTGTTATCGAATGAGGGGCACAGAAGTGACTTAAATGGCCGCTCTCATCAACATACAAATATAGACAGTAAGGCACCAGGGGACTAAATTAAAGGCAAGTTTTAAACTCAGCCTAACGAGTATATACATTGTTTTCTGATAAAAAATGCTAACTCGTTCTGTCTTGGAATACATAACAAGCATTGGCATAGCCAATAGGTCTCGCCTTTGGGGCCTTATAAGTGTTTAGGTAGAGCTATTGACTTTGCCAATGTGTTTAAGCTGTGCTGTAGAGAAGTGTGGCTGCTGTGCAGCATGCTGAAAAGTTGTAATAAAAAAGTGCCAGAAGCATTTTTGTTACCTTATATATGACCAAGAAGGCCAAGAGTCTGTGAGAGAGAGTCTGTGAGAGTCTGTGAGAGTCTGTGAGTCTGAGAGAGTCTGAGAGAGTCTGTGAGAGTCTGAGAGAGTGTCTGTGATAGAGTGTCTGTGATAGAGTGTCTGTGATAGAGTGTCTGTGAGAGTCTGTGAGAGAGTGTCTGTGAGTCTGTGAGAGAGTGTCTGTGAGTCTGTAAGAGTGTCTGTGAGAGTCTGTGAGAGAGAGTCTGTGAGAGTGTGAGAGTCTGTGAGAGTGTCTGTGAGAGTGTGAGAGTCTGTAAGAGAGTGTCTGTGAGAGTGTGAGAGTCTGTGAGAGTGTCTGTGAGAGAGTGTCTGTGAGAGAGTGTGAGAGAGTGTCTGTGAGAGAGTGTCTGTGAGAGAGTCTGTGAGAGAGTCTGTGAGAGAGTCTGTGAGAGTGTCTGTGAGAGTCTGTGAGAGAGTGTCTGTGAGAGTCTGTGAGAGAGTGTCTGTGAGAGTCTGTGAGAGAGTGTCTGTGAGAGTCTGTGAGAGAGTGTCTGTGAGAGTCAGAGAGTGTCTGTGAGAGAGTGTCTCTGAGAGAGTGTCTGTGAGAGTGTGTCTGTGAGAGAGTGTCTGTGAGAGAGTGTCTATTAGAGAGTGTCTATTAGAGAGTGTCTGTGTGTCTGTGAGAGAGTGTCTGAGAGTGTCTGAGAGTGTCTGTGAGAGAGTCTCTGTGAGAGAGTGTCTGTGAGAGAGTGTCTGTGAGAGTCTGTGAGAGAGTGTCTGTGATAGAGTGTCTGTGATAGAGTGTCTGTGAGTCTGTGAGAGAGTGTCTGTGAGTCTGTAAGAGAGTGTCTGTGAGAGTCTGTGAGAGAGAGTCTGTGAGAGTGTGAGAGTCTGTGAGAGAGTGTCTGTGAGAGAGGGTCTGTGAGTCCAGCTCTACCAGTAAAACAGAAGCGCGAGACGGTGTGCAGTCAGCTGAGTTTTCTCCATCTTATAGTCCACTATTGTTTTCGTATCCATCTGTTGAAAATGTCATAATTTGGTTTATAAGGCTGGCTAGTTTTTCAATATTGCATAGCCTAATATAAACGCTGAAAGGAAAAATAAACAGTTTCGACTAAGCAAACATTTGGCAAACACAGCATCATGTGTTTCTTAAAATAAAGCAGTCTAGCCGCTTTCAGTCACTAATTTACATTTAAACAATGTCCTTAAAAAGAACACATGATTATTGGAATGTTATGTATTTTACACAGCGCTTTGTATCTTGCATCTGTCACTGTGAGCTTCACAAAACTGCAGATTGTGGGTCACTATCATCCAATATACTCCTTTTATAGTCCTTGAAATTATTTTGCATTTTAACTGGTGATAAAACGCCGATGTTTGCTGCAAGATCTTATACTGCTCGCCAGAAACAGCGCCTTAAAAGCAGGCACTGAGTCACGGCGCTGTGAATCTTTCTGCCAACAGTTTTACTATGTGTTATTTTGTTTCTAGAGAGAGTTTGTCGCTGTTCTCCAACTACATATAATGTAGTCAGCTCCTGTCTGTATTCTGACGAGACACTCTATGAAAATTAGGAGTTCCTTAGCCATGAGGCAACTGACAGAAAACATGTCTTAATGTGCTGAGTCTCATTGTAAATTGCAAGTGCAAAGATCACCACAGTTTCTTTTAACAATCTGCCTGCAGATTAACACAACTAACAGAAGCGGAAGCAAGCACATTTAGTGGATAACGTGTGTCAATTATATAAACAACCCGTGCGTTCAACAGTGTTAACAAATAAGTTAAAAGCGTCGTGGTCTCACATGATCTATTTATTTTTCAGTTCTACCGCACCCACGAACCTTTTTTCTTTTTATTAGAAGTTGACATTGGAGGTGACAGAAAAAGCAGCTCGTAAGATTTTCAAATGAAATAGGCGCCACAGACTGAAAGTGAGTGAAGTCAATGCCTCTCCATAAAATTATAAGGGCAGGAGCAGACGAAAGAAATAAGCAACAGCTCGGGAGGGGGAAGAACAGAGGCAAGAAGCAACAGAGGGGAGGGGGAGGGTCGAGGGATAGATAAACAAGCACCAGAAAATGTCTGTCTGAGGCGGCATTGGCTTAGTCGGAAGTGAATTGCTCCTTGAAGAATTCACATCAGATGCTTCCGAAGTTAAGAATAACAAGCTAACGAGGAGGGAGGGGGAGAAGGGAGGGGGTTGAAGGGAGGGGGTTAGTGAGAGCAGACAGCAAGGTGGTGGAGGAGCATGATTCACGCGCCGGAAGGCTTTAATGAGCCATGACAGAAGCGCATGCTGTGCGCGTAACCGCACACTGTATGCCACGGAAAAAGCTGTGGTCGCACTTTTAAAACCCCACAACGAAATGTCTCGCCAGACCAGCGCAAGCGCTGGATCAGGGCGAGACCTAAAAACATGCCTCCTGTTTTCAGTCGCACCACTTGAAAAACCGGGACATCTGATAATTTTGCCAAAAGGTGCTGGGGCAACTGGTGAAAATCCGGGCCTGTGGCCCAGCAAATCTGGGACGCCTGCCCACCCTAAATATTGTGCATGAGTAATTCTTGTCCAAGAAGTGGGAAACAGGTCTTACAGGGTGAAACTTCCCCCATAAGTTTGGGAACACCAGCACACTTAAGAGTTTTAAGGTATTCTGAAGCTCCTCTATACACCATTCCCAACCTAATAATGGAGATTTACTTCTGGAGAGGGCAGGAATAAATCCTTTTCAAGGTTGGGAAGTGTAGTTAGTGTCTTGCAAGTTTTTGGCTCCTAATGGACCGTAGAGCTGTGACGTCAGTGTCAGAGCCGAATGCAATGAAGGCTTGGTTTAGAATTTTGAATTCACAGTTATAGGCACACAAATAAAAATGTGTATTACTAAGCTTCGTGTGTGGCATAGTCATTGGCTGGTACCCATGCTGGGGAAGGCGTTACAAGAAGGGGGAGGAAACAGCTCAAAAAAGGGTTCCCCATAGTGGATAAAACCAATTCTTTGAGGATAACAAAAATAAAAATGTATGCCTTTGCAAAAAGCTGATGGCATTTAAGCATGGATATTTGTACAACACATTTAATTATGCTGATGCAAGTGCTATCACACATGCAAAAAATAACTCACATTCATATTCCTGAAGTACACCTGGAAACATATTCCTGAAATGGAAGTGTGTCAAGGGATTTTGCAATAGGAATTCATTTCCTTTAATGAAGCCTGTGAGCCCATCTATGTATTCCTCTTTAACCTTATCCACTATCATGACACAAAGCTGGCATAGTCAGAATATAAAACAAAAAATATTGTCAGTGAATAAAATTTTGTATGCTGAAAAAAAGGATGGTTTTATTTTCTTAGACAAAAACTGTGGAACACGCCTTATCTGGTAGAGACTCTAGCTAGCTGCAGATTCCTTACCTTTGAATACCCCCAGACGTTAGACTAGAGCCGGAAGATTTTTGAGCAGGACCCCGTTAGGTGGTGTCCTTTGGTTACGCATCTGTGTCATCCGTGCCAGACGTGACGCGCCCTGTACCTATATAGGTGCCACCTCGGTGCACTTACGTCAGTTACTTTTGCGATTTTCCACACCAGGAGCATGGAGTCATGATGAGAACTGACCACTGGTGTGGAAAAGACTAAGGCCCTAAAAGGGGGTGTCACTCATACCTCAACCAGTTCGTAGAGCAGGGAGGATGGGAGGGTCGGTAAGGAATCTGCGGCTAGATAGAGTCTCTACCAGGTAAGGCGTTACTGAAGATAAGTAACTTATTCATCTAGTAGAGATTTCTAGCAGCAGATACCTTACCTTTGAATAGACACCCAAGCAATACCTCCTCAGGAGGTGGGTCTGCGAGTCAGATTAAACCAATAAGTCCTCCAGGACCGAACGGGCGAAGTGCCCATCACAATGGACATGACTGTCCAGTCAGTAATGTTTTGTGAACGTGTGCAGGGATGCCCACGTCGCTGCCTGACAGATGTCCAGGAGAGGAACGCCACACATTAATGCAGTGGTCGCAGCCTTGGGTCTGGTAGGGTGAGCCCGCAAGTCCTCAGGTGGTTGTTTCTTTGCCAATGCGTAGCAGATCTTAATACACAGGACAACTGTCGGAAAATACCCCTTTTTGTCATGGTCACCCCTACTTTTTGCCACTGGTACTGATGTTTTTCGACTGATGTGCACTGGGTCCCTGCTAACCAGGCCCCAGTATCAGTGCTCTTTCCCTAAAACAAACTACAGGTTCAATGTTTAACCAATTGGCAAGGACTTTAGCACCCCTAAAAGTCCAGAGTAAATAGTACCCCTGGTACCTTGGGCATGAGCACTAAAGAGGGTTTCTGAGGGCGGCAGCATGTATTATGCCCCCCTAAGGGACCACACAAAAACAACATGCAGACTGCCATTGCAGGCTGCGTGAAATGGTGCAAGCCATTTTGAAAACACGACTTGGCACACCCTGTGTCTCATGCCCAGAGACCCTGCGTGCAATATATGTAAGTCTCCCCCACAGCAGTCCTTCTAGCCCTAAGGCAGGGTGCAGTATATTACATGTGAGGACATATCTGCATGAGCAGATATGCCCCTGTGATGTCCAGTTCAATTACTAGACAATGCAAGTGATAAGGGAAGCCATCTTAAGGACATGTACTGAGCACTGGTCATTAGGACTTACCCAGCTATATGATGATTTTAGTGAAACTAATGGTGTTTGATATTAAACACCTTGTCTTAATAAATCTGTACTGTTGCCAGTTCTAGATTTATTATGAGATGCATCCACAGGACAACTAACAGGTGCCCCCTGAAAACCTACCACTAATCTAGTGTGGTTGCTGACTGGTATCTTCCAGCCTGCCACAACAGACAGTTTCTGACCCCCTGTAGGTGAGAGCCTGTGCTCTCAGAGGTCACAAACAATGCCTGCCCAGCAGAAGGTGATCACACCTTCTCCAGCAGGATGGCTAGTGATTTAGCATATCAAGGCCAGAGGCTTCAAAGCATCTACCACCTTTGATATACGAGCCCAGCTTCCCCTGGACCTGGAAGATGGCACCCCCTGCCAGAGGCCCATTTGGCACCAGGACAGGTGGGAACATTAGCTAGTCAGATGGCGTGTTCACTCTCAGGTTACTCACACCCCAAAGATGGGCTACCTGAAGTGAACAATGAAAAAAGGGTTTCATCATCTTGTTTTTGGTGAAACTAGGAACTCTGGGTCAGGATTATGCCCACTCCTAGCAGGAAGTGGTCATATTGAGGGTGTAGTCACCCCTGGGGTAAGTAGCCCATTGGCTACTACCTTACACCCCCCTAACACACCTAAATTCAGTATTTAGGTGTCCCCCTGACACCAGGAAATCAGAATTGTCTACTGGGAACAGAAGAAGGACTGGGAAAACCCTACAAAGCGAGAACTGTGGACCAGCTCCGAAATTGGTGCCAAACCCTGCTTGGCTGCTGCAGTCCAGACAATTGCAAGGACCTGACTCATTCAAAAGTTGAGTACCCTCCTAAAGTCTTGGAGGCCCACAGCACTTCAGCAAACAACAAGCATCTCCCTTGGAGTGGAGGAGGCACTTCCCTGCAAGCTGCAGGCACCGACCGCATCTGCCCGATACACTGTTCTGCTGACCACCAGGTCCACTGAGGGAGCAGCGCCCCAGGAGAAGGTTTCCATGGCTCCAAGAGATCAGCCCCGTTGCCCCAGAGAGTTTCGAGACGCTAGACCCTCCAGGATCTCTCCAGCACCAAAACTCTGGAAACTGGAGCACTTGCAGCAGCCAAGGCTTATTGAGTGTCCAGCCCGGACACCACCACCATCAAGACTGACTTACCGAAGAGGGACGTCAGCACTAACGAGGCCAGCACCAAGAGTGGCCCTGCTGTCTTGCTTTCTCCTCATCTCCAGGTCGACCCAGGAAGTGAGATCCTTCAACGCAAGCGACCTGCCGGGCCAAACACCTCGGCACCTGAGCCCCACAGCCTGAGTCTGAGCCAACCAACAGTGCCCTCTTGCCCCAGACCCCTCGAGAGCCGAACCCCCCTTTAGGTTTGGGCGGACTTGTCCCCACTTTCAGCCTATTTCTTGTTACAGGTTTCTCTATTGACTTTATCGTGTAGCACTCGAGGCTACCATCGCGAGCAGCACCTCTGCACCCAGACACACCAGGGCAGGTAAACCCAAACTAGTATTGGTTCTATGAACCTTGGCCCCTAAAGTCCAAGAGATCAACCCTAACAACCGTTTCCAAGTATACCTATGCAGCGTATGTTTCTCCCATAGGATAACATTACAGCATTCAAGGCTCACATCTCAAAACTGTTATTTCTGCATTTTTACTGTTTCCCGTAAAAACGATAACTCCGAAAGTACTTACCCAATTTCGATGATCTTGGTGTCTGCATTAATATAACAATCTGTGTTATTTTTCTAAATTGGTCTTGGATTTCTTCTTGAGTGTGTGTGTCATTTATTGACTCTGTGTGTACAACAAATGCTCAACACTCCCCTCTGATAAGCCTAAAGCTGCTCAACCACACTACCACAAATAGAGCACTTTGAGATTGTTAAAGCAAGTCCCTGTAAACCAATAATGTAGTCTGGACTTTCTGCACAGTGTACCTCGTTTTGGTACACTATATAGAAAGCCAGCTCCCTACAACAACCCATTGAGAGATGATTCTTTTCTGCACAGCTTTCCCCTTTTTTTGCTCCCACATAACCCACGAAAAGTTGATCGTTCACCCGGAACTCTTTCGTGCCATCAAGGTAGAATGACAATGCTCTTTTTGCGTCCAGGCAGTGAAGTCTCTCCTCTTCTTTGGAAGAATGAGGAGGAGCAAAGAAGGGTGATGTTCTGGCCTATATGGAAGGAGTGACAACCTTTGACAGGAAAGAGGCACGTGTCCGGAGAACCAGCTTGTCTGGGTACAAAGTGGAATAAGGACGGTGCGCCGAGAGTGCTTGAAGTTCGCTGACCCTCCTGGACGAAGTTATGGCCACTAAAAAGTCCGTTTTGATGGTCAGCAGGCTAAGAGGACAATTATGTAGAAGCTCAAAGGGGGCACACATAAGAAAGGTAAGGACCAGGTTGAGGTCCACTGAGGCATTATAAAGGGCTTCGGTGGAAATATGTTGTAAGCCTTTAAGGAACCTAGCCACAACCGGTGACTTAAAGAAAGAAAGTTGGTCTGGCAACCTCAAAAACACCGAGCTGGCAGACAGGTAACAGTTAACTGTGCCCAAAGCAGAGCCCTGCTGGGCCAAAGACAGTGGAAATAGAAGAACTCGTGACTAAGGTGTAGACAGGGGTTGGACATTGTGAGAGAACATCATGATACAAACTTTTCCCAATGGCAGGCATATATCATCTTGGTGGAGCAATGCCTGGCTGCCAAAATCACATCACAAACTTCGGGAGGAAGGTCGAAGGCTGTCAACTGTCGTTGCTCAATCTCCACACACGGAGGTGGAGGGTTTGCAGGTTTGGGTGCAGGACACTGCCCTGTTGCTGCGACAGAAGATACTCACGAAGAGGCAGCCTGACCAGAGGACTGATGGCCATGCTCAACAGCTCAGGATACAAGACTTTCCGTGCCCGATCTGGAGTCACAAGAATGACTTGGGCCTAGTCATTCCAATTTTCTTGAGAATTCTGGGCAGGAGCCGTATAGGCGTACATGAGACTGGAGTTCAAACTCAAGCCGAAAAGCGTCTCTGAGCGAGAGCCGCCTTGGAAACTCCAGCGCACAGAACTGCTGACACTGAGCTTCTCAGCAGTGGCAAACAAATCTAACTAAGGCTCTCTCCACTGCTGAACGAGACCGTGGACCACCTCCGGGTGGAGATGCCCTTCATGATCCGTTAGGCATCTTCAGTTGAGTTCGTCCGCCCTGGCATAAGAGAGCCCGCCAGGTGTTAAATCACCAGGGAAATGCCCTGACGTTCCAGCCATGTCCAAAGGCTCAGAGCCTTTTAAAACAGGGTCCACGACCCCATCCCGTCCTGCTTGTTGCAGTACCACATGGCGCTGGTGTTGTCCATGAATACCTGCACTAGTATTCCCTTGATATAAAGAAGAAAGGCTTTTAATACCAAACAGATTGCCTGAAGCTCCAGCAGGTTTATGTGAAGCTTGAACTCCACTGGAGACCAGATTTCTTTGATCTCCACCTCCACCAGGTGGCCACCCCATCCCAGAAGTGACGCATCTGTCACTACAGTCAAGTCTGGTTGGGGAAGGGAGAGGGGTCTGCTACTGACTCAATCGCGGTTCATTAGCCACACTGCAGATCCTTTGCAGTTCCCTCCGAGATCAGCACCATGTCAGAGAGATTCCCCTGATACTGTGCCCACTGGGCCTTCAGGTCCCACTGCAGAGCCCGTATATGCCAGCGGGCATGTGTCACCAGCAGGATGCAGGAGACCATGAGACCCAACAGTTTCAGAGTCAGTCTCATCAAAATCATAGCCTGACTATCCTGGACTTGATGCTCGGAAGGATAGGCCCGAAACCGTACTTTGTCCAGAATAGCTCAGATGAAAGGGAGTACCTGAGAGAATGAATGAATGAAGAATTTATAGAGAGCTGGACTCACCCCCGGAGGGGTATCTCTGTGCTTTAAACAGAGGTATGGAGGCTGGAACAGGTGATCAGTTGTTAAAGAGTTCAGTTTTCAGGAGTCTCCTGAACTTGAGAAAATTCAGGCACTTGCCTAAGTGGACGGGGAGCGAGTTCCAGTATCGAGTGGCAAGGTAGGAGAAGGTTTTGCCACCGGAGCGAAGTTTGTTAAACTGAGGTATAACAAGCAGATGTATAGACATGGGGCTATGGGGAGGTGATCCCTAATGCCCGGAGGGTTGAGAGGATTCTACATTGGAGTATAACCTCCCATGTCAAGACATTTCAACACAAAAAATACTCCAATAGACCAACAAGTGGTAGACAAAAAAACTATGTTACCTAATTTCGATAAGGGAGGTGTCTATGTGAAGATCTAGATCTACAGATCCCCAAGGGTGCGTAAGGAAGCAATTCCTTTTTGTTTAGTTACCCTCACACACCCTAGTGGTGTCATGCTTCATCATCGGGTCACCCCGACGCCTATAAGTCGGGGTGGGCTCAACCACAGTGTTGGGAGCACTTTGGAAAGTGAAGACCAGGGGGATTAAAGATAAAAACCCTCAGACAGGCCCCGGTTTCCCTTTATTATTGGGTCTGTCAGGGATATTAAAAATAATTAAAACAGCGGGTCAATGGGAGTAATTATGGTCCTATGACCCTATTGCCAACATGTTTCAGTCCTGGGTTGGCCGTAAAGGTCCTGGACTTTCTTCAGGGCATAGGTCGTCCTCCCTGGGAACAACAGTGAAAGGGGAGTCCCTATCCTGTGAATTAATAAGGGCAGAGTAGCTGCTCCTTTTGTGAAGATAACAGATGTTTAATCTGTTATACGCAGTCCTTCATCTCCAATTTACGGAGAAAAACTGTATCTCAGGGGACCGCTAGGCGTGATGGAATAGCCCTGTAGTCAGACTTTCTTCAAAGGTCCTATCCCGCCTGCGCACCTACTTGGTCCGAGTCCCCGGCTTTCGCCGTAAATTGGAGATGAAGGACTGCGTATAACAGATTAGAATATATCCTTTCCGAGCTATCTTAATGTTTTTATGGTAGGAGGTTACAGCCGTTTTATACATTTCTTTCTCTGTCCGCAAATGAGTTTTTTGCCAAATCTTTCCCAATTTTTTACAATTAGATTTCTACCTACGAAGTTCTGGAGTGAACCAGGCTGCATGTTTTCTTTGGGAGATGGACTGCTGTTTCTTAAGTGGAGCCAGAATATCCATAGCTGCTATTATAGCTTGATGGAGTTCGTTAAGCTTTGTATTAATATCCCCAAGTTTATCAAAAGTATGAGGTATGAACTCCTTTGAGAAAGCGTCTTCTGTAATCTTGTGCTATTGCCTCTTACAATTCCCAGTGGGAGGGATCCAGTCAGTTGGATACTGTTTATCTGGAAGTTAATCAAAAAGTAGTCAGACGAAACCACCGGACCGGGGGTGGGGTCGGAGTGTATATGGGATGTTTTAGTGAGAATAAGATCTAAAGTATGACCTGCAGAGTGGGTAGGCCCTGAATTAATCTTTTCCAAACCTAGGGAGGCCATGTCTGCCTGGAAATGGGCAACGTCCACATTCTCACTGCTTTCACTATGGATGTTGAAGTCCCCTAGTAAAAGAAAGTGTTTGGAAGAGATGACACGGGGAGCAATACTTTCCATTAATTTGAAAGAAGAGTCCTTAAGAAGCCCCGGGGGACGATATACTAAGGTACCTTTCCAACAATCCTGGGGTGTAATTTCAATCTTGAAAAAACAGATCTCTATCGTATCATCCGAGAATGTATCCATAATAGTAATTTTCAGAGATGCTTTATAAACAATAGCAATACCTCCACCTACTTTGCTATCCCTATTTAGATTTAGAATCTGATACTTTTCTGGGAGAGCTAGAGTGATAGCCGGAATAGAGGAGGGTTTAAGCCATGTTTCAGTTAGAAACCTACGTCAGGGGAATGGGAATTCATTAAATCCCAGATTTCAGTAGCATGTTTAGGCAAAGATCTTACATTCATTAAAAAGGCTCTCCAACTATAAGTGGGGCTGTAAGAAACCTTACTACCTGGATTCACTGGGGAGATTGATTCAGGCTCAGAGTCGTCTAGAGGGTCTCGGAGGGTATGTTGCACACCCCCCTTGGTCTTTCTTTAAGGCTCTGGAAATGGCAATGTTTACAAGAAAACGGTCGTACCAGGTTGGGAGAAAGAACGTTCACGTGACAACTATTCAAGTTGCCTACCGTGTTCGCCAGCTGGCTGATGTGTTTAAGTTTGGCCACATAATAAGTATATCTAGGTAAGGAGTTGGTGCTGCAAGGGGCAGAGGTCCTGGCTCCTGGCGACAGCTGGGCGCAGACGTGCTTTTTTATTTATTTTATTTATTTTTATTTATTTATTTTTAGTGTTTTATAGAGCGCGAACTTGACCCGTGAGGGTATCAGAGCGCTTTACACGGTATACAGAGATGAACAAACAAAAAGTCTAAAGTGCAGAGATATACAAAAATATACAAAGACGGTTGGCGAGGGGCAGGGGTGCTGGGAACATGTGGGAAAAAGGGGATACAAGTTTATGGTTACAGTTATAGTTAGAGTCAGTAAAAACAGAAGCCCCACATTTTCTCGGCGGGGTGAATTGGTGATCTGAGGAAGAAGCGATAGTCTTAGATTCGTCGGGCACATTTTGGTGGTTGAGGGCAGGTCTTAGACGAGGAATTTACCCATGAGGAAAGTTTTGGCCTCCTTCTTGAAACGTGCTTGCCTTTGCCGCGCCTTAGGCACGCCAGCGGCACACCCGCTGCGCATCCGGGGGTTCATGATCCTTAAATAGTATGACTGTAAACAACTAGCCCGCCAACCCAGGAGTTCCGCAAACCGGAAGTTGGGGGAGGATGTCAATTAGCTTGCTTGCTCTCTCCACTCAATCGGGAGGAAGCCCGCGGTGGACCGGAGAGCGAGCGAAGGGAAAACTGTGGTAGGAGATTGGGCAATTTAAAAGGTATTGGCTTTAGATTTTAAAATTAGAGATATCGTTACAGCGCGAGCTGTGCGCACAGCTTGCAGCTCAATACTCGTGCAACGTGACCCACACCGTGACACACACACACTAGAATCTCAACATAACAAAGATAAAATAAGATTCAAATTGGAATAAAGGCAAGTAAACACGCCACTAGCCTCAGTGTCCGCTGCGCGTCCGTGGGGTCATGGTCCTTAAATAGTATGGCTGTAAACAACTAGCTCGCCAACCCAGGAGTTCCGCAAACCGGAAGTTGGTGGAGGATGTCAATTAGCTTGCTCGCTCTCTCCACTCAATCGGCGGGAAGCCCACGGTGGACCGGAGAGCGAGTGAAGGGAAAACTGTGGTAGGAGATTGGGCAATTTAATTTTCCGATCTTCCAACCTCGCGCTGGCCGAAATACCACGCATCTACAGAGCCAGAACGGGCGGAAGATCCTTCTCCCACATCGTAGCCAAATCCAGGAACGAGCTCCCAGCTGACATCAGACACGCCCCCTCCCTGAACACCTTCAGGAAGCCCCTCAAAACCTGGCTCTTCGGCTGAACAGACCAGCGGACCCCCCCCCCCAGCGCCTTGAGACCCTCACGGGTGAGTAGCGCACTTTACAAACTCCTGATTGATTGATTGATTGAAAAGGTATTGGCTTTAGATTTTAAAATTAGATATATTGTTACGACGGGAGCTGCGTGCACAGCTTGAAGCTCAATACTCGTGCAACGTGACCCACACTGTGACACACACACTAGAATCTCAACATAACAAAGATAGAATAAGATTAAAATTGGAATAAAGGCAAGTAAACACGCCACTAGCCTCAGTGTCCGCTGCGTATCCGCAGGGTCTTGGTCCTTAAATAGTATGGCTGTAAACAACAAGCCCGCCAACCCAGGAGTTCCGCAAACCAGAGGCTGGGAGAGGATGTCAATTAGCTTGCTCGCTCTCTCCACTCAATCGAGAGGAAGCCCGCGGTGGACCGGAGACCAAGCGAAGGGAAAACAGTGGTAGGAGATTGGGCAATTTAAAAGGTATTGCCGTTAGATTTTAAAATTAGAGATATCGCTACGGCGGGAGCTGCTCGTACAGCTTGCAGCTCAATACTCGTGCAACGTGACCCACATCATGACACCCACTCTAGAATCTCAACATAACAAAGATAAAATAAGATTCAAATTTGAATAAAGGAAAGTAAACACGCCACTAGCCTCAGTGTCCATTGCGCATCAGCAGGGTCATGGTCCTTAAATAGTATGGCTGTAAACAACTAGCCCGCCAACCCAAGAGTTCCCCAAACCGGAAGTTGGGGGAGGACGTCA
The DNA here is from genome assembly GCA_963921515.1 of Calotriton arnoldi. Classification (NCBI taxonomy): domain Eukaryota; kingdom Metazoa; phylum Chordata; class Amphibia; order Caudata; family Salamandridae; genus Calotriton; species Calotriton arnoldi. The sequence goes on from CAWUFW010000262.1 coordinate 3,216,673, forward strand.
ATTAGCTTGCTTGCTCTCTCCACTCAATCGGGAGGAAGCCCGCGGTGGACCGGAGAGCGAGCGAAGGGAAAACTGTGGTAGGAGATTGGGCAATTTAAACGGTATTGGCTTTAGATTTTAAAATTAGAGATATCGTTACAGTGCGAGCTGTGCGCACAGCTTGCAGCTCAATACTCGTGCAACGCGATGCACACCGTGACACACACACTAGAATCTCAACATAACAAAGATAAAATAAGATTCAAATTGGAATAAAGGCAAGTAAACACCCCACTAGCCTCAGTGTCCGCTGCGCGTCAGCGGGGTCATGGTCCTTAAATAGTATGGCTGTAAACAACTAGCCCGCCAACCCAGGAGATCCGCAAACCAGAAGTTGGGGGAGGATGTCAATTAGCTTGTTCGCTCTCTCCACTCAATCAGCTGGAAGCCTGCAGTGGACCGGAGTGCGAGCGAAGGGAAAACTGTGGTAGGAGATTGGGCAATTTAAAAGGTATTGGCTTTAGATTTTAAAATTAGATATATCGTTACGACGGGAGCTGCGCGCACAGCTTTAAGCTCAATACTCGTGCAACGTGACCCACACCGTGACACACACACTGGAATCTCAACATAACAAAGATAAAATAAGATTCAAATTGGAATAAAGGCAAGTAAACACGCCACTAGCCTCAGTGTCCGCTGCGTATCCGCGGGGTCATGGTCCTTAAATAGTATGGCTGTAAACAACTAGCCCGCCAACCCAGGAGTTCCGCAGACCGGAAGTTGAGGGAGGATGTCAATTAGCTAGCTCGCTCTCTCCACTCAATCGGGAGGAAGCCTGCAGTGGACCGGAGAGCGAGCGAAGGGAAAACTGTGGTAGGAGATTAGGCAATTTAAAAGGTATTGGCTTTAGATTTTAAAATTAGAGATATCGTTACGGCGGGAGCTGCGCGCACAGCTTGCAGCTCAATACTCATGCAACCTGGCCCACACCGTAAGTAAACACACACTAGAATCTCAAAATAACAAAGATAAAATAAGATTAAAATTGGAATAAAGGCAAGTAAACATGCCACTAGCCTCAGTGTGAGGGAGTCAGGTGTGACTTTGGCATGTTAATAGTGAACCCCAGCAAGTGCAGGAGGTTTGCCGTAGTTTGAAGGTGGGAGATGACTGCCTGGGTCGAGCCCGCCTTCAACAACGAGTTGTCGAGGTTGGGGAAGACTGAAATTCCTGACCTTGATAGGTGGTAAACACCTGAGGGGCGCTGGTAAGGCCGGAGCACAGTGAACTGAAAGTGCTTGTGGCCCACTGTGAACTGCAGAAAGCGTCTGTGAGCCTGCAGGACAGGGATGAGGAAATAAGTGTCCTGCAAGTTCAACGCCATCATCAAGTCTCCCGGTGTCACATCCCATGTTGGATGATTCCCAGCTTCTCCATGGTATCCCTGGTCGCTCGCTAGAGAGCGGGATAGCCGGTTATGATTGAAAATGCTTGTGGATATTTCTCGTTTGTGTGCTGGGCGAGTGGTATATAAAAATCTCAGGGCTCACCTTTTTTTCGCATGTATTCTTTCATTTTCTTACACTGAGCAGTCGATTCTCGACTCGCTGATCCTGTTGAGCATAGAGTGCCACAACCGCGGGATGAGGAGGCTTGGACCACCAAGCCCTTTGGGGTGGGGTGCTGAGTATGGAAACTGGGCTCCCCAGGAGCGGGCCGATGGCGGCGGGCAATTGTCTTGTTTACAGGGCTCCTGTCCAGAATTTGGACCAGGCCCCACGTAGGACATCCGTAAGGGCTTCATTAAATGGGAGTAAAGTTTCTGAGGGGTAAAATCCTGGCTGAAGCACTTCCATCAAAACATTAGTTTTGACAGCCACTGAGGGCAGTTTAAGGTCCAGGACCTCAACCACCCAGTGCACAACCACAGCCAAAGAGGCTCCCTCCTCCGTAGCCACAGTAGGAGGGAAACCAGATCAGAGTCAGGTGAGATGACTAACCCACTGGACTCACCCAATTCCTCATGGCAGTTGTCCTCCTCATCTGAACTGATTCTTCTCCATAAGGGTCCATAGACCCCTCCCAGATGCCTCCCTCTTCAGGCCTATCCATTCAATAATGCACTTCTCCGCTCCAGGGAGGATGCCCTTATCGTCGGACGATGCCCATCTGGCTCTGTGTCAGAGTCGGGTATGACAATGGGGATGGTGCCACCTAGGGGTGGGTGCCGAAAAAGGTCTCTTTCTCGCTAAACGCTCTGCTCCGATTCTACCAGGGATCTTTGGGGCTTGACTGGCGCAGATGGTGAACCCACCAGCGTGGTTCCAGTAGGGGCCCCTCAGAAGCCCATGAGGTCCAAAGGCGCTCCAGAGGCCAGGCCGACCCTAAAAGGAGGAGTATGGCCTCATAAAACTCCTTTAACTGGGCGGGGGTCACTACGGGAAAATTGGGGAAGCACAGAGTGGACCCAGGTTCAGACCTCACTGACTCGCGGGGCCTGGAGTGCCGTTGCTCCCTCGTCTCATTGGATGACTTCGACCAAGTGGGTGGTCGACCAGGTGGCACCTATATAGGTACCAAGCACGTCACTTCTGGCGCAGACGATACCATTGACGCAGAACCGAACACCACCTATCAGCGTGCAGGGGTACTGCTCGAAAATCTTCCGGATCCAGTCTGACACCTAAGAGTTATTCAAAGGTAAGGAATCGGTGGCTAGAAGTCTCTATCAGATTAAACTGTATTAGAACATTTGAACGTTGAGAGCTCCATTGAAGATAATGGAGTAGCTCCGGGCTAATAATGGCTAGTATAGGCCTTCTACTCCAACTAATTTAGAACATTCCACCATAAGCAGGTGGAATGTTCTAGAAGCATTATAGCCCTTCTGCCTCGGGCTATACTGGTTGATAAAGGCCCTCTCCGTTGTTATAGGCCCGAGCCACAGTTTCAGGTCCTTTAACAACTGGTATAGCTCTCTGCAGAGGGTTATAAGGCTACATTAAAACACTGGAATGTTGAGAGCTCCATTGAAGACAATGGAGTAACTTCTGGCTTATAATGGCTGGTATAAGGCTTCTGCTCCAACATTCCAGTGTTTGTCTTTATGTTTCTTCCCTTTTAATTTAGAACATTCTACTCTCAGTGGGTGGAATGCTCTAATAGCCTTATAGCCCTTCTGCCCGAGCTATATCAGGTGTTAAAGGTATTCTCCTACGTTATAGGCACAAGACGCAGGTTCAGGGCCTTTAACAACTGGTATAGCTCTCGGCAGTGGTATAGCTCTCGGAAGTGGGCTTCTGTAAACCATTGGAATATGTTCTGTATAATTACACAAACATATTCAAATATAAAAGCTAGTCAGTAATAACAAAAAATGAGCCACGTGCTCCATTCTGCCAGATTATCGGCGGTCTAAGCAAAATGTTCCTTTATGGCTGCATATTTTACAATATTTTGCATAACGAACATAATGCAAATACTCAGAAATTACTCCATGTGAAATGTCACACTGCTTTTTCCAGCAGAAGACTGGTCTGAGCTGAAAACGTTTCGTGAGAGGCAGGTTAGAACAGAAAATGTGTCACATGACACTTTTTCTTGGCAAACCATTCAGCTTTCTTGTAGTCTGAATAACTTTTGAATGCGAGGTGTGCATTCAATTCCCACTCAAAATACAACAATATGCATTTCACATAATTTTGCAAAATTTTCCAGACATTTCCAGAAAAAATATGCAATTTTGCACACCCTTAATTATTGGGCTTTCAAATTTCGCAAAATGGGTTCTTATGCTACTGCACGATTCCAGCAGCCCTGTTCATTATATAACATTCATATTATAACAGTGAACCACTATAACTGGGCAATGAATATTTTCTGTATACTGAAAATGAGAGGTCCTAGTGTATAAAAGAGAATGACAACATGCTCTTGTAAAGCATCTATACTCCAGCCCTTAAAACGCTAATCCACCAGTGCAAAATGACACTACAGACAAGCACTGGAAGGTAACTTCGGGCAGCACTGCTGCCACTGCAGCAAAATATGACGTATCCTTGCTTTGGAAGGCCCTCTACTTCGTTTGTCTGGCGAGGGTCATGGGCCAGTGGGAGGCAAACACCTACACTATGCACATTCAACCTCTAGCCTCTCAACTGAGACAAATGAACAAGCGTACCCATCAGGGTCAGCAACCCTGGGATTTCAAAGAATAAGCAAACTGACCCATTTTGTGGTTGCAAACCCTGCGATTCGCAAAATCATTTTACTATAGTATGGCTTACCGAATCGCAAAATAGGTTTAGAAATGGATACTGAATCGCTATTTGGAAGGGGCTATCAAATAGTGATTCAGCATGAGATGTATCAACATTTTGTGACCAAAATCCGCTCGCAAAATATTGAAAAATGACTGACTCCCATGAGGGAAAAGTAATGCATTCACAAAAAGGAATTTAGGCAACTGACCTATATGTACATAGTCAGTTTGTTAAATTATTTACTGATGAAAAACATTACTGGCCGCAAATTGTGAACAGATTTTTGGTAACCAGTATTTAGTACACCGAGCCCTTAAGTTATTTACCTTGGTTAATACTCTTTCTTATGGATACTCAATCTAACCTGAGATTCTTCACATTTTGAATTCCCACAGATACCAGACTAGGGGCCATATGTATCAATCAAAATTGCGATAGCAAACGCTGAAATTCGCAGAATTTCAGCGTTTGCAATCGCAATTTGGCTAAGTGGTATGTATGAAGGCAAAACTGCCTCGCAAAATAAGGAATCGCAAAATTTGCGATTCCCTATTTTGTGAAAGCATTTAAGGAATCGCAAATTGCGATTCCTTAAATGCAATGTAAGCACACAAAAGTGCAATTTGGCCTTAAGGAATCGCAAATTACCACCAACTTCAGGTTGGTGGTAATTTGCATTTCTTTGAAAAATGCACTTTTTGCATTTTTCAAAGTGCAATGTGGCGCACATACATGCCCTTAGGGCATGTATGTGCTCACATGTGCACCCATGCTTATTTCAGGGGTGCAACAGGGTGTCCTTTTGACACCCTTGAAATTGCATTCTCAATTTGCGATTCTCTAATTGCTAATCGCAAATTGAGAATGTTTTCCCATTCATTCCTATGGGCCTCTAGGCCCATAGGAATGAATGGGGAGGGTTTCCTTAATTGCGAATCGCAATTTGCGATTCGCAAATAAGGAATATGTAGGATTCGCAAAGCTTTTGCAAATCCTACATACATCGCGTTTTGCGATTCTCAAATAGCGATTCGCAAAAATTAGCTATTTGAGAATTGCAAAACATGGGTTTGATACATATGGCCCTAGGTCCAGAATTCTTTCCCAGCAATAGCTCCAGAGCACCAATATGTGGTACCCTCGTTCTCTGCCAGCGACTTTGCCCAACCTTTGAAAGCAACGACCCGAGCCATATATAAGCTCCACCCTTGCACACTTACGTCGGTTTCAATACAAAGAACTTCTTTGCCCTCAGACACAGAACAACTAACACATTGATAATCAGACGGTGTGCTGAATCTAAAATGGGAACGTATGACCGATCAGGTGTCCTCTCCTCAGAACAGGGAGGAGGTTCGGTAGGTGAGAAATCTGCAATTAGATAGAGTATAGGGATTAGTAGAGGGATTTTTTATTATTCATCAATCGGATTTTACCATTCATTGCACTCCCATGGAGACTCCTCTCTGTGAGGCCCTTACCTTCAACATCACTCTTTCCTCATCTCAAACCTTTAGAGGACTAGACATCTACCGCCCCCCCAAAGCTCGGTCCAGTTTCACTCAAGACTTTACTAGCCTCCTTGAGGTGGATATACTATTAAATTATTTTATGGTAATTGAAGACTTCAATTTTCACTTAGATAATCTCAATGACAAAAACACTGAATATCTCCTTGCTAATTTGAAATCACTTGGTTTAGAATAATTGGTTACAACCCCTACACATTCCGCCGGACATATATTGGACGACATCTTTTCTAACAATCCCCCTTTCTTGGAAATGTTGTAAGCCTCCCTTTGGTCTGGTCAGATCACCATGCTGTTCTTTTTGATATCACGATAAAATCATCACTTTGCGTTTCTCAAGCCAAACCATCTTTCACTTTATCACGGGCATGGCACAAAGTAGAACCAGCAAAGTTTGCCTAATTTCTGGACGCCACTTCTCTTAAGACCGCCTCAAATGTCAAATCAGCTGTCTCTAACTATAACTCTTGGCTAAACGAGGCTTCTTCCTCTCTCGCCCCTCCAAAAAAGACCAAGATTAAGGGAAACCACACTTCTGCACCTTGGATTTCTGAAGACTGGGGGTCATTAAAACAGACCTGCATAAGGCAGGAAAAACGACGGAGAACCCATTATGATGAACTAGAAAAACAGAAAACAAGAGATGCCAGACACACTATAAATTCTCACTTTGGAAGGCTAAAATCATCTTATACACCTTAAAAATAGAATCTTCATCTAATTCGTCCAAAGAATTGTATGCCACTATAGCCCAGCTCACCGCTTCCAGTCCTGCTTTTTTCATAGATCCATCTCAATCCTTTTGCAACTGGCTAGCAGACACCTTTTGTGGAAAGGTGAAAAGTGTCTATAACCTCCTTGCTTCTACAAACCCCGTAGTAACACCACAGCACTTTCCAGTTCCACACCCAGGTCCCAATCTATTCTTAATTGCTTCACACCTCCCGCTAAAGAAGAGGTTGTACGAATGCTACAGCTCACCAGATCAGGCTCACCACTATACTCATGCCCTGCTAAAATGGTCAGCCATGTTGCACCTTCATTAGGTCCCTATCTGACAGACATCTATCCGAGATATGCATATCAGGTGTTTTTCCTTCTCAGTGGAAGGAAGATTCTAACTGTCCATTACTTAAAAAACCCTCACTAAAACCAACGGAACTTAATAATTATCGACCCATAGCAGATCTACCACTTGAGGCTATGTAATTGACAAAATCCTGAATGCTCAACTGATGGAACATATTTTAAACAACAACCTACTGGACGACACCCAGTTCGGATTTCGGTCAGTTCATAGAACCGAAAGCGCTCTTATCAAATCACTGAGGAGATCAGAGCATCCCTCAATCAAGGTAATGGGGCTGCCCTGGTTTTATAAGATCTCTCGGTGGCCTTTGATACGGTTCACCATGAGTTCAGGAGGGGTAGCCGCAGAAGCGGCTGGCAGGGAATGAGGGAGGAGGGGAGGGGGGAGGGGGGAGAGGGGGCGAGTGGGGTGGGGGGACAAAAAAAACACACACTTACCTGTTCCGTTGGCCGCGTCTCTCCTCCGCTTCTCAAGTCCCGGAACCAGGAAGCACCAAGGCTCCCCATAGCCAATCACAACGCAGCAATGCAGGGTTGTGATTGGTCTGAGCGCCGTGGATCGGCACTCAGATGGGGACTGGGAGCCTGGGCATGTACCCCACCAGGATGTGTAATGCAGCTTGGTGGGGAAAATACAAAGTACGAATAACTGTTTGGCCAGGCCAAGACGGCCGGCCAAGCAGTCATAGGCATTTGGCGTGTGCAAACCACTACTCCCCCTGTGCCTCCAGCCCCGCCCCGCCCCACCCTAACTCAGACCCAAACATGCGAAAAATAAAATGATAGTAACTACATTATTATCATTTTATTTTTCCTGCTCAAAGAGCAGTGAGGCGACCCGCCCCTGGGTATCCGGAACAGCCTTGAAACTGCTCAAATCATTCCTGACTGATAGAAAGCAATCAGTGCATCTTGGACATTTTACATCACCCTCCTTTTCCTTTCCATGAAGGGTTCCACAAGGATCATCACTGAGCCCTACACTATTCAATCTTTATGTTAGGCCACTAGCAGATTTGATCCATTCTTTTGGCTTTACCCTAACATCCTAGGCACACGACACACAAATTGTTGTCACGCTTTCCCAGGAAATACAAGACGTAGCCTCCAATTTTTGCGATTAGATGAGAGCAATCAGCAGTTGGATGTCATCTGTCTCAAACGAAATTCCACCAAAACGGAGGTGCTACTCTTCGGAAGTCAACCACCCCTTTGGTCCTATAATTGGTAGCCACCCGAATTAGGCTCCCTGCCTCTCCCGGTTAAATCAGTAAAAAATCTTGGAGTCAAAATTAACACAGACCTATCTTATACAACTCAGGCTAATTCTGTCTCATCTGCTGCCTTTTTTACCTTAAAGCTATCAAGAAGATCCTGCCCTATATTCCTGTTGCCCTACAAAAATAAAAAAATACAATCTCTAGTGCTGTCGAAACTCGACTATTGTAATAATCTCTATTTAAAAGCACGCACACATGTGCTAAAAATAACTTCAGACAGTACAAAATGCCGCAAGGCATCTTTTAAACTTCCCAAATATCACTCGGCTTCCATAGCTATCTAACAGCTTCACTGGCTCCCAGTCAGGGCCAGAATCATTTTTAAATCACTATGTATAGTCTATAAAGCCATACATGGTCGAGGTCCGGCCTTCCTGAGATCGTCCTTCTCCATTTACCTTCCATCAAGACCTCAAAGATCAACCTTGTCTATACTCGTGTCAGTTCCTCGTTTTAGAGGAGTTAAATGGGGCAGCCACGGATTCGTATTGAACGCATCCAAGGCCTGGAACTCTCTCCCCCTTGTTATCAAATCTCAACCTAATCTGTTGGCCTTCAGGAAGGCTCTCAAGACATGACTTTTTACTTTACATTAATTTCTAGCCACCACAGTTTGCTCAGGATGCTCACTCAACTAGCGGCAAGATGCCTTATTGGTATTCAAGCGCTTTATAAAACTACTTAACATTATCCACCAGAATTACCGATGGAAAGTAATTTATTCTTCTGACTTTTTTTGTGTGTTTTTTTTATAGCGCAAACTTGACTCAAGGGCATTAGAGTGCTTTACATGGGCACCAGATTACATTACAGAGGGCTGGTGCCTATAATTGGATTTACGTAATCGCTTCCGAAGGCAGTATGAAGCTTCTGTAGACTCCTAAGGAGCTACCTTTCAGTGAGCAAGAACTATCATAGAGAAAAAAAACTCCCTATCCAGTCTCGTGCACAGGGGCATTCGAAAGCTGAGGAATCTGCGATAAGACTTATCCACCAGAAAAGAATTATTTGTGGGGTTACGTGCAGTGCGACAAAAACAAATTCATGGCGGTCATTCCTCTGGTTCTGGGGTAGTTATCCAGGACTGCTGACCTGCAAAAAAGTTACAGATTTATGAGGCAGAGAAGACCTTGTACTGAAGAAAAATACAGAAGGAAACCCATCAAAAAACACAATGGCTCTCTTAGGCCATGAGATATATAAGGCCGAAGTCCTCGGAAGCCATTACTGGGGACATTGAGCCTTGTCTCTGCCTTCTCATAACTTACGCACAATTCGGAGGCGAGGCGAACAGCATCGCTTCCCCAAAATCTCTGGGGTTTCATAAAGCCTCGAGTCATATCAGAGGCAAATTTGTTTTCATGCGGCGGGCGCTTCTTCGGACATGATTTCTCTGGCCGTTAGAAGCTCCAGCTGTCTCCAACGTGTTGTTCTCACCTTAATGAAGTGCAGGGAAACACAGGTGGCGCATACGGAGAGTGCTTGGGTTGCTAGGCCGCAGCTGCGCGCGCATAAACGTGCAGCGGCCATGTGGTAGATTGAGATAGAGACGAGTAGATCTCCAAGGCTTGAACAGGGAAACATTCTGGTCAGGTCTCAGTTAAAACTGCCATTAAAAGTAAAAAAAAAAAAAAAATCTTTTATAGCTCTAACAGCCCACCACAAGGCTAGACTGACTGACAGAATATCGAGTGACAGCCCGGTGGGAGGCCTCCTCTGAAAGATGAATAGGGCATGGGCAGACTCATTTGATAAGTGATTTTCGAGGGAGTCTCTTACAGGGTTGTCATTTGTTTGGGCTGTCTCTACAGAGCCCCCAAGAGTGGCTTGCACCCCTTACGGCCAACTCTGCACAGAAGTCCGACTCTGGCGCGGCCACCAGAGGGTGGCGTAGGAAGCTTCAAGGTGGACACATTCCTGGAATCTTTGAAACGTTACTCTTGCTCCTCTGCCCACCACAACCTTTGACCTATGGCTCCAGCAGGCAGAAAACAGTGGAAGTGATTAAGTGCATTGAGACTCTGCTGATAGCTGGTAACAGGTGTGAACATAAAAAACGTAATCCAAGTTTTGGCTTGAGTTTTGTATTTAAGGTTTGATCCAGGTGTTTATATTAGCCGAGTCTTTCGCTCGGCTCTCCATTTAATTTTGGATTTGGAGATGTTTCAGATCACGTAATTATCCTGCAAGCTAGCCATGTATGGTTGGTTCTGCAGTAAATGAAGTTTAACTCATGTTCGTTTCAACCCTGAGAGTGCACTGAGGATAACAGCCAGGTAGGACCTGCTGGACACCCCTTGAGTCCCCAACCATGCCAGGCAGGCGACACCACGTAGAGCATTGGCTAAATGACACGTGGCCTTTGCTAGGGGCAGAGGCGAATACCAGCCGCCTGCCCTTGCACTGGGTCCTACAAGAGACGGCGTACCCTCAGAAAGGACTGGCGTGCCTTAGATTGGAGCCACAGGGACTCAGCAGCCCACCTCAGAGACTGATGGTCAGGGTGAGGCCCGGGACCTCCTGTAGACTATGTCTTTAAGGGCCCCTCCCGCTAAAAGCTGTATGGCCACAGAGGTGGCCCAGTGATCACTGAGTAACCGGCCGGCTGGCTAAATTTGACAACTACCCTGAGAATCAGAGAGAGGGGCAGAAAGATGTTAAATGGCAAACTGACCAGTATGGAAGCAATACATACTCCGTGCAGAGGGCCATGACACATCAAAGGAGCACGTATGTGGCAGTGCTTTCACACACACCACACAGGTCCACTGTGGCTATCCTCCAATGCCTGAAGTGAGTAGAGACAACTAAGCTATTTAGCTTTCACTTGTGTGGACTCTGAGGCAGATGTCTTGAGATGCTGACATGAGTGTTGGAAATTGTTCTTACACGTCCAACAAGTTCAAGGAGCAATGAGCCAGCATCCGTGTGACAGGGGAGCTCCGGGCAGCAGAGCTGGTGTGATCCGGTGCACATACACATGATGATGTTGAACACGCTGGTGGTGGTGCCTGTGAAGATCGACACTACTGCAGCACAGGGACTGCAGGAGAGAGCCGGGGAAGGTAGACTGCCTTCAACTCCAGCAGGCCGACGTAAAGGAAGGTCTGCAAGCGGTGGGTGTGACTCAGTGGGGACATGGAAACTTACGTGCTGCTGCACCTGGAAACTTGGCCCAGAGATCTCATCAATGAATGAGTGTCCTGGGAAATACAGGCCATTTTCTGCCAGTTCCACACACAGGCCCACCAACAGTACCTGGGCTCCAGATCTCCGGGTTGTGCTAAATGTCAGCTAACTCTGAAGAGACATGATTTAGGCCTTTCCTTTGAATATGCAAAGTGACTATTTTAATCTTTCTCCACCCTACAAAACCCCAATGTACAAAGCCCCCGAAGGTGCACTCCGCTAGGGACTATTGGAATTCCTTCGTTTAATGAAAGCATAGATTTGGTTTGCCATAGCATCCTGCTAGAGACCAAAGGTAGGACAAATGCTGCTCTTTTTTGCCAGAAATGTGTACTATATCTGCAGGGACATAGCTTGGTCAGTAAGATTGGAGGAGGGTGAGCTTTAGATTTTCCAACAATCACGCTGGCACATAATGTTAAAATACATTATACGACAAGCAGGGCACACGAAAGGGGCTAAAGGGGCAGTGGAAAGGGAGACGAATGTGTATTGGTAGGAGTACAAAGTGAGAGAAAACACAATATTTTGTAAAATAACCAACATTCCTGACGACTTTCTCACCATACCCGACTGAAAGCACCTGTACCAAACTATTCACCAGAAAATACATTTACTGGGGGGGTGTAACACCCCAAAACACCCCCCCTCCCCCCCCCAAGCTACGCACCTGTTCATCTGGACAAAGCTCTCTTTTACCAGCAAAAGCGGAGTTTTAGCAGGAACAGAACTCTAATTATATGTCAGGCCCAGAGGCAAGGATATGCTCATCTTTAATAATAATAATAGGATTTATAAAGTGCTTGGTTGCTCTAAATGGAGCGTCCCAGGGCTACAGAATGTCCTTTAGGAGCTAAACCATACTAACCTGACAAAAGAAGGAGCAGATTAAATTAAAGTTACAACCTCGTCCTGGAGAGCAGACATCAGTCAATGGCAATGCTTAATTTGTAAAATATTAAGTGCCAGGGCTCTGACCAGGAGGCCACTGCAGCTTGCACCACCTATCGCCCTTGTCATCGCTGCCAAAACAACTACTGACCATCTCTCTTGAATGTAAATGCGACAGTTCAGATTATTCCAGGTCCCCAAAGCTAAAGGAATGGCTGGGAAGGCAGGTATTAGCAACTTTAATGTATAATGTATTCCTAAACTACCGTTGTTCTGCTCATCTCTAAATTAGATGAGCAGCGCCACCATGTGGTGGACTGTTCTAAGTATGGTGTTGACAATTTGGTGCCGGTGCCGAGCACCGGAAACCAATTAAGTGCCGGTGCTTAGCACCGGGAAAGCCCCGGCTCAAATTAAGCACTGGTCAATGGCCATACAGATTATAGTCACTGAAACAGCCAAGTTTTCAACTTTTTACAAAAGGTTGCTTCAAAAGACTCATACCTAGGATGTAATACTAACATGTTCCATAATTTTGAGGCTCGAAACCCAAAGGAACAGCCACCCATCCATGTTCTTCTCACCATGGGGACTGCCGCCAGCATGGTACTGGTTGACCTAAGGCTTCGGCCAGGCTGGTACGGTTTCACCGAAGAAGACAAATAGCGGGGGCCATTGCCATTAACATTTCTGTGGCAGAAGCACATAGCTTTGAAGGAGATTCTTTTACTCAAAGGAAGTCCTCCTTTATTTTTCAATCCAGCAGTTTTCAACATTTGACAGAAAAACTACCTTTTCTAATAATTACCCGGAAAGAAAATAAACAAACTTCAGCCAATCAGAACATACACTGTCCCATAATAAACCATGTCCTTCCTTTAAGCTCCCTCTTTTTTTTCTGCTCCAGCAGCCGACAGATACGTTTCTTTAGACTAAATTTGGAATGTATAATGGCAATGTATGTTTGAAGTTTAATGAATATTTTTTTCCTTGGGTATTGCTGCGGGGACGTGTCTCAGCATTCCTTTCGCAGTTCAGCCACCTGGAAGTGACCATGTGAGAGCAGTGGGGCTCTCTGCCTACTAGAGGGCGCTCCAGGGCCGATACTCAGACAAGCGTGCATCACGCGTCTTGGTGCTCAACAGTCGGTGCACTAGTTCAAAGGAATTTGTGAGTCCCAGTGCCACTGTGGAGCCAGTGCACTCTCCTGTGTGCCGGTTAGGCTCTACATCCAGCGGGGTCTGTATGACGAATTCTGTGAGGCAGTGGACGCATCCATACACCGGGCCGTGGCCTCAGCCATAGAACCTCTTGAGAGGCACCTCATATAGCTAGCTTACGCTTACCCAGGTCCCCTCAATCTGGGAAGAGACGAACAGCTATCGGGTCCCCCTCCAATTGGGGGGCCAAGACTCCCCTGTCAGCTGAGCCATGCAATTCTCCTAGGGACTGCGCCTGTGTATTGCTAGGACAAAACTTGCCGTTCCGCATACGACCCTTTACAATTGCGCATGCTGCGCTGTATTGCTGTTTACTTTCTATGGCTGGCTGAGCTGATACGTCAGTGTAAATTATATATTGATACTGATCTAGAGGCATTATCTCATTCGGGAGAGGATATTCTTGTTCGTACTGCAAAATTGCTTGTGTTTTCAGTGTAGAATCAAATTTATAGTCTACATTTGTTGCAGTGAGAAAATCCGCCCATTGTATCCATCATGGATGCAGTGCTTTTGCGTTCAGAACCCTAGCTTTTGTAACAGCCTCTAAGGCCGGTACTGGAGTCACAACAATTCTTTGTTTCCTCTGTGCCATTGCTCTTTCTCTCACTACAGCAGTCTGTACTGCTGTTAGAATCTTTTCAGGGGATGCAAAGCGCATCTCAGCGTTCGTGTACAAATGAGAATTGTATGTAATGGGTATAGTTTCACCTTCACTGAAGGTTAGGTATGTGTACCCGGATTGATCCGCGACTATAAGGATAACCAAATTCGTCATGTTTACACGTGTGTATAAGTGTTTGGAAGCTATCATGTCAGCTTGCAGGGAACAAAGTATTTCTGTATGTTCCTATGTCCAATGTTGAACTGAGAAATCAGGTCTAATTAAGTTGCAGAACGGTTTCACCCTTTCTGCGTAATCCAAAATGTATGTTCTGCAAAAATGTAGGAATCCTAAAATGGATTATAGACTTTTCAGAGTCTTTGGGGGTTGGAGCAGTGCACATTTTTCTAAAAAGTTTGCTGCCAGGCTTTTTCCTTCACTTGAAAGTTCATATCCCAAAAATAGGACATTGAGATGGGCAATTTCTGATTTTTTAAAGTTAAATTTGTAGCCCTCTGAGGCGAACTCCAAAATTAGGTTGTTCACCCTGGCCAAGTGATCCAATATAGTTCATCGTCCATCAGATAAATATCATCTACATAGGACAATACTTCCTCATCAAAATTTTGAAGTAACCCTGATACTCTTGCTGAGAACAACCCCAGGTTATTCTTATACCCTTGGGGCAAACTACAAAATTAACGCTGAGATCCTTGGGCTGAGAATGCTTTCAAATATCTGCTCTCAGGAGCTATATTTTGGCAAAAAAATCCATTTGAGATATCTAGTGTTCTTTTATATTTCTTCCGCACAATGTTATTCATTAATGCGGCACTGTGTGCATTTTGTACTGCAAATGTTTTCAAATGTCTGTGGTCTAAAACTAGACGATATGAATTATCGGGTTTCATTACGGGAAACAAAGGGTTATTAATGGAAGAGGTGCAATTTTCTATTACACCTTGGTATTCAAGTTGATCTCCCTGACTTCTTTTTTCGCATCATGTTTTCTCTGAGGAGATGGAGTATTTTTTACAGGATTTCATGGTGAGGTGACTCAGCATACCACCCTCCATCATTGCGGTATAATGCAGGAGCAAGTGCTATAGCCCACTCCTCCGCGTATGAATATTTTAGTGATTCTAGAACGAGGTCAGAGAAAGCTGGTTAAATTACTGTTTCTCCTTTTGGGCAATCCATAATGAACTCAGATGGCCAATCTTTTTCAGCCAAAAGGATGTCATATCCAAAACTCAGGTTCTCCCTAAAGAGACCTTTAACTTTTCTGGGATTGTCCCCCTACATTTGGAGTGTTATTTCGTAGAACGGGTGTGGGACACTTACCCTAGTATCAGGTGTCTCCACCATGATATGTTCATTCAACGCCGCTGTCACCAGAAATTCCATCAGGTTCTGGCAAGCTATTGTTTCTTCTGCAGCGCTGTCTAGCATCGTCAGAGCCCATTCCCCATTCAGAAGTTTTTTTGTTTTTTTAAAATTGTTTTTATTGAACAGCTTGTAACACGATAATACATAGGCCCCATACGGGACCCAGCCAGGTCAGCAAGTACCATATAATAGTGCAAGCATTTTGCATCAAAACAGTACACTCCCAAACATACCCGTGCCCCCACCCCCAACATGCCCCATATTACCGTCTCCGTTATTGAACACATAGCAACTGTCCAACATAATCATGGCATCTCACAGTGGCACTATCAACCTTTGCAGACTTTTGCGACCCGCACCTTTACACATTATGTCTGCTGCAAGTCGGGGTTCCCAAGTAGGTACACAGTCAATGGAGCCCAAAAATCTTTCGGCCTAGAGGCCTCGGGTAGCTCCTCCGCATAAGTCCCCAGCTGTTCCCTGCAATAGATCAAATCTCGGATCCACTTTTTCACAGTAGGGGCAGTTTTAGCTCCCCAGCATTGCGCCACTACCCGCTTGGCAAACAGGGCTGAGACCGCAACAATTCGCCGATTGCATGGCTTAAGATTCTTTACCATTCCCAACAAGCAAACTTCAGGAGTGCACATAACATTTTCTAGCACAACCTCAGTGAGCACTCTTATTACCTGATTCCAGAATGCCAAAACTCTAGCACAGCTCCATGCAAGATGCATGAAGTCTGCGTCATCCTGCCCACATCGCACACAGCGCGCATTCTCCCGCAAACCATACTTTCGCAATTGGCTCGGTGTATAATATAGTTGGTGCAGGTACTTGAAGTGAATAATACGGAGATTGCAGTTCGCCGTTAATCAGCCAGTCAACTCACAACAATACTGCCACTGTTCCAGGGACATTGGGGACCCAAGTACCTCATTCCACTTGTTATGTGAAGGGTGTTCAGTTAGTTCATTCTCTCTCATATACGCATTATATAGTTTAGTTATCAGACCCCTACGTTCCTCTCCCGTTAGCACTGCCTGGAGCGCCTTAAGCGTTGTCGGCTCTGTTGGATAGTCAGGGAAGATAGATCTTATCGCCTGCCGCACCCTCACGAAGGAAAAGCCCAGCATTATGCTGTGATCTCGCCCCGCCTGCAGATCCAGAAGCGACCGGAACTGGCTATTCTTGTACATATCTCCCAATTGTTTGATCCCTGCCGCCCCTAGTGCTCGTAGGGCTGCCTGCTCATGGGTTGCGGAGATATCCGGATGAGTAGCGAGTGGCAGCGCCGGGGCATACAAATAAGCCAGCTGCGCCCTCTTAGCCAGAGCCTTCCACGCCCAGGCAGTACAACTCACCGTGTTAATTTCAGCTCTTGAACCACCTCCCCCACCCGACAGCACCGCCGCCACCAATGGGACCGGATGCACAGTGTCCGCTTCAATTGCAGTGTGTGGCAGGTACCGCTGCGGGAAGTACCAATAATGCGCAAATTGCGCCTGTGCGCACAGATAGTATAACCGCATATCAGGCGCCTTAAACCCTCCCCGTTCGAATGGTTGAGTAAGCACGCTCCAACTGCACCGAGGTTTCTTGCCCCCCCAAACAAGGGTCAGTATGGCCGACTGGAGTGTATTAAAGAATGCTATATTCAGCCGAATGGGGACATTAACAAACAGGTATAAAAGTTTAGGCAGTATCGTCATTTTTGTTACCGCAATTCTGTCAGCTAGCGAGAGAGGCAATTTTGGCCATCGCGCCGCTTGCTCAGTGAGCTGCATGATGACTCGGCCATAATTCATAGAAAGTACCCTGTCAGGTTCCCTATGCAGCCATACCCCTAAGTACTTCACCGGGTCGGTGGACCACGACAGCGGGAAATCCAGCTCTATTTCTTGGGTGCCAGCCGTTAGTGGGAAAATTGTTGACTTCGCCCAATTTATCCCCAGTCCGGAGTATCGTTCGAATTTCACATATTCACGCAGCAGGGCCGGGAGGTGTGCAGCAGGCTCACGAACATAAAGCAGCATGTCGTCGGCATATAGCGAGACCACGAGGGGTCGTTGCCTGAATCTCAGCACTGCTTGTGCATGCTTTTAACAGAGTTTACAAGCCAAGGGTTCCAGAGCGAGCGAAAAAAGCATTGGCGACAAGGGGCATCCCTGCCTAGTACCCCTCATTATTGGGAATGCATCGGAGACCCAGCCATTTACTCGTACCCGAGCCACCGGCTCATTGTATAGCAGTTGAATCCACTTTAGGAAAAACGGTGGCATGCCCATGCGCAGCAGGACAGTGAACATATACTCCCACTGCAAGGAGTCGAACGCTTTCGCAGCATCAAGCAGCACCGCAACTGCTTGAAAATCCGGCTCAAAATAGTGCAACGTTGCAAAAATAGTACCAGGTTATGCGTCGTCGATCTAGTGGGTACAAACCCTGACTGATCTGGAAGGATTAATTTGGGTACCAGCGGCTGTAGCCTATCGGCAATCATCTTTGCCAAGATTTTAGCATCTATGTTGGTAAGGGAGAGAGGCCTGTACGAGTCGCACTTATTTGCCACCTTATCGGGTTTCAGCAGGGTAACTATATGCGCCTCTTTAAGAGTGGGAGGCAGTTTCCCAGTATCGTATGCCTCTGCAAAGACTTCTAATGATCTGGGCGCCAGTTCATCCACGTAGGCCTTGTAAAACTCACTCGGGAGTCCATCAAGACCCGCTGCCTTGCATGTAGGGAGGGACATTATGGCCATCTTGACATCATCTTCATCAAAGGGCTGCGTAAGATACTCCCTCTGACCCCCTGACAGCCACCCTAGGGCGATATCATCAAGATAAGTGTGTATCTCATCTGCAGGCACCTGCGCCGTATCACCATATAGGGCAGAGTAGAAATCCAGCACCACCCTGCCAATCTCTATCGTATTGTGTTGTGCCACCCCTTCGCTGTCTAACATTTCGGTAATATAGTCCTGGCCCCTGGGTGCGGCTAACTTCTGGGCCAGCGAGCGGCTAGGCCTGCCCCCTTCCCCATAGTACCGTGCCGTGCTCCTTCTTGATCTGTGCACCAGCTCTTGGTCTACTGTTTGATTGTGCTCAGTCACGAGGTTCCGGATTGCAGCGAGTCTTTCTGGTGCCGGGTTCTGCTCATACTCCCGCTCAAGAGCGGAGAATTTTTGTCGCCAGCTTACGTATTCGTCGCCTCAAGTCTTTCAAAACGCCAGCCTGTGCACTAATACATTCTCCTCGAATCATGACCTTAAATGCCTCTCATAGAACCCCTGCACTGTCCACTGAGCCCTCATTTTCCCTATAGTAATTTCTTATCGCCTCCCCAATGGTACTCTTAAAAACTGGATCAATTAAGGAAGCCTGCTGAAGCCGCCACGCAAAAGGGGGCCTCTCACACTCAGGGACATTCAGCTCAAGCAATACTGGGGAGTTATCCGATAGCGTCTTGGCCAAGTGACTGATATGGACCGCCCATGTACATACCGCCTCGGACGCAAGCCAATAGTCCAATCTGGACCACGTCCCATGCACTGCCGAGATGAAGGTGCTTTCCCTTGACCCTGGGTGCCGCACGCACCATATGTCGTGAATATCCCCCGCCTCCATCAACCCCACGAGCATGTCTGACGCCTGCTTGTTTCGTACTGCCACACTCCCCGATCTATCCATATTCACATCGAGACAAACATTAAAATCACCACCCCAGATTATCTCCGCATGTGAGTACATGGAAATTCGACGCCACACATCTACAAAGAAGGCAGAATCATCCACGTTGGGGATATATACGTTGACCAGTAGGACCGTCGCACCACCCAGTTTACCCAGAAGCATCGCCACCCTACCCTGTTCATCCGTCTCTGAGCTAATTATTGTAAATGGAATGCCCTTCTTAACGAGGATCATCACACCCCTGGAATAGGAGGAAGCCACCTGCACCCCGGCCCAGCGTGATCCCACATTTTTCTCTGAAATCTTTGTTAGGTGGGTCTCTTGCAGAAATGCAATCTGCACATCTAGCCTATCCAGATATGCTATGACAGATCTTATTTTCTTGGGGCTATTTAGGCCACGTACATTCCAGGTGAGAAATTTTATATTACCACCCATACTGACAACACTGCGTGCTATAAATGACTTGACTATGCCCTTCGTAAAAAATATGCTGTGCTGGTTCAGTTGCCATGTCCATGCAAGGTTCCAAATGTCCCTTCCCCTCCGCCCCCCACCATCCCCCCCACCCACTTCAGCACCCCCAACTTGCTAAAGCCATCCCTGTACCCATTGAACAATACCCCAGAATACAAAAAAACAGTCGCAACATGTGGGGTTCTCCCATTTGGGGAGCGACAGAGTGCTACTGGCCTCCCACCGGAGCAGGAGGTGGCTGATCAGGTCTACAACATGCAGTTTAACTTATAAGCATATGTTTAGATACTATGCATCTGGGCGGCCCTCTTTGTAAGGCGGAACCGAGCAACCCAGGTCAGCGGCCAAGAGATTAATTCACGTCGCCATTACTCAAGCCCTCTCCCCCTCACAGGTGCACGGCACAACATATGTCCAGTCTCATGTTCACTTATCATTGCTCTTCCTCTTCCGGATCATTCAGGGCTTCCCGTCGTCTCCTTTTCAGCTGTTTCGCATGATCCATTGCCGCCTTGGGGTTGGTGAAGATTTTAAAGTTCCCCTCCTGGCCTATTCTTAGACGAGCAGGGTACAGCATGGCGTACGGGATACCCTCTGTCTGCAATAGCTTCTTCACTGTTCCAAATTCCCTTCTCGCTGCCTGCACCGCGACTGTAAAGTCCGGAAAGAATGCCAGTGAGTTCCCCTGATACTCGATCGCACCCTTTTCTCCGGCCATTCTTAGTATGGTATCACGGTCTCTATAATTTAAAAGCCTGGCAATGATAGGGCGCTGTGCTGCCCCAGGGACCGGTCTCGCAGCGAAGGAGCGGTGGGCACGCTCGATGATAAACATGGAGGATAGGTTCTATGGCCCAAAAATGTCTCTCATCAGAGTCTCTACGTAGGTCTCCATCCTGCCTGTGTTGGTGGACTCCGGCAGGCCCATAATTCTGATGTTGTTACCGCGAGACCTGGCCTCCAAGTCCTCGTTCTTCACCTGTATAAGCGCCAGCACCTTCTCCATGTTGAGAGTTTTGCCTGACACATCACTGAGACCATCCTCCGTGGCGGAGACCCTCTGCTCGACTTTCCCCATTCTCGTGTTTGCTTCTCCAACTGTGCGGACATATGATCCAATCTGTGGTTCAGTGCGGCCATATTCCCTTCAATGGATTGAAGGCTTCACTGCATTGCCAGGAGCGTCGTTTCTAGCGATGGGGGTGTCTCCCCTTGGGCATCCACCTCCGAGGCTGCCTTTTGTTGTGACCTGCTAGGCTTCCACACGTCAAACATGAGGCGAGGTTGGGATTTATCTGTCTTCCCCATTACGAGCGTTCAGCAAAGCAGTTTAGCAGCTACAGTAGACCTGCACAACGTAGACTGCTGCAGCTGTACACCACCTAGGCCTCTACCGGACTGACTCGCACTTGTGCGCCTTTGCCGGGTATAAGGAGCTATTACTCATGCACCTCCGCCAATAACCCTATTTGCGTCTGCAGTAACAGGGAAAGTGCCACTGGCAGTCACCGGGAGAGAGTTCACCGCTGCTTGTTGAGATTAGGACAGTTAGAGTCACAATTTTTAGGAGGCAGGTCACCACCCGTCCCCCACACAGCGCCGCCGCAGTCCCAGTAGCCTCCACAGGCCCTAGTGTCAGCGTTAAGCGTACAGGTCACACGCCGCTCCTACGTTTTAATGGCCCCGGCCCAGCACCGCAGGGAGCCGTCCAATTACGCTGCACTCTACCCACTCCAAGGCAGCTGGGGCTCCAAATCGCTTTGTGCTGTGTGTTTAGTCCGGCCGCCTACTCAGATAGTCCTCAGGATCCTGCACACCGCTCTCGCCTTCTGCAGCTCGCAGGCCGCGACCCTGCACCCGGGCTCGCACCCACCGCCGCAAGCCCAGGCCAGGCCGCGCCCCCACTCACAGCGCTCAGCTCCGGCCTCCGCCGCCTCGGTGTTGGGCACACACAGGGCCTCGTCAGGATATCATCAGCTCCGGTCAGCCTCCGCACCTTTCCGTCGCACCTGCCCAATCCCAGCAGTTTTCCAAGGGCTCCTGTTCGCTCTCAAGTCGGGTCTCGCGGCGATACCGTTGTGTACTTCCAGTGGAGTATGGGACAATCTGTGCGGTATGGGCACTGCTCCGCTCATTCACTCCGTGCTCATCAGGGGTAGCTTGCTCCGCAGCCCGCCGACCCCGCGGCGAGTCCTACTGCAGGTGCAAGGCGGTCGCCATCTTGTACCCGAATCACCGGATTCCGTCTCAGCCGTTGACTGCAATTTACCCCCACGCCGTCAGCGCACACAGGCACCACGCTGTGTTCTGGCCTCCGCCACCACGCTATCGGGCACACTGGGGATCTCGTCAGAGTATCGCCAGCTCCGAACGGCGTCCGCACCTTTCCGCCGCACCTGCCCAGTCACAGCGGCTCTCCAAGGGCCCCTGCTCGCTCTGAAGGCGGGTCTCGTGGCGATACTGCCGTATACTTTCCGGCAGAGTATGGGACAATCCACGCGGTATGGGCACTGCTCCGCTCGTTCACTCCGTGCTCACCGGGGGTAGTCTGCTCCTCAGCCGACCAGCCCCGCAGCGAGTCTCACGGCAGGTTCATGGCGGCCGCCATCTTCTGCGCGATTCACCGGAG
Organism: Calotriton arnoldi; assembly: GCA_963921515.1. Lineage (NCBI taxonomy): Eukaryota > Metazoa > Chordata > Amphibia > Caudata > Salamandridae > Calotriton > Calotriton arnoldi. The sequence continues at coordinate 3,238,906 of CAWUFW010000262.1, forward strand.
TCTGTCTCAGCCGATTACAGCAGTTTTCCCCCACGCCGCCAGCGCACGTCACCACGCTGTGCCTGGACACCTCGCCAAGCAGGTCAGTCAGTCACTTTTGCCGCCCAGATGCATCATATTTCAGGTGGATAATTGTCAGATATCGGATCAGCAGGGCAGAGCTGCACTACGGCACAGCCATCTTGCGGTGCGCCCTCTAGCGCCCCCCCCATTCAGAAGTTGAGTCCTCAGCAGCCTGGGCGTTTCTTATCTTAAGGCCAGCTACTTTCTTCTTTTTAAATTAAGGTTTTGATTTGGGTTTATCTTCTTTTTTGATATTATAGTCCGAAGTACGATGTGTATCTCTGGACTTTGTTCAGTCTTCTGATCTGTGTTCTGACCGTTCTTCCCTCTCTGAGTTTTTTGATGAACCCTGAAAGGAACGAGAAGAAAGTGTATCAGTATCCTGGTACCTCTCAGGTTTTTTAATGTTATCATGACTTCTAAGGTTATACCTCCTTTCGGAGGGCTCCTGTCGAGGAGACCCACCCCTTGATTGTGATCTATTCTGTCTATTTTTGTTGTTGTTTATTATCCCATTTCTTTTTTGAAGAATCAGGTGCTTGCTTGGTGTTATCTTTTTCAGGACTACCCATTACTTGTGGTTTTATAGCCCTGGCTCCCAAATTATCTCTACCTAATTCAGTGAATGTATCTTCGATAATTTTTGGTAATTCTTACTCCTGTTGTGCAGGAGTGCATTCCCTCAGGCGTTGGCGTATAGCCACCACTACAGTCTCTCCTTTTATGTTTGCTAACATAATTGTAGATACCTGGGAAAAATTATTACCTAATAATTTCATCCCCAAGTTCAGAGCAGGTTCTGCTCCATACTCATTCTGTATTTGTCTTAATACTTCTGGTATCACTGCTATTGAAAGGATACCATGAGTTCTGGTGTAGATGGCAGCGAAAACTGTACCCCAAGTGGTACAATCCTCTATCGGGAGAGCCATACCCATTGGCAAGCAAATTGTCAATATTCTGTGTTTTTCCTGTGGGCCTATGTGTGGAAACACTGCCTCTAACTGTGCTATTTTCTGTGCTATACAGAAGGGCATTTGCTCACATTTAGGGGGCATTCTTCCCATAACCGCGTTCAGCATTTGTGGGGTGAGTTTAGTTGCAGTTCCTTGTAGTTGACCTGCTGGGGTAATTTTAGTTGTTTGAAGTGTGAGTGTTCTCATAACAAACGGTGTCAGATTTCTGTATAGTTTTATTTTTTCTTTGTGAAGTGGATGTAAGTCTGCTATTGGCAATGTGTAAGCCGCTAAGACCAGCCAAGTCGCTCCGTCTCTGCTGAGTGGACCGAGTCTCACTTTATCTGTGGTGTGTGGGAGGGCGCCTTTAAACCAGTTTATATGCTTCTGGTAACTGAGCGGAACTTCAATGTCCTCGTATGGACAATATTCTTCCGGTGTTTCATCCAGGGTGTAAGAATGAAATATATTTGTGCGTGCATCTGCAGGTGGGAATTTAACCCATGAATAGAATACCTCCGTCCTGAATGACTCGTGTGCCTCAATCACGAATGTTACAGTCCCACCTAATGCTGAGACTTCAAACTCTGCTAGTTTTAAAGTAAGTGCATTTCTGACATTTTCTTAAATGATTATAGCACCTTCCTGCTCCCCATCCCCCACTGCATTCGCATGTAATGTTGGCGCAGCGTTCTCTTCGACAGACATTGTTGAAAGAGTTTCAAAGAAAATGAGATAAGGTTTTATGCAGAATGTAGGGAACTACAATCCTTCAAGCTGAATAAACCTACAGCCAAAACATAGGATATGCCTACTCAGCTGTGGCGGAATTTTCCCTTCCCACTCCAAATGTCTCTGGGTGAATGCGAGTAGGGGTCTCTGAGAAAAGCACGACTGAACTACTCAGATTTGACCATTAAATAAGAACCAAACCCACGTTGGGCGCCATGTCGTGTAGTTCCTAACAATCTATATAGGATCTGTTCATTTAGACAACATAAACTAAGGGATTGGTGTCCAGACTGATTCTAGACACCCCCAAAGGATATATTAGTCTGTTAGTCCAGCTAGCTCACAGTGCCACTATTAGCCCCTCTTACCAAGGAGCAAATAGCTTTTGGCAACTATCGAACATGGCAACCCTGACCCCTCACGAATCGTGGAAACAGTGCAGTACTTTTCGCTAGTCACTCGTGCTCACGTTGTCTTAGAGAGATACACAGAATAAACGATGGGGACGTTTTCAATAAGTATTTATTGAACCAGCGTCAGTCTGGTATAAAATACGTGTGCTGCAACAACCATGAGACCGGAACAGATATATACAGTTATAAGCACCAGCAGAGTAAAGAAAAGGCAGAATTCTACCATAGTGTAAAAACAATGAATATATTCAGGCATATGGATACATGACAGAAATAATGCGTACTCCTACAATGCAACCCTAACTAGATGTACCTAAGTGTACCTAGCATGTATGTAGGTGTAGAGCCAAGAATCCCCTTAGGATAGAGCCAACCCCATTACCTGATGTGGGAGAGCGAAGGACCCCATCTTGGTCTCAAGAAGGATACCCCGCGAGGGGTGTCAGATCAATGCGTGCTGGAGTGCCTGCGTGCAGGAACCTCAGCGTCTCACGTCAGCGTGGCAGCATGGAAGTATTTTTCTCCTCTGGTTTGCCCAGCGAAGATGTAGTGCTTATATACACGAAAGGTACCCTCAGGGGTTCTCCTAGAAGTTTATTATGGGCATGTCGAGCAAGGATGACGATGGAGGTGACCCTTATACAGAGTTATTATGCAGAAGATGGTAATCCTGCTGTGATACTGAGAATCCTCATGCATAATACATGAGGCTAGTTTTTCGGAGAAAACCCCACGACAGTCATGTAGCACCTAACTATGTAAAAGGTCAGCACCAGACCCGTTATGTAGAACAATGGTAGGACAGATGTAGGTAAAAGGTCGGGTAACTACCTAGGCCTATATTGGGGTACAGTGGGGTTCGTAACACCACTTTTAGAAAGTAGGTATTTTCTTGCTTAGCCATCCTGTGTGCCTCTGCTGGGTTTGTGGATTGACCATCTGGCTTTGGAGTGACAGGGGCTGGGGATGTGCATTATCTTCAGACAGCCACTGGGGGGGATCAAGGTGTGTCCTGCCTTTCCTGGATGAGTCAGGGCTGGGCTGAATAGCTTTAACAATTTCTGCCTTCTCTCCACTGCCTTCAATCACTTCTTCTCTCTAATCTCTTCCTCCTCACTCCCTCCATCTCTCTGCATCTCTGCCACTTGTATTCTATCTCTTCTACCTTTCCTTTCTTCCTCACTGTTAGACCTGGCATCTTTTGGGGTGTTTCCCCTGTCTTTTTTGCTTTCTGATCTCCCGGTTTTGACTCAGTTTTTGCTGGTTTAGTGTCTCTGCGCACTTTCTCACTGCTGTTCAGTGTTAAAGTGCAAGTGCTCCTGATGTAAATTGTGTTATGGATTGGTGTTCCATGATTGGCATATTTGATTTACTAATAAGTCTCTAGTAAAGTGCACTGAGAGTGCCAGGGCCTGTACTCCAAAGGCTGCTGGTGGGCCTCCAGCACTGGTTGTGTCACCCACCCAAGCAGCCCTGATACGGGGTCTCAGACCTGCCACTGCAGCGTCTGTGTGCAGTTTGTAACTGCCATGTCGAACTGGCAAGTGCACCCACTTGTCAGGCCCTAACCTTCCTTTTTCTTACATTTAAGTCACCCCTAAGGAAGGCCCAATATACCCCTGTGGGCAGGGTGCTGTGTATGTTAAAGGTAGGACATGTACTGGTGTGCATGACATGTCCTGGTAGTGAATTACTGTGTATTTCGTTTTTCACTATGGTAAGACTATCTGTCTCATAGGATAGGATGGGAGTTTGTGTATAACATCTTATAAACCTAACTTCCCATTGGGACAAGATAGAAAAATTGAGTTTAGTATGCCTGGACTCAGAATGTAAAAATGCACCTTTTAGTAAAGATGATGTTTATGTTATGTGTTTGAAAATACCACTTTTAGAAAGTAGGTATTTTCTTGCTTAGCCATCCTGTGTGCCTCTGCTGGGTTTGTGAATTGACCGTCTGGCTTTGGAGTGACAGGGGCTGGGGATGTGCATTCACTTCAGACAGTCACTGGAGGGGGAGGGGGGGGGGGTCGAGGTGTGTCCTGCCTTTCCTGGATGTGTCAGGGCAGGGCTGAATAGACTTGGGCTGCATTTAGAGTAGTTGGAGGAGATTTCATTGCACCTGAATGGGCCTGGTCTGCCTTGGACAAAGCTGTCTCCACCTCCTGCGTGGAAGCTCGGCCAGACAGGACAGAACAGGTTTTTGCTCAGCATAGACACTCTCTGCCACAAGAGAACAAAGTAATTTTGAATATAAATATTGGGGGCCAGACCCAAAACTTTAGAACTCGCTGGAATCAAGGAACCTGCCCAGAAGAAGAGCTGCCAGGAGGAGTACTGCCCCTTTGCCGTGTTGTTGCTTTGTTGGGTTGGCCTGCAGTTGCTGCTTCTGCCTTGGGCAGTGAAAGGACTGGACTGAACTTTCTCTAACTTGTTGCTGAGTATCTCCAAGGGCTTGTAACTGAGCTTGCCTCCTGTTCACGAAGTCTCAGGGACAGCAAAGACTTCACTCACCTCTGGGCACCGTCTCTGGAATCGTGGGTTACAGTTACCGCAGAGGGGGAAAGCAGCCGACTCCGTCACCAACTCCGTCGCTAGCTCCGTGTCCTGAAGGCACCGCAGAGGGCACCGCCGCATCTCGCACCGCAACCCTGGTCTCACCGATGACGACAACCGACGCCATCGCCACCGAGCCACTGAATGCACCGTGACCTGTGGGCACCACAGTCCGCACCGCCTTGCTTCACCTTGCCGCCTTGGTGTCCACGACGCCGTCGCTGCTCTTCAACCGGCTCTATTGCCTGCACCGCGATCTGTCAGCACCGCATTGAGCACCGACCCGCTTCGCACCGTAGCCCTGGTCTCACTGACGCTGTTAGATGACCGTCACTGAGCCGCTGCCTGCACCACGACCTGAGGACACCGCACAGCGCACCGCTATGCATCGCAACCGCGACGGTTGCCACATCTGGCCGCATCGGCCGCAACAAAAAAGGTACTGTTTACGAGTTTGTCGACCCTACCACTGACCTGCTCCGACGCGGTCAGCAGGAACTGTTGCATTCTGTCATTTTCTGTATCGCAGTAGCACCGGACGGAGCTACCGACTTCAAGGAACTGCATTTTTAAAGTTGTTCTTGCAAAGTGCATATTTTTAAGTACTGTATGTTGGATTTTGTCGTTTTGGTCCTGTTTTGGATATATAAAATTATTGGATTTTTTTCTAAACTGGTGTGGTGTCCTTTTGTAGTGTTTTCACTATATTACTGTTGGTTATGTGCGAATGCTTTACACACTGCCTCTCAGATAAGCCTGACTGCTCGTGCCAAGCTACCAAAGGGGGTGAGCAGGGGTTATTTCAGGAGTGTTACTACCTTACCCTGACTAGGAAGAAGGGTCCCTACTTGGACATAGGTACTTACCTCTGCCAACTAGAGACCCCCATTTCTAACACTCACTTGATTTCCTTTTCCCCTTCCTACATTTTTGTCATTCTTCTCCACTCTGCTGTCTCACTTTTCCTTTTGTCTCTCTCCACATTGCTCTCCTCGCTCAGTCCATTTTGTTACTGTCTTGCCATGTCTATTCTCCCTTCCCTTTGTCATTTTGGCCCCAAATGAACGTTTTTCACACATTCTTTTGTGTTGTCAAAAACATTTTTCTTTTTGCTCATTTTGGTTGCTTGCATTATTATTTTTTTTCGTTCAGTGGTGAACTTGAGTTTCTCCCAGATAAAAAGGTGGCAGAGGGCTGCTGCTGGAAATGAAAGTAGAATCTTTTAGATGGCCATCACACTTTATCTTTCACCTTGCACAGCCTCATTTCACTCCACCCCAGGTAACATTAGAGCTGGCTGTGACGGTCAAAAAGAGCTCAGCCACTCTCAGTGGCCTCACTGTCACTCTGAGAGACTCAGGATGGGAGGGGACCCATCACATGCTGTGCCTGCTCAGTTTGCCACATTGTCCTACTGCACAACACAATGATCCAGCCATTCTCTGTACTTGATTATAAAGAGCTCTGATCTTCGCTCTAAGGCTACAGCAGCCTTTAAGCTCCAGCGCAGGAGAATGTGATTTTATCTAAGAATGAAAAAACGTCCCACTAGCTGGTCTTTGCCTGAGGCCCCTCGGGCAATGCCCGATTGCCCACCCTGCCAATCCGACGCTTGTTCTGATTGTCTGAAGTTTGTTCATTCCCTTTTCCAGTAGTTAGTGGGAAAGGTAGTATTTCTGTCAAGTGTTGAAGACTGCTGGAGTTAAAAATGAAGGAAGAAAGATGAGCATAATCCTCACCTCCATGTCCTTAATAGAAATGAAACCTTCTGTCATGAAAGCTAAGAAATGTTACTGTGTTACTAATACTTAAGTTTAGGACCAGACATAGTATCTGAAGAAGCCCTGCACGTGCAACCCGAAGTTTTCATGCCTAGTGTGTAGAGAGGCTAGAAGAACAAACAGCAAGGTCCAGGGGAAAGGAGCTTGCTGAAGGTCATCGCGAGCAAGTGAGCCAAGCTGAAGCCATGGTTTCCTTGCAGTGCTGCTGGTCAGAAATGTCCCAATGACTTCTCTATTACGGACAGGCCTAGAATCTGTAGGAAACATTCTAAAGCTGCAAGATTGTTGAGCCTATATTGCCCGGCCATTTTGTACATTGTGAGAGTTCTTACTGCCACATTTCCATTCTGAAAGGGACACAGTTATTTTGCCTCTGAGCCCTACATATTAGACTAGTGTCCCAGTGGAAGAGGCTGATAGCACTGGTTCTAGAACTGTATAAACCACATTTCCAGCTTTTAAAGTTCTAGGAATATTGAGGTTTGAATGCACAGCATATTGTGACTTCTGCACAAGTGAAAGGTTCCCCTTGATATTGCCTTTGAGTTAGGCCTGGGCGGTGAACTTCGCTCCGTTCGCGGAGTTTTCTGCACTCCGCGGAGCTCGCGGAGTGCAGAAAACTCCGTTTTGCGATGTGCAGCAGAGTTTTTTCCCCGCTCGCGATCGCGAACGGTAAGTTCGCGATTGCGAACAGTAAGTTCGCGAGGGCGAGCTGCCACTCGGGTAGAATTTCTACCCGAGCGGCAGGAATACCAGCACAAACTGCAGTTTGCACTGCACTCTGCCACTCGCGGAACTTCGCAGAGTTTTTTGTAATGTCGCGGAGTTCCACGTAGCAAAACTCCGCGAACTACGCCCAGGCTTACTTTGCGTGAGTGAGAGCCCTTGCCTAGCATCCCCTTGTAGAGGTTGGACGTTTTCCTAGCAGAGCTGGGGGAATCTATATTTGCAGAATCCAAGGCCAGATCTGCTATGGAGCAAAGGCAAATGAGAAGTGAGGTATCTGCCTCACAGATCTGATCTATATCCGGCTAGCTACAAGCTTTCCTTGTCACGGATAATCAGACCGTTTTCCCTTGTCAATTATGAACCAGTGACCTCCCCTTTTGTCCTGCTCTGGATGCTGGATCGAAACAGACCTCATGCCCATGAAGTCTCATTTTTCTGTCTTGAATACACATAACTTTGAGATTTCGAAGCCTTTCCCCTCTCTCCAGAGCAGAAAAGACTAGAACGTGATGCCCTGGCCTGACTGGTTAGTTGTTGGTTTGAATCTAGAGCTCCCTTTCATTGGCTTTGATTTCTGCCAGTGCCTCTGTGATCTAGATAAGAACTGGCCATCCAGAGGAAGCTCTATTTATTTTTCTGGACGTCACAAGAAGCTGCACAGCTCCGGCACATACAGACGTCTGACAAGGGCACTGTGTTGCAGGTTCTCCAAAAGGCTAGAGCCAGCCTTTGGGTATGGAGAGGCTCTGCAGCTGTGCCCTTCTGGGAAGACTCAAGACGCCATGCCTGTTCCTGAAAGCTAGGCTCAAATGCATGAAGCCGTGATGGAGGAGGACACGGGTGGAAGAGTTTGGCACAAAGACATAAAATCTCTGCAGCCCAGCTTGTATCAGCTGAAGATCTGCATTATCTTATGGTCGTGGGCATGATGGCATCATAGAAGGAGTGAACTTGGTGAGGATTCACTTCCCCGGACTAGTCGGCTATGCGGGAACCTATACAATTGCGTTCCTTGCTCAAGAACATAAGTGTCTTCCTAGTTCGCTTAGGCCATTTCTCACAGATCTACCGGCTTGTCCTCTGTACATATCTATGTGTATCCTCCCCTTTTACACCCCTAGGATCTCACTCTTTAAACTCTATTTACCTCTGGTTACTTCTCTCTTTCCTTGACTTTCTTCCTCCGACACAATCTATGCTAACACTGTTTTCACCTCAGGATTATACTTACTTCTCAACCTGGAAGTTCAAAGACCATGACTCCCCGTCAATGAGGTAAAACTAAGGGGTTCTAATAATGAAGGGCTCGCTAGCAAGGGTGCTCGTCTCCAAAAATGCGTCCTGCAGACAAGGCTTTTCTGCTACTTCTTTTCGCCATGCTGGATTTGTTCCAAAGCACTGGCACGTGCTTTTGTTTTCACCACACTGTGCAACGCGCAAGGGATGAAGCGAAGGAAGGGGGTGCCCCCTCTCCCCCTCGTTATTTGCAATTAAAATGCTGTGGATATACAGTTCATACAATCGTTTTTACAAGACGAAACTGGAGGCGCTGGGCGACAATTACCAGACAGAAAAATCAATTTCACGCTCCCGATATTTTTAAACAAACTCATTTAATTATTGTGTTTTGTGGCTTTTTCATCTTCTGTCGCCCTGGCATCGATTGGCATGAGTGCGACACCGAAGCGGATCGGGTCTGGCACGTTGGCCGAGCACGTGGAGGCCGGCAGGCACGTGGAAAGCCTCATGGTCGGACACCCTCTGAGACTAGGTCTGGCGGCCGTTTTAAAACGTCACGAGGGCAACTGTCAACGCGCCACCAACCTCTGCGTAAATCAATCTTCGATTGCGCCACTTGTAGCGCCGAGTGGGTGCATGCATTTTATTTCGAAATTATAGAGCGCTTCTAGGACAGGAAAGTCACTTCGTGGCATGCCCACTAAGCCTTGAAATGAAAAGAGGAGCCAAGCAAAGTAGTGTGAAGTGCCAGTTGCTATCTGCAACAGACATGCGGCTAAAAGAGGTCTTCCTCACGAAATGGACAGCTCACAGGGAAACTAAGAAAAAAACTCAAATTCAAAATCTTAAGCTGAAGCATAACCATATTGCACGAAACAATTTTTATTACAATAACAACAGTGGTTTCAAACGAATTAACCGGTCTTTTATCTAATTTGAGTAAATCAATCGAATCTCACGAATGACGGATTCCACCAAAGGACACCCTGTTTTTTCATGTAATTTAAATAAAGTGAATTACAGGTAATCGCACATCATGCCACCGTCTCAGGGTTTTATCAATCTTCATTGCGGTTTACTACGTTACGTTCACCACTCAAGCGCCCCATAGGACCACAGAACACCTTTAGGACTGAATACTCAGTCTTGCTATTGTACAGAAGAGCAGCATTTTCAAGGCCAATAATCCAGAAAATGATGCTATAATTGTGAATTGTTTCAGTCCCAACCTGACCTCGTGCCACAGTCCTTAGCTAATTGAGAGAGATGGAGGCCGAAACCACCCCCACAACCAAGGCCTATCTTCATTGAAGTAATACGTGACACACAGTAAAGGAGCACAGACATAGATCGAAGACAAAAAGACCTTGCGTGGGAACAGACTGGATTATAATTGCCTCCAGGTTTTATGTCATTTATTTTTGGACATTTCCGTCTGTATTTATCCATATTTATTTTTTGCTAATTTTATCTGTATTTATCCATATTTATTTTGGTCTTTCTGAAAAAATGAAGCTGAAATTAATATATTTCCACATTTATTTAACTGATAAATATGCACTCAGGCTTGAATGTCTGCCAGGTTTTAGTGCTGTTAACACCTGCTGAAGTTTAATCAATGCACTTATATGAAAATATGCAAATTTCAGTATCAGCCTTGTGTATATCTACTTCTTTACTTATCTTTACTAAAATCCCTTTTCTTTTCTTAACCCCTTTCCTATCAACCCACACAGTTATTGGCTTGGCAGTCATGGCAGACAGAGTTTAGAATTACTCAAAAAACAACCCAATTTCCGTTTTTATCCACATTTAAAAATAAATACAGACACAAAAATAAATGTTTTCTGTCTGTATTTATCCGTAAAAAATCAGTAATAACAGAAAACAGGGAGCCCTAAGTATAATTGCCGCAGCGAGAGAAATCAGCGTCAAACATTTAACCCACGCTACAACACACTAAAGCGGCCGTAATGCAACATATCGGCACTACACTAGGCAGTGAAATGTTTAGAATTGATCAGTGCTTGATTAGTAAAAAAAAAAAAAAAAATAAGCGCCAGGGCTCCGTCAGAAGACCACTGCAGCGTGCACCATACATTGCCCCTGCTATGCTGCCAATGATAGTAACAACACGACTACTAACCTTCACACTCGCCTACAAGTGTGACAATTCAGACTATTTCTGGCCCCCAAAGTTATAATAATGGCTTGGACGGCAGCTAATAGTCATTTTAATGTATATTGAATTAATAATTAGCTGCTTTGGTCATCTCTAAATTAGCCAGTCAGCGCCACCTTGTGGCAGACTTTCACAAGCGCTGGTGCTGACAATTAAATGCAGGTGCCAAGTACAGGAAACCACCTGCTCAAATTAGGCACTGAAATTGATCTGCCACACTTCTTACCTCTGGCGGAGAATAGGAAACGCTCTGGCTCACACCCATTCTTGGGAGTCCACTTGCAGTGCATGGTTGATAAATTAAAGATTGTAGTTTTAGTCACAGGAGAAGTGTTGGGTGTGGTGCGTGAGGATCAGAGACTTTGTCATCTTAGGGTACGGCAAGTGTAACGTACATATACGAGATTTTGCAGAAAAGTGTGAGAACAGATGTGTTAAGGATGCTGGCACCTGCCCTCTTTTACAGGGGTAGTCTGAATGATGCAAACATATGAATGCAAACAGCTTTTTAATGCTTGGTGAAATTAGAGGTGAACGCCAACACCTATGCACTTTATAGTTATTTTCACGAGGCATTTTCTATACTGTGGACAGAATACAACATTGGGCACAATTAAGAAATTGGCACTAAACATTTGAAATGCATGTGTTTGATTCAATCTGCTAACTTTGGTGAAGACTGCTCAGCCTTAGGGGCGGCTACAATATCTCACAAGTATCCATTGTCTTTGCATAATTCAAAACATGCACTGGCAAAGCCAATAGGTCTTGCCTACACAAGATCTATTAGCTATGCCAATGTGTTTTAGCAATGTTGTGCACCAGCATGGTTACTGTTCAGCATGGCTAAAAGTTAGAGGTGTAAAGGAGAGTGAAGTGTCGTAGAGTGATGTGGAGTGAAGTGGCACAGAGTTGAGTGGCATAGAGAGGCGAGGAGTGTCGTGGAGTGGCTTAGAGTGAAGTGTCATAGAGTGGAGTGTCGTACAGTGGAATAGAGTGGTGTTGAGTAGAATAGAGTGGAGTGGCGTACCGTCCAGTGGAGTAAAGAGTCATAAAGTGAAGTAAAGTGTCTTAGAGTGGACTAAAGTGTCAGAGTGGAGTAGAGTAGCGTAGAGTAGAGTGGAATAGAGGAGAGCGGAGTAAAGTGGAGTGTTGTGGAGTGCTAGAGTAGAGTGGTGCAGAGTGTTGTAGAGTGGAGGGTCATAGAGTGGAGGGGCGTAGAGTGCAGGGGCGTAAAGTGGAGGGGTTGTAAAGTGGAGTTGCATGAGTGTTGTGGTGTGAAGTGGAGTGGCGTAAAGGGGAGTTGATTGTTGTAGACTGGAGTGTCGTAGAGCAGAGTGGAGTGTTGTAAAGTGTCGTAGAGTAGATAGTCATGGAGTGTCATAGAGTGGAGTGTTGTAGATTGATGTGGCGTAGCATAGAGTGCAGTAAAGTGTAATAAGAGTGAACAAAAGTGCTGTAGAGTGAAGTAAAGTGTTGTGGAGTAGAGTAGAGTGGAATGGAGTGGAGTGCCGTAGAGTGGAGTAGCCGCAGCCGCTGCAGGAGAGAGCGGTGGGGATGGGTGGGGGGGGATTTCGAGAGACGACCATGAGGGAAAATTAATTATTTATTTAATTTTCCCTCGTGGTCGTCTCTCGAAATCCCCTCCCACCCGGCCCCACCGCTTATACCTGCAGCGGCTGGAGTGGAGTGTCCTAGAGTAGAGTGTTGCAGAGTGGAGTGGAGGGTCATAGACTGGAGGATCGTAGAGTGTCATGGAGTAGAGTGGAGTAGCGTAGAGTGGAGTGTTGTAGAATGGAGTTGAGTGCGGTAGAGTGGTATAGATTGGAGTGGAGTAGATGGAGTGGCATAGAGTGGCAAAGAGTGGAGTGTCATGGAGTGGAGTGTCGTAGAGTGAAATACCATAAATAGGAGGGGAGTTGAGTTTCGTGGTGTGGAGTAGAGTGTCAGTAAGTGGCGTGTCGTAGAGTGGAGTGTTGTAGAGTGGCTTAGAGTGGAGTGTCGTAGATTGAAGTTAAGTGGTGAAGAATGGAGTAAAGTGTTGTAGAATTGAGTAAAGTGCTGTAGAGTTGAGTAAAGTGCTGTAAAGTGGAGTAAAGTGCTGTGGAGTAGAGTGGTGTGGCTTGGTGTAGAGTGGAGTGGCATAGAGTGACATACAGTGGAGGGCCGTGGAGGGGCGAAGAGTTGAGTGATATGGAGTGTTGCAGTGTGGAGGTGCGTAGAGTGAAGGGGTGTAGAGTGTTGTAGAGTGGAGGGGCGTAGAGTGGAACGGAGTATCGTAGAGAGGAGTATCATAGAGTGTTGTAGAGTGGAGTATACTAGAGTGAAGTGGGATAGAATGGAGTGGGATAGAGTGGAGTGTCATGGAGTGTCATAGCGTGGAGTGTCAGAGTGGAGTGTTGTAGAGTAGAGTGGAGTAGCATAGAGTTGAGTAAAGTGTCGTAGAGTGGAGTAGTGTAGAGTGGAGTAGAAGTGTAGAGTGGAATATAGTAGAATACCTTAGAGTGGAGTGGCGCAGTGTGTCCTGCAGTGTTGTAGTAGAATAGACGGCAGTAGAGTGGAGTAAAGTGGAGCAGAATGGAGTGTCGTGGAGGGTCGTGGAGTAAAGTCTCATAAAGCGGAGGGGTGCAGATTGGTATAGAGTGTCGTAAAGAGGAGTAGAGTGAAGTGTTGTAGAGCAGAGGGACGTAGAGTTGAGTAAAGTGTCATAGAGTGGAGTAGCATAGAGTTCAGTAAAGTGGCTTAGAGTGGAGTGGCGTGGCATAAAGTGGATTGGAGTAGAGTGGCCTAGAGTTAAGTGGCATAAAGTGGTGAAAGTGTCATAGAATGGAGTGGCGTAGAATGGCACAGAATAGATTAGAGTGTTGCAGAGTGGAGTAGAGTGTCATAGAATGGAGTGACGTAGAGTGGAGGGGTGTAGAGTGGAGTGTTGTAGAGTGGAGTGTTGTAGAGTGGCATAGCATAGAGTGGAGTAAAGTGTCTTAGAGTGGAGTGGAGTGGCGTAGAGTGGAGCGCCTTAGAATGGAGTAGCATGAAATAGAGTGGAGTGGCATAGCATAGAATGGAGTAAAGTGTCATAGTGGAGTGGAGTAAAGTGGCGTGGAGTGGTGTGTCATAGAGTGGGGTGACGAAGAGTGGAGTAGAGTGGCATAGAGTGGAGTGGCATTGAGAGTCGTGAAGTGAAGTAGAGTGGTATGGGATAGAGTTGAGTGTCATATAGTGTCGCAGAGTGGAGTGGCATAAAGTGGAGTTCAGTGTCGCAGAGTGAAGTGGCGTAGATTCGAGTAGAGTGTTGTAGAGTGGAGAGCCACAGAGTGGAATGTTGTAGAGTGGAGTGGTGTAGAGTGGAGTGGCATAGAGTTGCATGGAGTACAGTTTCATAGAGTGGAGTGGCATTAAGTGCCATAGAGTGTCATGAAGTGGAGTAGGATAGAGTTGAGTGTCGTATAGTGGAGTGGCATAAAGTGGAGGTGAGTGTCGTAGAGTGAAGTGGCGTAGATTCGAGTAGAGTGTTGTAGAGTGTCGTAGAGTGTAGTGCCATAGAGAGGAATAGCGTAGATTAGAGTAGAGTGGCGTAGAGATGAGGTGCATAGAGTGACATAGAGTGAAGTGGAGTAGTGTGGAGTATACATGATGTGGTAGTGCACTGCCATTACAGACAACATATTTTTAATTAAAATGACTATTACATTTGCTCAGACATACAGTTTTACTGATAAAACTATACAGTGAACAAACGATAATGGGTGGAAATGGCATCACATAGTGTATTGATTTGTTTCCTGCAAACCAGAATTACAAAAAATGTGCTTCATTTGTGCTTTCCAAATTCTGATATATTCTGAAATATTTGCACAGTTCATTTACAGACGTTTACTTTTAGTTGTGTGCTATAAAGAAGCCTATCATTTACACCACCAGAGTGTCAGATAAATCCTCTCACTTTGAAGTCAGACAAAGAAAAGTAAACAAGCTCCCTCAGAAGACAGAGCCCGACACTTGAACTTTGTCTTTGAATACAACACAGCAAATGTGACAAGATAAGAACAAAATGTAAACAGCTGTTTACAGAAAGCGAGCACTCATGTAAGAATACAGTAAATGGGCTAAGCTCTTCAGGAGGGACTAACCCAAGATGGACAGCCTAAAACAAATAAAGCCAGCAAATAGAAAGCAAGTAACTGTGAGTTCAAAACACGAAACTAATGGTAAGCAATGGGCGGAATGCATTCCAAGGGAAGCTTTCAAAATGTCCCCAAAAAGTCTCTGATAAACTTCAACCTAAACAACTGATCACATAGTCAGCATAGTTGCTGAGAATCCAGAGTGTACTCAGGTAAGTATGTTTTTTTGATTTTAGAATGGTAAAGATCTGATAAAGGGTTTTCGAGATTGTAAAGACAAATTATATCCTCAGTGCCAGGATTTAAATACCATGGAATCCTCTCCTACCGGTCCTCCACCTTGTCGTTCCCTCGATGGACTCCCTCGATGCTGCAGGACCAGGAAAAATAAGGAAGGAAAGTTTAACCCGACTCCCAACTCAATAAAAAGGGACTGTCTCTTTAAACAGGCCCGCGGAGTTGACCAATGGGAAGATGACGGCAGGAAGAAAACGGAAGCATGAACCCCGGAAGGAGAGAGAAGTAACGAGGACGCAAAACCCCGGGAGGACAGAACTGAGGAGGAAGGAATGATTGCCTGGAATTATTCTGCTGAGAGGAAGAAGTGCCTAACTGGAAGGGAGACAGCTGCCGAAGCCGTTGACCCGAAGAACCTCGACGGACAGGACCGAGAGGAGGAGAACGTTGAGTCGGGCCCAGAGGAGTGGTGGATTGCCTTGGAGGACACTGATTAGCAGCTGCAACTCCGGAGTGTTGTGGCAGTGTGTGTGAGTGCCTGGGACCAGATTGGGGATTTACAGAGGAAAGGGCAGAGGGAGGAGGGTGTGGGCGGGATACGGGTGGTGTCGGTGGAGGGTGTATTGAATACGCATATGCTTTCTAGTATCAAAGCCTTAACATGAAAGGAAATACTAAAATCAATGGAAGTACGCATACATGATAAGGACTACAAGTCCCATAAGGATTTGGGCAGAATAGTAAAAAAGGGAGATTGGAATCCCTAATGCTTGTCTGACCAAAAGAGATTAAGACAAGTACATGAAAAGTGATAGTGCATAAAAAAACCTGCCCTGTTTATACTTCCTGAATATTCCCAAGACAAGGAATATATATATATATATATATATATATATTCACTGAAAAAACCATAGGTTTTAGGGACAGTTATAGTTAGTTGGACATTGCACTCGTACAAAACCCGTGAAATTCCCCGTTATAGTTAGTTCAGCTAACTATAACTCGCGCCCGCAATTCACTGCTGATGACGTCACATATTACATCACTCATGACATGGTCAGTGACATCACTGATGACATCACTGATGACATCTCAAATGACATCACTGATGACATCATCTAGTGACTGTGTTTCTGTAAAGTTTAAATATTTTTAATGTATATAGGGAAAGGCGTATTGAAGAATGAGTGGGTGTATAAGTGTCTGTATGGATGATTTAGTAGGTGCGTGACTAACTGTATAAGTGAGTGATTAAACGTATCTTACTGAATGCATGGGTTAGTGACTAAACTGGGTAAATGTCTGTATCCGTCTGTCTGTTGCTGTGTAAGTGGCTGCATGGGTTTGTGAATAGCTACATGAGTGTCTATATGAGTTATTGATTCGTTGTCTGAGTATCTGTATGGGTGCCTGAGTGTTTGTGTGGGTGGGGTGTGTGCGACTCTGTACATAGATGTGTGAGTGGGTGATTCACTGGGTGCATGATTTGAAGAGTGCGTCTGTGATGGACTGCTTGGGTGGGTGAGTGTGTGTATGGGTGTGTTAGTGAGTGAATGTATATCTCAGGGGTACATGTGCGAGTAACTACATATGTAAAAGGCAGTATATATGTGTGTTAGAGTATTTAAAAGGCTATAAGTGAGAGTGTGTGATTGTGAGAGTGGCTGTATGGATGCGTGTGTGCTTGTATCAGTTATTGTATAAGAGCGTAAGAATGTGCTAGTATTTGTATGACTAAGTGAGCTGGTGTGTGTATAACTCTATAGGTGAGTAAATGGGTGTGTGATTAATTTTTGCATGACTGACTAGGTGTGTGAGTACCTCTATCGATGAGTGGCGGTGTGTGAGTGTTTATATAGGTGTATGAGTGCATATGTTAGTCCTGTACTGAGTGACTGTAAGTATGAGTGACTGGACGGGTGAGTGAGTAGATGTGTGTGTGTAGACCTAAGAATCAGTGAGTGGGTATATAGTTATTGGTATTGGAGTGTGTATGGTTTTGCGAATGGCAGTTTGGAAATAAGAGTGGGTGTATCAAAAGTTATATTAGGGTGTGAGAAGATGCATGAAATTATCACATAGATGATGTCATCAGTGATGTCATTTGAGATGTCATCAGTGATGTCATCAGTGATGTCACTGACCATGTCATGAGTGATGTAATATGTGACGTCATCAGCAGTGAATTGCGGGGCGCGAGTTATAGTTAGCTGAACTAACTATAACGGGGGAATTTCACGGGTTTTGTACGAGTGCAATGTCCAACTAACTATAACTGTCCCTAAAACCTATGGTTTTTTCAGTGAATTTCAAAGGTTTTTTAAATGCTAATTTCTAACTATAACGTGCCTGAAACCTATGGTTTTTTCAGTGAATTTGTAAGGTTTTTTAAATGCTAATTTCTAACTATAACGTGCCTGAAACCTATGGTTTTTTTCAGTGAATTTCAAAGGTTTTGTAAATGACTATTTTTTAATTGTATTAATTGTTATATTTATTTTTTTGATACTGATTTAGAACATTTTTTCAACTATTTATTTTTAGATATTTTATTTTTTAAATTACATTGTAATTACATTATACATTACATTACAAAATATACTTTCTCAGAATGAATTACTTTAGTTTAAATACTTTGCAAATAGGCAATAGACTTTTAAGTACAATAGTTACAGTTGTTGCAATGGGCAACACAATTTCAAACACAATCAACATTGAGCTCAATGTGAATTTCTACTTAAATGCAATTAGTTACTTTATGGATTACTTTTCTCACCACAGGACTGGATCCTAGATTCAGTCCTGGGACATCTCCTGTAAACAGTTGAGTAAAAGCGTTTTGGTTACAGTAGTGATTTTTAAGGAATATTATTGTATTTTAAAAGTTGACAGAAACTTTTTCACATAGAATCACCAATGTTATCCTATGGGAGGAAATTCACTTAGCAGGTAAGTAGTCTTATCGTTACTTTTTCTTACTCAGTGGTGGATCCTGGATCCAGCACTGGTGCATCTCCTGTAAACAGTTGAAAGAATGCGTTTAAGTCATACAGGCGATTTTTAAGGAATATTTGTAGTTTGTGAAAATCGACACTTTGAAACTTTTCTGCTGAAAACCAGACAATGGATTCCTATGGAAGGAAATACAAGTTACTGGTAAGTACGGTTAGAATTACTTTTCAGGGTCAGTGCTGGGCTAAAAGATGCAGCACTGGGTTCTCTCCTGATAACAGCTGAGTAAATCGGAATTCGTAGTTCGGCTGATTTTAGAGGAATATTATAAAGTTCCAAAACTCCACACTTCGAAGAATTTCCAAGTGAAACCACTCAATGTTAGCCTATGGAAGGAAATTCAAGTTACTGGTAAGTACGGTTAGAATTACTTTTCAAGGTCAGTGCTGGGCTAAAAGATGCAGCACTGGGTTCTCTCCTGATAACAGGTGAGTAAATCGGAATTCGTAGTTCGGCTGATTTTAGAGGAATATTATAAAGTTCCAAAACTCCACACACAGAAGAATTTCCCAGTGAAACCAGTCAATGTTAGCCTATGGAAGGAAATTCAAGTTACTGGTAAGTACGGTTAAAATTACTTTTCAGGATCAGTACTGGGCTCAAAGATGCAGCACTGAGGTCTCTCCTGATAACAGGTGAGTAAATCGGAATTCGTAGTTCGGTTGATTTTAGAGGAATATTTGCACAATGGTGAAGGAAGGGGGTGGGGCCTGAGGTGACATGTCTGCAAACACGCCCTGTGGCGCGTTTTAACTTGGAGAATTAATTCCTCCTCAATCCTGAGGGTCCCTAGGGGCCAACTAGCCCACCAGGAACCTCCAGTATGCGCCAGGGGCTGCGTTGCAGAGAGGTGTACAGAGGCCACGCCCCTTTTACAACACTCTGCAACGCAGCTCCGTGGCGCTTACTGGAGGTACCTGGTGGGCTAGTTGGCCCCAGGGACCCTCAGGATTGAAGAGGATTTAATTCCCCATCTTAAAATGCGCCACGGGGCCTGTTTGCACACATGTCACCTGAAGCCCCGCCCCCTCCCTTCACCACTGTGCAAACGCGCCCGTGGCGCATTTTAAGTTGGGGGATTAAGTCCCCTTGAATCCTGAGGGTCCCTGGAGTCCAACTAGCCCACCATGTACCTCCAAAAAGCGCCACAGAGCTGCGTTGCAGAGAGGTGTAAAAGGGGTGTGGCCTCTGTACACCTCTCTGCAACGCAGCCCCTGGCGCATACTGGAGGTTCCTGGTGGGCTAGTTGGCCCTCAGGGACCCCCAGTATTCAAGGGGAAATCGTTCCCCATCTGCAAACGCGCCAGGGGACGCGTTTGCACACTGCTGCAGGGTGGGGGCGGGGCCTCCGGCACGATGCCGTTTTTTTTTTTTGTGTGGGAGGGGGGCTGCGTGGCCCCCCTTCCCTTGGCCTCTTTTGTCCCCGGGGACCCCATCCCCCGGGGCATGAGGATTTTCATTTTTTTTAAAGATTAAAATAAAACGGTAAGGGGGCCGCGTGGCCCCCCTTCCCTGGGCCTATATTGGCCCCGGGGACCCCATCCCCCGGGGCATGCCCTCTTTTTTAAATTTTTTAAATATTTGGAGGGGGGCTGCGTGGCCCCCTCCTCAGGCCATTTAAGGCCCCGGGGACCCCATCCCCCGGGGCCGGCCTTTCCTTTTTTTTTTTCTAAATTTTTTTTTGTTTTTGGGGAGGGGGCCGCGTGGCCCCTCCCGGGCCACTACTTGCCCCGGGGACCCCATCCCCCGGGGCTGGCCCTCTCCGTTGGGGACTGTGGGGGTCCCCAATCCCCCACAGTCCCGCCGGCTCCCCGCGTCCCTTGGGAGCCGGCATTGCTTTCCACATGGGGAGCTGCTAACATGCAGCTCCCCGTGTGGAAAGCAATCTGCTTTGGATATTGGAAGAGAGAGCAGGTTTCCTGCTCTCTCTTCCAATATCCAAAGCAGTTTGCTATGACAGGACGGGAGCCGCGAGGCTCCCGTCCTGTCATAGCAAACTAGTGTCCCGGGGTAGGCACCCCGGGACACTGCAGGAGCTGGCCCTGGGGGTGGTGGTCCCCAAGGCCATTACAGGCTCCAGGAGGGGGCCGCGCGGCCCCCTCCCTTGAATTGCATAGCCCCGGGAGGTGGTGGTCCCCGGGGCTCTGGGAGTCCGTAACGGACCCCCACATTTATTTTCTATGTGCCCCGGGGAGGTGGTGGTCTCGGGGCGTGTGGGGGCTGGAGCCCCCACACGTTATTTAAAATTTAAAAAGAAGCCCCGGGGGTGGCGGTCCCCGGGGCTGCGGGAGGGCAGGAGAGCCCTCCCGCACCATTTTTTATTAAGCCCCGGGGGTGGCGGTCCCCGGGGCTTGGGGGCCTTAGAGGCCCCCATATAAACAATAAACCCACCCCCCGCATGCCCCCGGGACTTGGGCCACCCGGGGGCAAATTTGCATCAAAGCGCGGGAGACCGCGCTTTGATTTTTATTTTTTTCGGCAGGATCCGCGCACCCTGAGCGCATCCTGCTGATTTAAAAAAGAAAACAAAATGTTTTTTTCTGCCCAGGGGGTCCTTGTGGGACCCCTGAGCAGACCTAGAGGGTCAGGGTGTTTCTACCCTGCCCCCTTTGTGCGTTTTGCGCACTTGTTTCTGTCCCTCGGTTCTACCGAGGGACAAAATAGCTGCCAACACTTCCTGATTTGGAGTGTTGACAGCCAATTAGCATGCAGCTCGTGATCGGGAGGGTGCGCGAATCCGACGCGGCCATAGATATATATGTGATTTTCATTTTGATTTTCACAGGAACTACTGAACGGATTTACACCATTTAACAAAAAGGGTTCTTTCTGAACCAAGAACTACCTCTTTGCCAAATTTGGTGTAATTCCGTTCAGCAGTTCGAGCTGTAGCCGTGGCTAAAGTTTCCTATGGGAAAATGAATGGGGAAAACACGTTTTGGGACCCCCTTTTTTCTCGGCCCCGCTTGACGAATCACCCCGAAACTTTCAAGGTAGGAGCGGACCGGAGCGGGCCATAAAGTTTGAAAATTTCGCGAAGATTCGTCAACCGACGCAAGAGTTATTTCAAATAGAATGTCGCGGATTTCCTATGGAAAATAGGTCCTAACTATAACTATCTACTGGCGACCGCCAGTAGATAATATATATATATATATATATATATATATATATATATATATATATATATATATATAGCTCCCAACACTTAGGTATTGCCTGCCGCTGCTCCTGAACGAAGGGCGCGTCGTCGTACGGACCTCCCAAGTCCGGTCCGAAAATTTCAAAATCCCTTGTGAAACAAGGATGACGACGCCGTGTCTCCTGTGCACATTACTTTATTTGCCGGTTACTGCTGCAGTAACCGGCAAATAAAGTAATTTGCACAGGAGACACGGCGTCGTCATCCTTGTTTCACGAGGGATTTTTGAAATATATATATATATATCACTCGAAAACTCCTGTCTGCCACTCGATCTGACAGAATCTTCAGGCACGGACCTCAGGCACTCCCAATGAACTTGCAGAATCCCACGATGAAGCAGTGAAATTTTATTTAATAAAAAGTCCTCACAAATTAAACAGACATAATGCCTTCCATGACGCGTTTCACTCCTCACAGGGAGCTTGAATATATATATTATCTACTGGCGGTCGCCAGTAGATAGTTATAGTTAGAACCTAGTTTCCATAGGAAAAGCATTTTTTGATGTGCTTATAACTTTGGCGTCGTTTGACGAATCTTTACGAAATTTTCCAGAAAGTTCCTCTTTTCAGATCAGCTCCTATCTTGAAAGTTTGGGGGTGATTCGTCAAGGGGGGGCTGAGAAAAAAGGGGGGTCCCAAAATGGGGTTTCTCCATGCAATTTCCATAGGAAACTTTAGACAAGGCTACAGGTCAAACTGCTGAACGGAATTACGCCAAATTTGGCAGGGAGAAAGGTCTTGGTCCAGAAAGCACGCTTTTATTTAAATTGTGTAAATCCGTTTAGTAGTTTTTGAGATATTAAAGGAAAAAAATATATATATATCTGGGCGGAGCCTAACTCCCGAGCACGAGCTTGTCTCTGATTGGCTGCTAACACTTCAAACCAGGAAGTGTTAGCAGCCATCTTGTGCCTCGCATCGAGTGAAAATAAAACAGAGGTCCCGGGGGCAATTTAATATATATATTATATATATATATATGGAGTTAAAATTTATACAGCGTACACTTCCGCTCCTAATCGGCATAACTACGCGTCTTCCAGTCTTTCCTCCCGGACTGCTACTTATGCCGAGGTCTCTGCCGAGGTCACAAGCAGTGGGAAAGCGGCTGTGTTTTCAAAGCTCAAAAAAGGTCCGAGAGGAGGTGAAACTTGAGCTGCTCGTGAACCAGCCTCCAAACTGAAGCGGCGACGCCAACAAAACTAAACATACCCGTTCGCCAGCATTCCTCCGCCAGGACCCAACACCGAACAGAACCAGGCGAGTTCGCCCAACGCTCCCTTCCCAGCCCACAGCCACCATTAATACGGTCCGTCATGCGCTCGGGGGTGCACACTTTCAAGATGTGTGGGAACCGGTGCACAGACATCTGGCGCTGTGCGGTGCTTACAAACCACACATTGCTATACACAGGGGGCACTTTCTTTCTCAGTCTCGCTATCGGTTTCTGTTTTCAGTCATCCATTATGAACTCCCGGGTGAGCTGCTCCTGATTTTGTGAAATCCATATCACTAAAATGAAGTCTTCCACAAAACCTATTGTAGAAGACTTCACTTTAGTGATATGTATCCACAAAATCACGAGTAGCTCATCCGGGAGTTCATAATGGATGACTGAAAACAAAACCGAGAACAAGACCGAGAAGGAAAGTGACCCCTGTGTATAGCAATGTGTGGTTTATAAGCACCGCAGAGCGCCAGATGTCCGTGCACCGGTTACCACACACCTTCAAACTGTAAATTGTATAACGCAAAGGAGAGAATGCAAAACAAATATGTAATTACTGTTGTTTGTGGTTAGTTTTTATTTGCAGTCCCGGTTTATGCTTAACGCACTATGTGATCCTGTGCACATAGCACTATAGAAACAATTGTCATAATTTATGTTTTTTACTTAAATAGTGCAGCTGTCTACACAAAAACGTATTTCCGTACACAGCAGCACTATTTAAGTACAAAACATAAATAGTGACAATCGTTTCCACAGTGCTATCTGCACAAAATCACACAGTGCGTCAAGCATGAACCAGGACTGCAAATAAAAGACTAACCACAAACAACGGTAATTACATAATTGTTTTACATTCTCTGGTTTGTGTCATACAATTTCTCTTCTCTTCGTCCCTGTCTCTGCTTTTCTCTGGTGTCTCACTCCCCCCACCACGCCACACACACACACACACACCTCTTATTGCTTCACAACGTTAAGAATAAGGCAGATTTGCATTTCTCTGTTGAGGCCAATGTGTCCTGAGCTGAGAGTCTGTAATCGACTCCCAGTGTCCTGCTCGCTGTTTCTCTGCAGTGTTCAAGCAAATTGCTGTTATATTACAGAACAGGCAGGGGTTGATGTCTAAGGGCCTGCTCTTCTTAGGTTCGCGCCCAAGGTAACAACTTGAGTTTGTTTTCGCAATATTTAAATAAATGACGTGGGAGGGGCGGACAAAAGGCAGAAAACAATACACAAAGAAAAAAATATAAGGACAAAAGAGGGAACAGTTCGAAACAAAAAGTTACTTCGGTGTAAAAATCTGTGTGTGTCACTGTGGTTGTGTGTTAATAAAGTATACATGCACTGCTATTGTCACAATTTTGCTTGCTGTTACAAAAACGCTATTCATTTAGTTGTTCATTCAGTATCTTCCAAACTAACACAAAACACCATTAACTTGTCACATGTGAGGCACAAACCTATTTCATCATAGATATTAAACTCCCAATAAAAATCAGACCTGTTTCAAATAACATCACATCAAGGCTTCCTTTTCCTCTTTCCAGCCAGGAAATCATGTTGTTAAGACACAAAACAGCTCAAACATGCAGCAGCATTGTCACTAAATACCACTGCATCGTTGCACAAATTTGCATCCATATGTGCTATTTACTTCAGCATCGGCTCTAAATGAAATTTAATATCAGTACTAATCTTTCTACTTCTGCGTTTCCCAAAAACGAACATTATTCTCCAATATATTTCAAAACATATGCCACATCTAAACAAATGCACTAACAAAAACACAATTTTGGCCCTAAAGCCAGGAAAATCAACATAGGACCCATTACATTGCTCATAATAACAGCATTTAGCGACGACCCTTTATGCTGTCTATATTGTGCACCTTACCGCATTCATTTAAAACAGGGACCATATACATATAGTGCACACAACAAACTTAGATGTCTCATTATGCTTAGTGTTTATATCTTCTTTTACCTAACTCATACATTACCTACTAGCATAAGTCAGTGGGAAAAAAGTGCTATCGATCAATCACACGGCTCTATTTTTCATTATTCATAGCTGCAGGACTCTCGCAACACTGACAACAAGTCATAAAAAACACACTTTCTGTACCAACATCTAGCTTCCTGCTAAATTTGGTGAAAATTCTATTCATCCATTTTACCTCTAGAGCGTAACAAAAATGCCTATAGAAATTCCGTAGGGAAATTTAAGTTTAGGACCCCTTTTTTGGCCCCTAGGAAGGAGCACAGGTGCTAAAACTTTTTTTCGTGAAGATTTGCCAAACGCGCCAAAAGTTATTAGCAAATTAAAAAATCAATTTCCTATCCAAATATAGTTCTAACTATAGCTAGGTATATATATATATTCACTAAAAAAAGCATACGTTTCAGGGACTTTGTAGTTACAAATTAGCATTTAAAAAACCTTTAAAATTCACTAAAAAAACCATAGGTTTCAGAGACGTTATAGTTCGAAATTAGCATTTAAAAAACCTTACAAATTCACTGAAAAAACCATAGGTTTCAGAGACGTTATAGTTAGAAATTAGCATTGAAAAAACCTTACAAATTCACTCAAAAAAACCATACGTTTCAGAGACGTTATAGTTAGAAATTAGCATTTAAAAAACCTTTGAAATTCACTCAAAAATCCATAGGTTTCAGAGACGTTATAGTTAGAAATTAGCATTTAAAAAACCTTAGAAATTCACCGAAAAACCATAGGTTTCAGTCACGTTATAGTTAGTTGCACATTTTACTCATACAAAACCAGAGAAATTCGGCCGTTATAGTTAGTTAAGCTAACTATAACTCGCGCCCCCGCAATGCACTGCTGATGACGTCACATATTACATCATTCATCACATGGTCAGTGACATCACTGATGACATCACTGATGACATCTCAAATGCCAGAAGCCGCGTTTGCAGTGTGGTGTAAAAAGGGACGTGGCCTCGGAACACCTCTCTGCAACGCAGCTCTGTGGCGCTTACTGGAGGTACCTGGTGGGCTACTTGGCCCCCAGGGACCCTCAAGATTCAAGGGGACTTAATCCCCCAACTAACAACGCGCCAGGGGGCGCCTTTGCACAGTGGTGCAGGGAGGGGGCGGGGCCTGATATAACAAGTTAGCAATCCTGCTGTGTGGGACTTACTGGAGGTAATAAAAGGGGTAGTTGGCCCCCAAGGTTGACATTGGGGGCTAACTATCCCTCCTGTTACCTCCGCTAAATCCCACACAGTGGGATTGCTAAAAGGTGTTTGGAGGCCCGCTCACCTTTCTCCACCACTCTGCAAACGCGACTGCTATGTTATAGTTAGAAATTAGCATTTAAAAAACCTTTGAAATTCACTGAAAAAACCATAGGTTTCAGGGACGTTATAGTTAGAAATTAGCATTTAAAAACCTTTGAAATTCACTGAAAAAAACATACGTTTCAGGCAAGTTATAGTTAGAAATTAGCATTTAAAAACCTTTGAAATTCACTGAAAAAACCATAGGTTTTAGGGACAGTTATAGTTAGATGGACATTGCACTCGTACAAAACCCGTGAAATTCCCCGTTATAGTTAGTTCAGGTAACTATAACTCGCGCCCCTGCAATTCACTGCTGATGACGTCACATATAAACTTAAGGCAACATTGATATAAACAATACAAAAATTGACAGACAATCACACACCTCCACTCATCCAGAGTTACTCACACACCTAGTCAGTCATGCAAAGAATCAATCACACTTCCATTTACTCACCTATACAGTTATACACACACCACCTCACTTATTCATACAGATACTAACGCATACTTACTCTCTTATACAATCACTGATACAAGTACACACTCATCCATACAGCCACTCTCACAATCAGTGACTCTCACGTATAGTCATTTATATACTCCAACTCTCACATACACTGCCTTTTAGATATGTAGTTACTTGGACATGTACCACTGAGACATCCATTCACTCACCAACACACCCATACACACACTCACCCACCCACCCATACAGCTGTTTCCACATGCACTCTTGAACCCATACACCCAGTGAATCAACCACTCAAACATCTATGCACAGAGTTACACACCTCCCACCCACCCACACACACACTCAGGCACCCATACAAATACTCAGGCAACCAATCAATAACCCATATAGACACTCATGTAGCTACTCACCAACCCATGCAGCAGCTTACACAACAACAGACAGACTGATACAGACATTCACACAGTTTAGTCACTAACCCATGCATTCAGTAAGACACATTTAATCACTCACTTATACAGTCAGTCACGCACCTACTAAATCTTCCATCCAGACACTTATACACCCACTCATTCTTCAATACACCTTGGCCTATATATAAAACATTTTTAAACTTTATAGAAACACACAGTCACTGGATGATGTCATCAGTGATGTCATTTGAGATGTCATCAGTGATGTCATCAGTGATGTCACTGACCATGTCATGAATGATGTAATATGTGACATCATCAGCAGTGCATTGCGGGGGCGCGAGTTATAGTTAGCTGAACTAACTATAACGGCGGAATTTCTCAGGTTTTGTACAAGTGAAATGTCCAACTAACTATAACGTCCCTGAAACCTATGGTTTTTTCAGTGAATATATATATATATATATATATATATATATATATATATATATATATATGAAAAAAGAGTTTGCCGCTCCGGATGGAACGCACTCGCTGGAGGTCAGGTCGAGCACAGGGCTGCACACACAGATCAGCTCCCCACATGGTGCTGCCAACGCGTTTCGGGACACCTCCCTTCCTCTGGGCAGTGAAACAAATGAAAGGCTGGTACGTGAGTCCCCTCTTTATTTTGCTTGATAAAAACCTTGATACCAAACAGGTGAATAACCAACAAGCATTGTGGGACTGGAAGTCCTGTTTTGCATATCCCAGTGGATTCAGCCTTCACAAATGTCAATAAAATACTTAGTGGGACAAACGATGTTCCGTGTTGCGCCTTGTCAATAGAAATGACCCCTCCAGCTCCGCATCGATATACATGTGTAATACGGCGGACCCACTCGGATCTTGTGGTGGTGCGAAACCGTGGCCTGGGCTGGGCCACAATAATTTGAAAAAGAGTTTGCCGCTCCGGATGGAACGCACTCGCTGGAGGTCAGGTCGAGCACAGGGCTGCACACACAGATCAGCTCCCCACATGGTGCTGCCAACGCGTTTCGGGACACCTCCCTTCCTCTGGGCAGTGAAACAAATGAAAGGCTGGTACGTGAGTCCCCTCTTTATTTTGCTTGATAAAAACCTCGATACCAAACAGGTGAATAACCAACAAGCATTGTGGGACTGGAAGTCCTGTTTTGCATATCCCAGTGGATTCAGCCTTCACAAATGTCAATAAAATACTTAGTGGGACAAACGATGTTCCGTGTTGCGCCTTGTCAATAGAAATGACCCCTCCAGCTCCGCATCGATATACATGTGTAATACGGCGGACCCACTCGGATCTTGTGGTGGTGCGAAACCGTGGCCTGGGCTGGGCCACAATAATTTGAAAAAGAGTTTGCCGCTCCGGATGGAACGCACTCGCTGGAGGTCAGGTCGAGCACAGGGCTGCACACACAGATCAGCTCCCCACATGGTGCTGCCAACGCGTTTCGGGACACCTCCCTTCCTCTGGGCAGTGAAACAAATGAAAGGCTGGTACGTGAGTCCCCTCTTTATTTTGCTTGATAAAAACCTCGATACCAAACAGGTGAATAACCAACAAGCATTGTGGGACTGGAAGTCCTGTTTTGCATATCCCAGTGGATTCAGCCTTCACAAATGTCAATAAAATACTTAGTGGGACAAACGATGTTCCGTGTTGCGCCTTGTCAATAGAAATGACCCCTCCAGCTCCGCATCGATATACATGTGTAATACGGCGGACCCACTCGGATCTTGTGGTGGTGGCGAAACCGTGGCCTGGGCTGGGCCACAATAATTTGAAAAAGAGTTTGCCGCTCCGGATGGAACGCACTCGCTGGAGGTCAGGTCGAGCACAGGGCTGCACACACAGATCAGCTCCCCACATGGTGCTGCCAACGCGTTTCGGGACACCTCCCTTCCTCTGGGCAGTGAAACAAATGAAAGGCTGGTACGTGAGTCCCCTCTTTATTTTGCTTGATAAAAACCTTGATACCAAACAGGTGAATAACCAACAAGCATTGTGGGACTGGAAGTCCTGTTTTGCATATCCCAGTGGATTCAGCCTTCACAAATGTCAATAAAATACTTAGTGGGACAAACGATGTTCCGTGTTGCGCCTTGTCAATAGAAATGACCCCTCCAGCTCCGCATCGATATACATGTGTAATACGGCGGACCCACTCGGATCTTGTGGTGGTGCGAAACCATGGCCTGGGCCACAATAATTTGAAAAAAGAGTTTGCCGCTCCGGATGGAACGCACTCGCTGGAGGTCAGGTCGAGCACAGGGCTGCACACACAGATCAGCTCCCCACATGGTGCTGCCAACGCGTTTCGGGACACCTCCCTTCCTCTGGGCAGTGAAACAAATGAAAGGCTGGTACGTGAGTCCCCTCTTTATTTTGCTTGATAAAAACCTTGATACCAAACAGGTGAATAACCAACAAGCATTGTGGGACTGGAAGTCCTGTTTTGCATATCCCAGTGGATTCAGCCTTCACAAATGTCAATAAAATACTTAGTGGGACAAACGATGTTCCGTGTTGCGCCTTGTCAATAGAAATGACCCCTCCAGCTCCGCATCGATATACATGTGTAATTCGGCGGACCCACTCGGATCTTGTGGTGGTGCGAAACCGTGGCCTGGGCCACAATAATTTGAAAAAAGAGTTTGCCGCTCCGGATGGAACGCACTCGCTGGAGGTCAGGTCGAGCACAGGGCTGCACACACAGATCAGCTCCCCACATGGTGCTGCCAACGCGTTTCGGGACACCTCCCTTCCTCTGGGCAGTGAAACAAATGAAAGGCTGGTACGTGAGTCCCCTCTTTATTTTGCTTGATAAAAACCTTGATACCAAACAGGTGAATAACCAACAAGCATTGTGGGACTGGAAGTCCTGTTTTGCATATCCCAGTGGATTCAGCCTTCACAAATGTCAATAAAATACTTAGTGGGACAAACAATGTTCCGTGTTGCGCCTTGTCAATAGAAATGACCCCTCCAGCTCCGCATCGATATACATGTGTAATACGGCGGACCCACTCGGATCTTGTGGTGGTGCGAAACCGTGGCCTGGGCTGGGCCACAATAATTTGAAAAAAGAGTTTGCCGCTCCGGATGGAACGCACTCGCTGGAGGTCAGGTCGAGCACAGGGCTGCACACACAGATCAGCTCCCCACATGGTGCTGCCAACGCGTTTCGGGACACCTCCCTTCCTCTGGGCAGTGAAACAAATGAAAGGCTGGTACGTGAGTCCCCTCTTTATTTTGCTTGATAAAAACCTTGATACCAAACAGGTGAATAACCAACAAGCATTGTGGGACTGGAAGTCCTGTTTTGCATATCCTAGTGGATTCAGCCTTCACAAATGTCAATAAAATACTTAGTGGGACAAACGATGTTCCGTGTTGCGCCTTGTCAATAGAAATGACCCCTCCAGCTCCGCATCGATATACATGTGTAATACGGCGGACCCACTCGGATCTTGTGGTGGTGCAAAACCGTGGCCTGGGCTGGGCCACAATAATTTGAAAAAAGAGTTTGCCGCTCCGGATGGAACGCACTCGCTGGAGGTCAGGTCGAGCACAGGGCTGCACACACAGATCAGCTCCCCACATGGTGCTGCCAACGCGTTTCGGGACACCTCCCTTCCTCTGGGCAGTGAAACAAATGAAAGGCTGGTACGTGAGTCCCCTCTTTATTTTGCTTGATAAAAACCTTGATACCAAACAGGTGAATAACCAACAAGCATTGTGGGACTGGAAGTCCTGTTTTGCATATCCCAGTGGATTCAGCCTTCACAAATGTCAATAAAATACTTAGTGGGACAAACGATGTTCCGTGTTGCGCCTTGTCAATAGAAATGACCCCTCCAGCTCCGCATCGATATACATGTGTAATACGGCGGACCCACTCGGATCTTGTGGTGGTGCGAAACCGTGGCCTGGGCTGGGCCACAATAATTTGAAAAAAGAGTTTGCCGCTCCGGATGGAACGCACTCGCTGGAGGTCAGGTCGAGCACAGGGCTGCACACACAGATCAGCTTCCCACATGGTGCTGCCAACGCGTTTCGGGACACCTCCCTTCCTCTGGGCAGTGAAACAAATGAAAGGCTGGTACGTGAGTCCCCTCTTTATTTTGCTTGATAAAAACCTTGATACCAAACAGGTGAATAACCAACAAGCATTGTGGGACTGGAAGTCCTGTTTTGCATATCCCAGTGGATTCAGCCTTCACAAATGTCAATAAAATACTTAGTGGGACAAACGATGTTCCGTGTTGCGCCTTGTCAATAGAAATGACCCCTCCAGCTCTGCATCGATATACATGTGTAATACGGCGGACCCACTCGGATCTTGTGGTGGTGCGAAACCGTGGCCTGGGCCACAATAATTTGAAAAAAGAGTTTGCCGCTCCGGATGGAACGCACTCGCTGGAGGTCAGGTCGAGCACAGGGCTGCACACACAGATCAGCTCCCCACATGGTGCTGCCAACGCGTTTCGGGACACCTCCCTTCCTCTGGGCAGTGAAACAAATGAAAGGCTGGTACGTGAGTCCCCTCTTTATTTTGCTTGATAAAAACCTTGATACCAAACAGGTGAATAACCAACAAGCATTGTGGGACTGGAAGTCCTGTTTTGCATATCCCAGTGGATTCAGCCTTCACAAATGTCAATAAAATACTTAGTGGGACAAACGATGTTCCGTGTTGCGCCTTGTCAATAGAAATGACCCCTCCAGCTCCGCATCGATATACATGTGTAATACGGCGGACCCACTCGGATCTTGTGGTGGTGCGAAACCGTGGCCTGGGCTGGGCCACAATAATTTGAAAAAGAGTTTGCCGCTCCGGATGGAACGCACTCGCTGGAGGTCAGGTCGAGCACAGGGCTGCACACACAGATCAGCTCCCCACATGGTGCTGCCAACGCGTTTCGGGACACCTCCCTTCCTCTGGGCAGTGAAACAAATGAAAGGCTGGTACGTGAGTCCCCTCTTTATTTTGCTTGATAAAAACCTTGATACCAAACAGGTGAATAACCAACAAGCATTGTGGGACTGGAAGTCCTGTTTTGCATATCCCAGTGGATTCAGCCTTCACAAATGTCAATAAAATACTTAGTGGGACAAACGATGTTCCGTGTTGCGCCTTGTCAATAGAAATGACCCCTCCAGCTCCGCATCGATATACATGTGTAATACGGCGGACCCACTCGGATCTTGTGGTGGTGCGAAACCGTGGCCTGGGCTGGGCCACAATAATTTGAAAAAGAGTTTGCCGCTCCGGATGGAACGCACTCGCTGGAGGTCAGGTCGAGCACAGGGCTGCACACACAGATCAGCTCCCCACATGGTGCTGCCAACGCGTTTCGGGACACCTCCCTTCCTCTGGGCAGTGAAACAAATGAAAGGCTGGTACGTGAGTCCCCTCTTTATTTTGCTTGATAAAAAACTTGATACCAAACAGGTGAATAACCAACAAGCATTGTGGGACTGGAAGTCCTGTTTTGCATATCCCAGTGGATTCAGCCTTCACAAATGTCAATAAAATACTTAGTGGGACAAACGATGTTCCGTGTTGCGCCTTGTCAATAGAAATGACCCCTCCAGCTCCGCATCGATATACATGTGTAATACGGCGGACCCACTCAGATCTTGTGGTGGTGCGAAACCGTGGCCTGGGCTGGGCCACAATAATTTGAAAAAAGAGTTTGCTGCTCCGGATGGAACGCACTCGCTGGAGGTCAGGTCGAGCACAGGGCTGCACACACAGATCAGCTCCCCACATGGTGCTGCCAACGCGTTTCGGGACACCTCCCTTCCTCTGGGCAGTGAAACAAATGAAAGGCTGGTACGTGAGTCCCCTCTTTATTTTGCTTGATAAAAACCTTGATACCAAACAGGTGAATAACCAACAAGCATTGTGGGACTGGAAGTCCTGTTTTGCATATCCCAGTGGATTCAGCCTTCACAAATGTCAATAAAATACTTAGTGGGACAAACGATGTTCCGTGTTGCGCCTTGTCAATAGAAATGACCCCTCCAGCTCCCGTCCTGTCATAGCAAACTGCTTTGGATTTTGGAAGAGAGAGCAGGAAACCTGCTGTCTCTTCCACAATTCAAAGCAGATTGCTTTTCACATGGGGAGCTGCATCTTAGCAGCTCCCCATGTGGAAAAGCAATGCCGGCTCCCGAGGGACGCGGGGAGCCGGCGGGACCGTGGGAGGATTGGGGACCCCCACAGTCCCCAACGGAGAGGGCCAGCCCGGGGGATGGGGTCCCCGGGGCTAGTAGTGGCCCGGGAGGGGGGCCACGCGGCTCCCCTCCCCAAATGTGAATTTAAAAAAAAAACAAAGGCCGGCCTCGGGGGATGGGGTCCCCGGGACCATAAGTGGCCTAAGGAGGGGGTCAACACAGCCCCCCTCCATAACATTTTTTAAAAAAAAGAAGGCCATGGGGTCCCCGGGGTCGATTAAGGCCTGGGGATGGGGGCCACGCGGCCCCCTTTCAAATTTTTTTTTTTTAAACCAATATATTAGGGGGCAGGCCCTGGGGGATGGGGTCCCCAGGGCCAAAAAATTAGAAAAAGAAGGGGGGCCACACAGACCCCCTTCTTAAAATAAAAATTTTTAAAAATACCGGCATCGCGCCGGAGGCCACGCCCCTCCTTGGAGCACTCTGCAAACGCGCCCCTGGCGCGTTTGCAGATGGGGAACGAATTCCCCTTGAATACTGGGGGTCCCTGGGGCCAACTAGCCCACCAGGAACCTCCAGTATGCGCCAGGGGCTGCGTTGCACAGAGGTGTACAGAGGCCACGCCCCTTTTACACCTCTCTGCAACGCAGCTCTGTGGCGCTTTTGGAGGTACCTGGTGGGATAGTTGGACCCCAGGGACCCTCAGGATTCAAGGGGACTTAATCCCTCAACTTAAAACGCGCCACGGGGCGCGTTTGCACAGTGGTGAAGGGAGGGGGCGGGGCTTCAGGTGACATGTGTGCAAACAGGCCCCGTGGCGCGTTTTAAGATGGGGAATTAAATCCCCTTCAATCCTGAGGGTCCCTGGGGGCCAACTAGCCCACCAGGTACGTCCAGAAAGCGCCACAGAGCTGCGTTGCAGAGAGGTGCAAAAGGGGCGTGGCCTCTGAACACCTCTCTGCAACGCAGCTTCCTGGCGCATACTGGAGTTACAGGGTGGGCTAGTTGGACCCCAGGGACCCTCATGATTCAAGGGGACTTAATCCCCCAACTTAAAACGCGCCACGGGGCGCGTTTGCACAGATGTCACCTCAGGCCCCGCCCCTCCCTTCACCATTGTGCAAATATTCCTCTAAAATCAGCCGAACTACGAATTCCGATTTACTCACCTGTTATCAGGAGAGACCTCAGTGCTGCATCTTTGAGCCCAGTACTGATCCTGAAAAGTAATTTTAACCGTACTTACCAGTAACTTGAATTTCCTTCCATAGGATATCATTGCTTGCTTTTTGCTGAAAAAGTTTCTGTCAATTTTTGAAACTTACAAATGTTCCTCTAAAATCAGCCGAACTACGAATTCCAATTTACTCACCTGTTATCAGGAGAGACCTCAGTGCTGCATCTTTGAGCCCAGTACTGATCCTGAAAAGTAATTCTAACCGTACTTACCAGTAACTTGAATTTCCTTCCATAGGCTAACATTGACTGGTTTCACTTGGAAATTCTTCTAAGTGTGGAGTTTTGGAACTTTATAATATTCCTCTAAAATCAGCTAAACTACGAATTCCGATTTACTCACCTGTTATCAGGAGAGACCTCAGTGCTGCATCTTTGAGCCCAGTACAGATCCTGAAAAGTAATTCTAACCGTACTTACCAGTAACTTGTATTTCCTTCCATAGGATATCATTGCCTGCTTTTTGCTGAAAAAGTTTCAAAGTGTCGATTTTTGAAACATACAAATATTCCTCTAAAATCATCAGAACTACGAATTCTGATTTACTCACCTGTTATCAGGAGAGACCTCAGTGCTGCATCTTTGAGCCCAGTACAGATCCTGAAAAGTAATTCTAACCGTACTTACCAGTAACTTGAATTTCCTTCCATAGGCTAACATTGACTGGTTTCACTTGGAAATTCTTCTAAGTGTGGAGTTTTGGAACTTTATAATATTCCTCTAAAATCAGCCGAACTACGAATTCCGATTTACTCACCTGTTATCAGGAGAGAACCCAAAGCTGCATCTTTTAGCCCAGCACTCACCCTGAAAAGTAATTCTAACCGTACTTACCAGTAACTTGAATTTCCTTCCATAGGCTAACATTGACTGGTTTCACTTGGAAATTCTTCTAAGTGTGGAGTTTTGGAACTTTATAATATTCCTCTAAAATCAGCTGAACTACGAATTCCGATTTACTCACCTGTTATCAGGAGAGACCTCAGTGCTGCATCTTTGAGCCCAGTACAGATCCTGAAAAGTAATTCTAACCGTACTTACCAGTAACTTGTATTTCCTTCCATAGGATATCATTGCCTGCTTTTTGCTGAAAAAGTTTCAAAGTGTCGATTTTTGAAACATACAAATATTCCTCTAAAATCATCAGAACTACGAATTCTGATTTACTCACCTGTTATCAGGAGAGACCTCAGTGCTGCATCTTTGAGCCCAGTACAGATCCTGAAAAGTAATTCTAACCGTACTTACCAGTAACTTGAATTTCCTTCCATAGGCTAACATTGACTGGTTTCACTTGGAAATTCTTCTAAGTGTGGAGTTTTGGAACTTTATAATATTCCTCTAAAATCAGCCGAACTACGAATTCCGTTTTACTCACCTGTTATCAGGCGAGAACCCAGTGCTGCATCTTTTAGCCCAGCACTGACCCTGAAAAGTAATTCTAACCGTACTTACCAGTAACTTGTATTTCCTTCCATAGGAATCCATTGTCTGGCTTTCAGCAGAAAAGTTTCAGTGTTGATTTTCACAAACTACAAATATTCCTTAAAAATCGCCTGTATGACTTAAACGCATTCTTTCAACTGTTTACAGGAGATGCACCAGTGCTGGATCCAGGATCCACCACTGAGTAAGAAAAAGTAATGATAACACTACTTACCTGCTAAGTGAATTTCCTCCCATAGGATAACATTGGTGATTCTATTTGAAAAAGTTTCTAAGTGTCAACTTTTAAAATACAATAATATTCCTTAAAAATCACTACTGTAACCAAAACGCTTTTACTCAACTGTTTACAGGAGATGTCCCAGGACTGAATCTAGGATCCAGTCCTGTGGTTAGAAAAAGTAATCCATAAAGTAACTAATTGCATTTAACTAGAAATTCACATTGAGCTCAATGTTGCATTGTGTTTGAAATTGTGTTGCCCATTGCAACAACTAACTACTGTACTTAAAAGTCTATTGCCTATTTGCAAAGTATTTAAACTAAAGTAATTCATTCTGAGAAAGTATATTTTGTAATGTAATGTATAATGTAATTACAATGTAATTTAAAAAATAAAATATCTAAAAATAAATAGTTTAAAAATTGTAGTAAATCAGTATCAAAAAATAAAGATAACAATTAATACATTTAAAAATTGTCATTTACAAAACCTTTGAAATTCACTGAAAAAAACCATAGGTTTCAGGCACGTTATAGTTAGGAATTAGCATTTAAAAACCTTTGAAATTTACTGAAAAACCATAGGTTTCAGGCACGTTATAGTTAGAAATTAGCATTTAAAAAACCTTTGAAATTCACTGAAAAAACCATAGGTTTCAGGCACGTTATAGTTAGAAATTAACATTTAAAAAACCTTTGAAATTCACTGAAAAAACCATAGGTTTCAGACACGTTATAGTTAGAAATTTGCATTTAAAAAACCTTTGAAATTCACTGAAAAAACCATAGGTTTTAGGGACAGTTATAGTTAGTTGGACATTGCACTCGTACAAAACCCGTGAAATTCCCCCGTTATAGTTAGTTCAGCTAACTATAACTCGCGCCCCGCAATGCACTGCTGATGATGTCACATATTACATCACTCATGACATGGTCAGTGACATCACTGATGACATCACTGATGACATCTCAAATGACATCACTGATGACATCATCCATGTGATAATTTCATGCATCTTCTCACACCCTAATATAACTTTTGATACACCCACTCTAAATTACAGACTGCCATTCTCAAAACCATAGACACTCCAACACCAAAAACTACATACCCACTCACTGATTCTTAGGTCTACACACACATCCACTCACTCACCTGTACAGCCACTCATACTTACGGTCACTCAGTACAGGACTATCATATGCCCTCATACACCTACATAGACACTCACACACCGCCACTCATCCATAGAGGTACTCACACACCTAGTCAGTCATGCAAATAATTAATCACACTGCCATTTACTCACCTATACAGTTATACACACACCAGCTCACTTACTCATACAAATACTAGCACATTCTTACGCTCTTATACAATCACTAATACAAGTACACACTCATCCATACAGCCACTCTCACAATCACACACTCTCACTTATACCCATTTATATACTCCAACACACATATATCCTGCCTTTCACATATGTAGTTACTCACACATGTACCACTGAGATATACATTCACTCACTAACACACCCATACACACACTCACCCACCCACCCATACAGTCCATCACAGATGCACTCTTGAAACCATGCACCCAGTGAATCACCCACTGATACATCTATGTGCAGTCACACACACCCCATCCACACAAACACTCAGGCACCCATACAGATACTCAGACAACCAATCAATAACTCATATAGACACTCATGTAGCTATTTACAAACCCATGCAGCCACTTACACACCAACAGACAGACGGATAAAGACATTCACACAGTTTAGTCACTAACCCATGCATTTAGTAAGATACGTTTAATCACTCACTTATAGAGTCAGTCACGCACCTACTAAATCATCCATCCAGACACTTATACACCCACTCATTATTCAATACACCTTGGCATATATATTAAACATATTTAAACTTTATAGAAACACACAGTCACTGCATGATGTCATCAGTGATGTCATTTGAGATGTCATCAGTGATGTCATCAGTGATGTCACTGACCATGTCATGAGTGATGTAATATGTGACGTCATCAGCAGTGCATTGCGGGGCGCGAGTTATAGTTAGCTGAACTAACTATATCGGGGGAATTTCTACGGGTTTTGTACGAGTGCAATGTCCAACTAACTATAACTGTCCCTAAAACCTATGGTTTTTTCAGTGAATATATATATATATATATATATATATATATATATATATATATATATATA
Organism: Calotriton arnoldi; assembly: GCA_963921515.1. Lineage (NCBI taxonomy): Eukaryota > Metazoa > Chordata > Amphibia > Caudata > Salamandridae > Calotriton > Calotriton arnoldi. The sequence goes on from CAWUFW010000262.1 coordinate 3,276,909, forward strand.
TATATGTGTGTGTATATGTGTATGTGTATATATATATTATCTACTGGCAGTCGCCAGTAGATAGTTATAGTTAGGACCTATTATCCATAGGAAATCCGTAACATTCTATTCCCAATAACTTTGGCGTCGTTTGACGAATCATCGCGAAATTTTCAAAACTAGTGGGGCGCTCCGGTCCGCTCCTGTCTTGAAAGTTTCGGGGTGATTCATCAAGCGGGGGCCGAGAAAAAAGGGGGGTCCCAAAACGTGTTTTCTCCATGTTAATTCCCATAGGAAATTTTAGCCACGGCTACAGCCCGAACTGCTGAACGGAATTACACCAAATTTGGCAAAAAGGTAGCGCTTGGTTCAGAAAGCGACCTTTTTTTAAATGGTGTAAATCCGTTCAGTAGTTACGGAGAAATTCAAAAAATAAGAGTGAAAAAATCAATTTCCCATAGGAAACTTTATGCAAGGCTACAGCAAAAACTGCTGAACGGAATTACACCAAATTTGGCAAAAAGGTAGTGCTTGGTTCAGAAAGCACGCTTTTTAAAAATGGTGTAAATCCGTTCAGCAGTTGCTGAGAAAATCAAAAATAAAAGTTTCGATATCTATGGACGCGGTGGATCCGCGCACCCTCCCGACCACGAGCTGCATGCTAATTGGCTGTCAACACTCCAAACCAGGAAGTGTTGGCAGCCATCTTGTTCCTCGGTAGAACCGAGGAACAAGAAAGCAGTAAAACAAGTGCGCAAGAAAGGGGGCAGGGTAGAAACACCCTGACCCCCTAGGTCTGCTCAGGGGTCCCACAAGGACCCCTGGGCAGAAAAAGCATTTTTTTTTAAATTGGCGGGATGCGCTTAGGGTGCGCGGATCCCGCCGATTAAAAAAAAAAAAACACAAGAAACAAGTGCGCAAAACGCACAAAGGGGGCAGGGTAGAAACACCCTGACCCCTAGGTCTGCTCAGGGGTCCCACAAGGAGCCCCTGGGCAGAAAAAGCAAAAAAAATAAAAAAAAAGACCGGCATCGTGCCGGAGGCCCGCCCCTCCCTGCAGCAGTCTGCAAATGCGCCCCTGGCGCGTTTAAGAAGGGGAAGTAATTCCCCTTGAATACTGGGGGTCCCTGGGGGCCAACTAGCCCACCCGGAACCTCCGGTATGCGCCAGGGGGCTGCGTTGCAGAGAGGTGTACAGAGGCCACGCCCCTTTTTACACCTCTCTGCAACGCACCTCTGTGGCGCTTTTTGGAGGTACATGGTGGGCTAGTTGGACTCCAGGGACCCTCAGTATTCAAGGGGACTTAATCCCCCAACTTAAAACGCGCCACGGGGCGCGTTTGCACAGTGGTGAAGGGAGGGGCGTGGCTTCAGGTGACATGTGTGCAAACAGGCCCCGTGGCGCGTTTTAAGATGGGGAATTAAATCTTCTTCAATCCTGAGGGTCCCTGGGGGCCAACTAGCCCACCAGGTACCTCCAGTAAGCGCCACGGAGCTGCGTTGCAGAGTGTTGTAAAAGGGGCGTGGCCTCTGAACACCTCTCTGCAACGCAGCTCTCTGGCGCATACTGGAGGTATCTGGTGGGCCAGTTGGCCCCTAGGGATCCTCGGGATTGAGGAGGAATTAATTCTCCAACTTAAAACGCGCCACAGGGTGTGTTTGCAGACATGTCACTTCAGGCCCCACCCCTTCCTTCACCATTGTGCAAATATTCCTCTAAAATCAGCCGAACTACGAATTCCGATTTACTCACCTGTTATCAGGAGAGACCTCAGTGCTGCATCTTTGAGCCCAGTACTGATCCTGAAAAGTAATTTTAACCGTACTTACCAGTAACTTGAATTTCCTTCCATAGGATATCATTGCCTGCTTTTTGCTGAAAAAGTTTCTAAGTGTCGATTTTTGAAACATACAAATATTCCTCTAAAATCAGCCGAACTACAAATTCCGATTTACTCACCGGTTATCAGGAGAGACCTCAGTGCTGCATCTTTGAGCCCAGTACTGATCCTGAAAAGTAATTTTAACCATACTTACCAGTAACTTGAATTTCCTTCCATAGGATAACATTGACTGGTTTCACTTGGAAATTCTTCTGTGTGTGGAGTTTTGGAACTTTATAATATTCCTCTAAAATCAGCCGAACTACGAATTCCGATTTACTCACCTGTTATCAGGAGAGAACCCAGTGCTGCATCTTTTAGCCCAGCACTGACCCTGAAAAGTAATTCTAACCGTACTTACCAGTAACTTGTATTTCCTTCCATTGGAATCCATTGTCTGGTTTTCAGCAGAAAAGTTTCAAAGTGTCGATTTTCACAAACTACAAATATTCCTTAAAAATCGCCTGTATGACTTAAACGCATTCTTTCAACTGTTTACAGGAGATGCACCAGTGCTTGCTCGCCGCTCCCTTCAGCCTGCCATTAGTCACGCCAGCCTCGCTAGGAGGCTGGATTTTTAATTTCCTTTCTTTTTCGTTTTCCAGATGTGTCTGCAGGACAGTCAAGCGAGTCCTCTTCATTATGCTTGAAATCCGCGGGTGAAATCGACATCATGCGGCGGGATCAGCGACTGAATCGTCTGAAGGCGCAAGGAATTTCAGCGCAAGTCAGAGCGGCGTCGATGCGTGCATCGCGATTGGAGGGAGTAGCGGCCCATTTGGCTCCGGTCGTGTCGTGACCGGCCACAGGATGGATCGCGGCGAAGAAGGGCACCCCCACGCTCAGCTTTTGCTTGGATTACACAGTTAAGTGGGCGAACAGCTGTGTGGTCTTGAGCGAGCGCTCAGATTGAATGGCTGTGTGACCTTTTGTGCACAGAGGCTTTGCAGGGTTGCGGCTATGGGAATGATCAAGCAACAAGCTGTTTCTTCGCTGTGTAGAGGGATCTTTAGTTTTTGTTTCCCCGTGAACTCATCTCAGTCTAAATGCGTTCCGTGCATTTTCTGTTATGCTGGAGAAGGCGAGTAGCGGATGTGAGCATTTATCCCTACATCTGTCACGGGCGTGGAGATGTATACCCAGGAGGCGAGCCTTCCTTTACACGGGCTCGGTAGAGCTCCTGGGTGAAGGTCGGGGGGTTATCTTTATATCAGAGACCATAATGCGGACCTGGGCAGTGCGGGTCCTCACTGGTTTCCCACAATCAGAGGCTGCAAGAATTGAATGACGTGTTGCTGGCCTTTTTTCTGCCGAGGGGTTTCTGCAACACGAGTTCAGTTTATGATAGAACGAAGTAAGGAGCAATATAATGAAGCAGGGGAGGCAAGTTGAGTCACACGGAGGCAAATTTTATTTACTCAACAACAGCGCAAGATATTCCACGGCTCTGACAGTGTAACAAAGGCAGATGCAAGTCCCTGAACTCGTTTACGATTTTCAGTAACAGATGCCTCGGTGCTAGAAGCATGAGCAAGCAGGAATAAAATTATTTCCATGTGGGTTTCGCTAGAATTTATGTTGTTTCTTCAACATAATATATGCTTTGTCAAAGTAGCAGTGAGTAAGACAAAGTGCCTCGGTGCTAGCAGCATAAGCAAGCAGGTTCAGTATTTGATTTTGCTACCCTTTAAATCTGGGACTAGCGTCGCTGAGGGATTTTTCTGTGGCTCGAACTCCGCAGACAATGTTTCCCGCGGTATTCATGTAAAGGTGTCCCTCCATGCACGCTGTGCACGTAGCGGCAAGTATTGGCCATGTTGCTATTCTGCGTTGCACCAAATTAATTAAAGATTAGTGCGTTATGGGTACTAAGCGGGAAAGGAAGGAATCTCCGGGATCCTTGTGAAGTTACAGGGACAAAGAAACCAAGCGAATGTTTGTAAAAGCGGCACAGTTGCTGCGTTCAATGTCTGGCCATGTGGGGCGGGGTCCATCTGGTGGGATCGCTGTCTGTTTTCTTTGGTGGCGGGCTGGGCTTTGAAAGTTGTCTTGTGTCCCCTGTGCGGGCCCATGGCGGTTGCTTCGGGATGTTGTTGGACGATGTTCCTGCATGGACTTTTCAAGACTGGCGGGGTCACCGTGCGGGCTCTCCTCATATTTCAGAGTTTATATAGTGTCGGATGTCACCTCGCAGTTACGTCAGTGTGCTTGCCAGATGGAAGTTATATACCCCGATACAGAGAGGGGAAAGGACCCAGAACTGGCAGCGCTGGCAGGAGTGATGGGTGAGGCAGGCAGGAGTGTCCTCTTGATGAGGATCCTGGCAATATTTAATTATTTGCGTTTTACAAATTGAGCACGGCATTCCAGCTAGGCCGGGACCTAGAGCTGGTTTATCGCGCCACTGGGAGGAGTTCTTGGCTACAGCACCCTGTCTGCTCTTGTGCCCGAAAAGTGAACTGTGTCACTTGAGATAGCGTTGTTGGGTGCATGGCCTCCGCTAGGGGGCAATGTCTCATCCCTAATAAGATAATTTGTAAGCCCTTTGAGCGTGTACACGCTGAAATGAAAACTCGCGCGCACCCCGCATTTATTGGTTTAATTGGTAAATTGATTTGACGACAGTCACATTTTCCTAGTGCGTGCCAATTATGTTTTATGATTGACTCCACTTCGATACGTTGTAAAATATGTTAGATTACTTTCACCAGTGAGGGTACTGGAGTCTAGACACTGGCAAGGGATATGTGGGTAACAACAGGCACAAGTTCATGCAGGTGGTATACACTCAGCCAGCTTGTTTTCTACGTTTTGTAAATGAAATACCATTTCGCCTAAGTCTGGTGGAAGGTTTGTGGTGACACAGCAGTAGTGCGGTGAATTGGCAATGACAATAGCTCTGGCTTAACAAGAAAGGTGCCTTTCGTACCATTAACTGGGCTTCAGCAAGCCTTACACTCAACGTTGCACTCCAGGTCCATGTTTTAATTAGTTGGGAGCGCACATTTGGTGTACACCTTCAGGGGAGCCGGTTACATGGTATGCTGGCAAATATAAGCCCGTTCTGTAACGGAATTAGTGGGCTGCATTCCACCCTCGTCGGACACGGTGGGTTAGCCATGGGCATTTCACTTTGTTTGCAGCTCTTCTCATAGGGATCCAACATGGGAGATAGCATTTGTCCTTCCCCTGCAAAGGTTTCATTTATCGGATCATATCCCGCGCGATATTTTCTCAGGGGAACAAGGGTGATGCTGGGCTAATGATTTAATCTCCCGCGCAGAGAATATGAAGGGGTCCCCAGTTAATGCAACTGGTGCTATGATTAAGCACTCTCACTGTAAGTCTAATATCAATGTTCCTCAGGTAAGGCAACTGGTGCTATGCTAGGCGCTCTCATTGAAAGTCTGATTTCAATGTTCCTTATGTAATGCAACTGATGCGATGCTAGGCTAAATTGGGTTTGGGCCGGTCCACAAGAAACGCAAGGTATATATTCAGCATATACCGGTTAGTCTTATGGTTGCTCCATGAACAAACCATTGCTGAAGCGAAGATCTCCTCGCTTGCTAAAGATCTATGACAGTCAGGTTAGCGTGCTCGAATTCTCGTTCCACATTTTGGGGTATTACTTACTTGGGGAATTGCGCTTAGCGTGATAATGGGGATGGTTAATCGGAGTGCGAAGAAGTCAATGTTACGCACCCATGGTGGGTTTAATGTTCGCATTTTAAGTTACCGCCGGGATGGACAAACCATTGATGTTTTCAGGGTGAAACATGATTGCCCTACTGTTTGCGTCACATCAAGACATTCCAAACCATCATGTCACAGCAATCGTTTCCAAGGTTTTGAGGTCAGTCTTGCGGGGCGCTGGCCTCGGTGATGTCACTCAAGTACATTATCAGCACTTCTGATGTCACATAATTTCGTCCCGGGCCTTGTTGTCACACCAAGATCCACCATATGGGCAGTAATCTAAATGATGAGCAAGGGAACCAATAGTGGATGGGGATAGGAAAGTTGTAAGCCTACTCCATGATAGGGCATACACAAAAGTTGTTTAAATACCCCTCACACACCAAAAGGGCCCTTGATGTCATGCTTCATCATTGGGGTCTTCCCATCCCACTGTGGGATGGGGCGTGCTACGACCAGCGACTACGCGGGAGCACTAATCTAATAACTATGTGTGGTGCAAGGGTAGTGAGAAGAAGGGTCAAAAGTGAAGTTCAAAAGGAACTGGCCTCATAGACATAAGACAATTTAATAGGTCGTTGAGGCTGAACCTAATAAAAACTGTGATATGGAATGGTCATGCGTATAATGAGCTGACGTTCCTAAAAGGTCAACATGTTTCGAAGCTCAAGGCTTCTTCATCAGGACTGAAACGATCCCTTCAGTACTCACTTAATATCCAAAAGTGAAAATAGTTATATACAAATGAAAAAATTATGCAAATATTCATGCAATATGAAGTACCTCTATACGTTAATCTGTTTGTACTACTATGTAATAATCTGAAAAAAGAAAGAAAAAGAAAGAAAAAGGAAAATGAATGGTATTAGTTGCGCCACACACGGCGTTGTCTCACGTAGACCTGAAAGACAGCACATGTGTCAAAGTGACTGTTTATAATGAATTATGCTATCGTGGTACATGGACCTGTGAAAGAAATGGGGAAAGAAAAGGGAAAACATACAAAGACACACTACATGTAACATAAAACACACACTCTATTCGTGGCTATTGTAATCAAAAAAGCAGTGTGTAGAACAATGTATACACACAATACATACAATGTATGAATGGGTGTATTGCCCCATGAGCCTCATGTACAGATGAGCAGGAAGAAGTCACTAGTTACTGCAGGAGAAAAAGCATTTAAAATAAAGAGAAACGGTTAGGTGATAGTCGTCCCCTTTCTCGAGTGATTAACGAAAATCTCGGACTGTGACGGCTATGCCGTACTTACGTGTTACTCGACAAAATTTTAGCCCCATACTGCTCACCCGCGGCTCCATTGCATGACTAGGGAGTGCGGGGAGCAGCTATTTATACAAAAACAACAAGAGGGAATTGGGTTCACCTGTGAAGCTAACGCCGTAAAAAACCGGAAGAGAGCTTACATGCCAGATTATCATTGCGCACTGGAGCGCTAACTCCAAAGCGCGGCGGAAATGAGTATTCAGTCCATGTTAGGGTGGAAGTGAGAAAGGAGCTTAGTCCCCTCCCCTGTATTCTTCAACATTAGGACTTTCATGATGCTGCGAGAAAACCAAAACGGAAGAGAAACTTCCAGGTTTTATTGTAATTGCGCACTAGAGCGCTGACTCCAGTGCACTACGTAAAGGAGTATTACGTGCGCGTTTTTTAGAGATCGAGGTATATGTGAACAACCCGTGATCTAAAAACAGCATGATTATTGCCCAATGCTGCGTGTGGTTATTTGAAAAAACGTATGAGGTCAATTCTTTAATCATCTGAATAGGAATATGAATAAAGTTCTCTAGGAGGCGAAAATAGTGCATTCACATGTGGTACATAGTCACATGCGATATCTAACATTGTGAGGGTCCAGGGACAAAATAATAATGAATGGTACGCTTAAAGAACCGTGCCAAGTCAAATATAATTAAGATGTAAGGAGGTCGCCTGTGTGTTATATAGACCTCTATACATAGGGGCCGAACCCTCTGATACAGTATGCACCCAGTATATAGTAATGAGGGGAATGGACAGATGTGGTGACTACTTATAGTTTGTTAACTGTGCCCACGGAATTTCATCATTCAGACCCTTTTCAGTATGTCCCCAAACGGAACACCCAACGTTGTTCCTTTTCCAAAAGATCTCTCTCGTGGTTGATTTGTTCAATCACTGTCCATCTTATGTCATCCACGTTGTGGTTGGTTGAAAGGTAGTGGGTTGCCATTTTGGTGGTACTCTTCTTACATCTCACATTGCTTTTATGTTCACCAATCCGTATCTTAATTGGTCTGGACGTCATCCCGATGTACACACCTTGTGCCCTTACCAAGAAAAGTAAAAAAATCACATTTTCCAACGGGTCAGTGTGGGAACAAAGACGATTTACTAATTGTAACAGTAAAAATGTAATTTACATGATCACTTGTCCGTGTAATTTGGAGTACATCGGGATGGCGTCCAGACCAATTAAGATACGGATTGGTGAACATAAAAGCAATGTGAGATGTAAGAAGAGTACCACCAAAATGGCAACCCACTACCTTTCAACCAACCACAACGTGGATGACATAAGATGGACAGTGATTGAACAAATCAACCACGAGAGAGATCTTTGGAAAAGGAACAACGTTGGGTGTTCCGTTTGAGGACATACGAAAAGGGTCTGAACGATGAAATTCCGTGGGCACAGTTAAACTATAAGTAGTCACCACATCTGTCCATTCCCCTCATTACTATATACTGGGTGCATACTGTATCAGAGGGTTCGACCCCTATGTATAGAGGTCTATATAGCACACAGGCGACCTCCTACATCTTAATTATATTTGACTTGACACGGTTCTTAAGCGTACCATTCATTATTATTTGTCCCTGGACCCTCACAATGTTAGATATCGCATGTGACTATGTACCACATGTGAATGCACTATTTTCGCCTCCTAGAGAACTTTATTCATATTCCTATTCAGATGATTAAAGAATTGACCTCATGCGTTTTTCAAATAACCACACGCAGCATTGGGCAATAATCATGCTGTTTTTAGATCACGGGTTGTTCACATATACCTCGATCTCTAAAAGCAGCGCACGTAATACTCCTTTACGTGGTGCACTGGAGTCAGCGCTCTAGTGCGCAATTACAATAAAACCTGGAAGTTTCTCTTCCGTTTGGTTTTCTCGCAGCATCATGAAAGTCCTAATGTTGAAGAATACAGGGAGAGGACTAAGCTCCTTTCTCACTTCCACCCTAACATGGACTGAATACTCATTTCCGCCGCAGCTTTGGAGTTAGCGTCCAGTGCGCAATGATAATCTGGCATGTAAGCTCTCTTCCGGTTTTACGGCGTTAGCTCACAGGTGAACAATTCCTCTTGTTGTTTTGTATAAATAGCTGCTCCCGCACTCCTAGTCATGCAATGGAGCAGCAGTGAGCAGTATGGGACTAAAATTTTGTCGAGTAACACGTAGTACGGCATAGCCGTCACAGTCGAGATTTTCGTTAATCACTCGAGAAAGAGACGACTATCACCTAACCGTTTCTCTTTATTTTAAATGCTTTTCTCCTGCAGTAACTAGTGACTTCTTCCTGCTCATCTGTACATGAGGCTCATGGAGCAATACACCCATTCATACATTGTATGTATTGTGTGTATACATTGTTCTACACACTGCTTTTGATTACAATAGCCACGAATAGAGTGTGTGTTTTATGTTACATGTAGTGTGTCTTTGTATGTTTTCCTTTTCTTTCCACATTTCTTTCGCAGGTCCATGTACCACGATAGCATAATTCATTATAAACAGTCACTTTGACACATGTGCTATCTTTCAGGTCTACGTGAGACAACACCGTGTGTGGCGCAACTAATACCATTCATTTTCCTTTTTCTTTCTTTTCAGATTATTACATAGTAGTACAAACAGATTAACGTATAGAGGTACTTCATATTGCATGAATATTTGCATAATTTTTTCATTTGTATATAACTATTTTCACTTTTGGATATTAAGTGAGTACTGAAAGGATCGTTTCAGTCCTGATGAAGAAGCCTTGAGCTTCGAAACATGTTGACCTTTAGGAACGTCAGCTCATTATACGCATGACCATTCCATATCACAGTTTTTATTAGGTTCAGCCTCAACGACCTATTAAATTGTCTTATGTCTATGAGGCCAGTTCCTCTTTAACTTCACTTTGACCCTTCTTCTCACTACCCTTGCACCACACATAGTTATTAGATTAGTGCTCCCGCGTAGTCGCTGGTCGTAGCACGCCCCATCCCACAGTGGGATGGGAAGACCCCAATGATGAAGCATGACATCAAGGGCCCTTTTGGTGTGTGAGGGGTATTTAAACAACCTTTGTGTATGCCCTATCATGGAGTAGGCTTACAACTTTCCTATCCCCATCCACTATTGGTTCCCTTGCTCATCATTTAGATTACTGCCCATATGGTGGATCTTGATGTTTTACTGACTATTGATTCGAGGAGGACGTATCCACCGTCAGTGTCCCTCGGGACGCTACCTCTTCACTCCCTTATTTTGTTTTTCTGAAGCTTGTTGTCACACCTTCAAGAGTACCTAGACACGCGTGTGCAGTTACACATATGAATTGGGGGGTCTGTGTCAAAAGCAGCTAGGCACCCATTGCAGGTACACGTATGCATTAGAAGCACGCTACCATTAGATGTCCGTGTGGCGTCACACAGTACCTGTGCACCCTGGGCTGGGGGTGGAAAAGGGGGGTACAGTCTCATGAAGTAGTCGATAGGCTGGCATGTAAACTGTATCTTTTATCCAAAGGCTAAAAGCACTAATCATCTGTGTTTGATCTTCATTTATGTATGGCCGGACCCAGGACTGTGATACCTGGGAAGTGCTCCACACCGCAATGATTGCAAGTTGTGGACAGGCAATGGGTCCAGAAGATCCGGAATGTGAGCGGCAAGCGACGGCATCAAGTGTGATGGGCGATCCATTCAAGGGCTCAAGAGGTGCCAGCATGCATGGGTGAGATGGTGCGGCCCATGCACTGTATTGGTTGAGTATAGGTGTGTCAATCATATGTTGTCAGCTGGGGTATTGTTTAGCAGTACGCTGCTTTTACAGGTGTAGGTCTTGCCAGCTTGACCAAACCCAGGGGTAACGGGCAGATGCAACACCACAACGCCCCGGTATTCTGCCATTACGGCGCTTGTGCACGCAGGCGCCATCTTGGCGGACAAGGCGCAGTGTTGGGATGCTCCGGTGTAAGGGGAAAAGCTTACACGGAGCCTATCCCAGAACATAGTGGCTGAGTGTAGGTTGTTCGCGCATTCCACGGCTATGTTTATGGGAGAGCTTGGGGCCTGTGGGGGCACTCCCTGTGTAGTCTGCCAAATATTACAATTTCAGGAGTCAGTCGATTATTCCAATATGGCACCTACCCTCTTGAGATGGGTGCAGTTGCACCAGCAATGAGTATCATTGTCTGGGGCAACGTGTCTCTCGGGCACATCGTGCTGTTATCAATTGAGGCCACTTAGGGGCTCCCTGATGGTATGTCAATCTCCTCTTAGTCAGCCAGCCCTAGCATTATTATCCTGCACTGGGGGGGGGGGGAGGGGAATGGCTTGGTACGCCTGCGTAGAATAGGGTCGGTCGAAACCCTAATCACTGAAGTGGGTTGGTTAGCACGTCTATGCCCGGGGTACACCCTGGTCGGGTCACAGATGGTGCAGAGATTCCAATAGCCGGGAGGTGAGTCTGTGAGGGCATTGACCCACGTGTGAAAGACTTATTAACTAACTGGTGAGGCTGTCTAGGGCTCTACACCTGCAGACTATAGCCCATGGGTGCATCTGGGGGGGGAGTTGTGCTTCTTAAATAGACGGCGTCCATGGGTCCAAATTAGGGAATGAATCTTCATGGAGAATCTTATGGCCTACTTAGTTGTGTATAGGGACAGGGCATGACCTTTCAGGGAGTTTTTTCGGGGGGGGGGGGCCTGATAGTCGGGCAACTATGCAGGCCTGTGGCGGTAAGGTCATGATTGGTGAGCAGTAAATTTAAGGTCCTTAGAGGGCGGCGCCATTCTTGAATGGGGTCACCCAAGGGGGAGGGACAAGTGGTCTCTCATAGAACTCCAGGGGCAGTTACAGCCGGTTGGCTGGATGGGTGCGGGGGAGTGGGAGTTACGCTTTCCAGTAGGCTGCTTGGCCACCCCGCACGTGCACAATGGCGCAAGTAAACGGCGCATAACTGCAAGGGCCCCATTATGGAGATAATCTACAGAGCGTACGGGGGTGACCTGGGGGGAAGTACCCTCACGGGGAACAGGCCCTCTGCGCATGCGCACTCCGGTTGGAGGGCGGGCATAAGGGAGTACGGGGGTGACCTGGGGGGGAAGTACCCTCACGGTGAACGGGCCCCCTGCGCATGTGCACTCCGGTTGGAGGGCGTGCATAATTTGATAAGGATCTGGCACCAGTTATTGACCTTGCCGTAGGCTCAAAATAGGGATACGCAGAAAATGAAATATGAAATGTTATTAGTATGATTATTGATTATGATATGTTTTGATTCGGATAGGAATACCTTTGTATTAGGGATATGTTAAGGTTAGCCATCTGACATCTGTACTTATCAATGAATCAATGTAATGTAACGGGTTTCTGCGTATTGTGTAAATATTGTATATTAATTTTGTTTTAAAATTTTATGTAAATAAATACGGCCGGGGTTTACGACCCCCTAATCCAAAATCTTCTCATGTTGTTATCTGGATATTGATAAGGGAGGAGGGGGCTAGGTAGTACCTGGCCATATAGAAAGGCGGGGCCGGCATCGGCCACGCCGAAGGTATGGCGGTCGTGCCGGCCCCCGATGACCATCCGGGGGCGAGCCTGTCGCGCACAGTGATGACGCGACAGGCGCGCCTCACCACTAATTGGTCGGAGCAGGGCGTGACCCGGAAGTGATTGAAAACACTTCCGGGTCACGCGTTTGGGCTAACGCCAGGCTGGTTAGAACTGGCCTGGCTGGCATCTTGGCAATAAAAGGCTGGGGAGCGGCGGAGTCTGCCTCTTTGCTCGCCGCTCCCTTCAGCCTGCCATTAGTCACGCCAGCCTCGCTAGGAGGCTGGATTTTTAATTTCCCCACCCACCGTCCCCTAAAAGCAGTGTTTTACAGGGTGTATGGTTAGGAATTTAATTTTCCGGGTTGACATGGTTATGTTTATCATATGCGTGATCATTTTTCTTTCCCATTGTTTAGGAGGTTCTTCCTTTTCAGGTGGACATGGTTATGTTTATTATATGTGTGATGATTTTTCTTTCCCATTGTTTTAGGAGGTTTTCCATGTACAGGTTGTTTATTGTCGTATTTTAGTGCTATTCCTAGGTCAGGCGGTAAGGTCATGATTGGTGAGCAGTAAATTTAAGGTCCTTAGAGGGCGGCGCCATTCTTGAATGGGGTCACCCAAGGGGGAGGGACAAGTGGTCTCTCATAGAACTCCAGGGGCAGTTACAGCCGGTTGGCTGGATGGGTGCGGGGGAGTGGGAGTTACGCTTTCCAGTAGGCTGCTTGGCCACCCCGCACGTGCACAATGGCGCAAGTAAACGGCGCATAACTGCAAGGGCCCCATTATGGAGATAATCTACAGAGCGTACGGGGGTGACCTGGGGGGGAAGTACCCTCACGGGGAACAGGCCCTCTGCGCATGCGCACTCCGGTTGGAGGGCGGGCATAAGGGAGTACGGGGGTGACCTGGGGGGGAAGTACCCTCACGGTGAACGGGCCCCCTGCGCATGTGCACTCCGGTTGGAGGGCGTGCATAATTTGATAAGGATCTGGCACCAATTATTGACCTTGCCGTAGGCTCAAAATAGGGATACGCAGAAAATGAAATATGAAATGTTATTAGTATGATTATTGATTATGATATGTTTTGATTCGGATAGGAATACCTTTGTATTAGGGATATGTTAAGGTTAGCCATCTGACATCTGTACTTATCAATGAATCAATGTAATGTAACGGTTTTCTGCGTATTGTGTAAATATTGTATATTAATTTTGTTTTAAAATGTTATGTAAATAAATACGGCCGGGGGTTTACGACCCCTAATCCAAAATCTTCTCATGTTGTTATCTGGATATTGATAAGGGAGGAGGGGGCTAGGTAGTACCTGGCCATATGAAATTAAAAATCCAGCCTCCTAGCGAGGCTGGCGTGACTAATGGCAGGCTGAAGGGAGCGGCGAGCAAAGAGGCAGACTCCGCCGCTCCCCAGCCTTTTATTGCCAAGATGCCAGCCAGGCCAGTTCTAACCAGCCTGGCGTTAGCCCAAACGCGTGACCCGGAAGTGTTTTCAATCACTTCCGGGTCACGCCCTGCTCCGACCAATTAGTGGTGAGGCGCGCCTGTCGCGTCATCACTGTGCGCGACAGGCTCGCCCCCGGATGGTCATCGGGGGCCGGCACGACCGCCATACCTTCGGCGTGGCCGATGCCGGCCCCGCCTTTCTAGGATCCACCACTGAGTAAGAAAAAGTAATGATAACACTACTTACCTGCTAAGTGAATTTCCTCCCATAGGATAACATTGGTGATTCTATGTGAAAAAGTTTCCAAGTGTCAACTTTTAAAATACAATAATATTCCTTAAAAATCACTACTGTAACCAAAACGCTTTTACTCAACTGTTTACAGGAGATGTCCCAGGACTGAATCTAGGATCCAGTCCTGTGGTTAGAAAAGTAATCCATAAAGTAACTAATTGCATTTAACTAGAAATTCACATTGAGCTCAATGTTGCATTGTGTTTGAAATTGTGTTGCCCTTTGCAACAACTGTAACTACTGTACTTAAAAGTCTATTGCCTATTTGCAAAGTATTTAAACTAAAGTAATTCATTCTGAGAAAGTATATTTTGTAATGTAATGTATAATGTAATTACAATGTAATTTAAAAAATAAAATATCTAAAAATAAATAGTTTAAAAAAATGTAGTAAATGAGTATCAAAAAATAAATATAACAATTAATACATTTAAAAATTGTCATTTACAAAACCTTTGAAATTCACTGGAAAAAACCATAGGTTTCAGACATGTTATAGTTAGGAATTAGCATTTAAAAAACCTTTGAAATTCACTGAAAAAACCATAGGTTTCAGGCACGTTATAGTTAGAAATTAGCATTTAAAAAACCTTACAAATTCACTGAAAAAACCATCGGTTTTAGGGACAGTTATAGTTAGTTGGACATTGCACTCGTACAAAACCCGTGAAATTCCCCCGTTATAGTTAGTTCAGCTAACTATAACTCGCGCCCCGTAATGCACTGCTGATGACGTCACATATTACATCACTCATGACATGGTCAGTGATATCACTGATGACATCACTGATGACATCTCAAATGACATCACTGATGACATCATCCAGTGACTGTGTGTTTCTGTAAAGTTTAAATATTTTTAATATATATAGGGAAAGGCGTATTGAAGAATGAGTGGGTGTATAAGTGTCTGTATGGATGATTTAGTAGGTGCGTGACTAACTCTATAAGTGAGTGATTAAACGTATCTTACTGAATGCATGGGTTAGTGACTAAACTGGGTGAATGTCTGTATCCGTCTGTCTGTTGCTGTGTAAGTGGCTGCATGGGTTTGTGAATAGCTACATGTCTATATGAGTTATTGATTGGTTGTCTGAGTATCTGTATGGGTGCCTGAGTGTTTGTGTGGGTGGGGTGTGTGCGACTCTGTGCATAGATGTGTGAGTGGGTGATTCACTGGGTGGATGGTTTCAAGAGTGCATCTGTGATAGACTGTATGGGTGGGTAAGTGTGTGTAAGAGTGTGTTAGTGAGTGAATGTATGTCCCAGTGGTACATGTGTGAGTAACTACATATGTGAAAGGCAGTATATATGTGTGTTGGAGTATATAAATAGCTATAAGCGAGAGTGTGTGATTGTGAGAGTGACTGTATGGATGAGTGTGTGCTTGTATCAGTGATTGTATCAGAGCGTAAGAATGTGCTAGTATTTGTATGAGTAAGTGAGCTGGTGTGTGTATAACTGTATAGGTGAGTAAATGGCAGTGTGTTTAATTATTTGCATGACTGACTAGGTGTGTGAGTACCTCTATGGATGAGTGGCGGTGTTTGAGTGTCTATATAGGAGTATGAGTGCATATGATAGTCCTGTACCGAGTGACCGTAAGTATGAGTGACTGTACGGGTGAGTGAGTGGATGTGTGTGTAGACCTAAGAATCAGTGAGTGGGTATGTAGTTATTGGTGTTGGAGTGTCTATGGTTTTGCGAATGGCAGTCTGTAATTTAGAGTGGGTGTATCAAAGGTTATATTAGGGTGTGAGGAGGTGCATCAGATTATCACGTGGATGATGTCATCAGTGATGTCATTTGAGATGTCATCAGTGATGTCATCAGTGATGTCACTGACCATGTCATGAGTGATGTAATATGTGACGTCATCAGCAGTGCATTACGGGAGCGCGAGTTATAGTTAGCTGAACTAACTATAACGGGGGAATTTCACGGGTTCTGTACGAGTGCAATGTCCAACTAACTATAACTGTCCCTAAAACCTATGGTTTTTTCAGTGAATTTGTAAGGTTTTTTAAATGCTAATTTCTAAATATAACGTGCCTGAAACCTATGGTTTTTTCAGTGAATATATATATATGTATGTGTATATATATATTCACTGAAAAAACCATAGGTTTCAGGGGCGTTATAGTTAGTTGGACATTTCACTCGTACAAAACCATAGAAATTCCCCCGTTATAGTTAGTTCAGCTAACTATAACTCGCGCGCCCGCAATGCACTGCTGATGACGTCACATATTACATCACTCATGACATGGTCAGTGACATCACTCATGACATCACTGATGACATCTCAAATGGCATCACTGATGACATCATCCAGTGAATGTGTGTTTTTCTGAAAATTAAATATGTTTTATATATGTATATCTCAATGTCGATGGAAGAATAAATGGGTATATAAGTGTCTAAATGGATGATTTTTTTTGTAAAATTGTATAACTGACTAAGTGTATCTTATTGAATACATGGGTTAGTGAGTAATGTTTAAATATGAAAATATCTGTATCAGTCTCTCACTTTGTGTATAAGTGGCTGCATGGGTTGGTGAGTAGGTACATGATTGTCTATATGGGTTATTAGTTGGTTTTTTGAGTATCAGTATGAGTGTCTGAGTGTCTGTATGGTTCGGTGGGGGGTATTACTTAGTGCATAGATGCATGAATGAGTGACTCACTGTTTGTATGTGTTGAAGACAGCATGTGTGCAGGACTGTATAGGTGGATGAGTATGTGTATGGGTGTGTTAGTGAGTGAATGACTGTCTCAATAGTGTCTTTATGAGTAACTACATATGTTTTAAACTAGTATATGTGAGTATTGGTGTATATAAGTGAGTATATGTGAGAGTGAGAGATTGGAAGAGTTCCTGTACAAATAAGTAGGTATTTCTATAAGTGATTGTTTAAGATTAAGAGAGTAAGTATGTGTAAGTTTCTGTAGAAGTAAGTGTGGTAGTGTGTGTATTACTGTATATGCAAGTAAATGGATGTTTGATACTTTGTTTGCATGTGTGACTGTGTGTGAATAACTCTATGGATGAGTGGCGGTGTGTAACAGGATGTATAGGTGTATGAGTACATATGATGAGTGAGTACATGTATGAGTGACTGTATAGGGACTGTTGGTGAATGAGTGGATGTGTGTGTAGATCTTGGAATTACTGAATAGGTGTGTTGTAACTGGTATTGGTATGTCCATTGTTTTGAAAATGTTAGTTTGTATTTTTGAGTGTGTGTATCAAAGGTTATATTAGGGTGAGAGGAGGTCTGCCACTCTATCACAAGGATGATGTCATGAGTGATGTCATCAGTGATGTCATTTGAGATGTCATCAGTGATGTCATGAGTGATGTCATTGACCATGTCATGAGTGATGTAATATGTGACGTCATCAGCAGTGCATTGCGGGCGCGCGAGTTATAGTTAGCTGAACTAACTATAACGGGGGAATTTCTATGGTTTTGTACGAGTGAAATGTCCAACTAACTATAACGCCCCTGAAACCTATGGTTTTTTCAGTGAATATATATATATATATTTCCTTATACCATTTATTTCTCATGTATTGAAGGGAGAAAAAAGGAAACAAAAGAAGGGGCACTTTTGGTTTTCCTTTTTAATAGTGAATGGCAAATCAGCCACACTATAACCTTTAGGTTGTCTTCACTGGGATACTCCTTTTCCCACATAACCACCAAAGGTGTTGGTGACGGAAACTTCTAAGTATTATTTCTTAAACCATTACTTACCGCTCGTTTCTTTTTCCACCGAGAATCCGGGGAACCCAGCCACACCTGAAGACCTAGAAGGAGAACAGGAGAAGATGGAAATCAATATTTGAAGAGATTCTCATTGACATTTCAGCATATTGATATCGCAATTAAATCTGAATAAGAGACACAATTTTGAAACAAATCAAGCCTCCTCGCCTTGACATTCGGCCCAGTCTCCTAAAAGTACCACACTCAGGATATATCTCTTTCTGGGTGCTGCATATTTCCAACACCAAGGAGGCAGCACCACCAGACAAAAACA
This sequence comes from Calotriton arnoldi, assembly GCA_963921515.1. Classification (NCBI taxonomy): domain Eukaryota; kingdom Metazoa; phylum Chordata; class Amphibia; order Caudata; family Salamandridae; genus Calotriton; species Calotriton arnoldi. Next base: position 3,295,130 of record CAWUFW010000262.1, read on the forward strand.
AAAAGAACAGTTCAAATTTAAAGTAACCTTGAAATTCCTTGAGAATATTTAAATAGAAGGATGGCCATTTTACAAAACCACAAATTTCCTGACATTTCCCTGTTAATGTTGCATAAACCGCTTCATTCTCCTGTCCGCTTCTCCAACAAATTGCATCCCTCACACCCAGTGAGGTGCTGTGGCAGCCAGGGACACTCAATAAGTCCACCAATGAGAATTTTTTCCCCCCATATCTTTATTATTTACAAGAAAACAGAAACGTAAATCGTGTTGCAAACACATCATGCAATTCAGAGCCCAAACCGGGCCCGATACAAACACAGTGGAGTTATACAGCTAAATATTTTTACCATAATCAGGTCACCGAACAGCCAGAAGCGTCAGTAATAAACAGTACAGTATAGTATCACATCGATGGAAAATGTCTTGCACATGCCCAACTAAAACAGGAGATATCGGCCGGGATGTTCACAGGGGGTGTAAATCATCTTTTACCCAGGGCACAAGGCAGGGGTACACGCAGGTACATGGCGTCCACCCACTCTTTTCACAGGGTGGACGCCATCCCCCCCTGCCAAGAAGTTGGGCCCCACAGAAATATGCTGAATGTGTCCCGGTATAATTTTCAGACACAGGGACACGTTCAGCAGCGCCTGCACGTTGTCTGCTTTCATTCCCAGCAGCAACGTGCAGGCAGCGAGGGAGCTTTTCTTTTCACCTCCAGCTGGGCCGAAGTTAAGGGGCCATCAGGCCTCCTTTTGTTTGAATATCCTGACGTGGGGCGGCCTGGAACCTCACACTTCAAATGTAAATGCCACTCAGGAGAAACAAAGGCATACAGCTTGTTCTCTCTCCACAGGTACTTAAGAAAGGCAGCTTTTGCCTTTGTTCAGTCCCTGTGTATAAGAGATGCATGCATGGTAAGAATGTCAGGTGTGTTTGTCTGTCTTAGTAGTTACACAAATAACAATTTCAATAGTACTATTTTATTTCTTTTATAGCGCTATGCAACTCAATGCAGGGTGTCAGAGCTCTTTACATAACGTACACATTATACATCAACAATAAATCATGTACATGAGTAAATCAATGTACAAGATGAGTTACTTGAGACAGTGATGGTTACAAGGTGTAGGAGTCACATGTCCTTCATACCTCACTGTGGTCTTTTACAAGGATTACAATTTATGAACTGCAGGTAACAAAAGGATCTCCATGTTAAAAGCAGTAACCCACTTTACTATCTACATAAAATAAAAATCTGTCATCTGCGTTTTAGATGATATGCTTTGCAGGAGACACATTTATCTTCTCTACTACTTCAAATCTGGGACTTCACAAAACACAGATCGCTCCAGCAAGTGCATTAACTACCAGAGTTATTTCACCATTATTACTATTTCCTGAGATTTACTGGGCACCTTCACAGCAGATGCCTTAACCCAATCAAATATTTTAAAATGTAGACTTTAGTAAACAATTAAGAAAAACAGATCTACTGCCATGCTTCTCCTTGTTGCCACTTTTTTGTGGCAGGGTTTTAAAAATTAATGTATTAGTTGAGGACCAGATTTTGCATCGGACTAGCGCCAATTTTTTGGTACAACACGGCGCCAAATCTCATTTGTTAACTCTCATAATGCGCTTAACTGTACTCATGATATACCTGATAATCATATTTGTGAGGCCTTAATATCTGATGTCACTTCCAGTAAGGGCACTTCCTGTGATGTCACGTGGGATGTCACGCGTCGTGACATCATGCGCTATGATGGCACGCGTCATGATTTCACTTGCATACTGCCTAACCTGGTTAGTCCCCCCACTTCTTTTTTTTAGGACTTGTGCCCTGCTCTTACCTCCAAATTTCTGACATACATGTCCAAGAGCATCACCTAGTCTGCGGGCCTCCGCAAGGACATGCGCCTCCGCATGTGCCCATTTAAGTAGCGTGTGGAGTCAGCACAACGTTTCGGGGGCGCCTGTGACTTCCAGGATAGGCAATCTGGTGTTTGAATAGTACGAGTGCCAGTTCCACAAATCTGTGTAAGTATTTATGCCCCGTGGTCCTGGGAAGTATACCCAACAGGCAAGATTCAAGGGTAACAGGGACTGCTCTGTCGACTCGCAAAGAGGTAATCTCCACAATCTCTGTCCAAGTCCATGTCAGTACCGGGCACTCTCACGCCATCTGAATGAAGCCCGTATCCAGCAGTCCGCACCGAAGTCATGCTGATGAGGCATCGGGGAACATGTGTGCGATACATTGCGGTGTAAGGTATGTCTGGTGTACGGCATTTAACTGTGTGAATCAGAAACACAGCTTACAAGATATCCCATGAACCTGCTGCAGGGCTTGATCCCATTGCTTCTCTATCAGAGGCATTCACAAGTCACACGCTAAATGCTCGCGCATCCGAGTATCTGGCTGGCAACGTTGAGTCAGTAGAGCTGTGCAGAGGGCCGTAATGAGTCAGCGCGCACCTTTATGACATAGGACTGTGTGTAGCTGGACCCCGACCCCAGTGTGCAGCAACTGCAAGGTATATCGCATTCTATGCCAGGAAGTGACCTGCCGGAATGTTGCGGGAGTCCCTAAGATCCTGGAAGGATAAAAATATCCCCTCCCCGAAGAGGTCCCCGCATTCACTACTCCTGCCTCACGCCAGCTCTGTATCTCATAATTCCGGAGGACTCCCCGGGGTGCTGCTGTTTGCCCGAGAGGGAGCAGTGGGGAGTATGGTGGCAGGGCAGCCTTGCCGCTTATATACCTCCACCAGCAATGATGAGCAACCTGCATCTGATGCATTGCGTGTGGGGGCCGAGGACCCAGCAAGAAGAGCCAAGTGTACATGGGTGTCACGTCGAGCAAGCCTCGTACCGTTGCCCATTCCAAGCAGGAGGCCGTCCCCAGCCATCGCACTGGCCACTGCAGCTGGGCCGCAGCATAAAAGAGCTCATAATTAGGGGTGCCTAGGCCCCCCTCATGCATCGGTCTATGTAGCAATGAGAGCGCTACATGGCGCCTGCCCGTTCTCCAAATCGGTTCCACTAATAACTTAAGATCTGCAAAGAAGCGGGTGGGAAGCCTAAAGGGCAGTGCCACAAAAAAGTATAGTAGGCGATGGGGAAAAAAAATATAGTAGGTGCGGGAGAATGAGCATCTTGGAGATCGCCACCCTACCCACAGCGGAGAGAGGCAGAGACATCCAGAACAGTAAGGCCCCCTGGATGGAGTTCAGAGCCCTTACCAGATTTCCCTCAAACAAATCTGCATTGGAGTGAAAAACCCATATGCCCAAATATTAAATGTGTTGAGCTGCCATGTAAGTCTAGAAGGGGGTAGTCTCCCCTGCCCTGTTCCAGGATCGGGTGATGGGGTAACATGCAAGACTTGGGCCAATTCATTCGAAGGCCTGATATTTCCCTGAATTCCTCCACTAGGACCATCAGGTCCAGGAGCGAGGCCCTAACATTGTGTAGGGAGACAAGGGCATCATCAGCATATATGGAGACCACATGGTGGAGACCATGAACCTCAATTTTCCACTGACGTGCATGCAAACACAATTTACAGGCCAGAAGTTCCATGGCTAAAGTGAAGATCATCAGCGATAAAGGGCACCCCTGTCGAGTGCCCCGTTGTCTGTCAATACCATAGGATATCAGCTGCCCCATCTAGACCTGCGCCATTGGTTGTCCATATAGTGCAAGTAGCCACCTAAGATATCCAGGCATAAGTGCAATGTTTCTAAAGTTGTAAATAGGTATCACCACTCCAGGGTGTTTAAAGCCTTGTCAATATCAAGCAAGACCGCCACTGGGACCCCCGCACCAGCCGGAGGGTACCCCAGCAGCCCAAGAAGGTGATGAATGTTGAAAAAAGTTTTGCGGCCCGGGATGAACCCATTCTGGTCCATATGTACGAGAGTTACAGCGATAGGCAGCTGCTGGTTCACCAGAACGCTCCCTAGAATTTTGTAATCAAGGTTCAAGAGTGACAACGGACGATAGGATCGTACGTCCAGCAGGTTCCAGTCGGCTTGGGCAGTACCACTTTGAGGGCCTCCCAGAGAGAGGGAGTCCAGGAGTCAACCACTCTCTCACGCCTCATTATACACCTCGAGCAGTCCGAGGGACAGCGAGGCACTGAAGGCAGCATAATATTCTATAGGGAGCTCATCTGCCCAGGGCCTCAGCGTGAGCAATCTTTGCTATAGCCGTACGGATCTCCCCAACATGTAGGGGGGCATCAAGCTCTGCCCATTGCAGCGGATCTAATTGGGGTAGGGGGAGCCAACGGGAAAAAAAACCCTAGTTCAGCAATGGAAGGAGTGGCAACCGCTGCATACAGGGCCTGGTAGCAGGTGACAACGGCATAGTTTATGTCCGCCTGAGTATTAACAGTATGCCCACCATCCAACCTTAATGATCTGAGTGGGGATCGCAAACGATCGTCTCGGAGCAGCCACGCCACCAGTCGTCCCTCTCTATCTCCCTCACCGTGTAGGCGGCCAAGCATTGCCTGCAAATCCAGTTTCTCCAGCCACTCTTCAAGATCCCGTTGTTCCCCTCTTAACTGGCGCAGCTTGTTGGCCTCTGTAGCGCATGCCGGCAGCTTCATTTCAAGCTGTCACAGCTCCCCTTTCTTCAACATAAGCTCTCCCCTCAACGTCTGTCGAACCCCCCAAACTGTGGCGATACAGTGGCCCCTCACAACCACTTTGTGGGCATCCCATTCCACCGCCCTGAAGGAAGATGAACCCGCGTTCCAGCCAATGTATTGCTAATGTGCGTCGACAGTGCATCGCGAAAGGGGACATGCCGGAGTGCCTCTGTCTGCAGCCGCCATGTGGGGATATAAAGATAGCCCTCCCCACCGTAGCATCAACATGAGTAGCAGTGCTTAGCAGTGTCCGTGCAAGGTATTCAGTTCAAAGAATCATAGGGCTGATCGCTGAGCAGCATAGGAAAAGATCTACCCTGGTGTGCAGGTTATGCACCGGGGAATAGAAGGAGTACTGACTGTTCTCAGGGTGGTGCAGGCACCAAATGTCATATAATGTGCTATAAGTTAGCCATCCCTGAAAGTGCCGGGTCGTTTTGTGACAACCTGCTCTCCTCAGGGGTGGGAAGGATCACGAGCGAACCTGAACGCAATTAAGGTCAACTCCGAAAATAGCGGGAACATGCGTGTCACAGAGGAGGCCCAGAGAGGGGTCATCCAATAACGTGAAGTGGCCAGCATTCGGGGCATAAATAGTAAGCAAAGCAAGAGGCATATCGTCCAAGTGACCCTTCACTACAACGTATCGGCCCTCCGGCTCCACCCTGTGCATTACCGCCTTGAACAGTACCTCCAGTGCGTTCCAGATTAGTATAAGCTGATGTTGACATCTAGTATACCTGACCCCTCCATTCTGCACAGTTTGTGTAATTCTGTTGCCGCCATGTGCGTTTCCTGTATGAGTGCTATATGTGCGTGGAGTTGTTTAAGGTAGGAGGGAATACAATGCCTCTTGGTAGGAGTAGCCATGCCCCTCACGTTCCATGTTAGGATATTATATTGTGGTATCAGTACATTTGAGGACGCAGTCATGATATGTATGCATTGGTGTCAACCTCCCTCCCCTCCATCCAAGTGTATGTCTGCGCAGTGGTGTCGGTGTTGACCAGCGTAGTACATGTGTGTAACTCCTACATCATATAAACTGATTAAAGAATCCCCCCTTCCCACCCAGCCTGTCTGGGCCCCACATGTTGTCCAGCCACTGTGCAAAAATCGTAAGCACTGCAAACAGATATAAATCAAAATACTAATTCTAGTCCAATCTAGTTCAAAAACTGGGCTGCGTGGCAAGCACTGTCCTACAGCTCCTGGGCCACCGGGCACTCTGCGACCCTCAAGGCAATCAGCCACCACCCGTCTCCCTCACTACCCCTCCAAAGCACTGTCCAAGACATAGTCCACCAGCCCGGGCCTTACCAGACAGGTCCCCTACAGCAGGTCATCAGCCAGGCGAGGCGTAAGATCTGGTCCAGGCCCCCCCCCCCCAGGAGTCTATTGTGTCTGATCCGGTCATGGAGGCGTGAACAGACTGTAGCACCGCAAACAAGTTACGGTGATGCACCACCTCCGCCCACTCTTTGGCGGCCTAGTCGGTGGAAGGGCAATTTCGCAACCTCTTGGAGCGATGACGGTTCGATCTCGAGGTCAGGCAAACATCAGCTTGTGGGGCTTCCATCTGTGGTGTCACCATTCCCTTAGTGTGTAACCATGTCCAAGCGTTCTCAGGAGATGAAAAGAAGCAGGTATACTCCCCCTTGATAACCTTAACCCTTGCTAGGAAGAGGAGTGCATGCTGCAGTCGAGGCTCCATAGTTGTCGTTTGACCGATGCATAGGTGTTGCGACGCCTCTGCACTTCCATAGTAAAGTCTGGATAGGCGTCGATGGTTGCACTCTCAAATTGCCAGGGACCTTAGACCTGAAAAGAACGAGGATCAGGTCCCAGTCTCTGAAGTTCTAGAGATGTGCTATCACTGGGCGCAGCGGAGCCCCCAACAGTGGAGGATGGCCCGGCAGGCGGTGCACTCGCTCGATCGCTCGAGAAGAACTTAGGTACCTTGCCAGTCAGCACCAGCACACCAACCACTGTTCCACAAAATGTTTCACACTGGGGCGCTCTGCGCGTTCTAGGAAGCCCAGAAAACGAACATTGCTCCAACATAAGCAGCCCTCAGCCTCCTCTGCCTTCAGCTGCAGGGCAGTAATGTCCTCTCACATCACCTTTGAGACTGTAGCACCTGCAACATGGAGTGCATTGAGGTCAAAGCGGCCTCCGCGTTGTCCACCGCCCCCACCAGTTTCCGGTGATCTACTCTGAGCAAGCCCACATCCAGGGAGACAGCATCAATCCTCGACTACAGGGTGCTTTTGTGTCTAAGATGGCCTGCAGTATCTTTTCAAACTGGCCCAAGTGTCTGTCTAGTGTGGCTTCCAGGAGGTGCAAAACACCATCACCCTGTGTTGGCCCTCCGTCCCGGGGTGCGGGGCCCACTTCAGGCAGGGAGAACATCTTAGGCGGCTTAGGCTTCACCATCATTACAGCTAGGGGCCCGTAGCTCAAGTAAAACCCACACTGCAAACTGTTATGATGCAGGTTCTCCTGACCCCTACGATACATAGTTCACGCCATCACTGGTCAGCAGAGCACCCCTACACCTCCAAAGTACCTGGGCGTCGACGTCCAGTCCGTGCGGTCTCTGCGTGCACTGGCTTCTGGGAAGTGAGGCAGAGTTCAGCCCTCCACCCCCAGATCCGTCCTGCCATTCACCACTTCTGCATTAGCACAATGAGGATCCCCAGGGGCGTCCGCAGTCCACAGTCTCCTTTTGCCCCAATGTACATTCACCTCCAGACCCACGCGAAGACCCCACTTAAAGAGAAGCTCTGCAGCGGTCCCCAATCTCCAGCACCTCATTCAGGGGCTTAGCTCCGAGGGCCAATATTGTCTAGGGGCACACCTTACCCCAGTGTCCTCTAACTGGTGTCTTCAGCTTGCACTCTTGGATCCCGTGTGTTCAGGCCCTTGTTGTTGACCACATGGAGGGGCGGGGAGGAGCAAAGCCCCCCTCATCAAGGCGGACAGGCTACTGGGACCCCCAGTACTATGCTGCAAGCGTCAGCAAATGTGTGGGGGTCACCCAAACACTTGGCCCCCGCTTGCACAACGGCTTCTCTGACGCACTCTGCCAGCCGCAAGCGCATTCCGCGTTGGCTCTCTTGGGAGTCTCCTGGGTCACTCCCAGGATTGGGGTCTCTTTGCCCGCATCTTGAGGGTTCTGCTGGGCCGGTGGGGGCCTCCGTGCACTGTCACCAAATCCAGGGGTCCCCTTCAGGTCTGGCCGCTGCAGTCATCTTCATTGCATCCGCAGCCGCATTTGCTGACGCGTGCATTCTGAACTGCCTGGGAGCTCTGTGTCTGTAGGGGTCATGAAGCGGGGCACTACAACCTTGCTAGGGGCTTCGGGAAGCCAGCCAATCCAAGATGAGGCAGAATATTACACGGGCCCGGGCCGGAGCTCGCGATCAAGTGACTGCTCCGATTGCCATCTTGGCTACGCCCCCACTAATGGAGAAAGTCAATGTGCAGCCCCCTCAACTGGTCAATTTCAGAATTTTGAACTTTTTGTAACCTTAGCAACCCCTGTCAGCAGGGGTGGTGCGTCCCTTAGGGCGTTGCCCCACTCATATTTTGGCTCCCTGGCACAGTATTTCAAATCATAGAAAACGTACTTTACTAAACAAAGTCATTCACGGAAGAGCACGTGAGGCAGGCCCTGGTGAAGCCAGTCTGGCCGGGACTGAGGGGGTGGGGCTTATATTGACAGGCAGGTATTTCACTGGCCAGCGGCAGCACGCTGCGCGCAGCTGGCCCCAAGTGCTCTTGTTGGATTGGACGGCTGCCTTCCACCGGCCAGCCCGACATGCGTACTGGGGGCCTCTCCACCTGAGCATTACTGAGCCGGGGGTGACTCAAAGCCGCAGCCCCTGGTCTCAGTAATGGGCGGTGAGGCCACTGCCCAAGCCAATCCTGGCGCTGCTGTAATAGCAGGAGGAGCGCCGGGATTGGCTCAGAGAGAGACGCGTGGTTTGGTTACATGGGGCCTCCCTGGCAGTGTGTGCTGTGACGTCACGTGAAGCAGCGCAGGCGTCGGAGGAGGCTGTTTCTCTCCCCCACTTTGGTGTGACACGAACAAGATTCGAGAGACAGTCTTTGGTTGCTTACTGTTACGGGCCTACGCCTCGGCACGCATTTGAAAAGTAAAGATTGAGGTCAGCTGCTTTAAGTTGCACACACAGGAGGTAAGTAAAAGCAAGTTTAATTAGTGAGTGAGTTCCTTGTTGGTGAGCGTGGATTTACAGTAAGATAATAATCACAGTAATCGGTAACTCCTTGTGCAGTCCAGTGCTTGAGAATTTTACTCGTAATAAGATTTTTCATTGTGTGCTGCATGTAAGATAGCTGTGGGCTCCGCGCCTGCTGCAGAAATCTGTTTGTTACTTTCTACAGCTGGGGCCTACGCCACGGGCCGCACCCACACGGCACTCATTTGTGAAGAGTTCTGCCTTAAATTTCCGCAGGCTACAGCCAGGTACTAAAATGGCGATCATCAAGTCGTGTCGCGCTTTACTGTGCTGCCTGGTGCTGAGTTGGGTAATGCCCTTCTAAAACAGTACTCCGTGTGCAGTGCTTTGATGAGATTTTACTTTGCTCATTTCAAACAGATACTATTTGCTACGCCGGGCCCGGGCCTATGGCACAGGCCGCATGACACTCATTTGCGAAGAGTTCTGCCTCAGCACACCTTACAGCGAGGCAGGAACATGGCGGCTGTAGTTTAAAACACCCTCATGACTGTGTCTTCAAACGCCCCAAGAATATACCAATAACGTGTTTTAAACTTGTACAGGGAGGAGGCTCTTAAACACGATTCAACAATGAGTGTGAAATTGTGCCACTGGAGAGCCTGACATACGTTCTATTTTTATACGAGCATCTGAACAGCTTTAAAAAAAAGTGGTAGTTAGTCAGATGATTTTTGAAGTATATTTTGTAGTATAAAAGTACGTTAACTTTTCAAAACATTGAAATCTTAATGCCACAGAATGTGTAGCATAATGTTATATAATTTGCCTTTTCTTGCCGCATAACCAACCAAGCCAGCCCACATTGTTGCTCAAATGCCACATAATTCCCGTTACCTTGCTCTATGTCCCTCTCCCTGGCTGTGCCTGGCAGTCCATTGCTTGGCGTCTCCCAGCCAATACCTAGCAGTGGCCTCTGCTCTTGGCCTTTGTTCCACGTCACTGTGACGCATGGTGCTGAGTAATGGGTTAGGCTGGCGGTCACCCTGACCTTCGTTTATAGGAGCGGGACTTCAGAGTCCGTGCTCTTGTCATCACCAAGACTGTCATCATGATCCTGACCATTCTTGGGTCGCAGGCTCAGCTACCAAGGTGGGTGTTAGGTGTAGAGAGAGCCACCGGAGATGCAGGGTTTTGTGGCCCATCTGTTGTGCGATCGATCACCTCACCGTCCGCCACCCGGGGCCGGGCCCGTAGCCTTTGAAAGCCATCAGAACAGGAGATACCACATATGCAACAACCCCTCAGCTGTGGTAACTAATACTGATTTTTTTTCTTTACAAATTAGGCATCACAATCACTATGCAGTGCCAGTGTCAGTGTGATCTGGTAAAATTAATAAAGAAAACCTGCTTCCACCTGGCCACAGCCTGCTCTGTGGGATATGCTAGACCATGAGCAGAAACAAACAAAGTTTTTTTTTTTAATTAGGATTTTGCTATGTGGAGGCCCCTGTGCCTCGCTCTGTAACTCAGCATATGAGGGAGGAGACAGAACAAGCAGAAACAGAGGGGCAGAAATAATAAACGTAACACTATCTCTCTTCCATTTTTTCCACTTACTTCGACCTGAAACAGCAAAACTTTACTAGAGCCACCTTGTAACAAAACACAAGTGTAGTAACAAACAAAAACACAAACGTATGCAAATGTGGCATATCTTTTTTTAAGTTCAAGAAAATTTTATTGAGAAATATAAAGGTGTCAATGAGAAAAACATAATAATAATCTCACTTCTGTACACTCAGAATAAGCATATTGAGAATAAACAAATCAGACTTATAAATGACAACATATGAGATCTAATAATACAAAAAGAATCTGAGTAACATTAAGTTATAAAAGACATTAGGAACGATTAGGGGATCAGGGGGGTTTAAGAACTTCCTGTTGTGATGGTTGTAGTTGAGGGAAACTTTTGGCACTTGCATCCAGAAATATTGTAATAGGTGACCACAAATCCAAACGTTTCATTGCCAGATTTATAGGGTAAACAAAAGTAGTATCTAGTCTATGGTTGTGACAGACAGCGTACCACCAGGCTCTATAAGAAATTTTTGTGAAATCTTTCCAATTTGCAGTAATTTGTTGAAAAGCAACTGCTAATAACAAGTCAATAATTTTGACATTAAACATCACATCTTCCCAAACAGGTGAAAGGCTACCCAAGAAAACATTCGCAAAGGAAAAGGAGAACTCAGTGCCAAAAATCAGGTTGATTTGAGCCCAAATCCGTTTCCAGAAGCTACAAACAAATACACATGAGAACAGCATATGGAACAAATCGGCATTTGGAGACGAACATGTCCAGCAAGCATCTGACACAGTTGGAAAACTCTTACTTAAAGCATGTGGTGATAATAAAAGTCTGTTGTATACAAAAAATAGTGTTTGCTGCTCTGGAGGATTTACGTAACTTAGTCCATAAGTTCTTCCATAAAGAAATTGGCCAAGAAGTTTGAAAATCATGTTCCCACGCCTCCTCTATTTTGGATTTCTGCCTAATAATGTCATTACCCTGTAAAAAACTGTATATAGTGGAAGCTTTAGGTGTACTTTTTAACAGGGTATGCAGCTGTGAGAGGGAGTCCGAGTTGTTAGAAATAGTGGGCATATTGGATATTTGGGTATATGTAGTCAACACGGCATCCTTTAAAAGATTGTATTTGCTAATGTATGAGGTAGGCAGGTTAAACAGCTGGCTAAGCGAGGGAAAAGATAAAAAAACTGATTGGGAGAATAACTGATGAACCCAAAGTAATCCTTTCTGTCTCCAGATTTTCCAATAGAAGGGTTTATTATGGATAAGCAAACTTTTGTTGTGCCAAATGGTTGAATTAAGGAAGGATTCTGTAGTATTATGTGTGAGGGGAAGTGATGACTGAAGAAGTTTAGAGGTCCATTTAATTATGGGGGTGGAAAGGGTCTGCGGTTTGCGTGAGAAGGAAAGATATTCATGAAAAGAAAAAGGAGATAAAAGAAGACGCTCAATAGAGGTCCATAAGGGGCAGTCATCCGTGGGATCGAGTAGCCAGAGAGATGCCTGACGTAGAAGGAATGCCTTCTGATACGCCCGAAAGTCGGGAAAATTGATTCCACCTTCTGTTTTGGGACGAGATAACCTTGTAAGAGACATTCTGGGTTTTTTGTTGTACCATAAGAAAGAAGATAATATGGAGTTGATCTTCTTAAATGATTTGACCGGAATTGGAACTGGTATGTTGGAGATGGTGTATAAAACTATGGGCGTTAACATCATTTTTATGGTATCTAAGCGTCCCCACCAAGACAGGTAAAGGGGATGCCACTTAGCGGTTAGGTCGGAAAGCTTTTGAACACATTTGTTTAGGCATAATGTTACTGTGTCTGAAATATTAGGTGTGATGTGTAACCCTAGGTATTTAATATGATTGGGGCTCCATGTAAAGTTAGAAGCACTAAATTCTGGTTTAAAAGTATATTTGGTTAACCCCTTCGCTGCTAGGCCTTTCCCCCCCTGTGCTAAGCCTTTTTTTGGCTATTTGGGGTAGTGCGCGCTTAGGCCCCTGTAACTTTTTGACCACATAAGGTATCCACGCCAAATTTGCGTCCTTTTTTTCTAACATCATGGGGATTGTAAAGGTACCCAGGGTTTGTGGATTCCCCTGGAGGGGACCCAGAAATTAGCCAAAATACAGCTAAATCTTGGTTTTTTTAGGAAAAATGCGAAAAAAGGGCTACAGATGAAAGCGTCTTGTTTTTTCCCTGCAAATGGCATCAAAAAAGGGGTTGTGGTGCTGAAATCACCATCTTCCCAGCTTTCAGGGACAAGCAGACTTTTGTCAGAAAACCAACTTTTTGTACACAGTTTTGGCATTTTTCTGGGACATAGCCTATTTTTGCTATTTTTTGTGCTTTCAACCTCCTTCCAGTTAATGGTAGAAATTGGTATGAAACCAATAATGGATCCTGAAAAGCCATACATTTCTGAAAAGTAGACAAAATTCTGAATTCAGCAAGGAGTCATTTGTGTAGATCCTTAAAGTTTTCCTTATAGAAACTAACAGTTAAATAAAGGAAAAATTGAAAATTAGTTGAAAAAAACAGCCATTTGTGTCAACGTTTTCACCTGTAACTTCTTCTAATTATGACAGCTATTTGAAAGAAATATACCGTTATATCCGCTGGACCTTTCTGGGTGTGGGGATATATAGGACTTGTAGGTTCACCAAGAACCCGACGAACCCAGAGCCAATAACTGAGCAGCATCTTGCAATGGTTTTTTATTATGTACCGGGTATATAGCAATTATTTTGGGAAAATGTATACATGGAAAAATTGTTATGAAAGACACCTATGTATTTCTGAAATGGGAACAAAATGTAGATTTTAGAAACAGTAGATATTTGCACATTTCCGAAATTGGGAGTACCCATACTAGCATGAGAATTATAGGTCATTTTCCAAAATGACTTATTTTTTACACATTGTCTTTCATTTGGAAGGCAGAAATGCATCGAAAGTCAATAGGTAATAACAGTTGCTCAACAATTCTGTGTTACCCTAAGACTCCCGATAAAAATGGTACCTCACTTGTGTGGGTAGGCCTTGTGCCCACAACAGGAAATGGCTCAAAATGCAACGTGGACGTACCACATTTTCACAATGAAAAATTACCCTTTTTTTGCAAAGTGCCTAGCTGTAGTTTTTGAACCCTAGCTCTGCCGGCACTTAGGGAAACCTAGCAAACCTATACATTTTTGAAAACTAGACACCCAGGGGAATTCAGGATGAGGTGACTTGACTGGCTCTCACCAGGTTCTGTTACCCAGAATCCCTTGCAAACCTAAAAAATTGGCAAAAAAAACAATTTTCCTTCCTTTTCTGTGGCGGAAAGTTCTGGAATCTGCGTGGATCCACAAAATTCTAACCACCCCGCGTTCCCCAAGGTCTTCCCAAAAAAATGGTACCTCACTTGTGTGGGTAGGCCTAGGGCCCGCGACAGGAAGCAGCGCAAAACGCAACGTGGACGCACCACATTTTCACAGTGAAAAATGACCCTTTTTTTGCAAAGTGCCTAGCTGGAGTTTTTGAACCCTAGCTCTGCCGGCACTTAGGGAAACCTAGCAAACCTATACATTTTTGAAAAGTAGACACCCAGGGGAATCCAGGATGGGGTGACTTGACTGGCTCTCACCAGGTTCTGTTACCCAGAATCCCTTGCAAACCTAAAAAATTGGCAAATAAACCACATTTTCCTCACTTTTCTGTGGTGGAAAGTTCTGGAATCTGCGTGGATCCACAAAATTCCACCCACCCCGCGTTCCCCAAGGTCTTCCGAAAAAAAATGGTACCTCACTTGTGTGGGTAGGCCTAGTGCCCGCGACAGGAAGCAGCGCAAAACGCAACGTGGACGCACCACATTTTCACAGTGAAAAATTACCCTTTTTTTGCAAAGTGCCTAGCTGTGGTTTTTGAACCCTAGCTCTGCCGGCACTTAGGGAAACCTAGCAAACCTATACATTTTTGAAAAGTAGACACCCAGGGGAATCCAGGATGGCGTGACTTGACTGGCTCTCACCAGGTTCTGTTACCCAGAATCCCTTGCAAACCTAACAAATTGGCAAAAAAACACATTTTCCTCACTTTTCTGTGGTGGAAAGTTCTGGAATCTGCGTGGATCCACAAAATTCCACCCACCCCGCGTTCCCCAAGGTCTTCCGAAAACAATGGTACCTCACTTGTGTGGGTAGGCCTAGTGCCCGCGACAGGAAGCAGCACAAAACGCAACGTGGACGCACCACATTTTCACAGTGAAAAATGACCCTTTTTTTGCAAAGTGCCTAGCTATAGTTTTTGAACCCTAGCTCTGCCGGCACCTAGGGAAACCTAGCAAACCTATACATTTTTGAAAAATAGACACCCAGGGGAATCCAGGTTGGGGTGACTTGACTGGCTCTCACCAGGTTCTGTTACCCAGAATCCCTTGCAAACCTAAAAAATTGGCAAAAAAAACAAATTTTCCTCACTTTTCTGTGGTGGAAAGTTCTGGAATCTGCGTGGATCCACAAAATTCCACCCACAACGCGTTCCCCAAGGTCTTCCAAAAACAATGGTACCTCACTTGTGTGGGTAGGCCTAGTGCCCGCGACAGGAAGCAGCGCAAAACGCAACGTGGACGCACCACATTTTCACAGTGAAAAATGACCCTTTTTTTGCAAAGTGCCTAGCTGTAGTTTTTGAACCCTAGCTCTGCCGGCACTTAGGGAAACCTAGCAAACCTATACATTTTTGAAAAGTAGACACCCAGGGGAATCCAGGATGGGGTGACTTGACTGGCTCTCACCAGGTTCTGTTACCCAGAATCCCTTGCAAACCTAAACAATTGGCAAAAAAACACATTTTCCTCACTTTTCTGTGGTGGAAAGTTCTGGAATCTGCGTGGATCCACAAAATTCCACCCACCCGCGTTCCCCAAGGTCTTCCGAAAAAAATGGTACCTCACTTGTGTGGGTAGGCCTAGTGCCCGCGACAGGAAGCAGCGCAAAACGCAACGTGGACGCACCACATTTTCACAGTGAAAAATGACCCTTTTTTTGCAAAGTGCCTAGCTGTAGTTTTTGAACCCTAGCTCTGCCAGCACTTAGGGAAACCTAGCAAACCTATACATTTTTGAAAAGTAGACACCCAGGGGAATCCAGGATGGGGTGACTTGACTGGCTCTCACCAGGTTCTGTTACCCAGAATCCCTTGCAAACCTAAACAATTGGCAAAAAAAACACATTTTCCTCACTTTTCTGTGGTAGAAAGTTCTGGCATCTGCGTGGATCCAAAAATTCCACCCACCCCGCGTTCCCCAAGGTCTTCCGATAAAAATGGTACCTCACTTGTGTGGGTAGGCCTAGTGCCCGCGACAGTAAGCAGCACAAAACGCAACGTGGACGCACCACATTTTCACAGTGAAAAATTACCCTTTTTTTGCAAAGTGCCTAGCTGTAGTTTTTGAACCCTAGCTCTGCCAGCACTTAGGGAAACCTAGCAAACCTATACATTTTTGAAAAGTAGACACCCAGGGGAATCCAGGATGGGGTGACTTGACTGGCTCTCACCAGGTTCTGTTACCCAGAATCCCTTACAAACCTAAAAAACTGGCCAAAAAAAACACATTTTCCTCACTTTTCTGTGGTGGAAAGTTCTGGAATCTGCGTGGATCCACAAAATTCCACCCACCCCGCGTTCCCCAAGGTCCTCCGAAAAAAATGGTACCTCACTTGTGTGGGTAGGCCTAGTGCCCGCGACAGGAAGCAGCGCAAAACGCAACGTGGACGCACCACATTTTCACAGTGAAAAATGACCCTTTTTTTGCAAAGTGCCTAGCTGTAGTTTTTGAACCCTAGCTCTGCCGGCACTTAGGGAAACCTAGCAAACCTATACATTTTTGAAAAGTAGACACCCAGGGGAATCCAGGATGGGGTGACTTGACTGGCTCTCACCAGGTTCTGTTACCCAGAATCCCTTGCAAACCTAAACTAAAAAATTGGCAAAAAAACACATTTTCCTCACTTTTCTGTGGTGGAAAGTTCTGGAATCTGCGTGGATCCACAAAATTCCACCCACCCCGCGTTCCCCAAGGTCTTCCGAAAGAAATGGTGCCTCACTCGGGTGGGAGGCCCAAGTACCCGCGACAGGCTAGGGCCCACAACGTATTGAGGCGACCTCAAAATGGCCTATCACAAAACGACCTGGTTTTGCAAGGGGGGTCCCATGAGGTTTTGGCCCGGGGCTCGGCGGCCACCTAGGAAACCTACCAAACCCACACATTTCTGAAAAGTAGACACCCGGGGGATTCCAGGGAGGTATGGCTTGCGTGGATCCCCCAACATTTTCTTACCCAGAATCCCCTGCAAACCTGACATTTTGCTGAAAAAATCCCTTTTTCACACATTTTTGTGTGGTAAAGTTGTGGCATCACGGGGCTGACACAAATTTCCTACCACCCAGCGTTCCCCCAGGTCTCCCGATAAAAATGGTGCCTCACTCGGGTGGGAGGCCCAAGTACCCGCGACAGACAAGGGCCCACAACGTATTGAAGCGACCTCAAAATGGCCTATCACAAAACGACCTGGTTTTGCAAGGAGGGTCCCATGACGTTTTGGCCCGGGGCTCGGCGGCCACCTAGGGAAACCTACCAAACCCACACATTTCTGAAAAGTAGACACCCGGGGGATTCCAGGGAGGTATGGCTTGCGTGGATCCCCCAACGTTTTCTTACCCAGAATCCCCTGCAAACCTGACATTTTGCTGAAAAAATCCCTTTTTTCACATATTTTTGTGTGGTAAAGTTGTGGCATCACGGGGCTGACACAAATTTCCTACCACCCAGCGTTCCCCCAGGTCTCCCGATAAAAATGGTGCCTCACTCGGGTGGGAGGCCCAAGTACCCGCAACGTATTGAGGCGACATCAAAATTGCCTATCACAAAATGTTTTGGGCCCTTGCCTGTCAGCCTGGTAATGCCACAACTTTCCCACACAAAAATGTGTGAAAAAAGTGATTTTTTCAGCAAAATATCAGGTTTGCAGGGGATTCTGGGTAAGAAAACGTTGGGGGATCCATGCAAGCCATACCTCCCTGGAATTCCCCGGGTGTCTACTTTTCAGAAATGCGTGGGTTTGGTAGGTTTCCCTAGGTAGCCGCTGAGCCCCGGGCCAAAACGTCATGGGCCCCCCCTTGCAAAACCAGGTCGTTTTGTGATAGGCCATTTTGAGGTCGCCTCAATACGTTTTGGGCCCTTGCCTGTCGCGCGTACTTGGGCCTCCCACCCGAGTGAGGCACCATTTTTATCGGGAGACCTGGGGGAACGCTGGGTGATAGGAAATTTGTGTCAGCCTGGTGATGCCACAACTTTCCCACACAAAATTGTGTGAAAAAAGTGATTTTTTTCAGCAAAATTTCAGGTTTCTGGGGGATTCTGGGTAAGAAAACGTTGGGGGATCCACGCAAGCCATACCTCCCTGGAATCCCCCCGGTGTCTACTTTTCAGAAATGTGTGGGTTTGGTAGGTTTCCCTAGGTGGCCGCTGAGCCCCAGGCCAAAAATTCATGGGACCCCCCTTGCAAAACCAGGTCGTTTTGTGATAGGCAATTTTGATGTTGCCTCAATACGTTTTGGGCCCTTGCCTGTCGCGCGTACTTGGGCCTCCCACCCGAGTGAGGTCCCATTTTTATCGGGAGACCTGGGTGAACGCTGGGTGGTAGGAAATTTGTGTCAGCCCGGTGATGCCACAACTTTCCACACAAAAATGTGTGAAAAAAGTGATTTTTTTCCAGTAAAATTTCAGGTTTCTGGGGGATTCTGGGTAAGAAAACGTTGGTGGATCCACGCAAGCCATACCTCCCTGGAATCCCCCGGGTGTCTACTTTTCAGAAATGTGTGGGCTTGGTAGGTTTCCCTATGTGGCCGCTGAGCCCCGGGCCAAAATGTCATGGGACCCCCATTGCAAAACCAGGTCGTTTTGTGATAGGCAATTTTGATGTCGCCTCAATATGTTTTGGGCCCTTGCCTGTCGCGCGTACTTGGACCTCCCACCCGAGTGATGCACCATTTTTATCAGGAGACCTGGGGGAACGCTGGGTGGTAGGAAGTTTGTGTCAGCCCGGTGATGCCACAACTTTCCCACACAAAAATGTGTGAAAAAAGTGAATTTTTTCAGCAAAATTTCAGGTTTGCAGGGGATTCTGGGTAGGAAAAAGTTGGGGGACCCACGCAAGTCATACCTCGCTGGACTCCCCCGAGTGTCTAGTTTTCAGAAATGTGTGGGTTTGGTAGGTTTCCTAAGATGGCCGCCGAGCCCAGGGCCAAAAACCTCACTGGTGTGGGTGGTTCAAGTACCCGCAACAGGCAAGGGCGCAAAACGTATTGAGGAGACATCAAAATGATCTATCACAAAACAAGCTGGTTTTGCAAGGGGAGTCACCTGGGTTTTTGGCCCCGGGCTCGGCGGACATTTTGGGAAACCTACCAAACCCACACATTTCTGAAAACTAGACACCCGGGGGAGTCCAGCGAGGTATGGCTTGCGTGGATCCCCCAACGTTTTCCTACCCAGAATGCCCTGCAAACCTCAAATGTAGCTGGAAAAAATCACTTTTTTCTCAAATTTCTGTGTGGGAAAGTTCTGGAATCTACGTGGATCCACAAATTTCCTACCACACAGTGTTCCCCCAGGTCTCCCGATAAAAATGATACCTCACTCGCGTGGGTGGGTCAAGTACCCGCGGCAGGCAAGGGCCCAAAACCTATTGAGGCGACATCAAAATTACCTATCACAAAACAACCTGGTTTTGCAAGGGGGGTCCCATGAGTTTTTGGCCCAGGGCTCGGCGGCCATCTAGGAAAACCTACCAAACCCACACATTTCTGAAAACTAGACACCCGGGGGAGTCCAGCGAGGTATGGCTTGTGTGGGTCCCCTAATGTTTTCCTACCCAGAATTCCCTGCAAACCTCAAATTTAGCTGAAAAAATCACTTTTTTCTCAAATTTCTGTGTGGGAAAGTTCTGGAATCTACGTGGACCCACAAATTTCCTCCCACCCAGCGTTCCCCCAGGTCTCCTGATAAAAATGATACCTCACTCGCGTGGGTGGGTCAAGTACCCGCGACAGAAAAGGGCCCAAAACCTATTGAGGCGACATCAAAATTACCTATCACAAAACAACCTGGTTTTGCAAGAGGGGTCACCTGGGTTTTTGTCCCCGGGCTCGGCGGCCATCTTGGGAAACTACCAAACCCAAACATTTCTGAAAGCTAGACACCCGGGGGAGTCCAGCGAGGTATGGCTTGCGTGGGTCCCACAACGTTTTCCTACCCAGAATCCCCTGCAAACCTCAAATTTAGCTGAAGAAAAATCACTTTTTCCATACATTTTTGCGTAAGATCACCGTGCCGGCACAAATGTCCTACCACCCAGCGTTCCCCTTGTTCTCCCGAGTAAAATGATACCTCACTTGTGTGGGTGGGCCAAAGGCCTGTGACTGGGAAGAGCCCAAAACATATGGATTTAGGGTATAGCACCGAGAATTCTAAGCGCTACATTTTTTTAAAAATACGTTTTTAGCCAGTTCTGCTTTGGACACCCACACAAGTGAGGTATCATTTTACTCGGGGGAACAAGGGCAACGCTGGGTGGTAGGACATTTGGGCCAGCACGGTGATTCCACGCAAAAATATGTGGAAAATATGTTTTTTTCAGCTAAATTTGACGGTTGCAGGGGATTCTGGGTAGGGAAACGTTGGGGGATCCACGCAAGCCATACCTCATTGGACTCCCCAGGGTGTCTAGTTTTCAGAAACGTGTGGGATTGGTAGGTTTCCCTAGATGGCGGCGAGCCCGGGGCCAAAAAACCAGGTGCCCCCCCCAAAACCAGGTAGTTTTGTTATAGGTAATTTTGAAGTCTCCACAATACGATTTGGGCCATTTCCTGTTTCAGCCACTATGCCTACCCACACAAGTGAGGTACCATTTTTATCGGGAGCCCTGGGGGAACGCAGGGTGGTAGGAAATTTGTGGATCCACGCAGATTCCAGAACTTTCCCACACAAAAATATGAGTAAAAAGTGATTTTTTCAGCTAAATTTGAGGTTTGCAGGGCATTCTGGGTAGGAAAACGTTTGGTGACCCATGCAAGCCATACCTCGCTGGACTCCCCCGGGTGTCTAGTTTTCAGAAATGTGTGGGTTTGGTAGGTTCCCAAGATGGCCGCTGAGCCCGGGGCCAAAAACCCAGGTGACCCCCTTGCAAAACCAGGTTGTTTTGTGATAGGTAATTTTGATGTCTCCTCAATACGTTTTGGGCCCTTGCCTGTCGCGGGTACTTGACCCACCCACGCGAGTGAGCTATCATTTTTATCCGGAGACCTGGGGGAAAGCTGGGTGGTAGGAAATTTGTGGATCCACGTAGATTCCAGAACTTTCCCACACAGAAATTTGAGAAAAACGTGATTTTTTCAGCTAAATTTGAGGTTTGCAGGGGATTCTGGGTAAGAACATTTTGGAGGACCCACGCAAGCCATACCTCGCTGGACTCCTCCGGGTGTCTAGTTTTCAGAAATGTGTGGGTTGGGTAGGTTTCCCTAGATGGCCGCCGAGCCCGGGGCCAAAAACTCATGGGACCCCCCCCTTGCAAAACCAGGTTGGTTTGTGATAGGTAATTTTGATGTCGCCTCAATAGGTTTTGGGCCCTTGCCTGTCGTGGGTGCTTGACCCATCCACACAAGTGAGGTACCATTTTTCACGGAAGACTTTGGGGGACGCGGGGTGGGTGGAATTTTGTACATCCACGCAGATTCCAGAACTTTCCACCACAGAAATGTGAGGAAAATGTGTTTTTTTGGACATATTTTTAGGTTTGCAAGGGATTCTGGATAACAGATCCTGGTGAGAGCCAGTCAAGTCACCCCATCCTGGATTCCCCTGGGTGTCTAGTTTTCAAAAATGTATAGGTTTGCTAGGTTTCCCTAGGTGCTGGCAGTGTTAGAGTTCAAAATCTACAGCTAGGCACTTTGCAAAAAAAGGGTAATTTTTCACTGTGAAAATGTGGTGCGTCCACGTTGCGTTTTGCGCTGCTTCCTGTCGCGGGCACTAGGCCTACCCACACAAGTGAGGTACCATTCTTTTCGGAAGACCTTGGGGAACGCGGGGTGGGTGGAATTTTGTGGATCGACGCAGATTCCAGAACTTTCCACCACAGAAAAGTGAGGAAAATGTGGTTTTTTTGCCAATTGTTTAGGTTTGCAAGGGATTCTGGGTAACAGAACCTGGTGAGAGCCAGTCAAGTCACCCCATCCTGGATTCCCCTGGGTATCTAGTTTTCAAAAATGTATAGGTTTGCTAGGTTTCCCTAGGTGCCGGCAGAGTTAGGGTTCAAAATCTACAGCTAGGCACTTTGCAAAAAAAGGGTCCGTTTTCACTGTGAAAATGTGGTGTGTCCATGCTGCGTTTTGGGCCGTTTCCTGTCGCGGCCACTAGCCCTACCCACACAAGTGAGGTACCATTTTTCTCGGAAGACTTTGGGAAACGCGGGGTGGGTGGAATTTTGTGGATCCACGCAGATTCCAGAACTTTCCACCACAGAAATGTGAGGAAAATGTGTTTTTTTGGACAAGTTTTTAGGTTTGCAAGGGATTCTGGGTAACAGAACCTGGTGAGAGCCAGTCAAGTCAGCCCATCCTGGATTCCCCTGGGTGTCTAGTTTTAAAAAATCTATAGGTTTGCTAGGTTTCCCTAGGTGCCGGCAGAGCTAGGAACCAAATTCAACAGGTAGGCACATTCCGAAAAAAAATCAGTGCCTAGTGGGCTTTCTGCCGCCCTGGGGAGGGGGAAATCAGGGGCTATTGCCCCGATATGCCCCCGAGGGGGCAGAAAGACTGTGGCTATTCTTTTGGGGGTCGGGGCATTGGGATGCCCATTCTGGTCAGCCCCCACCACTGCGTATAAAAAAGCCAGCATAATCGCTGGCACATAGTGGGCTTTCTGCCCCCTCGGGGGGCAGATCAGGGACTACTGCCCACATCTGCCTCCTGGGAGGGGCAGAAAGACAGTGGCATCTTTTTTGGGGTGGGTGGGGGCATTGGCATGTCCATTCTTGGCAGCCCCCACCCCGAACTTTGTAAAAAAAAAATCCCTGGTGGCTAGTGGGCTTTCTGCCCCCCTGGGGGGTGCAGATAAGGTGCTATTGCCCCATCTGCCTCCCAGGGGGGGGCAGAAAGACTGTAGCATTTTTTTTGGGGTGGGGGCATTGACATGCCCATTCTGGGCAGCCCCCACCCCTACCTATATAAAAAAAAAAATCCCTGGCGCTTAGTGGGCTTTCTGCCCATCCTTGAGGGGGGGCAGATCAGGGGCTATTGCCCCCATCTGCCTTCTGGGGGGGCAGAAAGTCTTTTTTTTTCTTTGGGGGGTAGGGTGGGGGCATTTGCATGCCCATTCTGGGCAGCCCCCACCCCGGGCCTATAAAAAAAAGAATCCCTGGCATCTAGGGTGTTTCTGAACCCCCGGGGGGGGCAGATTGGTGGCCACTGCCACCATTTGCCCCCCCCCCGGGGGGGCAGAAAGACTGGAATTTCGTGGGGGGAGGGGTGGGGGCATTGGCATGCCCATCTTGGGCAACCCCACCCCTAAATTTATCGAGGAAAAAAAAAACCCTGGTGTCTAGTGGGCTTTCTGCCCCCCGGGGGGGCAGATTGGGGGCTACTGCCCCCATCTGCCCCCCAGGAGGGGCAGAAAGACTGTACCTTTGCGGCGGGGGGGGCGGGGGCATTGGCATGCCCATATTGGGCAGCCCCTACCCTAACTATAATTTTAAAAAAAATCCCTGGTATCTAGTGGGCTTTCTGCCCCCCCGGGGGGGCAGATTGGGGGCTACTGCCCCATCTGCCCGGCAGAAAGACTAATTTTGTGGCCGGGGGGGGTGGGGGCATCGGCATGCCCGTTTTGGGCAGCCCCCACCCCTAATAAATATCCCATAAAAAAATCCCTGGTGTCTAGTGGGCTTTCTACCCCCCCGGGGGGGCAGATTGGGGGCTACTGCCCCCATCTACCCCCCGGGGGGGCAGAAAGACTAATTATGCCAAACTTTTTATGGGGGGAGCAAAGGCCCTTGCGCAAGGGGCCGCTCCCCCCTCCCTGGTGCCTAGTGGGTGGATCCCTGCTTGGGGATCGCCCTACTGGGGCGATCCCCAAGCAGGGATCCACTAGGGAGGGGTACCATTGGAAAGGGAGATTCTCCCCTTTCCAACGATACCTCTCCTGAGTTTCTACGTGCTCAGGGGGCTGAGATAGCCCCCTGAGCACGTAGAAACTGAAACTGAAATGAGCCTCTTGGCTCATTTCAGTTTCACTGAAATTACATCAGCGCGACGTGCGCGCCGATCGTCATTTCAGGGAAACCAGGGGGGGGGGGCCTCGGGAGCTGGGGAGGCTCTTCCCCAGCTCCCGAGGCTTTAAGGGAGGAAAGGGAATCCCTCTGGTGCCCGCACCAGAGGGATTTCCTGTGCTGGGTCCCATGACGAGCTGGACTCGTCATGAGCACACGACCACTGTGTGCCATGACGAGTCCAGCTCGTCATGAGCATGGAAGGGGTTAAGGGTAAAATTTCGCACATCGTTATTTAGCTTATATCCAGAAATAAGGGAGTATGCTTGAACTTCAGCTAGAAATGCAGGGATTGATTCATTTGGGTTTGACATAAAAAGCAAGATATCGTCAGCATAAGCTGCAAGTTTAATATGATAACTTGATAGTTGGAGACCGTGTGAGTGTGGGTTTTGACGCAATTTGGAGAGAAAAGGTTCCAGAGCCAAATTAAACAAGAAGGGAGGTAAGGGACATCCTTGGCGAACTCCTCTACCCAAATCAAAGAATGAGGAAATCAGACCATTAGCGCATACTGCAGCACGAGGATTAGAATAAAGAAGAGAAACCAAGGATGTAAATTTAGGACCAAAGCCAAACCATTTAAGAGTGTAAAACAAATAAGTCCACTCAACCCTATCAAACGCTTTTTCCGCGTCTAATGCGATTGCAGCTAAGGATTTTTGTAGGCGAGAAGATTTGGATAAAACGTTAAAAAGAAGTCGTGTATTATCTGTGATAAATCGCCCCTTAACAAAGCCCGACTGTTCCTTTCCCAGCAAATTTGGCAAACAGGAATCTAATCTAATAGCTAATGCTTTGGAAAATATCTTATAATCGATGTTAACCAGGGAGATGGGCGTATAGTTTTTGCAAAATCTGGGATCTTTGCCTTCCTTGGGAATGAGGCATATATGCGCTTCTGAAAATGATCCAGAAGAGTTGTTGGAAGAATGAAAGAAATTCATTAAGGAGTGCACTTTGGGTAAAAGGAGTTTGGAAAAGTGGAGATAAAATTCAACGGTAAAACCATCCGGACCCGGTGCCTTATCTTTTTTAAGATGTTGAAGTGCATTAAGGAGCTCTTGCTGTGTAATATCTGACTCCAAAGAGGATAGGTCTAAAGGGGAAAGTTGGGGCTTTGATATGTTGGAGAAGAAATGTGATAGGGATTGATCAGTGGGTTGCGTTTCAGATGAGTATAGAGATTTGTAAAAAAGGGAGAATTCGCTTAGGATTTCGGCATCTTTAAATTTTAATTTGTGTCATGTATTGATTCTATATTTAATTTGTTCTGCCTGACTTTTAAATAATTGGCCAATATTTTGCCAGCTTTATTTTTACCCCCATAAAACTTTGCACTAGACTTCAACAGGTATAATGAAGCGTCATCCGTCGACTTCTTGTTAAACTGCAATTTAGCGTCTATAAGGGATGCCAGGCAATCCTTCGATTGGGACGTGTAATAAGAATGTTCTAACTTTTTGATATCGTGGAGGAGGATTTTAGTTTGTATGCGTGCAATTCTGCGTTTCTTGGCAACAAAACCAATAATAAAATCTCTTGCCGAAGCTTTGTAAGCATCCCATATAGTTGAAAACGGCATGTGTTCAGTTTGATTGAGTTCGAAATATTCATTAGAAAAGGTAGTGAAGGAGGCAATGAACTCTGGGTTTAAGAGGAGAGTATTGTTAAAACGCCATCGTCTAGGGGTCACCGATTTAGGTAGAATGTCTATGCCAACTGAAACAGGAGCATGATCTGAAAGTAGAATAGGACCAATTTCTGCATGTGTGAGTGTTTGTGAGATATTGTGGGAGACAAAAATATAATCAATTCTTGATTGGGTATGGTGGGAGGGGGAGAAAAAAGTATATTCTCTGGTAGTCGGATTGCAAAGACGCCATGCATCTAGGAGTTTGTGTTGAGTAATAGTATGGACAAAGGATTTGTGCGGTTTATTAGGAACAAAGGGAGATCTAGAGTTTCTGTCAACAAATGGGTCAAAAACCTGATTACAGTCACCAGCTAATATAACATTATCTGCCATAGAATGTGTAATTTGCTTGGCCAATGTGGACCAAAAAGAGGGATCGCCACATGTGGGGGCATAAACATTAAGAAGGGAAACTGGAACATCCTTTAACAACAGTGCAACATTCAGCCATCTGCCATCGTTATCAGATTCCTGCGACAAGAGTGCTATAGGAAGTGACTTACGGCAAAGTATCGTTACTCCGTTACGTTTCCCATCTCCTGGAGACGAGAAAACAGCCCCCACCCAACCTCTTTTTAATTTTAATGATTCAGCGTCAGTGAGGTGAGTTTCTTGTAAAAACACTATATCCGCATCCAGTTTAGCCAAATGAGTGAGGACTCTCTGCCTTTTGATGGGTGAGTTTAGGCCCCTAACGTTCCAAGAGACGAGTTTTAATGACATAAATAATCTAAATCAACATAATTCATAACTATGGGACAAAAGTCCAACTCTTTATAACAACATCGCATATTAATAGAAGAGAGTAGCAAGAGATGGAGAGATGATAAGAACTCAGATAAGAAAGAGATACAATATTTAGAAAGCATAAACCTTGAGTGAGAAACCAAAATAGCAAGAAAGGGAGAGAAAGAATTGATGATTAGGTAAAGTGAGGATAGGGAGCTAGGAAGAGTGAGTATTAGAGTATCAAGTAATATAATGCACAAGGGAGAATAGGACTGAGTATGAGTATAAAAGACACCAAAGTCAAAAGAAGAGAGAAAATGTAAGACAAAACAAAAAACGGAAGACAAAACCAACGACATACCTACAATAAGGGAACAAGAATGTGAGGGAGGGTGGAACCACACGGAGCAGACGAGATGTCGAGCAAAGACTGGACCGGACCAGGAAGGGAACACGCCATAACATAGACATACCTGTGGAAGCAAAAAGATGGAATGTAATGGTGAAGATAGGTCTAACTTATATACTGAATATAAGCATAAAAGAAGCGAAATCTTGAAAGATTAATTAACAATGTCAAAGATCAAACTAGACTATAGGACTGTTAAAAAATGTATAACAGCATAAGTCCTGCACGTGACGAGAAAATGACAACTTGAAAAAGAGGCATAAGCAAGTCAAGTTCCATGTGAGGAGGATGGTCTTGAGGAATCCATGAAATCCGTCGTGTGAGCATTAATGAAACTTTGCAGGCGTACTGGATCTTCGTAAGAAGTGGTTTTGTTGTTATAAGTGACTTTGAGCAAACAGGGGTGAAACAAACCATATCTGGCACCCATGGAGCGAAGAGCTGGTCTCATATCTAGGAAAGCTTTACGTCGTGACGCAGTTGCTTTGGAGTAGTCTTGCGCAAAAAAGAATGTAGCGCCAGACCAGGTCATTTTTTGAAGGACCCTAACAGCAGCCAAAACTTTCATTAGATCAGTGTATTCTAGAAAGTACAAGATGACTCCTCTCGGCCTCCGTGAAGATGAAGTATTAGTCGCAATACGACCTAATCTGTGGGCACGTTGAATATTCAGAGTGGTGTCTTCTGGCAAATGAAGAAGCTTGGGAAGAAAGGATTTAAAGAAAGCAATAGGATCCGCACCTTCAACCCCTTCTGCCAAATTATAAATGTGCATGTTGTTTCTCCGATTTCGATTTTCAAGGTCCTCAACCTGTTTCTGTAGTGTTGATACTTGAGAGCTTAAGGAGGTAACGCATTTGGTGGTCTCCTGGAGGGAAGAAACATTTTGCTCCGCTGTTGTAAGTCTAGGATCCAGCTGCGACCAGTTATCAGACAGGACTTGTAGTTTGGTATTTGTTTCCTCCATGAAAGGTCTTAGGGCTCTTATTTCCTGAAGTAATAATTCCATTGAGACTGGGGAAGCTGGTTTGGGGGGATCCTTTTTCAAACGTTTCACATTAGACTTTCCTGTTGTTGATGGCATGGGCTCCATGACTGTATTGCACTTGTCTAAATCAAGGAGTCCCAAACTGTCCAAATTAGAGAGCTCTGAAAAAACTCTTGAATTTTTGATGAAGATGCGTTTTGGTTTCGGAGTAGCAGAAAGGGTGCCTTTTGTTCTGCCCATCAACCTGTAATGTCGAGAATCCAGAAACCAGACAGAGACTTCGAAAATGAGAAATTTGGCAAAAAAGAGAAATCTGGTTGAGGGAGTGAAACAATTTAACGGAACGACATCCTAAAAATGGACGCTGGAGAGAGCAACAGTCCAAAAAGGATTAGCTTGCGTAGAGCCAAAATCTGTTGAGTCACCACCACAGAGTAAGGAGCTAGATTACTAAACAGGCACTGTGGCTCTGCTAAATCTTATTCATAGGACAAAGAGAGGAACGTTTCATATAGAGCCTCACAACGTTGTAAGATGAACAGCTAACGTGCCTCTTAAAAATGCTGAAAAGTTATCAGGATGAGGTTAGAAATGAGAGACAAAATGGCGGCTATATCTCCATTACCTCATCTGTGGAGAGGCAGCGTGAGCCTAGGCTGTTGTGCCACCATAAACCTTTGCTGAGAAAGAAGATGGCATTATTAGAGCGTAAGGGTTCCAAAGTGGGCGAAATTGGGGGAGCATATTCGCCACTTCTGTGTTGAAAACAGCGCTCGCGTTACTTCAAAGAAAAAAACAAAATGGCGGCCGTCATAGCGCGACCTCTTGAGTGCGCGGATAACTTCCAATAAGTCTGCAAAAATTACCGGAATAGCGGCTCAGGCAGTTACATCCCCGCGAGCAACACTTCATCCATAGGGTCCTTCAGGAAGCTTCTCGTTTGTGGTTCTCCAAGCGCGAATCCCCTGCGCCGGTCCGGGAGCTTCACCACAACGCCGCCATGTCTGCCGGGCTCCAAGCCACGCCCCCAAATGTGGCATATCTAAAGAAGACAGAGTGCTATACTTATTCTTCTGTATCAGGCAGGTGTCACAATTTCCATTCAGATAGTGTAAATTTACTTCAGGAATCTAGATGCACTGGTGCACTGACATAGGAGGGCTGTGAACCGCAATATTTGGGAACATTTTGGGCCCCAAAGTTTTAAGGGCAAGGCAAATGGGAACCAGAAGCAATGAGAAAGTGTTTATTGTCGGGCACTAGCCAGACGTTACTTTTGTGCTTGCATGATAGTCACTATCATCATGTCTGGCCTCAGTTTTAGTTTCTGGGCTCACATCAGTACTTGAAAAGTGTTCTTGCCTTTTGAAGGCCCTTCACAAGCCCCTCCCAGGTTTGTCGTTTTCCAACTTATGAAAAAGTTCTTGATTTTGGTTTGTAACAGTAACATGCTTTCATGCTTTACTGCCATTTCAAACATTTCACATAACATCTAGAATTATTGTCCAGTTTAAAGATGTTCCATTTACTGGCCCCAAATGGAAGGCTTTGATGGCTTTGCTGGGATTTAAACTACTGGCCTGCAGCTCACCAGATGTCAACTGCCAGGATTTAAATAACTTGACCAGCTTGATAATCTGAAACCATTTTATCTACCACTACTCAGCATGTAACTGGAGGGCAATAAATATATGGCATAATAATTTGAAAAGCAATTGCACTTCTAGCAGTGAATATATGAGCAAGATACTAAAGTTGTGTGGTTTGGTGCAGAAATTTTAAATATCCCATTTTAAATGTCTTTATCATCCACCTGTACTAATTGTTTATGGCGGTCTGCTTACATGAGGTCTGTATTTGTATTTTGTAGGCCATCCGCATACAATCGGAGGCATCCTGGCGGTACTGATTATGTGTTGCTAATCAAGTACCACAGAGAGAGAGGATACTACAGAGTTACGAGTGATAGGGATGAGTGAGTTGCAAGTGGTGGGAAGTATTTAATTTGTTAACGGTACATCAATAAATAAGGACATCTGTGGTGTACTCAGCATTGCTATTTCAAAGTCTGTTATCAAGTTCTGTGTTTATACTGAATAAGCAGCTATGTACGTCATCATATGAAATCTCTTTATTGATGTCATAACTACACTTTCACAATTGCCTTATTAACTATTTGCTTGCTCGAATTTGATTTAAAATGCACCATTTGCCCAAGCTTTTTTCATTTTTTTGCAGGGGGATAATCCCCTCAGACCCCCCTTATGACAGTCAAGCTTACTCGCTACAGGTCACTGATTCTGAACTTTTACGCCTTCACCACTTTCAAATGTTACCAGCCGCCACTGCCTGTCAGCTGAGCCCCAAGAGGGTGAAAACACTGATTCCAAATGTAAAAACTACTGTAAACACAGAGGCTGTCACAAGGTGACGCACAGACGTGAAAGAAGCCAGAACGAGAAAGGGAATGAATGGAAGGGAGCTATTGGGAAAGCACTTAGCGTTTTCCGATAGTAGAGAGCTGACCGGCATGATAAGAAAAAGCATGGAATATGATAGCGAATATGGATACATCTTGCCCTGATTGGCTCATTAATTCAGACCATTTCTTTCCTCAGTACTGTCACACAGACTCTGTCTTAGCTTGTGGTCACTGTACTGCCACTGTGTCTATCCATGCCCTTCTGAATTAATGTCCTGTTTCTAGCTTCACTACTCCTTCAGTGTACTGATGCCACAAAATAGAAAAATAAAAGAATTACAGCCCTAAAACTTATCTCCTATGTATTTACATGATTGAAAGTAAATTTGGTGCGTTTCCAACCTTGCTTAAAAAAGTGTTTGTGGACCTCATGGCCTTTAAATACATACCCTGTGATCAGGATGTGTAGGTTTTAGCACCCGGTATTAACTGATAATATCTGACAAGCAGGACAGCATTGTGAGTGTTGCCATTTAGAGTAATTACACCACCCTTCAGGTTGTCACTTGTACCCTTCTCTCGAGATAAGTTAAATCCTACCCTGCCTAAGGAAACCCCAGCAGGACCCAAATAGCTAAGCCACCTTCCAATCAATCACCCGCGCCTCCTTACTAAGAGAAATTCTGGAAAGGGTTGGGGTGCTAACACTGCAAACCTATATCAGCAGCCATTTACTCTCTCTCAAATCTAACAATCAAGGCAGTACTGAAACAACAACCACTGAAGTCATTAATAAATGACACCCTATATTCTTGACACGCCGCCGCCCTCCTGGTCTCCCCATTCCCCTTGACCTGTCGGCCATCTTTATTTATCTATTAGAAGTGTTATATAGTGCTACAGGTTACATAGACCAATTCAGAGAGCTGGAGCTGAAAGAAAACAGAACAAACCTAGAAAATGTTTGAACACATGGGCCTTACATTTGGTGCTCTTTGGCTACCCCCTTGATGGAATGAGTTCATTACAGAAATAAATTGGTTCTCAAGAGTTTCCTAAACTGAATGTAACTCGCAGTTGAGGGCTAAAATTAATCCATGGTTTTAGTCAACAAAGACTTAAAGCAGAATTTCTATGACTCATTTTGGTTTCAAATTTTAGTTTCATGGTTATGTTAGTTAATGAATGGCTGGTTCTACGTGCAAATAACTGTAACATTCATTGAACTGTTTAATATGCTTTGATTAGTTTAGTGCTGTTTTGGGAAGGGAGCTGCTCAATTCTTTATAAGGGTAGGCGCTGCATCATTGGCAACATTACGCCAATGTAATGCGTCAAAGTTTGCTGTAGCTTTTACAGCGGACCCACGCATCCAAAAGATGTTTCTGATACCAACATTATTACAAAATCCTTCCACGTTTGGTATTTACCGTTGGAAAAACCTCAAAATTCAGTATTTCACTTTTGAAAAATAGTTTTAAATTCAAGGTACATTGCAGCAGGAAACATTTTGCAAACAGTGCAGGTCTTTGCTTCGACGCCTCGTCAGGGGTAGTAAGCGCTAATTAAATGCAATTACAATTACTGCGGCCATGTTATGGGGTTCGTTTGATTTTTTTCTGGCTGGCAGGGTTCAGCATACTTTCATCTTCTAATGCCGATAAAAGCTGGTTTGTGGGTCGTATCTTCTCAATGGGAAGAGACAGCAGAATAGGGCCAAGTGCCCAGGAATCAACAAGGGTAGCCTGAGAAATTGCAACCAATCTTAATGTGGCGGAGGGTAGTTTAATTGTTCATGGCTGGCTGGGCTCGGCATACTTCTCATGGCAAAAGGCAGATTGTGGTCATATATTCTAAATGGGTATGGCCAGCAGAATGGGGCCAAGTGCCAAAGAACCATCAAGGCAGCCGAAATCATCGCGACTAGCCATAAAGTGGTAGCAGGTAGTTTGATTTTTCCTGGCTAGCTGGGCTCAGCATACTTCGATCTTAAACAAATAAAGATTGTGGGTCATTTCTGCACAATGGAAAGTGACAGCAGAATGTTGCCAAGTGGCCAAGACATTACAACCACTCTGGAAGTAGTAGGATGTAGCGTTTTCTTGGCCAGCAGGACTCAGCGTACCTTCCAGTGGCGGCCACCACAAAACTCCAGTGGGGTGGGGGGGATGGCGTAAGGGAGATATAATAAAAAACGTACCTGTCCTGCCGCCGTTGCGTCGGTGCTCCTCTTCACTCCTGACGGTTTCCCAGCAGACCCTGGGACACCAGCACAGGCTCCCCACCTAATCCAGACTCTGCTCTCATAGCATGAGAGCAGCGCCAGGATTGGTCTGAGCGGCCTTGTTTGTCACTCAGACAGTGCCTTAGTGCCTGTGGCGTTTCTCCAACCCGGCTGTACAACACAGCCGGGTTAGACAAACCTAAGTAAACATGTTAATTTGACCGGCCTAAGACGGCCGGCCAAACTGACATGCACACTTTACAGTGCACACTACCCCCTCCTCCCTGCCAAGCCTGGCCCCGCCCCCCAAGACTCCCAGGCTCAGTTAATCAGCGGAAAAAAAAAGATAATATTGTTATATTATCATTATATTTTCCGCTGACTGACTAAGTGGGGCAACGCTCCTCCGCCATTACGGAGGAGTCGCCCTTGGTACTTTCATGTGCTTATGCTAATACAAGTCATATCTTCGCAATGGGTAGGGTCAGCAGAATGGTACCAGCTCTCCAGGAAGCAGTTCGGTTAGCCATGGACATTGCAACCAGCCTTTGTAGTTTGATTTTTCCTCTTCTAAAGCCTATGAAGGCAGATTGTAGGTCAAACCTTTGCAAAATTGGGAAGGGTAAGCAGGATGGGCCAAGTGCTGAAGAATCAGCAAGGCTAGCTTGAGACATTGTCACCAGCCTAAAAGTAGTACTGTGTAGTACGACTTTCTCGAAAACGCGCCTGCAGGATAAGGCAGACCTCAGCTGCCTTATCCTGCAGACGTAATCAACATGCTGCTGGCTGGAGCCCTTATCCAGAGAGGCTGGATTAGGACTTTTCTCGGACAAGAAAAGACAGCTATCACCCGCTATTGTTTTAGATCAAATGCCTTTTTTTAGGTCGAGCCTAGCGCAGCGCGCATGCGCTGCTCTGCGAGGCTTCTTGTAACTACTCTAAACTACTTTGTGTGGGTCTGACTCCCCCCACGCATTGGGTTGGCTTTTGCGTGTGTCATTTTGTAATCGTAGCTTGCAAATGGCTATAGGTGGGTGCATGTCCCACCTCTTTTGAAAAGGTTCACTCCCACGGCGTTTTGCTGTCAGGAGCGAGCAGCGGCGGGCAGGGCGGCAGCTGCACTGCCTCCTTGTCTCCCCTGCACCACTCCCCCTTGTCTCCCTGTGCCCGCCCCACCACTCCTCTTGAGCTGCTTGTCCTTTACTTATGTGCGCCATATGTGTCCTTTCATAAAGCACAGGATTTCTAAAGAGCCAAACACGCTAGCATCACGTCGCTTGAGGCAATGTGAAGGACACGGATGTCCGTAACATGGTTGTCGGCGTCTCATGATGCGAAATGTTGTGCACACGGGAGCGCAGATGTATCTGAAAATAAAGCCCCTGGCAAGCGGCATGGCGCGCACGGTTTCACACGCAGGCAGGGGATCATTTTCACAAACAAGATCTCCGAGTGAATGGGTCTTTAAATAGACTTAAACACGCAACTGAATAACGCTGCCGGGAGCCTCGCACGACGCAGACACCGTCCACTCCACGAACACGGTACACCACTCAAATGACAACAATGTGTACCACTGGCATGCGTGGCCTCGCGAAACCAGACCACAGACCCGTATGTCTTGTGGCTACACGAGACCAATCACTACACCTTCCCCTAACACACTAACACCCCCCCTTCCAACCAGTGCGCACAACTGCAGTTCACGCCAAATAATTCATCGTTGTGCTCCACGGTCAATCCTTGTTGCTTTCCCTCTCCTACATGTTAGTACAGTAAATGGCGTAAAACAAAGCCATACAAAGCACACGTTAAAGGGCAATAACAAAGGAGCCCCTAAGAGTTCAACACATCGCGAGACTTCCGATGGCATGGACGCCTCACCCCCACACGCACATATCTTACAATGCACTGATGTGTTAGCTATCAAGTAACAGAGGCAATTACCGCTATGTAGGCCCGTCCGAAAAACATTGACTTTTATCTACCATCTGCTTCTTGTTGCTTAGTAGTGTAGGAAATATATGTTATCTGCTCCTCTGAGCTGTAACCCCCTTCCTTTGTCCATGTTGTTTTTCTTCCCGCTCCCCTCCCGCCGTACTTGTGGTTGTACATTTTCTGTGGGTCTCCCCGCTGTGTTGTCGATCACAGGCCCCGGAGGGCCGGTCGCAAGCGGGTGGTCCACAGGTGCCGCGCACTGCTCAGAGGAGGTGCCGCGCACTGCTCAGAGGATGCGCCGAGTCTGCTGCTCTCACCCTCTCCCCTTCACTTACGGCAGCCCGTGAGGTAACCCCCCCGCGCGGCACGCCACTGTTTAAATGCTGAACAGAGTCATCAAAAAGCATTGCAAAGCCAAAAGGCGAGACCTATTGGCTTTGCCAATGCTTGTTATTTTTAGAGGTGACAGCAGACTTAATGAGGGGGAGGAGGAGAGAGGGTTGGGCATAGACAGAGCAGATAGTAAGGAAAGTTTACTTGGGCAGAATTATATTAAAGGTGTATTTTGCACGGCTCACAAGTCAGAGAAGAGGTGGGCGGAAAGTGAACAAAATGAGATAAACCAAATCTGTGCCAAGCTACTGTCCCAGCTAGGGGTGTGCGAAATATGCGTAATTAGCTTTTGCATAGTTATGCAAAATTCTGGCAAAAGTTCATGAATTTACATGTAATTACACAAAATGCGAAACCATGATTTAGTGCCATATTTTACCACGAAATGGGTCCTCGCGTCAATTTTTGATATGAGGACACATATTGTGCACAAAAAAATTGTACAAAAGCAGAAGGCATCGTGAACAACAGTTGCTGGCTTTCTGTTGTTTACATGCGCTGGCAATACATTTTTATGTCGAATAGCACGTTCATTGTAAATTATTACAGCAAATGCTGCGTAATAACTAGGCCTGAGAGGAATTACAATTCCACAGAAGTAATCAAAGTAATTTTGGTAGTTCCACGTAACTCTTAGTTTGAAATGACCAATAAATAACCCAAAAACTCATACTTGAATAATTAAAAGTAATTTGGGAGAAAACAAATCCAACCCAAGAGTATATTTAGCAAGCGTGTTCTGTTGCATTTAGCACAATTTCTTAGTGCAAAATGCATCCTTGCATCCATTATGGACACAAATGTGCATTTTGCACTAAGAAAAAAGCGTTAAATATGGAAGTAAATAAGGGGAAATCCTACCCAAAGAGCACATTTAGCGAGAGCGAGTGGCTGTTCGCTATTTATGTTCGGTTGCATTTTGGCACAATTTCTTAGTGCAAAATTCATTCTTGCGGCCATTTTGGACACGAGGGCACATTTTTGCACTAAGAAATAGCACTAAACACAGAATTACTCTTCTCGTGTGATTAGGGGTAATCTTGCGGAATTCTTATGTAATTCTGCATGATTACTCTACACTGAATTGTGCGAGTTGCACCCACCCCTAGTAAGAACATGACGTGGCATAATGGCTTCATTTGGGGAATTTCACATAACAAGTGTAACACGAAATTCCCAAAATTATACAACTTATGCTACCATAATGAAAATGTCACCCAGGCTTAGTCATAGCCAAAACAATGGAAGCAGTGTAAGTCTCCTTTCACCACATTGTCTCTTATTTTATCCTGAAATGTCATCTACTACTAATAATGGAAGTGGAAGATATCAGGGATGAGGGTCAGGAGGATCCCTCCACATGTAGATCAAAAAAGAGCAAGGGTCCCTGACCTAAGAAAAGCATTAGGCTCGCATGGAGGAGTGATAACAGAAGGGTAACACGAAGCAGGCCAAATCACTCTTTTACTGTCATGTCAACAACCTACCAACTGCTTCATCTTTCGCCCTCGCTTGTGCAGGGTGCCAGTCTGGCTAGGATCTGGGCCAAGACCCAACTAGGTCCTGCCCACCTTTGGTAGCCCTCGGCAGCTTGAGAGGAACTTGGGGCAGGAACGGCTGCTCAAAATTTTGGCTTCCTTCAGCCTAGCAGGTGGAATTTGGGCCTTTTAACAATTGTGTTGTTTCTGCTAAGACTGCTAGCCTTGATTGCTCCTCCACTTCCATCACCCTTCATCAGGTGTACCTATTTCAGCAGTAGGCAGTATCCCTATCTTTGACTTAAAGAAACCCATGAATGGCTACTCCTCATGACATCAATTCCCATTCTACCCTTTTTTCATCCTTTTACTAATTTTACAGCATCTCTGACTGGCTCGTGTTGCAGCATGGACTACAGTGTTTTCAATTTGATTGCCTAGATGCGTTTATTTTAAAATACATAAAAATGCAGACATTGGGTGTCCCTGAGAGACAATTAATGCTGTTACTCATGATTGTCAGATAGCTGTACAGAGGGACAAGCAGAGGAAGTAAAAAAGAGACATGTTTTTCCACTGAAGTTTAAATAGCTGCAAATGTACAAGAATTTCAACTACAGTATTCATATGTTCAGATTGAAGTATGATTGCATTAAATACACGACAACTTGCATCACTAAAAGTGAACAGACATCAAGATGTGAATGGGCTTTTACTGGTGAAATAACTGTGGAAATATACTGGTTTAACTTTTCTTTTCCAACTGATGCAAAATAAGCATAAATACTGATAGGAGGAGAAAAAATAAATGTGACTAAATACAGCTGGAAACGTGAAACATGTAAATATCATACAAACGCAAGCTATAGTTACAGTGGCGTAGCTAGCCCTTAGACTGACCCCCCTTGCTACGCCACTGTATAGTTATAATCTGCTCGTCTATCTCTCACATACCCTCACTCAGCGATCCACCAGGCATTGTATCCAGTATCATGATGGTTACCATGCACAACATGAAAAAACTTCCCACATAGGCTCAAAACCAACATAACACCCTTCCAACCACACACGCTCCATGTGTAGCTTCCTAACCACGTGGGTAAGTGCTCCAGCATGCCACATAGGGGTAAAAAGCACTATACAAATGCTACAATACATTATAGGATGCTGCAAAAATACACATCAAAAGGACAGGGTAAGCAAAATGTCTGCTACGCCAGAGTAATCTCGCATAATTTATGAATTTCGCGTTACTCTTTCCTTGGGATGGGAAGTCATCTGCATGGCTCTGAAGAGTGTGTTTCCCTGCCCTGTGTGGATCTTCCCAAACCCAAGGAGATGATGGACGGAGCGCTGAAACTTTTCAGACACTCACCCCCAGTCACAGATCTGGGTTGAATCCATCATCATTCTTTAGCTCACTTCGCCACCTCAGTTCAGACCCAACTATATCAATTCAATTCAAAGATAGCTTTATTCGATAACAAGTATCTTAAAAGCGGTAACATACATACAATCATCGATAAAAATACAAGTTATCAGGTGAACCACAGTTTAAAAATATACAATAAATAAAAACCATAAGTTCAAATTTTCAGGGAGTAGATAATAACAAGATGTTTCAGATAAAAACTTTATACAGCCATAGAATTAACTCAATTCCAATTTATATATATATATCGGATTATAAGATGACAATGCAATAAAAATGATCAGAACAGTTTAAAAATATAAGAGAGACAGTATAATTCATTTAGAATTTCAGACGTAGGAATTTAAACCTTACTATCCAAGCACGGCCAAGATACTTGGCCACGCCACAGGCAAAAAGGGTCCGAGCATCCGTCTTCAGAATACGCAAAGCGACTCTGTGCTCAATAGTGCCCAATAGGCTACAGATTGGTTTTAGCCATCTTATTCAAGCCTTCTTATAGGCGGGGCAAGCAAACATGAAGTGAGCCACGCTTTCAATTGGTGCTTTACAGCAGGGGCAGTCCGCTGTTGTCTGATGTGAAGCACTCCACTTTGCAGTTAGTTCTCGTATCGGGAGTGTGCCTAACCTAAACTGAATATAAAGTGCCCTGTCTCGTGGCGTCTGGATAAAATCTAAGTAGGGTTCTAAATGTATGCGCTGCTTGTGAAGATAAAATTCTTCTGTGAGCCTTCCTAATCTCGAATTACTGTGCTCTTGTGCATCTACCCATGCCCAATACCGCTTTTTAAGGTCAGCCTTACTAGGTGGGGTCTGGGTATCCCACGACTCCTTCATGCCGAGCGCAAGAACCAGCTTTTTTAAATTAAGCAGCCAGCTGATTCTTTGGTTACCATCCAGGGCCATCAATTCCGTAAGCGCGGAGGCATAGCTAGCAAGCTCAGGAGTCCGACGCAAGCGGGCCCAGAATAACAAGGGCCGTAACCTGGCTATGTCTTTAAAAGAGCGCCTACCCATATCGCTCATCAGAGGTTTTGATGGTACCTTACTGGGAAGCATCACTAGATCTCTAAAAAATTTGTGTTCGGATCTACTAATTCCATCCACATTATCAAAGCCCCATAATTCAGCACCATAAAGGGCTGAGCTAACTGCTTTGGCTGCATAAATCGCAATAGCGGGAGCCACAGGTCTACTCTGCGAGGAGCGATGTTCTCTAAGTAGTGTTCCTGCCGCGCGTTTGTGGCTCAAAAGCAATATGATGCCGCCAATGCATTTTCTCAGCAAGCCGGATACCTAAATAATCAAACGTTAGGACTCGCTCTAGACGGGTTCCGTCTAGTGTAAAATTGCCTCTATATGACCCAACTATATGCAAATCAGTCTTGACCCTGTGCCTCATGGGAACAGTCCAGCCCGAACTGCCAAGCCAGCTGTTCCCTGAACCGGAAACAAGCATCCTGGGACCGGTTTCTGGGTAACACCCTTCATCAGCCAGGCTAACTTAAATCCAGTGGCAAAGTGAGCAAGGGACCCACGTCTGGACATATCCTGCCAACTTAGGGCGAACAAAGCAAACACAAGGAGATGATGGACGGAGCGCTGAAACTTTTCACACACTCACCCCCAGTCACAGATCTGGGTTGAATCCAT
Organism: Calotriton arnoldi; assembly: GCA_963921515.1. Lineage (NCBI taxonomy): Eukaryota > Metazoa > Chordata > Amphibia > Caudata > Salamandridae > Calotriton > Calotriton arnoldi. The sequence continues at coordinate 3,334,334 of CAWUFW010000262.1, forward strand.
CATCATTCTTTAGCTCACTTCGCCACCTCAATTCAGACCCAGCTATATACAAATCAGTCTTGACCCTGTGCCTCATGGGAACAGTCCAGCCCGAACTGCCAAGCCAGGTCTTCCCTGAACCGGAAACAAGCATCCTGGGACCGGTTTCTTGGTAACACCCTTCATCAGCCAGGCTAGCTTGAATCCAGTGGCAAAGTGAGCAAGGGACCCACGTCTGGGCATACCCTACCAACTTAGGGCAAACAAAGCAAACACAAGGAGATGATGGATGGAGCGCTGAAACTTTTCAGACACTCACCCCCACTCACAGATCTGGGTTGAATCCATCTTCATTCTTTAGCTCACTTCGCCACCTCAGTTCAGACCCAGCTATATGCAAATCAGTCTTGACCCTGTGCCTCATCTTCTGGCAAGTCACTGGTAAGTTGCTGTAGTTTTTCTTGACTTTCTTTGATCTCTACCTCATTAAACATGACAATCATGAGTGTCCACTGAGAGTCTCCCTGTTTACATGGACTGAGACCCAAGAGCTTGGCTCTGAGGTCAAGCGGCTTGGATAGTGCACCTCTCTTTCAGTGCTAATGTCCTCTCCACTCAGGATGTGGTAGACTGACAGTGATGGCAGCTTTAATATACATACAGAGGCGCCTGTACCACTGTATCCTTTAGGAGGGGTTGCCTGCTGGCTCCTTCCTGCTAAAGACTGTGCAGTGTGTCTTATCTTGTTTCTTTTGCCTCTATCATGCCTGGGATGCATGTTTTGAGAACCAGTGGGTTCATTAGGTGAGGGTAGTGAGCCATTCTGTTTAATTTGAGCCAAGCTAGCATGTGTACTGCTGGACGTTCCAGCACCCCCGCACCCATGCCTAGTCCTTGCAGACAGCTTGGTGAGTTGAAGAAGGCACCACCCCCTATCAGTGTTTAGCTCAGACTCCCTGTGTTGGGACGACACCCTCTCTTTCTGTGGGGGATGGCCAGGGTCTCAAGTCTGCAGTTCACATACCTCTCTAGGGATAGCCTGGACAGGTACCAAGAGACTGGGGGGAGGGCAGCAGTCTCTCCTCATGCATTGATCCACAGTAAACATGCAGGAGATATGCCCCAGGATTCGAGGAGCACCCAGGAATCAAAAGCAGCAGATCCAGGAGTGGAATCTAGGAGCTGGATTGCTCTTCCCCTGCCAGACACCAGAACAGGGTCTGGACTTGAAAAAGTGCCTCTTTGATGGATTGCCCATTAAATAATTGCACAGTCAGAGGATAGGCACTGGGTCTCATCTCATCAGGCGTCACCCCAGCAAAGAACAAACTATCTGTGCAGTTTGTGGAGGCAGTTGGTGCTTTGAAGCACAAGAGACTCAAGGCGGCTGCACAAAATTAGGAAACGCGCAGCACATCAACATCGAGGGAGAAAAGGAAAGCTCCATACTGTTTTTGAAGGTAAGACTGCTTCACCCCTGGCTCCTCCATGTGCTGTGGGAGCCTGTGCATGCTTCTACTTACTATCTGTAGCTGGGGAAGAGTGTCCTGTTGAAGAACATTCCTTTTGAACACTTGCTACCTGCCCCAGGACTTGCACAGCCTCCAGCTTTGTCATTGCTTCTCCTGCAATAGTAGCAAGGAGCACCGTTCCCATGGGTGACGCTATTAGAAACTCTGGACTGCGACCAGTGAGCTCTGTGGTACAAGCCCCCGCCCCTGTTTGTGATATATGAGAGCATCAGGGTGGACTGGCACCGTGGCCAGTCACTACCCTCCTACAGCTAGTCAGTGGGACTCCAGTAACTGTGCTAAGACACCAGGTATCCATAACCAGACCCGTGTCCTCTCTAAAGAAGTGTAGGCACTTCTGTTACCTTGGGTGGTGGGACAGAGGATGGATCAGCAACCTTTGATTTCATGTGAATTGCTGAGGCCAGATCACTGCAATATGAGTATTGGTACCTTTCCTCTAGCTTTGAAGAATAATGTGCGCAACAAAGTCTGTATATTGCAGTGTTAGCTTTGTTATTGTGCGTAGCATACACCCGAAAACTCTGTTTGGGGTCAGAACTCTGGCAGAGAGAGTCATAGAGATTTCTAGTTTTCAGTATGTATCTTAGTTTTATGAGCAGTATTTTTCTTGTGTGTATTACATTACTTTTCATTTATAAAATAAAGCATGGATTGGATATTGATCTTATTAGCTGGCTTTATGATGTAATCTGCATTCTGATTGCCACGGCCACTTCACCTTCACAAGTAAGCCTTGGACTGCTCTGTCTCGCTACCCTGAGAGAGCCAAGTGCTGGAAAGGAGTACTTGTTTATCAAGTTTGGAGTCCAATACTGTAGCCCCCGGAGACCAGCTTGTTACACAAAATTCTCGAAATTATTCTATTACTCCATGTGAAGCAATTACACTGCATTTACTGTAAAAATTATAGTAGGGAGGACAGGAATAACACAAATAAGCAGAAAACAAGCAGCTGTTGTTCACATAACTTGTTGTTTTTTCAGTATTTTTTGTCATGCAAAACGCATCAGCTTGTGTCCAAATTGGACGCAAGGAAGCATTTTGCTCTAAAATTTAACGCTGATTACTGGTTTGCCGTCCTCAAAATTTCACATCATTTTTGTGGCTTTTCATGCAATTACGTGAAAGCATATTACGGAAATTTTACTCCAGTACTCATCACACCCAGATATTATGTTCACATCACTAAAGACTGCCATGCAACCCACCACTGGTAAAAGGATCAAGGAACCCTCACCAAATCCAGACTTAAGGCTATGCACCGACTCCCAGCTAGAATTCATCTGAATGCTCTAGGTCACAAAAACCCTGGGGGACCTGAGAAGAAAGTAATGCTATATTAGGGAGTTCATACACTCATAATCCAATAGTAGCAAGAGCTGAAACGAATCGAAGTTGAAAAGGAAAATACCCGCAGACAGGACTTGTCTACCTACCCACTCCCACTATGAAACAAAACCCCAGATCTCCACCACTTCAAAGATCAAGTTGCTACTGTTATCATTTCACCACCCCCAGGTACCTGGTCTAGTGACCCCATACTCCTGATCTCTACCCACTGTGTCCGGACTGACATATTAATGCAATATGTTGTAACACTCTCTTCTACTCACATTTGAATACACTGCTCTTAGCGGTTTGGAGGCTAATACTTTACCCTTTATACTCGGTCAATGAAATGAGGCTTTCTGTAACTATAACCTTAGGCCGGCACTATACAAAAACAAAATATAAATGTGGCATTGTCAAGGTGGCCCATAGTCCTCCCACTTGTCACACTTCCTCTAGTTGACCCCGCCATCTCGCTGTTGGTGTTGTTGAGAGTTTCCTGTGTTTTAGGGAAGATGGACATTTTTTCACCTGAATGTACATCAAAATGCCCACGCATGTATGTTCAGCTCGCTTCTATTGCTCCCAGACACAGCCCATAAACACTATTCCTTAGCAATGATGGCATGCCCGTCAAACTCTTTCCCCGCCTCTCCACCTCACCTGGTTGGCTCATCTTGGGAAGGGTGGAGGCCTAGGCCTATACATGAAGCTGAGCTCCTAAGTTGTCAGTTGCTTTTGAGGTTTTGCTATAGTGATTTTGCTCTTGTTAGCAGTACTGCCTTTTCACTGACATTCTAGGCAATGCCAATGCTTACAGACGATGTTATGCTGTAGAGCACTATATAAAAGTGTGACTGATTTACTTGATTCAGACTTGCCTCCCAGAACTGGGCGAGAGGCAGGATGGAATAAAACAAGACATCCAGGTTGAGCAGCCAAGGACAACCCTCATGTGAAATTGGGTTGGTGAGGCAGAGAGGTAGTACCTTGGCTTACAAGGGATTTGGCAGTCTGTAATTTGATGATGCCCTACCCCGGCACCCTCTCATGGCTTGAGTGGGAGCAGGCTGACTTTTTTTTTCATGAAATATGCACAACTTTCACAAAAAGCATGTGAAATTATGATTATTAATTATAATGTACTGGGCCAGTATCTTATGTGAAAATTGAACGTGAGGGCACACACAAAAGTCTTGCGAGATACTGGCAGGAGACTGGTTTGAGCAGAAAATGGCTCTTGGCTGCGGCTTTAGCGTTCCAGTGAGACATTTTCTGCTGACCAGACTCCACAAGGTGAAATTTATGCAAAGTACCACGACAGCAAAATGACAAAATGTCAATTAATGCAAAATGCTCTGCTAGATTTCACCCAAATAGTTGAAATTTCACCTGGGTGCAAGCTTTAGGTGTATCTTTGGCTCCTCAATGTACATACAGTTTGGTAGGTGATGTGAATGTAGTCCAGAGGAGAGGAGAGGAGAAGAGAGGTGTGGTGCAGCGGCCAGGGCAGCTGACTTCGGAGCACAGGGTTCACGGTTCGATCCCCGGCTCCGGCGGCAGCTCAGCACCATGTGACTCTGGGCAATAGCTCACTTAATTTCCACTACGGCCCCCAGCGCCTTGAGACCCGTAAGGGTGAGTAGCTGCGCTATATAAAAACTGACTTTTTTTTTTATGAAGTCTGACACAAAACTGATCATTCAAGCAGGTGATATGAGACTCCATGGAGAGGTGCGCAACCGTTTTTATTCAGTACGTGAGGTTGGTAAAGAAAGATTCAAACCAACATAGTGATGCCCTTGAGGCATACCTAATGATCCCGGAGGAACCAGAAACCACTGGAAAAATGACTTGCCAAATCCTGGGAAGCATATGTATTTGTAAGGTTGTCCGGCCCAACAAGCACATACCTCTACGACACTCATCTGCCAGGAGGTGATAGAGGTGGGCAAGCCACCAAAATCATAGGGTGAGCAGAATAAATGGCCTCCCTTGGCCGTAGGAGCCAAAGCACCAGACAAGGCATCGGTTGGCCCACCATATCTACAAAACGTATTGTGACTTTTTCTGTTTTTAAACAAAACTTCAACTTCTGTATAAACGAAAACATCACATTTCGCACTTTATTCATGCTCAGTCAGGGTTGTGGCGGATGTCCTTCATTATGAACGTTGGCATAACATGCATCATGGCGCTACCAACAGTACTGCAGAAAGCCAACAAATGAGTTTTCATGCTCATCTACCCCCAAGCTCTGCTCAGGAAGATCTGACTTGAGCACAAACATTCTAAACTGTCAATACATTGTGGAATGTACCACGAAACGAGCAGGGGTGTCCGAGAGAGGGATGAACCATTAGAGAACCTATGTACATGCAGAGGAGGGTATCATGAAAGAACAGTAAACTACACCACCATCTACCTTCCTTAGGGATAGGTTTAGCCTATACCCAATTCTTCATGCCATTTTGGAGGTTTTTAGGATTTAGAAGTGACAGCCCTCTTGGCCTTTGGTTCTTTATTAGGTAGACCTGTGATAGCTTCACCTTGTTAAGGCAGTGGAAAAACCGGGCATTTAGCCAACTTAACAATGCTCCGTGTTTGCCCGTTGTCCATGACACCTACATTGCATTTGACACAGGATATACACATGAGTTTAGAAAACCCAGGTGATTTTTCTTTGTAGTTTTCTGATCTCTTTTTCTAAAACTCAATTGTACTCTAGTTTTAATCCCAGTTTTTTTCAGTATCCAACCCAGAAAGCGTAGGCCTCGTTTAGCAATATAAATTTTACCTAATGTGGACCTTCGATTGGAGGAAATTGGCGTCTTGACCATGCCTAACAAAGGCATAGGGAGGGTCTTTGTTGTACCCTCCTGGGGTTATATTTGTGGGTTTGAAAATATAACCCTTATTCTCAAAAACACCACTGAAAACACCGTGATCAATAAGATTAAAGAGAGAACAGGAATCTGCAAAGCCAGACACGTTTTTCCATCCAAGGTAATAACATATTTTGGGTAACTACATTCCTCTGCATTATCGTCATTTTTCACTAACACAAATTTTCCAATTCATTTTCTACACTTTTTACTTTAAGAGTTTGTTTCCCTTTCTGTTTTCTCTTTTCTTGCAGTAAGTACAATGCATGACATACTGTTTGCATGATGGTTAATATTACCACATCAGTAGCACTTTGGTGTAAAGCTCTCTCGGGTATTCTTTGCTTCACATTTATTTTTTGTACATTTTTAGTGTTCTGAATGTCTTGCAATTTACATCACATCAATACTTCTAAAAGTGTTCCTATGTGCTGTTTTATATCTTTTACACATTCTGCAGTGTATTCTATACATTTTACTATATCAATTTCCTCTTTCAATCAGGGGTTTGTAGATTACAACTTCTATTGAATCTGAGAGTTGTTCGTGCATTTGATAAATTGATCACATATTAAAGAGTCACAATATTCCAAAATCCCATGCATTTGAAAGACCTCTCAAAACAGCAATCTAATTCGTTACTTCTTCATTTTTCCAAGCACCCTGCTAAACAATTATGCCTTCCCAACACAACATTCACTTTCTCTCCAAAATTATTCTCAAGGTTTTTAAATGTGCTATGGCTTTGCCTGCCTCTCACAGGAGGATTACTGGAACTGTTCAGCGTGCAAGAGCCTAGACTCCTCCCCGGCCCAACACCACCCTGCCTCGGGATCTGCTTGGTGGCTGAGCCTTGTCTCCGCTTCACATCCTGGAGGGACACCAGAATCCTCTCCAGTCTAGAGCCACCATGCCCTGGGTAGGGACTGTTACTCCAGTGCATTGGCTATGAGATTTCCACGAGGTCAATGCCTTCCACCTTCCTGGTGCCTGAGCCTGAGGAGATAAGGAGGGTTAAGACCCCAGCCAACTTCCCCCTCCCCTTGGGCCTGCCCAGGAAACCGTTATTCCTTGACTATTAAGCCACACAAAGTGGGGGATTACAGAACCTGGGAGAGATAGAAGTTAAAGTTAGCCGCACCATCAATAAGATAGCCCAGGTCAAACCTGGCAAGCAGAGTGCTTAGGATGATAAAAGCAGCCATGCACCCTGGGGCCAGCGCTCAGGATGCTCCTTCCTAGGGCTGGCTGACTCTGCTGGTTCCTGCTGTGGCCTCTGGTTGTCCTCCCGACCTGCCAGAGATAGTGCTCCTGCCCCTGTCCTGGAGGTGCAGGGTGGGAAGGGAGGTCCCTGTGCCACACAGGAGATGGCTCCCAAGGGCCCACACCCCATCTCTTCCGTTGGCTGGTGGCAGAGGAAGCCCAAGGGTGCCGGGCGTCCATGGGCAGAGACAAAAGCTTGGCTCTGAGGGTAACTTTCAATAAACTGCAGTGAGGTAGCTGCTCTGCTACTTACGAAACCAAACCCCAGAATCAAGTTGTCTATAAATGATTTAGCGCCAGATGCCCCATGAACACGCGGTGCACTAAGGGCGATAGAGGTGAGGTGACCCTCTTCCGACCGCACTCTGGTCCCCCGGCTCTAGGCACAGGCCCAGAGGCTGGCTGGTAGCTTCACCCCATTGGCCTTCTCAGCCAAGCACATACACCAAATGTCTGAACCCGTGGCTCCTCTTGTACTGAGCAAGATTACTATTGCAAAAACACATAATGAGTAGGGTAAAAAAAGCTTTCTCATGATGGTCTAAATCCTTCTCACTCTCACTTTTAGTGGGTGAACAATCCAGAGCTTGGTGAATTCTACTTCGCAATGATAGGAAGAGCCGACATTGAACGATCAAAAAGCAGTGTCACTATGAACACTTGGCTGCCACAAGACAGGTATTCCTCTGGTAACTATTTGACCCCCCTCCTGTCTGCAACCCAAAAGACCAGCAGGATCATGAGGCCCCAGCTTTCATGATCTTCATTCATACTGAAAATAAAGGTCAAGCAATCGTTTGCCCTTCTGCTTCACAGGAGGTTATTGTCCTCCCTAAGTTTGCTTTAAGACACCCCAGTAATTTTCCCCACCAGGCGCGGTTGTGTGATGGAACCACGTATGCGTTTACCACGCATGCTGGTTCCACGCCGTCTCAACAATGCAAGTCTTAACTACTAATTTGCCTTTGCCACACATGCCTTTACAACGAATTATGCGTTGTTAAGGCATGTATGGTAAAGACATATCAGTGGTTAAGACTGAACAGGTACGTTTTAACCCCCCGACCCCTACCCCCGCCCTGACTCCTAAAACTACCCCCTCCCTCCTGAAAACCAGCCCCCTCCCCCTTCCCCGAGTCCTAAAAATGTCCCTGCCCCCAGTCCTAAAAACTACCCCGCCCTCCCGAGCCTTAAAAACTACCCAGACCCCCCCGAGCCCAAAAAACTACCCTGCCCCACTAAGCCCTAAAAAGTATTACGATCCCTGCCCCCCACCCTGAGCCCTAAAATGGCCCCAAGCCCCCGCCCTGACATCTAAAATGAACCCCTGCCTCCTAAAAAACAACCCCCTCCCCTAACCCCCTGAAAACTACCCCGCCCTGAAAACAACCCTGACCCCCCGCCCTGAAAACTACCCTGAATCCCCCCAGCCCTGAAAACTACCCCGACCTCCCAGCCCTGAAAACTACCCCCCCCCCCAAGCCATAGAAACTAACCCCCTCCAAAACCCGGCCCCAGCCCCACTTACCTCACCAAGTCGGGCCCTCTCCTGATCCTTCCTGCTTCTGCCAGCCAGCAACTAGACCGCGCACTGCCTTAACCACACATATGCGTGGTTAAGGCTTATGCGTGGTTAAGGCAAGCACTGTAGAGCTTGCGAAGTTGGAACACGAGTGGCTTTGCCCGCGTTGTTCCAACTGTTTCCCACCAGACGCAGTGTCCAGAGCAGGTCGCACCTTGTGGGAGCCAGTCACTTGGAGCCAGAAGCAAAAGCCCCACAGGGTTTGCCTCACCGGGTAAGTGAAAAAACAATAAGAGTAGTGGTATTTCACTGGTAGCCCAAAGGCCTCCCACTTATCCTACACCACTCGTATCTCTTCAGTGCTAGAGTCAGGCTCAACATGGACTTCTTTCCCCGATAATTCTGCCAAGTCAGTTGCCTTGGCAGTATATTGTGCTTGATAGTAGATAGGGATCAGTGGGAATCTCATTCATTCATGCATGTCACTAATTAGATGACCTGGTATTTGGCTATCTTAAGAAACATATTTACTTTCGCTATTTGCACATGCTTCATAGAATTTCTTCACTTTGATATTCAGAACACTGGGCAGAAATCACATTGCGTCACCACCCACCTCAGGCCTTCGCAATGGTGTGTTTTAATTGAACAGTCAGATTAACTTGGTGCACACCAATTATAAGTCATCTGCTAGGAGCTAGCAGAGGCAGAACGCCAGCACCACGGAGTGGCATGGGAGAGGTGACCGCCGTAGCTAGTGCTCTCCACATTTAGAGCCACTTTTACCCCGGAGTGCGATGCCTAATCCAGCCACATTGCATGCCCAGCCCCACTTTACACCCTAGCCTGATCGACCCGGCCATTAGAGACAATCCTCATCTCAAAGTTACGGATTTGACTTGCCAATTTCGATTGCCTACATTGTTCCAACATGCCATAGGATGTTCACCTTGGAGACCTGCTCTGGATATGGGAATGCTCGGCGTGAGATTTAAACAATCTCCTATGGATTTTCAAGAATGCTGCTGGAACCATAATACTTTCCAAGGCTTGGGCCCCTCCCTCAGGGTGAACACATTTCAGAATGCCCTGTCCTTTACAAAAAAAAAAGCAACTCTTCCTGGGGCTCCTTCTGGCTTCTTTGTGATCATTTGGATTACCACACTGGACGCTGCAAGGGCACCTTTCTCCACCACTCTGGGTTCAGGGATCTGAACCTGAATCCAGTTTGATCAGCCGAGGGCAACGAAGACCAATCTCTGCCCCTAGTGAATAGTGCTTGCCCATCTTTTAGGACCAACAGACTCATGTTCACCTGAAGGGTTCTCATGGAACCCTTCTCCACTTCCGGCTTCAAAGTTTTCATTTGAATAATTGCTAATACCATCAAAATCTGCACCTGTGGTGACTCCACCCAGGCCCTTGGCCTGAGCTTCTGTGTGCACCACAGGGGCCACCTGTAGGAAAGTAGGATCTGCTTTTATGATTACCCCCACTTTTTGCTTGATGTAATGCTGTTTCTGACTAGTCTGACTGGGATCCTGCTAATCAGGACCCCAGTCTCTGTGCTCTCTCCCCTAAATTGGTTTGGTAAGAACTTAGGTACATCCCAGAGTGGACACTAGTGTACACGTATCAGTCCCTAGTATACGGTACTAAAGGTACCAAGGGCATAGGTACACCAGGGGCCCCCCATGGGCTGAAGCATGCATTATGCCACCCATGGGAGACCACTCAATTTGCAACTACAGGCCTGCCATTGCGGCCTGTGTAAGCTGGTGCTAGCACCACTTACTAAAGATATAGGTTTCCCTATATCTAAGGTCACTACACTTAAAACCTATAAGTCACCCCTAGAGCAGGCCTGTCAATCCTGAAAGGCAGGGTGCTGGGTTCTAAGTGTGAGGGTGCCCCTGCATGAGCAGGACACCCCTACGACCTACGGAGTCCATTCTCCCGGGTTGTAAGTGAGACAGCCATATGACATATAGAGGGGCACCGCGTCATTACGAGGTGACCATCTCGAAACTGGCTGCAACAAATCCTATCATGTTTGATATCAAACATGTTGGAATCATACCCCCACACCGTAAATGGTGTGGGAGTATGATTCCATGCACCGTAAAGCTCCTTTGGGAGGCCCTCGGTGCTCCCGGTACCAGTCTTCCAGACCCGGACAGCAAGCCAGGGCTGCTGCTGGCCAGAGATACGTTTCTGCCCTCCTGCTGCTGAGCCAAGCTCGGGCAGGGGAAGGCAAAACAACAGGTATCCTGTCACAGGAAGGTGTGGCCACCTCCCAGACAGGATTTAGTGTATTGGGGCAGGGTGGGAGCGCTTGCCAGCGCCGCGTAGTCTGCGTGCAGGGCACACTTGGTGCCCTCCATGCATAGTCCAGTTCAAACCAGTTCAGGGAGCAGTTGGCTCCCGCTCTGGCGCGATACTGGACAAAGGACAGGGGAGTATCCTCCCCCTTGTCCAGCCCCTCTCCTTTGGGAGGGACCCCTGAATCGTTCCCAACCCTTTCCTTAGGGTATTTAAGGGCTTACCTGTGGGTGGGTCCCTAGATTTGTCGTGGGACAAGATTCATTTCAGACACCACTTCTTCTTCGACCATCTGGGCACTCTGGTCTTCGCTGGACTTCGCTCTGGGCATCAAGGCTGCAACCGGGAAGACTCCTGCTGCTCCTGATCTCCTCGCCCTGCTCGTCTGCTGCAACGTCTGTGCTTGTGCACCATACAGGAACCTTCCAATGCCTGTGGGCATCCAAGACACCTGAAGGAATCTCCCTTGAAGTGAAGGAGTCACTTCCCTGCATCTGCAGGCACCACAACTAAGATGACCAGTCTGCTGATCCTGAGCTCCCACGGACTCCGAAAGGCTCAACAACACAGGCGGTGGTTCTTCACATCCCCCGAGGCCTGCCCTGTCCTCTCACCAAGTTTGAGGCCAGTATCCCTCGTCGGAGCCGCAGGAACTGAACCCCTGCACACTGCGTCGACTTGAAGTTGCAAAGGCTTGTTGGCTTCCTTCCATCAAGATCTTCGGGTTCCAAGTAGCCCCCACCTCAAACATCTCCAGTGACGAAGATCTTCATCCTCACCACATCTCTTGCATCATGGGCTTGCATCTTTAGTGAGCTGCTCGAGGTACTCTGGCGACTCCAGTGCCTCGGGCCTGTCGGTCCCCTTGAGGGTCATCTTCATATTCTCTGGGCTCCCCTGATTGCTCAGGGCCTACCCTGACTCCCCTCCTCATGGTGAGTAACCTGGACCTTGCTAGTCCTGACATTGCACCTTCTTCGCTTTCCACGTTGTTTACAGTTGCCAAGGCTTGTTGGTGCTCCCGACAGACACCGACCCCTCAACTCTCGACATCCGTCATGGGACAGCACGTGAATGGCTCCTGGTCTTCCATAGCATCGCCTGGTCCTCACAGCTGCAGCTCCATGTTCTGGTAAAACATGCTGCTTTACACTCCTTCTGGACTAAGCCTGAAGGCTGCTCTCCACAGCTACCACTTAGAGAGCTTTCTAAGGTTGTCTAAGACCACTAAAATCACCATAAGGTTTGCCTGGATTGGTGCAGGGTGCGCACTTACATAAGTGTACACCATATACCAAGCCAGCTTTTCACATTACCCTACTCATCACAGTTTAGCCCCTGTAGCTCTCAGTGCTGGCGACAGCCGAGTATGAGCCTGACGCTCTAGCACCATCCATTTTCAGGGGCATAGATCTGCATCTTTTGGGTTCTGTCACACACCCTCATGGTCCACCTCCCTGAAAGGGAGGGCGAAACAGGCTGAAGGGACACCAGACGTGAGGCTGCAATGGGATCCCACTTCAACTGGCGCATGACAGCTCTCACCTTCATTGCGCCACAGGGTTTCAATCGGCCCTCCATTCCTGCATGTGTTAGATTCTACGGTCTATGTTTTAAGGCATGTCAGGTGAGTAACTTACATCACCGCTGACCCCTGGCACTTTCCTCCCAACACAGTGTTGCTATGTGGTTGGGGATTAATGAGTACAACTCGCCCCCTTCGACAGTTTACTGGAAGCCCCATCCCCTACCCTGCTCTGGTGCACCCCAAGAAGGGCTGGGACTGTTGCCAGGGGAGGACGCGGAGGCAGTCAATCTGCCTCAACTCCATAAACATGACAAAGTTGCTGCCAGGGGGCTGAAACACCCTCCACTGCAGCAGAGAGCCACCTACCACACAGACCTATTCAGAGTCGACCTGGAGCTGTTCGCAGCGCACTGCCGCAGAGGAAATGTGCAATGCGGGGCTGGGTGTGCCCAAGTGGAGGTCCCGGAGCGGGTATCTGCCTTCTTGGGAGACCGACCTTCCAACTCTGTTGGATCGACTGGGCAGACTGCATATACCCCACCCATTTCCCTTCCAACAGTTTTACACCCTCTTGAACCCTCTCTTTAAAGTTCTTTTCAACTTACCCTTATGGTACTTGTTGGCTATCCGTCTCACAGCCGTATTTAGAATTAGATGGAGTTTACCATCAGCTTTTGCTCCATTTCCCAAGCAACTTAACTCTGAGAAGACCTGATCAGGGTGCCCCGGGGGCCGCTACTGGCCTAACACCATCTGAGGGATGAGCCTTGATCAGAAGAACTTGGGCCCCTTGAGCAACACCAGAGAGTTGGTCAGTTTGCATATCTGCGGGCGCAGAACAGGAGGGAGGAAGGCAGCGCCACCTGTCTACCGGCGATGCAGCGACATGCTTGGCACTCCATGCGGACCCTTTCTGGGAGTCAGCCTCCACAAATCAAAGAGTGTTTCTAGTCACTCTGCCCAAGAGGCCCAGCCCGCCACCACAGCGAGTGGCTGGTAAGTGGCAGCTCCACCACCGACCCTCTGGAATTCCCCGGTAGGACCATATGAGTCTTCAAACCCTAGCCCGGCTACGCTGGGCCAGACAACCAGGTACTTAGCAACAAGGGATGGTTGCCCCACCTGTATGTCAACCAATAGCCACCTCACCAGGACTCGAACCCTGTGCGGTGAAACACTGGCTTAGGCGGCGGCACCCGAGCCATGCCGGCAGGCTATGGCCCACTCTGACCTGGTGAGAGGTGCTGGGGAGCCTGTTTTCCCCCATGTGCCATTACAGTGACTTGCATGACACCCACTGGGGATGCACGCTTGGAATCCCCAGTGACCGCGGCCAGCTTCCCCTCCTGCCCCTTGAAGCAGTTCGCAATGGCTACAAGCGGTACCGTGTCTCCGATGGGAGAAGCCATGGCCCCAGCTCCTTTTCGTCCAGGCTGCCCTGTCACCCGAGATGGGCCGCTCGTTGGTCACTAAAATCTGGGCAGGGCAGGTTGGGGTGCAGGAGGGCCCAAGTGGGATGTTCATTGAGGGTCCTAGACCAGGGAGGGACAGCGATTTGGTTCCCCCCTGGGCTCATGCTGGGTGAGCGTGGGCTCCACATCAGGAGGGGTGGTCCTTTGTATGTCAGTTGAGTCCTCTGGGGTGGAGGAGCCCACCTAGTCCACGCCCAAGCTCCCAGCGGCCAAATACCACTCTGCCAGTCAGGGTGTATGAGGGGAGGGCTGGGCCCTGTGCCTGTGTCCCGTCTGGGAGGCAGCCGAGGGTTTGGGCCGGTGCCGTCAGTCGCTTGGGCCGCTCTACCGTTAATGGTCCTTCCACAGGTTCTCCTAAGGAAAACTTGTTACAACTTTTACTTCCTCTAGATAGTCAAGTTTTATCATCTTCTCAGCACTCCGCCATTGTCGACCCCGCTGGGGCTGATCCGAGGACCTCACTAAACCATCCAATCAGTATTAGCGACAGGCGGTGAGTATAAAGGGCAGGGACTTAAGCAACACAAGCTTATGACCAACATTTACTGGGAATTTTTTGGTCATGGGAAACAATTGCATACCCCAATCCCTATCACGAACGGGGTTCAGCATGTTATCCGCACCTGCTGGCAAAAGGGAGACACATGCTGAACTGTTCAGTGTAACATGCTTGCAGCCCGGTCATCTAATTGCATCACAGACCTATTATTTCTCGATCTCGTGTGGCTGAACGCCACATGTACGTCTCTGAAGATGAACACCATCCACTGGGTGCCACAAAACTAGTTAGCATGGAGGAGTCTTTGTTGTTTTTGGAATTAACCAGACAAAAATGTTGTCCCAACTAAGAATGGCCATGCACCACCACCCACAGAATCGAGAAAGAGCTATCAATCTGTCAATACTTTCAGTGTCAGACAGGTAGGAGTTTCTGGTGATGAGTCACATTAAGCCGCAGGCTCCAATCCTGATGGTGCCCTTCCGTCAATTCCTTTAAGTTTCAGCTTTGCAACTATACTCCCCTCCTAAAACTGCTTGGTGGGTCATGGGAATAACGCAAGTGGATCGCTAGTCAGCATTGTTTATGGCCAGAACTAAGACAGTATTTGATCTTTTTCGAACCTCCGACTTTCGTTCTTGATTAGTGAAAATATTATTTCACCTCTAGAGGCACAATACGAATGCCCTTGGCCATCCCTCTTAATCACGGCATGGGTACCAGTTGTCACACCCTTCTTCATGACAACAGAAGGGCGAGGTGGGCTGGCTTGGGCAGCGGGGACACCCCAGAAAACGGTCATTCCGAGCTGGTGCGGAAACGCACTGGTTGGAGAATGGTGATGTTATGGATGTGGGGGAGATCGCCAGGCAGCATTCGGGACTAGCACCACGTGACCCCATTCACTCTGGTCAGAGCACTGGTGGGGGGGCAAGCTTCTGGGCTGCGTGGCCTTAGCTCTGTTGGGATGGGAGGCCCTAAGGGTGAGTCAGACCCTCGAGTTAGACGGTCCCAAGTGGGGTGAAAACCCTTTGCTTGGAACAACAGCTGTGACTGGTCAAGCAGACCATCCTTAAATGGGCCAAGTATGTCCAACTGATCGGAGTACAGTGCTGGGGAGCCCAAGAAGCCTGCCCTGCAAGGGGAAGTCAGCTTTGCATCCCAGCCTGTAATCCCGGACGGCAGGCTCGAAGTAAAGGGCCATCAGACAGGGTACTAAGGCAGCCTTGGAGCCAGGTCGCTGGGGCAGGATGGCTTGTGCCCTTGCAGCACCCATAGAGAGCGACTGGACGACAATGGGGTCCGTAGTACTTTCTCCCTTCTAATCTGGAGGAAAAGCTACCTGTCTTTTTTGCAACTCATGCAGACCCAGAGACAGAGGGGGACATTCGAGAACATGTATCCAATCTTCTGGATCCCTGGCTGCTCTTAAAGATCCAAATGAGACCTCATTGGGACTTCTAGGGCAGCCTGGCCATTTGGGCATGCCATGCATCTCTACAGAATGTGCAACAAGATGGCTGGGCTTAAAGGGCAGCCAACTGGTAGCACCATGTCTTATAAATTGGATTCCGATGGCCCTTGAAGAGGCCAAGGGCTCCCAAGGCCAGGTTCTCAAGCACAGGACTGTGGGGAGGCCTCACAGAGTTCTGAACCGGGAACCTGGTATGTGCTTTTTCACCCGGCCAAGCAGGGGAGCCCTGCCTGGGCCTGTGAGACCCTGTCCTGGGTTCTAAGTGACACGGCGGCCCGAGAAAGGGAGCTGAGGATCGGGCTCTACCACCCCAAGGCCTGCCGGACTCCGGGCCAATCAGAGCTTTTCACCCGGCCAAGCAGGGTAGCCCACCCTGGGCTCCAAGTGACACCATGGGCTGATGAAAGAAGCTGAGGGTCAGGGGCTTCCACCCCTGGAACTCTAACCGAAGGCCCGGTCACAGATTCTTAAAGATCTGCACAGGTCAGCGGGACCCTTTTCCGGGCAGTTTGCGACACAGCAGTCTGGAGAATGAAGCTCAGGGTGGGGCTCCCACCCCAGTGCCAGCCAGAGCTCTGACCCAGACCCCGGTCAGAGATTCATCACCCAGCCAAGCAGGGGAGCCCTCCTCGTACCTGTAGGACCCCATCCCAGGCACTTGTGACATGTGGGGCCAGCACCTGGATCCCAGCTCCTGGGGTCCTAACCATTGACCCACCAGAGTACTGCCCATTCTTGTAATCTGGGCTCACCGAGAGACAAAAGAGGGACATTAGAGAGAATGTATCTGGCCCCTTGGAGCAAAGACTGGGCTTGAAGCCTCAAATGAGCCCCTATTGGGACTTCTAGGGCAGCTCAGAATTCTGGACACGTGATGGAAGTTATATGTTTTGTTTATTTATTTTAAGTAGAAAACATCACCAGTGACATTGGCATGACACATTTTCCACCACCCATGTAGGGATGGTAATTAAGCACCAATTATAATTTTGCATAGCCCAAATTTATATAATGCTAAAATATTACATAAGCATTATTGTTTATTAGTAGTAATATCGGAATAATTTGTAAATAAGTGTGCGTATGAATGCTATCCACACAAACAATTTGTTTAAAAAGGTGTGCGAGTCACTGTTCTTCCTGAAAGTATTTTAAGGCTCTATTGTAGTGCACATTACCATTATAAATAGTTAAACTGGATTTATTTCCAAGTTTCCAGATTACTTCTTAGTTTCTTATGTGCTGTCACCATATATTCATTTGGTACTATATGCATATGCTATCAGTTATCATGGTCATGCTGCTCATACCACTGATTTGAAATTAAATTTACTTACAAGTTGTACACTGATGACATCAGATAAATCAATATGCTGCATATAGTACCTCACAAAAATATGAACAGGTGTGCGTATCACCATTGTAACATATCGATTGTGAATTAATTTATTTTGCTGACGTTATGCGTATTATAATTTAAATTAATTTGCATTATAATTTAAATTAATTTGCCACTTGCCAAGGTGTGCGCGTCACTGTTCTGGCGCACACAAACATTCTTATTGGAGCTGGAACATCTTGAAATATGGCGTCTGTTTTCCCTTCCCTGGTAAATGTGTGGTGGGAGGCGAAACAAGGAACTCTCCTATACTTGATGAGAGAGTGCAAGGTCATAACATAAGGGCAGAAGGGGCAGCGGAAAAAAAACACTCCTCTCACGGGGTCTTGAAGACGAGAAGGTATGCAAAAAAGTCAAATTGTAAAATTGTATTTACATAGTGCTTGCTACCCCTGAAGAGGCTTTGAATGGCTTTGCGGCAAGTAGCACGCAGGGGTGGCTCCTCCACTAGGGCGGAGGAGTGTCACCCCACTACTTTCTCGCAGTGCAAGAAGCAGAAACATAAAATGGTAATAACTACCATTTTATGTTTCTGCTTCTCGCACTGCGAGAAAGCAGAATAGAAGGGTTTGGTTGGGGGCGGGCGGGGCTGCTCTGTGAGCAGGGGAGAAGTGGTGTGCCCACTTTTGAGGGCGCAATGACTATTTGGTCGGCCCTCTGGGGCCGCCCAAACCAGTCATGCGCACTCTGCCCTTTCTCCATGCAGGCTGAAATGCAGACCACATGTTGAAAACGGCCTCCCCGTCAGCACCTAGCTGGGCGGCGTACCCAGCAATCACAATGCTGCCATTGCAGCGTTGTGATTGGCTGAGGGGAGGAAGGCTGCCTGCTTCCTGTTCCTGCCAGAGGTAGGAGTGCAGGAGCAGGTGCGGACCAGGACTGGCACAGAGAAAACATGGGATCCGGCCGGCGAACAGGTGTTTTCTTCATTATTATATTAAATACCCCATCTCCCTCCCTCCCCCCGCCCTCCCCACCCGCAATTAATGCCAGTCGCGGCTGGTAGCACGTTACTGCGGAACCCAAGATTAGAGGTTAGTAGTTACTAAACCAGTCTTTCTTTGTGCTTTAGTTGTGTTAGGTTTCTGCTCTTGATTTGAAATGACTCTTTTCTACAGTGAAACGCATCCAGAGCTTTATCTAAGTAGTAATGCCGCCCTGATGACACACAAGTTCATTTCAAAGAGAATGCCGTGTTAAAGTGTCTATTACTCTATTGAATGAACTGAATATACACTACATTCTCCTCAGCACGCCAAATCAAGTACGTGACAATAGTTAAATGTTTTTTTGCAACGGTGAAATGCACCCACAGCTTGCTATTTGAAAACGTAATGATACCAAGAAGTTGCGTAGGAAGTGTGCGAAATTATGTTGTGGTGAAATGTCAATTGTAGACGCGCAGCACAAATAGAATATGGTGTTGCTTCCGAAGAGTCGCTAAATAACTTTCAATAGTATTTGATGAAATTGCGGTTTCACAAGCATTGTCCATATATTCCTGGTTTCTTTCGAGACGTAAAGGTTTAATGTTTATTTTCAATTGCCTCGAGTGTTGTAAGAACATGTATGGATTTTCATACAGAGCAGATGACAGGGGAGATAACATTTTTAGAGGGGAGTTCAGCAATATTCCCTCTAATTTTTTTCCTCTGCGTGCGGCAGTGTAAGGTCTCTGTGCGCTGCAGCCAAGGCTATGTGCGCCAGGAACCCGTCTGGGCGTGTGGGTGCAGCGACAAATATCAAGAGCAGATTGTGTGAGTATTCATGTTAATCGCAGCACCAGTCATGAGCTGCAATTAACATGAATACTTTCTCAGAGGCACACAATATGCCCCGCAGAGGGACTGCCTTAGCGCTGGTGGCGGCCTGTGTGACAATGTTTGTTGGCTCCCACCAATGACCACCTCTGCCAGTGATTCCCTTTCTATTACCCTTCAACAGTTCCCCTCAAGTCTCCATTACCACACTCTCTGAGATGCATTTAATTAGGTTTATAGCGCCGCTCATACCAGTGTAGGGTGTCAGAGCACTTTATATCACACACACATTACACAGAGACAATCAATCACACGTGTGTAAATCAGTGTAACAATGTTACATCAGACAGTGGAATGCAAGGTGTAGGAGTCTTGTTGGTAGATATAACAGCTCCAATTTTTATTCAATCCATCAGGCGTTAAAGTACAAATTCAAAGCAATCCAGTCAATAGTCAAATTAAATCAGCCAACGCGTTTCGTCCAGTGCCCTGATGATGTCCGCACTGGACGAAACGCGTCGGCTGATTTAATTTGACTACTAGCTGGATTATTTTGAATTTGTATGGCTGATTTAATTTGACTACTGACTGGATTGTTTTGAATTTGTACTTTTAACGCCTGATGGATTGAATAAAAATTGGAACTGTTATATCTACCAACAAGACTCCCTCAAGATCTTCTCTGTATGGAGGAAGAGCATACAGCTCGGACATTGATCATTAACGAAAGATAGATAAATTACACGCTGCTTGTTTATAGGTTGGATCTTCATTAGACGTGGCCCATTGGCGGTGGGACCACAATAAGTTGAGCGTGTTTGGAATTTTGCAATAAATTACCAGGAAAACACGCCAGTGCGCACTTGTTCTATGCCCCCACTGCCAGAAAGTTGTGTTCTTGGTAGATAGTATAGTTTAAGAGCGCTTGGTCTGGAGAAGCACAAACTCAAAATTTTAAACATAACATCATAGTTGGGGGTTACATTTAATAATAAGAATTGCTATTTAAAAAAAAAAAAAAATGACAGAAATGAACCTATTTTGCAAGGTTAGAATAAAGAAAGGCTGGGAGTAAAAGCACAACGCTATAATAATAATATACCTTGCAGTTTGCATGCAGCTCTTTGATATCAGTTATTAGCTCACTGTTCTATATTAGGATTTTAACTTATGCACTGCAAGGAACAAAAGGATCTCTCTGCCAAAAGCACTGACCTCTTTACGTTATATGCACTTTGTGATCTGCACGGTACACGTACTTTGCATCAGGCGTATTAACCGACTGTGCTACTTTTGGTTGAGTCAAAACTTCCACTAAACAAAACTCTGATCTCACTCCAGGACCCAAATACCTAAACCACCATCTCTCCTTTTACACACTGACCAGACCTCTCCGACCACTCAACTGGCCCTGGCCACTGTCCCACGGATCCGCAAGACCTCGGCTGGAGGAAGACCCTTCTCCTACCTCGCTGCAAAGACTTGGAACTCCCTACCTCTGCATCTCAGGCAATCACCGTCACTGCCTCAATTCAGGAAGGACCTCAAGACCTGGCTCTTTGACTGAACTGCAGAACCCACCTCCCCCCCATCCCACCCCCTACACCAGCACCTTGAGATCCTTACGGGTGATTAGTCACGCTCTACAAGAACCCTGATTGAGTGATTGATTGACTTTTAAATATTGTGCTTCAAAAATAGTATAGCATCGACAACCAATATATCAACAAGGTAATTATATACAAGTATCTGACATGTACATAACTTCAAGGTACATAGATGTAGAGTTACGAATAGTAAATCTAAACCTACCAATATACATTTATATCATTTGTAATTTGGCTGTCAATATTTTTGCGACAATATTCTCATAGCACAAGGTTTCTGTAGTCAGTATTCTAACATACGACTTCTGTAATTGAGTGCACCTTGCACAGACCCTGGACAGTGTGGACAATAGGGAATACAGCCCCGGGTACATATAAAAGGTTTTATGGGTGTATGGGGCTTGTGTTTGCTCTGTGAGGCTCAAAATAGACATAGGATGCTGTCCTTATGTAGCTAAGATCCTGATTTGGGGATTGGCAAGAGATTCACTATAGAATAGCTGCAGCTGCTGAAGTCCACAGTGATTACATGCCCTAAAAATCATACTCGGATCTTCTCTAAGATTTATAAAATGCTGGGACTTGAGGTCATATATTTTCAAAGCATTAAATAACATTAATGACTGTAGGATCTACACAAGATCTGTTATTCCATGTTCTCATAAGTTGAGGGCTCAGATGGAATCTTTGACACCGTCATTAATATATAGATAAGCAGAATAAACAAACCAATATTTTCATGATTCTACCTCACGAAATTCGTAAATACAGATAAAACATGTTGAGAATAATCCACCAAGTTCCACACATTTTTTCATCCATGAAAAGATGAAAGGCTGAGTCAGCCTGACCAGAATTCCTGCAGTTGGCATATCGTTCTCTCCAGCGGGCACTCGATTCCAATAGCTATCTCACCTCCTTCCCAAGAAACCTGAGTTTTGTTTTAAAAAACACATAATGAACGTCCCCTCCTCCCCACCTGGACCAAATGCCCTGGGGAGATCTGTATCAGTGTGTATGACATACAATGGGAATGCTGCAAGAGTTTGTGGGGGCGGTTTGATGATATCTGCCTGGCGGAGATGGAAGAAGGTGATACCCTGTGCCAGTGGATGCAGACGCAGCACGCTTGCCAGTAAAAAGGGACAACATTTTCCGTATTGATCGATCAGTAATGTGTTTTTTTTCTTGCCTGTTCAACACAATCAATCAATTCTTTCTTTATTCGTCCTTCCAAAGACAGGACATAAAAGATACACATGGATAAAAACATCATATAAAATCAAACTTATCTCAGCAAATACAAACTCATTTTCTGTTTAAAAAAAAATACATCAGCAAACAAAATACAGTACTATTTTCTCGGAACTAAAGTGGCAGTGCAAAGCATTTGGGTTCATAGGTAGCAGCAGGTATTATCCAATAGTGCAAAAAGATCGACTGTAACCATCAATAGCATCAAATGTTATCCAAAAATACTTGAATAATAAAATCAGGAGTTAGCAGCAGGGGTAAGCAATTTAGCAAGAATACTAATACAATCCATACAAAAATGGTAAAATACACTAAAATTAAAACAACATGCTCCTTCTCTTTGCTAGAATACACTTAAAAAAACTCCCAACGGCAAAACAGACATCACGATCATTGAGTTGCTGCAAAAAGTACAACGCCGCTTTGCACTTTGAAAATTTGTGTCTGCGTAGAAGAGGAATTAAAAATTTCCTGGTAAATGGAAGATAAAATTGACAAAAAAATACAAAATGTAAAATGGTTTGACTCGAGTGTTCATCACAAGGGCAAATAGTAATAGATTCCGAAGAATACTGACCCAGGGGGAAACATATCACCAACGAAAAGACCCCAGCCTGAATCTGACAACAAATTCCTTTCATGCACATTATTTACATATAAAAGATACGGGGCAATGTAGGGAGGAACTTGTATAAGACAATAATCCCTGACAGTGGGTTTGGCTACTTCAGACAATTCCCTAGACGATTCTTTATGTTTTCGGAAGCTCGCCAAAACCCTCTGAAGGTCCCCTTTACCAATTCGTTCTGGGTGTTCAAACAAAGAAGAACACAATTCTCTGAAGGGGATTAAGGGCTTTGAAAATAGAGTGACAGTTTAATCAGCAGGTGGTCCTCTCCCACTTTGCTGCGACCACAGAGAGAAACAATAAAATCGTGTTTAAGTGGAACTCATTTGGGAAAAGGTAAGCGAGGTCGCCAGATGTAGGGCGAACGCTCTTTTTATTTTCCACGTTTTTCCCCCCACCTCTGTATATTTGGCCGTTGACCCAGGGTAATTAGCACGCACAGGTATTTTCTAGGCACTTACCAGCACTGACACTAAAATAAAGGTGCCCCACTTTCATAGCGCTTTGCTGTGAACACCGAGATGCTTGTTTTCACTGCGCTAGCATCTTGTTTGCACACCCCTGCAGGCCGGGGTGTTTGAACTTTTGTGCAGCACAGTTCTGAAACGTGCCCCAACTCCCGCGCTGTGCGTAGTATCCTGCTGCACAGCCTGTGAGTGTTCGAGCTGTGTCTGTGTGCACGTGTATAATCCCTTTACACCTATTTTTTTGTTCAGTTCCTCTACTGTGCCCCGTGTGCTCGACTCGTCCCTCTCCCCCGGTAAGGCCCCGTCTCGTATGTCCAATCTATGTGTGTCCGAGCCCTTTCTCACGCTCCATGTATGCCCGCTCTCACCCTGGCATCATGCGTGTGCAGCCTCTGCGAGCCTCCGATCCATCTGAAGCGTCTCGTGTGTGCCTAGTTCATTTATATCGGCCACTTGGGAATTACAGCCACCTGCCCCCACCGAACCCACACACACGCCATGGCCCGTTTATATACGTGACAGGAGGCATCATCTTACATGCTTCGACGCCTCGTCAGCGGTAGTAAGCGCTATATAAATGCAATTACAATACAATACATGCTGCCAACACCAAGCACGCCATGTGCTCACCCTTACACCAAGGGCGTCAACGCGCTGCTACCGACAGAATACCTCTTCCATGCCTTTGAAAACATTCTTAAGCCAAAGTAAAGAACTACAACTCCCATACTGCACTGAGGTGGCCATTGAATCACTGGTGTGAAAGCGCGATGCTGACACGGGAGATCTGGCTAAACTACCTACACCAGAGCTCGAACTTTTACCAAGCATTGGCAGTCTGGGGCGGGGTGAGGAAACCGAGGAGCGCTGCACTGTAGAAGAGTGCAGTGCACACGAGAATGTCTTCCCCTATCACCCCTTGGAGCTTTCTAGCCATGCCTACGCCTGCTCTGAAACTGTTTAAATAAACCTCCTCCTGATCTCTCAGATCCAACGGAGCGGGCAGACTTTTATTCTACTACAGCTGTCAGGCTCCTCTCGCGCCTGCCGCCCTCCCCCTCTTTCCAGGAGCTGTCAGCCACTTCTAGGAGCTGCCGTACACTGCACCGTGGGCAGAGCTGGAAGACAAAGAAAAAAGAAAAAAAAACACCCCTTCAGGCCGGTGTTTCTTGGAGCTGTAGCAGGCAGTGATTCTGAAAGCACACGTGTGCTTGTAGACTTGCATTTCTTTTGGCAATAGAGCGGGCCAGATTGTGTGCTGCACTTTATTACCAAAAGAAATGCAGCAAGTCAACAAGTCAACAAGCACTCGTGTGCTTTCAGAATCCCCTGAAAGCACACGTCGTGCTTGTAAACTTGCTGCCTTCATTTGTTATAAGAACGCGGCTGCAGGGCAGATTGTATGCCTTTGTTAAAGTAATCATGTTAATTGCAGCACATGATGGGCACTGCGATTAACATGAATAGCATACAATCTGTCCCGCAGCCGCGCCCTTTTAACAAAAGAAATGCAGCAAGTGCAGGAGGCACTTGCTGCTGAACTCACCTGTGTGCGCGCTTCAAACATCCCACTGCGCGCTCAAGGTGAGATAGGTGCGCGCGCGCCCAGGCGCGCACCTTACAGGGAACAGTGGAGTTCAGATAGATCGCAGCTGTCCCCTGCACATCCCTTGATCCTCGTTGCCAGTGATAACAGCGAGATATGGGGAGGTGGGAGGGCAGTGGGGAAAATGTATTTGGACAGAGTATCCACCAGAAAGAGTGCTACAGAAGGAAAGTAACTTGTTCTTCTGATGGATACTTCTAACCGCACATTCCTCACCTTTAGAAAAGATACCAAACAAGTACCTCCCAAAGGTGGAGGGTCTGTGGAGTGGACTCCGACAAAAACGTTCCACAGGACTGAATGAGTGAAATGCTTATCCCGTCCGACCTGCTGTCAACAGTGCTTAATTTGTAAAAAATAAGTGCCAGGGCCATCGACAGGAGGAAACTGCAGCTTGTTACACCTATTGCCCTTGCCAGCACTATCAATGACAGTACCAACATAACGGCTAACCATCACCCTGCTACCAGTGTGACAATTCACACTATTCCATGCCGCCAATACTATAAGAATGGCTTGGGAGGCAGGTATTAGTCATTTTTACGTTATATTGAATAGATAAACAACTGTTCTTGTCCTGATCTCTAAATGAGATATACAGCGCCACCATGTGGCAGACTTTCAAAAGTCCCGGTGCTGACAATTAAGTGCCGGTGCTGAGTACCGGAAACCACATGCTCAAATTTAGCACTGGCTCTCAAGGCAGCAGTACTATGTGAATGTGTGCGGTGACGCTTAAATCGCGACCGATAGGTATCAATGACAGGCACTACGTGTGCCAACACAGTGGTGGCAGCCTTGGCCCTTGGAAAGTGAGCTCATTCCTTCCACTGGCTAGTTTGTTTGGCCAATGTGTAGCAGGTCTAAATGCAAAGAACTACCCACATTGACAGAATCCTTTTTTGCATCCCCTTGCCTTTCTTTGCCTCAGATAACCCCACAAAAAGCTGATCGTCCGCCCGATGCTCTTTGGTGCAATCGACGTAAAAGCTTAAGGCTCTTTAAGGGGTTTAGCCAAAGGCATCTCTTCTCCTCTTTCAAGAGGTGAGGCAGGAAAAATAAAATTGGACGGGTGATGGATTGCCCGACATGAAAAGGAGTCATGACTTTTGACAAAAAGGCTGCCCTGGTCTTCAGCACCAGTTTGTGCAGAAAAAAGGTGGTGTAGGGCAATGGGAAACGTCCTTTAGGACGAAGCCCCAATCACGCTGTGCCTTCATGGCACTGGCACCAGAACAAACGCGTCTTTAGCACGCATTCGTTCTGCACGCAAGTCATTACAAGGACTTGTTTACGGGGACGTGTTGGTGGAATAGTGTTGGATTTAAAGTCCAACACCTTCCCTGCTGTTGCGCAGACTGGAGTTGGAATAGTAAATTAAACTATTCCAAAACTCAGCAACCCCCAAAGGCAAGTCGTTATAACGACTTGTGTGCAGAACGAATGTGTGCTAAAGACGTGTTCGTTCTAATGGCGGCATTCCCAAGGCATGCGTGATAAATGCATGCGGAATACCGTCATACATTCTAGGGCAATTGCTCAGAGAGAGCCTGAAGCCCACTCACGCAATGAGCTGAAGTGATCCTGACGAGGAAAACAGCCTTACGGGTCAGAAGATGCAACGAGCAGCTGTGCATTAGCTTGAAGTGAGCACACACGAGAAATGTCAGAACCAAATTAAGGTCCCACTGTGGCATCCCAAATAGTCTGGTAGGGATTATGTGTGTCAAACCTTTAAGAAAGCTCATCACAATAGGTGATTTAAACTAGGACAGTTGGTCCAGTAAATGCAGAAAGGCCGAAAGGGTTGATAAATGACCTTTAACCCCTTCGATGCTTATGACGAGCTGGACTCGTCATGACACACAGTGGTCGTGTGCTCATGACGAGTCCAGCTCGTCATAAGACCACCCACGGGGAAGCGCTGGCGCCCCCGTGGGAATCCGATCGTTGTTTTTTTGGGGGAGGCAGGGAAGGGCTTCCCCTGCCTCCCCCGCCCCCATCAATGACGCCAGCGCGCGAGGCGCGCTGACGTCATTGAGGGTTTCCTTTCTTCCCCGACGCGCTGGTAGCCATTTGCTTCCAGCGCGTCGGGGAAATCAGGTGAGTTTTGGCTCCGGGGAGGGGGGTTTGAATCAAAAGAGGCATCGAGGAAAGGAAAGGGGTTTTCCTATCCCCCGATGCCTCTTTGTGCATTTCTGCTGCACGATCATGCGATCGTGCAGCAGGAATGCCCACTAGGCCCCAGGGATTTTTTTTTTTTAAATGCGCATCAAAATACTGTTTGGGGGAGCGGCCCCTTGGGCAAGGGTCGCTCCCCTTTTGGGGGCCATATGTTTTTGTGCTTTGCCCCCCTGGGGGGGGGTACATAAGGACAGTGGTCCCAGAAATTAAACAAAAACTTTTAAACCAAAATTACAACTTAAATATATGGAAACAAAGTTGAGACACAAGGTAATTATAGCTTATAGTGTTTAATTTACACTAAGCATTGGTCTATTATTGACAAAATTCATATAATATAATATACAATGATATCCCTAGATGGGAAAAAGGGAGAAAAAGGGAAAGGAAGGGTGTAGTGATGGTGATTCGAGTGAGGTGGGGGTAGTGACTTCAAAAAAGTTTGCATCAAACACACTGATAAATTTTGAAAGAACAGAGGCTCCTTAGTCAAGCCTACTAGTCACAATATATACAACAAAGATCTGTATGGCCATGATTATATTTAACACAGTGCTAAATCCCTGGTGTTAATACTGGCTTCGGAAAAAAGTGTCGACGTTTCGACCCCAAAGTGTATGTAGGCGATTTCAATCCTTATGCCGGGGTCTTCATCAGGACTGTGATGTGGGAGAAGGGGAGGGGGGATCTAGGGAAAAACATAAAAAAGGACTTAAAAACTGGTCACATAGATCAAACTTATTATCTAGAGAATGGAGGGATGGTAGAATTACCATAAAGCGCCTCAGGTAGGAGGCTGAAGTTATGCGGGGGCCTGTAGGCTCAAAATGAAGAACAGCACCTGTGAAGGTAATGAATAAAATCAGCGTTCTAAAGTCTTGCTAAACGAGCCTCAAAGGAGAGAGTGGCAACACTCACTGGATGAGTGGATGTCACCATAGGAGACCTAATCAAGCGACTAATAGCTCGTAAGAGAAATGAGAAATGAGTACTGAAAAGGACCGTGCAAACATGCACCAAAAGTGAACCACCATACTGATACGCGCATATAGATAAATAAATATTAAAAAAGAAATGTGCGATCATGCACCAAGAATAAATACACCGCCATGGTATTACGCGCATATATACTGCATTAATCAGAGTTCCATATATAGGAAAAGGGGATTCAAAAGGCACCAGGTCAGGCCAGAGCATTGTAAAGGCCTGAAGGTTAGCATACTTAGTGACATAAGCAAAGAAATATATATACAGTGTTTGCTGGAAATACTGTACGCTCGTACTGCTTAGAAACGCGCCACAGATCAACCTGAGGGTCAGTATTCACAAGGAAATGAAACCAAGTTAAAGTGCTCAGATGTGTGTCAAAGTTAAATAGGTGCAACCCAAACCAAAGTCCGTAAATGCAAGAGAAATAGCGTAATTCCAAGAGAAATGACCGCATCAAACAAAACTATTTACCTTCGTTGAAGAAAAGGCATGGAACTTTAAAGTTTCCTGCGCATCTAAAAACCAAATCAGAACAGAAAAGCAGGATATTAAATTACCGACAAAACAGAACACTTTCAAGAGGTCTAAGAGTACCACGCGCTGGCTGATGACTCACCGCTGTTCAGTAGATAGGTCCGTGCGAACTAACGACACGGAGGGCTGGATGTTACTGGCTTAAATAGAAGCATGGTAAACGCATGACATGGCAATGCGTGCAGGCGCTGGATGCTGACATAACCTGAAGGGGGCACTGAAGACAGACTTGAATTTTAAAAAAACGTGATGAAAAAGTAAAAGGCAATTTAAATTGGTGTCATGTGTAGATGGGACCCCGGCTTGAAAGAAATGTAAAAAACGAGTGATTTGCAACGTTATAGATTACAGATGACATCACAAAGAATAATTATATCGCTCAGTTAATATATCATGTTCAGAGATTAACATGCAAGGGGTTACATGGGCGCATGGAGTGTACAAGAACTGCATATATTAACATACTGGTGTTAAAATAAATAGACATAGATGGTTAAATGAAAACCATTCTGCATGATTATAGTATCATCTGAAATAATGAGGAGAAAAATAATCATGTAATGGTACACTCCCTAGGCGCTATTACTCTGCATAAACTGGTGTGCTAATAAATACAGAGAGTAAATCATTATGAAATTAAAAATACATACATGTGACAGGGTACATTGCATCTCAACGGGTGGAAATGGAGTGATTAAGAAACCTTAACATATCAAAACGTGTGCAAGCCGAGAAATCATATCAATCATTACCTTAAAGGTGGAAAACACCAAAAAGCCAAATTGTGCCGGTAGTTAAATTAACTTAGTACATATTCAGATGACAGAGATATAGGTACACTATTCCACGGGTAGACAAGCAAATTGAGCATGACTGATTTCTGATTCATTAAGGTCATTCTTGATGGAGTCCAGAAGGGACATCCATTTACACTCCCTTAAGTTCAAAATTGTGCCAATATTACCTCCCCTTGGGCCCAAAGAGGCTCTCTCTAGTACTACCCAACGCAATTCATCGGGACTGTGACTCATGTTTGAAAAGTGTTCAACCAGTGGTGCTCCCTGTACGCCACATCTAATGCGACTGCAGTGCTGGAGAATCCGTGCTTTGATCTTTTGTTGGGTCTGTCCTACGTAAACGGAATCGCAAGGACACAAGATAGCATAGATCACGTTGTTCGTGTTACAGTTGGAGAAAAAATTCAAAGTGATAACATGGTTTTTGTAGGTAAATTCTTTAGTTTGAATCGCTGTGGGGCAAGCCTTGCATTTTCCACACCTAAAGTGTCCCAGTATCAGCGGAAGGTTCCACATTGATGTGATTGTAGGCGTCTCAGGAGTGTCTAAGAAGGAACGTACCACAATTTTGAACTTAAGGGAGTGTAAATGGATGTCCCTTCTGGACTCCATCAAGAATGGCCTTAATGAATCAGAAATCAGTCATGCTCAATTTGCTTGTCTACCCGTGGAATAGTGTACCTATATCTCTCTGTCATCTGAATATGTACTAAGTTAATTTAACTACCGGCACAATTTGGCTTTTTGGTGTTTTCCACCTTTAAGGTAATGATTGATATGATTTCTCGGCTTGCACACGTTTTGATATGTTAAGGTTTCTTAATCACTCCATTTCCACCCGTTGAGATGCAATGTACCCTGTCACATGTATGTATTTTTAATTTCATAATGATTTACCCTCTGTATTTATTAGCACACCAGTTTATGCAGAGTAATAGCGCCTAGGGAGTGTACCATTACATGATTATTTTTCTCCTCATTATTTCAGATGATACTATAATCATGCAGAATGGTTTTCATTTAACCATCTATGTCTATTTATTTTAACACCAGTATGTTAATATATGCAGTTCTTGTACACTCCATGCGCCCATGTAACCCCTTGCATGTTAATCTCTGAACATGATATATTAACTGAGCGATATAATTATTCTTTGTGATGTCATCTGTAATCTATAACGTTGCAAATCACTCGTTTTTTACATTTCTTTCAAGCCGGGGTCCCATCTACACATGACACCAATTTAAATTGCCTTTTACTTTTTCATCACGTTTTATTAAAATTCATGTTTGTCTTCAGTGCCCCCTTCAGGTTATGTCAGCATCCAGCGCCTGCACGCATTGCCATGTCATGCGTTTACCATGCTTCTATTTAAGCCAGTAACATCCAGCCCTCCGTGTCGTTAGTTCGCACGGACCTATCTACTGAACAGCGGTGAGTCATCAGCCAGCGCGTGGTTCTCTTAGACCTCTTGAAAGTGTTCTGTTTTGTCGGTAGTTTAATATCCTGCTTTTCTGTTCTGATTTGGTTTTTAGACGCGCAGGAAACTTTAAAGTTCCATGCCTTTTCTTCAACGAAGGTAAATAGTTTTGTTTGATGCGGTCATTTCTCTTGGAATTACGCTATTTCTCTTGCATTTACGGACTTTGGTTTGGGTTGCACCTATTTAACTTTGACACACATCTGAGCACTTTAACTTGGTTTCATTTCCTTGTGAATACTGACCTCAGGTTGATCTGTGGCGCGTTTCTAAGCAGTACGAGCGTACAGTATTTCCAGCAAACACTGTATATATATTTCTTTGCTTATGTCACTAAGTATGCTAACCTTCAGGCCTTTACAATGCTCTGGCCTGACCTGGTGCCTTTTGAATCCCCTTTTCCTATATATGGAACTCTGATTAATGCAGTATATATGCGCGTAATACCATGGCGGTGTATTTATTCTTGGTGCATGATCGCACGTTTCTTTTTTAATATTTATTTATCTATATGCGCATATCAGTATGGTGGTTCACTTTTGGTGCGTGTTTGCACGGTCCTTTTCAGTACTCATTTCTCATTTCTCTTACGAGCTATTAGTCGCTTGATTAGGTCTCCTATGGTGACATCCACTCATCCAGTGAGTGTTGCCACTCTCTCCTTTGAGGCTCGTTTAGCAAGACTTTAGAACGCTGATTTTATTCATTACCTTGACAGGTGCTGTTCTTCATTTTGAGCCTACAAGCCCCCGCATAACTTCAGCCTCCTACCTGAGGCGCTTTATGGTAATTCTACCATCCCTCCATTCTCTAGATAATAAGTTTGATCTATGTGACCAGTTTTTAAGTCCTTTTATGTTTTTCCCTAGAACCCCCTCCCTTCCCCCACATCACAGTCCTGATGAAGACCCCGGCATAAGGATTGAAATCGCCTACATACACTTTGGGGTCGAAACGTCGACACTTTTTCCGAAGCCAGTATTAACACCAGGGATTTAGCACTGTATTAAATATAATCATGGCCATACAGATCTTTGTTGTATATATTGTGACTAGTAGGCTTGACTAAGGAGCCTCTGTTCTTTCAAAATTTATCAGTGTGTTTGATGCAAACTTTTTGAAGTCACTACCCACACCTCACTCGAATCACCATCACTACACCCTTCCTTTCCCTTTTTCTCCCTTTTTCCCATCTAGGGATATCATTGTATATTATATTATATGAATTTTGTCAATAATAGACCAATGCTTAGTGTGAATTAAACACTATAAGCTATAATTACCTTGTGTCTCAACTTTGTTTCCATATATTTAAGTTGTAATTTTGGTTTAAAAGTTTTTGTTTAATTTCTGGGACCACTGTCCTTATGTACTGTCCTTTACCCATGTCCCAGAGACTAGTATTGGGTTTACCCTTGTTAGGTAACCCCCTGGGGGGGGGGCAGTTTTTCGTATTGTGCCCACTAGACCACCAGGGAGAAACGGTGGGGAGTGGCCCCTTGGGCAAGGGTCACTCCCCTTTGGGGGCTTTGTTTGTGGCCGATCGGCCAAAGGATAGTGCCCTTTATTTATTTATTTTATTTATTTATTTTAATTAATGCCTGCGTGGACTGTACCCGAAGGTGTCAGAGCGCTTCACAGTAGGACAGTAACATTACATGAGGAGAAGGTTACAAGTGAGCATAATACAAAAGGAAACGTTACATTACATGAGGAAAAAGTGACAATTGTGCAAATAACAAAACAACCAAGATACAAAAAGAGGTATGCGTTACAAGAGGAAAAAGTGACACGTGTGCATACATGAGATAGAAAATACAAATAGAGGTATAATACTGCAATAAGTGTCAGTCACTCAGAACACACTGGGAAGGCACTTCTATAGGCATGGAGTACAGATTTTCCTATAGTGGAAGAACTTCTTTGAGGGAGTTGAGAGGGCGTGAATTAAACAGGAGACTTAAAATGAAGGGTACACAAACATAAAATCCAACACAGCACGCAAGGGTGAGGAATGTACTGGAAAAAGTACAAATTTACAATGAAGAGCGAACTTCCTAGAGGGGGCTGAGAGTGAAAGTATTAGTTCTGAAAGTGTCTTTGGAAGAGAAGAGATTTGAGGTCCGCTTTGAAGATCCGGGTAGAGGAGGTGGCACGGAGCAATGGGGGAAGCGAGTTCCAGATTCTCACCGCATTTCCTGAGAAGGATTGCGCCATCGATCTTTCCCTTTTTGAAGACGGGGGGGGCTCAAGCAGAAGCTTTTCCGCATTGCGAGAAGGGCGAGAGCCACCGGACAATTTCAATTTATTTGCCAGGTAACGAGGGGAGGAGGTGTGTAAGGCTTTGTGTGTGATGCAGGCAGTTTTGTAAACAGATCTTGCCTTGATCGGAAGCCATCGAAGAGAGGATAGGAGTGACGTGGTCGCTTCGTTTAGACCCTGAAATGAAGCGAGCTGCTGAATGGAGGATGGATTTGAGAGGGGAGAGGTGGGATTTGGGTAGGCCCGTCAGAAGAGAATTGCAATAATCCAGTCTTGAGAGAACCAGAGATTGTACCAAGGTTTTTAAGTCTTTCTCCGGGAAGAACCGACGGATCCCCCGTAGAAGGCGCAACTGGTAACGTGTGTTCTTAGCAATAGAGTTGCTGTGGGAGATTAGGTTGAGTCTTTTGTCAAGAATGACACCTAGGGATTTAGCGCTGTCGACAATGATGGGTTTGTTGTTGAGTAGGTTCAGCTGATACATCCAAGATTGAACAGGAGGAGGTGAGAGAGAGGTAGAGAGGAGGAGGAATTCAGTTTTGGCAGGATTCAGAATGAGTTGGTGATCTAACATCCAGTTGTGAATAGAGTTGAGAGTAGAGTTGAGTAGTGAGAGTTCGTGTGCAGAAGATACCTTAAGGTATCTTCCCACTAGTCCACCAGGCATTTATTTGTGGAGAGTGACCCCTTGGGCAAGGGTCACTCTCCTTTGGGGGCAATATTTGTGGCTGTGTCTGCCCCCCAGGAGGGCAGATCGCCCTGTTTTTTTTTTAAAAATTGGGCCAACTAGACCACCAGGGATTTGTTTGAGGGGAGTGGCCCCTTGGGCAAGGGTTGCTCCCCTTTGGGGAGCATTAATTTGGCCGTTTCTGCCATCCTGAGGAGCAGATTGGCTGATTTGTTTTTTTGTAGGTCCACTAGGCCAGCAGGGTTTTTTTTATGTTGGGGAGCGGCCCCTTGGGCAAGGGTCGCTCCCCTTTATGGGAGGATGATTGTGGCCATTTCTGCCCTCTTTGGGTGGCAGAATAGCAGTATGTTTTTAGGCCCATCTGCCCCCAAGGAGGGCAGAAGCCAGTCGTCACCAGGGTTTTTTAAATTTTTGTGTTGGGGAGTGGCCAAAATGGCAAGGGTTGCTCCCCTTTTACGGGGGTGAATATTGTATTTATACTCTTTGGCCCACCTACCCCTTAGCTTGGCTGGTGGATTGTGTGTGGACTGGTGCATTATTTGCATTTTATGATTGTAATGTTTTTTCTCTCCTTTTTATTCTAGTGTAAAGCTTTTGATTCCTGTTTGCGGTTTCGGCAGTGGTTGTTCTGCAGTTTTGCGTAATTGCATTTATTTGGTAAGAAAAATATTTTTGTTGTGTGTACTCCAAATGAGTATTATTGTCATGCATGAATGAATTTTTTTGTAAGTGGTGTCATAATGGCAGCATATTTGTTAGTGTTCAGAGCATGAAATTCTTTGCGATGTTTTGCATTGTCTTATGTGTAATCTTTTTTTCTTCTTTTTTAGTGGGATATTGTTGATCTTCACTGTGTCTGTGCAGAGTAGGTGGTGGTGAGTCTAGCTGCTTCTGTCATGTGAGTGGTATAGTGTTGGAGTATTTAGGTCTTTGTGATAAAGCTACATTTTGTTTATTTCTTTTTTACAAAGGGTTTGTTGTTGTTGACTTGTTTGACAAGTTACCTTTATTAGTAAGCATTATGGCTAGCCGTAGAATGACTGCTCAGCAGGTGGTTGGTTTGCTTCTTGAATCTTCCTCTGAGCAGGATTATGAGACTGACAGTGCGTCTGAGGGAGAGGAGGGAGGGGAAGATTCAGGCAGTGAGTTTTCTCTCCACATGGAATCATCGGATGATGAAGGTACTCTCAGTGCAGATGAAGGTACTCTCGGTGTGGATGAATCTACTCTCATTGCGGATGAAGTGCCTGTTTTAGAGGAGGATACTACTGTGCCGATGGTGCAAGAGGCATCTGGATTGCAGCGTGGGGCTGCTATGCTTCCTACTGGAAGTGCTGGACTCTGGGTTGATCCAAACATGGTGCAGCCGGTGTTGCCTGCCTTTAGTGGTTATGCAGGGTGTAGAGTGGATTGTGAACATTATTTGCCTATACAGTATTTTCAGTTGTTTATGGATGATGTATTTTTGGGTGAGATTGTTGAGCAGACTAATTTGTATGCTGAACAGTTTTTGAGGGACAACAGTGCCAGACTTAGGCCCCATTCTAGAGCTACCCGGTGGAGTCCCACAAATCTGGAAGAGATGAAGAAGTTTTTGGGTTTGACTTTTTTGATGGGTTTGATAAGGAAGCCGTCCATGAGTTCATATTGGTCTACCAGTCCCTTGATGGCAACGGCCATATTTTCTGCAGTTATGACTCGTGATCGGTATTTACTTTTGCTTTGGATGCTGCATTTTGTTGATAATGGTTTGGCGTTGCCACGAGATCACCCTGAATGTGACTGTCTTTTTAAGATTCGGCCTGTTCTTGATCACTTTGTAGATCGATTTTCAGAGATCTATACTCCAGGGAAAGAAATATCTATTGATGAGTCTTTGGTCCTGTTCAAGGGCCGTTTGGTTTTTAGGCAGTACATTCCTAGCAAGAGGGCACGCTATGGAATTAAGCTGTATATGTTGTCTGAGAGGAGGACAGGATATGTTTTTAATTTGCGTGTGTACACTGGTAGGGATTCCACTATTGACCCCCCTGGTTGTCCGTCCACTTTTGGAGTTTCAGAGAAAATTGTGTGGGATCTTGCTAGAGGACTGTTTAACAGAGGCCACCATTTGTACCTTGATAACTTCTACACTGCTGTGCAATTGTTTAAGGAATTGTTCAAAGTGGACACTTTTGCTTGTGGCACAATCCGCTCTAACCGTAAAGGTTATCCAAAAGAGCTTGTTTGCAAAAACTTCAGAGGGGACAGTGCAGTTCCTTGCGTAGTGATGAACTACTAGCTGTGAAATTTGTGGACAGGAGGGATGTGTACATGCTGACTACCATCCATGATGAGAGTACTTCACCTGTGGCTGTTTGGGGTCAGATTGCTGAAGTGCGCAAACCTGTGTGCATCTTTTCTGACCAACAACAGAAAAGATTTGAGCAGTTAAGTCTTCCACAACTCAAGCTGTAGAAAACTGGGCTTTTGTTGCGGTTATCGCCTCACTTTTTGCCTCCTTTTTAGCAACTACATGCTGATTTTCGACTGGCAGTGCACTGAGGCCTGCTAACCAGACCTCAGTGCGCCAGTGCTCCCTCCCCAAAACAAGGTTTTGTCTAATTGTGCTACAATTGGCTAAGGACTTTAGCACCCCTGTAAGTCCCTAGTAAATGGTACCTAGGGCATGAGTGCCAAAGAGGGTCCCAAAGGGCTGCAGCATATCTTATGCCACCTTAAGGGACCCACACACACATTCCACACAGACTTTCATTGCAGGCTGCGTGACATGGTGCAAACCATGTCACGCAGTCTGTGTGCCATGTGCGCCATGTGCCATGCTAAAGTTACTGCATCTAATATATGTAAGTCACCCCAACAGCTAGTCTTTGAGCACTAAGGCAGGGTGCATTATATTTTATGTGAGGACATATCTGCATTAGCAGATATGCCCCTATCATTTCAAGTTCTATTACTAGACATTACAAGTGAGCAGGTAAGTCATCTTACCCCTTTCGATGCTTATGACGAGCTGGACTCGTCATGGCACACAGTGGACGTGTGCTCATGACGAGTCCAGCTCGTCATAAGACCCACCCACGGGGGAAGCGCTGGCGCTCCCCCCACGGGTGCCCAATTGTCCCCCCCACAAAGGGGGATGGCAGCGGAAGAGTTTCCGCTGCCACCCCGACCCCCCCATGGGAATCCCATGACGTCAGCGCGCACAGCGCACGCTGACGTCATCAGGAAGTCCCAGACGCTCGGGAAGCCATTTGCTTCCTGAGCGTCGAGGAACAAGGTAGGTTTCCTCGTTCCTGGGGGGTTTAGGGAATGCATAGAGGCATCAGGGAGAGGAAAGAGATTTTCCTCTCCCCTGATGCTCTTTGCAGGGCATTTCTGCTTCACGATCACGCACAGCGTCGCGATCGTGCAGCGGAAATGCCCCCACTAGCACCAGGGATTTGTTTACTTGAGTAATGGAAGCGACCCCTTGGGCAAGGGTCGCTTCTTTGGGGGTAATTTATTTTGAATTGTTTTTCTGCCCCCCCTGGGGGCAAATCGGCCCGTTTTTTCAGCCGTTTTGCCCCCAGGGGGGGCAGAAAACGCCACTAGGCACCAGGGATTACTTTGGGGGGCATTTTTTTGTGTATGGAAGCGACCCCTTGGGCAAGGGTCGCTTCCTTGGGGGGCATTTAATTAGGAATGTTTTTCTGCCCCCCCTGGGGGCAAATCGGCCTGTTTTTTCGTCCGTTTTGCCCCCAGGGGGGGCAGAAAACGCCACTAGGCACCAGGGATTACTTTGGTGGCCATTATTTTTTTATGGAAGAGACCCCTTGGGCAAGGGTCGCTTCCTAGAGGGGGCATGTAATTAGGAATGTTTTTCTGCCCCCCCTGGGGGCAAATCGGCCCGTTTTTTTGGCTGTTTTGCCCCCAGGGGGGGGGCAGAAAACACCACTAGGCACCAGGGATTAATCTGGGGGCCATTATTGTTGATAGAAGCGACCCCTTGGGCAAGGGTCGCTTCCTAAAGGGGGCATGTGTTCTGTAATGTTTTTCTGCCCCCCCTGGGGGCAAATCGGCCCGTTTTTTTGTCTGTTTTGCCCCCAGGGGGGCAGAAAACGCCACTAGCCACCAGGGTTTCCATTTGGGGGCATTTAAATGTACATGGAAGCGACCAAAGGGGAGCATTTTTTGTTGATGTTTTTCTGCCCGCCCCCTTGGTGGCAGTCGGTCTTTTTGTCCTTACTGCCCCCGGGGGGGGCAGAAATCCCCAGTAGGCACCAGGGATCTATTTTTTTTCCAGGGGGCGACAAATATCTGTCTGTTTTCTGCCCCACCTGGGAGATAGAGTGGCTTGGTGGAAAACCTCATCTAATCCCCATTTTTCTCAGCCCTATTTGAAGGCCCATGTGGCCGAATGATCATTTGGGTAGCGGCATTGTGTGTTATAATTTTAATTGTCATATTGTTTGTGAAATGTAATAGTAATTTTTTTATTTCTCTATTTTATTCTAGTTCAAGGCTTTTGCTGTTTACACTGTTCCAGGTTGCGGCTTTGTTACTGCTGGTTTTGCAGCTTGTGTTTTTGCATGTGCTTGGTAAGCAAATTTATTTCGTACTATTTACTGTAAATTAGATTCATTTCCCTACATGAATGTGTTTTTTGCAAATGGTGTAGTAATAGCAGTATGTTTGGCTTCTGTGTTTTGAGTGTTAAAATCTTTTTGCATTAGTGCTTGATGTGTACTTTGTTGTCTTATGAGTAATTGGTTTTGTTTTTTCTTTCTAGTGGGATATCGTTGATTTTTGCTGTGTCTCTGCAGAGTAGGTGCTGGTGAGTGTAGCTATCTTTGGTAAGAGTTATATTGTTTTTGAGTATATAGATCTTTGTGCTAAAGCCACACTTTGTTTACTACTTATTTTGCACAGTGTTGGTTGTTGTTGACTTGTTT
This sequence comes from Calotriton arnoldi, assembly GCA_963921515.1. NCBI lineage: Eukaryota > Metazoa > Chordata > Amphibia > Caudata > Salamandridae > Calotriton > Calotriton arnoldi. The sequence continues at coordinate 3,372,733 of CAWUFW010000262.1, forward strand.
GTGCAGTCTCCTTTCTTAGTAAGGATAATGGCTAGCCGCAGGATTACTGCTCAGCAGGTTGTTGGTATGCTTTTTGAGTGTTCCTATGACCGTGGTTCAGAGACTGACTCTGATTCTGAGGCAGAGGTGGGAGGGGATGATTCAAGCAGTGAGTTTTCTCTCCACATGGAATCATCGGATGATGAAGCTTCTCTCAGTGCGGATGAAGTGCCTGTGTTAGAAGAGGACATTGATGTGCAGATAGTGCGGCAAGAGGCATCTGGGCTGCAAGGCTTCACGTTGCTGTAGTGCGGCAAGAGGCATCTGGGGCTGCAAGGCTTCCCGTTGGTGTAGTGCGGCAAGAGGCATCTGGGGCTGCAAGGCTTCCCGTTGAAAGTGCTGACCTCTGGGTTGCCCCTGGCATGGTGCAGCCTGCATTGCCAGACTTTACTGGTGTTCCAGGGTGTCGAGTGAATACTGAGAACTTTTTGCCGATAAATTCTTTTCAGTTGTTTATGGATGATGTGTTTTTGGCAGAGATTGTTGAGCAGACTAATTTGTATGCCGAACAGTTTTTGAGGGACAACAGTGCCAGCCTTAAGCCCTATTCTAGAGCTACCCGGTGGACTCCCACAAATCTTGCAGAGATGAAGAAGTTCTTGGGATTAACTTTTTTGATGGGCTTGCTAAGGAAGCCATCAATGTCTTCATATTGGTCTACTAGTCCCTTGATGGCAACGGCTATATTTCCGGCAGTCATGAGTCGTGATAGGTATTTGCTTCTGCTTCGGATGCTGCATTTTGTCGATAATGGTTTAGCGTTGCCACAAGATCACCCTTATTGTGACCGTCTTTTTAAGATTCGGCCTGTCCTTGATCACTTTGTTGATCGATTTTCTGAGATCTATGCTCCAGGAAAATAAATAGCAGTGGATGAGTCTTTGGTGTTGTTCAAGGGGCGCTTGGTTTTTAGGCAATACATTCCTAGTAAGAGTGCACGCTATGGAATTAAGCTGTATATGCTGTGTGACAGTGGGACTGGATATGTCTCTAATTTCAGGGTGTACACCGGTAAGGAATCCAACATTAACCCCCCTGGTTGTCCGTCCACTTTTGGAGTGACTGAGAAAATTGTGTGGGAGCTTGGTAGAGGATTATTTAACAAAGGCCACCATTTATATGTAGATAACTTCTACACTGGTGTGCGGTTGTTCAGGGAATTGTCCAAAGTGGGCACTGTTGCTTGTGGCACAATCCGCTGTAACCGTAAAGGTTTCCCAAAAGAACTTGTTTGTCAAAAGCTTGTGCGGGGACAGTGCAGTGCGTTGCGAGGAGCTTCTAGCTGTGAAGTTTTCAGACAGGAGAGATGTCTACATGCTGACTACCATCCATGATGAGAGTACTTCACCTGTGGCTGTTTGGGGTCAGATTGCTGAAGTGCGCAAACCTGTGTGCATTTTAGACTACAATAAGCACATGGGTGGTGTTGATAGAGTAGATCAGAGGTTGGAACCTTACACTGCTATTCGTAAGGCTTACATTTGGTATAAGAAGTTGGCCATCCATCTCTTCAATTTAGCAACTTTCAATGCTTTTGTTGTGTTCAAGGAGTGTTCTCCGGCGTCAAAGTTGACTTTTGTTCAGTTTCAGCAGTCTGTCATAGGCAGCCTTGTTGTTGTGGAACAGGCAAGTGTTCCTAGAGTTGGAGTGGTGGAGGATGTGGCTCGATTGAAAGATCGCCACTTTCCTGATCACATTCCTCCTACACCCTCCAAAGACTTTCCCACTAGGAGATGTAGAGTCTGTTGGCGAAGAGGTATGCGGAAGGAGACTCGTATGTACTGCCCTGAGTGTCCTTCTAACCCTGGGCTGTGTGTGCCTGCTTGTTATAGAGCGTACCACAAGCAAAAGAATTATTGGGAGCAACCATGAGTGGTAAAGTGAACTGCCTGGTCTGTAATGTTTAAGAATTGTTGTTCTGTTTCAAGGTTGGCATTAGTGCAATGTATTTAGTTTCTGATTTTGTGTTAGTAGATTTGTATCTATTTGCAATTTGTTTGTGTTTTCTCTTTTGTATAAAAAAATCCTAAATGTGATGGTGGTGTGTGTAGGCTGGTGCTTGGCTGGTGGTGTGCGTGGAGTGGCGCTTGGCTGGCGGTGTGCGTGGAGTGGCTCTTGGCTGGCGGTGTGCGTGGAGTGGCGCTTGGCTGGCGGTGTGCGTGGAGTGGCGCTTGGCTGGCGGTGTGTGTGGAGTGGCGCTTGGCTGGCGGTGTGCGTGGAGTGGCGCTTGGCTGGCGGTGTGCGTGGAGTGGCGCTTGGCTGGCGGTGTGCGTGGAGTGGCGCTTGGCTGGCGGTGTGCGTGGAGTGGCGCTTGGCTGGCGGTGTGCGTGGAGTGGCGCTTGGCTGGCGGTGTGCGTGGAGTGGCGCTTGGCTGGCGGTGTGCGTGGACTGGCGCTCGGCTGGCGGTGTGTGAGTAGTGACTTGCTGCTGGTCACTACACACACTGCTAGCCGAGTGACACTCCACGCAATCCATCAGCTTGTGTGGTTGCTGTGTTAGGAATGTGGGCGTGTGAAAGTGATGGGCCCTTGAATGGCGCTGTCTGCTGGTGTGAGTGTTGTAATGTGATGGGCCCGCGGCTGGTGGTGTGAATGGTTTTGTATGTGTCACACGTATGAAAGGTGTATGAATGGCCTGTAAAGAGGTTGGTGCCTTGTCGTGGCTTTACAGCTCACGAGCTGTGAGTCAATGGTTCAGTTTCTCGTCCTTTCAATTATTAACAGTGCATTTCATTTTTGTGAAATCACTTGTTAATACAATTGTATATACTGAACCATCACTCACCCTCGTGCCAAATCCAACCAGTATGTGTGTGTGCTTGAGGATTAGATGGCTGTGCAGTAATATTTTTTTTTGTCTTTCTCAAGCAGGGTGTACCTTGTCCCTTTTGTGAATGTTGTAATGTGTTTGTTTCGTGGCTGGTGGTGTGAATGGTCTTGTGTGTATCACGTATGAAAGGTGTGTGAATGGCCTGTAAAGCGGTTGAGGCCTTGACGTGGCTTTACAGCTCACGAGCTGCAAGTCACTGGTTCAGTTTTTTGTCCTTTCAATTATTGACAGTGCATTTCATTTTTGTGAAATCTCTTGTTAATAAAATTGTATATACTGAACCATCACTTGCCCTCGTGCCAAATCCAACCAGTATGTGTGTGTGCTTGAGGAATAGATGGCTGTGCAGTAATCTTTGTCTTTTTAGTCTGTCTGCAAAGGTGTACATTCCGTCTAAGAATAACCTACCAACTGTAGATATTGTCGTAACACCCATGGGAGTACATGGTGATATCTCTCTTGTGGATCATAACAAGTTATGTTACCCAAAATGCCCTGCAAACCTCAAAATGTCTGTCACATTTTCCTTGCAATATTGTGCCAAAATTTTCACGCTGCAGAAATAAACACATTATCTCAAAACCACCTGGTTTTGCAAGGGGGTCACCTGGGTTTTGGCCCGTGCTCGGCGGTCATCTAGGGAAACCTACCAAACCCACACATTTCTGAAAACTAGTCACCGGGGCTTCCAGGAGGTATGGCTTGCGTGGATCACCCAACGTTTCCACCCAGAATCCCTTGCAAACCTCAATTTTAGCTGAAAAATCACTTTTTCACACATTTTGTGTGGAAGTGTGGCATCATCGGGCTCACACAAATTTCCTACCACCAGTGCCCTCAGGTCTCCCGATAAAATGGTGCCTCACTTGTGTGGGAGGCCCAGGTACTCGCGACAGGCAAGGGCCCAAAACGTAGTGAGGCTGACATCAAAATTGCCCATCTCAAACCACCTGGTTTTGCAAGAGTCACCTGGGTTTTGCTCATGCTCGGCGGCCATCTAGGGAAACCTACCAAACCCACACATTTCTGAAAATCTAGTCACTCGGGGCTTCAAGGAGGTATGGCTTGCGTGGATCTCCCAACGTTTCCTACCCAGAATCTCTGCAAACCTCAATTTTAGCTGAAAAATCACTTTTTCACACATTTTGTGTGGGAGTGTGGCATCACTAGGCTCACACAAATTTCCTACCACCCAGCGTTCCTCAGGTCTCCCGATAAAATGGTGCCTCACTCGTGTGGGAGGCCCAAGTACCCGCGACATGCAAGGACACAAAACGCTTTGAGGCAACATCAACATTGCCTATCAAAAAATGTTTTGGGTCCTTGACTGTTGCGGTTACTTGGGCCTCCCACACGAGTGAGGCATAATTTTTATCGGGAGACCCGGGGATCGCTGGGTGGTAGGAAATTTGTGTGAGCCCGGTGATGCCACAGTTTCCCACACAAAAATGTGTGAAAAAGTGATTTTTTCAGCTAAATTTGAGGTTTGCAAGCGATTCTGGGTAAGGAAACATTGGGGGATCCACGCAAGCCATACCTCCTTGGAAGCCCCCGGGTGTCTAGTTTTCAGAAATGTGTGGGTTTGGTAGGTTTCCTAGATGGCCGCCGAGCACGGGGCCAAAACCCAGGTGACTCCCTTGCAAAACCAGGTGGTTTTGAGATAGGCAATTTTGATCTCGCCTCACTACGTTTTGGACCCTTGCCTGTCGCGGGTACTTGGGCCTCCCACACAAGTGAGGCACCATTTTTATCGGGAGACCTGGGGGAACGCTGGGTGGTAGGAAATTTGTGTGAGCCCGGTGATGCCACACTTTCCCACACAAAAATGTGTGAAAAAAGTGATTTTTTCAGCTAAAATTGAAGTTTGCAGGGGATTCTGGGTAAGGAAACGTTGGGGGATCCACGCAAGCCATACCTCCCTGGAAGCCCCCGGGTGTCTACTTTTCAGAAATGTGTGTGTTTGGTAGGTTTCCCTAGGTGCCGGCAGAGCTAGGGTTCACAAACTACAGCTAGGCACTTTGCCAAAAAGGGTCATTTTTCACTGCGAAATTGAGGTGTGACCACGTTGCGTTTTGCGCCGTTTCCTGTTGCGGGCACTAGGCCGACCCACACAAGTGAGGTACCATTTTTCTCGTAACACTTTGGGGAACGCGGGGTGGGTGGAAATTTGTGGATCCACGCAGATTCCAGAACTTTCCACCACAGAAATGTGGGGAAAATGTGTTTTTTGGACAATTTTTAGGTTTGCAAGGGATTCTGGGTAACAGAACCTGGTGGGAGGCAGTCAAGTCACCCCATCCTGGATTCCCCTGGGTGTCTAGTTTTCAAAAATGTATAGGTTTGCTAGGTTTCCATAGGTGCCGGCAGAGGTAGGGTTCAAAAACTACAGCTAGGCACTTTGCAAAAAAGGGTCATTTTTCACTGCGAAATTGAGGTGTGACCACGTTGCGTTTTGCGCCGTTTCCTGTCACGGGCACTAGGCCGACCCACCCAAGTGAGGTACCATTTTTCTCTGAAGACTTTGGGGAACGCGGGGTGGGTGCAAATTTGTGGATCCACGCAGATTCCAGAACTTTCCACCACAGAAATGTGGGGAAAATGTGGTTTTTTTGACAATTTTTTAGGTTTGCAAGGGATTCTGGGTAACAGAACCTGGTGGGAGGCAGTCAAGTCACCCCATCCTGGATTCCCCTGGGTGTCTAGTTTTCAAAAATGTATAGGTTTGCTAGGTTTCCCTAGGTGCCGGCAGAGGTAGGGTTCAAAAACTACAGCTAGGCACTTTGCAAAAAAAGGGTCATTTTTCACTGCGAAATTGAGGTGTGACCACGTTGCGTTTTGCGCCGTTTCCTGTCACGGGCACTAGGCCGACCCACCCAAGTGAGGTACCATTTTTCTCTGAAGACTTTGGGGAACGCGGGGTGGGTGGAAATTTGTGGATCCACGCAGATTCCAGAACTTTCCACCACAGAAATGTGGGGAAAATGTGGTTTTTTTGACAATTGTTTAGGTTTGCAAGGGATTCTGGGTAACAGAACCTGGTGGGAGGCAGTCAAGTCACCCCATCCTGGATTCCCCTGGGTGTCTAGTTTTCAAAAATGTATAGGTTTGCTAGGTTTCCCTAGGTGCCCGAAGAGCTAGGGTTCAAAAACTACAGCTAGGCACTTTGCCAACAAAGGGTCATTTTTCACAGCGAAATTGAGGTGTGACGAAGTTGCGTTTTGCGCCATTTCCTGTCGCAGGCACTAGGCCGACCCACACAAGTGAGGTACCATTTTTCTCATAAGACTTTGGGGAACACGGGTTGAGTGGAAAATTGTGGATCCACGCAGATTCCAGAACTTTCCACCACAGAAATGTGGGGAAAATCTGTTTTTTTTGACAATTTGTTAGGTTTGCTAGGGATTCTGGTTAACAGAACCTGGTGGGAGGCAGTCAAGTCACCCCATTCTGGATTCCCTGGGTGTCTAGTTTTCAAAAATGTATAGGTTTGCTAGGTTTCCCTAGGTGCCGGCAGAGCTAGGGTTCAAAAACTACAGCTAGGCACTTTGCCAAAAAAGGGTCATTTTTCACTGCGAAATTGAGGTGTGACCACATTGCGTTTTGTGCCGTTTCCTGTCGCAGGCACTAGGCCAACCCACACAAGTGAGGTACCATTTTTCTCGTAAGACTTTGGGGAATGCGGGGTGGGTGGAAATTTCTGGATCCACGCAGATTCCAGAACTTTCCACCACGGAAATGTGGGGAAAATTTGATTTTTTTGACAATTCTTTAGGTTTGCGAGGGATTCTGGGTAACAGAATCTGGTGGGAGGCAGTCAAGTCACCCCATCCTGGATTCCCCTGGGTGTCTAGTTTAAAAAAATGTATAGGTTTGCTAGGTTTCCCTAGGTGCCGGCAGAGCTAGGGTTCAAAAACTACAGCTAGGCACTTTGCCAAAAAAGGGTCATTTTTCACTGCGAAATTGAGGTGTGACCATGTTGCGTTTTGCGCCGTTTCCTGTCGCAGGCACTAGGCCGATCCACACAAGTGAGGTACCATTTTTCTCATAAGACTTTGGGGAACGCGGGGTGGGTGGAAATTTGTGGATCCACGCAGATTCCAGAACTTTCCACCACAGAAATGTGGGGAAAATGTGGTTTTTTGGACAATTTTTAGGTTTGCGAGGGATTCTGGGTAACAGAACCTGGTGGGAGGCAGTCAAGTCACCCCATCCTGGATTCCCCTGGGTGTCTAGTTTTCAAAAATGTATAGGTTTGCTAGGTTTCCTAGGTGCCGGCAGAGCTAGGGTTCAAAAACTACAGCTAGGCACTTTGCCAAAAAAGGGTCATTTTTCACTGCGAAATTGAGGTGTGACCACGTTGCGTTTTGCGCCGTTTCCTGTCGCAGGCACTAGGCCGATCCACACAAGTGAGGTACCATTTTTCTTGTAAGACTTTGGGGAACGCGGGGTGGGTGGAAATTTGTGGATCCACGTAGATTACAGAACTTTCCACCACAGAAATGTGGGGAAAATGTGGTTTTTTTGACAATGTTTTAGGTTTGCGGGGGATTCTGGGTAACAGAACCTGGTGGGAGGCAGTCAAGTCACCCCATCCTGAGTTCCCCTGGGTGTCTAGTTTTCAAAAATGTATAGGTTTGCTAGGTTTCCCTAAGTGCCTGCAGAGCTAGGGTTCAAAAACTACAGCTAGGCACTTTGCAAAAAAAGGGTAATTTTTCATTGTGAAAATGTGGTACGTCCACGTTGCATTTTGAGCCATTTCCTGTTGTGGGCACAAGACCTACCCACACAAGTGAGGTACCATTTTTATCGGGAGACTTAGGGTAACACAGAATTGTAGAGCAACTGTTATTACCTATTGACTTTCGATGCATTTCTGCCTTCCAAATGAAAGACAATGTCTAAAAAATAAGTCATTTTGAAAAATGACCTATAATTCTCATGCTAGTATGGGTACTCCCAATTTCGGAAATGTGCAAATATCTACTGTTTCTAAAATCTACATTTTGTTCCCATTTCAGAAATACATAGGTGTCTTTCATAACAATTTTTCCATGTATACATTTCCCCAAAATAATTGCTATATACCCGGTACATAATAAAAAACCATTGCAAGATGCTGCTCAGTTATTGGCTCTGGGTTCGTCGGGTTCTTGGTGAACCTACAAGTCCTATATATCTCCACAACCAGAAAGGTCCAGCGGATATAACGGTATATTGCTTTCAAATAGCTGTCATAATTAGAAGAAGTTACAGGTGAAAACGTTGACACAAATGGCTGTTTTTTTCAACTAATTTTCAATCCTTCATTTAACTGTTAGTTTCTATAAGGAAAACTTTAAGGATCTACACAAATGACCCCTTGCTGAATTCAGAATTTTGTCTACTTTTCAGAAATGTATGGCTTTTCAGGATCCATTATTGGTTTCATACCCATTTCTACCATTAACTGGAAGGAGGTTGAAAGCACAAAAAATAGCAAAAATAGGCTATGTCCCAGAAAAATGCCAAAACTGTGTAAAAAGTTGGTTTTCTGACAAAAGTCTGCTTGTCCCTGAAAGCTGGGAAGATGGTGATTTCAGCACCACAACCCCTTTTTTGATGCCATTTGCAGGGAAAAACAACACGCTTTCATCTGTAGCCCTTTTTTTCGCATTTTTCCCCAAGAAACCAAAATTGTGCTGTATTTTGGCTAATTTCTGGGTCCCCTCCAGGGGAATCCACAAACCCTGGTTACCTTTACAATCCCCATGATGTTAGAAAAAAAGGACGCAAATTTGGCGTGGATACCTTATGTGGTCAAAAAGTTACAGGTGCCTAAGCGCGCACTACCCCAAATAGCCAACAAAAGGCTTAGCACAGGGGGGGAAAAGGCCTAGCAGCGAAGGGGTTAATAGTGTCCACTGCAAGAACCTGCTGGGCCAAAGACAAAACAAATAACAAAATAACTAACAGTTTTGGCTTGAGAAGGGTCTGTCCTGCAGACTCCACACCAGGCCACAAATTTGTCTCAGCGTCTGGCTTAAACAGACTTCACGTAAGGGCACCTGGCGACCAGGATGAGATCCACAACTTGGTTGAAAAATAAAATGCAGTCAACTGCTGCAGCTCAGCCTCCACACAAGGAGGTATAGATTACACAGGTTTGAGTGGAATATCCTGCCCCGTTACTGTGACAGAAGCTCCTCCCCAAGTGGTAGCCTGATTGTTGGGCAGACGCATATGCCCAGAAGGTCCAGGTTCCACACTCTCCTGGCCCAATCTGGAGCCACTAGGATGACTTGAGTCTGGTTTTTCATGATTTTCTTCAGAATTCTAGGCATGAGAGGCAGGGGCAGAAAGGCATATAGGAGTCCCGAGCTCCTCTCCAGCCGGGATGCATCTCCTGGGGAATGCCTTCACCTGAACTCCAATGCACAAACGTTTGGACACTGCACGTTCTCAACGTTGGCAAAGAGATCTAGCCAGAGTTCTCACGATTGTCAGAAGACACCTTGTGGCATCTCAGGGTGCAGCCTCCATTAATGCCATGTACCGCTGGCTGAGCTTGTACATCCTGGTGTGCAAGGATTCTTTCAAGTGGGTCACAATCAGGGAGGTGCATTGACATTTCAACCACCTCCGAAGGCGCAAAGCCTCCTGGCACAGGACCCAGGACCCCTCTCCGCCCTGCTTATTGCAGTATCAAATTTCATTGATGAGGTCTGTGAGAACCTGTACAAGCCTCCTCTTGACAGATGGTAGGAAGAACTTCAATTCAAGACGAATGGACCGCAACTCCAACAGATTGATATGGAGCTGGATTTCCACCGGAGACCAGAGTCCTCTGATTTCCATCTCTACCGGATGACCTCTCCAACCTAGCAGTCAGGAATCCATCATTATCGTCAGCTCTAGGTGGGGAAGGGCAACGAGTCTGATACTGGCCAGGTTGCAGTCGAGCAGTCACCACAGCAGATCTTGTGCAGTCTCCTTTAAAACCTGGATGACAACCGACAGGTTTCTGCAGAGCTGGGCTGACTGAGACTTCAGATCCCACTGCAGAGCCTTCTTATGACACCTGGTGTAGTTGACAACCAGGATGCAGGAGACTAATAGGCCAAGGAGCCACAAAGCTGCTCTCACCAAAATCTAGGATCAAGTCTTATACATTGGGATCATAGTCCGAATGTCCTGGACTCATTGAAATGGAGGGAAGGCCTTGAACTACACTGTGTCTAAGACAGCTCCTATAAAAGGAAGCCTCTGCAAAGGAGGTGTAATTTTGGCTCATTGATCAAGAACCTCAGTGATGTCAGGAAGTTTCCTGTTGTCTGGAAGTGCTCTACCGCTGACTGTGGCAAGCCCGCCTTCAACAACCAGTTGTAGGTGTAGGGGAAAACTGGTAACTGGGAAGGTCTTGGAGCCAGAATGGAAGTCAGCGCCAGAGTCAGTGCAGAGCCTGGCACCAGCTCTAGGGGCTCAGACAGTGTGGGGATGTATCTGCAGGCCTTAACCAGACTGGAGGAATGTGCGGATCCCTGAGGCCCAAAGGTGTACCAGAGGGAGCTGGGAAACTGCCAAAAATATGCAGCATGGCCTTTTAAAAAGCCTCCACCAGCTGCAGCACTGCCTAGGGCCTGGGGTACTCATGGCACATCGAGATCACTTGCAGAATCAATCCCTAGATCGGGGATCAGGAGCAAAATCAATTGGAACCTCAATATTCTCTCAACTTCTCTTTAGATAGAGAGTGGCGGAATGGGGTTGAGACCGGCTTTGCCTTATGTTTCCTCATCGATTTGGACTTAGCTTAGTGGATGACTTCAACCGCGAAGAAGACCTATAATGGGATCGGCCTTGAGAGAAGGAGCGTATCTGTACCCTCAACTTGGAGTGGGAGTAGGACATACAAAAGGTCTGTGACTTCTTCCTATGTATGAGGACGTACAGCTTCGCTTCAGGGTCCCAGATCACCTTCAGGTACATGAGGGAACACTCATCACATGACTTAGAGTTGTGCCCCGGGCCCAAACACTAAAGTCGCACCTCGTGTAATCCGTTACCGACTTCAGTTATCTAGTCTTCAGTTATCTAGTCATGGCATAGTTTGTACCTTGTGCTTTTAGGTGAGGACATCGTTCCCTTGCACACTGGATTTCAATTTGAAAATCATCAAATGCTGACAAACGAGCTCCGGATCCGTGCTCGAAGGCGCGGAAAGAAAGGAACAGATGTCGTGCGCAGGGGAGCGCTCGTATGGGGCTTTGCGCCATCACTTCTGGGACAGAACAAAGTCAACACAGAGTTACGCTGTGCCACCTAGCAGCGTGCACTACTATGAAAAGTTTTCACATCCATTCTGACACCTGGTGAATATTCTAAAGGGGAGCATCCAAGACCATGTCAAATTTCCTAAAATTATTTACAAGATGCATTGCCATGTTCTGCGCTCCTGGAAGTTTTAGAAGAAAGCAGGAAGAAAGACCAAGATAACACACATTGGTGCAATTGAGCCTGGACTTAACCCTGGCATTCACCATCCAGGCTCTAAGACGCAGAGGAATGAATTGAAGAATTTGCCTCAACCGTCTCAACTGATAGTAGAAGGAATAGAAAACTTAATTGGTCTGCTGGGAAAGATTAAATCATTGTTCTTGAAACAGTCATGGCTTTTTACTTTATCTGAGAGTTCCAGAGCATGTCTCAGGCTAGAAGGCCAATTTGAAGAATTGCAAGAAGATTTCTAATGCAGAAATATAATTTTCTTTTTTGAAGCACTAAGCTTCAAAACGATGGCATTTATCCACCTTAAAATATAGAGATAGCCATTAAAAGTCTCATGAATAAGGACAGAAGGATTATCAAATCTCAAACTGCATTGAATATCATTGGCGTATGAAATCACATTCACCCTATAGGGCCTAGTGATGTTAGTGAGGGGTGCAAATAGATGTCAAAAAGAGTGGTGCATAGGGACTGGATTCTATCAGACTTAAAAGAGACAAACCAAACCCTTGTTGCCACTTGCAAACTCTCCTCTGCACCACACTGAATAAATGTTGAGTGGTCCACCGAGCAGAAAGTGGCAGAACAATTAAAGAAGATGAGACAGGTAGCGGTAAACTCATTTTATGCCAATGTGACTTCATATAGGACATTATTTAAGCAGATTGTGGTCCCAGTTCCTAGTTGAAAGCTGATCTGGCTGGTATCTAAGAAATGGTGCTCTTCCAAGTGCATAGAAAGCCAAAAGGCAATGTAATTCTCGCTAATTTTAGCAAAACCCGGAAGCAATGAGTGCGGTCTACATTGGGCTTCCATGAGAGCCTCTAAATTCAACTTCTTCAAAAGACGAATAACAACTCCTTTTTTCCACTCTTTGGGGACAAAGCGCAAAGAAAAAGCGGCATATGTAATAGTCTCAGTGCAGGGGGTATTGTACAAGAGAAGGATTTTAGCCTGGCTACCGGACAGATGTCATCTAGTGACCCAGTCTTAAGGGACATAAGTAAGACACGCACATCTTCTAAGGTGTTGATGATTTAGCAATCAATAGGCATTGTTTATGGTGCTTCAAGTGTATTCCTATAGACCTCATAAGAGAGACATCTGAATAGGAACTGCGCAAAACCCATACTACTTGAAACACCTTAAGCCTCTCATGTTTAAATTCAACGGCTGTTCTGGTGCATATTGGAAGAAGCTGGTTGGATGTTTGCTGTACACCTTTGTTAAAATTGCAGCACAGCTTATCCAAGTCTGAAGAACAGACAGGAGCATTCCACAGATGACCAAATCTATCAAAAGCTACACTGCATTCAATTTATTCAGGGATTAAACATTCTCGCCTCCCTCGAAGGACAACGGAGAGATGGTTTCTTGAATTCGTATAGGTCAAACACTGTCAATGCGTGATGGGTCCAGATAAGATATTTTCACAAACACAAGGGAACCCAAAAGGTAGATAAGGACCTTGTGGAACAGTTTAGTATTAGAACAGTGGTCCTTAAACAGAACAGTGTGGTCATCAGGATAAATATAGACTCCAATCAGTGCTATATTACCAGTGGTCGACGACGTTTCGATCCTCTTTAAGAAATAGTAGGATCATCATCAGGACAGTTATAAATACAAGCCTGAATAATTAGAGATTGCCTCAAGGGGCTTGCAAGTGGCGATGCACGTTATGCTGTGTGGTCCAAGGCTTGATGGCAGGGAAAATCCATCAAGCCTTGGACCACACAGCATAACGTGCATCGCCACTTGCTGCCCTGGAACTGATAATTTACAGTTTAATCGCCAGGTTTTTCATTCTTAGAACATCCTATTTAATCGGCCTCCACCACTGAGTGTAATTGTGGCTTAACCTTCCGCAAGCCCCTTGAGGCAATCTCTAATTATTCAGGCTTGTATTTTTAACTGTCCTGATGATGATCCTACTATTTCTTAAAGAGGATCGAAACGTCGTCGACCAATGTAAACAGTTTGCACATTAATCAAATCTGATAAAAAAGTGTATTTACTGTTTCCTCAAGCTTGTTAGAAATTGTGTTCAATATTCCACAAGCTACCCTGTCTTGCCTGATATGTTCCTGTCCTAAGTGTACTTGTCATGTTTCTATGTAGGATGCAGTATCGTGTCCCACTGTATTGATGTGTTTATTTTGGGTTTTTGACATTTTTGAATTATTAAATTGAATGTCCGGCTGGACACTCGTAATATAGCACTGATTGGAGTCTATATTTATCCTGATGACCACACTGTTCTGTTTAAGAGTCCAGATAAGAGGCATGACCTGAGTAATTTGACTATGTCTTGACGAGGAAAAATAAAATCAACCGTATACCTTCTTGGTGAGCAGAACCTACTGCCACCTGAGATATGCCAATGGCAACATGTGGTCTACGAGAGACTGGGGTTTGCTGTTGTAGGAGTCTTCCGCCAAGACGTTAAATTCACACACAACTATAGTTTTCGTAGCCTTGATGATGATAACTTTGCACAGCAAATCTGAAGGCTGTCGATGAATGACTTGGGAGGAGTGGAATTTCACTCTACTAGACCTGTCGAGAAAAGTCTAAAAATGTCACCTCGGCCCACATGACACTTCCAAATATCACTCGCCTCCATCAATAAGAAGCTGTACCAAAACAAGATTTTGGGGATTTTTTTGTGCAGGCTTTCAATTTTTATACAAAAATAATTTTCTGATAAGGGGCCAGAACAACAGTTCTGTTTTTTGTGTTTGCTTAGCTGACAAGATAAATATTATTGCACCTGGGGACAACTTTCGATTGAATACTCCTGAACAGTAATCTGCACCACTCTATGCCAATGCACTCTACACCACTGAACTCTGCATCACTCCACTTTATGCCACTGCACTGTACACGCCAATCCACTCTAAGCCACTCTAATCTACTCTGCACCACTGCACCCTACGACACTATACCACTGCACTTTATGACACTCTTCTCTACGTCACTTCACTCTACTCTGAAACAATCTACTCTATGCCACTGCAGTCTACGCCATTATATTCCACTCTGCACCACTGCACTCTGTGCCACTGCACTCAAAGCCAATACACTCTGTGCCACTCTACTCTACACCACTGCACTCTATGACACTATAGTCTGCAGCACTGCACTCTCTGCCACTCTACTCTGTGCTACTCTAGGACATTCCATTCCGTGCCACTTTACTCTATTCTACTGCACTCTACTCTGCACCTCTCTATGCCACTCTACTGCACTCTACACCACTCTATTCTACTGTGCACCACTGCACTCTAACACTGCACTCTATGCCTCTCTACTCTACACCACTCTACTTCATGCCAGTGCGCTCCACCCCACTCTGCTATGCACCACTGCACTCTTCGCCAAAGCACTCTACACCACTCCAATCTAGGTCAATCACCCTATGCCACTGTACCTACGCCAACTACTTTGCATCACTGCACTTTATGCCACTATACTCTACAACATTCTACTCTATACCACTGCACTCAACCCTGTATCGCTCCACTTTATGCCACTTCACTCTATGTCACTCTACTCTGCATCACTCTATGCCACTCTACTGCCCTCTATGCCAATGCACTCTACGCCACTCTAATCTATTGTGCACTTCTGCACTGTATGACACTTCACTCTACGCCTCTCTACTCTGCACTACTCTACTCTATGCCAGTGCACTCTAACCCACTCTAATATGCACCACTGCACTCTACACCACTCCAGTCTAGGCCATTCCACTCTGCACCACTAGACAACACTGCACTCTACGCCACTACTCTATACCACGCCACTCTACCCTGTACCACTCCACTCTACAACACTTCATTCTACTCTGAAACAATCTACTCAATGACACTGCACTCTATGCCCCTCTACTCTGCGCCACTCCACTCTACGCAAATGCAATTAATGCATCACCACTCAACACCACTCTACTCTATGCCACTACAATCTACTCTGAAACAATCTACTTTACACCACTGCACTCTATGCCACTGTACTCTCCGGTACTCTACTCCACTCTATGCCACTGCACTCTACGCTGCACCACTTTACACATCTGCAGTCTACTCTATGCCACAGTACTGTAAACAACTGCACTCTACATCACTTTACTCAAAATTAATGCACCTTGCGCCAATGCCCCTACGTCAACTACCTTGCACCACTGCACTTTACGACACTATACTATGCAATACTTTGCACAACTACACTCTACGACATTGCAGGCTACATCACTGAACTCCACTATTCTACTCTGCACCGCTCTAAGACCCTACAATTCACGACCCTGCACTCTGACACTCTACTCTGCATGACAGCACTCTATGCCACTGCACCACTCAACTCTACTTCACTCTACTGTGCTCTACGGCACTACACTCTATGCTTCACTACTCCACTCCACTCTATGCCACTTCACTCTATGCCACTCTGCACAATTCCACTCTATGCCATTGCACTCTACGGCACTGCAATCTACTCTACAGCACCCTACTCTATGCCTCTGCACTCTACGCTACTCTACGTCACTGCACTATACACCAATGCACTCTGCACCCCTTTACTCAAAACCAACGCACTCTATGCCACTGCACTCTACGCCAATCTACTCTGCACCACTGTACTTTGTGCCACTTCACTCCAGGCCACTCTACAACACTCCACTCCACGACACTCCACTCGATGATGCTCTATTCCATTAAACTCTGCACCACTGACACTACTCTACTGCACTCTACTCCACTCTGTGCCACTCTACGACACTCTACACAACTCCCTCTATGCCACGCCATGCCACTTTACTTTACTCTATTCTATGACACACTACTCCACTCTACTCTATGCTACTCCAGTCTATGACAATCTACTCTGCTCTACGCCACTCTACTATACAACAATATACTCCACTCTACGCAACACCCTCTACGCCACGCCACTCTGCTCTACACCACTCCACAGCACTCTATGCCACTCCACTCTACGACTGTTAGGAGTTAAGCCTCTTACCCTCGTTTCTTGTCCCGTTTTTATCTGCCATGCGTGCTTGATTGGGCGTGCACTTGGGGATGGGCGGGGTATCTGTGTATATAACGCTCTCCCCACCCTGAGTTAGCGCTTGGTTTCTTTCCCGGTCCTGCGACCCGGAAGGTCTGTGCCGGTAACCTTGGGGTCTGGGGACTTCCTGTATTGCCTCGATTGCCTGACTTCCTGTTTCCTGGATGGACGGATGGAGTACCGAACGCTGGCGAACGCCGGTAGCTCGTGAACTGCCTATGCTCGCTGGATATTTGGACTCAACAGACTCAACAGACTCAGCGGACATCTGTTCTTGTTGTTTCGAGGTCGGGGTTGAGTGCAGGTAGTTTTGCCTATCGATTCTTACTTCCGTTTAGGCTATTATCTGCTTGATCTATAGCCGCAACATATGGGATCATATGTTGCGGAGAAAATAAACGCGGTTGCGTTTTTTCACTGTTTCCCCATTTTTTACTTGTTCTTCGTTCTTCACCAGACCCTAGACACCTGGAGATTCCCAGAGTTCACTGAGGTCTCCAGTTGGTCATTGTCATTACGGGTGCACCCATTAAGAGGATGGGCACAAACCATATCCTCTTCTCTTAGTTTGTAGAGGGTTTTTGCCGTGTTTTGGCTTTTTCCCCTGCCCTTCTTTTTGTTGAGATACGTGGAAGGTGTTTTTGGGGTCTTTGTTGTGGACATTGGAAACCTGTATCAACTCTGGATCAGGGTACAGTGTGGCCCTAAGTAATCCTGTTGGAAGACACTGCAATGGTACAATACTTACAGATCCATACATCATCATTGAAACCTGTGCAAGGGGTAAGAGTGTTGTCCTGTTGTCCAAGTGCTAGTTCAATCATGTGCGTATGTGTGATTATGTGGTGTTAACCTGTCCTGTGTTGATTTTTGTAGGTTATCCTGGGTTCCCGGTAGCGTACAGAAAACAAGGAATATTGCCACCAGTGCTGGTCTACAACCTGGTCCTTTTGTTTTGTTTTTTCCCCCCACCTTCTTCCATGGTTCTTGTTTGCCATCGCCGGTATATTAAGATAGGCGGTGGCGAAAGGAGCTTGGGAGGAGGACTGGGATTATTCTTCGCTCCCGCAGTATTGGGTGGTTTTACAGTGGTGGCAGGACAGAAAACCAAGCCCACGAATTGACATACTGCCTGAGCGAAGATGGACCTAGGGGAGGGCACACCCAGAGTAGGGGAAGACGGGGTTCCCTCAATGCAGGACTTGATGGCTGCTTTTACCTCCCTTCAGGGCTTGAGACAGGAGAATGTAGGATTACATCAGGAATTAACTGCCCTTAGAGCCAGGGAACATACATGGGGGGCAGGAGCAGGCCCATCTTCTAAGGTTCTGGGGCCTGTGTTGCAGCCAGCTACATTTCATTTTGATCGTGTGTCTGGTCAGGGTGCGGGTGGGGGCAATCCTCTTGCTATTACCGTTAATACTCCGGTTCCCGTCCCTTTGGCAGTCCCTGAAATATTTACAGGGGACTGTAATAAGTAAGCAGTGTTCATGAACCAATGTCATCTACATTTTATGTGTCGTCCCTCTGCTTTTCCTGATGATACGGCTAGGGTGGCTTTCGTTATCTCTTATCTGGCCGGGTCTGCAGCTACCTGGGCTGTTCCATTAGTTGAAGGAGATGATCCTGTGTTATACAATTATCCGGCTTTCAGGGAACAGATGCGATGTTTGTTTGCGAAGCATGCTTTTATGCCAGCAAGCGACGCAGAGTTGTTGAAATTGCGACAGGGGAAGCAAGACTTACTGACTTATATTGCTTCTTTTAATCGTCTTGTGTCTGAAACTCAGTGGCCTATGGCAAAGCGAACCTCAATATTCTATCAGGGATTAAGTGAGGAGTTAAAGGATGTGGTGTCACAGGTAGTGGATCCTCCTGAGGCCTGTGCAGAATTCATCGATTTGGTGGTTAAGTTAAATCATCGACTCCTTGAACGACGTGGGGAAAAGAACCGTTTCATGGGGTCTCGTGCGGTGGTGGTGAGGGGTGATACCAAAGAACATGTGGAGGTCAAGCAGACATCTGAACCCATCCAGATAGGTGGGGTGAGAGGGCCATTGACTAGCGATGAAAAGAGTAGGAGGCGCCTACACAACCTATGCCTATATTGTGGCAAGGGTGGTCATTTCGCCCGTGAATGTCCCATAAAACCATCTTCTTTTCCGAATTTCAAGGCAGTGGCATATATAGGAAGAGATTATGGTGGGTTAGCCTGTGGAGAGGTAATTGGGAGTAACCCCTATGATATTCCAGGAGCTGTGCAAAGGGTACCCAGGCACTTTACCGTAACCATTTGTGTGGTACTGTCCAGTAGCAGTAGATTGTCTTTGACGGTATTACTTGATTCTGGAGCCACTGGCAATTTTATAGATAACAGTTTGGCTGAAACCTTGAAGGTTCCCTATGTGTACAAGGAACAACCAGAACCTGTTCGGGCCATAGATGGAACTGAATTGTCATCTGGGTTAATAACGCGTCAGACAGAACCCTTGCTGTTGATTTGTGATAATGGGCACTCAGAGACTGTAAGTTTTGATTTGATTGATGCTCCTTCTTTTGGGGTGATATTGGGAGTACCTTGGTTGCAGTTGCATAACCCAAAGATAGACTGGGTGCGGAGAATGGTGACTTTGGATTCTGCACATTGTTTGCAACATTGCTATCAGGAAGCGACAGATTGGGTTGTGCCCTTGACTTGTGCAGCTAGTACGCAGGGTGAGCTTCCTGGTGTCCCTTCTCCTTACAAAGATTTCAGTGAGGTTTTTGATGAGGTACAGGCTGTTGCGTTACCTCCTCATAGAACATTCGATTGTCATATTGATCTGCAGCCGGGTGCTACTTTGCCGTGTTGTCGGGTATATGCTTTGTCTGAACCAGAGGAGAGGCATTTACGGGAGTATATAGATAACATGCTGAGTACTGGGTGTATACGTCCTTCTGTGTCTCCCGTTTCTTCGTCTATTTTTTTCATTCCAAAGAAGGAGGGTGATCTCCGCGCGTGCGTGGATTATAGGGCACTTAATAAAGTGACGGTAAAGAACAAGTATCCCCTTCCCCTTATTCCAGTGTTGTTGGACCAATTGCAGCATGCCACAGTATTCACCAAGCTAGACTTACGCGGTGCGTACCATCTCATTCGTGTCCGTGAAGGGGACGAGTGGAAAACCGCTTTTCGAACTAAGTTTGGTTTGTTTGTATACTGTGTCATGCCCTTTGGGTTATGCAACGCCCCTGCCTCGTTTCAGTTTTTTATTAACGAGGTCTTGCGTGAGTTCCTGGACATAAGTGTTTTCGTTTACCTGGATGACATTTTGATTTTCTCTAATAACATCGAGGAACACATTGGTCATGTCACACAGGTATTGCAGAAGTTACGTGAGCATTGGTTGTATGTGAAGCTGGAGAAATGTAAGTTTCATGCTACTTGTGTTGAGTTTTTAGGATTTCATATATCCGCCAAAGGTATCAAGATGGATCCCCGTAAGATTGAGGCAATTATTTCATGGCCTCCACCTACGTGTGTGAAGGATATTCAGGTTTTGTTGGGGTTCGCGAATTTCTATCGCCGGTTTATCTCCCATTTTTCTGATATTGTGTCACCTAGGACTGCTTTGTTGAGGAAAGGTGTCCCTTTCATTTGGTCCCCGGTGGCTCAGGCAGCTTTGACATTACTGATAGAGAGGTTCACCTCTGCTCCTGTTTTGGTGCATCCGGATCCAGCATTGCCGTTTTATGTGGAGGCGGATGCTTCCATGTATGCGGTAGGTGGCATATTATCTCAGAGGGATGTGGAAACTGGTTTCATGCACCCCATAGCTTTCTTCTCTAAGACATTGTTACCTGCAGAACGTAACTATACGATTGCAGAGAGGGAGCTTCTGGCAATCAAGTTGTCTTTTGAGGAATGGCGACATTATCTGTGGGGAGCTAGACACCCTGTTACGATTTATACGGACCATAAAAACTTGGAGTTTTTCGTTCAGCACGGGCTTTAACCCCCAGACAGATGCGATGGGTGTTGTTTTTTAATGAGTATGACTTTGTCATTACTTATAGACCTGAAGCCCAACAGGTGAAGTCGGATGCCTTGTCACGGATCCATGGTGGATCCAGGGAAGATCTGGTGGGTACAGAAGAGAAGACAATACCTGCAGGGAAGATTGTGGGTGGGACTTCTGAAGGGGATTTTATTAAGTCTGTACAGAAAGAGATTGGGAAAACAGATTTGACCCCTTGGTTGACAGATCCGTTGTTTGAAATTACGGGCTGGGTTGTTGTATCACGATGGTCGCTTGTTTATACCACCTGAATTGCGGCAACAGGTTCTTACGTGGTGTCATTCTTCCTCTTTGGTTGGCCACCCTGGAATACATAAGACCAAAGAGATATGTTTGCGTTGGTTTTGGTGGGAAACGATAGGCCATGACGTACAGGTGTTTGTAGGGTCATGTCCTGTTTGTGCAGTTAGTAAGGCAACACACACTCGCCCTGCTGGTTTGTTGACCCCTTTGCCGGTGCCCCCCTCCCCTTGGCATACCATTAGTATGGATTTTGTCACTGATCTTCCTGGGGTGGGGGGGTACACAGCTGTTCTTGTTGTGGTAGATCTATTCACTAAGACGGCACATTTTATTCCGTTACTACAGATACCTAGTGCCCGTGTTTTAGCGGAGGTGTTTATCTCACACATTGTGAGGTTACATGGATTGCCATCCGCTATCGTGTCCGATAGGGGTCCGCAATTTGTATCGCATTTTTGGACTGAGTTATGTTCCTCATTGAGGATGGAATTGCGTTTGTCTTCCGCATAACATCCTCAATCGGATGGACAAACGGAGCGGACGAACCAAACGATGGAGCAATATATACGCTGTCTGTTGACTTCCTTATCTTGTGATTGGCTCTTGGCACTACCCTTAGCTGAATTTGCGTACAATAACAGCTTGCATTCAGCTTTGGGTATGACCCCTTTCTTTTGTTCATCAGGCTTTCATCCAAAGGCCATACCTATACAACCCTCAGGGCGGGTACCTGCATTGGATACTTTGAGTCGTTCTTTGGTGGCTATCTGGGAAAAGGCTCAAGAACAGTTGTTGGCCACTAAGGAGACTATGAAAAAGCAGGCTGATAAACATAGAATCCCAGCCCCCTTGTATGTAGTGGGAGATATGGTGTGGTTGGCCACAAAGAATTTGAGGTTAGATGGGCCAAGGAAATTACAGCCAAGATTTGTGGGGCCTTTTCGTATAGGTAAAGTGATCAATCCTGTGGCCATGAAGTTGGTTTTGCCTGATGAGTATCGCATACAACCTGTTTTTCATACCTCCTTGTTGAAACCCTATACTCCCACTGTTCTGTCTCTGCCCCCCCCTCCTCCTGTGTTAGTGGACGACCACGAGGAATATGAGGTACATGCTGTTCTGGACTCTAGGAGAAGGGGTGGGAGGCTTCATTATTTTATTGATTGGAAGGGCTATGGACCTGAAAACCGCACATGGGAACTGGCTAGTGATGTACATGCCCCTGGTTGGTTCGGCTGTTCCATCTTCGCCATCCTAGCAAACCTCGACCTGTGGGGAGGCGTTTGGGGGGAGGTACTGTTAGGAGTTAAGCCTCTTACCCTCGTTTCTTGTCCCGTTTTTATCTGCCATGCGTGCTTGATTGGGCGTGCACTTGGGGATGGGCGGGGTATCTGTGTATATAACGCTCTCCCCTACCCTGAGTTAGCGCTTGGTTTCTTTCCCGGTCCTGCGACCCGGAAGGTCTGTGTCTGGTAACCTTGGGGTCTCGGGACTTCCTGTATTGCCTGGATTGCCTGACTTCCTGTTTCCTGGATGGACGGACGGACGGAGTATCGAACGCTGGCGAACGCCGGTAGCTCGTGAACTGCCTATGCTCGCTGGATATTTGGACTCAACAGACTCAACAGACTCAGCGGACATCTGTTCTTGTTGTTTCGAGGTCGGGGTTGAGTGCAGGTAGTTTTGCCTATCGATTCTTACTTCCGTTTAGGCTATTATCTGCTTGATCTATAGCCGCAACATATGGGATCATATGTTGCGGAGAAAATAAACGCGGCTGCGTTTTTCACTGTTTCCTCATTTTCTACTTGTTCTTTGTTCTTCACCAGACCCTAGACACCTGGAGATTTCCAGAGTTCACTGAGGTCTCCAGTTGGTCATTGTCATTACGGGTGCACCCATTAAGAGGATGGGCACAAACAATATCCTCTTCTCTTAGTTTGTAGAGGGGTTTTTTGCCGTGTTTTGGCTTTTTCCCCTGCCCTTCTTTTTGTTGAGATACGTGGAAGGTGTTTTTGGGGTCTTTTTGTGGACATTGGAAAAATGTATCAACTCTGGATCAGGGTACAGTGTGGCCCTAAGTAATCCTGTTGGAAGACACTGCAATGGGACAATACAGATCCATACATCATCATTGAAACCTGTGCAAGGGGTAAGAGTGTTGTCCTGTTGTCCAAGTGCTAGTTCAATCATGTGCGTATGTGTGATTATGTGGTGTTAACCTGTCCTGTGTTGATTTTTGTAGGTTATCCTGGGTTCCCGGTAGCGTACAGAAAACAAGGAATATTGCCACCAGTGCTGGTCTACAACCTGGTCCTCTTGTTTTGTTTTTTCCCCCCACCTTCTTCCATGGTTCTTGTTTGCCATCGCCGGTATATTAAGATAGGCGGTGGCGAAAGGAGCTTGGGAGGAGGACTGGGATTATTCTTCGCTCCCGCAGTATTGGGTGGTTTTACAGTGGTGGCAGGACAACGACACTCTACTCAGCTCTGACACTGATTTCCACTATATGCCACACAACTCTATGCCCTTCCAATCCACGACACTCATCTCCCTCCACGACACTGTACGCTACTCCATGATACTCCACTTCAATCCTATCCTATCCTCTCCACGCCACTCAACTCTACTGTACGCCACTCCATAACACTCCATTCTTCTCCACTTTACGACACTCCACTCCATGCCACTCTCCTTTACCCCACTAACGTTTAGCCATGCTGAACATACGCCACTCTGTTGTACAACACTGCTAAAACATATTCACAAAGCCAATAGCTCTTGCACAGGCGAGACCTATTGGCTTTGCCAATGGTTGTTTAGGGTCTGTTGTTATGAGGATCTAACAGATAGATGAGACAGTTTCAAAAAATGATATATTGTTTTATTTATTTTCTGTTTAACCACAACTCCTCCCCCACCCTGCCCACCACCCAAGTCCTTCCAACAAAGGTAGACAAAATAGGTTTTAAAAGTGACATTTTCCCAATGTTTGCAAGAATTTCAAAAACTCCTACCCTAATTTTTATGGCACTCTTATTAGTAGGTTTCCGGCCTTACATATACTTACAAACACTCTTGTATTTTGTAGGTTCCCCCAGGCTGCCTGTTAATCCTGATGAGACCCTCTTATCCCTTAATCGGTCGACTCTGGTTGCAAACAAACCTCCTGATATTTTACAACAGCCAGTGGCGTAACAAAGCCCCCCACAGTGTGGGGGGGGGGCGAGCTCCAGTGGGCCTCCTCAGCACAGTACCCTGGCTTGAGAGCTCCTGAGTGAGTCCAAACCCGTCATTGTCTCTTTCCTTCTGAATAAAAGCATTTTATGATCACATGCACAAATCCATCCGGAAATAAATGTACGTCCGTGTCAGGGCTGGTTAGCCAGTCCTTTAGTTTTCAATTTTCTCCCTTTATAGTTCCTCTTTCATTTATTTGCTTCTCCTCTTTTTTATTAAAATTTTTCTTGAGAGGATACCACAGCTCTCCAGACAGCACTAATGGATAGCTTGCTTACAGCTCATTTCACGCGCACTGCATGCCTCATGCCCACTTCCTCACAATCAGACCATTATGGAATGCTGTTGTCCATAGTGTATCATTGTTTCACCATTTTAAGATAGTCAACACCTTGATTCTAAATGTGGAGGCCTTGAAGGAGCTTTAAAACAATGATAAGATATTTACAATACCTCTTTAAGACGGGCACCTGCTGCTATGTTTCGTTTCATTATTGCAAGCATATGCCCAACATGTTTAGAGAGCAGTATGTTTCCATTTGTTTTACTTTTATTCTTTTAAATTATCTTGCAGATGTTGTTAGGTTTGTCTGTGTTTTATTGTGGTTGTTTTAGAGGGTGAATACATGAAGAAGTCAGTGGATGGATGACTGGATGCCTGAGTGCAAAGATGAGTGACAGAGTGCACGTGCAATGACTTACTGAGTGCCCAAACCCATCAATGACATGAGTCAATTTTATTCATAAGCCAGACTTATTGGCATTGCCTGTGCTTGCTTTGCATGTTGATTTGTTGAATGATTATTACTTTTCTCAAGCACACCTCAAATTAAATATTGCCTATGCAATTAAATTGTTTTAAGGATGGACATGTCAGGCATGGAGAGGCACGTGCAGAACCCCAAGGGCAGCTGAGGGGCATGGCTACCAAAAAATGCAGCAGGTGCCATGGTAGAGGGACCAAATGCTGCTAGCAGCCTGCATCACCCAAATTACTGGTTGTTTTTTAGGTCGAGCCTAGGCAGTGCACATGCGCTGTCTGCAAGACCTGCTGCAATCAGTATACGAGTGTAATCCGGCCTGCTGCTTGCCATTGGTTCACTCCTGCGTTGATCTTCTTTCCTGGCTTCTTATTGGTTGGCGCTTCCGATACATCACTTCCGTTTTATGCCGAGGAGCATCGGCCAACTAGTTTACTTACGCTGTAGGTGTTTATGTGTTTCGTTTAGGAACTACTTATTTTATTGCCTGCTAGTGATATTTTATCACTGCGGCACCCGCTTCATGGGCTGCCGCACGCATAACTTTAATGTACACGGACGTCGCGCTTCGTGTTTTAGCACAGCGCCCGCTTTCATGTTTATTTTTTAATCACCATGGCCCCTGCTTCACAGACAACCATGCGCATAACTTTTATGTGCACGGGCGCCACGCTTTATGTTTTAGCACAGCGCTCGCTTTCATATTTTATTTTTTTATCACCATGGCGCCCGCTTCACGGGCCACCATGCGCATAACTTTTATGTGCATGGGCCCCTAGCTTTATGTTTCAACACGGCGCCCGCTTTCATGTTTACAACACGGGCGCCGCGCTTTATGTTTCAGCACGGCGCCCGCTTTTATGTTTACAACTGCAATAGCTGTAAGTCTTGCAAATGCGATACATATTGCATTGCAAATGCTTGTTTTTTTAACTACAAAACCAGGGTGCTGAAGCTGAATTTCCATGCTTGCATTAGGGCCCATGGCTCCCATGCTTCACCACAAGGCAGCAGCAGTAGTAATTCAGGTTTCTCACACACACATAGCAAGTGCAGAACAGCAGAAACATGTAGACACACAAACACACTGTGTACTACAGTGGGCACAACATAGTGCAAGCTACTCCCACACAGCGAACAAGTAAAGCATGAACAGCAGAAGTGCCAACTTCACTCACACACACAATAAGAAAAGCATTGGTGCAGCAGTGCATGCTTCCCCCACACACACAATGGATTGCATGAGTAGTTTAACAGTGCAAGTTTCTCCAATACATAGAACAGATGTAGCATGTAGAAAAACGTGCTAATTTCTCATAACACACCCAGGATGGGCTGCAGGAGTGCACACTTACCATATACAGGCAAAATATCCTCAGCAGCAGAAGTGAACGTTTTCCTCACACAAAGGGTAGGTGCAGGCCATGCATCAGGGGTGCAAGCTTCACTCAGACAGAACAGGCACTGCACACTTGAGAGGAGTGCAAGCGCCGCACACACACTCACGCACACCCCCCCAAACATACACGCTGGCTCAACACTGACTGCCGAATAGGCGCAGAACAGGTGGTAGAAGTGCAAATGCCCCACACACATACAAGATACACTGCAACAGATTCAAGCACGCCTAGAGAACATACACAGCACGGTAAGCATTAGTGCAGGATTCCCCCACACACTAAAATCTATATGTTGTATAACAGCAGTGAAAGCTTCCCATAGAGATATACAGAACAGATAAAACAGTAACCAGCAGGCGTTAATCCTTTCACCTATACAAAGAACTGGTGCGGCGAGGGCCAGACGAGCAGCAGAACTGTAAGCCTCACTCACATATTCTGGGTACATTACAGGCGGCAGTGGTGCAAGTGTACTTCACACACATACCCAAACATCTCACAAATACAGTACAGATTCAAGCACTGCAAGCGTCACACACAACGAGTAGCACAGGGATCATTAGTGCACACCCTTCTCACACATGATGCAGGAGTCTTATGCACAAAGTACCGATACAGCCGCACGTGGCAGCAGTGCATGCTTCTCACTTTTCACACAGTTACAGCACGTTTAGCAGCAATTGAATCACACCTCTTACACTAAATGCACACATCATGGCAGATACTGCAAGCTTTCCTCACACACACAAAAGACACAGCCCCACCTAGCAGACGTGCACACTTCCAACATGCACACGGAACAGATACAGTGCCACAGACATGCACACTTCCAACATGCACACAGAACAGACACACTGCCACCCAGCAGACATGCACACTTCCAAAATGCACACGGAACAGATACAGTGCCACCCAGCAGACGTGCACACGTCCAACATGCACACAGAACAGATACAGTGCCACCCAGCAGACGTCCACACTTCCAACATGCACACAGAACAGATACAGTGCCACCCAGCAGACGTCCACACTTCCAACATGCACACGGAACCCATACAGTGCCTCCCAGAAGATGTGCACACTTCCAACATGCACACGGAACAGATACAGTGCCACAGACGGGCACACTTCCAACATGCACATGGAACAGATACAGTGCCACAGACGGGCACACTGCTAACATGCACATGGAAACAGATACAGTGCCACCCAGCAGACGTGCACACTTCCAACATGAACTCACAACAGATACACTGCCACCCAGCAGACGTGCACACTTCCAACATGCACACGGAACAGATACAGTGCAAGAGACGGGCACACTTCCAACATGCACACAGAAACAGATACAGTGCCACCCAGCAGATGTGCACACTTCCAAAATGCACACAGAACAGATACAGTGCCACCCAGCAGACGTGCGCACTTCCAACATGCACACGGAACAGATGCAGTGCCACAGATGTGCACACTTCCAACATGCACACAGAACTGATACAGTGCCACCCAGCAGACGTGCACACTTCCAACATGCACACGGAACGGGTACAGTGCCACAGGCGTGCACACTTCCAATATGCACACATAACTGATAGTACCACCCAGCAGACGTGCACGATTCCAACATGCACACGGAACGGGTACAGTGCCACAGGCGTGCACACTTCCAACATGCACACAGAACTGATACAGTACCACCCAGTAGACGTGCACGCTTCCAACATGCACATGGAATAGATACAGTGCCACCCAGCAGACGTGCACACGTCCAACATGCACACAGATGAAGCAAGTGCAGCCACACTGTCCGCTTCCCTCACGCACAGCAGATGCAGCACTAGCAGGAGTGCAAGCTTCCCTCGCACCATGACCAGGTTTTTCACAAGCTGAAGCAGCGCAAGTGACACGCATACACAGACAGACACCCACAATACACAACCGACAGCAGCATTTCAAACTTACACAGAACAGATTTAGAGCAGACATCAGCAGAGCGAGCTACCTTTACGCAGGCAAAATTTACAGCGCATGCAAGCACGTCACTAAAATCATCATGAAGGTGAGAAAATATCACCCACAGCAACCTGAAGAAAACATTTAAAAGAATCATCACAATACGAGGGAGTGCGTGCGCTGCACAGGGTGAAAAGAAATACAAATAATAAAGAACAGCACTGTCTGCTCATCTCTCTGTAACGCGTGCCTTTAATTTGAGAGTGAGGCGTGAGCGCGCGCCATCTTATCCTTACCGGCTGCCATATCGTTAACAGCTAAGCGCTCTGCTGCTCACTGGAGGGAAACAAATCCCCGGGCTGGCAGCTTTTATGAAGTGATATTGGCTTTTATTGCCGCAGAGCGCCGTGGGAAAATAAAAAAGCGGAAATAAAAACAATCAATGCAATAATTGATTACTTATTTTGCCCAGGAGACTTGCAATAAATGAAGTCTGTGACGTTTATAGGCAGTGGGATGCAGTGAGGCGCAGAAATCTCACTTTGCACCACTTACAGGTATGAGAAGTTCACCCCATCCTGGTCGATGTAACGCAATGTGGTACTTGTAGTCCTGAAGTCAGAATGGATGGCCTGACACTTTCTGATTTTTAAGAGATATTTTTACGGATACACCGAATTCAAGCTATCTCGCATAAATTGTGGGCGGTTCACTGAGGATTTTTTTTTTTTGCATTCTGGAACTTGCAGTCCTGCATTTACAATAAAAAAAGCAAATACGGTACACGATCTTGGACTGGTCACAATCAGTCTACAGAGATCTCAAGTTGTCTCAGGTCAGATGAATATAGTTCAGGCAGCCCTCTCTGTCTTTAGCATGCTGGTACTGGCAATTTTCCTATTCTCTTTAAACACATTACTACAAGTACCAGAATGCACCAGAAAATAAGAAAACCCAATCAGATACTAAATTCTGACATGGAAAAACGATAAAATTTTGGGGAGCAGAATAAGGGGAAGAGATATCTGATAGGCAGCCAGTGGAAAAGATCAACTTGTCCAAAGGCTAATAATTAACTCTTGATTCTGGGAATAATTCTTTTAAATGGAGGAGACTGGTATAAAGTTCTAAAAACTAATAATAATATAGAATATTTAAGTAGCACTCACCCCCTCTGAGTAAACTGTTTTGTGGGGCTACAGTGCTTCTATTTATTATCCCCAGTCTCAAAGGCACAGTGCAGTAAGAACAAAAAAAGAACAATATGAGACCTACAATAAATACAGGCACAACTTCTTGGTTGGTGAGAACGGTGGAGAGGTGAAACTGCTACCTTTAGCTCTATCACAAGATATTTGAGTTAAACCCCGCACCATCTGTTTACAGAAAGACATTGGTACCACTGAGCAGCGTACGTGCTGCTGAACTGTCGCTATCCTTCCAGCTGTCATGTCCCACCACCTCTGGGCCCTCTGCCTTCTCTGTAAATTGTTCTTCTACCGCCTCGACTCCAGATCATCGGCTATTAACAGCCAGGCATAGCCTGAGAATCAGGCTCTGGGGGATGTCAAAAAATGACACCTCCGTCCCAGAATCACTCACTCCAGAATGCATCACTGGCAATTGTCCCCCATATTTCTCTCTGTCAAAAAACAAGTGACCCACAGTACGAATGCTGATATATTGGGGTGAGATTCCAGTTTCGGGTCCCATAATGCCATCACAACACACTCTTTCTCAGTCCGCAAAATGTACTTCAAATTTCTCTTCTCTACCTATCAGATATTCACAGCGGCTTGAATGTCCTTGTGTTTGTCCTGAACAGGTCCACCAAATAGATTTTGCACTGAAATGTGTCGACAACCACAATAAGCCATCAAAATCAGGAAACACTCTCTGGTTGGTCATGAAACATGGAAAAATCATTCCTTGACTTATAGTTAGGAAATATGGCCTCTCCATTTACAATCCGTTCCAAGTAAGAGCATGGACTTTGAATACAAGGACTTATCAAGAAACTTCTCAGACCAACGTGTCTGCTGTTTTTTCTTTTTGAGAGTACTTTATTTTTGATATATCAGGGCATTCCCAAGCATCGGACAGTGAACCTAGTAATCCAGCCGTCTAACAATCACAGTGATTTAAAAGAACAGGGTATGGCTATGGCAAATACAAGACCTGGTTGCCCAAGACAGAGGGTATCAGCTCTGGTGACCCAAAAAGACTATTCCTCCTCTTTCGCAACAAGGTTAATGGCTTTAAAAGCAAAATCTGGAATAGGGGTTCATGACATGCAACCACAAAGAAGCTTGACAAAATAAGACTAGATTAGTGATCATCAATGATCAGCTGTAGCACGGTTATTTACCGCCTTGGTAAAATTATGGGACAGTACTCCAATGCCAAATAATTAAAATATCCAAACACTATGGTTGGAATAATGGTTTAATGAAAGTCAAAATAATCAACTGGAGCCTAGAAAACTGTTTCATAAAATTGAAGCAAACTTAATTGGATGCCCATCATCTAGAATAACTGACAGCCCTCGTAACTAGATGGCCCCCATTTACTTCTTACGATAGCCTTTGTTTTGAAACTCGTCATCCATCTTTTTATGACGACAACCATCTTGACCGTTTGTCCACCATCTCACTTGAATCGCTGCCAGCTTCACCAGTTAATAACTTTCTTGATCTGAAGAAAGTCATCTCGGCTAGTGACCACCATCTTGGTCTTTGCAGACATGCTAATGAAATGTTGGTCAACCTGATCTGATGGCAGCCATCTAGATAGGATGGTAGTCTTTAAACCAAACTGTGAACTCTAGTATTCTGGCTTATTGAGTAGTAGGTAACAGCAGTAGCATATATAGTGTGCTTTTGGGCTGCGCGTGGGTGTGAGCTTGCAATCTGAGCCTTGGTAGAATGGAGAACACCTGAATGGATTCAGAAGACAGTATTCATTCATTGTTGTGAATTAGTTGGATGTGTCATGAATAAACTTGGCCCGCATGGGACTTAAAGTCAACCCTCTAGCTTTTATCACTGCCACCCTGACCAGATGGAATCTCTGTTGGTCTGACAGCAGCCCTCCTGATGTGAAGGCATTCATCCTAATGAAATGTCAGTCATCGTGAAGCGATAGCAGCCCCTGGATCTAAAATCATTCATTATGACTGAAGAGCACTCTTTACTGAATAAACAGTCTTCACCTGAAAGCAGCCACCATCGTTTCATGAGCTGATGATCCACCATCTCTCTTGATCTGTTGGCAGGCCTCTTCCTCTGGTGTCAGTCGTTTTGGTGTAAAGACAGCTATTGTAAGCTTAAGATAGTCATGTTGCTTCCACTGCAGCCCTGTTTAATCTCCTAATGGTCTTCATGGCGGTTATTTAAGCACTCTTGAATTAGTATCTGTTGTCTTGGGGCAGATATCTTGGTACAGTGGCAGCCATCTTGGTTTGAAAATAGCCAATGTTTCTCTAATTGCAGTTAGCCAGCACTCTGGTGGCATTCTTGATCAGTGTTACCCTTCTTGATCTGATTGCATCTGCAGTTACCTGATAGAAGTCAGCGTGTGAAACTGGCCATCCATCTTGAGCTGGTTGGACGCCTGTAGCTGTTGTGACTTGCTGGCAGCCATTAAAACCTTACGGCAATCATCAGCATCTCACAGCAGACATATCCATCTGAGATGATGGCAGTCAATTTGATCTCATGGAAACCAATTTGACCATTTTGAGTCAACGGCCCCTATCTTAGCCATTTGTCAGCCTGCTTAGTCTACTAAGCCTAGAGATTCTCCAGGGTAACGTGTGGTTTGTATCGGTGTTTTAATGTATTTCATTTCATTTTACCACCCATAGGAGTCCAATTGCATGTGTGAACATACAACTATCCGACATACTCACAAAACAGAGCAGAGGGTAAGCAAATACGTCTGGTGACTACTCTGGGTCCTTTGACTAACCTACGAGGAGGGCACAACGGCGCTTAAAAGACATTCTGTGCACACACAACAATGCAAAGTGAGGATATTTCTCACCTGCTGTCCTGTTAAGTAAGGAAATGCGAGCTTTGCAATCTACTCCCCCCCCCCACTCCCCCCCAAACAAAGCATAACTAACCGTGCGTGCCCGTGACCTTCACAAGTCAGGCCGCGCGCGCTTCCGGAACCTTCTCTTAAACAGAGCACCTCATTACCGCGGATTCGGGGGTCCCAGCTG
Organism: Calotriton arnoldi; assembly: GCA_963921515.1. NCBI lineage: Eukaryota > Metazoa > Chordata > Amphibia > Caudata > Salamandridae > Calotriton > Calotriton arnoldi. Next base: position 3,405,041 of record CAWUFW010000262.1, read on the forward strand.
GCAGCGTTCTTCTCCGGAATTGCTTCGGCGTCCCATCCCCACGACTTTCCGAGGCGACGCTGCCCCCACCCTCCCTCCCCAGGTGACCTCCACAGAAAGCCATTTCTGCTTACATTTTTCCTGAGCCCTGCGATCGCGTCCTTTCGTCCCCGGCTTATTTTTTCTCTTTTATTTTCTGCCCCGGATCCTCGGCGCTCTTTATGGCCCTGTCTTGTATAATTACCTCTCCATAATACAGCCTGGAGCCCCGCCGACGTCGACGAAGAGCAATCCCTCGTCAGAAATTTATCTCCGGGCTTAAGGCTCGGGACTCTCATTTTCCGGAATAGATAAAAATGAAATACCTCGGACAGACAACACATTGTGGTTGAGGGATCATCCGTCTAGTTCTTTTTTTTTTTATCCCTCCTCGCGCAGACAATCATCTACTCTGTTTCACCGCCATCGTTCTTTCATCCGCACCAAATTCCTCTGGATAATGGGAATTTGCGCCTTCTTGATACAGGCCCTTGTGTCCAGGGTGGTTCTGGCTGCTGTCGGCCCTGGCCTGACTGTGTCTTGAGGACACCACACACCGGCTTTCAATTGCACTAATCTCATACGGGGAGATAGCGGTTTTAGGGATGGCAAGAGATTTAGGGATCTTACTAGATTTCTACAAGGGCCAGTAGACTGACTCTCATTCCCTGGCGACTGATGGTATTAGCTCTCTAGGCCTCTGAAGATTATGTGTCCTCCGTACACTGGTGACCCAGACTGGTATGCCGCCTCTAGGTTGCTGAAGGCGGTCTGCACACCGCCTCCTAGACCTGACGGCTGTTGGTTGGTACGCTGTCTACTGCCACCAATGATGATCTGTTTGCCGCCTCTCAGTCACCAATCATGGTCTGTAGCATGCATCCTAGTCCCTGATGACTGTCGGTATCCTGTTTCCCAGGCGCAAACAACAATTTGCAAAATACCTTCCAGTCCCCGACAATAGCTTGTTCGCTTCTTCCTTGTCCCCAATGATGGTCTGGTATCTACCTCTTGGTCCCTCACAACAGTATGTACGCTGCTCCCGCTCCCTGACGAGGGCATGGTTACGGCCTTCAGTTCCCTGAAGACAGTTTGTATGCTGTCTCTCGGTTTCGCACGATGGTCCATACACTACCTCACAGTCCACGACAATGGTCTGTATTGTACGTGGCCTTCTATTTCTGGATGACAGTTTATGCTCTGCCTCCTGGTATCTGGTCTTGGCATATACATTGCATCCCTTTTTGGGGTGATGGTCTGTAAGCTGCCTTCTGATCCTTGATATCTGTATGCTACCTCCTTTACTTTGACAACTTTAGGGCCGATTCACAAAAGCATTTATGAGTTCAGGAAGTAGTACTGCAGGAGTACTCATATGTGTTATTACATGTCTCTGTGAATCAGCCCGAAAAGTCCAACTCCCGCTAGTAAACGTTCAAAGAGGACACGGGGCCTTCTCTAAACTTTGGAAGACGGGATACTTCATCGAAACTCTGGTGGTTAGCCCGTCTGCTGTATTATAAGCGATACCAAAGGGGATGATGGACGGAGCGTTAGAGCAAATCAAACACTCACTCCCAGTCAACTGATCTGGGTTTAATCCATCATCATTCTTTAGCTCACTCCACTACCCCAGTTCAGACATGGCCATATGAAAATCAGTCTGACCCTGTGCCTCATGGGAACAGTCCAGCTCGAACTGCCAAGCCATGTCTTCCTGGACCGGAAACAAGCATCCTGGGACCGGTCTCGGGTTCAAAACCCTCATCTGCCAGGCTATCTTGAATCCAGTGGCAAAGTGAGCAAGGGACCCACGTCTGGGCATAGCCCTGCCAACTTAGGGCGAACAAGTGTTACACAAAGGGATGATGGACGGAGCGCTAGAGCAAATCAAACATCACCCCAGTCAACTGATCTGGGTTTAATCCATCATCATTCTTTAGCTCACTCCACCACCCCAGTTCGGACATGGCCATATGCAAATCAGTCTGACCTGTGCCTCATGGGAAGTCCAGCCCGAACTGCCAGCCATGTCTTCCTGGACCGGAAACAAGCATCCTGGGACCGGCTTCGGGTTCAAACCCTCATCAGCCAGGCTATCTTGAATCCAGTGGCAAAGTGAGCAGGGACCCACGTCTGGGCATACTCTGCCAACTTAGGGTGAACAAGTTTGATACTAAAGGGGATGATGGACGGCGCGTCAGAGCAATCAAACACTCACCCCCAGTCAGCTGATCTGGGTTTAATCCATCATCATTCTTTAGCTCACTCCACCACCCCAGTTCAGACATGGCCATATGCAAATCAGTCTGACCCTGTGCCTCATGGGAACAGTCCAGCCCGAACTGCCAAGCCATGTCTTCCTGGACCGGAAACAAGCATCCTGGGACCGGTTTCGGGTTCAAAACCCTCATCAGCCAGGCTATCTTGAATCCAGTGGCAAAGTGAGCAAGGGACCCACGCCTGAACTGGGGTGGTGGAGTGAGCTAAAGAATGATGATGGATTAAACCCAGATCAGTTGACTGGGGGTGAGTGTTTGATTTGCTCTAACGCTCCGTCCATCATCCCCTTTGGTATCGCTTTGTTCGCCCTAAGTTGGCAGGGTATGCCCAGACGTGGGTCCCTTGCTCACTTTGCCACTGGATTCAAGCTAGCCTGGCTGATGACGGCTGATTAGCCAGAAACCGGTCCCAGGATGCTTGTTTCCGGTCCAGGGAAGACATGGCTTGGCAGTTCGGGCTGGACTGTTCCCATGAGGCACAGGGTCAGACTGATTTGCATATGGCCATGTCTGAACTGGGGTGGTGGAGTGAGCTAAAGAATGATGATGGATTAAACCCAGATCAGTTGACTGGGGGTGAGTGTTTGATTTGCTCTAACGCTCCGTCCATCATCCCCTTTGGTATCGCTTTGTTCACCCTAAGTTGGCAGGGTATGCCCAGACGTGGGTCCCTTGCTCACTTTGCCACTGGATTCAAGCTAGCCTGGCTGATGACGGCTGATTAGCCAGAAACCGGTCCCAGGATGCTTGTTTCCGGTCCAGGGAAGACATGGCTTGGCAGTTCGGGCTGGACTGTTCCCATGAGGCACAGGGTCAGACTGATTTGCATATGGCCATGTCTGACCTGGGGTGGTGGAGTGAGCTAAAGAATGATGATGGATTAAACCCAGATCAGTTGACTGGGGGTGAGTGTTTGATTTGCTCTAACGCTCCGTCCATCATCCCCTTTGGTATCGCTTTGTTCGCCCTAAGTTGGCAGGGTATGCCCCGACGTGGGTCCCTTGCTCACTTTGCCACTGGATTCAAGCTAGCCTGGCTGATGACGGCTGATTAGCCAGAAACCAGTCCCAGGATGCTTGTTTCCGGTCCAGGGAAGACATGGCTTGGCAGTTCGGGCTGGCCTGTTCCCATGAGGCACAGGGTCAGACTGATTTGCATATGGCCATGTCTGAACTGGGGTGGTGGAGTGAGCTAAAGAATGATGATGGATTAAACCCAGATCAGTTGACTGGGGGTGAGTGTTTGATTTGCTCTAACGCTCCGTCCATCATCACCTTTGGTATCGCTTTGTTCGCCCTAAGTTGGCAGGGTATGCCCAGACGTGGGTCCCTTGCTCACTTTGCCACTGGATTCAAGCTAGCCTGGCTGATGACGGCTGATTAGCCAGAAACCGGTCCCAGGATGCTTGTTTCCGGTCCAGGGAAGACATGGCTTGGCAGTTCGGGCTGGACTGTTCCCCTGAGGCACAGGGTCAGACTGATTTGCATATGGCCATGTCTGAACTGGGGTGGTGGAGTGAGCTAAAGAATGATGATGGATTAAACCCAGATCAGTTGACTGGGGGTGAGTGTTTGATTTGCTCTAACGCTCCGTCCATCATCCCCTTTGGTATCGCTTTGTTCGCCCTAAGTTGGCAGGGTATGCCCAGACGTGGGTCCCTTGCTCACTTTGCCACTGGATTCAAGCTAGCCTGGCTGATGACGGCTGATTAGCCAGAAACCGGTCCCAGGATGCTTGTTTCCGGTCCAGGGAAGACATGGCTTGGCAGTTCGGGCTGGACTGTTCCCATGAGGCACAGGGTCAGACTGATTTGCATATGGCCATGTCTGAACTGGGGTGGTGGAGTGAGCTAAAGAATGATGATGGATTAAACCCAGATCAGTTGACTGGGGGTGAGTGTTTGATTTGCTCTAACGCTCCGTCCATCATCCCCTTTGGTATCGCTTTGTTCGCCCTAAGTTGGCAGGGTATGCCCAGACGTGGGTCCCTTGCTCACTTTGCCACTGGATTCAAGCTAGCCTGGCTGATGACGGCTGATTAGCCAGAAACCGGTCCCAGGATGCTTGTTTCCGGTCCAGGGAAGACATGGCTTGGCAGTTCTGGCTGGACTGTTCCCATGAGGCACAGGGTCAGACTGATTTGCATATGGCCATGTCTGAACTGGGGTGGTGGAGTGAGCTAAAGAATGATGATGGATTAAACCCAGATCAGTTGACTGGGGGTGAGTGTTTGATTTGCTCTAACGCTCCGTCCATCATCACCTTTGGTATCGCTTGTTCGCCCTAAGTTGGCAGGGTATGCCCAGACGTGGGTCCCTTGCTCACTTTGCCACTGGATTCAAGCTAGCCTGGCTGATGACGGCTGATTAGCCAGAAACCGGTCCCAGGATGCTTGTTTCCGGTCCAGGGAAGACATGGCTTGGCAGTTCGGGCTGGACTGTTCCCCTGAGGCACAGGGTCAGACTGATTTGCATATGGCCATGTCTGAACTGGGGTGGTGGAGTGAGCTAAAGAATGATGATGGATTAAACCCAGATCAGTTGACTGGGGGTGAGTGTTTGATTTGCTCTAACGCTCCGTCCATCATCCCCTTTGGTATCGCTTTGTTCGCCCTAAGTTGGCAGGGTATGCCCAGACGTGGGTCCCTTGCTCACTTTGCCACTGGATTCAAGCTAGCCAGAAACCGGTCCCAGGATGCTTGTTTCCGGTCCAGGGAAGACATGGCTTGGCAGTTCGGGCTGGACTGTTCCCATGAGGCACAGGGTGAGACTGATTTGCATATGGCCATGTCTGAACTGGGGTGGTGGAGTGAGCTAAAGAATGATGATGGATTAAACCCAGATCAGTTGACTGGGGGTGAGTGTTTGATTTTCTCTAACGCTCCGTCCATCATCCCCTTTGGTATCGCTTTGTTCGCCCTAAGTTGGCAGGGTATGCCCAGACGTGGGTCCCTTGCTCACTTTGCCACTGGATTCAAGCTAGCCTGGCTGATGACGGCTGATTAGCCAGAAACCGGTCCCAGGATGCTTGTTTCCGGTCCAGGGAAGACATGGCTTGGCAGTTCTGGCTGGACTGTTCCCATGAGGCACAGGGTCAGACTGATTTGCATATGGCCATGTCTGAACTGGGGTGGTGGAGTGAGCTAAAGAATGATGATGGATTAAACCCAGATCAGTTGACTGGGGGTGAGTGTTTGATTTGCTCTAACGCTCCGTCCATCATCCCCTTTGGTATCGCTCTGTTCGCCCTAAGTTGGCAGGGTATGCCCAGACGTGGGTCCCTTGCTCACTTTGCCACTGGATTCAAGCTAGCCTGGCTGATGACGGCTGATTAGCCAGAAACCGGTCCCAGGATGCTTGTTTCCGGTCCAGGGAAGACATGGCTTGGCAGTTCGGGCTGGACTGTTCCCATGAGGCACAGGGTCAGACTGATTTGCATATGGCCATGTCTGAACTGGGGTGGTGGAGTGAGCTAAAGAATGATGATGGATTAAACCCAGATCAGTTGACTGGGGGTGAGTGTTTGATTTGCTCTAACGCTCCGTCCATCATCCCCTTTGGTATCGCTTTGTTCGCCCTAAGTTGGCAGGGTATGCCCAGACGTGGGTCCCTTGCTCACTTTGCCACTGGATTCAAGCTAGCCTGGCTGATGACGGCTGATTAGCCAGAAACCGGTCCCAGGATGCTTGTTTCCGGTCCAGGGAAGACATGGCTTGGCAGTTCGGGCTGGACTGTTCCCATGAGGCACAGGGTCAGACTGATTTGCATATGGCCATGTCTGAACTGGGGTGGTGGAGTGAGCTAAAGAATGATGATGGATTAAACCCAGATCAGTTGACTGGGGGTGAGTGTTTGATTTGCTCTAACGCTCCGTCCATCATCCCCTTTGGTATCGCTTTGTTCGCCCTAAGTTGGCAGGGTATGCCCAGACGTGGGTCCCTTGCTCACTTTGCCACTGGATTCAAGCTAGCCTGGCTGATGACGGCTGATTAGCCAGAAACCGGTCCCAGGATGCTTGTTTCCGGTCCAGGGAAGACATGGCTTGGCAGTTCGGGCTGGACTGTTCCCATGAGGCACAGGGTCAGACTGATTTGCATATGGCCATGTCTGAACTGGGGTGGTGGAGTGAGCTAAAGAATGATGATGGATTAAACCCAGATCAGTTGACTGGGGGTGAGTGTTTGATTTGCTCTAACGCTCCGTCCATCATCCCCTTTGGTATCGCTTTGTTCGCCCTAAGTTGGCAGGGTATGCCCAGACGTGGGTCCCTTGCTCACTTTGCCACTGGATTCAAGCTAGCCTGGCTGATGACGGCTGATTAGCCAGAAACCGGTCCCAGGATGCTTGTTTCCGGTCCAGGGAAGACATGGCTTGGCAGTTCGGGCTGGACTGTTCCCATGAGGCACAGGGTCAGACTGATTTGCATATGGCCATGTCTGAACTGGGGTGGTGGAGTGAGCTAAAGAATGATGATGGATTAAACCCAGATCAGTTGACTGGGAGTGAGTGTTTGATTTGCTCTAACGCTCCGTCCATCATCCCCTTTGGTATCGCTTTGTTCGCCCTAAGTTGGCAGGGTATGCCCAGACGTGGGTCCCTTGCTCACTTTGCCACTGGATTCAAGCTAGCCTGGCTGATGACGGCTGATTAGCCAGAAACCGGTCCCAGGATGCTTGTTTCCGGTCCAGGGAAGACATGGCTTGGCAGTTCGGGCTGGAATGTTCCCATGAGGCACAGGGTCAGACTGATTTGCATATGGCCATGTCTGAACTGGGGTGGTGGAGTGAGCTAAAGAATGATGATGGATTAAACCCAGATCAGTTGACTGGGGGTGAGTGTTTGATTTGCTCTAACGCTCCGTCCATCATCCCCTTTGGTATCGCTTTGCTGTATTATAAGTGCCATGGGATATAATGCTCTTGAAATACCATAGACTGGACACTTGCCGCATTTATAATAGAGCATTCCGTCCGCCAAACCCTAAATAAGGCCTGCAGTTCTTTTTAGTTGGAGTAATTGTATATGAAAATTCCCATTTTGTTCCCATTTTTGATATTTTGGGACCAAATCACAAACACATATAAGATTATGTAAAAGAGTTCTACACGTGTACTCCTTTGTTTACTCCAAAATGCCTTAGTTTGTTTCTTGCCCCCATGATGATAGCCCGCATGCTGACACTCAATTCCTGATGAGGCTCTGAAGGCAGCCTGCTGGTCCCTGGCGATGGTCTCTATGTTGCGTCCTGGTGCAGGGAAATCCTGCTGCTGCCTGGAGCCTAATGACAGTCGGTATGCCGTCTCCAGTATTGAGCTCTGTGTGAGTTCCCCGTCAAAAAGGAAGGTTTTTATGCTGCCTTGTTGTCTCAGACAACAGTCTGTATGCTGTCTCAGAGTCCGCCGCAATGTTCTGCATTCTGCCTCCAATTTCTGGACAGTGATCTGTACACTGCTTCCTGGACCATGATGAAGGGCTGAACCCTGTCTGCAAGTACCAGGCACCAGTCTGTATGCTGCTTCCTGGTCTCTGCCGATGGTCTGTACGGTTCCTCCCGCTCCCTGGCAAAGCTCTGTTCACTGCATTTTTGCCCATAACATAGGCCTGTAAACTAACTCTTGGTCCCCGAGTTTTTTTTACCCAATACTACCCCTTAAATGTTGTTTGAATGTTCTTCTTGTGATATCCAATAAATATTCTCATTAGTAAATTCAATAAAGTAACCCTGGTATGTCCATTTAAATGTAATGCCCCATTTATTTTCATACAGCATTTAATTCAAAAGGTTAGCTTGTTTCTAAGCTCCAGCAATTTTGTCAGGTCTGAGGAAGGGAGGCACACAGTGATAGTCATTTACTATGATCCATTGTGCATGGCTGAAGGCTGTGTGCTAGGGTAGACGACTGCACGGGAGGTTGGGCACATGGCTTATCCACATACCAAATTCTGCAGGCCACCTCTGATATGCATGGATGAAGGCCATGTGCAATAGGGTTTGCCACATGGTCTGTTGGACATAGAGCCTGACTTATGGTCAGTCCCTACAGTCAACCTCTGCTGTGAAGACCAAACAGTATGCAGTGGAAGATAGACTATCTGGGAGGCTGGGTGCAGGAAAAGTTAAATATATTTGAATATTATTTCGAAACATGAACCTCTTTGTTACTTTGTGGCCTCCTTATGCAGCCTACTCACCATGTGAAGCAGCAGCAGTAGGCACTCCCTCATGGAGTGCTGCTGCTGATGCACCTGACCTAAACAGATCCTGCAAGAGGCCTAGGACAGAAGGGGCAGCAAGCCAGAACCTCTCATAGGCAAGCGCTATTTCACACGCCCATCTCTGGATTGGTTTCCGTCTGTCTTCATCGTTCAGAGGCCTCCAGAACTGAACAGAATAATACAGATCCGTCCACAAGAGCTAGACATGAATAAAAGAGACGGTCTCTCTAACAAAACATTACTTCACCTGTACCCTTTTAAAGTGGACTCAGTAATCCAGGTGAAGCCACCAGAACAATCATACAATACTTCAGACGTGGTCTCCAGACCTGGACACAGTTCTCTGAATGGCCTCAAAAACTGGAGACAGTGCTGCATTTTCCATATTTTGGGCACAATAGTCTGTGCATAACCTTCAGAATTGAACACAGGACTCCAGATATGGCCTTTAGAAATGGATACAAGTGGTCTAAACACCCCTATTCTGGCTTCGTGAACTGGACCTAAGCAGTGCTTGAATTGGAAAAATAGAAGTGCAGGTACTCTGTAACAGAGTACCTGCTTGTTTCTGAGAAGTGCCGGTACTCTCCAATTAAAAGTATAGCATTTCTCTTGAGAAGTGCCGGTACTCTCCCGCATAAAATAAAAAAGTGCTGGTACTCCGTACCGGCCCATTTAAAGCACTGGACCTAACAATATTCCTTCCGTGGCCTCCAGATATGAACACAATACTCCAGATGAGACCTCCAGAAAGGACGCAATGCTCCTATAGTGGCTGTCGGAACTCAACATAATACTCCAAATGATTCCTTTGGAACTGCAGACATTACTGCCAACAAGGCCTTCCCAACTAGACACCGGGGTCCTGATTCACAAAGGGACTTACGTGTAGTAAAGGTACGAGTGTGGATTCTCCACACTCGTGGCGGAATCTCCCTACGCGTGGTGGAATCTCCACATGGCGCACTCCTTGCAGTCGGTCGCGCAGAGATTCAACTGAGTGCAAAGACTCCGGAGTCGTAACCTTACTACACATAAGTCCCTTCATGAATCGGGCCCAGTAAGTTCAACAGAACCACATACAATTCTTGAGATGAGGGCTCTAGGATATGGTAAAGTACTCCATCTATGGCCTCCAGAACTACAAAGAATGCATCTGATGTGGACTCCAGAGCTCCATACAATATTATAGGTGGCCTGCAGAACTGGGCACATTACAACATATGTGACTCCAAAACGGGACACAATAATGATTTTGATGTAATAACTGAACACAAAAAACCGTCCTGAACCCCAGAACTGGACATTACAGTCAACTTATGAGCTAGAAATCTGGCACAATACTTCAAATATTGCCTCGAGGCTGGGTCCCAGTGAACTTATAACACAATATGGGACAATATTCCCTTTTGGCTTCAGTTAGTTTTAATATTTTCGCATCCGACCTTCTGTTTTGGGCTTGTTAAATAAACCAGAAACATGCCTTATTGTTGCAACACACTGTTACTCTCCTAACAGAATTATCCAATCCAGGGAGCAGAGAGACATAACACCCGGCGCCACAAAGCCCTCCCTTGCCTCCGCAAAGGCGCTAACAATATCACAGCTGACCGCAACTGAGGAATTAAGTGTTTCTAAGCCAAAACACCTCTCTTGCTGAGAACTCGGGTGCGTGCCGAGCGGAAAGTGCAAGTTCCCGTTTTAAAGGCTTCCATAATTATTTCTACGGTTACCTGATACACAGGGCCATGCAAAGTGTTCGATAGCAAAACTTTTTTTTCGGCTGAGTACGCAGTGAGTATAGGGGAAAGTCCTCAAAATCCGAGATATATTTTATCAGTGGTATAACCAGGGCTTCTGGTTTCTGGTACATTCTATTTTACATTTCTAGCTACATTTATCCTTGTTTTCGTTTTTCCCACTTTCTATGTATTTATTCATTTTTAGGCCTCGTTTACATGTCAAATTATGTGTTGTCTGTTGCAAGCCATATTGTGGACTTACCAAGAAACATACAGGTGCTGGGAGCCTCCCATTGCTTACTATTTGTTGGCTTTACTGTCATTTTCATTTGCCTGATTCATATTCGTGTCCCAGCTTGTCAATCTTGTATTTGTCCTTCCCATGGAGCATTGTCTCTTTACAATCACTTTTGATTGACTGGCTTCTGTGCTTTCACTGCTTGATTTTCAAGCACTACTTTTGTGTTTTTGGTTAAGCACTCCAAGAGAGTGCATGTTTTTTCCAGCTGTCTCTCGTGTACTTCTCTCTCTATTGTCTGTATGCTTCTCACCGGTCTCCTTTATGCTGCTCTTATCCTTGTGCACTTCTAACATTGCTTTCTCTCCTGTGTACTTCTCCCTGTTGCTTTCTCACCTGTTGCTTCTCCTCCCCACCGGTGCCACCCATGTTGCTTCTCCCCCCTCGCCCCTCGTGTTGTTTCCGCTCCCCTGTGTGGCTTCCCACACCTGGTTAAAATTGAAAAAAAACACCTTTTTTTTTTTTAGCTACTAATGAAATTCGGATCAGTAACTAAACAGAAAAAAGTGCCTACGTCATTTTATAGTCATGGCCCTACAAAATAATGCCAGCGACCTCATCAAAGGCTTTTTAAAAAAAATATTTTGTCATTCTGCACAGCATTGAGGATGCTGTTCAGCATGGCTAAAAACAACTGACAGAGCCAATTAGTCCCAAAGGCGCGATCTATTGGCTTTGCCAATGCTTGCTATTTTTTGTTCTGTTAAAAAAAATGTTGCAACGTAACCAATCACTCTATAAACCACCAGCATTGTAACACAAGCATTGGTGCAGCAGATTGTGTGAATATCTGCGGACAAAGCGCATTTAAAGAAACCTGCTGTAGAGAAACTTTCTCCATTAAGGGGGTTTTTCCAACTGTTTCAGTATAGTGGGAAATACAAATCCGGCTGAATGACTTAATGTTTAAAAAATTGACAGCATTCTGTTCTTTTGTGGATCACTCAGATCCCTTGCTTCTCTTTTACCTCCCTGTCTACATAATCCCCCGCCCCTTCCTGACGACTTTCTTTTCTTTCTTCCTCTCTTCAGTGATCATTCTGCACTCTGGCCACTGCTATCCACTTCTCCCTGAAAGATTTTATTTGACGTAACCCTGTCCTCTACTATTGCACATCTACCCTGACTTGTGCTCTTGTACTACTACTCCTACATATACTATCAAACCTCCCTCTATGCCCTAATTCTACACCTTCATGCCTATATTCTTATACCTCTACCTCAACCAGTATTCCTTTCCCTCACTGTCTCTATCCTAGTAGCATCACTGTTGTCAATGCCTGGGTACCTCGCCCAATATCTTTTTCCTGGAACTTCTAATCCGACCTACACCTAGAGCCTCCACCCTAACCATAGTGCGTCTGCCTATACCTTATTTCGCTAACCCTACCTGTTCCCTAGTACCTCTATCCCAGCCTCTTCCCTAGTACCTCTACAATTACCAATACACGAGTACCTCTACCCTAACCATAATACCTCTACTTATACCTTATAACCCTTGCCCTTTTACTGCTACCTAAACCCAAATGCCTCTACCCCAGCCTCTTCCCCAGTGCTGCTAAACTTACCAATACTCTAATACCTCTACTCTTACTTGTGCCCTAGTCTTTTAGCTCCTACTAATAGCTCGATATTTCTTCCCTTCCCCTCTGCATTTATCTCACCAATTTGCCTCCTTATATACCCCTGTGCAATTTTTTTGTACATTTGTCTCTACAGTTCCTGTGTTTTTTTGCTTAAATGTCTTCTATTTCTCTAGGAAAAGCTTTTTCCTCATTTTGGAAATTCACGAAAAATTAGTTTCACAACAATATGGCAGTTAGGCTGGTGTATTTCATTTGGGATATTCTCTGAAATGAGTCACAGGATCCATTCACTGTAAATCTGAGAAACTACTTGCCCAGCAGCAAAGAAGCAAAGTTCTTAGAGTTGGTAAAAAACGATCTACTTTCCTTTGTTTTCTCTTTTAAAAGTTAAAACAGGCAAGAAAACCTGTAAAAATCATTATTAAAAGAAAACTGGGAGCCTAAATTATAACATGCTAGTTTTGCAGCCAAATCCACATTCAAAGCATATCCCATCATCAATAAATACATAGCTGCCAAGGTTTTAGATTGCCATGTGTGACATGTGATATGTGCCTATCTTTGTGTATTGCTTTGTATAAACATGTACAATAATTATGTTGTTATAAAAACAAAAACAAAAGAAAAAAAAAATCTTCTTTGGTCTACATGTACTTGCTTCCATTGGGCATCTATGTACCTCCATGTACTTGGATCTGTGTGTCTGTTACTTTTCTCCTGAAAAAGCATACCCAATGCACTACCCTATTTCTCATCCGCTATCTCTATCAATATCTTTAATCTGCATATACTTACCTCCTTTATGCATCTATATACTTTCAATGTACTTATGGATCTATATATTTATCACTTTCTTCTAATTTAGCATTTCCAATGCACTACCCTATTTCTCAGCCTATACTTCCCTCAATATATCTTCTAGCCCAACTTTCTTACTCATCTCAAACTTCTCTCTACTACTCTTTCCAATTCACTACCCTATCTCACCCTATACATCTATCATTATATCCTCTACACCCACTCTCTCATTTATCCCAAACCCCATACCACTACTATGTTCCCCAAAATAACCCTTTCTTGACTCTCTCCTACTCTACCCCTCCTTGCATCTTCTGACACCTCCTTTACTGTACCGATCCCACAAAACAAACCTTTCTAAACTCTTCCCTCTGACTCTTCCCCTCCAAAAACCCTTTTTACTCATCCAAAAGCCTCCTCCTACTGCTATGACCTAAAAAAAAGAAATCCTTCACTCTTCTATCCCTCCACTATCCTTTTCAATCAAAATAACAGACTAGCATGTTCACTTCTCTAATTCCATATTCCACTATACTAATTCACCACTAATCCTTTATGGGTTCCAGAGTAGCGTGCTACTCGCCAACAAAGCGTTTCAACACCTCATCAGGGTTACAAGCGCTATATAAATGCAAACCTTTTTTCCTTTTTTACCCCTCCCTAACCCTTCTCAATCCAAATAACTGACTTAACATATCCACCACTCAAATTACTTCATATTTCACTATACTAATTTTCAACACTAATCCTTTATGGGTTCTGGAGTAGCCTGCTACTCGCCAGAAAAGCGCTTCAACACCCCATCAGGGGTAACAGGCGCCAAATGAATGCAAACCTTTCTTTCCCTTCTATCCCTCCGCTATCCTTCTCACTCCAAATAACTGACTAATATCCATCACTCAAATTACTTTCATATTTCACCATACTAATTCACCACTAATCCTTTATGGGTTTCCGGAGTAGCGTGCTACTCGCCAAAAAAAAAGCGATTCAACACCCCATCAGGGGTTAGAAGCGCTATATAAATACAAACCTTCTTTCCTCTTCTATCCTTCTGCTATCCTTCCGAATCCAAATAACTGACTAACATATCCACCACTTAAAATTTACTTGCATGTTTCACTATACTAATTCAACACTAATCCTCTATGGGTCCATGAGTAGCGTGCTCCTCGCCGAAAAAGCACTTTGACGCCTCGTATGGGGTAGTTAATGTTAAAAATAATTTATAAAGCGCGCGTACACCAGGTGGCTTCATGGCGCTATAAAAGGCTCCAAGTGCTATCCGATAGAACATCAATCATAGGCTTGTTCAAAAAGCCATGTTTTGAGGGACTTCCTAAACTGCAGGAGGTTTGTGCAAGACCGTATTTCCAGCGGAAAAGAATTCCACAGTTTGGGGGCGAGAATCGCAAATCTGCGGCCTCCTTGATGCACCGCTTCAATGTCGGAGTGATAAGGAGTGAGAGGTGGGCAGAACGCAGGTTACGTAAGGGAGTATGCCTAGAAATCAGGCTGTTGATAAATACAGGACTATTGCCATGCAAGGATTTGAAAATGAGGCAACCTGTTTTAAAGGCACAGCGCTGGGAGATAGGGAGCCAGTGCAGTTTCTTCAGCAAGGGAGTCGCTGATTGCCATTTAGGTTGTCGGAAGATCAGTCGGGCTGCATGGTTTTGGGCCATCTGAAGCCGTTTAAGCAGGTAGAGTGGCATGCCCAAGTACACAGAATTGGCATAGTCCAGATGTGACAGGACAGTGGCTATTATGACCTGAATCAGGGCTTCCTGAGTGAGAAGGCGGTGTATCTTCCTGATCTTGCGCATTTGAAAAAAACACTTAGAAATAACCGCACCGACCTGGGTTTTTAGTGAAAGGTCATTGTTGAGGGAGACTCCAAGTGTTTTGGCCGAGGGGGACGGGGAAGGAGGGGGTCCTAGCTCTGGAGACCAGTAATGGGGACCCCAGTACTTGTGACTGTCCCCAGTAAGAACAAGCTCGGTCTTACCAGGGTTCAGTTTGAGATGGTTGAGGTCCATCCATTGTTGAATGTGCCGCATTGTAGCCTGAAAGTCCGTGACCGAGTTATGTGAGTTATCGATCCTGAAGAGTAATTGGAGGTCATCTGCATAATTAAAAACAGTCACCTTCATATCTTTAAGGGACTGAATCAAGGGGGCAATATAAAGATTAAATAGGTGGGGAGAAAGAGCCGAGCCCTGTGGAACGCCACAAGTAATTTTACGTGGGGGAGCTGAAAAGTGACCTTGGCAAACGGCCTGAGAGCGATCTTCCAAAAAGGAAGTAAGCCAGAGAGCCGCCGTACCTTGAATACCAGCATGTTTGACATGGTCGAGCAGAATAGTGTGATCGATCACCACAAACCAGGTCACGTATCGGGGAAAGCAAGTTGTTGGAATAAAAAGCCACGAAAAACATTACCCCGCTATCAGAAGGACGTGAGTGCCGAAACACGCCTCTGATGTATAAACGGTGAGAAATCTGAATTTTAAAGAAATACAACGGGGGAGTCCAATTGAAATAGATCCCTATTGTAACATTCTTCTATTAATCTCGAGAGAATATAGAAAACACCACCTGTTTGAAGTTAAACAGAAGGCCGCCCTCATGCTGGGGATAGTCCTCGTTCAATCAAACAGATTACAGTAGCTGGGTCATTTTTACTCCACGATACATTGGGAGTATTACTTACCGCAGTGCGATTGCACCGGTGAGATTAAAGCAACTTTTAAGGAGAAAATATCTTTATTTGTCCTGATGAAGGTGGTCCCATTGAGAACGTACCCCTGAAACGCGTCGACGCTCAGTTTTGTCGTTAAATTTGGACAATTCAGCAGTTTAAAAGAGACAGGGAATTAAGACCCGTGCCATCTGCTGTGTACAATGGATCCGAATTAACGTATATATGACAGAGTTTATTGTCTATGTTCATTCTCCTTTAGGTTTTTTGTATTTACTGAGAATTGTGTTATTTGATGTATGTGTTTTTATAGTGTTTTTAACATTTTGTCATGATATAAATTGTACAATCAAATAGGATTTTTATGATTAAAATATATATATTTTGTATAAATTGGTTTTATAAGTGCTTTAATACGTTCGGTGTGAAGATTGTGATATACATTGGTGGGTTGAGTATTCTTGAGGTATGAATGGTATAAAATAGATCCTGACCAAAGGGAAACCTTTTTCTTAACTTTAGGGGGCCTGTAGATTAATACACAGACAAAGGAGTCATTGACAGATTCAAAGTGTATTACTATGTTCTGTCTCCTTGAGAGCAAGACATGTCAAGGAGCAGAACTTGAAATCAGTATGAATGATGGCTGCGACCCCCCCCCCTGGTTTACCAGGTGGACGGTTGGCATGAATGATATAGTAATCGGGGGGTAATGCTGCCAACATATCAGGGGCAGAGTCGACAGTGAGCCAGGTTTCAGTCAGCAATAAAACGTCAGGTTTATCAGTGGTCAGTAGGAGGAATATGTCCAACTGATGTCTGACAAGAGAGCGGGTGTTAAGGTAGTGGATCGATAAGGGCCTAGCTCCGGGTTTAGCCTGGCTATGTGAGATGTGCTTGGGAGTGGTGGAGATCTGTATTTCTGGAAACGTGCTCCGGTTGATAAAGATTCCGTGTTTAGATATAAGGGAGAAAGTTTCACGGGCGAGGTGCAGATGGGTGGAATGCATAGTTTTCAGTGTTTCCGAGGGGTAGCTAGTAGGATGGGCATAAAGAATGGACCCTGGACCCGGATGGGCGCGGACGGGCGCAGACGGCTTGCCTTTGGCGCGCCGCCGGCGTGCCTGCTGCGCTCGCGTCCGCTGCGCTCCCGCGCTGCGAGCTGCATTTACCTCCGTTCCCCGCCCTCAGCTCCACCCTCTCGCAGCGTGATTGGCTGCTACCGGGGGAGTCACTAGGAGCAGCAAGGGGCCGGAAACAGTCGGCTTAGGCGTGGGGGCGATAGCGAATACAGTAGAACAGATTCAAATACGATACAATTCTAAAAAAAGCGTGAATGATTTTAAAAACAGTAATTTTTAAAAATGGTAACAGCGCTTTAACAAGGCCAATGATCGAGACCTGATGGCAAGGAAAGCCTAATGGAGAACTCCCGCGCTGCAAGCTGCATTTACCTCCGTTCCCCGCCCTCAGCTCCACCCTCTCGCAGCGTGATTGGCTGCTACCGGGGGAGTCACTAGGAGCAGCAAGGGGCCGGAAACAGTCGGCTTAGGCGTGGGGGCGATAGCGAATACAGTAGAACAGATTCAAATACGATACAATTCTAAAAAAAGCGTGAATGATTTTAAAAACAGTAATTTTTAAAAATGGTAACAGCGCTTTAACAAGGCCAATGATCGAGACCTGATGGCAAGGTAAGCCTAATGGAGAACTCCCGCGCTGCGAGCTGCATTTACCTCCGTTCCCCGCCCTCAGCTCCACCCTCTCGCAGCGTGATTGGCTGCTACCGGGGGAGTCACTAGGAGCAGCAAGGGGCCGGAAACAGTCGGCTTAGGCGTGGGGGCGATAGCGAATACAGTAGAACAGATTCAAATACAATACAATTCTAAAAAAAGCGTGAATGATTTTAAAAACAGTAATTTTTAAAAATGGTAACAGCGCTTTAACAAGGCCAATGATCGAGACCTGATGGCAAGGAAAGCCTAATGGAGAACTCCCGCGCTGCGAGCTGCATTTACCTCCGTTCCCCGCCCTCAGCTCCACCCTCTCGCAGCGTGATTGGCTGCTGCCGGGGGAGTCACTAGGAGCAGCAAGGGGCCGGAAACAGTTGGCTTAGGCGTGGGGGCGATAGCGAATACAGTAGAACAGATTCAAATACAATACAATTCTAAAAAAAGCGTGAATGATTTTAAAAACAGTAATTTTTAAAAATGGTAACAGCGCTTTAACAAGGTCAATGATCGAGACCTGATGGCAAGGAAAGCCTAATGGAGAACTCCCGCGCTGCGAGCTGCATTTACCTCCGTTCCCCGCTGTTAGACTTGGCATCTTTTGGCGTGTTTCCCCTGACTTTTTGCTTTCTGACCTCCCGGTTTTGACTCTGTTTTTGCTGGTGTGATGATTCTGCGCACTTTCCTCACTGCGGTCCAGTGGGAAAGTGCAAGTGCTCCTGTATAAAATGTGTTATGGATTGGTGTTTCCATGATTGGCCTATTTGGTTTATGTGTCAGTCCCTTGTAAAGTGCACTGCGAGTGCCAGGGCCTATAGACCAAATGCTGTTGGTGGGCTGCAGCACTGGATTGTGCCACCCACGCAAACAGCCCGTAAAGTGTAACTCGGGCCTGCCAACGCAGAGCCTGTGCGCAGCCTGGGGCTGCCATGTCGACTTGGCAAGTGCACACACTTGCAAGTCCCCAAACCTTCCCTTTGCTACATGTTAGTCACCCCTAAGGTAGGCCCACGGTACCCCTGTGGGCAGGGTGCGGTGTATGCGAAAGGTAGGACATGCCCGGGTATGTGCGGCATGTCCTGATAGTGAATTACAGCATAGTTCGTTTTTCACTATTGCAAGGCTACCTGTTCCCCCTAGGCCAGAACGGGCAGTTTTGATTATTACAGTTTATAATCCTAACTGACCCCGGGAACATGGTAGAAATTCGAGTTTAGTATGCCTGGACTCAGAATGATAAAATGCATCTTTTAGTGAAGTTGGTTTTAACATTCTGGGTTTGAAAATACCACTTTTAGAAAGTGGGTATTTTCTTTGTCTAACCATCCAAGCCTGCCTCTGCGAGGTTGTGTATTCCTTGTCTGGAATGTGAGTGACAGGGGCTGGGGGATGCCAGGAGACAGGGTGAGTCAGCGCAGGGCTGAATAGCCAGATCGACCTGTAGATGGGTGGGAGGGGTCGCACCTGGGCCCTGAATAGGACAGTGCCTTCCCTCCCCAATGCTGGCTCCACCTCCTGTGGTGCGTCTGATGTCCCTGGCCTACTCACTGAAAGAAGGGACGGAGACTTGTCAACAAAGTGCTCCAGAACTGGTTTGGACTAGGCGAAGGCCTCTCTGCCTTCAGAGAACAAAGGAATTTGGGATATAAATATTGGGGCCCTGACCCCATGAATTTAGATCTCGCTGGAATCAAGGAACCTGCCAAGACGAAGAGCTGGAAGAGCTGCCAGGAGGAGTACTGCCCCTTTGCTGTGTTGTTGCTTTGTTGGGTTGGCCTGCAGCTGCTGCTTCTGCCTTGGGCAGTGAAAGGACTGAACTTTCTACAAACTTGTGCTGAGTATCTCCAAGGGCCAGGAACCGAGCTGGCCTCCTGTTAAGAAGTCTCAGGGACTACAAAGACTTCACAAGCCTCTGGGTACCGCTTCTGGAACGCTGTTTCAGTTGCCACAGAGGAAGGGAACCGCAACCGACTCCGTCAACAGGATCCCTCCCTGGCCGGTGACCTGTTTGCACCGCAGACCGCATCGCCCCGCTCGCATCGCAACCCTGGTCTCACCGTGAGCGACGTCCAACGCCGCCAACATCGAGCCGCTGCTTGCACCGTGACCTGTGGGCACCGCAGTTCGCATCGCATCGCTTCGCTGAGCCAGACGGACCAGACCGACGCTGTCGCTGCAACTGGCTCAAGAGTCGTGACCGCATCGCATTTGGGGCACCGCTCGCACGTCTGCGACGCACCGCTCCGACTCGCACCGCTGTCCGACGCCAGCTCCCGCACTCCGGCTAGGTCGCCTGCATCGCAACCTGTCAGCACCGCATCGAGCATCGTCTCACCCTGCATCGCACGCCTTGGACTCACCGACTCCGTCTGCACGACGCTCATCGAGCCGCTGCCTGCACCGCATCGAGGGACACCGCACCTTGCATCGCTCCGTCTTGCACCGCAACCGCGACGAACGCCGACCGGCTCGTACACTCCGTACCAGCCACAACGAGAAAGGTACTGTAACCGAGTCTGTTCATGACTCTGCTGGCCCGTATCGACGCGGTCGGCTGGAACTGTTAGACTCTGTGGTTTTCAGCATCACGGTAGGCTCGGACGGAGCTACCGACTCGTACGAACTTTGCTTTTGTGCTATTCCTGCAAAGAAGAAGTTAACGTATCAAGTATTCATTCGTAAAGTATAGTATTGTGGCTTTTTGTCGTAATTGGTCTTGTCTTGAGTATATAAAATATTGGTTATTTTTCTAAACTGGTGTGGTGTCCGTTTGTAGTGCTTACACTGTATTACTGTTGGTTAGGTGCAAATGCTTTACACGCTGCCTCTGAATTAAGCCTGACTGCTCGTGCCAAGCTACCACGAGGGTGAGCAGGGGTTACTTCACGAGTGTAACAACCCTTACCCTGACTAGGAAGAAGGGTCCCTACTTGGACAAAGGTGCAAGCCCTTGCCAACTAGAGATCCCATTTCTAACACCCGCCCTCAGCTCCACCCTCTCGCAGCGTGATTGGCTGCTACCGGGGGAGTCACTAGGAGCAGCAAGGGGCCGGAAACAGTTGGCTTAGGCGTGGGGGCGATAGCGAATACAGTAGAACAGATTCAAATACGATACAATTCTAAAAAAAGCGTGAATGATTTTAAAAACAGTAATTTTTAAAAATGGAAACAGCGCTTTAACAAGGCCAATGATCGAGACCTGATGGCAAGGAAAGCCTAATGGAGAACTCCAGCGCTGCGAGCTGCATTTACCTCCGTTCCTCGCCCTCAGCTCCACCCTCTCGCAGCGTGATTGGCTGCTACCGGGGAGTCACTAGGAGCAGCAAGGGGCCGGAAACAGTCGGCTTAGGCGTGGGGGCGATAGCGAATACAGTAGAACAGATTCAAATACGATACAATTCTAAAAAAGCGTGAATGATTTTAAAAACAGTAATTTTTAAAAATGGTAACAGCGCTTTAACAAGGCCAATGATCGAGACCTGATGGCAAGGAAAGCCTAATGGAGAACTCCAGCGCTGCGAGCTGCATTTACCTCCGTTCCCCGCCCTCAGCTCCACCCTCTCGCAGCGTGATTGGCTGCTACCGGGGAGTCACTAGGAGCAGCAAGGGGCCGGAAACAGTCGGCTTAGGCGTGGGGGCGATAGCGAATACAGTAGAACAGATTCAAATACGATACAATTCTAAAAAAAGCGTGAATGATTTTAAAAACAGTAAGCGCTATACAAATGCAATTACAATACAATACAATACAATTTGTATAATTTCAGTGTAATTATGAGTGACATTTCAATGTCTGTGAG
This sequence comes from Calotriton arnoldi, assembly GCA_963921515.1. NCBI lineage: Eukaryota > Metazoa > Chordata > Amphibia > Caudata > Salamandridae > Calotriton > Calotriton arnoldi. The sequence goes on from CAWUFW010000262.1 coordinate 3,426,210, forward strand.
TGACACTTTCTCGCGAGCAAAATTTAGCAATGAAGACCAGGGGAACACATAAATATAAAAAATAACACCCCTTTGAGCAACGAGAAACTCTTAAGTGAACTGCTGCAAAGCTTAAGCTTAAGAAACAATTGCTAAACAGCTTTTATTTATCAGACTCTAGCCAAAATTGCGGAAAATAGATAAAACGGTCTGAAATATGTTCATAATTTAATTGTAATCGGCTGAGTGACTCGCAGACTCACCATCAGCATCGTGTGAGGTTAGCACGGCTGCATTGGAAAGCTGGGAGTGGGAGGCACTCATTTAGGTAACAGCTAGGCAGGCTTAAAGCACATTTTATTTCTGATTCCGAGTACGATTTGAAAAAGTCGGTGCCACCTCGAACTGTGCGGTGGTCACAGTCACTGCTATACATGCCAAAAGACAAGCCTGAGGCAGGAGACTCCAGCTTTATTTTAGCTGCCTCCCGCCTCCCGGCTGCTGGCCCCGCGACAGCCCCACTCCAACACCAGGACCTGGCCTGATAGCTCGACTGTCCCGCAATGGTACGACCCTGTTTACGGGGCTGAGTCACAACTGTGCGTCCGACTGTCCCAGCCCCACAGATCCAGGGCACCAAGGCCGCAGCCTCGCCCCAGCCTGGGGTGCACAGCTTCTTGTCCCTCTCTCGAAGCCGCCATGTGTGGAGGGGAGCAGCTTCACTACGGACAGGCCGAGGAACAGCAAGCCGTGGGCCATGGCCCAAGGGGACAAGAGTGCTGTGACTGCTTCCGTTGCAGACCACAACTCTGCCTCGACAGGGAGCCAGTGACCTGCACGACAACTGGATTAACTTCGCTGAGGATCAAATAATGCTGCTGAACTTCTAAGGGGCGCAGCTTCACCGGGAGCCCTGGGACCAGAGCAGTGGAGCAACTAAACTTGAGGAGGCCCACCTACAAATTACATGGAAGGGCATACTCCCGCCACCCAACCCGTGTCAGGAGCTCTGAGGCCAGGGGCCCGCCTCCCGTGCACAGTGCCAGGGGGGGCCCCTACAGCTTGAAGGAAAAAGAAAAGTGCCGGTACCCAGTGGCGGCTGGTGACATTTGAAAGTGGTGAGCCGTAAAATGATTTTCATACTGCACCGTAGCGAGAGAGCGTAACGCGCGTGCCCGAACAACCTAAGGGGGTTTCGGGGGGGGGTATCTCCCCGAGAAAATTTTGAAAAAAGAGTGGAGAAATGGTGCATTTTCAAGCAAATTTGAGAAAGCAGGAAGGTTAATAAAGCAATTGTGAAAGTGCAGTTATTACATTAAAATCATGCCTTGTCTATAACTTTGAAGGTGGTGAGTTAACAAATTAACAGGGAGAGCCGAGCCCAGGGTCTAGCTCGGTTTTTAGAGTCCATGCACCAGCCAAGCCCTGAAAATGTCTGCTATTTAAATCATACAAAAACATCATGTAAAATGCATGTCTCTTCCAAGTAGTGTATTTCTTGAGCATGTGGAAGCTTTGACTTTAATACGTCACTTTATAGCACTGAGTAGTCTTTACTATACCTGAGTACCAGTTACATTGCACAAGGTCATGTTCATTTTTTGGGTACAGGGAGATTAAGTGATTTGCCCAGAATCACAGAATGTTGAGTCAATGCTAAAACTGGAACCTGGTTCTCCAGTTACCAAGTGGGCAGCTCTGGGCCTAACACCACATAGTGAGTAGAAGGAGGGCAGCAGGCCGAAGCCACATGAAATCTCAGCTCATTATGGGCTTGAGGTTCCAACAAGACCTCACGCTGAGCCAGAGCTAGGCTTCAGGCACGAGCCTGGCTCGGGCTTTCAGTAGCTCTCCCACCTCTACACAGCTATAGTACACGTTTATTTATGTTAAAAGAAAAGCATAAACATTTTCAGAGTTACGTTACCGTTGCTGAAGATTGCAGAAAGATAAAACCTAGTCTGCAATGAAATGCATGGATATGTACATCAACACTCCCTTCCTTTGTGCTTTTCTTTTGGCCTGTCTCTCCTGTATCCCCATGTCTCATCCCCGCCACTTACTGGAGTCTGCCCAAGTCAAACATGCAGTAGTGTCCCATGGTGGGCACTGGTGCAAGCAAGCAAAATGGCTCCTTTGACTCCAGTTGGGGCAGTAAACTACAGGAATTATCAGGGTTCAGTAGACCTCTCAGGCTGATCAGTAAAGCAAAATGTAAAACGGGCCGCTCTAGAATCTCTCTATCGTCGTTGCCTTTTGATTATTAAAAGGGCCCGAAATCTGGATAATAACCTGAACCTGCAGATCCTTGTCTGTTCATCTCATTAAAAACAAATTGGTCTCGGTGCACAGAAAAGCTATGAACACAAGTACCTACAGTAAAGCAATATCTGTATTAACAAGTTGGCCCGTTTGAAAGAACGGATAGAAATAATAGGAGAGCCTAGAAGTAATGACAGAACAACAATAACAAATGCATGCCAGGTACTAAAGCGGCGTCTGAAGTAAAAGTAATTACACATTCTGCACCTCATTTCAATGGGCTGTGGTCAGCTTTTAATGATGCGGCTCATTACAGCTGAATGCACCTTTAATCCACCTAGCGCCGCGGCGCACTTTCTGAAGTAGAGCTTTCTGGGAGACGAAAGTGATCAGGTTATTCTGAACAGGCGCCACCTTCATTGATTTAGAGCCCAGATTCTGATCAGCGCGGGTCTAAGATTAAGATAAATAATCCCTGGCCCTCTTGACATTCACTTCCCTTGGTTTCATGGCGGGGACAATCAGATGGATGCGAGGGTTAAGAAGGAGCCTGGATATTTGAAAGTGTTCTTAAAAACGGAGCTAATGAAACAAAATAATGGGGAACCGGAGGCCTTTGTTATAGTTGCGTTGGCAAATTAAAGCGCAGCAGCCTTTTCACCCGTGGTTTTAAGTAGCCTGTCCCTACGAATAGACAAACAGCCTGTTTGCCTATTCGTTAAACTTTTCAGGCATCTCAGATAAAACTTGGAGAAAAAATGAGAGTTGTAGCAGTGCAAGCGCCTGCGCACCCAAGACTGATTTAAACAAAGAAAACACCAGACACACGTTCCTGGCTTTACGACGTGAGGCATACCTCAAGCTGCTTCGATTTTTCTTACATCGCCATGAAATCTGCATTTATTTTATAGCTCTTTGTAAATGGCCTCTGGGCTGCGACAAAAGAGCACCACCCCCCCCCCCGACATCTCTCCCTGCACACCCGGCCATGGCTCCTGCGGGCCCGGGGCTCTTCGGGTCTGCCTGTGTAACAGTCACAGAAGGGGTTGAACCCCAGCCGGGGTCAAGAGGCCTCTCACCTGGGAGCGGGGACTTTATTTATTTCTCACTTAGGCTCGCTTCGCTTGTCGTACAGGGGCAATAATACTAAGTCTAAGAGACTTACTGTATGTATCACAGAAATCGCAGCCAGTTCGTCGTCACGTTGTGATGAGCCGGAGCGATATTCGAAATCAATCGAAGACGAATTAATAAACTCAATCAAGGCTTAGCCTGTGAGGACCAACGACACGACTACACACTTACACGCACCAGTGTGCCAGTGCCACCCACGCCAATCCAGACGCTGCTCCAGCAGCGCCAGGATTGGCTTGAGCAGGGGATACTCCCCGCCCATTAGGAGACCTGGGGCTGCGGCATGAAGCAACCCCCGGTCTCCTATTGTGCACGCCAGTGCGCATGTTCGTGCTGGGACTCAAAATTACCTGCCCCAGACCGAACATGCGCATTGCAAGCAAGCCTTGCTTTCGCTTGCAATGCATGATGACTAGTTTCTTTCAGCCCGCCCCCATCCCCGTTCAGAGCGTCCTCCTCTGTCCTGACTGTGAACACTGCCTCGGAGTCGGGCGTGGCCCGGGGGAATAACTTTTCATTGGGCGCAGGCTGCAGCTGCTGCGCCCGATGCCGAATGTGGCATAGTGGCCGGTGGGGCAACGCCCAAGCGCCCTAATGGACGCACTGCCACTGCCGGTACCTTGAGGGGGTTGTCGCGGCTCGAGCCGCCAAATCGCTCTCAGGGTGCTTCGGAGACATTTCTACCGCGAAAGAAAACAGAAATCACCCAGTTCTGCAGTGTGATGCACTGCTGTCCTCCTCTGCGCAGAGTGGTGCAATCTTACTATGGGAACAGGAGGAGGCCGGGGAGGATCCACCACAGCTGAGAACTCAGGTCCATGACTCCAACCTTATACATGCCGGCTGGCGGGCCACGGCGCAGAGCATGCTCAGCTGCAGCTCCAGGCTCGCGGCTGTGCAAGCTTCAAAAGTGGCCCTGCCCGGGCACTAGTCAGGCTGTGTTGAGTCCGCAAATTAAACTCTGGCTGAGAAACTCAGTCTCCACGTAGGTTCCGTCTTTAAATTTGTTGCGCAGTGTTGTTATTGAAACAATGTAGCCAGTCAGCTAGAGCAGCTGCCTGGCCAGACCCCAAGCCTGCCACAGCAACTTGCTCTGCCTGCTAATGCCAAATTGTCAGTGGCACGAAAGCAGCGCTCCAGCTGCTTGAAAGCTGAGGAGGCGCTATAATGCGTGACAATGCATTTCAGTGCGGTGATGCGGATCACCATACTGAAATGCGTTAGTCTAACGCCTGATGCGTGGTACTTGGCAGGGCTGTAAATAACTCATATTAAAACAGATTAAGAGAGTAGCAGCAGCTCAGCCTAGAACACAGCTGACAGTAAAGTGTACATTTGTAGATATCCACTCAACACATTAGCAGCAAGTTCCGCCCATGCTAGCCGTCCAGCACCCCAGTAGGTTTTCTCCCAAATAGTTACTTTCAAGGCGGAACAGTCCATAAAGAACTGCGCTCAATTTTCAAAGTTGGAGAAGAACAACGAGATAGCTCTATGGATAAAAGTAAATCATTATATAGATCTGTATGTAACCTACAGATTACATATATGCATGATTTTAGAAAAGATGCATCCAGTGGCATAACAAAACGTGAGGTGGCCCATCTGCAAGATCTGCTGAAGGGCCCCCCTCACACTCGCATCATTTGGGGCTGAGGGTGCCCCCTCCAGCATTGGCAATCCTGGGGGCCCCCCGTACCGCGGGGGCCTTTGTTACGCCCCTGGATGCATCCAAGCCTCAAGTTCACCACCTTGAGAGCTTCTGTTGGTCTTGGAATTTGTGTCTAAGCACACAACATTTATGATTGTGCACTGAGGACTCACTGTGACCAGGGTCGGACTGGGACAGAAAATAGGCCCAGGGACCAGAATAAAATCGTTGTATGGAATACCATTACTGAGAAACCATTTCATCTAAACAGTTTAATGAAAATTTTCAGAATGAATGGCATTTACCTTTTCATAGAAACCAATTCATAGAATGTCTTTTTGGTCAAAATTGGCTGTTGAGTGCTTATTTTTTAGGTGTAAATACAAAGGTAGCCGGTCTTACTTTCAGAAACAGTTTCATCAGAGATATTTATTTCAGGGCTTTACTTCAGGGGACATTATTTCATATTTATATCTGTTACATTGTCAAACAATTATTTTGGATGCTTTAAATTTGCTGACCCATCACCACCTGTAAACACCACCCATCGCTGACCTCTATAAGCTCTCAACACACCTACACTACACTCATCCCTGGAGCCTAAAAGTCCTTTCTACCCCACAAATCTACCATCCCCGAACCATATAATCACTCACTACCCCTAACCCCACCCATTCCTGAACCCTAAAAACCCCTTTCTATGGCTAAACCCCACCTATCCCATACCCCTTAAAACACCTCAGCACACATAAACTCCACCCATCCCAAAACCCTCACCGCCCTTAAACACCAGCCATCCATGACCCATAAGAACTCCTCATCACCTTAAACTACTCATCCCTGAACCCTAAAAAACCCTTTCTACATCTAAACTTCACTCATCCCTGAATCCTTAAAACCCCTCATCACTCTAAACTCTACCCCCTTCTGAACCCTAAAAACTCTTCACCACCCAGCTGCCACCCATAATTGAACCTTAAAATCCATCACCAGCCCTAAACTCCGCCCATCCATCAACCCTAAAAACCCTCAACTTCTTTACACCACCCATCCCAGAAACCTAAAAACACCTCATACACCTACACACAACTCATTCGTGAACCCTAAAAACCCCTCACCACCCCACACTCTACCCATCTCTGAACCCTAAAAAACCCTTTCTATGCCCACACTCCTATTATTCCTAAACCCTAAAAACCCCTCATGAACCTAGACATTACCCATCCCAGAACCCAATACCCGACAGTAGTCCTAAACTCCACCCAAGTTTAATGTAAAAATTATCTTTTCTTTAAAATGTTTCCTTTAATTTTTGTTTTTTTGTTTTGCCTTAAAATAGATTTCCTTAAAATTGGTTTTCAATGATTTTGTTTCCTCCAATGTGGTTTCTCATTTTTCGTTTTTCATTAATTCACGCACATCAGAATAAAAGGTGTCCCTCATTAGTGAATTAGAAAGCTAAAAAAGTGGCCAATGTAGCAAATTAGGGCAGTTTTGAACTTGTAAAGACATGCTGTATAAGTGTTTTGCAAACGATGGAAAACTGCATGGAGCTGAGCTTGCTGAAGACAATGATTATTTTGTTTTCAGAGAAATCACCAGTAAAAACCAGCCAGGCAGACCATAAAATAGCCCCACAAACAGCGAAAAAACTGTCCCACACACTGACCTGTCAGACCAGCCCAATGGACACTGCCTGATTTCACAATAGGCCAATCCGACCCTGCTGTGACACAGAATGAGGCCTAAAAGGCTCTGAGGTCTGGAGTAGAACACCATGTGAGGAAGCCTACGGCCAGTTCACTGGGATGTGGAAGGCTGACAGCAAAGAATTACAGTGGGAGAACAGGCTTTTTCACCGGTCACCTGCCAGGAAGATTTGCCTCCTGCCTTTTAAATTGGTCTATTAGTCTCCTGGAACCAGGTCTTTAGTTACATCCATGGGGGAACATAGGTGACACACACATGTGTAGGTTATATATGCGCATTAGAATGTGTGTGGAGCAAGTGTGCTGCATGTGAATGGGCAACCCAGGAATCCATTTTCATTTCCTGTACTACAGTCGCCAGACCCTGTTCCCAGTTGCAAGGATCTTGCGATTTTTAGTAACTCAAGTACAGTTGTGGAAGTGAGAAAAGCCATTGTCAGTTCAGCTACAGGAAAGGCTTCAAGCCCAGATGGGGTCCTAGCTGACCCCTTCAAGTGCAACTTAGATCTCTGGGCCCCTTTGATTACAAATGTTTTTAGTACTACAGTAGCATATACGATAGAGGTTGGAGACAGCCTAGTTGTCAATGTGAATTGCAGAGCTTCTCGAAATAATTCCTGAGATCCATTGTCATGGACAAGACTCTAGGATGTGAAGGATAAGGAACAGAGGGTCCTTTTGAAGTATAGGCAAAACCACCAGCCGTTTCCTGCTACATTGTTCCATAGAAGAGTTAACTCCAAATGTTTGAGCAGAAGTCAAGTTAGGTGCCTGCCACGGGGTGCAGGGATGAACAACACCTCCCATTTCCCTATGGGAGCATGCATTACGGCCGGTTTACAGCCGTAATATATGCTCCCATAGGGAAATGTCGGAACGCGTCAGTGTGCGGTCGCAACCTGATGAGGTGGACGGGACCGCCAATCGGAGGTCGGTCGGTCCCGTTTACCAGACGGTGTTGGGCGGATGCAAGTCCGCCTGACATCGTAATCGCCCCCTTAGTGTTTTGTCCCCTGCTGCTCAGCCAGAGTGACTATGATGTAATTAGAATGCTGATGTGTGCCTGATTGAGTGAATGTCAGTTGGAGTGCATGGGCTGAGCAGCAAGGATGCTGCTCCCTCTGGGGCTTCGTTACTTCCATCTTTACCTGAACCTGAGACTCCTACCTTGTGAATAAACCTTACCCTGTTATCACCTTATTACTGGCTACCCTGCATCTTCATTTACTACACTGGGTTCAAACTGGGGTGGCGTGGTGAGCAAAAGACGATGGATTAAACCCAGATCTGTAATTAGGGGGATGTTTGATTTGTTCAGCATTCAGTCCATGATTTGTTCTTTTTACTTTCAACAGAAGGCGAAGCATCTAGAAAAGTTTGGTGCTGTAAAAAGACAGCATTCCACGACTGGAGATTTTCACTAACCTCCGCGGGATCACCGCAAGGTGGGCTCTTCGCGTTGTTTGGGTGGTGGGTTTGTGTTTGGACTCAAGGAAAAACCATCTGCAAAGCTCTATCTGATAGGCAGTATTGCTGGTGTGCCACCTTCAGCTCTCCTTTGCATTTCCTGCCCTACCTCCTCAGTTGCAAAAGCAGAGAATATCATCCATGTAGACTGGGGACACCGCTGAGTAATCCCCTGGTGGGCACTGCAAGACCAAACACCACTGGGGGCTACTCCTCCCCTGCCCTTTACCAAGGGAAGAGGGCTAACCCATTAAAGACTAAACACTCAAGGTAGTGTAACATTTGCAGAGGGTGTGGGAGGCTGTGAATTTTGGAGCCATTTTTAAACACTATCTGAAACCTAGCACTAACACATTTTTGAGGAGGCGGGTATACAGGAACCCAGACGGAGTGTGTGAGCCACGGTCATCCATTCAACCCAGAGGGCAACGCCCCCTTTCGTACACTGACTGCATTTGTGATACAATACCTTACTAGGGGGTGGAAACCTAAACTCATACCAGCTGACCATCCCTGCACAGTGATTGATGCCTCAACAACGGGGTACCAGTTCTGCCCTCCGAATTTTGAATGTGCAGTATCGCGTTGATTAAATGTAAAGAACTTTGTGGCAACGCAATAGCACTAGCTGGGCATTGATTTATTTATTAATGGTATACGTTTCACTGATTTCTGAGATTCTACCCCACACCACCTGCTTCAGTAAGCCTTGGACAGCTCGTCTTCACTACCCTGGGGTCAAGTGATAAAGGGGTGCACTGGCGATCGGTTCTGGCCTCAATAGTATGGTAAAGCCCCAGGACTCCAGTGGAGAAATGCTCTGATTGCCACAGTGTGGGCCCAGTAGCCTATATCTGCTCTGACGCGCCTGATTCCCCCCGTGACTATCGCTGGCTTTCCTGAATTCTGAACAAGTACATAAAGCAGACCTCAGAGACACTTGTAATGAAAGAAGCACCCTTCCATTTTACTCTTTAACCCCACGCTAATGCTCCCCAAATTTAAAACACAGCAGCAAAATCACAGGATCCTGGCCTATGCTTTTACCATCACTTTGCTGCTAGTGAACATGAGCAACTCCATGTTACAAAGAGGGTGTCTGCTATTGACGCTGCTGAGGGTCTTTCAGGTAAAAAAAAGATATTGTCACTTACATGACTTAATAGTTACCAGCCGCGGCCCTTGCAGGTAAGAGCGGTGGGGCCGGGTGGGGCCGGGTGAGGGGAGGGGGGATTTTGACAGACGATGACGAGGGATAGTTACAGAGAAAGCACAACTTACCCCAAAAATGTAAATACATTTTTATTCTCCTCAAAATACTTTGGCCAGAACTGAGAATTACTTTTTCAAACTTCTTAATAAAAAGTGTTTTACTCCCAACTTTCACAATTAGGAGTAAAATATTATTCTAAGGGTTATCTGGAGCCCGGGACCCCAGCATGGGACAGAGAGAGAGAGCAGCCCTCTCCCTTATAAAGCTACTTTGAAGACAACTTACATATAATTGGCTGCAATCTGACCTGGACTTATTTTTCCAGCAGACCTAGTATTTTTACGCCAAGGCCAATAAAAAAAAGGGAAAATTCATAAAATCAAGTATAGCTTCCCCTTTGAAATATAAAGATAAAACATAAAATATAAAAAGAAATCCCTTCAAACGTTTTTTTAATTCTAGGATACTTTGGTGTAATGTCGCGAGTACTCAAAAAATTATTGTTTAATTCACGTACTGGTACAGATAGTAGTAATTGACAATTTGTTTGATGCAAATGGATGTTGGACGAAACATCTGAAATGTGATGATATTGCTAAACTGCATAAAAAGTATTAAAAAAAGAGTTTATAAAAAAAGTTTTTTTAACGTTTCTAAACTGACCCCAAAGGATGCCAGCACAGGCAGAATCGTCATGTTTAAAATGAATACTAAGCATTTTACTAAAATTCTTATTCTAGCACCAGCTCCTGGTTCCTCCTGAATCTCAACCCATAAGCAAATGACCAGGATCGTTTTCAGACACAGGTAGTAACCGTACATGTAGTGTCGTCTGCAAAAAGGTTTGGGCGAAATGTGAAACACCAATGGGCCCACCTGCATTCTGCATTCCTCTGGTAGTATGGAAATCACATGCTTTGCTAGGCCCTGCTTGAATAGATCACTCTTTAGCTCCCTACTTCTCTGTGCAGTCCTGGACAGCAGGAGACAGGCAAGGAAGGACAAGAAAGTCCAGTACATTCTCATTTGCTGGCCTGCAGCCAATACGAATGACATGAAAATAGAAAAACATTGTGATTGGTAGAAGGCTTCCAATCACACTAACTAAAACATTGATTCAACCAATCAAGACTTGGTATTTGGATCCCGCCAATCAGAATAGCTGAAGCAGTTTGCATCTTCCTGTATCTCTTTTTGGCCCATAGGGGAAGGGAGCAGGGTAGCAGGAACTTCAAAATGGGCTCTTGCCTAAGATGAACTTAACTGTCATTTTCTTGACAGCAGATCCCACCAATGGTGGATTCCTCCTGTGATGTACATCTACAATCTACAGCGAAGAAAAATAGGATTTTACCTACCCCCATTAATATGCTGGAAAATAATAATCAGATATTGAGTTGCCGATTTAAGCCATATCTGTGCAAAGCCTCACACTCATGAACACCCCTTACTTCCCCCAATGTAGGGCCAGATGACGGGTAAATCATTTTCAGCTTCCTCGCTCCAGCCGTGTGCTATGAATCTACTTGAGTCAGGCACGACTTCAGAAATTCACTTATAAAAGTAAATTATGGGCGATGCGCCAAGGAAACATCATGTTTTCATTGTTTCCCCCTCTCTCTTTTCTTCTAGGTTGCAGTTTTATATATTGTTTTATTTTCCTGACAATGAGACATGTTTCACAGATGCTGCTGTTATTTTGTTGTTGTGAAGATAAAAGAGAAAAAAATAATAATCTAGGTGGAAAAAATAGAGCCTGTCGCGCGGAGCTGCCGTTTTGACGTATGTGGTGTATCAGCGCGAGGATAGATTATCTATTAGAACTGCCAGGCGCGCGGCAGACAGGGCTTCGCAGCTAGAGTTATGGACCAGACAGGGTGCCAGGCGGAGGGATAGTGAGCAAGGGATCTTCCCCAGTGCCCCACCCGCCAATATATCAGCCAGACATAGCAACAAAAAGAAAGCATGGTGGGCAAGGACTACGCCACCCCCCCGGAGATACGCACCAGCCATTACTGGTGGAGGGATGGTCGGCATCACTGCGGGTAGGTGCAGGGGAACAGTAAAGCTCCACTAATTTTAGAGAGAGCATGTCATCCCCTTAGCCAAATAGCACCAAAAGAAAGTTTGAACAGCATCCATGAAGCTATTTCTTTTTGGAGTTGGACCTTGATTTTTTTCAACTTGAAACAGCAACATTTTGTGTAGAGTTCAGTGTCCATTATTAACCACAAAATAAACTCCTGGGTCTAATAGAGAGAGCACAAGAAAGAGAGGAAAGAATTGATGTACCTAAAACATGTGAAGTATTCCCTTTTATGGACGAATTCCCTCTCCCACCAGAGGTGCCATGCTTCATCATAGGGAACCTCCTCGCACAGTCTAGTCACAGTGCGGGCTACAATACCCTCATTAGAGGGAGAAGCTCAGGGATGTTTTCAGAGGTATGATAAATACCTTACTAATGAGAACGTAGTGGTAAGGGTCAGCAGGGCGTGAATGAAGGATGTGCGATCTAGAATTGGCTCCAAGGTACGCAATACAATTTATTAATACGTTCTTCGGTCAGGATTAAAATCAGGCAGAGGGCCGGGCAGCCATAGCCACGTCCGCTGGATTTATCAAAAGTTGTAGGTCAACATGTTTCTGCCTATGACCCTCCTTAGCGGTGTTGCAGCATTCTTTAGGACCTATATAGCAAATGCTCCTGTTCAAGTGATATAACAAAAAATATCAAAGACAATATATATATCAAGATACAACACCAGTGGTGCAATTGTATGTCCAAAGTAGGGATCCACCAGTCGTCTCCTGCAAAAGATATTGTACATAGTATTAACTGAATATACCACATGTAAAGAAATAGAATAGCACCCAATTCACAATCAAATACCCCACAACCAATTAGGTAATTTTGGGATTGTAATGTGTGCAAATTGTGTATATACATCACCCATGCACTAGTAACTGTGCCCTAGTGCCAAACTATGGGGACAGGTGAATGTAGCATGGGGCTAGGTTAAGGCTTTCCCGCTAGTGTTGGGATTAAGTTCTCAAATCAGGCCCTGGCGTGAGGCTCAGGGTATATTCTCCCCTATAATGATATCATAGGAGGAAAGCAGAACAACAGACAAAAGTAGTTTAAGAATTCGAAGCAATTGAAAACGCAGAGGGAGAAAAAGGACTTCAAAGGTGTTAAAAACCACAGGTAGGAAACAAACATAGAGTCAGTCATTACTGTCATATCAGTGTATCAGGTCTCAAGGGGGTCAATTAAATCATTGCACTTGTTATCTTGGATCAGACAACCCAGAGGAGCTGAGGACACAAGGAACCACCCAAGGTAAGCACCCAGGAACCCCATGAAGGCTGTGTTCAGAGTGGGAACACAGCCACATGACCGATGGAAGTCAATGGAGAAGTCACGGTTGCAGTTTTGCAGAAGAAGGACCCTTCCCAGAGGATCCTGAAGAATTCCTTTGGTGGATTGAAGGTTGGAGAACCACTCTACCCTTGGATGGCCCTGGAACCTGGTTACCTACACCATGGAAGCCAGGTGCATAGGGGTGAAGGGACATCAGAAACTTCCGTAGACGACAATGGAAGACTTGGAAGAAAATGCCTCTGGAGATGAAGGTGAAGAAGTCCAGTAAAATCAAAGGGTAGATTCTGGAAGTGAAGAACCTGCAAGCAGGGGGGACAGAGTCTTTGCCACTCTGGAGTGAGAAGGAGGCAAAAATACATGATGGCCAGCGATGTCAGGAGGTACAGAAGAGTTGACGGTGACCTTCTCGCTGCAGCTGTGAGGAAAAGGCGATGCTGAGGAAGACCAGGAGCTGTGCCCGAGTTGTCCCATGTTGAATGTCTGTGACTAGGTGGTCGGTGTCCGGTGGGAGCACCAAAAAGCCTTGGTAGCCGCAACTGGCATGGAGAACGAAGAAGGAGCAACGTTGGGACCAGCAAGTCTAGGAGTCTAACTAACAGCAGGAGAGTCAGAGCAGGCACCAAGCAAGCAGGGGAGCCCACTGAAGCAGTAGAAGACCCTCAGGAGGACACACAGGCTGAAGGCACAGGAGGCACAAGAGAACCTCGAGCATCTCACCAAAGATGAAGGCCCACGGTGCAGAGGATGCGATGAGGATTGATCTTGGAGGGAAGAGATGCTGGAGACTAGAGCTTCTTGTAGCCCGAAAATCTCTGGAGTGCAGAGCCAACAAGCCTTTGTTGGAATAAAAATGTTTTGGCCGAGTTATCCATGCATTGTATGTCTTAAGTTAGCATTCGCGGCACCATTTTAATTCCAGCCGCCATTTCGAGTCATGATCGAAATTAACTTCTGTCTCTCTCATGTTCTATCCCAGCTGAAAGCAGCTGGAATGGTTTTCATTTCTCCAAGGTTGAGCTTCGCTGTACTAATAAATATGCTGTCTTTGTTCGTGCATACCTTTCCCACTAGATAGGCCTGCTTCCACCCTTAGAGCAGCGGGTGCAGGCAGGAGTAACCTTGGCGTTGAGATAGCATGTACTCGATCGCGGGATTGAAACCCATCCTTCTGTATCTCCTTTGTTCGTCAGCTACCAACTGGGAATTTCCAGTCAGGGCGGGTCTTTATTGGTTTTGAACTGTACTTATTGTATTACATTGTCCACTGAAGTCAGTCCCTCTGCAGCAATCCAAGGAGGCTGGTCAGACCGGACTACACTCGAGTGTATCCTGAATAAAGCTTACTTGGTTTGTATTCTCTACTGTCTGACCGACTCTTCATTTGTATGGAAGGCTGAGAGGTGATTGCGAGTGACCTGGGTGACCCTAATCGGGTCACTTCCTTCACCTAGGCAACGGCAAGTCGACACGGTGCACAGGGGTTCGATCCCAACGGTTCCGACGACAGATACTGGCCTCAAAATTGCAGAGAGGACAGGTCAGGCCGCAACGGAGTTGCAGAACCACCACCTGTGTTACTGAGGCTCTGGAAGTCCATAGGACGACAGGAGCAGCAGACCGGTCAGCTTCGTTGCTGTGCCTGCAGATGCAGGGGAGTGACTCCTTCACTCCAAGGGAGATTACTTTGGATGTCCTTGATAACCTTGAAGAAGCATAGAAACAGACGTCGAAGAAGACTTGCAGAACAGTGAGTTCAGGAGCAGCAGGAGTCTTTCTTGGTGCAGTCTTGGGTCAATGCGAAGTCCAAGTGTCCAGACGGTCAAAGAGTGAGGTGGCTTCAGTCTTGAGTCTTGTCTCACGACGAATCCATGGAACTACCCATAGGTAAGCCCATAAGTACTCCCAGAGGAGGTGCTGGACAGAGGGGAGGATACTCCCATGTCCTTTGTCCAATTTCGCGCTGGATCGGGAGCCCTTGGCTCCCTGAACTGGCTCAAACTGGAGTATGCAAGGAGGGCACCAAATGTGCCCTTCAAAGCAGTCTGGTGGCGCTGCCCAGCCCAATACACTAAGTCCTGCCTGGGAGGTGGTCACACCTCCCTGTGACGGGAAACCTATTGCTCTACCTTCCCATGCTCTAGCTTGGCTCAGCAGCAGGAAGGCAGAATTGTGTCTGTGGTCGGCAGCAGCATTTCCTTGCTGTCAGACCCTTAAAAGGCTGTTACTGGGACTAAAGTGGGGTACCTCAAGGGAGCCCCCAGTACATGGGATCATACGTCCAACACTGGAATCGGTGTTGGGGTATGATTTCAACATGTTTGATATCAAACATGACCGGAATCGGTGCAGTCACAATATAAATAGACATCTTGTAATGACTGATGTCCACTATATGTATTAAAATGGCTGACTGCACTTACAAAGCCTGGAGAATCGACTCTAGGGTTTGTAGGGGTGTCCTGCTCATGCAGGGGCATCCTCACCCTTATAACCAAGCACCCTGCCTTCAGGACTGAAGAGCCTGCCATAGGGGTGACTTATAGGTTTTAAGTGCAGTGACATCAGATACAAGGAACCTTATATCTGTCGTGAGAGGTGCAAGCACCAACTCACACAGGCTGCAATGGCAGGCCTGTTGTCAGAGTTTAAGTGGACTCCAATGGGTGGCACGATACATGCTGCAGCCCATGGGAAACCCCTGGTGTATCTATGCCCCGAGTACCTTCGTACCATATACTAGGGACTTACAAGGGTACACCAGTAGCCAATTGTGGATGAACAAAAGTACTTACCATGGTCAATTTAGGAAGAAAGCACAGTGACTGGGGTCCTGATAAGCAGGATCCCAGTCATACTATGTCAAAAACATACTGACACCAAACAATAAGTGGGGGTAACCATGAAAGCAGATCCTACTTTCCAACAGGGGTAGAGATAGAAATGATGTAGAAAGATATGTGAGTTAGGAACAGGAATAAAGTACAGAAAGAAAACTGAGGAACCAGAAGGAGAAATAAAGATAGGTAGAAAGAGGAAGGTGTAGGTAGAGAAAGAGATAGGGAAGGATTTAGAGTGCAGTAGCGAGAGATAATGGTGGAGAGAAGAAAGAGTAGAGAGAGGAGGTGATGTAGAAAAGGGTGCATTAGAGAGAGGTTAAGGCAGCGAGAGGTAGAGGCAGAAAGAGAGACTTGAGGAAAAACAAAGAAGTGCAAGGTAAAGAGAGAAACGGTTCAGGTAAAGAGAATGGTGGGGAAGAGAGAAAGGTAGACAGAGTGGTGAAGGTTAGAAAGAAAACATGTAAAAATGTAGTGTTGAGCAAAATGAGAAAGTTGAGAGATCCATGTGAAACAGAGAAAGAGAAGTGAGGTTTATACACAGATAACGAGTTGTGAGAGAAAGAGAAGGTAAAGTAGAGAGTTCTATAAAGAAAGAAGTTGAGAGAGAGAGTTGAGGTGGAGCGAGGTAAAATAGAGAAGGAGGTTCAGAAAGAGATATGTGTTTGTGTGAAAGAAAAGGAGAAAAAAGAGTAGTTCAAGATAGAGAAGAATGAGTATAGATGTAGGCACAGAGAGTAATATAGAGAGTGGCAGGGTCCTGAGAAAGTTGTAGATGGAGGCGAAATTGAGTGAGGTACATGGAGTCTTATTAGAAAGAGGTGTGGTAGGCAAAGGTGTAGTAGAGAGATCTGAAATAGAGAAAGAACGTGGAGGTACACAGAGAAGAAGAGATAGAGAGGTTAGGAGCAAGGGTTAAGGTAGGTGAGATCAGGTAAGGAGAGAGAAATGACACTGAAAGAAGATTTTTCAAATTTAAATAATTTAATCAATTGCAATTTATTAATTGCCACCAACTGCCTGAGAGTGTGAGAGTTAAGACTGGGCAGGCCAGAAATGCACACCAAGGGGCAGATTTATTATTTGTTAGCGCGACTACCAAAGTTGCTGTGTTGCATTGCACAAGTGGGGGAAAGCATCATGCACAACCTTTGCACCATGGTGCAGAAGTGTGTGTGTGCTGTCTAGCATGGGATCTGTATTGGAAGTGTACTCTTCCAGTACACATCCTATGCCTAGACAATTTCTAAACATTCCTTGCATTGTATGTGTGTTGTACAATGCTGTACAAACTTGTGGAATGTTTGGACAAATGGAAAAAAAAAATTTAGTATACATATTTTTTTTTTTTACACAAAGCCCAGTCTGGCTGTCTTAGTAGATTGGGTTTTCCGTAAAATACAATAGGTGCTTGTGCTAATGTGCTCAAGTTACACGCAAGTGACGCCCCCTTGATGCAAATTGGTATACAGCAGCGTAAAGCACTATTTGCGCTGATAAAAGGGCACCTTTCCTGCACAAAATACCATTTGCGCTGAAAAGTACATACTCTTGCAATGGTTTGTGCTACTTTTTAGGTCTCGCCTGGCGTTAGCAGCGCGCATGCGCTGCTCTCGCCATGCGAGGGCTTCTTGGAATCGATACGGTTCCGGAAGCCGTGTCAGAGCTCCGCCTGCAATTTTGATTGGTACGCGTCGTTTTGCGTAATGCATTATGCAAAACACAGTGTGATGATTGCACCAGAGGCATTTTAATCCCTCCTGGTTGCCACCCTGTCCGCTTTTGGCCCCGCCCCCCGGGATTGGATCTTTTACTTGCGGCGGGAGACAGTGTCTCTTAATTAGCCGCTAAGCACTTTTTTTTTCCTATTACCGTGTTTAACTTCAACAATGGCTGACGCGCCTTTCATTTCTCTGGTTTATATTGCGCGTACTTTGCCCGAGGACAGCGCGATCTAAACAAGCATCTGCAATGCGCGAGAGCTAGTCTAAAGCAAGGCTGACACTACAACTTTATTTACTATTGCCTCGCAAACCAAAGTCGAGAGGACGGGTGTAAGTAAAAAAAAAATCACGAGACAACCGGCTCTGCAGTTTGTTTTTATATAGTGCGTACTTTGCCCGAGGACATTAGAGCGCTTTAGAAGAGAGACAGATTGCGTTACATGTTGTTTAAGTTTTTTAATTCTCCTGAGGTAAATAAAACAAGCCCCATTTAAGTAGGCGCAAGAGACGCATTATTTACTGAGATATTACACTGTTGTAGTAAGTATCACATCAAGTGAATAGCCCAACAACCATTTCCGCTTCTTCTACTGCTCCACCATGGCGCGTCATCGCCTCTGTTCGGCCGGGAGTCTCGACAGGCCAGGACTGGCTGAGCGCGTTTCACTGATACAAGGGACAGGCGGCATCAGAGGGCGCAAGGTTCCCAATCACGCGCTGGCAGCCTTGTCTTCACTTTTCATTTTCGTTTCTGATACTTGTCCTACATTTAATACAAGGACTGCGAGAGCCGGAATGAAATAAAAACAAAAAAACAGGGCTAGTTTTCGTATTCATCGGAAAACTTGAGATCTCAGATAATGATAAAGCGTACTTTGCGCACAGTCTGGGTTGCCAGATGAGTCCGTGGAGAGCAATCCCTTGGTTTGGTTTCCTGTTCCAATTCGCCAATTGTTAGCCCAACTACTCAGACTACAACTCCCAGAATGCACCAAATTAGTTGAATACAATATCACAAGCCTGAGAATAACAGTAAATCCATGTATATAGCGTTTCACACTACCAAGAACACGCTGTAGGGCTTTCAATGGACAGGTGTAGGAGCATTTTATGATGTCTGAGTGGAGTGCGCTGTCCCAGTTGGGTAAGAAAATTCCGACTTCATAAGCGTCATTTCCCTTGGCATGAATATTACGGAAAGGCACATCAACTAATTGAACTGTATTTCAAATTCTGCAATGCGCGAGAGCTTGTCTAAAGCAAGGCTGACACTACAACTTTATTTACTATTGCCTCGCAAACTAAAGTCGAGAGGCCGGGTGTAAGTAAAAAAAAAAAAAAATCACGAGACAACCGGCTCTGCAGTTTGTTTTTATATAGCGCGTACTTTGCACGAGGACATTAGAGCGCTTTAGCAGAGAGACAGATTGCGTTACATGTTGTTTAAGTTTTTAAATTCTCCAGAGGTAAATAAAACGAGCCCCATTTAAGTAGGCGCAAGAGACACATTATTTACTGAGATATTACACTGTTGTAGTAAGTATCACATCAAGTGAATAGCCCAACAACCATTTCTCGCTTCTTCTACTGCTCCACCATGGCGCGTCATCGCCTCTGTTCGGCCGGGAGTCTCGACAGGCCAGGACTGGCTGAGCGCGTTTCACTGATACGAGGGACGGGCAGCATCAGAGGGCGCAAGGTTCCCAATCACGCGCTGGCAGCCTTGTCTTCACTTTTCATTTTCGTTTCTGATACTTGTCCTACATTTAATACAAGGACTGCGAGAGCCGGAATGAAATAAAAACAAAAAAACAGGGCTAGTTTTGGTATTCATCGGAAAACTTAAGATCTCAGATAATGATAAAGCGTACTTTGCGCACAGTCTGGGTTGCCAGATGAGTCCGTGGCGAGCAATCCCTTGGTTTGGTTTCCTGTTCCAATTCGCCTATTGTTAGCCCAACTACTCAGACTACAACTCCCAGAATGCACCAAATTAGTTGAATACAATATCACAAGCCTGAGAATAACAGTAAATCCATGTATATAGCGTTTCACACTACCGAGAACACGCTGTAGCGCTTTCGATGGATAGGAGTAGGAGCATTTTATGATGTCTGAGTGGAGTGCGCTGTCCCAGTTGGGTAAGAAAATTCCGACTTCATAAGCGTCATTACCCTTGGCATGAATATTACGGAAAGGCACATCAACTAATTGAACTGTATTTCAGAATCAAGGAAAAGTTAGCCCTCCATAAGTGCCAGCTTCGAAGCACAGATGTGGTGCAGTGTCAGCCAGCTGCACAGAGTCTACAGTATGTACCGCTTTATAGACGGAAACAAATAAATGTTTCTTATTTGTCTTACTCAACAAACGGTATGCTGAGTTTGTGGGGGGGCGTTTAGGGAAATAATCTTGTCACCTTCAATTTATACAGCATTGGTGCATAGGGATGGCAAAACGTGCTTCACTGCAGAATGACAACACACACACATCATACCTTGTTCCCACATCTGTTTTCCTATGTGAGATAACGTATGATAAAGGCAATTAATTGCTTCTGCTGTAGGAGAAAGTGCCCTGCGAACAAGGAGCACTGTCTATTTTTAGCTGCATAAAAAACACAGTTGGTGTTCTTTTTGTCAGACTCCTGCAAATTCGGTCTAAGCTAAACCATGAAAACCGGTCACATTTGAATGCCTGCGTTTCAGTGGAGTGTGTCTAAGACCAGGAAAGTAAGAGAGCCCCTCTGAACATTACCATTAAAAATGCAATAGGTCTCGCCTTTCATTAAGTTAAAGCCATTTGCTTTGCTATACAATACCATTAGCTAAGCAAATGGCTTTAACTTAATCAAAGGCGAGACCTATTGCATTTTCAATGCTTGTTGTCACTTGATTTGACTTTGTGGAGACCCAAACCCATAGTAAATGTGGTCCCAAGTTTCTGTTATGCATGCTAAGCTGTCAAATTAGAAAGAGAAGCTGTTTTCATGAGCAACATTACTACGGCAGGAATTATGGGGCACATGCATCAACGAAAATACCGATCGCAAACGGGCAGATTCGCAGAATCTGCCCCTTTGCGACCGGTATTTTTGCATTTGGAATGCATCAACCCAAATGCAAATTCGCAATTTAAGTAATCGCAAAATTTGCGATTACTTAAATTGCGAATGCATTTAGGGAATCGCAAATTGCGATTCCCTAAATGCAATGCTTGATGCAATTCCAAATTGCGAATTCGCAATTAGGGATCGCAAATTACCATAAATTTGAACTTGATGGTAATTTGCAAAAACTTTGAAAAATGCACTAAAGTGCATTTTTCAAAGTTTCATGTTACACACACATGCCCTTGGGGCATGTATGTGCGCAACATGTGGTAACATCTCAATTTCAGGGGTGCAACAGGGTGTGTTTTTGGCACCCTTGCACCCTTGAAGTAGCATGCGCAATTTGCAAGTACCTATTTGGTACTCGCAAATTGCGCATGTACTCCCATTCATTCCTATGGGCCTCTAGGCCCATAGGAATGAATGGGTAGCTATTCCTTAATTGCGACTCGCAATTTGCGAGTCGCAATTAAGGAATATGTAGGAATCGCAATTTGTTTTGCGATTCCCACATGCATAGGGATTTGCGAGTCCTAAATAGCGATTTCTTAAAATTTGCTATTTAGGATTTGCAAATCCTGACTTTGATGCATGTGGCCCTATGCCTCGCCCATTTACTTTCCTGGGGGATGGATGTTGGAAGGATGAGGCCCTGGGCAATTGCCCACTTTGTCCATGCTTGAAAAGGTCCTTAAGTGGGAGTTTACCCGAGGTCCTATGTTCCAGACCCAAGCTCCTTGCAGTTTTTCATTAAAGCGTCTCTGTTTGTTTTGACTTCAAATACCATATCTGCCCCCGCCCCCCCAATTGACTGTTAAAACATTTATTCTCCTCCTCCTTAGAACCCTTAGAGTACTAATGAGCTAGGGACTGGATGGATTCTTGGTGCATCAAGCAGGACAGAACGGTCGGACCACTTGTGGGGGAGTGACCAGTGGGGCCTTAAAACATAAACACTGTCTTTACTTTTCATACCAAAATGTTAAAAAACACACTAACTTCTGTTACCGAAGTAAAATTTGCGAATTACAGTTGGGGAGCTGGAGGGGAGGAAAAATGGCAGAAAATCACAAAATACATTTTGTTTTCCTATTTATGTATCCACCAAATAACCAGTGCTTAATTTGTGAAAAAATAAGTGCTGGGGCCCTCATCAGGAGGCCACTGCAGCTTGCACCAGGCCATTGCCTGTGCCAGTACGGCCGATGCCAGTAGCAACACAACTTCTAAGCACCACACTCCTCCAAGTGTGACAATTCAGACTATTGAAGGCCCGCCCAAAGCTATAAGAATGGCTTGGAAGGTAGGTATTAGCCATTTTTAATGTATATTGAATTAATAAACAACTGTTTTGCTTGTCTCTATATTAGACAAATGGTGCCACCGTGCGGCGGACTGTCATAAATGCTTGTGTTGACAATTAAGTGCCGGTGCCAAGCACCGGAAACCACCGGCTCAAATTAAGCACTGCAAATAACTCTAAGCCATGTGTGACACCATGAACAAATCCTGACTTTTCAGCCAACAGTACATTGTACTATGGACTCGTGGGGTTACTTTTAAGACTTCAGTTAAAATCTAAAAAATGCAAAGAGATGTTGGCTTAAAAATAAGGCCTGATTGAAGGAGTCGCACATGACCAGGAGCCACTTGGCAGCAATGTTTTAAAATTCTACGAAATGGATTAGTCCTTTCGAAAACAGTGACTGCTTGTTTCGGAGGCCAAACCAAAAGCAAACCCTGTTTACATATTTTGTGAGAGTTCACTGTTGAATTTGTATCATGCTTTCAAACAATCATTGCCTGTGCCAATGGTTTTTGCTTTTGTACATTTATAAGATTTATATCGAGATTCACTAATACACGATATAGAGCCCACACGAGCAGGAGCGGTGCAAGCTTCCATCACTCAGAGAATCAATCCAGGGCGGTGGCAGAAGTGGGAGGAGCACTGTACAGTTCCATCATATACAAAGAACAGGAACAACACAGGTAGCTACAGCGTACGCTTCACTCCCGCAGAACAGGTACACCTCGAGTATCAGCAGTCCAAAAGTCTCTTTAGGTCGCCGTTATTTGAGCAGACCGGCCACCTCCTAAGTAACTATGCTAAAGTCAAGTATAGACACACCAATGTCTTCAAAAATGTTTTAAATATACATTCAATATGTCATTACATTCAGGAGGTGGCCGACTGAGGAAGGAGGGAAAATAGCCTGTTCCTTTTAAAGTCATGGCTATGGTGGCACTGTGACATCACTCAATGTGCCATCACTCCATGTGACTTAATGGCACTCTGACTTTGTAGCAGAAATCTCAACACTTTCCATCATTATTAATAGAATACATTATAGTATACTTAGTAAATGACTCATAAGCCACCTAATTCTTTAAAGTAATAATATAACTCATAAGTTACCTATATCTATCAAATAGGAAGCATGCATTTTAATTCATATTTCATAGAAAAGGTTCAGTAGCAGCTTATTATAAATTCTTACCTAGTTGTATTCTGGTTCAATTACAGTAATGGTTTGTAATCAGCGCAGGAATGCTTCGTAAACACTCGTAAGGATCATACCTGAAAATGGATTTACACGGTAAGGCAAGCAGACTTACGACATGATATTTATTCACACTAGATAAAAAAACAATATTATTAGTTACATTTAAGTTAATAACTTCTTAAAGGAGGATAGTATATCCAATTAAAAAGTACAATTGATCAATTATAATACTGTTATTCTCTGTCTTTCATATTGAGTACGTCTTGGGAAACCGCAAGCTCCTTGGCCACCAACTGCACCTTCTCTTCTTGGTGTCCTTGTCTGGTTCATAACTTTGATTCTTCTCCTCAAACCATGACCACACAGTTTTATGAATATTTAAAGTATTATCTCTTTTTTGTGACTGCTTAATTCTATATGTCACGTCTCTAATGGTGTTATGAGAATTCGGGTTTCTGATTGGATTGTTACAATTTATTAAAGAAGTATGTTATAGAAGAAATGGATCCGAGACAAAATAACCTTGGAGAAAAAGGAGACTTTTTTCATAAAAGAATTAAGAATAGACATTTTAAACTCCTGTGTAAATAAGATCTAGTTAAGCAAGCTGTTTGTTTGAAATACTGCTGATAGAGTCTTTTGTGTAGCTGATCATTACATCAGGCAATTTTGATTATTTTAGATGTTTTACTTTGTTTAGATCAGGGTTCTCTAAAGTCGGTCCTGGAGGGCCGAATTCATGCCAGAATTTTAAGATAACTACATTTATCTAAATTGGTATGTGCTAAAAATTTGGCATGGATCCGGCCCACCAGGGCTGACTTTGGAGAACCCTGGTTTAGATGTAACTACAAATGAATATAGGTTTTAATAAATGTATATCATGCATATGAATATAACATACTCTTCTTAAGTTATTTTACAGAATTGGCACAACAGAATGTACCGCAAAACGCGTGTTGCCTGTCAATAAGAATTGTGATTTGAAAAGTTACCAGTTTGATGAATAACATTTGTGACATAATGGATCACATAAAGAACTAATTCTGTACACTTTTTGTCTTTGCTATTCTAGGTATCTATTGAACTGTGAGTATTATGCTATAATATACACACAGTTTCCTCCCCACCGCGCCATAAAGCTTTTATTTGGTAATTTGCCTGGAGGAAAGCCGGCTTTCAGTGGGTGATACCAGCACAGGTCCTATACTTCTCAATCAAGTAAAAAAAATTGCTTGGCATTTTTAGGGGTACTATTTTGCGACTTGGCTGGTACTGTCAGTTTCATCGATATTAATTTTGGCAGGTTTGTTTGATCAAGAGACCCGCCTCTGTGTTTGTCCAAACAGCTCAAGGCGCCCCAGTGCAAGGAGCAGGCGCTTCTCAGTTTTCTGGACCTGTTCGTGCACAGCTACTGAGTAAAAGTCCACAGGAATACTGGAGTCGACAACAGCCACCCGCCTGTGTCACAACACCGAGCATACATGCCAACATTTTGAAAGAGGAAAGTGGGAGATTTACAAAATTAATCGGGAGAATGGATTTCTCCCATTGTCTTCTACTGAGGCAGAGGCAATTTCAGACTGGAGACAACCAAAATGAAGCAATTTTTGGCTTAAAAAGATCTGGAATCTCATGTCTGAGTCGGGTCTATTGGCATGAATGCCACCGAGGCATATTTCTGGTGTCTCTGTTCCATGCTGTTTGTGGTTTGCGTTCAGCAGTAGGGAACTGAAAAATCATGTGGATGAGTCTCCCCTTTCTCAGTTTGTTTCTGCCCAAATGGATTCTGTTACCCAGGCACTCCATCATTGCCTGCCTTTAAGAAGGACGTCATCCCATGATGCAATTATGTTGAAGCCCGTTGTACGTTAGAGGCTAGCGCCTCGAGTAGGCGTGTGCCCATTTGTCTCTTTGAAAGGAGGCTGTACACGTGGAACCTTGGCCTAGGATGTTTGCGTGCCATCGTTTTTTGCAGGGCAATTCCCTTCCACCTTACTACGTCGCTAAAAGCCTCTGAGCTGTTGTATGCTCTGTCCCACATGTTTGGAGCAAACCTTCTCACGTCACGCATGACACCTGATGTTGCCCACACAGACCAAACTACACACTCACACTCCGCCAACCAAGCACAACAAACAACTAGATAGCCACATACCTGACCATCCATAAAACGCTTTTGGGCATCAACAGGGCTTTAAATCTTGATACAAATTTGACAATACACTGTAATGACCAGTCTATGGGTGTAGTAATTAAGAAGCAGTATGATGTCACGTACCATCATTTGATACTAAGATGGGCCTACTTCCAAAATAGGGACTCTCTGCATAAGAAACGCACAGGTGCTGCCATTTTGTTCTGCGCTGTTTCCTAGCAATTCTGCAGTAACTTTGAGAATTAAGCATGCCACCGTTTATGGGCCTCAACATGATGAGAAGTTAGTTTGCTGGATTTAAAGCATATCTCTGTTACAAAATTTGTAAGGCTTGCCGGGAATAAGCTGACCACCGCTAATGCTCCGCAGTGTTACACACGTTCCTCTTCCCTTTCTCCACTACTTTAGCACAAGCTTGTAAACTGCACTTTGTTATAATATGCACCTTGCTCGATATGTCTCCGTGTGTGTTAGGTAGACCAAGTTGTAAGATGGCACTTAAGATGAAAATATGTTTCCCTAAATAAGTCATCTATAACATTATTTTATTATATTACGAAACTGAATTTTAAGCTACTCCGCATGATCTTAAATTGAATTGTATCAATGCGTTTTTATGAACATTTCTTGTTAAGGTTTTAATTAACTGTACAATAAAATTGACTTGATCGGTGATCATATCTCAGTACTTACTGCTATATCTCACCGCAGTTAGGACATTCTAGTCCCAATTTATGAGTGAGACAGTTGGGTAATGAGTTAAATGTCAACAATACCTTGGTTTGAGCTGCTAATCCCTGCTTCCCAATTACGACTATAAATTTGGAGTCATCGGTGGTCAAAACTGCTGCTAGACAAAACTCCGATCTTTCTCCCTTGCCGGAACATTAATTACAAGAGATACCTTGACAACTTTATTGCAGCCTGAAAGCTGGAAGCACAAGGAACTCTGCAGCAGGTTCTTTTAAATCTTAACTTATTGCTAAATACAGTGCCTCCCTGAGGTCAGCGCCCCCTCCCCAGGTCAATGCCCAGTGCAGCCACAAAGGTCGCATCGCCCTAAAGCCGGCCCGGGTCTCACCTTTCGTATGCAGCCACAGACCTATTCACTTGGTCTATGTTTGTTTTCTATGCCTTAGCTTAAGGTAAGTATAGTAAAAACAATTAAAGGATGGGGGCTGGTGCATGACAGGCATGCACGCTCATATACTGCCATCTATGAATCCCTTTTAGCATAAAGCATTCAAAGATGGCTTCATTTGTGTGCACACTCACTGGAGGCTATGTCTCCACCTCTGAATGTTTCTTCTGGAAGCAAATACCATTCAAAGATGGCCACCCACTGACATTGACTTAACCACGTTTATCATTGCAATTATACAAGTGTTTGGTAAGCCAAATCGATGGACAAGGACAGCTGGTGGGTAGGGATTGCGGGTGCGAGCAAGGTGTGGGCTGGGGAGAGGCAGGAGAGCACCTGGTGAGAGAGGGGCTGAAGTGGAGCAAGATAGTGACAGGGGTCGGCAGAGAGAAAGTGGGGCGGGAGAGCGAGGGGTGGCCGAGATAACAATGTTAAAGAGATAGAGAGGGAGAGGCAACTCAGAAAATAGTCCCTAATGCACTGGTATGCAAGGGCTCCATAGGAGTTAAAAGAACACAGAAACAGCTAATAGAAGGAGGTGAGAGAGTCAATAACCTATGGGCTGATCTAGGATGTTATTGATAATGTGCCAAGCCAATGACTGCAAGAGGAAGGACACAGAAAGTGGATGGTTTGAAGTTGAATGGTCCCAAGTCTACTCTAAGTACATGTTAAAGTATAAGATTCAGTAGATCAGTCAAGAAAAACAGCTAAAGCAGTTTGCAGGCAAGAACTAAAAACACGGCAATATTGCAACAACATCCTGGCAAAAAAGTGCTGTTTCTAAACTCCTCAAAAGAACAGAGAACTGTTTGCAAACAATTTATGAAAACTGTAGCACTACAGCATTTTCACCACAGCAGAGAAGTTGCTTAAAAATCCTCATTAAAAAACAACACTGCTGCATAAAACCCCATGTAAAACTAAAGCACTGTAAGGACACTGCACATGTATTAACACAGCACTGGTACATCAAAATCCTCGCAAATGCTCAAGTCCTTGCAAAACAGTGCACAGTTGCAATAAACTACTTGCAAACCCTCAAACCTCTTGCAAAAAACAGCACTGTTGCATCACATCAAAGTCTTTCTAAAACCTAAAAAGCCTTGTAAAGCTGCACAAAAATCCTTACAAAGCGCCAAAATGCTTGCAAAACACTGCACTACTGTGTGCAAGTACGTGCAGATCTTTGCAAAACACTGCAATGTTGCATCAAAGTCAGGACCGGAATGGCGGAAGCGAGCATCTGGCATTTCCCCGGGAGGCTGGAATGGTAGGGGCTGCTTTTGAAGCGGAGGGGGCTGGTTTTGCAGCAGTGCTGCAATTTCGACCCCTAGTAACAAAAGCAGTAGTGCTTCACACTGCCCTCCCCCCAGGGGGCTGGTCCAACAAATTGCCAGCGCTGCTTTGGGTTCCCAGTCCGGCCCTGATCAAAGTCCTTGAAAAACACAGCACCAATACATCAAAATCCAAACAAAATACTATCAATTGCACTTTAACTTGCAGAAACTAAGCAATCTTGCATTAAAATCCTTGCAAAAGCGCAGTACTCTTGTAATTAAAATGTTTGCAATATCGCAGAATGTGACTGTATGGATCAGAGTCAGAGTTCTAGATAAACAAGGCAGACATGTCTCTGCTCACCAAGGGCAGACCTAAGCTACCGTATCCAGTCGACTCAACCAAACACACTCTGCTGGTGGGGGCGGGCATTCGGAGAGGTTGAATTAGAGGTTGTCTAGGACAGGAGATGACACCTAATGGCTACTATTGGTTTAAGATCAAAAACCTAAAACCTCTTGCTACAGGTGAGAGCAGAATTAATGAGGTGAGGGCAGTGGAGGGACAAGCGTTAGAAAGGACCAGACAAGGGATCAGAAAGAGTGTTAGCTTAACGAGACATATACAAAAGGTGTTTTTCGCAAAGCTCACAGGTCAGAGAACAGGCGATTAACACTGAATAAAATGAGAAATAGCATGATGGGCAAGCTGCCATCCTAAGCGAAACAATGGAATAGTGGCAGCTCCTCTGCTAAGGCGGAGGAGCGTCGCCCCACAAGAAAAATAAAATGATAATAACATAACGTTATCATTTTATTTTTATGGTACTGGGCTGGCACAGTTTTGATTAAGGGGCGGGGTGGGGTTGGGCTGTGAGCCAGCAGGGGCAGGAGTGGTATGTATACTTAAGTGCGCATGACGGTTTTGTTGGCCGTCTCGGGCCAGCCAAACCGTCATGCGCACTTTGCATGTTCTCCACCCAGGCTGCATTACAGCCTGGGAGGAGAACATGCCCAGGCTCCCACTCCCCCCTCTGAGCACCGAGCCACTGCGCTCAGACCAATCATGATGCTGCAGTCAGCAGCGTCGTGATTGGCTAGGGAGCCTGGGTGCTTCCTTCCTGTTCCTGCCTCGTTGAAGTAAGAAGACTGGAGGACAGGCGGCGGCGGGCAGGTAAGTCCAATTTTCTTTTTTTTAACACCCCCTCCCCCGCCTACCCCCATTCCCCCGCCGCCTCACCACCACGGCCCCATAGCAGCCGCTACTGCAATGGAAGCAGGGCAAGTCGTTTCCTTTCACCAAATTCTCTCTTTTTACCTTGAAATATCATTCACAACTAATAGTAGAAGTTGTTCTGGGAGGAAATTCTAGGAGGTCAGGAGACTGTCTCATAAAAAGCCCAAGTGTCTCTGGGATCTAAGAAAAGCATTGGGCCTGCATGCAAGGATTAGGACAGCAGGGTAACACAAGGCAGGAAGATTCACTCTTGCTCCATCAAGGCAGCAAACTATCAAGCATTTCGTCTCTCATACCGACATGCACGGATTGCCACTCTGGTTAGGGCATGAACCAAGCCCCCCAACTAGGGCTCGACTGACTGGTGCTCGGCCACTTTTGGGAGCATTAGAGGTTTTTGGGGCATGAACCAATGCTCAAAGCTTCGGCTTCCTTTGGTCGAGAAAGAAGTAGGTGGAATCAAGAACTTTTTACAGAAATAGGCAATAGTCCTACCTTTTACAAAATAAGAAACTAAAAAGGTGAATGGTTACTGCTCATGTCACCAATTCCCATTCTTGTCCTTTTGGCATCCTTATACACATTCAACAACATCTCTGCCTGGCGCATGTTGCCATACGGATTACTGGGCCATCTCTCATTACCCCCTTTCTTTTGGTGTATACACACACTGAATCCCAATGCCCATAGACTATAGCTTGGCTAATGCTGTGTAGCTGCCAATATATTATAGTCCTTCTTACAATTATAATTTGCACATCTAGCTCTCACATAGCCTCATCCATCACACTGCAGGCGCTGCGTCCCATAAAACCATAACTGCTCCTTGGTGGTCATCACACATAGCATGAAAAAAGCCCAGGAGGCCTCAAAACAACAACAACACTCTACAATCACATACCCTACTCGATGTAACTTGCTAGCCGTGTGAGTAAGCACTCCAGTGCCCCGCATAAGGGTAGTAAGCGCTATACAAATGCTACGGTACACAGCACTATTGCACCAAATGTCTCATAAAAGCACAGCATTTGCCCCAAATATTTCACAAAAATCAGCACTGCTTCCCCAAAATCCTCAGGTAAACACAAACTACTGCAACTCAATAGTCACAAAAGCACTGTACTGTTGCAACAAAACTCACCACTTTATATTTATTGCGGAAACAAAACACTGTTTCTCCATTTTTCACAAAACATTGTTAAATACATCACTATTCAGCTCCTCACAAAAAAGCACACAGCAGGTCTGCAACACGTTTATGAAAAGGTAGCTCTCCTACATTAGCAGCAACCCAGAGGCGGCTCCTCCGCTAAGGCAGAGGAGCGTCGCCCCACGGCTCTCCAAGCAGCGAAAAAAGGAAAAATTAAATGATAATAACAATGTTATCATCATTTTATTTTTCCTACTGCAGTGGCTCGGGTTTCCTGCGGGCGGGGCTAGTCTCCGTGATGCCAGAGCACTGCAGGGGAAGGAGTAGTGGCACTCTTCAAGTGTGCATGACAGTTTTGCCGCCCGTCTTGGCCCGGCCAAACAGTCATGCGCACTTGGCATGTTCTCCACCCAGGCTGCATTACAGCCTGGGTGGAGAACATGCCCGGGCTCCCAATCCATGCCTGAGCGCAGAAACACGGCGCTCAGACAATCACAACCCTGCATTGCAGAATTGTGATTGGCTTAGGTAAGCCTGGGAGCCCTGGTGCTTCCTACTGCCGGGACTCCAGACAGGAAGAAGACAAGAAGATGAAGAGGACGGAGGAGAGTTGCCGGCCAGCCGTAGCCAGGTAAGTGTTTTTTTTCTCATCCTTTTTATTTTGGATTAGTATTTTGTACAGCAACATCCTGTCAACTTGAAGTGGTCTGGACAAGTATTGCGTGAGCTGGAGCTGCTTACTATCTGTTTCCTCCAGCAGGAACCAAGCTGTAAAATTGGTCTGGGCCCTGCACAGATTTGACGGCTTGTATACGGAGTGGCCCAAACA
This sequence comes from Calotriton arnoldi, assembly GCA_963921515.1. NCBI lineage: Eukaryota > Metazoa > Chordata > Amphibia > Caudata > Salamandridae > Calotriton > Calotriton arnoldi. The sequence continues at coordinate 3,456,982 of CAWUFW010000262.1, forward strand.
TTTCCCCAAGCACAGAGAGTATCTTGGTGGTTGGTCACAAAGTCCAACTGCCTGCCCTAACAAGAGATATGAACAATCAGTGCAGAGACCAGTGATATCCCAGTGGAGAACAGCGACAAGTAAAGAAAAGTTCTGACGAACAAGTTCCTTACCTTCGGTAACGATATATCTGTAAGAAACATTAGTTAGTTATAGATTCCTTACCTTAGAATTACCCCAGGCGTCAGACTGGATCCGGAAAGTTTTTTCATCAGCAGTACCTCTGCGCGTCGGAAGGTGGCGTCGGTCGGCTCCACGTCCGTCGTTGGCGTCGTGGTCGCCGGGATGACGTCGCGGTAGCTACTAGACGCCGCCCTCGCGCGCTGACGTCAGTTCTGTACACGACTTTCCGCGCCAGAAACGCAGAGCCATGCAAGACACTGACCACTGGTGCACAAAACTAGGGCCCTGAAAGGATGTCCTTAACCCTAGAAATCAGTTCACAGAACGGGGAGGATGGGTGGGGCGGTAAGGAATCTATAACTAACTAATGTTTCTTACAGATATATCGTTACCGAGGGTAAGTAACTTGTTCATCTGAAAGAAACACGTTAGTTATAGATTCCTTACCTTAGAATAGATACCCCAGCAATACCAACCCCGGAGGTGGGTCTGCGAACCAAGATCACACCAGAAAGTCCTGGAGAACAGAACGGCCAAAGAAGCCGTCTCTCCAGGCTTGATTGTCAAGGCAGTAGTGTTTGGTAAAGGTGTGCAACGAAGCCCACGTAGCTGCCTGACAAATGTCATTCAGATGAACACCACGTCCTAAAGCAGTAGTTGCTGCCGTCGCCCTGGTGGAATGGGCGCGCAGCCCCACTGGAGGCTCCTTCGCCAGAGAATAACAGGCTTTGATACACAAAACGACCCATTGGGAGATAGTCCGCTTGTGTACAGCCCGACCTTTTTTGGCGCCCACGTAGCCAACAAAGAGCTGGTCACCCACCCGGAACTGTTTTGTGCGATCCAGATAAAAGGAAAGCGCATGTTTTGGGTCCAGACGGTGGAGCCTCTCCTCCTTTTTCGAAGGATGCGGAGGCGGAAAGAAGGTAGGCAAAGTGATGGTCTGCCCGATGTGAAAGGCAGTGACAACCTTGGGCAGGAAGGATGGACGAGTCCTGAGAACCACCTTGTCCGGATGGACAGACAGGAAAGGAGGCTTGGAAGAAAGGGCCTGGAGCTCACTCACCCGTCTGGCAGATATGATGGCCACCAGGTAAGCAGTTTTAAGCGTCAGAAGCCTTAAAGGACAGTTGTGAAGTGGCTCAAAGGGAGCGCACATTAAAAAAGTTAAGACTAGATTCAAGTTCCACTGAGGCATAACGAAGGGGATAGGGTAAAAGAGATGAGTTATGCCTTTCAAGAAACGATTAACAACCGGGGACTTGAAAAGAGAAGGCTGATCGGGAAGCCGAAGGACGGCAGAGATGGCCGAAAGATAGCCTTTGAGAGTGCCCAGAGCAGAGCCCTGCTGGGCTAAAGAGAGAAGGAACAAGAGCACTTCAGAAAGAGGGGCAGAAAGGGGATCCACAGCCTTTGCTGTGCACCATGCCACAAACTTGTTCCACCGGCAGGCGTATACTGTCTTAGTAGAGGGACGCCTGGCTGCCAAGATTACCTCGCAACCTTCGGGAGGCAGGTCAAAAGACGTCAACTGCCGCCGCTCAATCTCCACGCAAGGAGGTGGAGGCTGGACAGGTTCGGGTGGAGGACTGTCCCCTGCTGCTGCGACAGAAGATCCTCCCGAAGAGGCAGTCTGATCGGAGGATCGATGGCCATGTTGAGCAGCTCGGGATACCAGACTCTTCGTGCCCAATCCGGAGCCACAAGAATAACTTGGGCCCGGTCGCGCCTGTTCTTTTTCAGCACTCTGGGCAGAAGTGGTATAGGCGGAAAGGCATACAACAGACCGCAACTCCACTCGCGACAAAAAGCGTCGCCTAGCGAGTTCCGCCTTGGAAATTCCAACGCGCAGAATTTGACATTGCGCGTTCTCTTCGGTGGCGAATAGATCTAACCAAGGCTCTCCCCACTGTCGAAAGAGACCTTGCACCACCTCCGAGTGAAGACGCCATTCGTGATCCATCATGCACCTGCGGCTGAGTTCGTCCGCCCTGGCGTTCAGGGAACCTGCCAGGTGTTGAACCACCAGGGATATGCCCTGATGTTCCAGCCATGTCCAGAGGCGGAGGGCCTCCTGACATAGGGTCCACGACCCCACCCCGCCCTGTTTGTTGCAGTACCACATGGCGGTGGTGTTGTCCGTGAACACCTGCACTACTCTTCCCCGGACAGAGGGAAGGAATGCCTCGAGTGCATGACGAATCACCTGAAGCTCCAGAAGGTTGATGTGGAGCCCGGACTCCGCCGGAGACCAGAGGCCTCTGATCTCCGCCTCTCCCATGTGGCCGCCCCATCCCTGAAGGGATGCGTCCATCACCACTGTGTGCTCTGGTTGGGGAAGGGAGAGGGATTTGCCGTTGACCCAATCCTGGTTCGTGAGCCACCACTGCAACTGTCGAGCAGTGCCCTCCGAGATCTGGACGCAATCGGACAGATTCCCCTGATGCTGCGCCCACTGGAACTTCAGGTCCCACTGCAGAGCCTGCATATGCCACCTGGCATGATCGACCAGCAGGATGCAGGAGGCCATGAGGCCCAGCAGCCTCAGAGTCCTTCTGACTGAAACCCGGGATAGAGGCTGAAAGATCGGAATCATAGCCCGAATATTCCGGACTCGCTGTTCGGGAGGATAAACCCGAAACAGCATTGTGTCCAGAACCGCTCCGATGAAAAGGAGCTTCTGAGAGGGAGTCAGGTGTGACTTCGGCACATTGATGGAGAACCCCAGCGAATGCAGGAAGTCGGCCGTAGTCTGGAGATGGGAGACGACAGCCTGGGGCGAGCCCGCCTTCAACAGCCAGTCGTCGAGATAGGGGAAGACTGGAACCCCTGATCGGCGCAGATGAGCTGCGACCACCGCCATCACTTTTGTGAACACCCGAGGGGTGCTGGTAAGGCCAAAGGGGAGCACGGTAAACTGAAAATGCTCGTGGCCTACCGTGAACCGCAGGTAACGCCGGTGGGCCGGCAGGACGGGGATGTGAAAATAAGCGTCCTGCAAGTCCAACGCTACCATCCAGTCTCCAGGGTCGAGGGCAGACAAGACCTGAGCGAGTGTCAACATCTTGAACTTCTCCTTCCGGAGGAAGTGGTTGACGTTCCTGAGATCCAAGATAGGACGCAGGCCTTTGTCCTTCCTGGGCACCAGAAAGTAGTGGAAATAGCAGCCACGACCTACTTCTGGGGCAGGAACGCGCTCGATGGCTCCCTTGGACAAGAGAGCCAAAACTTCCTGCTGGAGAAGTGCCAGGTGATCCGCCAACATGCGGTGGTATTGAGGTGGCATGGCTTGAGGGGTAGCCTCGAAGGGGAAGGAGTAGCCCCTTCGGACAATTTGCAAAACCCACCTGTCCGACGTGATGGTGCGCCAGTGGGGGAGGTGATGGTGAATCCTGCCTCCCACTGGCGTTTGATGGGCCTGAAAGGTCGGACTAGGAGGGTTTGGAGGCTGCTGCAGAGGGAGGGTTGGTGGACTGGCCCGCCCGCAGGCCCCCTGAACCACGACATTGGTTCCCACGTCCTCGGCCGCGCGAAGGTTGGGAAACTTGCTGCAGCCTGTGGCTCTGGGCGGGACGTAGTGGGGCACCCCTTCCGTAACCACGAAAGGGGCGAAAAGCAGACTGCGCTGGGTGGCTGGAGAGGCCCAAGGACTTGGCTGTAGACCGTGAGTCCTTGAAACGCTCTAGAGCGTTGTCTGCTTTGTCGCCAAAAAGGCGATGGCCATCAAAGGACATGTCCATCAAGGTGTTCTGGACATCCCCCGAAAAGCCAGTCGATCTCATCCAGGCGTAGCGACGAAGGGCTACAAACGTGGAAATCGTCCTGCCTAGAGAGTCGGCGGTATCCAGCCCACAACGGATGGTAAACTTAGCCGCATCCCTCGCGGCGGCGACAGCCTGGGAGAGCACTGTCCGGGCCTCCTCCGGACACTGAGGCAGCACCTGCGCAACCGTATCCCACACAGAGTGGGAATAACGGCCCAACAGACATGCAGCGTTTACCGACCGCAGTCCCAAGCTGGCGGAAGAGAAAATGTTCTTCCCAAGATGGTCCAGCTTCTTGGATTCCCTTTCCGGTGGAGCTGTAGGGAATGCGCCCTTGGAAGTGGAGGCTTGGACTACCAAGCTCTCCGGGGTGGGGTGTTGGGAGAGGAAAGTGGGGTCGCCCGGAGCTGGGCGGTGGCGTCGGGCAATCATCCTGTCCTCGGGCACCCCCGTGTTGGGCCTGGACCACATGCCCAAAGGACGTCGGTAAGGGACTCATTAAACGGCAGCAGGGGCTCCGAAGAACTCGCTGCCAGCTGAAGCAACTCTGTCAGGAGGTTAGTCCTGACCGGCACCGTAGGAAGCTCGAGGTTGGGGGCCTCGGCCGCCCTACCCAACACCACTGCGTATGACGCTCCCTCCTCTTTAGCCACGGTAGGAGGAGACAACATGCCAAGGTCAGGGGATGTGTCAAGACCACTGGCATCCCCCAGTTCCTCTCTCCAGTCCTGCTCAGATTCCATCTGATCAGTTAAAGGGTCACCTGACCTCTCCCAGTCCTCCTCCTCATCCTCAGGTTGCCAATCTGGGCAAAAAGGGACCCCAGGAGTGAACAGGGGCACAAAAAACCCCACTCTGCACCAGATCTGGCGTCGAACGACGCCGGTCCGGCTCCGGGTCCACATCGGGATGGAGGTCGGGGTCGACGCCGGCCGGGGTAACGACCGGCGTCGGCTGCGGTGCCGGAGGAAGCGGCGCCGGTGGCGGTGTAATAAGGTCAACTGGCGCCGATCCGGATCCAGGCCTGGATCCAAGGGGGGCCTGCGGCGCCGTGGCCGGAGCCAACGGCAGAGAAGGCCTAGGCCCTCCAACCGAGTCCGCGGGGCCCGAAGGCGCGCCAGCGGGTTCGGGCTGCCCAAAGATGACATTCATCGCCTCGTAAAACTAACGAAGTTGGGCGGGAGTCGCTCCGGGTCCCGGGAAGGGAGGGAAGCCCGGAGTCGATTCTTCAGGCTCCGTGCGCGGAGCCACGGGAGGGGCACCGCCCGCATCCCTCGTCGCATCAGCTGACCGATGGGGAGAAGTCGAAGAGCGACGATGCTCCTTCGACTTCTTTTTGTGCTTCGACTTTCCCGACCCCGAGTGCGAAGACTTCGATGACTTGGATGAGTGGTGATGGCTCCGCGACCGGTCCCTTGACCTCCCTCGCGACCGGGACCTCGAACGGCGCAGAGCCGACTGCCGGCGCTCAAGCAGCTTTCGGGACTGCTCCCGCAAAGCCTTCGGAGCCATCGACCGGCAGTCGGAGCATGACTTGGGGTCATGGTCGCGCTCCAGGCAAAAGAGGCACACGTGGTGCGGATCCGTAACCGACATCATATGGTTACAGGAACCGCATGCCTTGAAGCCGGGCATCCCTCGTGCACCAGGAGTCGATGGACTCAAAAACGAAGTCGACAAAAGTCGAGAAAAAAGTCAGTCAAAAAGTGACTGGAAGTACCGCTCTCTCCGGATCTGCGCTGGCTGGCGCTGAAAAAGAAAGAACTGACGTCAGCGCTCGAGGGCGGCGTCTAGTAGCTAGCGCAACGTCATCCCAGCGACCACGACGCCAACGACGGACGCGGAGCCGACCGACGCCACCTTCCGGCGCGCAGAGGTACTGCTGACGAAAAAACTTTCCGGATCCAGTCTGACGCCTGGGGGTAATTCTAAGGTAAGGAATCTATAACTAACGTGTTTCTTTCAGATGTAAAATGTGGTGAGGAACCTGGGATACTAATTCACCTTTGTGGGCATCATCACCTGCATCAACTCAATACTTCTTGATGACCCACTTGGGGCCTCATGTGCCACAGGCCGCACCTTTGGTCATCAGCTGAAGCTCAGAGTCCCACCTTCATGTGGCGAGGGCTGTAGGTGCCACACGACATCTGAGGTCCACCTCGGATCTCCACCTGGAATGGCATCCCAGTTTGTAAAACATTTAGGAATCACTAAAGGACTGAAGGCACCCACATGCTCAACAGGAAGACCAAGGAGTGGGCTGGATTCCCTAAAAGAGGAAAATCTTCAACTATCTACAAAAATCTATATGGTGCGCGACTTTCCTGATAGATGGAGGCAGCCTGTTCCACAGCTGAGTGTCATGAACGACAGAGCTCCGACTTTCAGCTTGGGTCCTGGTGAATATTGAAACTATACAACTGGATTCAGCAACTGGTAGCCCGCTACAGAATCCTGTATTGTGTACTGTGGTGGGTCCTCACATAAGGTTCAGTTTCTCAACAAATACCCTAATCTTACCCAAAAATGAGGCTGACGGCTGGATGGATATGCGAGGAATGAAATTTCCTACACGGAAAGCTCCTGATCAAAGAGGTTTAAATGGTTGTCCAGAGTCCCTCACGCCCGTGGCATCTAGGAGGCTCCGGTGAATCTCTACCTCATTCAGTTATGAGATAAAGCCGCCTTAAGCCCATTCAGTAACCAGAATCCAAACCTTTAAGTATTAGTAGTCCCAGGTACCAAGATAACTTGGCTTGACTGCTGCTACTCATTTTGAAGTTTCAAGCTATTTAGGCCAATCATAAATGGCGAACAAAGGAAGGTTCAAGCGCAGCAGCGGATATAGACAGAAACTGAACTCAAAGCCATCACTGCCCGCCTTCAAAAGTCAATATTGTCGCCACAATGTGTCTAAAACTACAGACCTATTACCGAATACCCCATAAAAACATTAAGAACTTAAAAAGTACAACATTGGTGGCAAATGCTTCAGAATTTCAGCAAACTTTTTGTAGACACATATAACTGTTAAACTCCACACAAAACACTGCGATCAGTTCTCACGACACTTGCTGTTTACAAAGACTGTTGGCTGTACAAGGAGAACACGAAAACGGTTGTGGTCTAGAATCGCCTGCACACTGTTAGTCCTACTACTTTTAGTAGTGCTCACCCTAGGGGTTAACTGTTATGAATACCCCGGATTTGACTATACAGATATAATGTTGAGGAGCACATAAACCTAAAGTAATGTGCTTATTTAATAACAATAATTATTTGCAGTAGTCCCTATTTCCAAAGCATATATTATGCATTTATCTTCAAAGCCAATTTAGTACATGAGACAAACATGAACATTATTTTCTTTAAAAAGTGGAAAAGCTCTCCATGTTCTTTTTTCTTTTTCTTTTTTATTCATGCGTCACAACAACGTCGTAGAAAAAGACTTGACACTACTAGAACACAGCCTACGCGTTTCCTCCCCGTTTCACGGGACTTCTTCAGGGCAAAATGTCCAAGTGTATGTAATCCAAACTCCCAGCAAGAAAAAAAATATTTTTTTCCTCTCACTCGGGTTCAACTAAATTCAATGCTCAACATAACATGTTCTACAACACCACATATTGAAAGTATATCTCGTCCAGATGAGTGATTCACATCAGGTACTCCTAAAGATAGTTCACCGCAATCGGCATGCGTATTTCTGTCCTCCACCTTCAGTTGCTATGAAGGAATGACCGCAACCCTCGTGTTTTATTCAACAAGGTCCCGAATTTGCGTCGGCCCTTGCTTTGCAATTATACGCTTAATATGCGTTTTAGTGCTCCCTAAGTGCCCTGGACTCTTAGCTGTATTTCGTAAGCAGCCTGTAGGACAACCTGTTTAAAAGTGTCTTTTCAGTCCATCTTCATGACTGTGTTCGATTGCTGTCTCTCATTAGCAGACAGTTGTACCCAATCTGTCCTTTCACAAACTGGGGGCTCGTGCAGCGCTCCGCTGTGGTGGCACGGGCGAAGCCTGTGCCTGAGCCGTGTTCCTCTAGAAGGAGGGGCTATAGAGAAAAGACTTTGTCATTACGTATATTTAGGCCGGGTGGCTCTCGGTAGCAGGTGGCGCAACAGAGCACGTATGCACAAACCGACTGTCACCAACCTGGGTTTACAACCCGCTTCGGGCGAATGCGGTCGTCCGGAGTTGCTGCTACAACGATCAAATAAAGATTTATTGAATTTAATTGACTTGGTGGATACCGGACGAGCCCCCAGTTTGTGAAAGGGCAGATTGGGTACAACTGTCTGCTAATGAGAGACAGCAATCGAACACAGTCATGAAGATGGACTGAAAAGACACTTTTAAACAGGTTGTCCTACAGGCTGCTTACAAAATACAGCTAAGAGTCCAGGGCACTTAGGGAGCACTAAAACGCATATTAAGCGTATAATTGTAAAGCAAGGGCCGACGCGAATTCGGGACCTTGTTGAATAAAACACGAGGGTTGCGGTCATTCCTTCATAGCAACTGAAGGTGGACGACAGAAATATGCATGCCGATTGCGGTGAACTATCTTTAGGAGTACCTGATGTGAATCACTCATCTGGACGAGATATACTTTCAATATGTGGTGTTGTAGAACATGTTATCTTGAGCTTTGAATTTAGTTGAACCATGGAGTGAGAGGAAAAAAAAAAAAAAAATTCTTGCTGGGAGTTTGGATTACATACACTTGGACATTTTGCCCTGAAGAAGTCCAGTGAAATGGGGACAAAACTCGTAGGCTGTGTTCTAGTAGTGTCAAGTATTTTGTACGACGTTGTTGTGACGCATGAATAAAAAAGAAAAAAGAACATGGAGAGCTTTTCCCCCCTTTTTTTAAGAAAATAATGCTCATGTTTGTCTAATGTGCTAAATTGACTTTGAAGATAAATGCATAATATATGCTTTGGAAATAGGGACTACTTGCAAATAATTATTGTTGTCGTAAAAAACACATTAATTTAGGTTTATGTGCTCCTCCAACATTGTATCTGTATAGCACTGTCGGCTAGCACATCACAACAAGGATGGGCAAAGCCAATCACCTCATGTTGGCTGTCAGCTTTCTTGGTTTGGCTATTATTGTTGTGCCTTACCATTGTTTTTTTAAAATAAAATACTGTTGTGGGAGCAATCAGGCACTAGCCGATATTGAGAAAAATTCTGGAAAAAAATCTACAATATTTTTCAGTCTCAAAAGGCACACATTGCCAAGGTAGTCATTGGTACTGAATAAAACTACTTTCTGTGTGGATGTGCTTTTAGTGAAATTTTTTGAAAGGCAGAATGCCATCACAGTGAAGCTAGCCAATAGCTGAAGTGGGTTAATCCACTGCCCGATGTCAAGTGCTGTAGTGGACAAAAGAAATTGTGAATGACACAAAGGTTCAAGTGATGAAGAGGATTGGCTAAAGGGCGCTTTAGTTAATAGACTACAAATATAATTTTACTAATATCAAAAGGTCTTGGATAATGCCAGGCCTAAAAATAAAGCACTCTAGCTAGATTCTTTGAAATAAAACATACATTTTTTGACAAACTTTTCATGAAAACCCAGCCCACCTGTTGCACCTCACAAAACAAAGTCAACCAGTCAGTGATAAGTTAATTTGAGGTTGCAACCCATATAACCCAGAAAAATAAAAATATATAAGTTCACACAACTATTCATCATAACAATACAATTTGATGATGCCTTATTGATCAAGCTGCCAATGGATAGCGTGACACAGCAAAAAACACCTTGGTGGAGGTATCCATTTTAGCTATTTCCAATGCCTACGTCAGGCTGCATATGCCCACATTTCTCAATACATGACAGATCACTTGGGCGTTGGGACAGCATACACTGGACATGTCTTGCCCTCGGCACCATCAGTGCAATTGTGACAATAGATAGTTTGCCAGAGGAAGAATCACATTTGTGAGTGACCTTGTTCAAAGGCAAAGTGCCCAGCCAAAATGTAGTACGCACGGTATTTTCCCAAAAATGCCTCAAATTTGGGTATGGTGAATATTTAAAATGCATGTGTTAAAGAGCCTTCTGGCCGGGGCACTTAAAACCAATCTATCCTTATACTGGCTTTAACTTTAGCGGTCATGAAAGCCTAAGGGATCTCTTGGGATGCCTCAGTTGGGTCATGCCCGTCACGGCCAAAACTCAGCGTACATACAAGAACCAACCGGCGGCCTGCCCCAACACACCGCACAAGCAATCTCTGTAATGACTTAACTAGGGTTGCCAAACCCCTGACTTAATATAAGAGAGGTCTAAGATTAACCAAGGAGGGTATGTCAACACTGCTTAAGGCTATCAGTAAAGGGAGGGGAAGTGTACTGAACGGCAAGCACAAAAGACGGTTCGAAAACTGTTCATTCCCACAGAAAAATAAAGTAACAGAACCGCAAACCCCTATTTCCACACTGTGGAATGAGGCATTCTGGCAATGTGCCCCACACACTGGAGCAGGAGAGACCATGCGTCCGCCAAGCTCCCTGGCAAAGCGTGTGCTTCCACCTGCACTCTGAGAGAAGACTCCTGGACCTCAGGGTGGGATTTTTCCATTTTAGGTGGGGTCAGTGACTCCATAAAGATCAGAAGATCAGCACTCAAGCTTTGCTAGGTCCAATGCAGGGCATCCTTTTGCTTCTTGTCACCTGCCCTTTTAGATGCACAAAACAAGCCTAACCCTTTTAAAATGTTGTCATGTTGAACCATGTTTAAGGTCACCAGCTGAGTGATGTTTGGAAAACAGGCAAGTGATTTACTTTTTTTAAAAATGATTTATTGTCATTTCCCCTTACAGAACAAATCAAAACATAGCGAGTCCTATATTTATGAGTGGGATATCTTACATTTCCCCGCATGACTTAACTAGCACATGAATTGGCGAATCTTCTGTCTGTCCATTTACCAACATAGTTGCAATGTAAGCGATTTACAATAGGTAAAGTTACTTCTAAAAGTTCTCATCACATTTCCGTTTGCACTCATACCGAAAGTATTCTTGTGTAGCGCTTCACAGTCAGGAGGCCTCATCAGGTCACTAATAAAAGATAACATGACCATAAACTTCTAAGATGCCTGCATGTGGTATATGTAGGAAAATATACATTATACATGCACATCATAGGCAGATGTAATGTAGCTGCCTGCGTCGTACGCAGGGCGAGAATTTGGCAGGCAGCAACTTAATGCAGCATTGCTCTCCCGAGCTGTACACTCTTCCATCCCCTCTTTTCTTTCGTCAAACCCCTTCAGTGAAGTCACTTCCGGGGTGGAGGTGCCCCTTTATGTGCCGGTCAGCGTGAGAGGTCGTCCTCTTTGGGCCCCCTTAAGATCAGTGACCTTGGTGAACAGTCCCAGACTTCATAAAATAAAATTGTGTATAGGGTCCTAGTCTGGAGGTACACACATACCAGCTACAACACCCTTAAAATTACGTTCACCAAGGCACCATGAGTTATGCTCACTGTACACAACAGTAACATTCGACTGAACCCATGGTGGCAGCAAGAGGGCTTGGCACTAAGAATGAATTCAGGTCAGACAAGGTGACAGGTAATGGTGGGGGCCACAGGGCCGGCGGCTGCCAGCCCTGAATCTTGGCGGAGTTATAGGGTGATCCAAAGGGTTCTGGTGAAGAAGCAGCCACAAGAAAAAGCCCATAGGGGGCTTCGTGCAAATACCTTGGGAGTCCTTACGGCAGGGCCTCGGGATGAAAGCGACGACGCCCTGTTATTCCCCTGGGTAGTTGTAAACCTGAGCAACTGGGGGCTTGCCTGGTATCACTCCGCCTCTGTGTGCGAGTTCTTTCCTGGACTAGGAGGTCCAAATGTGGGGTGAACCTCCAAAGGTGCAGCACTAGTTGTTGTGTATTCCTGGTCCTCATTAGCTAATCAGGCGGGCAGCCAGCTTAGGTCATATTGTCATTGGCTGCCCTTGGATCGCCCATAAGTTAGCCCATTACCTTATCAAATAAACCTGCAACTTTCTCCAAGCAAAACTGGTGTGGTCTCCGTTATTCATTTGTAGACTTATCCTTTACATACATTTATTTAGAGTGTACGTGCCTGGCAATGGGATATCTGTACTATGTACGTTTCTCAAAGTTTTAACGCAGCTAAGATTGCAAAAGAGGGCAGAATCTGTAACAGCCCTTGCTATTATTAAGTAACATTGTAGCAATTGTGTATGCTAATTATTCAACCTATTTATTCAGGACTTTCCCCCCTGCTTCCAGAGTCCAAAAGAGGGCAGCAAAATTTGGGGGAATCAATGTGCAGGTTCCAGTGATCTACTGTTTGGGACTTGTAGAAGGAGATGTTGTTCTAAATCCTGGCGGGCATCTTCTGAGAAGGCTTGTTTTCTACTTCCTGCAATGCTTCGTCTCTAATCTGGCAATGTTGGAGCCCCTCGTCTGGTGTTGACGAACAAGTTACTTACCTTCGGTAACGATATATCTGTAAGAGACATATATTAGTTATGGATTCCTTACCTTAGAATTACCCCCAGGCGTCAGACTGGATCCTGAGAATTTTTCTTCAGCAGTACCCCTGCGCGTTGGTAGGTGGTGTCAGTCGACTCCACGTTCGTCGTTGGCGTCATGATCGCCGGAATGACGTCGTGGTATCTACTTAGACGCAGCCCCTGCGCGCTGACGTCAGTTCTTTACAAGACATTCCACGCCAGAAGCGCAGAGCCATGCAAGACACTGACCACTGGTGCATGAAACTAGGGCCCTGAAAGGGAGTCCCTTACTCTAGAAGTCGGTTCGCAAAACGGGGAGGATGGGTGGGGCGGTAAGGAATCCATAACTAATATATTTCTCTTACAGATATATCGTTACCGAAGGTAAGTAACTTGTTCATCTGAAAGAGACTATTAGTTATGGATTCCTTACCTTAAAATAGATACCCCAGCAATACCAACCCCGGTGGTGGGTCTGCAAACCAAGTTCACACCAGGAAGTCCTGAAGAACGGAGCGGCCACAGAAGCCGTCTCTCCGGACTTGGCTGTCCAGGCAGTAATGTTTAGTGAACATGTGCAAAGAAGCCCACGTGGCTGCCTGGCAGATGTCATGAAGATGGACTCCATGTCCCAAAGCAGTAGTAGCTGCCGTCGCCCTGGTAGAATGGGCGCGCAACCCTACTGGAGGTTCCATGTTCACCAAGGAATAACACATTTTAATGCAAAGAATGACCCATCGAGAGATGGTTCGTTTTTGCACGGCCCGACCTTTCTTGGCGCCCACATAGCCAACAAAGAGCTGATCATCCACCCGGAATTGTTTTGTGCGATCCAGATAGGGTGCAGTGGTTTTGCGTGCTCCTGCTATTTTAAAAATTGTCATTTTAAAAATTGAGTGTAAAATTGAATTTGAATTTGCATAACCTTCGGTTTTTAACTTTTCTAATATCGATGTACTCGTGTTAGCTATTCCTTGCACTTGTGCACTTTAAACCCGCTACTGCAGTACTACTTAACGCTAACGCGGTGCCCGTATGTAAGAGCGGACCCGCACGAAAGTTAGCGCGCTAGTTGTCAGCCCCCCATAGCACTTCTACTTCCTATAAAATCCCGGATGCAACGACCGCGTAGCGGGCGCGCCAAAGGCAAGCCCGTCTGCGCCCGGAATGCGACCTGCGCCAGAACCCCTGCCCTTCTCACAAGGTACATTTACTCACATACCCAACTTATATGCCTTAATCCTGGTAAATGCGTGTCCCACAAACTGCAGTTGGATTTAATTCCACCCACTTCCCTATGTTGCAACATTTGTGGCTGGGTGGGCCCAAGCACTATCCTCAATCCTTTGATTATGAATACTGATGACCATGGGCAGATTAATGTAAACACTATTAACCCACTGTCTGATAACAATGGCATTTTTGCAGTCGCTCAGACCTCCACCCCCACAAACAAGAACCCTCTTTCTACCAGGTGCATTTTACTTAATACCAGGTCAATGGTGAAACACAAACTTGACTTGGAGTGTTTGATTCACGTAGAGGATCCGAACCTTGTTTTTCTTACAGAAACCTGGGCTAATGAATACAGTGATCCCGACTGGCACCTGGCAATCCCAGCCGGCTATGTCGTCGCTAATTCTGACAGAATGGGGGCGAAGGGTGGTGGAATTGCGATTATCCATCGACCTCAGTACACGGTTAGGTTTAACTCAGAATCTACTTTAGAGGCCGAAGCAATGTTCTTCAGTATAAAACTTAACAACCTAGAAGTAATTCCAGGGCTGTTAATTTACAGACCCCCTGGCCCCAGATCATCCTTTACGTCCTCTCTCCAGACATATCTCGAATCCTGCCTAGACTCCGAATCATTCACCATACTAGGTGATTTTAATTTTCACTTGGAAGCGAACAACAATCCGGACACCTTCAATCTACTAGATAAACTAGCTAGTTTTGGATTAAACCAAATTGTTCATGCAGCCCACACATCTAGCAGGACATACACTAGATGGTATTTTCACCAATAATTCTCGTATACAAGTTAAGACCGTCTGTCCTTTACTCTGGTCCGACCACTTTGCGGTCCATTTCATCATCACGCCAGCAAACTTAAAAGGTGGTCGTAGAAATAAACCTCCGACCGCTAAATATCGTGCCTGGAAATCAGTGAGTAAAAATGATTTAATGTCAGCACTAAGTGAAAGGCCTCTAATCCCTACTGACCCCAACCAAGCGGCCATAGTTTTTCACAACTGGCTTAATAGAGCAGCTAATATTGTTGCTCCGGAAGTGACGATGCGCTCTCGACGTAACAAGGTTTCGTCCCCCTGGTACTCTGCAGACCTCAAACTAGCTAAAATTAAGTGCAGGCAAAAAGAACGTATCTGGAGACTTCAATACTGCAGCGCACAAAGGAAAGTCTATTGTGCTGCTTTAGAAGAATACAAAACGGCAATTATACAGGCTAAAACAGCCTACTTTACCTCTAAAATCCAAGAGGCTACAAACTCACCAAAAGAACTGTTTCAAACGGTCTCTGCATTATTAAAGTGTCCGCGGGACTCCACGTTCACTCCAGACCAAAAGTTTGTAGATAAGATGGCTGGCTATTTTCAAAGTAAGGTTCAATCTGTATATAATCATCTCTTAAAATCAGATAAGGATATAGCGAGTAATGTTTCAGCTCAGTCGGAGGACAAGGCCTCTCATTGCGGTCTATCGCACTTCCCATTGTTGGGAGCTGAGATAGTGGCTGATCTGCTGGCAAAAACCAAATCTGGCTCCCCTCTAGATCCTTGCCCCTCGCATATACTACATCTTACTTCTGATGAGATAAGTATCCCACTATCCCCCATATTAAACCAAAGTATTGCATCAGGAGTATTTCCAACGATCTGGAAAAAAGCCTGTATTTGCCCTCTCCTAAAAAAACCCAAGCTGGATCCCTTAGACGAGAAAAACTATCGCCCCATCTCCTGTCTGCCTCTACCTGCAAAAATCCTCGAGACGGCCATGAACTCAGAACAAACATCTTATCTAGAGAACAACAACATCTTGGACACTACTCAACATGGTTTCAGATCATCACACTCCACTGAGACTGCATTGATTATGGCAGTAGAGGAAATACGCAAGGTCATGGATGGTGGAGGAGGGGCCACATTGGTCCTGCTTTATCTAACAGCAGCCTTCGATACCGTGAACCACGCGGTACTAATACGAAGGCTACAGGATGTAGGTATCAATGGCACAGCTCTTGCCCTCCTCTCTTCTTTCTTATCGTCTAGGGAACAAGTGGTATTTTGGGATGGATATCTGTCCAAGGAATTCACACTCCCTGGTGGTGTCCCACAGGGCTCGGCCTTATCCCCTACGCTTTTCAATATATATGTAGCCCCTCTGGCTAGATTAATAAAAAGCTACGGCTTTACGCTGGTGTCTTATGCTGATGACACGCAGCTTATAGTGTCGGTAACACAGTCAGTGGATGCTATGGCAGCTCAATTCTGCAATTGTATCTCTGCTCTGATGACCTGGATGAATGCCAATTTCTTAACGCTTAACGTAGATAAAACCGAGGTGATTGAGTTTGGCCAGAAAATCTCGGTCTGGAACCAATTATGGTGGCCAAATACAGCCGGTACCTGTCCGGTTCCGGTCAAAAAAGCTAGGAACCTCGGTCTTCTGGTAGACAAAGATCTTTCCTGGGCTCCCCAGATCAACCAAGTTTCATCAGCTTGCTTCTTTATGCTGAAAGGCCTGAGGAAGATTCTTCCTTTTATTCCGCTTTCCTTGAGGAAAAAAGTGGTAGTAGCCACGATTCTATCCAGAATCGACTATTGTAATGCGCTCTATTTAGGAGCAAATGCTGCTCAATTCTCCAAACTACAGTCAATTCAGAACGCGGCAGCTAGATTACTGCTCAATCTACCTAAGCATCACCCTACATCGACCAGTATAAAACAACTTCACTGGCTTCCAGTACGGCGACGTGTTGATTTTAAGATCTTATGCCTGGTGCACAAAGCCCTGTTTGGTGGAGGATCCAAGGATGTGCAAACCTTGTTTTCCCGATATGTACCTTCAAGATCAGCTTCCCTTGGTCTAGTACAACTTCCAAAAATAAAGAGAGTAAGGTGTGGAGGTAAACGCTTTTCTTTTCTAGCATCCAAACTTTGGAATTCTCTGCCCACACACCTGAGATTCCTGCCAAACAGATCTGTCTTCAGGAGGGAAATTAAAACATGGCTTTTCTCCCAACCCTGAACCTGTTGGCCACTGTTGTTGCATTTTCCGAAGACCGCTTACACAAACCTGGTTTGTTGGGATGTTTCGCGTGGAATGATTTAATACGTTTTGGAGCATGTATTCCTGCCGCAGGCTCCCATGAGTTTTCTTCCGCCCCGTATCCTTTCCATGATACTAGGTACCATAGCCGTGAGCCTCTCATCTTGGAGTCCAGGATCGCACGAACCTCATACTCTGGTTCGTCATCTATCCATATAGGTGAAGGCTTCTTTTTGATGGGTGTGCACGAGGGTTTAAGAAGTGAAACATGGAACACTGGGTGTAGCTTCATGGATTTCAGAAGAGCTAGCCGCATAGCCAGTGGCGAGATTACCTTCGTTATTTTATAGGGACCGATGAATTTCGGATTAAACACACTATTTGCGGAAGCGAATGTTTTTGGTGGATAACCATACTATATCACCCACTTTGTAAACAGGATTTGGTCTACGGTATTTGTCAGCCCTTGCTTTATAGAGTTCTTTTGCTTTTTTCAGATTCCTATAGGTGTGTTTCAAGGTTTGCTGTATGTGAGTGATTCTTGTTTGTACTTCTGGCACAGCTTGAATGATCGCAGGATGTATTAAGGGTATGAAACGGGGATGAAAACCGTAACTGCTATAGAAAGGAGCTATATGTGTTGATTGATGTTTGGCACTGTTGTAGGCTATTTCTGCCAGACACAGCAAGTCTACCCACGCATCGGAGTTCTCTTCAACGTAACACCTCAAATACTGCTTCAGAGTCTGATTTAGTCTCTCGGTCTGTCCATCCGTTTGTGGGTGGAAGCTGGTTGATTTTGAAGGCTTCATATGCAACTTAGTACACCAGGCCTTCCAAAACCGGGCTGTAAACTGGGGACCCCTATCGGAAACAATATAAGTTGGAAGACCATGTAACCTGATCACATGCTGCATCAGCATCTGGGCGAGTTGTCCTGAGGTGGGTTCTTGTGCGCATGCAATGAAATGACCCATTTTTGTAAGACTATCAACCACCACTAGGATGGCAGTATAGCCCTTGTCCTTTGGTAATCCTACTATAAAGTCTAAGGAAATGATTTCCCATGGAATCAACGGAGTTGGCAACGGTTGTAACAATCCTTGGGGTTTTCCATGATCATTTTTGGCTTGTACACACTTTTCACATCTGTGTATCATATCTGTTATATCCTTTGCTACGGTAGGCCACCAGAACTGCCTGTAGATTCTGTCGAGGGTTTTCTCGATGCCGTTATGTCCGGCACTGTGAGCATTATGACACCACTGAAACACGTCTTCGCGTAGGGCCTTGTTCGGCACCAGTAGTTGTTTACCTTTCATCGGCAATTCATTGATCAATTTCCATTGGGTGTGTTGCTTTAGCCATTCTTTCCAATAGCGATTTTTTACCCCCTGTGCTACCTTTTGAAGGAAGGTATCCGTTTGAAGTAGCCCCACTACTTGTTTCGGATTCAGAATAGAATGTTGTTGTTCCATCCTGTTTTCGGAGATGGTTTCTTGCCTGGACAATGCATCGGCCTTTTTGTTTTCTGCTCCTGGTCTATACGTAACAACGTAATGGAATTCTGAGAAAAAGAGCATCCGTCTTAGTTGTCTTGGGGATAACATTCTGGTGGACCGCATAAACTGCAAGTTGCGGTGATCTGTATACACTGTCACCACATGTCTGGCTCCCATCAATAGATGTCTCCAATCACTGAAGGCGTCCTTAATGGCCAGTAGTTCTTTTTCGGCTATGGTGTACCTTAGCTCCGCATCATTCAGTTTCCGTGACATGTAGGCTATAGGGTGCAACTGGCCCGTGGTCTTGTGCCTTTGTGAAAGTATGGCTCCTATGGCTACATCGGAGGCGTCGGCTTCCACCACATAGGGGCTTTCTGGGTCAGGGTGAGCCAAAACGGGAGCTGTAACAAAGGCATGTTTCAGATTCTGAAAGGAAGTCTCAGCTTCTTGTGTCCAAAGGAAGGGTACATTCTTCCTTAGCAACTTAGTGATAGGAGCTACTGTGTTTGAAAAATGGCTTATAAACCTGCGATAAAAGTTCGCAAAACCAAGAAAGCATTGTATGTCTCTAACTGTGGTAGGTCTTGGCCATTCTTTAACAGCCAGTATTTTTCGCTCTGACATTTCTTGGCCTGTGGGGGACAACATAACTCCCAGGAACTCTACCTTATGCACGTGGAACTCACATTTGCTGAGTTTGCAGTACAGTCCGTTCAGACGAAGTGCCTCAAACACCTGGCGAACATGTGCAAAATGTTCTTGGACTGTGGGTGAGTAAATCAAAATATCATCAATATAGACCACCACAAACCTATCCAGAAACTCCCGCAACACCTCATTCACAAAGTACTGAAATGCTGCTGGGGCATTGCAGAGGCCGAAAGGCATTACGGTGTATTCATACAGCCCGTATCTTGTACGGAAGGCAGTCTTCCACTCATCGTCTTCCCTTACGCGTACCAAGTGGTATGCCCCTTTTAAATCCAGTCGTGTGTATATGGTGGCGGTTTTGACTTGTTCGAGCAGAACAGGTTTCAGGGGTAACGGATACCTGTTTTTTATGGTGATGTTGTTCAACGCTCTAAAGTCTATGCAGGCTCTTTTCTCGCCGTTTGCTTTCGGTATAAAGAAAAGCGGAGAGGCTGCAGGTGACCTCGAGGGGCGTATAAACCCGTTCTCCAAGTACTTATCTAGGTAAACTCGCAGATGAGCATTTTCGGGTTCTGTCAAAGCATACAATCTCCCGCAAGGTATCACAGCTCCAAGTCAATCTGGCAGTCGTAATGCCTATGAGGAGGCAATGTGTCTGCATGTTTCTCACAAAACACGTCCTGGTAATCATGGTACCAAGAGGGTAGGGAAACGTCTGTTTCCGCCGCTGTTGCAACGCTGTGTATCGTGACTAGGCTAGCCACTGGTTTTACCTCATGGGATAAGCAATGCTCCTCACACCAGGAACTGTTAAAGTCCATCGTCTTGTTTTTCCAATCGACAGTGGGGTTATGTAACACCAACCAAGGAAGACCCAGAATGATACCATACTGTGGAGCCTGAATAATGTTAAAACTCAACCATTCCTTATGTCCCTTACCACAACACATTTCTAAACTATATGTTTGGAACCTTATAGGACCAGTGCTCAATTCTCTCCCATCGACTGCCAATACCTCTTCGGGACTATCTTTGGCATGTAACCCCAGACACAGTCTCTGAGCCATAGAACTGTCCATAAAGAGACCTGTGGCTCCGGAATCAAGCATGGCTTCTACGCTCTGCCATCCCTTCTGGTACCTTAAACGGATGGAAATAAAAAAATGTTCTGCGGACAAACCTGCTGTAGGTTTAATGGAAGGGATGTGCACACCACCCAAAGACCTCCCTTCTGGTATCCTTGAGTTTGTTAGTTTCCCTGAGAACTATCAGTGCTAGCCCCTTGTGTTTTCTGGAATCCTGTTTTGGTTTGAGGTTTAGCTAAGCATTCCTTGACGAAATGGCCCTTCTTCCCGCAATACATGCAGAGGCCATTCTTCCTTCTAGTATCTCTCTCGGCTTGGTTCAATGGGGCCCGCACTGTGCCTATATCCATAGGTTCGCTGGACGACCCAAACGACCCCCCTATACCCCTATTTTTGTCAAACCGAGGGGGTGGTCTTTCTACTCTCCTCCTGTCACCCTTGCGTTCCCCCAAACGGAAATCCAAACGTAATGTGAGGTTAATAAGATCAGTACAGGTAGACGGTTGAGGATCAATTTGGGCTAGAACATCCTTCATCTCATCTTTTATCCCTTGATAAAACAAGGTGGCCTTTTTCTCTTCCGGCCACTGGGTTTCTGCCACTAACCGTTGGAAGGTATTGATGTAAACTACAAGATCCTTATTATCCTGCTTGAGTTCCAACAACTCTCTATCAGCTGAAAAGGAGGCCGCTCTACGATCGAACACCGTCTCAAATTCCTTTTTAAACTCATCCCAGTCATATAACAGGGGGTCATCTCTGCGTACATAGGGTACCGCCCACTGGGCAGCATCCCCAGTTAGGTACGAAATCATAAAGGCTACCCTAGCCTGGTTAGTGGGAAAGGCTTTAGGTCTACAGGAAAAGTGTAGCAATATCTGGGTCATGAAGACCTGCACCTTGGAGGCTTCACCGTGAAAACGTTCAGGGGCAGCCAAGGGTATAGGTGTGGGGACTTCCACAGTAAGAGGCGTAGGATAAGAGGTACCCCCAAACTGCCATGGGCCCCGTACGGGGCTTCGCCCTGGTTGGGCATCAAAGGGGTTTCTCTGAAGCCTCTCTACGGTATCTTGTAAAGCTGTGGTCTCCGCTCTAGAAGCAGCAACTTCCTGTTGTAAGTTTACTAACGTAGCTATCACGTCCTCTAGGGTGGCCATGTTCACAACAAACCGACCGGGAGAGGTATATTATAAATTAGGCAGATTATTCTGTCACATGCCCCTCGGAGGCCTCTCAGGACCGGTTTGTGGCTCAAATGGGTCCACCTATTGACATCCTCAATTCCGACTTGCTATAATAGCACGGAAGATTAAGGGGGTCAATCGGGGGAAGGAAAGGATGGGAACAGCGGGGAGGGAGACCTGTGGAGAAAAAGTCTAATTATAGAAACACTGCTCTACACATCTGGTACAGTAACATATGAACATACTAAAGTGGCTCTACCCTTGTGTACCTGTAAAAGAAAATAACAAGCATCTGCAATAGCTCTTTAGAAGGACGATTGTGTAATCATCAAGACCTTCCGTGGGCTACCACGTCTTCTAGCATATAGGATTGGCTTATTCCCATAGCTTAGTCACAGCAACTGCAGGATAGAAACATACGATTATACAACATTCAGGTCAATTCTTCTAACCCAGAGACACTTTTGTTTGTCAGTCCTATACCCACCAATAATGCAGTGTGTTAGAACTTCGCAAGGGAGGAAGGGCAGGCTTAAGTCAGCAACCTCTCACTGTCCCCCTGCTAGAAGACGAACAAGAAAACACACATGTAACATACATATTACTGTTAATTGCATAACCTGGGTAGCTTTCCCCAATGCAGCAATAGCAAGTAATAACCCGTAGCACAGGGTAGCTTAGTACAAATCAAATGAGTTGAAGTTCTAAATGGGAGGACGATATACCACCTGGTATATATGAAGAGCAAGATGTCTCGTGTATCTCATTTCACCATGGCTCTTCGATCTGAGCAATACACAAGCTTTAATTAAGGATAGGTTCTGCACCAATAATCACAACTGAGGCTTTAAACAGAAAGACTCCGAAAGCGGTATATAGTCACCAAGTTTGGCAAAAGGGAATCAGAACAGTGGTGTCAACGACACCCTTACCCCACCGGGTACTGCAGGCTTCTGGATTCCTACGTCCCAGCGCTGCGAATACTGCCAGGATAATCTGCGGCGTTTCCTCCTTCCTTTTCGCCTTACATAGCCTGCCGGGAGGATAACCGCGTCATTTCCTGTGCGCGCGCTATGCGCCGCACAGGCTCGTGGGTATTGTAGTTAGTTCGCATTGCGGGGCAGAGAAGTGACCGGGTTCTCCCTTACGCCAGCCCGCACGCAGCCTCTGAAATACCTCGGCGACCCGCCTCCAGAACTCCCCTCGCTGCCGCGTCTCCGAGGAGTGGACGGCGGTCGTTATCACCTGGTACGTAACATAGGGATGGGCATTTTAACAATAGCACTAATGCGTTCAGGTGTTAGTCTCCTTCCCTCCTTCGACAGTAGGTGACCTAGGTAGGTGACCTCCTGTCGACAATATTGGAATTTTGAAAGGGACACTTTATGTCCGTGATGGGCCAAATGTAGCAACAATTTAATTGTTGCATCTTTGAAACCTGCTTCAGTGTCAGAAGCGATCAAGAGATCGTCCACGTACTGAAGTAATACATTATCTGGGGGAAGTGTGAGGGAATCCAATTGGCCTTTTAAAGCTTGACTATATATGCTAGGACTTTCAGTATAACCCTGAGGAGCCCGACAGAATCTAAAGCTTCTGCCGGTTAGGGCAAATCCAAATAGATGCCTGCTATCTGGATGGATCGGGATGCTAAAGAATGCATTTTTCAAATCGATAACAGAAAAGTATTTGGCAGAGGAAGGAATCATTGTCAGAAGGGCGTGATATCGGGGACCACTGGGAACTGAGGGACCACAATCTTATTAACCTCACGCAGATCGATCACAAAACGATAGACATCAGGATGGTCATCAGAGGAGCCAGTGGGTGCCCTCTTAAGTATGGGAAGAATAGGGCTATTACACACGTTCGCAGTCGTCTCTTCAACAACCCCTGACTTAATCAAGTACTGTATAATGTGCAATAGAGCTCGCTCCCCTGCTTGCAGTATTTTGTACTGAGGGATACGAGGCAAAACAGCATTGTCTTTGACCTTAATAGTAACTAGAGGTATCTGCAACAGCCCTACGTCCGTACCACCTGTAGCCCAGAAAGTGGGTGGCACATCTTTAAACTCAGCAGGAAGGGGTCTATCTTTGGGCAAACACTGCTTGGAACTCGCTACATTGGGTCCTATTGTCATATAGACACCGTCCGGAGAACAAGAAATTGTCACATGCAGCCTCTTCAACAAATCCAAACCCATCAAATTTTCTCCACAGTTGGATGTCAATAGAAAGGGCGAATCCACAGTAAAGGGACCAATAATCAAGGCAAGTGGCTTGGAAATGGAGGTCACAACCAGTATACCTGAAAAGCCTACCGAAACATTATTTTGGTCAGACAGAGTTGCCCCGGGGACCAGCGAACGAGAAACAGAGTTATTCGTTGCACCTGTGTCCACTAAGAATTTCTTAACTGAGCCTTGCAAATCTGCGGTGATATAAGGACCGCACTGATCTACAGGTATCTGAACTGGTCCCTTGCCCTGTCCTTGGCTGTCCTAGCCGTGAGACATCCCTGTCACCTCGTCCAGATCATAATCATCGTGATAATACTGTCTCCCTCGAGGGTCACCAAAATAGTTCTGATCAGAGTGGCCCTGCGACGTCTCATCTGCCTGAACCCCGTCATGACCACCTGCTCCACGACCTCGTCCACGAGAACCCCGTCCTCTAGGGGCCGCAACTTTCTGCAACAACGCCGGGCACTCACTGCGCCAGTGTCCCTCCCCCTTACAATATGCACACTGATTCGGCCCCACAGGCGCAGTATTTCTGCTAGTGCGGGGCAGCTGTCGGGCCGGACCAGACCAGTCCCGCGTCCTCTACCGTTCCCCCTAGACACCTGCTGCATCAACACTTTCGTTTTCAACTCCTTATTTTTCTTCTCCACCTTCTCCTTCTCTTTGTTCTCTCTATGCTCATAATACTGTGCCATACTCAATATCACTGATGGGGAGGAGGTAGTCCAAGTGCTCTCCGAAGCCTGCAGCCGTGTCGCAATCTCGGGAAGCAGGTACGTAACAAATCTGTTAATGAACAATCGGACACCTCCCTCCATTGACAAATCCTGTCCACTGAAATCCAAAAACACACCTTCAAACCTAGTAAAAAAATAAGAAACACTTTCATCTTTCTTCTGACGACATGCTGTTAACTTGTCCCAATCTACTCTTCTAGGTGGAATAAGAGAGTGCATGTAGGTAATAATTCGGCCTGGCAAAGCTAGTATCCCACAAAATGAGCCGCTCCCAGTTATGTGACCAAGGTGCTCAAAGGTTGCTTTGTGAGTGTGGACATCTCACAAAAAGCGTAGGACTTTTTGTGAGATGTCCACACTCACAAAGTAACCTTTGAGCACCTTGGTCACATAACTGGGAGCGGCTCATTTTGTGATGAACATTTGATGTTGGAGGCTGCCTGCTCCTAGTGCCCCATGCCTCTAGTTCCCTCCCCCAGGACCTTCCCGGGTTAGTGTTGTTATAATAAAGCTAGTATCTCAGCCTTAGGCTTCTCACCAGGCTTCCTCTCCTTATCCCATGCTCTGATCTCGTCCCAAGTGCTACCCAATTCCACAACATGGTCCTGTGTATGCACCTGCCGCCCAATATCGACTGGTACCAACAAACCAAAAAACATCTCAATGTCTGCCAACGTCATCACTGTCGACGATGCGGCCTCTGTCAATTCTTTATAATATGCAGTTGGATTTTTCCTAGAGTCGGGCAACTTAGTCTTAAGAGACAAAACTTCACTCCTTTTCCATGGAGTATAAACCCATTGTTCTTGAAAGCGGGCCTCAACTCGCTGTCTGAAAACAGCATCATGCTGATCACGCAGTTGCGGTATCTCAGGGTGAAAAATAGGATGTACTTCCCTCATCGGAAACTGGGACCGTGTTGTCAGGCTCTTCTGATGTAACCTGCCTCGATAACCAATCAGTGTTGCAAAATTACTAAAAACGCCGTTAGGGGCCATGTCAGCAGCATACACTGGGTCACGGATGTCATAAATAATCTGAGGTGCAACACCGTTGAAAACACTGTTCCCACAACCCAATTAACGTAGCCGACATATGCTTGAGGGCATGCTGCTGTTCAAATGGTTCATACTCTTTCAACACACTCCACACATCCTCCACGCTGTAAATCGGATTCTGAGCCCACTGAGCAGCCTGATTAGCTACCATCTTTTTCTCCGCGTCTTCCACATCAGATCGAATCAGCACCCGCCCCATTCGCTCCATTGCAGTCGCCCAGTCCGCCCAGTCCTCCTCGTCCAGTCCATGCACTCTACGCCGACATCAACAAGTCCCTACTCCGCAAACTCCAGACAATACAGAACACCGCCGCCAGACTCGGCATCCCCCGACACGAACACATCAGCCAACACCTACGAAGTCTCCACTGGCTCCCCGTGGAGAAAAGAGTCACTTTCAAAATTCTCACTCACGCCTACACAACAACGGACCCAAATACCTCAATGACAGAATCAACTTCCACGTACCCAAAAGAAACCTCCGATCTTCCAACCTCGCACTGGCCGAAACCCCGCGCATCCACAGAGCAGGCAGAAGATCCTCTCTCACATTGCAGCCAAGACCTGGAACGAGCTACCGGCAGACATCAGAGGCGCCCCCTCCCTGAACACCTTCAGGAAGACCCTCAAGACCTGGCTTTTTGGCTAAACAGATCTGCGGACCCCCCCCCCCCCCCTCAGCGCCTTGAGACCCTCACGGGTGAGTAGCGCGCTTACAATTCCCCGATTGATGCACCGGCGTCCCAATACTCAGCAAGGTCGGGGAAGGGAGATGCGGGGAAGACACAATAGCTGAAGGGGCAGGCACCAGAGTTATTAATGGCTATGTTGAGGGTGTGAGGGATGGAGAGAGTGAGTAAGATGAAACAATAGGCGTAGCAGGGAGACTTGCAGTCGTCGCAGCCGCGGCATGTGAAGCCAGAGAAAAACCAGAAGGTGCTGTAGCCGAAGCAGCCAGGTCAAGAGCAGGAGAACCAGAGGTAGAGGCAGGAGGGGCGGAAGACTGGGGCTGCTGGACAGCAGGGTATATATATTTTCTGCAGGGCTTATGGAGGTGGAGGTCGAGTGTCTAACAATTCCTCCACAAATGTATCGCCTTCCTCTCGGGCAACATATGATTTGTCACATTGCAATCGAAACTTTCTATCAGCACACTATACCTTTTTCTATTTTCTCTCTATCATACGCTACTGCTTTCTGGGTCACTGTCTGCATCTTACCTCTTCGGGCCTCTTTTTCTGCTTTCATTCGTCTTTGCCTAGCTTCCTTTTGCCATACCTGAAGATAATCAAACATGGACTGCCTACTTCGTTTTGCAAACAATTTATCCTGCAGGAAATTCAGTTTTTGTTCATCAAAGGTACCTGTTAGTGGCCACTGCAACTCGGCATTGTCCCTCGTATATTTGTGCCATAGTGTACTAAACATAATAAGGGCCAAGGCAATGCTTGACATACATATCAAAGTTTGGGGTGCCTTCTGGAGGCGCAGGTTGCCTTTTCTCCAGTTGAGCATCAGCGGAACAACGACGACACCCCAAACAACACCACATGCTCAAGCAGGGCATCTTAAGAGGGGACAGGTTCACTATTCGTGCCAGATGAATAATTCGCAAATATCTTTTAAAAGGTCGGTCCTCAGACCGTATCAAACAAAGAAAACTAAATGTTAGCCCTCAGACTGCACCAAAGAGACAAATCAGAGTCGACACCACAAAACCAAAGCCGGCCAAATCCCAGGCATTTTCAAAAGTAAGCCAAATCCATTATGTTGCCTGGCAAAGTGTCCGCAGACACTCTGTATCCAAATCGGTCCGCAGACCTATCAAGTACAAATCAAATGGTCCTCAGACCATACCAAAGATTATTCAAAATGGCGCCATATTCACAAAGAACCAAGACAAACTCACCTGGTGCACACAGGTCGAACAAATTTATTCTCCACTGCCGACTCTTCAGACCAAACGGTCGATTCCAAGGGTTTCGCCGTTCAGGACCCCAGCGGCTGACGGCTGGCCGAGGCACCGCCCGATCAGACAGACGGGGCAGCTGCGAGTTCGAGACTCTATCATGCAGGGATCCCCGATCCGCCCGTCCGACCCGACGTGGCCCCGTCCTCCTCACCCGTCCGCAGGCAAAGATGGGTCACTCGCCCGATGGGGTCCCAGTTCGGGCGCCAACTGAAGGAAGTGACCCGAATAGGGCCACACGGGTCACTCGCGACCACCTCTCAGCCTTCCATACAAATGAAGAGTCAGTCAGACAGTAGAGAATATAAACCAAAGTTACTTTATTAGTATGCGCTCGAGCGGAGTCCGGTCTGACCAACCTCCTGAGATAGCTGCCGATGGACTGACCCTCCCCAACATAACATCAGATATTATACATTTCCAATACCCAACAGGACCTGCCCAGACTGGAAATTTCCAGTTGGAGCAAGTTAACAAAGGAGGCACAGAAGGATAAGCTACCATCCTGAGACCAGGAACACCTTATCTTAGCTTCAAGGTTACTCAGCCCGTGCCCATCTCTCGGAGAGTGGGAGCAGGGTTACATATGAAGAAAGGCAAGCAAACACAGAACAGAGCTATTCATTAGTGCAACGAAGCTCAACCTTGAATAATGAAAAGAAACAATCGGGGCTACTTTTCCTGCTGAGGCAGACGGTATGAGACAGAAGCTTCATTTTGATCATGGCACAAAATGGCGACTAAGTGCAAAATGGTGCCGCAAATGCTAACTTAAGCATAATGCTAATAGGAGGAGTCGACCGGAAGTATTTTCCAGTCCAACAGGAGAGCCAGTGTGGATCCTTTAGCGCAAGGGCAATGTGGTTGGATTTCTTCAGGCCCTTGACAAGCTGTGTTGCCACAAGAAGGATATCTTTCAAGGGAGCAACAGTGGGATGCCGTTGACCACGACATCACCTCCACCTAGGTGGGAGAGGACTATGGCTTGAACTGTTTTGAAGTCTTCTCCTGGGATAAAAGCTTTCAGTTCTTTAGGGGATAGAGATAGAACGAGGCTGTTTTTGTTTACTTGGTAATGAGTTCTTTCATTGAGAGGTTCGAGTCAAAGGTGAATCCAAGGCATTTGGCCTGTTCTGTCAGTTGGCGTGCAAAGCCTGTTTAGCTTAAGTTGGAGATCCATGACTTAATGGGAGAATGTTTAGCGTTGTAGGCAAACAAGAGGAATTCGGTCTTTGTGGGGTTTATCATCAGGAAGTTTGTTGACATCCAGGTTTGGATGCTTTCGAGGCAGTTTTTCAGTCTCTGTATGTCATTGGTTGAGGAGATTTTGAGACAGAGTTGGTTGTTGTCAACATACTGGTGGATCTTTACTCAGTCGTCTGCAAGGGGGGCTCTGGTAGCAAAGCTAACCATAAGTGGCAAAAATAAGACTTTTGAGGTTTTCTAATGAAACCTTTAACATCCCCACAGCAGTGGTTTTAAAATCAGAGTTTCATAGGAATAATTTCATGTTTGTGACCTTTATTTTCTATTCCTTTAGGAAATTATACTTCTGAATTATGAGTTTCAATCAATGAGAGGCCTAGAAATTATACAGCTAACAATCTACAACATTATAATGTAGTACTCTTTCAGGCACAGTGTTGGCTGCCAGTCTTTTGGTTTTGTGAATATTCTTTTTATTATGTCATGTTTTTTGAAAATGTTATTGTTAGAGAAGCTGCTGGGCCCTCCTCAATCTTAAAACAAAAAAACAGTAGCTAGAAGCAAAAAACATTTTGTGATGGATACTTCTAACCAGATTCCTCACCTTATGAATACCCCTAGGTGCCAGACTGGATCCTGAAAATTCAAAACAGTGCTCCTGCACGCCTGCAGGTGGCGCCGTGTGATGCAGTGTCAACACCATTCTGCTCCAAAAGTGACAAATTGAGCCCCATTTGAGCATCACGTATGCGCGCTGACATTAGTTCATTTCTTTCTGCACCTTAAGCCAAAGGTCCAGAGATCAGCTCCTCTTATTTTCTTCACTTGTGAAGAGACGTTTTTCCTTCCAATAAATTTCTTCAGCCCTTTGGTGCTCTGGTTCATCACATGATTCCAAGGCCTTCAATGACTACACCCAGGTTAACCTAAAAGCCATCCGAGATTGCGCGGTGAAGATCAACATGGTAAAGAACCAGAAAGCTCCACACAGGTCCAGTGCTTAGTTGAAGTTGAGAGCCCAGACCCACTCCCAGTCTCACTCTCAAAATCATTCCAGAGGCAATCTTCCTGGTATTCTTCGGGTAAGTAAAGCGTGAAACACAAAAAGTCCAAGTGGGACTGAGCCATTCCTGCCACTCTTCAGCGAAGGCGTGAGGGCCTACAGGCCTATCTCCGGTTCAAGGTGGGTAACAAGCACATTCAGTTTGCCGTGCTCCCTTTCAGCCTCACTAGTGCCTCTCGAATGTTCAAGAATGTGATGGAGGAGGTAGCTGCCCATTTGAGAAGGTCAGTGGTATCAGTCTTCCCTTATGTCGATGACTGGCTATTGAAGACGGGCTAATCACAGTCTGTCGCAGACCACCGGCAGACCTCTTAACATCTTTGGGGTTCTCGATCAACTTGCTGAAGTCACACCTGACTCCTTTGCAGAGGCTCCATTTCATCGAAGATATCCTGGATACAGTACACTTTTGAGCTTTTCCTCTGGACCAGCAAGTCCAGGAAAATCGGGCTATGACCATAAAGTTTTAACCTCTGTCCTGGCTCTCAGTGAGCATGATTCTGAGGCTTCGGGTCTTTTAACCTCCTGCGTCCTGCTCACTGATCATTTCATGCCAGATGGCATATGCGAGCATTGCAGTGGGACCAGTGGGTCAAGCACCATGAGACCCTAATGAATTCCATCCAGGTGTTGGAGGAGACTGCAAAGGATCTGAATTAGTGACCGCTCAACAGTACTTGGACCTCCGACAGACTCCTCTCCCTACCCCATCTAAAGCGGACGTCGGTGATGGACGCATCGCTACTGGGTTGGGAAGGCCATGTTGGGAGAGTTGAATATCAGAGTACTTAGATTTCTGGTTGAGACTTAACTCCACGTTAAGTTGTTGGAGGTGCAGGCAATTCACTTGGCGTTGAAGGTCTTCCAGCCCACCATCAAACGGGGAGGGTGCAGGTTCTCACGGTTAATACCACCACCAAGTGGTGCTGCAACAACCAGGGAGGAGTGGGATCCAGAGTTGGCTGGACCATTAGGGCATTTCCCTGGTGGTATACCACCAGCCAGGATCTTCAAATGACAGGGTGAACAAACTTAGTCGGCAGCACCTAGTGGATCACAAAACACATTTGCATCTGGAGGTGGGGCAGGGAATCTTCCAACAGTGAAGAGAACCCTGGCTAGATCTGTTTGCCACTACCAGGAATATGAATGCTTTTGTGTGCTGGAGTCCCCAAAAAGTTCTTTTGTAGAGGCATGTTCAGCATGGGAGCACAAGACTCTGTATGCCTTCCCGCACTGCTTCTCCTGCCCCAAATTCTGAAGAAGATCAGGAATGACGGGCCCAAGTCATTCTAATAGTTCCAGATATGGACAGGTGAGTGTGGTACTCGGAACTTCAGGGCATGAGCAACTGTCCTCTGATTAGGCTTCTACTGAAGGAGAACCTCCTGTTGCAGCAGCATGGCACCCGAGCCTGCGCAATCTGGACCTCCAAGCGTGGAGGTGGAGTGGAGAATGTTGAGTTCTTTTGATCTCCCTCCCGAGGTTGTTGATGCCATCCAGGAAATCTGTATATGCAGGGCACTGGGACATGTTTGTAGCCTAGTGTGATACCTGGCAGTTAGACCCCTTGTATGCAAAACTATCTGATGTGTTGTTGTTCACTGTGTTTTTGACCCAGCAAGGCCTTGCTCTCAGCACAAATATTGCCTGCCAGCCCTTCCAGCCTTTTATAATTTGCCAGACCAACCCTTCTTGTTCAAATCACCGGATGTGAGGCGTTTTCTAAAAAATTTGCAACATATATTTCCAGCAACACCCAATGGGACTTAAATGCAGTCCTTACTTTTCTGAGGTGTACCCATTTCATACTTATGCGTCTCGTCACCTTGTAAATGGTCTTTCTGGTGGTGATAACATCTGCACAATGGGTGAGTGAAATGCAGGTCCTCTCAGTCCAGCTTCCTAATACAGGCCTCGAAAAATCTTTAAAATGTTACTAGACCTGTAGGTCTGGTGACATAATTAATCTACTCGACTTAATGCTCTTGACCCATAAACTGGTTTCGAATGATGTGATCCTGGGCAAATATTTTAATTCACTGAGCCGCTATTTTCTTCATTATCATGATTAGAGCATCTTCAAATAAAGCGAGTTCAGCGTGTCTGCTGTACAAAAAACTTTTGTTTGATTTAATACACTAACCTTTTGCTCCACATATAATGCAAATCTAGCCACATATAGGATACACCTGACCCCTGACTTGCCT
Organism: Calotriton arnoldi; assembly: GCA_963921515.1. NCBI lineage: Eukaryota > Metazoa > Chordata > Amphibia > Caudata > Salamandridae > Calotriton > Calotriton arnoldi. The sequence continues at coordinate 3,488,620 of CAWUFW010000262.1, forward strand.
CTTAGCTCCTTAACATCATTGTCATCAGGGCAGGGATGTTTCTCAAATCATGTTTAAAAACTACCACTTTTAATAAATACATAACTAAAGCATGAAGTGGTAGCACACTGTCATTTGCAATCAGCACATTTTCCATTGAAATGGCCACATAATTTACCACTGAAATGCGGTTTGCATGATAGAATTATAGAGTGTACAAACAATGTTTGGAAATCGAGTTTCTGCAAATATTTGCCATTTGCACATCACCAAGTAACAGTGGCGGCTCGCAGAGGTAGCGCTGTGGGGTGGGGGGGTGGGGCTGGGTGGGGGGGTAGTGGTGTCCGACATACGACGGCAAAGGTGAACGTAAATAAATAAATATCTGCCGTCGTATGTCGGACTCCACTACCCCCCAGCCCCGCCCCGCCTCACCACCCCACAGCGTTACCTCTGCGAGCCGCCACTTGCAAGTAAAGTGTTCTGGTTTGTTTTACTCCTATTTAAATCTTTCTTTGCATCGCACTTCTGAATGACAAAAAATGTGCTTTTGTAATTCCGATATATTTTGGAATATTTGTACTATTCTTTTACAAGCCATTTAAATGTTGTGTGCTAGGGGAAAAACTGGCATTTTACAGACTTTTGTTTCACAATGATTGTCAGACAGCTCACTAGACAAAAACCTCTAACTGTAGTAAGAGAAAGAAAAGTAAACACCATTTTCCAGGATAAAATAAGCAGCAATTAGTATAACAAGACAAAATGACTTTTGACCTTTGTCCTTGAAAACACAGCAAATATGTCAAGATAAAAACAAGATTTAATATTTAGTGCTCACTCACTGTCAGAATGAACAGAACACCTGTTCCTTTCCAGGTTAAGTTCACTCACCATGGACCAGTAGGTCCTAAAATAGCTCGACCTGACTCGCCATAGTAGAGGCTTGCCTAATACCACCTGTCTCCCAAACTGGTGCTAAGGACTTGAGTGGCATTCCTGGTGAAGGTGTATTGCCTTTGCACGTCAGACAAGCCATCGCTCTTCTGACCTTCTTTGCTCTGTCTCATCCTTCTAAAGAGAAAGAGAGACTTAAATGTGTTGACACCAAGAGAGTACTCAGCGTTTACATTGATGGTATCAAACAAACATCATGTGGACGATCAGCTTTTTGAGGGGCTCTCTGAGGCAAAGAAGGGCAAGATGGTACAGAAACAAACCATCTCTCAAGGGATCTTTCAGATGTTAGCATTGATTGTGCTGAATGTCTCTTCCAAAGACTCAAAAGGGGCAATATTGTTGGGTGAACTGCCACACAGATGCTGAAAGACTCAGAGAGCACGCTGCAATCTTGCTTTCTTTAAAGTGCTCCAGGGCCTAGTCTGTGTTGTCTACAAAGAGGCGGTGTTGTCAAATGGCATGTTCATTAGCGATGTTTGGACATCACTTGAGAAGCCTGTGGATCTAATATGTAAGTGGCGCCGAAGCACCACACTGGTACCGACTGCTTTACCCAAAATGCCGGTTGTGTCCAGCCCTGAACGAGTTACATATTTTGCAGCGTCTTGGCCATCCTGGATTATTAGGGGACCATTGGCAAGATCTCGATCACCATGTCTCACAATGCATGTGAGTAATGTCCTTAGAGGCAACCTGTATTTACTGATCTAAAGGCAGGGCTTGCAGAAGAGAAGATGGGTTTTCCGAAGTCCTCCAAGCATTTGGATTCTCTGACTGGAGGTGTCATAAGAAAATAATTCATGTTCAGCCGATTGGTAGATGTATGAACCACAAGGCTCTCATGAATGGGGTGCTGGAGGTGGAAAGGTGAATACCCCTGTACTGGTCTATGACGTCTTGCTATCTATTGATTTACTAGTGAGCAAGAGCCTGGTTTCACCTAGGTGCCCATGAAGGTATCCGTTAGGGCCTCATTCTGAATGATGAAGTCAGTCCTGGCTGCAGGGCTTCAGTGAGGACATTTGTTTTCACTTCCATGGAGTAGGGTAGCTGCAAGTCAAGGATGTCTGCAGTCCTCCTAAAGACCATTGCAAAGGATGCTGATTCCTCTATAGGAGAGCCACGTGGGGAATGGAGGCCAGTGTCAGGGGATATGTCCAGGCATTGCCCTTCTGAAGATCCAAAAATAAGTTCTCCTCATCATAGATGTGGGACTCATCACCCCATTGTCATGTCTGTGGTGTTTGGGGTCTGAAAACCTTTGAGGTACTGGAAGCATATCAGAGTCAGAAAGAGACTGTAGCTAAGGCAGCCGAAAATATGAACGATGTTGTAGTGGATTCACTTCTGAGTCCAAAAGGAATATGGGTTCTATCTCCGATGCCGTTAATGTTGGTGGGCCCAGTGCAGATCATGGCAACATATATAAACTTGGAGCGGGCATAACCCTGGGGGGTCTGCACAGACCCCAGGGCGGGGTCAAGAGGCACTGTCTGAGACGGATCTACCAATGGTAACCCGACTGAGGCCTGCTCGGAGTCATGGAATCCAAAGGTACACCAGAGGTCTCCAGAAGGGGACAGAAGAAGTGCAACATGCCTTCCTTTAAGGCCAATATCTGTTCAGGACAAGGCCGGGGATTGGTTCCAAGGTAGGACTGAGACAGAGAGGTACCCTGATGTATCCGCAACTTCTCTTGATGAGATTGGAAGGAAGAAAGGGAGTTATTTTGGATTTCTTCCTTCCTGTGTTTTTTCTTCGATTTGGACTTACCTGAAGATTGGAGTGGGATGACGACCTCTCTCTGGAACGGCCTCAGCATTGAGAACATGTCAGCAACTTCGAATGGGACTGGACCTTCTGAGTCTTCTTGCAGTGCTTGTTGACGTAGAGTCCCAGATGGCTTTTGGATTCATCCAAACGCATTTATTGCACGACGCTGAGAAATGTGAGGAGCTCTGACACCAGAGACAAACCTCATGAGGGTCCATCACTGTCATCTGTTTGTGGTAATCCTTAAAGGATTTACAACCTGTTGGTTTGGCAGGAGAAATGTCCCTTGCACACTGGAAAATATTTTAGCAAAGTTTTCTGTCAGGTAAAAGAAACCGAGGGAGCGAGCTCTGGATCCAAGTCAGAAGGCGCAGAAAGAAAGAAATTGATGCTTGGAGGTGGCAGTTATATTGTGGCGCTGACATCCCTACTGGATGGGATGAACATGACATAGAGAAACATGACGCCACCTACCAGGACGCAAGGGAATTGCATAGAAAAATCTCTGGATCCAGTCTGGCGCCTGTGATTACTCACAAGGTGAGGAATCTGCACATCAGAATTCTGAGTTTCAGGGATGGTAGCTTGACATCCTGCTCTCCTGCCAGGCAGGACAAAGAACTATCGCCAATGTGAGGAACAGTGGAAGGATTGACCCTACACAGAATTCTAGTGAGACCCCACCATCCATGATACTCTTAATGTGTTCAACCTGATTGCCTACAATAGGTCACTGAGCATGCTCAGTCATCCTCCCAGATCTGGGAGGTTTCATTGTGGCTGCAAATGAGGTTGTAAGGTTTCAAACCCAAAAAAACGCTTCCACAACAGCCTAGTGGTTGGAGATATTAGCAGTGGTGGCTGCTGCCGGGCAGCAGTAGAGGGGCGGGGAGGGAGGGTATAAAAATAAAATAAAAAGATCACTTACCTGCTGGCAGGCCGCTGCCGCTCCTCCATCCACTTCCTTCTGTGTGAACAGGAAGCACCTGGGCTCCTCTAAGCCAATCACAACGCTGCAATGCAGTGTTGTGATTGGTCTGAGCGCCGTGGTTCAGCGCTCAGACAGGAACTGGGAGCCTGGGCATGTTCTCCACCCAGGCTGTACAAGACAGCCGGTGGGGAACATGCAAAGTGCGCATGCCTGTTTGGCCGGCCCAAGACGGCCAGCCAAACAGTCATGCGCACTTTGAGAGTGGCACCACTCCTCCCCCCTGCTCTGCCCAGCCCCGTCCTTCAAAACTGCCTCAGCACGGAAAAATAAAATGATAATAACATTGCTTTATTATCATTTTATTTTTCCTTTTTTGCAGTGGTGAAAAGCAGTGGGGTGACGCTCCCCGCCTTAGCGGAGGAGACACCCCTGGCTATTAGGATTTAAAGCTCTGTTTCATAGCATCTTTTGTGTGCCTGGTTGCGAGTATCATTCAAGAATAAGAAAAAAGGAACTTTTTAATTACTCTGTTGTCAAAGTCCATATGGAGTGGGTGATCGATTGTGAAGAATCCTAGGATAAAGCTAACAAGCAGTGGCTTACTGCTTGAGAAAACCCTCTGTCAAAGTCTGTAGGTAGGAGGTTGTTTAATGAGAAAATGCTGTTAAAGAATCGAAGGCAATGTTTTACTGACTGAGACAACCTGTTGTGAAAACCTATAGACAGTGGCTTGCTTGTTATGAAAACCCAGACTGAAAGGCACAGGAGCCAGACTTTCCATGTATATGTAATATTTATGGGCCCGGTAATTCCTGTTACCAGCCCAATGGGAATTACTGGGACACTCATAAAGAGTCCACCGTGCTTGTGGTTTGTGAGTGCACAGAAAAAAGTTCAATGTAGAGGATATCAGATGCAAATTAACAGATGTGGCTTTTTTAAAGTAGGACCTTGACTTTGAAGTCCTGTAGACTTATGGCTTCAGTTTGAGTTAATTTCCGACTTTTCAAGAATTCTGAAATAATTGCATGAGTGCAGCGGTGGCTGGCACAGATAAGCGTGGTGGGGCGGGGGAGGGCAGGGCGCAGCAGTGGGGGAAGCTGGCAGACGAAGGAATAGGTATTATTTATTTATTTAATTATACCTATTCTGTAGTCTGTAGACTCCCCCCCCTCTCTCACCCCACCCTGCCCCACCGCGTTTACCTGTGCTGGCCGCCGTTGCATGAGTGCACCTTGGAAATTTCCGCTGCTGCCAAGTCCCAGGATTATTGCACGCACATTCAGTTTTGCACAAGAAAATAGAGAGGCATGCATTTCTACACTTGGAAAGATGATACCAAAGCACAGGTGCGCTTTGCAACTTTTTGGCAGGTTTACTTTGTGAATATATCTTTTCTCCTCTGTTGGTATGGGAATGTCTCTTGCATGGTAAACAGGTGTGCTCCCTGGCCCTAAGTTCCCAACTGTGCGTGAAACTGGTAACCTGGGTTTTATTTTGGGCCTGGCCTCGTGCTCGCCTAAAGTGTGTGCCGGCTGCCTAAGCCTTTCCCTGGTCATGCGAGGTCGAGAACCTGTCCTGTGACCTGAATGGGTGCATTAAGCTTGCCCTCTTAGTAGGCAGTGATCTACTGTCCAAACCGAGAGTAAATCATGTAAAACAATGGTAGCAGCTACCAAGTTTTGTGAACTGGTAGGAGGACCAGATCTTTTTCTCTGTGTCAGGGAAAGCCAGTCTCCTGACCCCTCTTGTGTCGTTTCCCTGTTATATGAAACTCAGAATTGTGTGCTGACATCCTGTGTGCATGTCGACTGTGTAGTGCGGTGCGTGTGTAGAATATGGGTGGTAGTAGAACTCTGTGGGCTTGATTACGAGCAGCCAGAGTTGAAGGCGATAATTATTGCACCAGATAAAATCTGACTCAAGGTTTTTGGTATTTATGGGATGCAATAATTATCACACACTCTGAATTTTTGGGGTATAACATGCAAATTTTGGTGATTATTGTACCAATTTCCATGTTACTGTAAACATTGTACACTTTTCTCCTCTTAAATTCAGGAACTTTGGACTGCCAATATTTAATGAAGGGGGCGGTCTTTATCGCACCTGGTAGTTACCGGGTGTAGTAAATACCACACATCTCGGAATTCCAGCCCGTGCACCAAAAATGATTGGCACAAGAGTTGTAAATGTCCAAACCACTTATAATCAGGACCATGTCAATGGGATCCATTTTGGATGTCCTGCTGGTGTAGCATGGCACAGAATGGAGGATGACTTCAGCTTCCCCAGACGATCGAAGTGTATTGCCTACACCCCAGACACTGAAGTGAGGAAAAGGGAGACAGGGCTCCCTTTAGAAATTCCATGAAGTCCGTGTTAGCAAAGGACTGTTCTTCCTGAGCACTGCCTTTTAGTATTTGGCAGGGGTAAGGGTTGGGGCTGCAATTTCTGTTGTTCACGGTGAAGAGGCTCCTAGGTAGGGCCTGCCCATTTGTCTGTGTCTGATTATGGCTTCAGGGAGGCTGATGAGGTGCAGAGATCTCACACTTCATTGTACTCCTGTTTTGGATACTCCTGCTTGGAGTCAGCCTATTGCTACCTGCTGTGAGAACCATCACTTTGCACAGAGGCTGTGTCTGCGAGCAGCCTAAAAATGACATTTGAAAGATAACTAGGCCAAACTGGTTCTGAAGCTGTAGACAGTGGATCTACATCCTCTGTCTGGACAATATGTATAAAAGTGTGATCCAAACCACCTCACTTGGTTTCCATCCCAAGTTATTGACCGAGCTAGGGAGTGTCTTACAGCTTACTCGAAGAGCTGCTGTGCAACACAGCTGGTATCAGCCTCACTGAGGTGAGGCAACATCACCTAAAATCCGCACTGCTGGAGGAACTGAGAGTCTGATGAAGTGCCTAGAAGCCTGCTTGGCTGGTCAGAGAAGGCATGCGGCTGGCCCTGCAGGAGGAGAGACTGTCCAGAAGGAGAAGCCCATCGTGTTCCCAATGTGAGAAGCACCCAGAGAACGCCCTACTTTCCCTGGAGCATGAACCCAGGAATGATCATTGTCTTGAAGGGGTTCCCCAGTAACTCCGTATAGTTTCTGAGTAAGCTGCATTTAAGTCTCTACCTGAACAAGGAAAAAAAGACCGAATACATGCAGAAGAGTCTGCCACGCTTGCTAAGACTTTTCCCCAGGAAGGGGTGAAGAGATAGTTAACTGAAGTTGTGGAATTCACATGTGAGAAAAATTAAGCCATCTGAACCTGTATCTAATCCTTGCACAAAACCCATAGCGTGCTCAGGACCTTAGATACAGGATCTCGAACACAGTGGGATACCGGGAAGTAGAGGTTGTAGAGCCTCGCTGCTAATTGCTACACAATTTTCAACCTTCTTTGCCTCTTCCATTAATTGTGTGGTATTTAATTCTGCTGTGTGATTAAAGTCCTTACTCTTTTTTCATAAAAGATAAGCACTGTGCTGGACATTATGTTCCTGTATCTTTCGGCTGACTGTTGAGCCATGAGCGCTAGCCCACCCCACTACATCCATGAGAAGCCTGTGACTGCCTGCCCTCGCTACCCTGAGAGTCAAGTGACAAAAGGAAAACCAGTGGCAAACGACCTCAACCACCCCAGTTGGGGCCCAGTAGCCCTTCTCTGCCCCAGAACAGGGTCTGACACCATCAAAACACCCTTTCTCCTACAGCACCTGGATAACCTCTCGGGTGATTAGTGCACTATACAAATCAATATAACACAACATAACAGTCACATCAGTACCCAGCAAGAAAATAGATCTACTTTGCCTTTCACAGGAGTAACTCTACATTCATTTTCACAGTAGGAAAATACTGACAAAATGATTGTTTATGGATGTTTGACATCTTTTACAGACAGACCTACTGTGAAACATGCACAAAACCGTACCTAAGAATAGAGCTTCAGCTGCTCAGATAGAAGCTCTGTTATATACTGACAGAATGTTACTGTAAGTAAATCAAGTAGATGAGGCCAAACTCACAGTGAATTAAGAGCACAATAAATGTACGCATTTCCACACTTAAGATTCTCTTCAGTGTGAAAAAATTAGCTTAACGACGGATCTCCAAAGTATTGCACAAAACCCCAATGCAATTTCACTTACTTCTCAAAGCAAGGATTCAGTTCAAGATAGCCTGCTTGACTCACAAAGCGCTTCATTATAACACTCCCGTTTAGCTGGCAAAAAAACGTGAACTATCTGGTATGAATCTGTCCCTAAGAAGTTCTGACACTCTCCTGTTGAAACCACAAAAATTCCAAAAGAAGAGAACTTATAACCGCTCCTTCTCCGGTGTTACACCGAGAATATGGAACACTCTTCCTCCTGAAACCAGAGGTAGCCCTCCGACCTCCTCATTTAAAAAAGAAGTCAAACGGTTGCTCCTGAATAATTAAGCACAAATGGCCCTGCACTCAAAACAACAAGGAGATAATCGTTAAAGGTAATTATTGTCCATAATCCAACACGAAGAAATAAAATGATATCTTCCCAAATAAGAGAGCAATAGTCATTGTTTTGAATGCCTCCGGACAACTAGTATATTTCGGGTTCATCTCTATAACTTTTTAACAAATTTTGGTCTTTTTTGATTTAGGATATTGATTTTCCCTGGATTACCTTTGTAGTATGGGTCTCTTTTTTTCTTAATTGAATCAGTGCTTTTTTTGATATAAAATATTAATCACTTTCTATAAAATTACAGTGTTCATTTTTGTCTGCCTTAGTTGGTTTCTTTAATGAATGTGTTTAGGATTGAGTTCTGTGCTTTCCTCCCTTCCAGAGTGTCCAATATATGTGTGTTCTTTGCCTTACTATTGTATATAATTGTCAATAGATCATCTTCCCATGAGTTCTAAAAGATAAGATAGATGATTATTACTATATGTAATAGACATGTATTTCATTTATATGCAATATAAGCAATGTTCTGTCTGGTTCATTTGTTCTTTATGTTTTTATTTGTTAAATTGTAAAGAGTCTTTGTTTGTATATATTTTAGCCCTGAAGAAGTCCCAAGGGTGACGAAACGCGTCGGCAGTCTTGTCCATTGCGTGCTGTGTTTTTAAAGGAATTTTCTATGAAATAAAAGAATAAAAGGAATCGTTTTCTACAATCAAAACAACGACTATTGCTCTCTTATTTGGGAAGATATCATTTTATTTCTTTGTGTTGGACTATGGACAATAATTACCCTTAACGATTATCTACTTGTTGTTTTGAGTGCAGGGCCATTTGTGCTTAATTTGTTATTGGGGGGTTGTATACCACCCTTTTGGGACGTATGAGGGTCACGTCCTGGGTCCATTGCACCTAGTCCTAATTACAATATTGTAGCCACGATACGTCACAACGACTGGTGCTGGATATTGTTGCTCTGAGCTTCCTCTTTGTGGTTCTGCTCCTGAATAATTACCTGCAACAATAGACCTGAAGCCACTCAAAGTGACTATTATTTCTTGTTTACAGTCCTGGTCTCCCATTCTACTATGCAATTTTGTTACTTTATATCTACCAGGTTCCTTGTTGTTCTTTTTCGCATTTGTGTATGTTGAACCTCTTATATGTACAGTATTTACTAGTTACACCTTTACTTGTTTAACTTGTCTGCTTCTCTGTACAGCGCTCTGATACCCTGACGGGTCATGTTTGCGCTATATAAAAGTTCTCAAATAAATAAATAAAATAAATACCCGGTCAAAATGCAATGGGCGTTTCAAGAGGCCTCTTGTCCACTTTCGGAGGCCACGCTGTCAATTCTGGAGGCCACATCTGGAATCCTTGGGTCCTCTCCCAGAGGCTTCGCCTACAGAGCTGTGCCCAGTTACGCAGGCCACACCTGGCGGGCACCATCTAGTTCCAGAGGCCACACCTGGCGGGCACCATCTAGTTCCAGAGGCCACACCTGGCGGGCACCATCTAGTTCCAGAGCCCACACCTGGCGGGCACCATCTAGTTCCAGAGGCCACACCTGGTGGGCACCATCTAGTTCCAGAGGCCACACCTGGCGGGCACCATCTAGTACCAGAGCCCACACCTGGTGGGCACCATCTAGTTCCAGAGGCCACACCTGGCGGGCACCATCTAGTTCCAGAGGCCACACCTGGTGGGCACCATCTAGTACCAGAGGCCACACCTGGCGGGCACCATCTAGTTCCAGAGGCCACACCTGGCGGGCACCATCTAGTTCCAGAGGCCACACCTGGCGGGCACCATCTAGTACCAGAGCCCACACCTGGCGGGCACCATCTAGTTCCAGAGGCCACACTTGGCGGGCACCATCTAGTACCAGAGCCCACACCTGGCGGGCACCATCTAGTTCCAGAGGCCACACCTGGTGGGCACCATCTAGTACCAGAGCCCACACCTGGCGGGCACCATCTAGTTCCAGAGGCCACACTTGGCGGGCACCATCTAGTTCCAGAGCCCACACCTGGCTGGCACCATCTAGTTCCAGAGCCCACACCTGGCGGGCACCATCTAGTACCAGAGGCCACACCTGGCGGGCACCATCTAGTACCAGAGGCCACACCTGGCGGGCACCATCTAGTTCCAGAGCCCACACCTGGCGGGCACCATCTAGTTCCAGAGGCCACACCTGGCGGGCACCATCTAGTACCAGAGGCCACACCTGGCGGGCACCATCTAGTTCCAGAGGCACACCTGGCGGGCACCATCTAGTACCAGAGCCCACACCTGACGGGCACCATGTAGTTCCAGAGGCCACACCTGGCGGGCACCATCTAGTTCCAGAGCCCACACCTGGCGGGCACCATCTAGTTCCAGAGCCCACACCTGGCGGGCACCATCTAGTTCCAGAGGCCACACCTGGCGGGCACCATCTAGTACCAGAGGCCACACCTGGCGGGCACCATCTAGTTCCAGAGGCCACACCTGGCAGGCACCATCTAGTTCCAGAGCCCACACCTGGCGGGCACCATCTAGTTCCGAAGGGCACCTCTGAAATCTGCATTATGGTCCGGAGGCCACAGATTGAGTGTTGTTTGTAGCCACTTCCCGAGGCCTCGGTGCTTAACTTGAACCATTGATTTCCGGTGCTCAGCACCAGCACTTAATTGTTAAGACCAGCACCGGACAGTCTGCCACGTGGGGGCGCTATTTGTCTAATTTATAGATATCCACAATCAGAGTTGCTTATCACTTGAATATACTTTGAGAATGACTAATACCTGCCGTTCTTATAGCTTTGGGGGCCTGTAATAGTCTCAATTGTCACTCTTGCAGCAGTGCGATGGTTAGGAGTTGTGTTGGTACGGACACTGGCTTCGCTGACAGGAGCACAGGGTGGTGCAAGCTGTAGTGTCCTGCTGACAAGCGACCTGGCTTTATTTTTATTTTTTTTATACAAATTAAGCACTGCTGACCTCCCCTGTTGGAACCTAAGGAAAGGCAGGAGGCAGTCCGGACTTCATCCCTCAGGTCCAGAGCGGGCGCCGTCACAGACACCCCGAAAAGGCACCGCGCCCTACACCGCTTTAGCTGCACTTGTCTCCGCTCAGTTTAAAGTGGAAGGGCGCAGCCCCCCCCCGCCCCCCTCCTTCCCATTTCCTGACAGTAATATCGGCCGCTCCGCGTTATTACAGTTTCATTACAGCCCCTTTCATCCGCCGCGCCGGTACCTGCTATGATCAACACTTTTGCTGTAACGAGATTACTCGCAGGCCGGCGCGCGCCCAGGGACTGCGGCGCCAGGAGAGAGCGAGGGTGCAGGCAAGACAGAGAGATCTGTTTTTTATGTTTCCAATATTTCCGCAGAGTGATTACTCAGGCAATGTTCTCCCCTTTTTTTGTTTTCTCTTTGTTGCCTGGCCAATTTAAAGAGACACCGACCGATTAAAAACCCAATGTGTATAAGCTGCTATAATTGGAGGATGAGATCAAGATGCTGAACTTACCTGATGTTACGGAAAAAAACTATAAAATATTGAAGGAGATCTTGGCTAGCCATCAACTTTACATTAAGGATAAAAAAATGAGAAAACTCAAAAGGGACGAAAACGATTATAAATCCGGTAGGGTTTTTACGTTTGCAAAAAGATTTGACGAAACCAAAAATATACAGCCAGTGAAGGTGGGGTCCACTGCTTCTCTGACTGTCTCGGCTTCTAACAGTGAATCTGACCTTTCTAGTCTCCACAGTGGTATTAGCACAGAAGTAGACCCTAATGTGCCCACTACCTCTCTTGCATCTAGCCATAACTCTTCATCTTTTTAGAAGAAATGGCTCGGTTCCAAAGGGAACCAGAGACAATTACAACAAGGCCAACATAAAAGACCAGGCGGGGAGACGCCGTAGGAAACCAGAGGGAGGGAGCGACCAACACCAGATCCTCATCCCGGGCGCAAGGAATTGAGTGCTTCCACACACACTGAATCAAGTGTAAATGAAAAATTGGATTTAGACTCTTCTGATGCAGTTAACATTGTGAATTTGTCCTCTGTACAACTGTCTGTTCATGATAAAAATGTTCTTACTAGGGGCCTGAATTTTTGTCCCACAGCACAACCTGATTTTGTAAAACTGCACATTGACGTATTTAAGTTTGTTCGTCAAATGAAATTAAAAAGTTTTTTGAGGAGAATCGTGTGCCTGTGGCTGGTTGTACTGCACCTATACCATTGTGTAATAAGACGATTAGTGATATACAGGACATCCATTTGCTAATGTCTTTGGATGATTCAGCTTATACTGTTTTTGACACACTTACAGAATTTGACATCCCCTCTAACACAGACTTAAACAGCGGACTCAAACCCAAATCTAGGTTTATGCCAACTTTGCCTGCTGACAATCTTATTGATTCATTCTATAAAGCGGTTAGCCATGATTTATATGCCTTGGAAGACAGATTAACTAATATACCTTTCAAACATAAGTATAATTTAACAAAAATGGAATTCCAGGCTTTAAAGGATCTATCCAACAATCGAGAAATTGTAATCAAGGAGGCAGACAAGGGGGGAAATATAGTCATCATGGAATATGATGACTATATGCAGGAAATAGAGAGACAACTCAGTGAAAATCTAGCCTATATCAAACTGAATGGTAATCCTCTGGCAGGTATCACAGAACACATTTGCTCCAGATTAACATATTGGAGACAACGGGAAATGATATCAGATATAGAATATAAGTATCTCTTTGTTCCCATACCACATGCCCCTTGTATGTACATACTTCCTAAAATTCATAAACCTGGCCCATTCCCCCTGGGAGACCCATTGTCTCCGGCATTGGGTCTCCAACAGAACGATTGTCGGAATATATCGACATCTACCTGCAACCAATGGTCCAAAATTTACCTTCATATTTGAAGGACACAGGTGACTTACTGAACAAATTGGAGGACATGGAGTGGACGGAAGAATTGTCCTTTGCCACTCTTGACGTCTGTTCCTTATATACTAGTATCCCACAAGATTCTGGACTAAGAGCTCTCAAAGATACACTATATCTGAGAGATGCGACCCTGTTTGAGCACACGGAGATGATATTAGAGCTTACGGAGATAGTCCTGAACAATAATGTATTTTTACACCAGGGCTCTTGGTATAAACAATCCATGGGCGTGGCTATGGGCTCCAAATTCTCCCCATCGTACGCTAATTTGTACATGGGGAGGTTTGAGGCGCAGCACCTATGGCTGCATGGACCCTCGGAGCTAACAGGGCTTATAGTGTACTGGACGAGGTATATAGATGATATTTTTATCATCTGGGCAGGCAACAAAACCCAATTTGAGGAACTGACAAATTATCTTAACAACAACACATACAATCTTAGCTTTACTTCTAGATTTGACAGAATGGAGATAGAGTTCTTGGATGTTAAAATCTATGCCAAAGACAAAAAGATCATGTCTCGTCTATATAGAAAGCCCACGGCCTGCAACTCTCTCTTACATGCTTCCAGTGGTCATCCTGTAACACAAGTCAATTCAATCCCCTTTGGGGAAATGACCAGATTGAAGAGGAATTGCAGTGAGGAAGATATATTCCGCCAAGAACTGACGAACCTCGAAATGCGTTTTCGCAGTCAAGGATATTCCTCTGCTATTCTGGATAAGTCTAGAAAGAGGATTCTACAGAAAACTAGAAATGCTGTATTACATAGATCCAATGCTATACGAAATAAAAACAAAAGGAGAGATAAGATTAGTTTAATCACCAACTATAATGTGCATAGCCATCAGATTCATAGAATCTTCAAGAAGCATTGGCATCTGTTAAATCTAGACAGTACAATGAACAAGTTGGTGACACAACACCCTAGCATTGTGTATAGAAGGGGCAGGACTTTAAGGGACTCTTTATGCTCCAGCTTTATACCCTTGAAACAAGGTGACAGGACTTGGCTATCAACCAAACCAAATGGGTTTTACAAGTGTGCGCACTGCAATATGTGCCAGTTCGCATGTAATAAATTGAAGAGTTTCAAATACAACACCAATACAACTTATCAAATTCGTCATTTCATTAACTGCAATACAAGATATGTTGTGTACTGCTTACGTTGCATCTGTGGCCTAATATACATAGGCAGTACTATCCGTCCCTTGAAAGAGAGAATTCAAGAACATGTAAGGGCCATTAGGAATAACGATTGTAGCTATCCTTTAGCGGTCCATTTTAACAATGATCATCCCAACAGAACATTGATGGGTCTGAGCTTCCACGGCATTTCTGAAATCACAACTGATGCCAGGGGGGGGGGGGGGGATAAGACATCAATGCTAAGAAAGGCTGAAGCACAATGGATCATACGCCTACGGGCGGTAGAAAAGGGAATCAACATTGATAAGGAACTGTTTGTATTCCTTAGGGACTAGATGGTCCAGAAGGAATGCTTAGACGTAAAAGAACAAGGATTGGCAGCACCCTGTAATATTCGATCTTTCAGCTATAGGTCGCTACCTGACTGTCATATATACATTTAGGGATCTGATATATAGTGCCACTAATATGCAATGTGCACACTGGGGTTCCTTTTTAATGTAAACCATAGTGGGCCAATAAGATTCAATCTATGATTGTCTTTCTATGGATTAACTGTATTAAGGTATTGAATGAAATATACATAATTTTTGATCTTTATGTAATAAGAGGCTCTAAAACCTTATAAGATATTTTTATGATTGAATTAAACTTACACAACTCATGACCGTTAAACTACAAATGAATTGAAAATTGAAAGATTTAGGGGCCGATTCCGATTCGGGCCGGAAATCTCCCCGACCGAGCCGGACCCGGAGAGAATTCCGACCGAATCGGACCCTAGCAGTCCGACCGAACGAGTACGATGCGCACGTATGCTATCGGACTCGATTCGGTCGGACTCCCATTGAAGTCAATGGGAGTCAGTCGTACGACACGTACACGGGCTCCCATTGACTCAATGGGCACGACGCGAACAAGGGCGCCCCCTACAGCGTGTTCGTGTCAATGCGGGTCACACCGTACATGCACGTGTAGGGGGGACCCATGTGTCCCCCCTGTGTGCGACTCGCACGCCTACGCTTCCAGGGGGGTCCGACACGGACCCCCAAAGTGCGACTCCGACAGCTCCTTGGAGCCGGGCTGCGCGAGTCGGTCGGAGCGGTCGAGGTGCGCATCGTACTTACCCGGCCGGGGAACGTCTCCATTGCGAGGTGTGCGTCGTCCCCATGCGAGTCGGTCGGAGCGGTCGGGTCCTGCGAACGAGTCGGTCGGAGATTTCGCGAGCGCACGCATCGTACTCGCTCGCCCGGACGCACGTACGACTCGGTCGGGAAATAGGGTTCCGAATCGGATCCGGTTAAGCCGAATCCGATTCGGTGCCCTACCGGCCGAGATCGGAATCGGCCCCATAGTGTTACAACAGTGAAAGATATCTGTACAATATGCAACTCGTATATTATATATGAATTTATATGTATCTCTTCTCTCTGACTCTTTGGGTTTTGTACTAAACTTTATTCTCAATTAACCTTCTTGAAAGCCTTTTTCCGGGGAGTGAAGATTATATAAGATATCACACTGCCAGTATAAAATCTACTCGCAATACTCATAGTAAACATATACTTTTTAAGATATTGCTTTTTAGAAGATTCTTACCTACTACTATACGGGTGATGGCGTTTTATATATACATTTACGCGGTTCTATCAATTACTTGTTGGGGAGGCACAATCTTCTCTACATCAATAAGACATGGCCGCCTCGGGGACTGCATAAAAGGAAGGTCTGTCTAATACAACAGTCCTTTCTCTATCGCAATGGCTTTTGGCTGTCTCGGATACTATACAAAATGAAGGTCTACCTAACAGAACAGTCCTTTCTTTATTGTAATGGCTCATCTCCGTTCATACTCGTCACGTGATGTGACGTAGTACGTAATGTCGAGGCTTTCTCTTCAAAAAGAGCCCCGGGAATAGGTATCGGTTTTGCATAAGAAAATTGGGAGAACGACGTCGCGAGCTGATACTAAAAATGAAGGTCAGTTTTTTGAGAGTTACGATGCCCGGGGCGTCTCTGGTCCTTTTCGAAGGTGTCTGGGGCGCTCTGTTTGTATTTAAGCAAATGCATTCGCCTTGAGTACAGCATTGTTTGTTTTAGGTGCGGACTCGGTCTCTATTTGATAAAGATATAGAAAAGAGGGATGAGACTGCTCTCCGTACTAGTAAATCTTATCACGGATTGAGTTAACTATTGATACTTGTGCTTTCGTGGATCTCATATAAATTGGAGCATTCCACTCCTTGCTAATAGGATTTTTAATAGCTCAATGCAATTTACGATGGCTAGAGTGCTTTTCATTTGTTAATTCATTAATTTTAATCAAATACATTTTTTTTTTTTAAACTCAGTTTCGATTTGGAGTGTCACATTGCGAGTTTCTGTCCCAGAAAACATTACAAACTGGGTCTATACAGATGCCTTATTTTATAAAATAAAGTGGGTATTAGCACAATCTAAGTAGATATTGGGGACTTCTATGTCTTTTCTTCTTTAAATGCTCGTAAGGGAACCGTGCATATTTTATAATTTTTGCGTGGTTCCTTCTCATTTTAACATTTGTCCGTTCTCTGCTTTTTCTTTTAGGGCATATTATAGCCCATGAACTTGCGACGGTATAAAATTGTAAGTCTTTTTTTCTTGACTTTAGAAATTTCTTTTATGGGACCATGATGGGTCCTTAGAAGTGGCCCATCACTGACTTATTCAATATGGGGGCAAACCAGTAAACGAATCTATTGAAAGACGTGAATGTACAATATAAGTGCCACAGCATGATGGACATAATATGGTAATACATGTTTGGAGGCCTTCTATGGGGTCTTTCTTTTAATATTCATGTGTTAATACATAGCGGTTTCAGAACAATAGACTGTTATAAGGTTTAGGAGATATAATTGGTATTTTGACATCCCCATAAAACTTAAGATCCGCATAGACTTATGAAATCTTTGAATGTTTCTCTATTCTATGTCTGCTTTATTTTTGCAGAAATAGCGATCATTGGACTGTACATATACATCACGTGACATGTTCTTCCGTTTCAACAGAGAACTTTTACATAACTAGGTATTTCATTAGTGAATTCCAATTCTTTTAAGATATATATATATCTCTGATTATTGAGCTAGAACGTTCCTAGAATATTTCTTGTCTTTTTCTCTACTATAAGAATTTGACAAGAAAAGATGACTGTTACATCAGAGATCTGGACACCCTCATGTACATTATGAGCGCCATCTATGAGATCCAATAACTGAAGGTATTTTTGGATAAGTTCCATAGCTTCTTGAGACGGGCGCGTTTCTACAGCTTCTTTACAGCTTTTTAACAGACAAAACAACTTTATCTTGGATAAAAGAGCACTGCATGCTGTATTTTGATTTTTGCACTATGGGCAATTTTCGGTTCCTCTTTGTTTATCTTCCTCACTACTCCTTTGTCTCTAGTTAACAGGCACTGAAATGTATGAGGGCATTTATTTGATCTTCATGCTGAGACACATTTTTAGATATGACTTTGATTACATCTTTTCTCTTTTCCTGTTTCTTTTTGATTTTGATGAGTTATGGATATGGACAATGAAAACTCTTTTCTTATGGCATTATTTGCAGCCTTGAAAAAGTTTCAAAGAAACGAAACACGTGTCGGCTGCTGGTTCAACGCCCAAAAAGGACTGTTGCATCAAGCTGTCTATTCCCAATTATATTGTCACTATGCTGTAAATTTGAAATTTGTGATTCAAGATTTGGTGACTTTTAGATATTAAAATTGACATAGTAGAAATTGAATTGACTTCTTGCCGATATTTTGAATTTGTCTTTGCCAAACAGTTTATGAATTGACATTTGAATTGATTTAGAGTCAGTTCGGGCTGGACTGTTCCCATGAGGCACAGGGTCAGACTGATTTGCATATGGCCATGTCTGAACTGGGGTGGTGGAGTGAGCTAAAGAATGATGATGGATTAAACCCAGATCAGTTGACTGGGGGTGAGTGTTTGATTTGCTCTAACGCTCCGTCCATCATCCCCTTTGGTATCGCTTTGTTCGCCCTAAGTTGGCAGGGTATGCCCAGACGTGGGTCCCTTGCTCACTTTGCCACTGGATTCAAGATAGCCTGGCTGAGGAGGGTTTTGAACCCGAAACCGGTCCCAGGATGCTTGTTTCCGGTCCAGGGAAGACATGGCTTGGCAGTTCGGGCTGGACTGTTCCCATGAGGCACAGGCTCAGACTGATTTGCATATGGCCATGTCTGAACTGGGGTGGTGGAGTGAGCTAAAGAATGATGATGGATTAAACCCAGATCAGTTGACTGGGGGTGAGTGTTTGATTTGCTCTAACGCTCCGGCCATCATCCCCTTTGGTATCGCTTTGTTCGCCCTAAGTTGGCAGGGTATGCCCAGACGTGGGTCCCTTGCTCACTTTGCCACTGGATTCAAGATAGCCTGGCTGATGAGGGTACTGAACCCGAAACCGGTCCCAGGATGCTTGTTTCCGGTCCAGGGAAGACATGGCTTGGCAGTTCGGGCTGGACTGTTCCCATGAGGCACAGGGTCAGACTGATTTGCATATGGCCATGTCTGAACTGGGGTGGTGGAGTGAGCTAAAGAATGATGATGGATTAAACCCAGATCAGTTGACTGGGGGTGAGTGTTTGATTTGCTCTAACGCTCCGTCCATCATCCCCTTTGGTATCGCTTTGTTCGCCCTAAGTTGGCAGGGTATGCCCAGACGTGGGTCCCTTGCTCACTTTGCCTCTGGATTCAAGATAGCCTGGCTGATGAGGGTTTTGAACCCGAAACCGGTCCCAGGATGCTTGTTTCCGGTCCAGGGAAGACATGGCTTGGCAGTTCGGGCTGGACTGTTCCCATGAGGCACAGGGTCAGACTGATTTGCATATGGCCATGTCTGAACTGGGGTGGTGGAGTGAGCTAAAGAATGATGATGGATTAAACCCAGATCAGTTGACTGGGGGTGAGTGTTTGATTTGCTCTAACGCTCCGTCCATCATCCCTTTGGTATCGCTTTGTTCGCCCTAAGTTGGCAGGGTATGCCCAGACGTGGGTCCCTTGCTCACTTTGCCACTGGATTCAAGATAGCCTGGCTGATGAGGGTTTTCAACCCGAAACCGGTCCCAGGATGCTTGTTTCCGGTCCAGGGAAGACATGGCTTGGCAGTTCGGGCTGGACTGTTCCCATGAGGCACAGGGTCAGACTGATTTGCATATGGCCATGTCTGAACTGGGGTGGTGGAGTGAGCTAAAGAATGATGATGGATTAAACCCAGATCAGTTGACTGGGGGTGAGTGTTTGATTTGCTCTAACGCTCCGTCCATCATCCCCTTTGGTATCGCTTTGTTCACCCTAAGTTGGCAGGGTATGCCCAGACGTGGGTCCCTTGCTCACTTTGCCACTGGATTCAAGATAGCCTGGCTGATGAGGGTTTTGAACCCGAAACCGGTCCCAGGATGCTTGTTTCCGGTCCAGGGAAGACATGGCTTGGCAGTTCGGGCTGGACTGTTCCCATGAGGCACAGGGTCAGACTGATTTGCATATGGCCATGTCTGAACTGGGGTGGTGGAGTGAGCTAAAGAATGATGATGGATTAAACCCAGATCAGTTGACTGGGGGTGAGTGTTTGATTTGCTCTAACGCTCCGTCCATCATCCCCTTTGGTATCGAGTGCCGAGGTTTACACATGTATTTTACATTTTTACTGGGACCATTTGGGTTCTAGTATTTTGGCACCTTAGGTAGTGGGGTGCTGTCTTTTTAACCTTGAGGGGCACCAATACCTGGCTATACACACTGAATGCACTAAAAGAGCAGATGTGCTACCAATCAGACCACCACTGCCATTGTAAATATTGTTAAAAACCGAATGTGTATAAGCTGCGACTGTATTCATTTTGAGAACCCAGAAAAAAGACCGGCCGAGGCGTCCTCGCTATGATTTGACCTTGACGGACCCGGTTGATCACAGATCACGGGCGCACAAACGCTTTTTTGCGCTGTTTTATGCTCCTTGGAGCATGTGTCCTCAAGGGTAAACACACATCTCTGCAGAACGCACATCAACCCACTGATCTACCACACCAAGGCGAGAAATTAATAGGCGATTTTCTACGATGCTAGGTGTCTCCGTTCGGTTACTCCAGAGTGCTTGACAGTGGTGTGAAGTAGTGCTTTAAATGGAAAAAAATAAGTACAGGTACTCACCAACTTTAACAGAGGGGCGGGGATTGAGGCGTGGCTAAGGACGGGCGTGGTTAGGAGATACACATTTAATTGGAGATTTTCTTGGCGTGCAACTGTGCACAATAATACAACAGTTTCGCCATCTAAAGAGTATTCTTTTTGTCTATGCATGTACAAAAGGCTAATTTTGAAAGTAGCTTTCAAATTTCCTGTGTGCAATTTGCATTTGCACATATGTCACATGAAAGCTATTTGCATTTTCACATTATGCACAATTATGGCTACTGTGGGCAATTTGTGAAAGAAACGTAATGATAACCAGGATCCCTTTCTAGTTAGGAGATTGGAAAAACTTAACGGCAACAGACAAGTTGCCTCACTGCAAGTTAGTGTAAGGAGTGATAGTTCAGAAGAGTGAACGAGGCATTACATATGGGGTGGTAGGCAGGACCGGACTGGGACCGCAACCAGCCTGGGCAATTACGTCGGACCGGCCCCCCCTGGGGGCCCATGGAAAACACTGCTGCTGCGCTTTTGTTACTGGGGGCTGATTTTGCAGCATGCTGCAAAACCGTCCCCCTGTAACAAAAACGGGCCCCACTGGTCCAAAACTGGCCCCAACCCTTCCGGCCCACTGGGGAAACGCCCCGTGCCCACTATGGCCAGTCCAGCCCTGGTGGCAGCTTGGAGAACATTGTTGAGTTCCCTCTTCAATGACATTCTGACTGAGGTCAAGCGAATTGCCCACAAGGGGCTTGCAAAGCAGGCCCTGTGAGACTCGGTGGTTCTGAATGGTTGAAGGATGTCCAATAGATTTAACTTTCCTGGGTTACAGATTTGGCTGTGGCCTCAAGCCGAAGCCGTACTCACGTGTACAGTTCTGCACACGATCAAGAGCATGGAGACAGCGGTACATCCCACTAGGTAGGCATGTGTATACTGAAGGGACAGGGCGATGTGCCATTGAAAGGAGCATAGTACAGGGCCAGCTGTTTTGAAGGTTGAAGCTGTGGCACAGTTATTGATGAGAATACAATTTTCAGAAAAAAGTATGTTTTCCATTTGAAACAGATTTTATAATTGCATCTATATCCTTTACATTTGTTTATATATCAGCATTTAAAAGGGAGCTGCAAAGCATACGCGGTGCCTATATTAGAATAGAGTGCCTGCACCCCTACACAATTCTTGCAGGACTCAAATTCAAACACTGAATCACCTACAGGTTATGTTAAAGTAGCTGGAATTTCCTAGATTTCCTTGGTGATGCGTTGCTACATGGTGTCAACATGCATTTTACCCTCGCTTTCTTCTTGCCTTCTCACCACCCCCTGCTCTCTCCCCTCCTCCTACCCATGAAACACCTCTTTTCCATGCTCACCCATTTATTCTCAGCCCTTGCCTTCTGTCTTTCTCACACGCCTAAACCTTTCCCATCTCCCCGAACAAGAAAAAGGAATATAGGGAGGCTATCAAAATCTACAAGCTCGAAATTAAAAAAGCCCAGGCCTCTTACTTTAAGAAAAAAAATTCCTTAGCAGCCAACTCCCCCCGTGAAACATTTTGAATTGCAAAGAATTTACTGATAGCTCCTTCTCTCCCCGATACTCCCTTAGCTACGGACCAACGTTGTAACGAACTTGCAGAATATTTTCATAACAAAATTCAAACGATCTACGGATCCTTTGCCCCAACCGATAGTCACACTATCCCTCATCTTGAGGATTCCTACACAGGGAGTAAGGAACACTCTCTAAAGACCTTCCCCTTAATGAACTATGAATCACTTCAGACCATCTCTGTACTCGTTAAGAGCGGGTCGCCCAGAGACCCTGCCCCGCCTAAGATTTTGAACCAGGTGGCAGAGTCAGTTGGTCCAGTCATTCTGGATTTGATCAACTCCTCGATCTCCGCCGGGGTGGTCCCCCCCCTATGGAAAAAAGCCATGGCCAAATCCCTTTTGAAAAAACCTAGCCTGGACCCAGACTGTCTGGGCAACTACCGACCTATCTCGCTCCTCCCAGGAATTAGCAAAATACTGGAGAAACATGTCAATTCGGCGCTTTCTGCTCATCTGGAATCTAATAATCTTCTCCATCCCTCTCAAACTGGCTTTCGCCCCCGCCAAGGTACAGAAACGGCTCTATTAGCAGTCGTGGAAGAATCCAGAAAGATTCTCGATGCAGGAGGCTCCTCTGCCGTGATTCTTTTAGATCTCAGCGCGGCCTTTGACACGGTCAACCACCTCATTCTGGTCCAACGACTTAGAAATTTGGGTGTGTCCGGAGTAGCCTTAATCTGGCTGCAATCCTTCCTGGAGGGAAGATCTTTCCAGGTGTTCGAGGGTGAGGCCACCTCGAAATCCTGGCCCCTCCACTGCAGGGTTCCTCAGGGATCTTCCCTGAGCCCCACACTTTTTAACGCCTACATGGCACCTCTTGCGGACATTGTTCTTCCCTATGGGGTGCACATTGTGACCTATGCTGATGACACCCAACTGGCTGTTGCGCTTAACCACTCAGACATGGCCTCCGCCTGCCTCTGTACCTGCCTTGAAGAAGTAGCCAAGTGGATGAAACACTCTTATCTAAAATTAAATGGCAAGAAAACTGAGCTCATGCTCCTTGGCAATCCTTTTCTTTTTAAGGCAGACATTATGTGGCCAGCCTCGATGGGCTCAGCACCTGTCCCCAAGTCAGAGATAAAAAGCCTGGGCTTCTGGCTGGATTCAGACCTTAGCTTTAAAGTCCAGACCAGAAAGGTGGTGGCCTCTTGCTTTGGCATCATAAGGATGCTTCGTAAAGTGCTTCCTCTGCTCCCCTTTCAGGCAAGAAAGCTCATGGTCCAGGCGCTTATTCTCTCACGCCTGGACTACGGTAACGCCTTATACCTTGGAGCCCCGAGCTCGGTCCTCGCCAAACTTCAAACAGTACAGAACTGCGCCGCAAGGATCCTCATGGGGACTCAGAGCAGGCAGTCTGCAAAACCCGCCATGAAAGCTCTCCATTGGCTCCCTGTCCGGGAGAGAGTCCACTTTAAGGCCTTATGCATTACCCGCAAGCTGATAGGAGGGAAAGGACCAGAGATTATCTCCTCTATGGTCAAGCCCTATCGAGCTAATAGGCGACTGCGCTCAGATGAGCAATACCTGGCAGTCGTCCCCAGAATTAAGAGAGTCAGAAGTGGTGGTTGGCTATTCTCATATAATGCTGCCAAACTATGGAACTCCCTTCCTCTTCAGCTACGAAGGGAACCCAATCACCTGGCCTTCCGCAAGCTGTTGAAAACATGGCTCTTTCCTAAGTGATTCTTTGAAGCTTCAGTTATTCTTCAGCGCTGGGATGCCTACGGGTAGCTATGCGCTCTATAAATGCTGCTTCATTCATTCATTCATGCCACTTTCTTCTTTCTGTCCCTCACACCTTGCACCTGGTTTTCCCTGCCTTATATTTCTCTATCCACAGTCTGCATTTCTCTCTTCTGCCATGTCTGTCTGACTCTCCCTCGCCCTCTATGTTTCTCTCCTCCTTCACTCAGTTGCCTTTCTTCATTCTCTTGCTCTTGTCTTTCTAGAGTTTCTTTCATCTCTTCTCCTTGTCTTCTTTACCTCTCACTCCGTCCTCTTTCTGCGCCACTCTATCTCCATACCTCCCTTCCCTTTTCTCTCTCTTTAATCCCCGCAGCTCCGCCCCTTTTCCCTCTGTCCAACATGACGGACAAGACAAAGCTCAGTGCAGATTGGTGGTGGTCGGATCTGCAGCCACAACACCTGTGGCTGCTAAGGTGCGCCCGGCAGACGGGCACACCATCGGCCCGCTCCAAAGCGCACTGTACAGACCAGGACGGACAGACAGACAGATTGTGCATACACCAGCCTGCACATCAAGCCTCACCTTAAGATAATCAGACAAAGGGAATGGGCGGTTGTGTGCACGATGGCAACACAAGACACAATTAATGTGCATACTGTTCAATCATACAAGCAAGTGAAGACACCGCTCTCTGCTCACTGCAGCACGCACCGACAGCCAATCAGGTGACCTATGATTCACTCACAACACTAATATTTGTATGCTGCTAGGTCCCTGTGAGTACCGGTATTCTCCTTGTCCGAGACAAAGCTCTGTGCTGGTACTCAGTACCGGTGAGCACCGGCCCATTTAAAGCACTGGTGAAGGGCTACCCATTTAGGTAGGGGCTTGGATCCCAGAAGGATTGTGAAGGATCGGTGACTGAATATGCCTGAATTTCTATGATCATTCTCGATCCTTCTTCTATGTAGGACTCAGATAAAGGAAAGAGTAAGCGTGTCAGTGTTTCGTAAGTTTCCTGAACCTCATGCAGTTTGGATTAGATCTTTGCTTCGGGCTGAGAGCAGACCCGTGTGGAGGTCCTTGCATGCCCAGTCATCGTGAGTTTGGTTGAGCTTGGACTTGACAGGGAGCCAGTGGGGGGCTTTCAGGAGGGCGTGGCTTGCTAAGGTTAGGGCAAAGCCGGGCTGCCTCACACTGAAGTCGTTGAACCCTTCTAACATACTGTCTGGGGGACCAGAGTAGATGATGTTACAATAATTGAGACACACAAGGATAAGGGCTCTTGTCCGCTCAACTCTGAAGTCAGCCTGGTAGAGAAGGAGAATTTCACTAAGGAGAGAGACCTGCATTTTTACACCCACAGCTGCAGAGCTGACAAGGGAAAGGAAAAGGAAAATGATCCCAATGGCCATTCATTTTGACCTGATGGAGGGTGGGGTTCCAAGGCATGAAGGCCGGTTGAATGGTATCGAATTGGGTTTAGTAACTTCAGTTAGTAGGACCTCAATTTTGCCTCCATTAACGTACAGCAAGGTCTTCTCCATCTAGTGTTGAGTGGGGTCCAGGCACAAAGTGATGTAGGTTGGAATCTTTGTCCATTGTCCAATCAGAAGTGGATTTGTCTATGGTAAGTGTATATTTGGTAGCTCACCCGGTTCAGATCGAGGAGCGGAGCCAGTAGACTACGTAAATGTTCAGGAGAAGGCACACGAGCGCTGACCCTTGAGGAACGTCACCAGAAGCGAGGCGTGTGGATGACCCGATTCTGACTTTGTAGCTGCAAATGGTGAGATCTGGAGGGACGCTCCACTCTCTAACAAGGGCCTGGAAAGGCCTGCAAATTGTCCGAGCTTCGCAAGCAGAATTGTGTGATCTGAGGTGTTGTACACAGTGGCAAAGTCAAAGAACCTAAGGACGGTTTTGTTGCCAGTTCCTGGGAGCAGAGAAGCTCTTGCCTGATATCACACAATGCGGGCAGAATCCTGAAAGCTGGTCCTGGAGGCGGTGGGCCAGTTCCACACATTCTTGGCGTTTTCCCAGGAGAAATGATCAAGCGAGGAGTATCCTGGCAGGTAAACATGAGGCAAACTATGAAGGACACACCAAGAACAACCACATGCAGAACTCAGGTAGAGTGAAGCTCTTGTGGAAGGTAAAAATATTCCAGTACAGTCTCGCAGTCAAAAGACTTGGGGAGCCCTCACTCAGGGCTGTCATGATGAACAGGGGATTTGAGACGCCCGTCTTTGGACAGGATATGTATTTTTAAGGAAGAGAAGAACGAAAGCGGCCCAAGACTAGGCCAGATAAAGGGAGCAGCTGATCAGGTTATTTTGGTTTCTGCGACTGGGGGAATATTGCTTTAGGCATGCGGCAGAGCAGGGGCCATAGGAGATTTGGAAGCATTTGTCTTCGTGGGTCGGTTCGAAACCTTGGGTGTTTCAATTGGTGAAAAGGAGGATGGGGCAGGGAATGGGAAATTACTAGTGGCTGTAATACCTTTGCACATTTTACCTATCTTGGCATTAAAAAATCATGATGCCTCCTCAGTTTTAATGGGATGAGCCTATGTCCATCTTTAAGGTGTCAGCACTGGACTTTTAGGGCGTCAGGGTTGGTGTGCTTCATCATGGATAGCGTCTATTTCATTTATCTAACTGGGAGATGAAGAACATGTTTTGCACAGTAAGTGTTTTGGTTTTCTTGATGGTTTTATGGTAGCCGCCCATGTGTCTCTTGCAGCTTGTCTTGTCCTCATTAGATAGTAACTCACACTATTACAGTCAGAGATATCAGTTGTTGCATTTCAGCCCAGAAGTGTCCCCACTGAGCCACTTGTTTATGGATATAAGGCCCACCTTTATTTTTCATATTTTGCTGGCACTAGAATGTCAAGAGCAGAAGAGATGTTGTTCATTGGACTGCCAAGCAATGTTCCCTCTAATTTTTTTCCTCTGTGTGCAGCAGTGTAGGGTCTCTGTGCGCTGCAGCCATGGCTATGTGCGCCAGGAACCAGACCGCGCGTGTGTGCAGCGCCAAATATCACTCCAAACTTTTGCTTAAAACCCTAGCAGCCCAGCTCTGTTAAGAAGAGAAATTTTATTCCTCTGTCTGATGTAACATTTCCTATACATTGATTTACACACTATGATTCAGCATCTCTGTGTAATGTGTATGCGATGTAAAGTGCTTAACACCTTACACTGGTATGAGTGGAGCTGTTAAACAAAATAAATATGAAAGAGAGAGGGGTTATGGAGACTTGAGGGGCACTGTTAAAGGTTGGTAATGAGAGTATCCATGGCGGAGGTGGTCATTGGGGCGCCAACAAACATTGTCACACCAAGCGCCACCAGCACTAAAGGCAGCCCTGTTCAAATGGCACTAATAATGACAGTGAAATTATGAAAACATCCCACATTGCAAATTGAAACCTTGGCAGCTATGTTGCTGCATTTCTTTTCTTAATAGGGTTGGGCTGCGGGGTGATTGTGTGCATTTGTTGAGGTTTTCGTGTTAATTGCAGCTCATGATGGGGGCTGCGATTAACATGAAAACTTTAACAAATGCACAGGGACATCGTAAGGATTTTGAGTGCCCTGGGCCAAACTTATTTCTGGGGCCCCTGATTAGAACAGCTTTGGATTTATGATCCAATTTCAGCTTTTTCATGTCCTTTTTGGCCAGGTCACCGACATTGCAGAGGCACACTGGTCCAAATTCTAAATGTGCTTCCATCTAATATTCAGGGATAGTGGTATGTGTTTTCAAAATTGTAACATAGCCTGAAGGAAAAGGAGAGGAGACTAGTGAGAAATAGGATTTGGTGGCCGAGAAAGGGGGAGAGAGGAACAAAGTAGAAAAAAAGTCAGGGCGCAAAGACGAGAAATGGGGAAGGGGGTAATGGAGAAATTGGTAAGAGAGGGACGGAAAGAGAAAGGCAGCCAGAGGCTTTGGAGAACTGGGAGGGAGACCGGAGAATGGAAAACCGGTAAGAGAGAAAGCAAAGAACAGGCAGTGAGAGGGAAATGGAGACAAGAATGGGATGGGGAGAAGGGGAAAGTGGGTAAACGTGGAGCGGGACTGATATGAGGAAGAAGAAAAAGAAGAGAAGGAGACGGCGAGAGCAGCTGGGGAGTGGAAGAAAAAAGGACAAAAGATATGTCAGAGAAGACGGCGAGTGTGGTATGGCAATGCTTCAGAAGTAGCATCTCTGCATATCGACATTGGGGGGGTTCTATAAGGAGCCTTTTTCGCCATCTTGTCATTTCTAAATGCTTGCTCTATGTAACCATGCTCACTTGAACAAACTAAGAAGGGTGGAAGGCTGGTTGGTCCTTGCCAAGATTTTTAATCTTGCCAAGATGCAGGTCTGAGCAGATGGCAGCTGCAAGTGTGTAAATGACTGATCTATCTGTCGGGAGTATTCTCTTCACTAACACTTGCTTCCCTTCTCTTTTTGAAACTCAGGGGCAGCAACATTGTCGTGGTGTCACCAGGGCTTTAAGTGGAAGCTTTTTCAATATTATATAAAAGCCATAGTTGCTGCTTATTTATCTTATGCAACTAACAACCACTGACAAAGCCAATAGTCTGACTTGTTGTAGGTATGATGTTACTTGTTGTATCATATATCTGGATGCAATGACAGAAACAGGAAAATACAAGTTGGGGGGCACACTATGCCAAGCACAGAAAAGTTTAAAAGTCACACAATCACCCCGCAGCACAGCTCTATTAAAAAGAGAAATACAGCAAGTCTACAAACACGGCGTGTGCTTTACACGCCATGTTTGTAGAGTTGCTGCATTTCTTTTCTTAATAGAGCGCAGCTGCAGGGTGATTGTGGGCCTTTGTTAAAGTTTTCGGGTTAATCGCAGCGGACGTCTGGAGCTGCAATTAACAAGAAAACTTTCAGATGAAGTGAAACGGGATGACTAGGAGTGGGCAGTGCGCTTAGAGGGTTTTATAGGTGAGAAAAGTGATCACTGAACTGCTATGCAACTTTCAAATCCTTGAAAAAATACAAACTTAGACCAACATTACAACGCTGACAAGAGATCTGTGAAAACCTGCACCCTCACTGCACTGGTACATCACCTAGTCCTGTGGAATGCTCAGGTCACAGATCATCATGCATAAAAAACACACTCTTTCTAGATGTCAGTTTCTCAAGACAATAATAGAACAATAATTAAGACCCTAAAAAGACTCTGCTCCTCCACTGCTCGAGACTACTGTTACCATCATCAGTGTCTCACTGGGTCAAGGTTCATCTAGTCTATTCTTCAGACTTGCCATAATGAGCACCTACATTAAAAAAAATAGGGAAATACCACAAACATTTCCCCTTTCTTCCTTCCTCTGACCCCATTAAACCTGGAAAGAATAATCACCCTACAATTTGAAAAATATTTAGAAGCAAGCCAACTGTTGAATTACCATTAGTCACTTTTCTGTCCCAACCACAGTACGGAAGCTGCACTACTAGATGTATGGCAAGCTCCTATCACAAGACAGTCTGCTTAACCTGATGAATTTCAGAGCTGAGTTTTGTACAGAAGATCACCCCCTTTCGCCCTAATATATGCAAGTACAAAAAAGGGAATCTCATTAACAGTCAAACTGCTTCTTGTTAAAATGTCACATTTTGTCTAAAGGGGTTGTTAAAACTGTACTACCAGCGTGACCATAACAGACACTCAAGCAAGTCTCTGTCATTGGCAGCCTCATCACAACTAGAAAGATGGCTGGAGAGTTTCGCTGTTTTCAAATTCAGATGAATTTAATTTATACAAGCCATTGTTGCTGCGTATTTTTCTTATGCAACTAGCAACCACTTACAAAGTCAATAGTCCAACTTGTAGGTATGATCAGGGCTTTAAGTGGGCCGGGTCTCACCGGTGCTGAGCACTGGCAGTTTTTTAAAGGGGGCCTCGAAACGGGTCTGTACAGGGTTCTGTTTTGTGCCCTGGCACAAGCAGTCTGTTTTTTTCCAGACTGCAGTGACAGTAGGCACATCGATGTGCGCGTGCTCACACTGCTCACTGCTCACTAGTAGAGAAATTAGGGCATGACGTCATGCCAGGTGAGCCTTGTAGGCAGGGTGACCAGGAGTCCCGGATTTGCCCGGACCGTCCCGGTTTCTCAACAGTTGTCCAGGCAGATTTCCGTAAAAGTGGCTCATGTCCCGGTTTTTTGAGAGGGTGAACTAAAAACAGTGAGAGGCATTTTTTTAGGTGTTCCAAAGCAGGGCTAGTAAGCAGCTGTTATAAGTAGGCAGTTTAATTAACAGGTATGATGCTGGTTTTAAAAATTACATTTTATTTATTTTCTTAGTGCCTGCTCTGTGTTTCTATGAGGACTGTCATTATTTGCCACTTTATTGATGTAAATTTGTAGTCCTTCCTCTATTTTTGCGTAATGTCCCGGTTTTTGGGTCGCACGATCTGGTCACCCTACTTGTAGGGGATGGGAAATCCTTTAAAGAGAGTCATTTTCTCTCTGGATTTCCCTTCTCTTTTTGAAACTCAGGAGCAGCAACATTGTCGTGGTGTCACCAGGGCTTTAAGTTGAAGCTTTTTCAATATTACATACAAGCCATAGTTGCTGCTTATTTATCTTATGCAACTAACAACCATTGACAAAGCCAATAGTCCTGACTTGTAGGTATGATATTACTTGTTGTATCATATATCTGGATGCAATGACAGAAACAGCAAAATACAAGTCGGGCGGTACACTATGCTAAGTACAGATTTTTAGCTTACGTGTCTTAAGCCACGCCCTTAATTACACTGGCCACGCCCCTTTGCGAGACCCCCAGTTTTTCATCCCACTTAAAGCCCTGGGTATGATGTTACTTGTTGTATCATATATCTGGATGCAATGACAGAAACAGGAAAATACAAGTAGGGTGGCACACTATGCCAAGCACAGAAAAGTGTAAATCACCCCACAGCTGCGCTCTATTAAGAAGAGAAATTCAGCAAGTCTACAAACACGGCGTGTGCTTTTTACACCGTGTTTGTAGAGTTGCTGCATTTCTTTTCTTAATAGAGCGCAGCTGAGGGGTGATTGTGGGCCTTTGTTAAAGATTTCAGGTTAATCGCAGCGCCCGTCTGGAGCTGCAATTAACCTGAAAACTTTAACAAAGTCACAGAATCACCCCGCAGCCCAGCTCTGTTAAGAAGAGAAATTCAGCAAGTCTACAAACATGACGTGTGCTTTTCACGCCGTGTTTGTAGACTTGCTGAATTTCTTTTGTTACCTAAGCGCGGCTGTGGGCAGATTGTGTGCTTTTGTTTAAAGTATTCATGCTAATCGCAGCTCGTGACGGCGCTGCAATTAACATGAATACTTAAACAAAAGCACACAGTATGCACCGCAGCCAGGCTCTACATGTAATTAACACCCATTTTTCGGGCCGCTCGCTTTTTAAAAGCAGCGGCGCAAACGTTCTCGTTTGATGCGCTGTGTGTGCACGCTCCACACACAGCACTGCGCGCACCTTATTGGGAACAGTGCTGCCAAGTAGTGTTTGCAAGTCAGTTCATGCAGGACGGTTGTTTCTGGTAGCACGGAAGATTGATTTGAATAGCTCTGTGCTCCTATTTGTGGGTGTCTGATGTGGATAGGGATGTGGCTGGAGCGGTGGGTAGTGGGTTTGTAAGTTAGGTTTCAAGGTTGATGGAGATCAAACATTGATCTGACCATGTCTGGCAAGGCACTGTTAGATCAGAGATTTCATGTGTCAAAATGAAGTCCATGGTGTGCCAGACTAAGTGTATGAGGGGCTTACCACTTGGGTAAAACTGAGGCCCTGCGTATGGTTTTCACGGTTTGTCAATTAGTCTCCTGTAATCAGAATGTTGTTTGACTAGGTCTGTAGACGAAGAGTGAGGGCGAGGAATGTATCCAGGAAGGAAACAGGTCTCCAGGTTAAACACACATAACTTTGCAACATGCACACTGGCCCAATGAGCTATCTTCCTAAAATAGTAATCCACAACCCGCAGTTTCTACATTAATCTCTGCAGTAAATGCACTCTCTCTAAGCTATCTTTCTTGGTATCTATGGACACTGGTTCAAGGTCCCTAGGGAGGGCAATGAAGGATTACTGGATAGTAATTATATCAACTGGGGTCTTTTGTCTCTGTTGCCCCTGAGGCCTCCTTTATTATTGAACACAATCTGAACATCAAGGACCTCCCTCAGCCACTTGACTGTCAGGATTGGGAGGCAGAGGGGTCCAATGCTTACTCATGGAGGTGCTGTGGGCTTACAATAGTTCTCTATACATTAATATCCAGATAGGGTTTTTACCTAAAAAGCACTCCGATCTACACACACAGCTAAATATTACACATATATGTATTCTTGCACAAAATGAAAACCAGACCGCTCTAGTCCACTCGAACTAGAGACTTTAGTAACAAGCATTGGCAAAGCCAATAGCTCGCGCCTAAGCGAGAGCTATTTGCTTTGCTAGTGTCTTTTAGCCAAGTTGAACAGCAGCATGGCTAAAAGTTAGTGACGTTGAGTGGTGTAGAGTGGTGTAGAGATGCGTAGAGTGGAGTGGAGTGGCATAGCGTGGCATAGAGTATAATGCTATAGGGTGGAGTGAAGCGGCGTATAGTGGCATAGAGTGGAGAGGGGTAGAGTGGAGTGACTCAGATGGGAGTGGCACAGAGTGGAGTGTCATGGAGTGGCACAGAGTGGAGTGGCATAAAGTGGCGTAGGGTGGAGTGGCATAGAATGGCGGGGCGTGGAGTGGCGTGGAGTGGAATGGAGTGGCGTAGAGTGGAGTGGCATAGAGTGGACTGATGTAAAGTATTATGGCGTAGAGTTTTGTGGTGTACAGTGGAGTGGCGTAAAGTGGAATGGAGTGGCAGAGATTGGAGTAGAATGGAGTGGCATAGATTGGAGTGTGGAATGGAATAGACTAGAGTGGAGTGGCGTAGAGTGGCATAGAGTAAAGTGGCGTGGAGTAGAGTGCAGTAGAGTTGAGTGGAGTAGAGTGGGCGTAGAGTAAAGTGGACATAAATTAGAGTGGATGTAGAGTAGAGTGTATAGAGTGGAGTAATGGGTGCAATTATAATACAATAGGTTACCAATTATCTCGACCTACGATCTATGTAAACATCTGATGCCTTTGATCCGATGCAGGAGCTTGTTAGTTTCTACAGCACTTCTGCAAGAACCGGTTTGTTTTACAAATATATGCGTTTTAGACTGAGAGGCTGGTGGACAAGGGAGCAATATATATCATACTGGTTGGGGATAAAGGAGATTGGTCCAGATGGCAGTAGTGACAGGAATAGTGCCTGAATCAGAGCGCAATCAGTGGATGGACACTAATTAAGATGAATCCTTCTGTGCTAGGTCCATGCTCTAGAGAAAGAAAAGGAAGTTACGCCTGGTGTGTGCTGGTCAATTAGGAGGCAGCATAGAAGAGTAGCAATGAAGCCAACAAACGGTAAGCCGTGGGCGGCTCCAAGACATTGATTGTAAACAATACCCCTTGCAAGTGCAGCACATGCGCTGTGCAGGGCGAGTCCTAGAAACCACTTTGCCACTGGATTCAAGCTAGCCTGGCTGATGACGGCTGAATAGCCAGAAACCGGTCCCAGGATGCTTGTTTCCGGTCCAGGGAAGACATGGCTTGGCAGTTCGTGCTGGACTGTTCCCATGAGGCACAGGGTCAGACTGATTTGCATATGGCCATGTCTGAACTGGGGTGGTGGAGTGAGCTAAAGAACGATGATGGATTAAACCCAGATCAGTTGACTGGGGGTGTGTGTTTGATTAGCTCAAACGCTCCGTCCATCATCCCCTTTGGTATCGCTTTGTTCGCCCTTAGTTGGCAGGGTATGCCCAGACGTGGGTCCCTTGCTCACTTTGCCACTGGATTCAAGCTAGCCTGGCTGATGACGGCTGAATAGCCAGAAACCGGTCCCAGGATGCTTGTTTCCGGTCCAGGGAAGACATGGCTGGCAGTTCGGGCTGGACTGTTCCCATGAGGCACAGGGTCAGACTGATTTGCATATGGCCATGTCTGAACTGGGGTGGTGGAGTGAGCTAAAGAATGATGATGGATTAAACCCAGATCAGTTGACTGGGGGTGAGTGTTTGATTAGCTCAAGCGCTCCGTCCATCATCCCCTTTGGTATCGCTTTGTTCGCCCTAAGTTGGCAGGGTATGCCCAGACGTGGGTCCCTTGCTCACTTTGCCACTGGATTCAAGCAAGCCAGGCTGATGACTGCTGAATAGCCAGAAACCGGTCCCAGGATGCTTGTTTCCGGTCCAGGGAAGACATGGCTTGGCAGTTCGGGCTGGACTGTTCCCATGAGGCACAGGGTCAGACTGATTTCCATATGGCCATGTCTGAACTGGGGTGGTGGAGTGAGCTAAAGAATGATGATGGATTAAACCCAGATCAGTTGACTGGGGGTGAGTGTTTGATTAGCTCAAGCGCTCCGTCCATCATCCCCTTTGGTATCGCTTTGTTCGCCCTAAGTTGGCAGGGTATGCCCAGACGTGGGTCCCTTGCTCACTTTGCCACTGGATTCAAACAAGCCTGGCTGATGACGGCTGAATAGCCAGAAACCGGTCCCAGGATGCTTGTTTCCGGTCCAGGGAAGACATGGCTTGGCAGTTCGGGCTGGACTGTTCCCATGAGGCACAGGGTCAGACTGATTTGCATATGGCCATGTCTGAACTGGGGTGGTGGAGTGAGCTAAAGAATGATGATGGATTAAACCCAGATCAGTTGACTGGGGGTGAGTGTTTGATTAGCTCAAGCGCTCCGTCCATCATCCCCTTTGGTATTGCTTTGGTCAGGGAGAATAGCTGGAGGCAGAGAGGCCCAAGCAGCGGGACAGGACACATTTTTGTAGAACCACTTCAAACACATGAATCCCAAATTGGATTCCCAGCCTAGCACATACAAAGGCTATGCCTTCATCCTGCGCCACTCACATGCAAGGGGAGTGCACCTTCCATCATGGTTTGCACAGATGAGGAGGGAAGGCCAATAGGCATCTACTCTCTGAAGGGGACAGATAAAAAGGTCCGTACCTTCCACTATGTTCCCATTCCGCTACCACCACAATTCCCACAAAGCCTGGTGAGAAGATAGGAGTCATTCTGTCTAGAAGGAGTGCACTTTTAGGTGCCCCTCACAACCTCAGAGTTCTCTGGGGGTCTCGAGCGGTGTGAATGGGGAGGCCCTCCATGAACGTGTGATAGTCCTGTTGGCTGAGGTGGAAAAAGAAAAGACACGCAAATTGCAGAAAAACAGTGTAGGACAGGGCAACACTCTCCCCAGAGCAATGCTGTGGACATTTCTGCCCCAATCCCTCATCAATATCAAGCACATGGCCTGCAGGCTACACACCGTTCTAAGCTATTTACCACAGTCAAATATGTGACTTACAACCTTCGCAGCCTTTCTGCACGTGCACCTACCGAGCTGTCTTACTGGGATTCCTACCTGTGGCTTGCAGGTTAAGTATATCTTTGCCATGAGTGCTCAAGACAATTAGCTCTTTTAAGTTTTAAATTCACCAATCTTCTATTTTTCATAAGCCTCCCCAGACAAGATGGCAGGGGTCAAACTAAAATATCAGCACATACACACACATCATATTTCCAGAACACATCCAGACTCATAAACAAGCATTAGAAAAGTTAGTAGGTTTCGCCTATGCAGGAGCTAATAGATTTACCAATGTGTTTTAGCCATGCTGTACACCAGCATGGCTGCTGTTCAGCATGGCTAAAAGTTAGTGGCGTAGAGAAGAGTGGTGTGGAGTGCAGGATGGTAGAGTGAAGTTGCACAGAGCGGAGTAGAGTGGAGTGGCATAAAATGTCATAGAATGGAGTGACATAGAGAATCGTGCAATGGCGTAGAATGGACTGGGGTGGCGTAGAGGGTCATGTCATAGAGTGGAGTGGAATGTTGTAAAGTGGAGTGTCATGCTGTAGAGTGGGGTGTCATGGAGTAGAGTGGAGTGTGGTGCAGTAGAGTGTTGTGGAGTACAGTGTCGTAGAGTGGAGTGGCGCAAAGTGTTGTGGAGTGGCATAGAATGAAGTGGAGTGTTGTGGCATAGAGTGAAGAGGCGGAGAGTGGAGTAGAGTGAAGTGGTGTAGAGTGGAGTAGAGTGAAGTGGTGTAGAGTGGAGTGGAGTATCGTGGAGGGAGTGTAGTGGAGTAAAGTGGAGTGTCATGCAGTAGAATGTCGTGGAGTGGAGTGGCATAGAGTGGAGTGTCGTGGAGTAGAGCGGAGTAGAATGGAGTGCCGTGGAGCAGAGTCGAGTACAGTGGAGCAGAGTAGAGTAGAGTGGGATAGAGTGGTGTAGAGTGTTGTAGAGTGGAGTAGAGTAGGGTGGATTGGTGTAGAGAGGAGTGGAGTGGTGTACAATGGAGTGGTATACTGTGGCGTAGAGTGGAGGGGCATAGAATGGTGTTGAGGAGCATAGAGTGGAGTGGCTTAAAGTGGCATGGGGCAGCATAGATTGTCGTAGAGTGGGGTGGCATAGTGTGTCGTAGAGAGGGGTGGCATAGAGTGTCGTAGTGTGGAGTGTTGTATGTAGAATGGAGTGGTGTAGAGTGGAGTGGTGTAGAGTGGAGTGGTGTAGAGTGGCGGACTATAGAGTGTTATAGAGGGGCGTAGAGTAAAGGGGCATCGAGTGGAGGGGTATAGAATGGAGGAGAGTTGAGTGGCATAGGGAGGCATAAAGAGGAGTGGCATAGATTGTCCTAGACTGGGGTGGCAGACAGTGGTGTACAATGGAGTAAAGTGGAGTGACGTAGAGCACAGTAGAGTGTCGTAGAGTGTTGTGGAATGAAGTAAAGTGTAGGGACGTGGAGGGGTGTAGAGTACACTAGAGTGGAGTAGATTGTTGTAGAGTGGAGTAGGGTGGAGTGGAGGATCGTAGAGTGGAGGGTCATAGAGTGGAGAGTCATGGAGTGGGGTAGAGTGGAGTGGAGTGGAGTAGAGTGGCATGATGTGGCGTAGAGTGTGTGGTGTAGAGCAGAGTGGTGTAGAGTGGAGTATAATGGCGTAGAATTGGGTGGCGTAGAGTAGGGTGGTATAAAGTAGAGTGGAGTAGTGGTGTAGAGTAGAGTGGCATAGAGTGGAGGGGCATAGAGTGGAGGGGCATAGAGTGCAGTAGAGTGTTGTGGAGTACGCAGAGTGTTGTGGAGTAGAGTGTTGTGTAGTAGAGGGGAGTGTCAAAGAGTGGAGCATCATTGAGTGGGACATAGTGGAGTGTCGTAGAGTTTAGCAGAGTGTCCTTGAGTGAAGTGGCATACAGTGGAGTAGAGTGAAGAAAAGTGTTGTAGTAAAATGTTGTATAGTGGAGTGTCATAGAGTGGAGGGGGGTAGGGTGGGGTGAGTAGAGTGGAGGGGCCTAGAGAGGCGGTTAGTAGAGTGCTGTAAAGTAGAATAGAGTGTTATGTCAGAGTGGTAGGTTGTAGAGTTTTGTGGAGCGGAGTGTCGTAGAGTGGAGGAGCGTAGAGTGGGGTAAAGTGTCAGAGTAGAGCGGAGTGGTGTAGCGTAGAGTGGAGTGTCAGAATGGAGTGTGTAGAGTGGAGTAGAGTGGCTTACAGATAAGAGCTTAGAGTGGAGTAGAGTGTTGTAGAGTGGAGAGGACTAAGTGTCAGAGTGGAGGGGCATAAAATGGCATATAGTATCGTAGAGTGGAGTGAGGTGGAGTAGAGTGGAGTAAAGTGTCAGAGTGGAGTGTCGTAGAAAGGAGTAAAGTGGCATGGAGTGCAGTATAGTGGAGTGAGGTAGAGTAGGATAGAGTCGTGTAGAGTGGCATGGATTTGAGTGGCGTAGTGGCATAGAGTGAAGTGGCGTAGAGTGAAGTATGCATGGAGCGGTAGCGCACTGCCATTACAGACAGTACATTTTCAATTGGAATGACCATTACATTTGCATAGACAAAGTTTTATTGCGAGAACTAAGAAACGCAGATACGATAATGTACGGAAATTGCATCACCTAGTGTATTGATTTGTTTTGATAATATTAAAATGTTTGTTTCCACCACAATTCAGAATTACAAAAATTTGCTTCATTTGTGCTTTCTAAATTCTGATATATTCTGAAATATTTGCACAGTTCATTTAGAGACATTTACATTTTGTTGTGTGCTAATAAAAAGCCTTTCCTTTCACACCCCCAGATCGTCAGATAAATCCTCTCACTTTGAAGTCAGACAGCTCCCTTGGAAGCCAGAGCCTGACATTTGACCTCTGTTGTGAAATGCACAGCAAATGTGACAAGATAAGAACAAAATTTAAAGCCCTGTTTACAGAAAGCGAGCACTTGTGGAAGAATACAAGGAGAGAGTCAGAGAGGTGGTAAACAGGCTATGCTCCACGGGAGGGGCAAAGAAATTCTGGACAGTCAAAAACAAATAAACTGGCAAATGGAAAGCAAGCAAATGTGAGTTAAAACCACCAAGCCAAAGGAAATCAATGGGCGGAATGCATTCCTATTCAGAATGTCCCCAAGAAGGTTTTAGCAACTAGACAGCTGTACTGTCTGGTAGACTTCGACCTAAAAATGCCTATTTCATTAAATTGTCTCCAAAGGATAAGGCCTGAACTCTCAGTACATGGTTTAATTTTTGGATGCCTAGAGTCCAGCAGGATTTGCTGATTAGTTCTTTTCCTACCTGCATTAATGGTGCAGGAGAACCTATAACCTGGTCTCTAGCCTAACTGTCTCAAAATGTAATGACCGGATCAATATTTTCCTGAATCTGCAACCTTACCAAAAACGAATGCTCCCAAAAGAAAATGCCGCCTTTCATGAGCACAATATACCCAAGTAACATTCAGTCCATTCCCCGGGACACTTGTCTCAAACCCAAAAAGCAGAAGAACCTTCCTCTTCAATTACCCCCTTTGGCCCCATCCCCTACAAAAAACTTTGATGTTTTTAAAATGTTGCCTCTGTGCAACTGTAACTGCTGCAACCATCTTTCTGCTCAGTGCTAACCTTGCATTCAAGCTGTGCCCATCCATGCCCTGCAAATCCTTGTTTTCATGCCTAGCTCATGAGGCCAGGGTTTCCTATTAGCTGGCTCAGCGACAGAGTAGTTGATATTTCTGTATCTATCTGAAGTTACTTTTTGTACTTTCTCATGACTCTAGAATCCTGCACCTGCGTGACTCCTTTCTTTCACTCTCATAGCATGATCTGCATTGTAGCACTGCTTACGAAAACCTATAACTTTGTGTCTTGTGCAGTTTATGCTCATTTTGGGTGTCGCGGATCCCGTTGCCACTTGTTTCCTGTGACTCACAGATATACATTTTTCTTATTTTCTTATGATTTTTAAAAACTTTTATTGGCTTGTGGATTTTCTTTAACACGTTCTAGATCTGGATCCATAGCTTTCGCATGTGTTTTTTAATAGCAACTGTGATTCTGTGGATTCAGCCTCTATCCATGCGTGGATCGTGACCTACTAGTAGGTTGCAAGCTGATTTTTGGTAGGTCGCGAACGTTTTGGTCTATAAGTAAGTAATATTTAAAATGAGTAGCCCTGTTTGTGCATCAGTGCAAATGTTCTAAACAATGTCCCCAAGAACCCTTGCAGCAAGTCTCCGGGTAAACCTTCCAGTATTTGTTGTTGCATTTTTTATGTTTTACTTCGCAAAACCATTTCAACAGAGAATGTGCTCAATACACATGATTGTACACAACCACCCCACTTGTGTATGACTTTCACATATACATTGAAAAATACGGATGTGACCTAACAGCCAGAGCTGCTGACTTTGGATCTAGGGAACCAGGTGTGAGTCCTGGCGTTGGCTCAACATCCTTTTATTCTGGGCAAATTATTTAATCTCCTGTGCATAAAATAAAATTAATCTGACCTTCTGTAATGTAATCTGATGCTCATGTAAAGTTGCTGTTATTACATAAAAAGAACGCCCCGCCTCATGTCCATTAAAGCAAAGTGGGTCGCAAACGTTTGTCATTCTAAAAATTGAGTCGCAAGTCCAAAACATTTGGGAAGCAGAGTTGAAGACACTCCAGGATGTGCTTCACATTTGTTAGGTCTGGCTTAGAGACAGCTGTAACTCTCTTGCCAGCTTCATGTAATGCAAAAACTCACGAATCAAAATACTTAATATATACATACAAAGAGAGGCTTTGAGTCAGCCCTCTTTGTCCACTAGTTTGTTAAACTGTCATTCACATCTTGCGTCCACCCACCACAGCATGCATACCGATTCGTTCTTTGAGAACTGTTACAGTGAATCTGAATGCCCCAGAGGGTCAGGGAGGACCTATGCACATGCCTCCTTATAGCCCCTGGTGGGAGGCACATCACCACTTACTTGCATGCGAGTGCTTAGGAATTAAGATAGCAACCACACATGCATACTCCTTGGACCACATCTAACCTCCCTCCTAACATCATTGACCCAATGATTGGCCAGATGCGGTTGACGATGTCATCTCCTCGAAAGGCACCATCCTTTTTTACATGCACGCCACTCTGTCAAGTGTTTTCAAGTTGCAACCGCTCTCGTTTGCCATGTTGGCTCTACCAATGAATACAATACTTTACTTGATCCAACAGGAACCATGGAAAATTGCCCTCATACAGACTTTAAAAGAAATACATTATTGTTTGAACAAAAGGTGCACACCTGCTACTACCCAAACACACACATCTTACAAAGAGGTAACATCCAGGCTTGCACAAAAGAGCTGTGGAGGCGGGCACAAGCGAGGATGTAAAATAGGTTTGGGTGAAGGGAGGCCAGAGACCCCTTCTGCCCACCCCCACTGCCCAAGCATCAGGGATTTTTATAGATACACAAAAAAAAGATAAAAGCAAACATAATATACAAGGGACCTCTGGCTGCAGATGCTAGAGCAGGGTGGCGTTCGATTAATTAGTGCGCACCAGGAGACAGCGAACAAGGGCCCATTAATATTGCGGCGTTTCTGGCAAAGATGGAACGCTAATGTATTTATCCTGATTGCATGTTTTTAATTGCGAGCCGGGATTAATTGGCTAAAGCAACGAAATGCAAATTTCTGTGCATGGGTTATGTGATGGAAACCTGGCAAATGGTCTTCATTAGGAAGAACTCTCCCTCACCCACGTCTCTCCCGCAACTGGGAAGCAAGCCTGCGATCATATCTCTTTAATGAGATGTTTGCTGAGGGTTAGGAGGGAGGTGTATCCATACATATGTACTTATGTGAGTGTATGTGTGTGTGTGTGATATATATATATATATATATATATATATATATATATATATATATATTTATATATGGATATATGTATGTGTGTGTATTTCACAATTATATATATTACAGAGCCAGCTATAGCAAATCTCTGTTATGGTTACGTTAGAGTTTCCATTGAAAATGCATTTTTGTTTTCTTAGTAATTTTGTCATTGTTCGGCAAATCTGCACAAACGTTTCCAAAAAACAAAAGTTCTTCCAATTGGGGTTCAGCATGGCAGGCTTCATGCAGAGCCATCAAAGGGGGGGGGAGGAGGAAGGTAAAGTGTCCCAAAAGCGACATTTCCCAAAAGTGTATTCATTGTTGTCTCATTGGTAGTGTTAATGTGATAGGTAATCTGACCTCGAACATTATTCAAGTAGCTTGTAATTGCATCTGTCACATTAAGGGTAAGGGCCTGAGAACTGCATTTGGTGTAGAAGTTACTGATGACAGCGCTAACCATAACTTGCAAATTTTAGTGGCTTTTCATTTTTACTTCACAACCATGACTTTTTAGTGAATTTCATTGTTTCTTTAAACATATGTTAAGGTATTATAATCAAAGCTAACTAGGATCTATAACGGGTAACTGTAATAAGCTTTAAAAAGCAGTTTTCTTTAAACTGCAACAATGGGCACTGAATGGAATTAGAATATTTGGGTTTTGTTTATTTTTGATTATAGAAATGAAGAGGGCCAGTTTTATGCCCTTCTATGGCTGCAACATTTACGGCATTGTTATGGATTTATCGCATGTGCCATATCATTTGTGGTGATTTAAAAAACAATACATATCTATTCACTGAAAAACAAAGGTTAAAGTGAAGTTGCAGTTAGCTTTAGTTAT
The DNA here is from genome assembly GCA_963921515.1 of Calotriton arnoldi. NCBI lineage: Eukaryota > Metazoa > Chordata > Amphibia > Caudata > Salamandridae > Calotriton > Calotriton arnoldi. The sequence continues at coordinate 3,530,475 of CAWUFW010000262.1, forward strand.
AATTTCTTAATGTCCTTATAAACGTCCTTAAAAAACCACAGCTAAAGTGCAGATTTAGTTAAGGGATTAAAAGCGTAAAACCAGTGAAATTAGAAAGTTATGGTTAGCACCGCCATCCATACCCAGCACAACATCCATGAAAACAATAAACTGCGCACCAAATGCAATGCTCATGACCTCACCCATGTTGTGACGGTTACAATTGCAAATGTCCTATTTCATCTTTCAGATGAGATTAGATATATTATTATTACCATTAACACTATGAAAGAGACGACTATGAATGTAGCATTTTGTTTTGGTTTGAGTATGTATTGGTATTTTATTACGTCTAGATTTTAGGTATTGTTACCTATTGCTATATTTTGAGGTCATAAGCCCCCCCCACCAAGTCCGTGGCCCACAGTCTGCAGTATTAGTAATAAAACTGCAGACTATGAAATGGGCCTAACATCATGCACGTCCAGTCACCAAAATGTCAGAGATAGCGGAAGTGGCATCACATGCCCTTTGACCCCGTACCTCTACATGACATCACAGGAAGTGACATCAAATAACTTTAATCCTAATAACATTGCAGAAACATCACAGGAAGTGACATGCCGTTTTGAACTGACAGCATCACAGGGTGTGACAATAAGGATGTGGATGTAAAATTATTAATATAATTTTGAACACTGACTCTAGCAGAAACACAACAAAAACAGATATCTTTATCCCAAATGGCACTGACATTTTTACTCACTTATGATCTCATGATAAGGAGAGTTGAAGGATACATTTTTAGATGCTCTTTGATTCCCACAGACTTATGTAAAAAGAATCACAATTTATACAGTAAGTGGATAACGCATAAACCTTCCCAAAAGGTATACAGTTTTCTCTTTTAGGAAGCTTAGTTCTCAGTTTCCCTAAGATCACCTGTAAGGAAAAGCCTCCTTTTATATTATCACCCCCATAGTTTTGGACTGATGCTGCTGGTTTTTCAACTCAGAGTGCACTGAGGCCTGCTAACCAGACCTCAGTACCAGTGCTTTTGACCTTTAAAAGTATATGTTTGATTGGCTACACCCAATTGGTATTAGTTAACTTACTAATAAGTCCCTATATAGTATATATGGTAAGTTAAACCCTTACACGCACACTCGCACACACACACACACATTACAGAGAAAATTCAGTGGATGCTAATAACTTTGCCACTGTTTGACAAATCACCATGAAACTTTGCGGCCCTATTGCTTTTTCTACATTTTCTGATGATGCAAACTTCTGTTGTGATTAGTTAGGAAGGAACAAAGAAAAACGTGGGGTCCCAAAACGCGTTTTTCCACCAATGCATTTTCCATAAACATTTTAGACAGATGTAGTGGCAGAACGGCCAGACAGTTTTTCAAAAAAATATGGCAGGAATATAGATTATAGTGTAGAAAGGATTCTTTTTGTTAGTAGATCAAAATTGATTCAGTGATTAAAAAGTTGTAAGTCAGAAAAACGTAGTGCTCAATTGGCACGCGGTATACCACGGTACATGCCAAGGACAAAACACAATATTATTGTCTGAGGAAAGCCCTTACAAAATTAAAAGTCAGCCACATTGTTTCATAGTAAAATATACATTACTACTAGTTTTCAACATGTCGAGGAAGACATGAGGGACTTTAGCACACTGGGTGCAGGTAAGGAAAATTATTATTTAAAAAAAAAAAGTTTTACGAAGTACTGCAGTACTACCTTGAAAGTACTGTGGTACTATACAAAAGTTAATAAAAAAATTACCCTACTGCACTGCATGCCACTGGACTGTATGCAACTGCACTCTACTCTGCGCAACTGTACACCACTGGACTGTAAGCCACTGAACTCTGCTCCATTGCACTCTATGCCATTGCACTGTGGGTCTCTGCAGTCTGCGCCACTCTACTCTGCTCCACTGCACTGTACGCCACAGAATTTGTATGCCACTGCAGTCTGCGCCACCCCACTCTGCACCACTGTACTTTATGCCGCTGCACTCTATGCCACTCTGCTCTACTTTTTACCATTCTACTCTATGCCACTGCACTCTACTGTTTGCAATGCCATGTCACTCCACACAGTGCCATTGTACGCCAGTCTACCCCACTCCAGTCCACACAATGCCACTCTACTGTATGCCACTCTACGCCACTCCAAGCCCCTGTACTCCACTCCACTCTACTGTACTCCACACCACTCTATGCCACTTCACTCTACCCCACTTCACTCCACGTCACTCTAGCCTGCTTCACTGTATGTCACTCTACTCTACACCATTCTACTCTACGCCACTCTACTATACCCCACTACATTCCACACCACTCTACTGTATGCCATTGTACTCTAAGTCACTCTACTGTACGCCACTCTTCTCTACGCCATTTCAAAGCACGCTAGTCCACTCCATGTCCCTGCACTTTACGCCACTCTACTCTACCACGCAACACTGGCGTGTTGTAGAGTGCATTTTGTTATGTGTATATTTTTCATTACCATAGGTAGCAGCAGTACTTTCTTGATACGTTTGCAAAAGTACCACAGTACTTCACAAAACATTTTAAACATATAAAACATTAAAAAGTATTTTCCCTACTTCTTCAGAGTTTGCTAAAGTGCCTCATGTGTTCCTATACATTTAAAACACACTACTAATCTAGATTTCACATTAGACCCCAGATCAAACCGAAAGTGTTGTCTAACCAATATAGCTGCCTTTCAATCACAAACCCGCAATGACCAGCAATAGGCCATCATGTCTATTTACAGTATACAACAAAGTTAGTCAGTCCAGTGGAGTTTGTTGCTCATGAGGAACTCACTTCAATGCAGAATGAGGAGATTTTTTAGTCTATATATATATGTATGTTTATATGTTTTCTCCTTTTTTTTATGCCCTTTGTCACCAGTCCTTTTGTAATAATGCTTAATGTTGAGTCAAACCAGATGTTTGTGTATATATTTATGTTATTTATGTATTGTAACTTTCAGCCCTGAAGAAGTTCATTCCTTAATAAACGAAACACGTTGGCTGGAACTCATGTTGTCGGACGACATTGAAAATAAAGGATTATTTGACGTAAAGAAACAAATCAACCTGATTTATTGAAAAGATCCTTTGGGAAGTGCACCACTCCAATCCCACTTCACTTTATGTCACTCCACGCCACTTCACTCTACCCCACTTCACTGTATGCCACTCTTCTCTGCGCCACTCTGCTCTACCCCACTTCACTCTATGCCACTCTACTCAACCCCACTTCACTGTAAAATAAACAACATTAAATGATTAGAAGCCAATTTTTCAAAAATAAAAAAATACAAATCTATTGAAAAAAAACAAAGATTGAAGATAAAGTTAGGTAAACTTTATTTAATATTTTTATATCAAAAGAATGTAAACTACATAAACCTTAGTTACGAAAACGTTATTAATAATTATGGATACTAAACAAACTTAAACTACACAAACATTGGAAATTCTAAAGTTATAGCTAAAACTTAAAGTTATAATTTCTGCCCCACACAAAACTTTCTATAACTCGTGCACCTTCGTGCAAAGTGTTGTAAACTCCCTAGGCAGAGTCAATCGACGTTTGTGTAGTTTAAGTTTGTTTAGTATATAAAAGTATTCATAAAGTTTTCCTAACTAAGGGTTGTGTAGTTTATTATCTTTTGGTATGTAAATAATAAATTATGTTTATGAAAACATGTCTCCCAGCCTACCACTGCAAACTGGCAGAGCAGTTTTAAACTGCTTACTTGACTTTGCCATTTAAACTAATGGCAGAGTTCAGATCTCCATTTTTAATATATATGTCACCCCTACAGCAGGCCTATCGAATCCTACAGCAGGGTGTTGTATATTAAAAAGCAGGGCATGTAAGTTTATATGTCCTAACAGTAACAACCCCAAATTGTTGTTTTTACAGTGGAGAGGCTAGGAACCCCATTGGCAAGTACATAGTTACATACTGATAACTGGGTTTTGCTAACTCCTGAATGGAAATACTAAAGCTAGTACTTCGAGTGATCAAATTAATTGTTGCAATAAACCTGACTTGATACCCAAGCTGGATTTAATGCACCATTTAAGGAACTGAAGCTTTTACTAAGTCGCCACTCTGTTGCCCAAGTTTTCCAGTGGCCCTTGCAGGTGTTACCCACCACAACAGCCTTCTGTCATCCTAGTCAGAGGTGTGAATGACCCTAGGAAAGGGAAAAATCGAGGCCTGCCATTGAGAGAGGTGTTATTTCTCTTTGGCAGGAAGTCACACTGGGTGTGACCCCAAAAGCCGAGCTTCAAAAGTGAAGCTACATTTGAAGGGCAAATGGTGAACACATGGGAGTGGGGTTTCTCTTTTGTTCGTGTAGACATGTTGGCGAGTGGAAACCTGTGCCCAAACTGGTTTTCTCGTGGGTGTGTAGCCCTCAGGTAGCCACACCTCTAGGGTGGGCCACCAGCTCTAGAAGCCAAAAGAGGGGATCTGCCATCTTGAGAGTGGACAGAATAGTGCGCTAAATGCCACACTTCACAGGAAGTAGTCATCGGGTGGGAAAGTGCCTACAAGCCCATTAGCTAGTGACTCCTGCATCCTGAGGATATTTTCTGGGTATAAATATGGCACCCAGACCTCAGATCACATCTGGACTGGAGAGACGACCAAAAAATGGCTACCCTTCTATTCCCTTGACCTGGCAAGAGAGGCTGCACCAACCACAGGACTGCACCTGCTGATCCTTGGGCTAGCAAAGAGAGGACTGTGCCTGTGGTGCCCGGCTCGTGGACCAGTGACTCTAGAGCCCCAGATAGAAAAGTTGAACTTCAAGATTCAGTTGACTAACTTCCTGTAACAGTACTAGGGCCACAAGAGCTGAAGAACAAGTTACTTACCTTCGGTAACGATATATCTGTAAGAAACATAGGTTAGTTATAGATTCCTTACCTTAGAATTACCCCCAGGCGTCAGACTGGATCCCGAAAGTTTTTTGTCAGTAGTACCCCTGCGCGTCGGAAGGTGGTGTCAGTCGACTCCGCGTTCGTCGTCGGCGTAATCGTCGCCGGGATGACGTTGCGGTAGCTACATAGACGCCGCCCTTGCGCGCTGACGTCAGTTCTGTACACGACTTTCACACCAGAAAGTCCTGGAGAACAGAACGGCCAAAGAAGCCGTCTCACCGGACTTGGCTGTCCAGGCAGTAGTGTTTGGTAAACGTGTGCAATGATGCCCAAGTAGCTGCCTGACAGATGTAATTGAGGGGGACTCCTCGTCCCAAAGCAGTGGTAGCTGCCATCGCCCTGGTGGAATGGGCACGCAGCCCCACTGGAGGCTCCTTCTTTGCCAAAGAATAGCAGGCTTTGATGCACAGAACGACCCACCTGCAGATGGTCCGTTTGTGCACGGCCCGACCTTTCTTAGCGCCCACGTAACCAACAAAGAGCTGGTCGTCCACCCGGAATTGTTTTGTGCGATCCAAGTAGAAGGAAAGCGCACGTTTAGGATCCAGACGGTGGAGCCTCTCTTCCTCTTTTGAAGGATGTGGAGGCGGAAAGAAGGTGGGCAAAGTGATGGTTTGGCCAATGTGGAAAGAAGTAACCACCTTGGGAAGAAAGGAAGGTCTAGTTCTTAGGACGAGGACGACCTTGTCCGTATGAACAGCCAGAAAAGGAGGCTTGGAAGAAAGTGCTTGGAGCTCACTCACCCTGCGAGCAGAGGTGATGGCCACCAGAAAGGCAGTTTTCAAAGTGAGAAGCCTGAGAGGACAGTTATGTAGTGACTCAAAGGGAGCGCACATAAGGTAGGTAAGAACCAAGTTAAAGTCCCACTGGGGCATTACGAAGGGAACAGGAGGAAAAAGAGGAGTAATGCCCTTAAGGAATCTATTTACAACAGGGGACTTGAAAAGAGAAGGCTGATCAGGAAGCCTTAGAAAGGCTGTAATAGCCCTTGATAGTGCCCAGAGCAGAGCCCTGCTGGGCCAAAGAAAGGAGGAACAAGAGGACCTCAGAAAGAGGGGCGGAAAGGGGATCCACAGCCTTTGCTGTGCACCATGCCACAAATTTGTTTAATCGGCAGGCGTATACCGTCTTAGTAGAGGGACGCCTGGCTGCCAAGATAACATCGCAGACTTCGGGAGGCAGGTCAAACGACGTCAACTGCCGCCGCTCAATCTCCACGACAGGAGGTGGAGGCTGGACAGGTTCGGGTGGAGGACCGTCCCCTGCTGCTGCGACAGAAGATCCTCCTGAAGAGGCAGTTAGATTGGAGGATCGATGGCCATGTTGAGCAGCTCGGGATACCAGACTCTTCGTGCCCAATCCGGAGCCACAAGAATGACTTGGGCCCGGTCGCGCTTGATCTTCTTCAGCACTCTGGGCAGAAGTGGAATAGGCGGAAAGGCGTATAGAAGACCGCAACTCCACTCGCCACGAAAAGCGTCGCCTAGCGAGTGCCGCCTTGGAAATTCCAACGCGCAGAACTGCTGACATTGCGCGTTCTCTTCGGTGGCGAATAGATCTAACCAAGGCTCTCCCCACTGCTGAAAGAGACCTTGCACCACCTCCGAGTGAAGATGCCATTCGTGATCCAACATGCACCTGCGGCTGAGTTTGTCTGCCCTGGCGTTCAAGGAACCTGCCAGGTGTTGAACCACCAGGGAAATGCCCTGATGTTTCAGCCATGTCCAGAGGCGGAGGGCCTCCTGACATAGGGTCCACGACCCCACCCCGCCTTGTTTGTTGCAGTACCACATGGCGGTGGTGTTGTCCGTGAACACCTGCACTACTCTTCCCCGGACAGAGGGAAGGAATGCCTCGAGTGCAAGACGAATCGCCCGAAGCTCCAAAAGGTTGATGTGGAGCCCGGACTCCGCTGGAGACCAGAGGTCTCTGATCTCCACCTCCCCCATGTGGCTGCCCCATCCCAGAAGTGATGCGTTGGTCACCACTGTGAACTCTGGTTGAGGAAGGGAGAGGGATCTGCCGTTGACCCAATCCTGGTTCGTCAGCCACCTCTGCAATTGGTGTGCAGTGCCCTCCGAGATCTGGACGCAATCGGACAGATTCCCCTGATGCTGCGCCCACTGGAACTTCAGGTCCAACTGCAGAGCCCACATATGCGAACTTGGCATGATCTACCAGCAGGATGCAGGAGGCCATGAGGCCCAGCAGCCTAAGGGTCATCCTGACCGAAACCCGGGATAGAGGCTGAAAGATCGGAATCATAGCCCGAATATCCCGGACTCGCTGTTCGGGAGGATAAACCCGAAACTGCGTCGTGTCCAGAACCGCTCCGATGAAGAGGAGGTTCTGAGAGGGGGTCAGGTGTGACTTCGGCACATTGATGGAGAACCCCAGCGAATGCAGGAGGTCGGCCGTAGTCTGGAGGTGGGAGACGACAGCCTGGGGTGACCCCACCTTCAACAGCCAGTCGTCAAGATAGGGGAAGACTGGAACCCCTGATCTGCGCAGATGAGCTGCGACCAACGCCATCACTTTCGTGAACACCCGAGGGGCGCTGGTAAGGCCAAAGGGGAGCACGGTAAACTGAAAGTGCTCGTGGCCTACCGTGAACCGCAGGTAACGCCGGTGGGCCGGCAGGACGGGGATATGAAAGTAAGCGTCCTGCAAGTCCAACGCTACCACCCAGTCTCCAGGGTCGAGGGCAGACAAGACCTGAGCGAGCGTCAACATTTTGAACTTCTCCTTCCGGAGGAAGAGGTTGACATTCCTGAGATCCAAGATAGGACGCAGGCCTTTAACCTTCTTGGGCACCAGAAAGTAGTGGGAATAGCAACCACGACCTACTTCTGGGGCAGGAACACGCTCGATGGCACCCTTGGCCAAGAGTGCCGAAACTTCCTGTTGGAGAAGGGCCAGGTGATCCTCTGACATGCGATGGTACTGAGGTGGCATGGAGGGAGGGGTAGTCTCGAAGGGGAGGAAGTAGCAACTTCGGACTATTTGCAAAACCCACCTGTCCGACGTGATGGTGAGCCAGTGGGGGAGGTGATGGCGGATCCTGCCGCCCACTGGTGTTTGGTGGCCCTGAAAGGTCGGACTAGGAGGGTTTGGAGGCTGCTGCAGAGGGGGCTGTGGTGGACTGGCCCGCCCGCTGGCCCCCAGAACCACGGCGGTGGTTCCCACGTCCCCAGCCGCGTTGGGGCTGAACAGCTTGCACCGGCCTGTGGCTCTGGGCGGGACGTAGCAGGGCACCCCTTCCGTAGCCACGAAAGGGGTGAAAGGCAGACTGCGCAGGGCGGGTGGTAGAGAGGCCCAAGGACCTAGCCGTAGCCCGAGAGTCCTTAAAGCGCTCTAGCGCATTGTCTGCCTTTTCGCCGAAAAGGCGACGGCCATCAAAGGGCATGTCCATAAGGATTGGACATCCCTGGAAAAACCAGTCGAACGCAACCAGGCGTAGCGTCGAAGGGCTACTGACGTGGAAATCGTCCTGCCAAGTGCGTCGGCAGTATCCAGCCCACAGCGGATGGTAAACTTCGCTGCGTCTTACCCCTCGGCAACTGCACGGGAGAGTAAGGCCAGGCCCTCCTCCAGGCACTGGGGCAGCACCTGCGCCACCGTATTCCACACAGAGTGGGTGTAACGGCCCAACAGACATGCAGTGTTTACCGACCGCAGTCCCAAGCTGGCGGAAGAAAACATTTTCTTCCCAAGATGGTCCAGCTTCTTGGATTCCCTATCCGGTGGTGCGGTAGGGAAGGCGCCTTTTGAAGTGGAGGCTTGGACCACCAAGCCCTCAGGGGCGGGGTGTTGGGAGAGGAAAGTGGGATCGCCCGGGGCCGGGCTGTAGCGTCGGGCAATCATCCTGTCCACAGAAGCCCCTGTGTTGGGCCTAGACCACGTGCCCAAAAGGATGTCCGTGAGGGCTTCATTAAACGGCAGCAGGGGCTCCGAAGAGCTCGCTGCCGGTTGAAGTACCTCTGTCAGGAGGTTAATACTGACTGCCACCGTGGGTAGCTCGAGGTGGAGAGCCTCGGCCGCCCTACACAACACCACTGCGTATGACGCTCCCTCCTCCGTAGCCACGGTAGGAGGAGACAACATGCCAAGGTCTGGTGAGGTATCCAGACCACTGGCTTCCCCCAGTTCCTCTCGCCAGTCCTGTTCGACATCAACTGGTCGGTCAAAGGGTCCCAAGACCCCTCCCAGTCCTCCTCACCCTCCTCTGGCTGCCAATCTGGTCTCAAAGAGCCAGGGTAGAACAGGGGCACAAAAGCACCCGCCGGCGTCGGATTCGGCGTCGGTCGACGCTGGTCCGACTCCGTGTCTACCTCGAGGTGGAGGCCGGGATCGATATCGGCTGGGGACACAGCAGACGCCGATGGCAGACGTGGTGCCGGTGGAATCGGCGCCGGTGGAGGCGTAACGAGGTCGACCGGCGCTGATCCGGATCCAGGCCTAGATCCAGGGGGACCCTGCGGCGCTGAGGCCGAAGTCGCCGACGCCGAAGGCCCAGGGCCCCCAGCCGAGTCCACGGGGCCCGAAGGCGCACCGGCGGAGTCGGGCTGCCCAAAGATGGCGTGCATCGCTTCGTAGAACCGCCGAAGCTGGGCAGGGGTCGCTCCCGGTCCCGGGAAAGGGGGGGAAACCCGGAGTCGACCCTACGGGCTCCGCACGCGGAGCGACGGGAGGGGCACCACCCGCATCCCTCGTCGCGTCAGCCGACGGACGGGGAGAAGTTAAAGAGCGACGATGCTTCTTCGACTTCTTTTTGTGCTTTGACTTACCTGACCCCGAGTGCGAAGACTTCTACGAAGAATGGTGTTTAATCCGCAATCGGTCCCTCGACCTCCTCCGCGACCGGGACCTTGAGCGACGCGGAGCCGACTGCCGGGCCTCAAGTAGTTTTCGGGCCCGCTCCCGCAAAGACTTCGGGGCCATGGTCCGGCAGTCGGAGCACGAGTTGGGGTCGTGGTCGCGCTCCAGGCAGTAGAGGCACACGCAGTGCGGATCCGTCACCGACATCAGTCGGTGACAGGAACCGCAAGCCTTAAAGCCGGGCATCCCTCGTGCACCAGGAGTCGATGGACTCTGAAAATAAAGTCGACAAAAGTCGAGAAAAAAGCTCAGTCAAAAAATGACTGGGGGTACCGCTCTCTCCGGATCTGCGCTCGCTGGCGCGGAAAAAGAAAGAACTGATGTCAGCGTGCGAGGGCGGCGTCTATGTAGCTACCGCAACGTCATCCCGGCGACCACGACGCCGACGACGAAAGCGGAGTCGACCGACACCACCTTCCGACGCGCAGGGGTACTGCTGACGAAAAACTTTCCGGATCCAGTCTGACGCCTGGGGGTAATTCTAAGGTAAGGAATCTATAACTAACTGTTTCTTTCAGATATAGCCTGTTCTAGCCAGTTAGTAGCCACAATCCTTTGATCACCGCTGACCGCCAATTTGCCGCACAGACAACGGAGTCCAGGCTCTCAGAAGTTGCACCCGAGTCTACTGGACCTGAGAGAGTCATTGGTGTGCAGTTTCATCGCCCAAGACGGACACTAGCCTTCGCCAAATCGAGACGATGGTTTCGCTGTGCCCGGTGATCAGTAGTCCAGTGGCAACTGGACTTTTGTTGGACCAAAGAGGACTTCAAGGGACATCAACTGCTGTGGCCAAAGCTGCCCCATCTGGACCGAGGCTTAGCCCAGAAAGACTCCCGTCGACTGCACAGCATGCTCAACATCTTTCAGCATCCTGTATCCCTTGCATCAGGACCACTCTGTTATAGTCTATGGTGGTTCACCTATAGAACAGGGAACTGGTTTTGAGACCTCAGTAGCCTCCTGACCTTCTCTCTGTCAGAGTTGGTTGCCCAAATCGAGCCAGAGTAGCTGAGCACAATGCTTCACACGTTTTACACATTTTCCAAGCTTTATGATTACCAGTGCTTGTTCACGTTTTGAGTAAAAGTGGAGATTTATGATTTCTTTACAAATTCATATCTCTGGAACCCTCGGGTGGATTTTGTTCTTTTGGCTGTCTAAAATTCATAAAAATACAATCTATTTTGATAAACTGGTGTCGGATTACTTTCATGTTGCGTGACTTTCTTATTTCATTGTTTTGGTACTTCTAAATGCTTTACACTTGTCCCTTTGTTTAAGCCTGATTGGTCGAAGCCACAGCTCCCAAGGGTTGAGCTAAGGTTAAGCAAATGAGCCTGACTGGACCTAAGTTAGTTTTGTGAGTGCATTATTCAGTGAGGTCACACAACCGCACCATATAACACACCACAATACCGCACATAGCTTAAATCATTCTATCCATATTCATGTTAATTGACAAAAAATTACGCATTGTTTTCATGACATATCTTTGATTTGCCTCCCTACTCCAGACAGATTTATTTATTTAAGTTCTGGTAAAACCTGCAAGTCACCTACGTAGCCTCTGAGAGCTCCTGGTTTATTTACAAATGACAGAGGTTACATCTGTATGTGGTATTTCTGTAACACAAACCTAGCCAAAAGGCAGCAGAGAGTTTTCACAAGGTCTACAAATATATAAGATTCTTCTAATCCTAAACCACATGATCACATAACAAATAATAAGAAGATGGTAAAGCCCTAGAAGGGGAAAGGTCAGAAGGTGACAAAACAGGCTTAAGGTGTCTAATTAGTCCGTATCAGGCACAGATGGAGGCAGAAGAGGTTAGTCAGATGGGACAATGTCACGAGTATGGCATATATTGTTACCACCTGCTTCCTTTACCATGAAAGTGAATGTGGAGAATATATATGTAATTTACATTGATTACATCACATAGAGTAATGGTGTGACGATCCAGCTCATAAAAATAACTTGTGGATATCACACTACCACCATGGAGAGTCAGTCATCAGACTGATTGCCTTCAGTATGAATGAATGCTATATAAAACTCTCTAACATAAGATGACACAAAGGCAGGCTCATTTATAGCCTCAAACATCCACTTCTTTCAATTCACATACAAATATATAGACCAGCATAAATGTGCTTTTAGATAGAAATATATACATTGCAATTACACTACTATTGAGAACAAGCAGATTATGATCTCAATGGTTGCTTCCCCCTACTGAATGGCTATTATCTTGCCACCCACCACTATATATAAAGGCGGACTTGCCCTGAAGCAGGTGCCAAAATAAGAAACGTTCTTTAGGACAAAGCCATAATCACGCTGTGCCGTCACAGTGCCGGCAACAGAACAAATGCGTCTTTAGTACGCAATCGTTCTGCACGCAAGTCATTACAACGACTTGCTTTAGGGGGGGCTCAATAGTGGAGTGGTGTTGGAATTAAAGTCCAACACCTTACCTACTGTTGCGCATACTGGAGTTGGAATAGTAAATTAAACTATTCCAATATCCAGCGCCCCCCTAGGGCAGGTCATTAAAATGACTTGTGTGCAGAACAAATGTGTGCTAAAGACGTATTCTTTAAAATTACGGAGTTCCAAAGTGAAAAACGCATGCAGAATTCCGTCATACATTCGACAAAATATCCAATGGCTGATTATGCCCTACTGCTATACAGAGGAGATGAAGAATAGGATATTCTAGACCCTACAACTATCCAATGGCGGTACTATCAGTTATACGCACTAACAAATGAACCCGACACTGGTCTGTGGCACAGACAAATCTGCAGCATCAACACTGCACACCCCAGTGCCCCCATGCACCACCAGCACCTCCATTACAAGCTAGACAATGAACACAAACTCTAGCAACTGCATACTGAGGTGTGGCAGACAACAAAATGAACAAGGGCCCCCCCTTACTTCACCCCACAATGCCACTACAAATCAGTCCCTTCTTCTTTACTTTGTAAGTGTGTCCTGAGTAACAGGCAAGTTATGGAGTAGTGCAAATGGGCTGTGCAGACCGTGTTAACTACACGTAATCCTACTGCACCATTTTGAAAGCTGCTTGCTCTTGCTAGCCGCAGGACGGCCAAAGGTAGCTTCATAGTGTTTTCCCCAGGTTTTCTGGTTGCCAAATAATGTTGGTAATGCAATAATACTGCAGTTCTTTGAATAAGCAGAGCTTAATCCATAAGTGGGCAACCAGTTATTAATGCACATTTATTACCAAGAGGAATGTTTAGCAGAGACAGATCAATTGCTACACTCTGGAGGACCAGTGTAATGGTGCATGTTTGTTGGACCACCAGGTTGCACAGATCCTTCGGGTTTTGTACAGTAGAGGGACTGGTAGCTATTGTGACTGGGGGCGAGTGTCTGAAAAGTTTCAGCGCTCCGTCCATCATCTCCTTGTGTTCGCTTTGTTCGCCCTAAGTTGGCAGGGTATGCCCAGACGTGGGTTCCTTGCTCACTTTGCCACTGGATTCAAGCTAGCCTGGCTGATGAAGGGTGTTACCCAGAAATCGGTCCCAGGATGCTTGTTTCCGGCTCAGGGAAGACCTTGCTTGGCAGTTCGGGCTGGACTGTTCCCATGAGGCACAGGGTCAAGACTGATTTGCATATGGCTGGGTCTGAACTGAGGTGGCGAAGTGAGCTAAAGAATGATGATGGATTCAACCCAGATCTGTGACTGGGGGTGAGTGTCTGAAAAGTTTCAGCGCTCCGTCCATCATCTCCTTGTGTTAGCTATTGTGAAGAACCCAGAGTTAAATACTAGCAGACTAGGGGCAAGACCAAGATTTCTCCTCTTGACACGTCCCTCACATACAGAGGCGGCCTAGCTCCTAGAAGTCCATACCAGGGTCTAGGAGGGGTTTCTCCAAAGTAAACGGGTCCTTCACTTGCTCACTATAATGCTCAACTTTCTTTGATGATCTCTTGCACTCCAGGGGTGGATGTTAAACAGAGGTAAGTTATCAATAAAGGGAGTAGGAAGCCCACTAACACACAAGTCCATGTATGTCTGATGTCAGCTAGAGAGCAGGATCCCCAGCCCACACCACGGCCTCAGCTGCGGATACGTGGCAGGCCTGAGCACTGGAGTAGGTCCCACAGACATTCGTGCGACAGGGTGGGCTCAATTCGCTTTTGCTTTACTAATGTCTTGATACTCAGTGTTCTTATTCAGGCTTGCCAAAGTGCCCAGATTCTTAGAAAGGAGAGTGTAGGCACTCAATGAATGGCCTATAAGGTGGAAAGCTGGAGTCTGCTCAGAGTCTCAGTGACACTCAAACAATGGACAGATTGCAGTCACCCACACATACAAAGTCAGCACTGCCAAGAAACAAAATAACACAGCCACTCCTGTGTATCAATGCCCCTGTTCTTGTTGTCCTTCTATAGGTTAGAGCCATCCTTGTTTACATACACTCATTTCACACAGACATATCAGTCCCTGGGACAAGAGTATGTAACAAACCTAAAGGTCAATAACACAAGATGCACTTAGTTGGAATCTTAATAAGAGTGCTTTGAAGCTGCAGGCCTGTGGCATTAAGCGCAATGTAAACGTTCTGAGACCAGTGTTCATTGTGTAGATTACTCATTCAAAGTCAACTGGGAGATAACAAAATATACCCAAGAAAGGCAGAAGACAAGGGCCCTGGGGGTGATGGGGCACCTCTCCCTGTGCTTCATGAAGATGAGGAGCAGCCTAAGAAGGAGAAGAGGGCAAGCATAGTGGAGGTGTTCCAGCAGGATGCTAACAGTGCTCTGCTCAGAGGGCAGGCATCCCCTCCATGCTACTTTTCACTAGCTTGGTCAGTGAGGAGCTACATGTCATTTGTACCCGTCTTACTTTTGTGCTCTTTTTCACTTTCTTTTTCTGTATCCCCATCTCACTCTTCTACCCTACTTCTCTGTCTGCCTTTCTCTCTCTATATATATATATCCCTCTTTCAGACTCTCTGGCTCTGTGTGTAACCATTGGCATTCTTATTTTTACCCCTCTCACACAATCTGTACTTCTTTAGCACTTTACTATGTTCGAAGCTTCTCTATTGTACCAGCCTCTTTCTTTTTCTCTGCCTGTAACTCTATTTCCCACAATGTGTCTCTCTTCCTCACAACTCTTTTTTTTGCTATTTATGTTTTTCTTCTTTTGCTTCATTTCTCTCTCTGTCTTACTCAGTTTCTCCCCTATGCTCTTTCTTGCCTCATTATGTGTCTTCTCCCTCCTCACTTTGTCTCCTCCTTGTTTCTTAGTCCTACCTGTGAGGCATAGGAGATCCTAAGCACAGGCTGGCACCCCTTGACTCTGCACCATCAGAAGCAGGAGGCTCCTAATGGCCAAGCGATGCCTGTGGGCAGTCTAAGGAGGGACAGAGGAGTACATATGTGCATGAATGCGAGATGGACAAATGGCAAGCATGCCCCCAGCAGCCAGTTCTAGCTCTTTAGCCAAACACACTGAATACTTGGACTTTTAATCTTCATATAGATGAGGGACAATGAGAAACATCATATCCAAAAATGCAAAGTGCAATGGGCTCAAAGGTCAGAACTATCTGAAAATGGAGCACATGGCATCAGCGACTTGGGAGCTATGTTCCATAGTGAGGTGTCACGCATGTAAAACATGTTTTTGTAATTGCAAAGTTTGGCTCCGCTCTCAATATCTCTGAGGTGTACAACCTCCTCTTCAGCAAGCCCTTAAACTCTCTTGTAGTAACGTTAACAGATAGCTGGGACAGTGAGGATTGCCGCGGTTCCCGCATATCTGCACCGATCGAATTGCTGGATGAAGGACGGATTTGTCCCTCATTTTCTTCAAACATTTCATCGAACTGTAGACCACATAGGTCCAATGACGTGTACCATGGATGAAAGTTTGGATATTCTCTGACTGTCTACTCACCAAGTATTCTTTTTATTGGATGGACCATTACAGTAGTTTTAACTTCCTCCTGAAACTAATATTGGCTAAATCTTGGACCATTACTTTGGATGACAAACATATTCTTAAATTCTTGTGCCCTGAAGAAGTCCACCTCCAAGTGGACGAAACGCGTTGGCTGGTTATCCTTGACACATATTTATGAAGCACAATAAGGAGAAGATTTTCTAACAACTACTTTATAGTTTGTGGATATACCTTTAATCAACAGAGACATTGCAAAAGTGGTGCACCACTGTTTTCTATTCTTATCTGTTTTCCTAATTTAGGTTAGCAACCCTTGGGCAGAGGGTGCTTACAGAGGGTGCACACATTTCCAAAATAGATGCTTTTTGTTAACAAATTTTATTCGGGGAGATAACAGTGAGGGTGCGGCATCTAGTTGTGGTCCACTGCCCATTTTATCTTTGCATAGATAGTCCCATGTCATCAGGGACACCTTGTTTGGGTCCATCCTTCTCTTCTACACCCCATTGTAATTTGGAAATGTAGCCATATAATATTTACAGGGGATGGGTCCTTGATGACACTGAGCAATCTAGTAGCCTAACTCATCAGTATAGGAGAGAAGGCTGAGAGGAACTGGCAAGAAGATCTGGTATTCAACAGAAATTTTGTTACAGAAGGTAAGTTGCGTTTTCTTTTGATGGATACGTCCTCCAGCAGGGACCTCCCTTATGAATGAGCCCCAAAACAATAGTATTTGAGAGATGGGCTTAAGTTATGCCAGATAACAAAGTTAACCACGAAAATCATGCAACAAAGGTACCTATCACTGCATGCCTGAGCCATGGGACAGTAATGTTTTGCCAAAGGTGTGAAATAAAGTACAAATGGCTGACCCGGAAACAGCAGTCACCAGGACGTGGCTGGTGAGAGCAGCAGGGGCATAACGGAGGCCCCCGCAGCCCCTGCAATGCAGGGGGGGCAGGGTTCCTTGTTTTGGAGGGGGCCCCCTCACCTCCCAAAGCTAAGCCATTGCAAGCCTTGCAGAATGTGTGCAATGGCATGGACGAAGAAATAGGTAAACGCTCTGGAAAGTCACTCTGCTTTCTCAAGCAGGCCACCTGCAGCATGGGGGGGCCCGACCCTTCAGTGGGAGCCCATTGAGCCCAAGACCAATGCATATCTGTGCGATCTGGGAGAGTTTGGGTCCCTCATCACATTTTGCAGGGAGGCACCATCATTTTGTGTTACGCCACTGGAGAGCAGAAGAAACTACCAAGGACATAGTGGAGTGTGCACAGAAGCCAGATAAAGGATCTTTCCTGGCCAAGGGAAAACTGATCTTTATACACAAGATGGCCAAATGTGAAATTGAACATTTGGTGATCACCTTGCCTTCTTAGCGCCAGCAAAACCCACACAAAGCTGATCATCCCCTGCCTTGTGTAGACAATGTATTAAGATACCATATTCCTGGTGTCTATTCTATATAAACTCTTCTCTTCTTTGGTGGGCTAAGGAGGAGGACAGATGAAACAGCAATAAACCGGCCCATGTGGAAGGTAGAAACAATCTGTAATAAGAAGAGAGGGCGAGTGTGAAACATACATTTGTCTTGATAGAAGTTAGTGAATTTTGGCTGCACCATAAGGTCCTTTAATTCGCTGCCCATATGGGCCGATGTTATTACCACTAACAATAGTCTTCAAAGTAAGCTATTGAACCAAGAAACTGCATATGGGCTTGAATAGTGAAGCCATAAAAATGGTTAACACCAAATGCAAATCTCAATGCCGAACAAAAAGGGTGTGGGAGGAAACAAATATAACAGGCCTTTTTGAAAATATGTAACTAGAGGTGACCTCTGCAAAGATTGTTAATCAAAGAGAGAGCAAGATGGGCAAGGACAGCCAGATAATCCTTCACAGTGGTGACTACCATGCCCTGCTAGACAAAGGAAAGTGTGAAGCACAGAACATCAGAGAGATATGACTGGAAGAGGTCCAACCTCTAAGACTTGCAGCAAGCAACACATTTTGGCCAGCAGCCAGCATATAGACCAACTTTTTAACACTTTTCCAGGCAGTCAAGATGATGCCCTTCCTGTCCTATAATAAACAGTACTCTGGCTGGCATTGCTCAATATCCGCATGTGCGACCAAAGCTTTAGAGTACTGCAGTGGAGGACCGAATCATCCTGCTGCTAACGCTGGTTTGCCCTGTGAGGGAGAGGAAGAGTGGACCGCATACTGACATCCAACAGACTGGAGTACCAAATTA
Organism: Calotriton arnoldi; assembly: GCA_963921515.1. Taxonomy (NCBI): domain Eukaryota; kingdom Metazoa; phylum Chordata; class Amphibia; order Caudata; family Salamandridae; genus Calotriton; species Calotriton arnoldi. The sequence continues at coordinate 3,548,538 of CAWUFW010000262.1, forward strand.
GCCTCTCCCAATCTAGGGCAATCAGAATCACTTATGCCTGATGCTTCGGAATGGGACCTTTCGGAGAAGTGGGACTGGCAGGAATGCATATAGCAGATGCCATAACCAGCTGCACCTGAAGACATGCCCCAGGGGAGAATTCACAGGGAAGTGTATGGCATAAAACTAAGGATATTTCTTGTTCAGGCCATAGTGAAGAGGTACACACCTGGACAACCAGATCCAGGCAACATGGGAGATTGCCCCCCTTTTAAAGCCGCAGAAGTCCATCTTAAATATGGTGTTCATCAGGGTTCAGCATTGTCACCTCACCTACTTAACATTGATGTGTTCCCTTTAGCTAAATTCCTCCAAACACAAAGAATAAATCTGTATATAACATGCAGTTATTGGTCTGCTTTAATGGTGGTATAGCATCCTGTGAAGTATACAACAATGCATTAAACTTATCTGGGATAAATGTGGAGCATTTTTAAAAACTGAACGCAGAAAAACTGAGATTATGGCAATGATGATCCTTGTCCCAGTCATAATAGTGAAAAAACTCAGAGCCAAGACTGACAACAACCTTTCATTCTGAACTCAAATTTACTTGGTGGTCTCTTCATGCGACTATCATTTGAAAATCCGTTGTAAAATTATGCCATTTGTGAACAAGAACAGAAGAAAGACTGCGCTTGTTGCCATTATTAGATCCTGACTCTTATGCCAATTCCGTTTATGTAGATCATCTATCTCTTATAATTGAAAGACTTCAAATCATTATGAACTCCACTGCCAGATTAATTAGTGTCACAAACTCCCTGATTCTGTCATTGCAAAACCCTTCAATAATCACGGCAATGGCTCACCATTTATTGATTTTAATACCTTATACACCATTCATATGACCATCAACGGCTATGCTTCTTGTTCATGGGAAAGCGTAATAAACATTATGTACCTAAAATGATTCTTAGATCCTCTACCAACTTGGTAGAAATTCCCAAATTTAACAAATGCCCAATATTTGGGTGAGGCTTCTTGATATGTGCTGCTAAATGCTGGAAGGCCCTCTGGAGATAGGCAAGCCACTGAAGTCTCGAGTCAGGTTTGAGACAGAGGCCTGACTCCTGCTCACCACCAGGTTCTCTTGACCCTTGAGCCCAAAGAAAGCCAAGCGTTCATGTGGGTGCTGCCTGCCACCCACGGTCTAACCTCATGCATCAAGAATGAATGACTCAACCAAACAGCATTTGTAAAGCATGACACTGTCACCCATAGGGGTATCTGGGCGCTGCATGAAAGACAAGGCATTAACTTTTGATGTAAACCAGAAGAGAGAAAGAGAAACCTTTCTAGTGGATAAATTGCACAACGTGAAACCGGAAAAACTGGAATCGATTTCGCCTTTTCCATTTGACCAAACTGTGTTATACTAAGCAAATATCGCTCTTGTGTTTGATATAACAGACTATAACGGATCAGAAGGGCATTTCCAGATTACAGAGTTGAGTTTGAACAGTCAGCCCTGGTCAGTGTGCAAGATGTTCTGTTCCTGGATAACTTCAACCCTTGGGAGGGTCAAATGCAAAGATTATGAACCATCATTTTTACGTAAGAGAACGAGCAGACAGTGGGAAGTGCTTCAGGAGAGGTGCTGCGCAAGGAGAGGGGACGTTGCGAAGAAGTAGAGCCAGAGGGCGTGGGAAACACCAGGGATCCAGGCCGATACTGGAGATCGTTGAGGGAGGAATCAGAAGCAGAACTCTGGGTTGACGTGGAGTTTGTCACGCAGTTGACACACCAGCGCTGAGCATTGGAGCTAGGAGGGTCCATCGGAAGAGGAGAAAGGGAGGGAGGTCCATGGAGCTAACCCAAAGGGCCCAACAGCACAATTTCGTGTTGGCCACTGTGACTTCCCCCACCCGCACTCCCTGCTGCTCTCACCATTGCTGCGCTGCTACAGCCAGCGCGGTGCGCCACTAGCAACAGCAGCTGGGAGCTGTGGAGGCAGTCTTGTCGGAGTTCAGGAAACAGCACTCTCCTGGTGGCCTCCCTGCCAGTCTGCCTTTGCAGACCCACCTGCCTGCTGGGCCCGGCCGCCTGGTTCAGCCGGGGCATTCTCTGGTAAGTCAAGGGGCCAGCGGCTACCGGAGGGGGGGTGAGTGTGGGGACTGGCGGTGTCAAAGGGAGTCCCACTGTGACCAAAGGCACAAAAAGCACAGCGGGGATGGTCGCGCAGAGGTTGCATGAACTGGGCGATAAATCTGACTGACTGGTGACCTCTGCAAAGGGAGTTCGGAAAGCCTGGGCACCAAAACACAAAATCATCGCCGGAGGGTGCAGAGTGGTGTGGTCGGTGACGTCGCTCCTTGAGAAAAGTGTGACTACAGAAGGACGTTCCCATTCTTACCCAGAGTTAGGAGCAGCAATTGTGAAAGTCGGGTACACGTCCTGAGTGTGTCTACAAATGGGCAAGTATTGCCAAAAATGTGTCCCTACCACTTGGTATAATTTACGAGGAGGGATTGTGACTGGAATAAGGGATCAGTATCCTGAAGAAGGCCTGTGACTCGTTGGGGTGATTATTAGAGGCTGAAACATGTTGATACCGGCAGTTGGGGTAATGGAGACATAATCTCTCCGATATACCCATCTTAAAAAATTTTAATACTGTCAATGGAGGCCCAGAATAAATAAGAATAGGGCCTTCCACTTAGACAGTTTTATGCAATTTTTCTTTCTCTGAATTTGGGATCCCTTTTTTGAAAAACTCTTTCAACAAAAAAAGCATGCGCTCCACCCTGAGCATTGGCCTGCGCCTGGGTGTGTAGGCGGTCCAATGATGAAGCATGCCACTATCTAGTGGGCGAGGGCAATTTTAATAACCCTATGGGTTTTCCAGTAGGTTCTCCCTCCTAACATATCTACTTTCTGTTCTTAACACTCTGAGTACCTTATTGGGCTTGTTGGAGTTTTGTTTCATTTGTTCTTAGTTCTTCTCGTTTGGTGAGTTCTAGAGTGAGTTTTTGGAGAGCTAGGGAAGGCTCAATCTCTAAACCCCTCTAGTTTGTGTTTGGCACCAAAACACCAACCCTGGTTCTCTATGCTGAAAACTCTCCAATCAATGGTAGATGCACTGAACTACCACTCAGCTAAAATGGACAAACAGATAGATCTACAGAATACGCTGGCTGTGCATGTAGGACACCAGGGAGCTAATTCCTAGGTGCACGTGCTCACCTATTTTCAGAAACTCAGCACACTCCCTACCACCCTGGGTGAGCTCTTTGTGGACTTGAAGGCTGTCATTAAGCCTCAAGAAACAGCTGAAAGGCCTTCCTCTACTGATCAGACAGCGCAAGAAGGAGAAGATCTGTAGGTTCTGATGATTGAACCAACAGCTTAGACCAGAGCTCTCTCTCGCTCCGAATTCAGCCCTCCCACTTCAAATATATTCAGTGACACAATCATATGGCAGACAGGGGAAGAGGAGTTAGAGACAACAAAAACTATGTCAGCGCCTTGGACAAACCGGTAGCCGAGACTGATCTCTACCATCCAACATCAAGTGTAGACACCCCCGTAAATCCCGTAGCCAAAAACTAAGGAGTAAGACCAAAAATAAAACGGAGCAAAAAAAGTAAATCCAGAAACAAAAACTATCCAAAAGCCAATTGGCTAATGGATTACGCCATCTTCAATAAAAAAAAAAGTTCAGCACAAGGAGGGCCTCGGAATGATCGCAACCAAGTGAGTGAGGACGCATTGAAATAAAACACTCAACCACAAGTACCATCCAACACAATGGCAAATGACACAGCGGGCTTGGGGCATACCCACAGGACTTAGGTCAGTCATCAAGTCCACATCAAGAGGCCAGATTAGATGCTATATCAGCTGTTCAACCCAGCCCCATTGTACATCAACCCTCATTACAAGAGGAACTAGACATGATGCCTGGAGCATCCGGATTAGGCAGAAATTCCGAGAAACACAGGGGAGGAACAGAGCACAACATGAAAAATCTAGCCCCGCTGTTAGCTGGTTTAACGATCCCCAATAGACCCTCTTTATAAAACAAAAACAGCTCAAAACACCATGCCAGGTCCACTGGTCACCTTCAGGCAACAGGAAAGGGAGTCTCACTTGACTCAATCACGGTGGAAAGGAGGACACCGCCACCCGGGATCAACCTCCAAAAAGGAGTACAAGCAGAACTCTATTCCATCCAGCATATCGCTCAGAGAGAAGCAACGACGTCCTCAACTGAGGCAATATCCTTTTTTTGTTTTCTTGTTTAGAGTTTTATATAGCGCGAACTAGACCTGAGACATCGCGTATCAGAGCGCTTTACATGAGCACCAGTTACATTACACAAGGACACATTCATTTTTGTTAGGCACGGGGAGATTAAGTGATTTGCCCAGAATCACAGGATGTTGAGCGTCATTGTCGAGACTCGAACCTGGTTCCGCAGCTTCGAGGTCGACTGCTCTAGCCGTCAGGCTGCATCCTCTCCCCTTCTCCCCATCCTACATCCTTAATCTGTTAAATCAAATTCCAACACTCGATAGGGTCACCTCGGCTGACATCTTCTCCATTTAATTTATTAGCCCTGCACCTGGGCACCAAAGTGAATCAATTAGGGCTATCTGGAGCTCTACCGACCTGGCCCAGAAAGTACTTTGTGAGAGCAAGCAATTTAGAGACTGTGTAATAACTGTGGAAACCTATCAAGAACCAGGGTATCCACACCTGTTTAGGAGAGTCAAAGCCGACAACACAGAGAATACGGGTGCACATCAAAAGCCTTACTCAGTCCGAAAGAATGCCTGAGGTGCAACACCACCAAGAGCCGTCAAAGCGAGTGTGCAAGAAACAACTAATTACAAAACAGTTGAATGCTTGAAACAGACTCAGACTAGCGAGTGGTATTGGATTGCAAGCACCATCAATCAGCCATTTATCCTGAAGTGAACCAGCCTAGAACACACAGCCAGCCTAGAAGCCAGCAAAAACCCCTTTCGACTGTGCTCATTGAACATACATAGACTGGTGGGCAAGCTAGATGTCCCGGACTTATTAAGCTACCTACAAACCTTTGAGGTAATTGTTCTACAGGAAACATGGGCCATGGAATCGCTACCAATCACAGGCTTCTGTCGTAGTGGAGTGGCAGCCACCAAGGAGGCAAAGTATGGCAGCAGCAGAGGCGGACTTGCAATTTATCTCTGTACAGCTATTAAGGTTATGAGCAAAGAGAAAAAAACAGATTCAGATAATCCATGAATTTTGCGCATAACATTGGAAACAAAAGGGGAAGTTAGAAAGATATCAGTGCTAAACATCTATGTACCACCTAATCGCAAAGATATCTTAGTGAAATCGAAAAAAATGATTGACAACATCTTCAACGCAGAGTCGGTTCACCCCAGTTCCCTGTTAATTGTGACAGGAGATTTCAATTTGAAATTGCTGGGCTGCCCAATGAAAAATGAAATTTTAGAGTCACAGGAACACCAATGGGACATTCCAACACAGGCACCAACAGATCTTGGGAGCCTCCTTGCCCCAGTTAGAACATGTCCACTCATTCAAAATGGGTGCAAGATCAGACAGTGACTACTTGCTTCAGGAGTGAGAACTGGCTTTCATACTGAGAGAGAATAAATGCACGGTTGAACCAGATGGCTTATCACATAGGAAAGATCTAAAGAGAGTAAATTGGACCTCAACAACAATAGAACTACTGATTCAAAACGCAGAACATCATCTACAAATTACCAGGAAAAATAGCCACTCTGCAAAGGATAACTGGGAAGTATTCACAGACTGCTTTGCAAAACACCATGCCTCAAGAGTACAACCAACAAGGGCTCCCTCAGCAGCCCAACAAGAGAAAAGCCACAATTGCCACATGAGTGGGGCAATGAAAGAATTGAAGCACAAAGTTAATAAGGCCCTGCGGGCGGTGATAAAATCTCCAAACAATGCAACCCTCATATCGGATTTGAAGAGTGCAAAAAAGGACCCAAAAGGGGAGATTTGAGAGTAAAGAAACAAAACACAGAAACCCTTTTGGGCCGACTAATTAGGGACATTAAGCACCACAACTCCAATGTGCTTTGAAGAACGGTGAATGGTTTAAGTAGTCCACTTAAGCACCACTTGGACTCAAACCTCTCAGAGGAATCCTGGGCTATCTTCCTGACTGGTCATTTTAACGCACACATGACTGCAGTGGCAACACTGACAGCAGCAGGGGGCACCTCAACTGAGTGATATGGCAATCCAAAAGTATTTTTGAAGACGCTGACAGCGTGCCATAAATCGATGCCAATGCCATATAATGGCAGACAACGTAGGGCCGAATCACTGGCGCTCCAGGTTCAAACATAATCCAGAGAAGCCATCCTTAAATGAGCCAGGCATATGGTCAACTGTTTAATCATGCCCTAACAGGCGCCCAAATACTAGCATCCTGGAGAGGGTCCATTATATCAACCATATTTAAAGGGGGTGAAAGAGCAGCCGCTGAGAACTACAGACTTATACCCCTCATATACAATGAGGCAAAATATTACGCCGGCACACTACTGGAGCACCTTCTGAATTGGGCCACCACTAACTCAATATTACGGATCAATCAAACTGGATTCTCAAAAAAACCGGGGACAACAACAAACATCATAGCCCTGTCTCTATAGATCGACTCCTCAAAACCCTCCAAACTTCCCCTTTATCACTGTTATATTGACTATAAAGGCTCTTTTGACTGTAAATCAAAGAGGGCTCTGGAGTAAACTCACCAATTGGCTTATTCCACCGGTGTTCTTAAGAGCAATAGAAAACCTGTACACAAACACTTGGGTAAGAATCTAATTGGGTAATGGAGCAAACGTATCCAGGGCAATATCCACCACTCGGGTCTTAAACAGGTGCGTTCTGGCTCCCACACTTTTTTTAAATCTGTTTTTGGCAGATTTACCCCCGGCTCTGACCCTCGTCAATTCTCATGCTCTGAAGCTTGGCTGAATACTCTTATCCAACCTCCTGTTTGCCAACAATCGGGTATTGATCAGCCGGACAAAGGTCGGTCTGCAGTGCCTTCTTTACGCCTCCCAAGAATATTCAAGCACAAATGGCCTGAAAATAAATATGAAGACAAAAATAATGGCTTGCAGGAGAAGAGCTACAGGAAAGGCTAACTGGTTTCTTGACTCAGTCAAGATTGGCAAAACACGTGAGTACAAATACCTTGGCCTGCTATTTGACAGCAACTGCACTTTTCAACACCAGAAGGAGGAAATTAAAAGAAAAGAGATCGCTCTGGCAATGGGTCTGAAGACCCTATTCAGAAATCTAAGAGGCCCATCGTACAGTCCTATCTTAGAAATTGCCAGGGCAAAGGTAGTGCCTACCCTGGCATACGGCAGCGAAGTTCTACGGGGGAGAGACACAAACATTCTGGGCACAACCATGGCGAGGATATACAGTCAAACCTTCCAACTCCCCAGCTATTTATCACCAGCACAGATCGGGCTGGAGTTTGGTCTAGTAAAACAGACACTAGCAAGGCGTGCAGCCTTTGCAAACTCCTGCTACAGACTTAAATCCTCTGAGCTCACCATTAACCATAACATATGACTGGGAATAACTAACAGATCTCAGTCACCGGCCAGAGATTATCTACTTACAACAATCGACAGGTTTAGCCTGGCAGAAGAATTGTCTGCAGCAGCTAGTTATGAAATCTTTAAAAGAGTTGTAAATAAAACGTCTAAAATTCTATCATCTGTAGAGGACAAAGCAACCGTAGAAAACGGATTGCGTGCCTGGATGGTCCTAAATAGCTACAAGTCTCTGAAACCACAGCAAGGTCTCTCAGATTTTTTTTTACAGCAGGATAAAAGGCCAATACCTGATACACTGACTGGGGGAGTCTACCCTCAAACACACATGCTACTCCTTGGCTAAGACTGGAAGGTAAAGGAGACTGTATGTGGGCTGTGGGGCCCCCCCCAAAGGAAGATATCATTCATGCCATGTGCCTCTGCAAAACGACCCTTAGCCTTCACTGCCACTGGGTTTGTCCACCCTGGAAACAGCCCGGGGTATGTTCCTGCAGACAAGCACCATTGGTCTACCTCAACTCAGCTGAGCCACGACTTATATCTCGGACCGTGAAATATCTCCAGTGTCTCAAAGGGGCGTTAAAGAAGGCACTCGATCAGAATGATCCTAACACTCTGTAACTATAGACCTCCTAAAGAGTCCTCTGCAGGTATGACCAGTACCATGTAATCACAACATGCTCCAGCAGGCGCTCGAGGGTCAATGGACTGACAGCCCGAATTTATAATCTGAGCGCAATTAAGCTGCACTTTCCACCCCGGTGAGCGGCCTACTAATGTGGCCAGATTTCGCCACCAAAACATCTTATCTTCTGAAACTTGAATGGACTTTTGAGTGCAATGACTGCAAAGACTCCTTGCTAAACAGATCACAAAGACAAAATCCCCACTCAAATTGTCGTTTAATATTCAAGCCTTTTGCTTTTGTAACAGTCATGGGAACGAAGCTTGGGGCAAGCGCACTAAAACCTCACCACGATCAGGAGTGGGAGGACACACTAGTGCCCAGATTTAGATCACTTGGCTAGCTAGCTAACTCGCACTCCAAGGGTTCTAACCTTACACTTGAACTTGCTCTCTTTCACTTCCCCCCCATCAGTCCTTTGTTCTCAGCACATTAGGGGGTCAATCTAGGCACTCGAACTCACTTAACATGCTCAAGGGAAGAACTCAGGGATTAAGTATGACATGGTGCTACAGGGCAGGTTTTGAATCCTTCAAGGGGCATACCACCTCAGAGCCTTTGCCCCTTTCGCATGCTGCATCCACACTTTGCACTTTATTGCACAAAACCGAGCACCTTAAACAAGTTTGCTTTTAACACCTGGCGGCTTCCCACCTAAGACCCAAAAGATGCCAGCGGTAGAGTACCCACCAAGAACAATTTCTTAGCCATCACTCCCACTTCATGAACGTCAATTCACCAAAATATCAAGTGTAGCGGAAGTGACATCACATGCCCGTTGACCTGCAATTTCACTCACAAACACATGGTTACACATACACACACATTCACACTTAAACACACACGCTTTCTCTCTCGCTTAAACACACACTCACCCGCAGGCATGCAGACAACATACATTTAGAAGTATTTGTTTTTACTTACCACAACTGCCAGGGACGGTCATTCCAGCTAATAGCATTCAATTTTTAATAGTGAATAATAAAACATTATTCACTATCTGTATAATGAAAAAAATTTGGAGGAAATAAAGAGAGTGAAGCTCCAACCGGCGTCCATAAGGAGGAGCTGCCACTGTGTTCCTGGCACTGAATTTGCCACCTCTGAGGTCAGAGTTCCCTAAATGACGTTTATGCCCCACTTGCAAAGCATACTCTAACATAATAATGAGGTCTTGAGGCTACTGTTGATAACTAACATTTTTAAGTTTTTTATTTTGTGCTTTTATTAATGTTAATGTTGCGACTACATATGGAAAGGTTTTTAATATTCATGCATAATAAAATTACTTACTTACATGTAAATTATTCTATAATGTTGCCGGATGCATAATAAAAATCTAAGTCAATTAAAGGGTACACATGACAAGTGACTTGCCTCTTAGTTCACTAATGGCATTGTTGTCAGGGCCAGGGCTGATGAAAGTTTCTAAATTCATGTTTAAAGACCATCACTTTCAATAAATGCCTCTCAATGCAGTGATATAATCTGGGGGATTAGGGTAAAATGCTTATGAATGTTAAAGAAATATACGTTTTAGAATTTTGTTGAGCCTATCATATTTTTACATGTCTGTTGCACAAATTACAAGCCTAACATTGTCATGACTCGGCTCGAGGACAGACTCTTAGAGCCAAGCCAGACCCTGGGCTCTGCACGGACTCGACTCTGTTAATCTGTTGGCTCACCCACCTCAAAGGCGGTCTCCAGCGATCTTAGGGCAGGCCCCTCTCTATTTAACTTTAAACATTTGTTGAAAACTTACCTATTAGACTTTTAAATAATTCCTAATGTTTGCCCAAATTCAGCCAAATAGCACCATGAAAGCTAAGAGTGAATGCTGCACTTTATAAAATGATTTAACATAACATAACACCATGTCCATCCTATTGTGAGGGGGACTCAGTGCATCGGCCCTCAAACTGAGGGTGCCCATCATGTGAGCCGCTATTAAGAACACACTGCACTAGAGTGCCCACTACTGGAGGTGTAGGGCCTACCAACACAGAGCTCAAGACCCCTAGGGCCTACCAACACAGAGCTCAAGACCCCACACCAGCTTGTCTGTTGATGTAGCGGATTACGATAGTGCCGTCTAAAACAACTTGAATGGTGCTCTCTGAGAGGGAAGAGGATTTGCCTTCAGAGCAAGTCACCCTGCCCGTAACTCCAGCACATATATGTGCACCACTACTGTCTGAGATTGTGAAGGACTGGAGGGATGACCCACCGAGAGGTCAGAGAGGAAGATCTATTAAAGCAGGAAGGGCAACAGAGTCTGGAATCTGCACCTGAGCCTAGAGGCTTTCCAGGTACGGGAGCCACTGTCATCTGAAGGGTCCTGACATGTTACCCCTCATGTGGCACCAAGGGAATGCACAAGGCCATGAGGGCCAGGAGGGGAGGACTTGCAGAACCAAAATCAGAGTCTGATTTAGAAAGAGCGGTTTCCTATCCCAAAAAGTCCAAACTCTCTGAAGAGGAGGCAAGGCTTTCATGATGGTCATGTCCACCACAGCATCCATGAAGGTCAGCCTCTGCGCAGAGACAAGATGAGGCTTCTGGGGCCGTATTACCCAAAGTGCCTTGGGGACGCACTGGCCGTTTGCGCCCGCTTTGCATGCCCCGGGGCACTTTGGTATTACAGAAGGGGCCGCAGACGCTTGTGCGGCCCCTGCCATAATACTGAAAGTGCTGGCGCACATAAAGCACCAGCGCTATCTTCAGGGGGTGTTTCCTCATTGCATGGGGGCGTGCCTCATGCAAATGAGGAAATCCCTTTGCCGGTGCGCCCGTGCCGTATGGGCGCAGAGGCAAAGAAGCTGTCAGTGTGCCCCCTGAGAGCTGCTCTCTGCAGCGGCGTAGCTAGGGGGGGGCGATGGGGGCAGACCGCCCCAGGCGGCACGAGTTCTGCCCCCCCCCCCCCGCTCTTCAATCATTTTGCCGAGGGCGGCAAACGCAGGGGCATCCCCTTGCAGGCGGGTGCAGTCACTGACTGAACCCGCCTGCAAGGGGATGTCTAATCCCCTTTAAAAGTGCAGGCGGGTTGCGGCCTGCACTGTGAAAACACGCAGTGCTTTAAAGCAGCCGCTCCGTTTTTCCCATGACAGGCACATTATATGCTATGGCATTTGTAATTAGGCGGACGGGACTCTCTAAACCTAAACTCAGGCCTTCTACGATATGTGAATATGTGAATAACTGCCTCTGCCCCAATCGTACTCATCTTTCAGCACCACCTCGATTTTGTGATGTCCCTCCACATGCCACTGACTCCTCCCCGACCCTACTAACGTTTTTGGGCAGCGGCCTGTTAAGCAGTCCCCTGTGACATGCGACTGACTACCCATCCCTCTCTCTAATCATGAGGCACAATTCATATTCCCCTACAGGTCCATAAACCCTCTGTGCAGGGCGTTAGGAGGATGAAGGGAGCTTGACAGAATTCGAACCCCCCGAGACCTGCCAAGCTGAAGGACTCGCAGCAACTTCGCATCCATCACTTTCTAGAACTTTCTATTCCGGAACAATTAGCGTCAGTGGCGCCGGAGTGCGACGGCGCGGCCCTTTTCCATTTTAATAAGTAATCGCGCCCATATGTCAAGTGTGTCACCTGTACACATGAGTAATAGGGCGCCAGCCGGATTCTGATGCCTACATAAAATAACAACCAAGGTTTGACACTTCTACTGGGCAGCTCTGAGCGCCACCATTTAAGCCCCTGTATACCTCCCAAATGTGCGTTGCAACGGACGCCGGTCCCTCTTTACCTCAAAAATGGCTTTATGTATGTACTTTCTGCTCTCGTCCTTTGTTGCTTTTATAGAAAATCAGTATGGGAACTGTGATTCCAAGTGTAACGGGTGGAGACCGTGCGTGCGAGTGCAGGGCCAAACGCATGGCTAAAAAGAAAAAAATATTCTGTAACTATTGTGTTGATCTTTCACTTTCTGGTAATTCTATATAGAATAACGCACACCCATTTAAAATGAAAAATAAAAACAAGTTGAACTGATCAGTGGGAAATGCACTAATATATGTAATGAAATATCTCTCCGTTAACTCATTCGATGTCGAGCAGCGAGCCACACAACTGAATCTTGGTTGGTATAGTGGGAAACAGTGACTATTTTTTTTAGTGCGGCAAGGCCCCAGTCTGTGGCAGAAGGCACTGTGAGGGATCATTTTAAACTTGCATTTCTCAGTATACAATATTGGCTACTTCAAAATGTGCAAAAGGTTTAGGTTTAAGATTAAAAAGTGCTTATATATAGGCTTTAGTCTGATGCAGTAAGACTATACCTTGGGCAAACGTTTTATAAGTGTCCATTAAAAACAAGCACTCCAGAACTGGGCTGGTAACACCCTTACATTGCCTCTCAAAAGGAATACGTTTTTGTCATCATGAAGCTTCAAGTGACTCCATCAGTTAAAGCCAATACTGGTTTACCAGCAGCCTTTACATTTGCAAAATAACCAATTGCACACATTTGCATTTCTTTGAGGGAGCAACCATCCTGGTGAAAAGGCTTGGTTCTTCTTTAGTCCCCCCATCCCTCTCGTGGATCCACAGCACAGGAGACCCCCTCAAACAACGGCATAGAGTGGAGAGTTGTACAGTGCAGTGCGGTACAGTAGAGTGGCGTATAATGGAGTGCCATACAGTGGAATAGTGTAGAGTGGATTGGTGTAAAGTGTAGTGGTGCACAGTGCAGTGGCATACAGTGGAGTATGTTAGAGTAGATTGGCTACAGTGGAATAGAGTGGAGTGGCGTATAGTGGAGTGTTCTGGGGAGTTGGCTGGCGTAGAGTGGAGTGCGGTACAGTGTAGTGGTGTAGAGCGGAATAGCATAGAGAGGAGTGGTGTACAGTGGAGTGTTGCAGACTGGAATACCGTACAGTGGAGTGTTGTAAAGTGGAGCAGGGTAGACTGTAGTGACATACAGTGTAATAGCGTACTGTGGAGTGGAGCAGAGAGGAGGTTTCTAGAGTGGAGTGGCATACAGTGGAATAGCGTAGAGTGTAGAGGCATGCAGTGTAATGAAGTAGAGTGGCATATAGTGAGGTAGCGTACAGTACAGTGGCATAGAATAGAGTATCGTACAGTGCCATAGGGTAAAGTGTAGTAGGGTAGAGTGGAGTGGCGTATACTGGAGTAGCGTACAGTGCAGTGGCATAGAGTGGAGTGGTTTAGAGTGGTATAGCATAGAGTAGAGTGTCGTACAGTGGAGTTGAGTACAGTGGAATAGTGTAGAGTGGAGTGGAGTGGCATACAGTGGAATAGCGTGGAGTACAGTGGCGTACAGTGGACTGGCATAGAGTGGAGTGGCGAACAGTAGAGTGTTCTACAGTGGACTGACGTACATTGGAGTGAGGAACATTGTAGTGGCTTACACTGGAATAGGGCAGAGTGCAGTGTCGTAGAGTGGAATGGCGTATACTGGAGTGGCATACAGTGGAATAGCATACAGTGGAGTGGGGTAGAGTGAGGTGGTATAGAGTGAAAAGGTGTGGAGAGTATTAGTGTAGAGTGGAGTGGCTTACAGTGGAGAAGCGTAGAGTAGAGTGGTGTGGTGTGTAGTGGAGGGAGGTACAGTGTAGTGCCATACAGTGAAATAGCATAGACTGGAGTGGCATAGAGAGGAGTGGTGTACACTGTAGTGGTGTAGAGTGCAATACCATAGAGTGGAGTGTTGTCCAGTGTAGTGGGGTACAGTGTAGTGGCATACAGTATAATAGCGTACTGTGGAGTGGCGTACAGTGGAGTGTTGTAGAGTGGAGTGGTGTACAGAGGAACAGCATGGAGTGTAGTGGCGTAGATTGGAGTGGCATAGAGTGGAGTGGAATCAAGTGGAGTAGCATACAGTGAAGAGGTGTAGAGTGAAATAATGGTGAGTGTTACTGGCTTACAGTGTAGTGACGTAGAGTGGAGTGGCATATAGTAGAATAGTGCAGAGTAGAGTGTTGCAGAGCAGAGTGTCATACAGTGTAATAGTGTAGAGTGCAGTACAGTAGAGTGGCTTGCCATAGAGTTGAGTATAGTGTAGGGCTGTAGAATGGAGTGATGCACAGTATAATAGTGTACAGTGGATTGTCGTAGAGTGGCGTGGCGTACAGTGCAGTGGCATAGAGTGGAGTGGAGTTACGTACAGTGGAATAGCATATATTAGAGTGGCGTAGAATGGAATGGCATAGAGTGGAATACCAAAGAGTGGAGTGTCATACAGTGGAGTTCCGTACTGTGGAATAGTGTATAGTGAGTTGGCGTATAGTGTAGTACAGTGGAGTAGAGTAGACTGGAGTGTCCTACAGTGGACTGGCATACAGTGGAGTGAGGAACATTGTAGTGGCTTATATCGGAGTAGAGTGCAGCATTGTAGAGGAGTGGCGTATACTGGAGTGGCATACAGTGGAATAGAATACACTGGAGAGGGGTAGAGTGAAGTGGCATAGAGTGGATAGGCGGAGAGAATAATAGCGTAGAGTGGAGTGGTGTACAGTGGAGTATGATGGTGTACAGGGAATTGAGGTACAGTGTAGATGCTAACAGTGGAATAGCGTAGACTGGACTGGTGTGGAGTGGCGTACAGTGGAGAAGCGTAGAGTAGAGTGGTGTGGTGTGTAGCGGAGGGAGGTACAGTGTAGTGGCGTACAGTGAAATAGCATAGACTGGCATGGCATAGAGAGGAGTGGCGTACAGTGTAGTGGTGTAGAGTGCAATACCATAGAGTGAGTGTTGTCCAGTGTAGTGGGGTACAGTGTAGTAGCATACAGTATAGTAGCATACTGTGGAGTGGCGTACAGTGGAGTGTTGTAGAGTAGAGTGGTGTACAGTGGAACGGCATAGAGTGTAGTGGTGTAGATTGGAGTGGCATAGAGTGGATTGGAATCAAGTGGAGTAGCATACCGTGGAGTGGTGTAGAGTGGAATAATGGTGAGTGTTACTGGCGTACAGTGTAGTGATGTAGAGTGGAGCGGCATATAGTGGAATAGTGTAGAGAAGAGTGTTGCAGAGCAGAGTGTCTTACAGTGTAATAGTGTAGAGTGCAGTACAGTAGAGCAGCTTACCGTAGAGTTGAGTATAGTGTAGTGCTGTAGAATGGAGTGTTGCACAGTATAATAGTGTACAGTGGATTGTCGTAGAGTGGAGTGGCGTAGAGTGGAGTGGCATAGAGTGGTGGGGCATAGAGTGGAGTGGGGTAGAGTAGAGTGGGGTAGAGTAGAGTGGGGTAGAGTAGAGTGGGGTAGAGTAGAGTGGGGTAGAGTGGAGTGGCGTACAAAGGAGTGGTGTGCAGTGGAATAGCGTACATTAGAGTGGCGTAGAATGGAATGGCATAAAGTGAAATACCATAGAGTGAAGTGTCATACAGTGGAGTTCCATACTGTGGAATAGTGTAGAGTGTGTTGGCGTATAGTGTAGCACAGTGGAGTGGAGTAGACTGGAGTGTCCTACAGTTGACTGGCATATAGTGGAGTGAGAAACATTGTAGTGGCTTATATTGGAGTAGAGTGCAGTGTCGTAGAGTGGAGTGGTGTATACTAGAGTGGCATACAGTGGAAATAGCATACACTGGAGTGGGGTAGAGTGAAGTGGCATAGAGTGGATAGACGTAGAGAGTAATAGCGTAGAGTGGAGTGGCATAGAGTGGAGTAGGATGGTGTACAGTGGATTGAGGTACAGTGTAGTGGCTTACAGTGGAATAGCGTAGACTGGAGTGGCGTAGAGTGGAGTGGCATACACTGTAGTGGTGTAGAGTGGAATACCGTAGAGTGGAGTGTTGTACAGTGTAGTGGGGTACAGTGTAATGGCGTACTGCGGAGTGGCATACAGTGGAGTGTTGTAGAGTGGAGTGGCATACAGTGGAATAGTATAGAGTGTAGTGGTGTAGAGTGGAGTGGCATACAATGGAGGAGCATACAGTGGAGTGGTGTAGAGTGGAATAACAATGAGTGTTATTGGCGTACAGTGTAGTGATGTAGAGTGGAGCGGCATATAGTGGAATAGTGTAGAGAAGAGTGTTGCAGAGTAGATTGTCGTACAGTGTAATAGTGTAGAGTGTAGTATAGTAAAGTGGATTGGCGTAGAGTAGAGTGTAGTGCCGTAGAATGGAGTGATGTAGAGTATAATAGTGTACAGTGGGTTTGTTGTAGAGTGGAGTGGCATACAGTGGTGTGTCGTAAAGTGCAGTGGTGTACAGAGGAATAGTGTACAGTGAGGTGGTGTACACTGAAGTGGCATACAGTGGAGTGGAAAAGTGTGGAATAGTGTAGTGTGTAGTGTCATAGCATGGAGCTGAGTACAGTGGAATAGTGTACAGTGGAGTAGCATAGAGTGGAAAGGCGAACAGTGTATTGGCATTCAGTGGAGTATCATAAAATGGAGTAACGTATAGCGTAATAGCGTTCAGTGTAGTGGTGTATAGTGGAGATGCGTGGAGTAGAGTGGGCTAGAGTTGAGTGGCGTACAGTGGATTAGTATAGAGTGGAGTGGCGTATAGTGGAGTGATGTAGAGTGTAGTGTCGTAGAGTGTAATAGCATAGAGTGGAGTGGCATAAAGTGGAATGGCATAAAGTGGAATGTCACAGAGTGTAGAGGCGTGCAGTGGAGTGTGGTAATTGAAATAGATGTAGTGTGAAAGCTTGTTAACGGTTGTAGATGTAACACAGCAGGAAAATATATTATTTGGTGTAAATAGTATTGTTGGTAGTATGTTTAAATAGTGTAAGTAGTCTTAAAGTTATAATTTTTAAAATAGTTATATATTGTGCCGCGGTATACCACAATAACTTTGCGGTATACTGCAGTAAGTTTGCGGTATACCGCAATACATGCGCATGATAAGGAAGTATATGACTGGCTAATGGCTGTGTTTTCAGCACATTTTGTCTGCGTTCTGTGTTTTGTCACTTTCAGGGTTAGGGTCCTAGATCTATGTTAATTAGTAGGTTTTATTGTTGTTCCCTATTTATTACCACTTTATGAATGTGTTAATAGGTAGAGAAATGTATTTATAATTTTCTCTATGGGCCTGATTACGATGGCCCACCATCTCCGTGGGAATGGAAATGCCCAACATACAGCCAGCAGTTCCACCCGCCAAATTAAGATGCGACCGCCATGTAGGTGGTTGGAAAAAATGCCTTTTTCCATTGCGGCTTCTGCTGCGGCCCGGAAGAGGACTGCAGCACAAGCGGCAATGGAAAAAGGCATTTTGCAGTTTAAAAAGATAACTACTCTTGGCGAGCAAATATCCAACTTTTACATACACTTATAACAAATCATTCACAACGTACCACTCCACCAGTCTAGAAAGGGAAAACCAAAGCAAACGCATGTAGATTTCAAATAAAAAACAATCCCATAAGTATATACAACAAATCACATTAAAAACAATAAAACCAGATCCTCCAATAGTTTTACACAGTATTAAAAAACATCAAAGAGAGATATAATTTAAAACATATATATCTGTCATTTACAGTGGTTAATTCGAAAGAATCAATAACAGTATTGACATCATTTGATCTTATACAAACAACACTTTGTTCCTCGAATGTAACCCAATAGTAACAAGCGTCAACGCGTTTCGGTGGTACAAAAGCAGAATGAACCACCTTCTTCAGGACAATGAGTTATCTACCCCTCTTTTACGAACAACCTCTAATATCAAGGTGATAACTACGCGGATTAAGCCGGTTTACATACAGAATATTTTAACGACTACGTCAGAGATCCATAGCTGTGGTGAGACCAACCATATGGACAACTGTTAGGGGAATACTCTTACAGAAACTGTCACATAGAAGGACCGACTGAACAGCGGTACCGCTTTGATTTTAATATTTCCACACCTGGTTAGGTGGGATATATGTAAGTAAGTCCGTTTTTATATAGCGCAGCTACTCACCCTTACGGGTCTCAAGGCGCTGGAGTGACTTAACCCTTATGGACCCAAAAATTGTTTTCAACTAGGAATGTAATGCTGATTCGCCTGCGGGATCCCTTTTATTTTAAGATTTCCACACCTAAGGAGGTGGGATAATGAGTGATTAAACATTTATGGACTCACATGATTGTTTTTAATTAGGAATACTCTGCTGATTCGTCGGTATAAAATTGAGAACAGCTTGTATAATCGACCTCACCTTGATATTAGAGGTTGTTCGTAAAAGAGGGGTAGATAACTCATTGTCCTGAAGAAGGTGGCACTGCGTACATTTAAAAAAAAAAAAAAACATATAGAAATGCATAAATATTTTTTAATAAAGTGGTAATAGGTAGGGGAAAATATCAAACCAAATACGTACCTACATCTAAGGACATAACGGCAGAACACAGGCACAGTGTATCTAAAAACAACATAGCTGCATTCAACTTTTGTAAAGGCAGTCATTAGTCAATCACATAATGACTTGTCATCCCTATGTACTGCAGTACTTCTGCAAAATGTATCAAAAATGCTGCAGCCACATAAATAAGTTAAAATGCCCTATAACTTAAAAATACTTACCTGTAGTACCCAAAAGGATCATATGTGCACCATAATGTCAAATCCTGCCAAATTTCATGTAAATCCATTCAGACGTTTTCGCGCTGCGCAAGATACAAAAGTTTATGGAAAATACATTGGGGAAAGATGTGTTTTGGAACCCCATTTAATCTTTGCACCCACTTGACTAATCACTGTGAAACTTTGCATCAACCAGCAATGTAGAAGGAAGAAGAGGTCTGTAGGAGAGTAGGATCTGCCTCTTATGGTTACCCCCACTTTTTGCTGATGTTTCACTGTTTTTCGACTTTAGTCTGGCTGGGGCCCTGCTATCCAGGAGCCCAGCTTCCTCTCTAAATTGATTCCATGTACCGTAAGTACACTTCAGATTGGATTCTGGGGTACCCTTATAAGTCCCTAGTATATGGTATACTATGTACCCAGGGCATAGGTACCCCAGAGGCCTACCAGGGGCTGAAGCATGTATTATGCCACCCCTGGGCAGCCTTCCAAAATGACACCACAGGACTGCTACAGCAGCCTGAGTGAGGTGGTGCATGCACCCCTTACAGAGATATAGGTTCACTATATCTCACCCTATCACTGCACATATAAACCTATCAGTCACCCCTATGGGACGACTCCTGGTGGCCAACATCACTGGGAACAGCCCCGCCACCCACCGACCACGTACGCAACCTAGGGGTCATCCTCGACCCCACCCTCTCCATGACTAAGCAGGTCAACGCCGTTTCCTCATCCTGCTTCAACATCCTCCGAATGCTCCGCAGGATCTTCAAGTGGATCCCCACCGAAACAAGAAAAACAGTCACCCAGGCCCTCGTCACCAGCAGGCTGGACTACGGAAACGCCCTCTACGCAGGAACGACGGCTAAACTCCTGAGACGGCTGCAACGCATCCAGAACGCCTCTGCACGTCTTATCCTCGACATCCCCCGACGCAGCCACATCACACCCCACCTGAGAGACCTGCACTGGCTCCCTGTCAACAAGAGGATAACCTTCAAGCTCCTCACCCACGCACACAAAGCACTCCACAACTCCGGACCAGCCTACCTCAACAGACGACTCAGCTTCTACACCCCCACCCGCCAGCTCCGCTCGACCAGCCTCGCCCTCGCCACAGTCCCCCGCATCCGGAAAACGACCGCCGGCGGCAGATCCTTCTCCCACCTCGCCGCCAAGACCTGGAACACCCTCCCCACCAACCTCCGACAGACCCAAGACCTACTGGCCTTCAGAAGACTCCTCAAGACCTGGCTCTTCGATCAGTAGCAGCACCACCCCCCTCTTCCCCCAGCGCCTTGAGACCCTCGCGGGTATGTAGTGCGCTTTATAAGTGACATGATTGATTGATTGATTGATTATGGCAGGCCTTATCAATCCTGAAGGCAGGGTGCTTGGTTTTATGTGAGAGGGTGCCCATGCATGAGCAGAGCCCCTCTGCAGCCTTCGGAATCTCCTCTCCGGGGTTGTCTGTGGTGCAGCCTGACCATATACTCTTAAGTGCATTATAACTCAACGGTAAAAGCTAACTTTGGGATGGCTGCACGGAAACATGTCATGTTTGGTGTCAAACACCTTGGAATCATACCCCCACACCAGTAACTGGTGTGGGAGTATGATCCCACCCTTCTAGAGGGAGAGACATGACAGCACCGGTATACCCGGTACCAACTAAACAGAGCCCTGGCATCACAAAATGGATGCTGCAGCCACAGACATGAGTCTGGCCTCCTGCTGCTGACCGAAAGTCCGGCAGGGGAGGCCTGGACAATAGGTTTCCTGTCACAGGGAGGTGTTACCACCTCCCAGACAGGCCTTAGTGGATTGGGGCTGGGTGGGTGCACTCCAAGAGTGCTTTGAAGTCCTGCACTGGGGGCACATTTGGTGTCCTCGTGCATACCCCAGTTCAAACAGGTTGCAGGGGCTGCCAGCCCCTGCTCTGGCGCGAAACTGGACAAAGGAAATGGGTGTAGGCACCCCTCTTTCCAAACCCTCCCATAGGTGGGTCCTCAGAGTTAGTCCAACCCCTTCCTTGGGTATAAGATAGGAACCCCTGGCAACAGGATTTTAGATATCCCTGGACGAAACTCTGCAACTGAATCCTGGAACTTCGACGCTCTACTCAAGACTAGAGGACTGAAGAAATCTCCCTTGGGGTCAAGGAGTGACTCCCCTGCTTGGCAGGCACCAACGAAGCAATTGCCGGTCTGCATCTCCAAAGCTCCCGCCAGACTCCGAAGTAATTGTAGCCCAGGAAGAGGATTTCCAGACTTCTCAGAGGCCGACCCGAGTCCCCAGCAAAGCTGAGACCCGCAGCCCTCATGAGTGACGTGGAACCGGAACTCCTGGACACCGTGCACATTTGCTAGTGCATTGACGTCCCTTGAAGTCCTGCTTTGGGTTACTTGTAGCCCAGGCCCGAGCACCATTTTCACCGAAGATTGTGAGTCTACACTCCACGAGTGTTCCGTGGGCCCGCTTCTTGCATTTCCGCTCGAGGCTCCTTCGCGATCCCTGGTCCATCAACTGGTGGGTCCCTGTGAAGGCAACTCTGATTTTCCTTGGGCTTTCCTGGTTGCTCCAGACGTGCCCTGACTCCCCACCGCGTGGTGAGTCCCTCAGACCTTGCTGGTCTGCACCGAAGCATCTTTTTCCGTTCTGGGTGGGTTGCTGTTGCCAAGGCTTGTTGTGTTCAATGCGGACACCAACGCTGCAGCACTCGACATCCTTTGTGGGACATCTCAAATCCAGCTCCTGGTCGTCGTCGACGCCTCCGGGGCCTCGTGGCTGAAGAGTCAAGCTTCACGTCTCTCACCTGAAACACCCGACATCGGTGGGCATTCGACTATCGTGCCCCTGGTCACTGGCAAGTGTCGCAGACTCTGTCCCCTCTGCTTTCAGGTTCTTCTCATCTCCGATCCAGGCTTGGATCTCTTTGGACACTTCGCATCTTCCCGGCAGCAGCACTTCTCTGCAGGCTGCCATTGAAATCGACGACGCGACCCGACACCATTTGACACCTATGCACCCGGCTTCCCTGGGTGAGGTAACTCGAGTACTCAGGTGCTCCCGTGGGTGTTGACCCTAGAACTGTCTAAGTCCAAGAGGGGTTGGTCCTAGTCCATTTCTAAGTGTCCTTAAACTTTAAAACTCTAACCGCGACTTTCCCATAGACGTTAACGGAGCTCGCGGCTGTGTTCACACACTGCATACGGCCCCCGTGGGTCCCCTGTGTCACTACCTTGGGTGGTTCCTTGGGGTCCCAGCGATTCTACAGGCTCTAGGCCTTGTGTCTACTTAAGTCGTGGTTCTTATACCACTTTCTTAATATATGGTTTGGTACGCCCCTAGGGCTAATCGTATATTGTGCTAATTTACTGTGCTATTTGACTTGTAACTTGTGTACTTTGACCTCTAGCCTCATAAAGAGACTATTGGGTAGTGTTTAGTAATAAATACATATATTTTATATATATATACCTGGTGTGGTTCTCCTTTCATTTGGTCATTCATGAGATTATAGACTGGTAAAACAAACAGCTTAACACTCCTATTGTGCTAATTTACTGTGCTATTTGACTTGTAATTTGTGTACTTTGACCTCTAGCCTCATAAAGAGACTATTGGGTAGTGTTTAGTAATAAATAGACTGGTAAAACAAACAGCTTAACACTCCTTCAAGACTTAGCCTGAAGGCTGCTCTCCATAGCTACCACTAGGATAGCTTTCAATAAAGGTTGTCTTTAAACCTATCATCAATAAAGGTCGTTTGGACTGGTGCAAGGTGCCCACTAGAACTAGTGGACAGCATATGCCAGGCCAACTTCTCACATTGATGTGCAGCGGTTGGATTCAAGCTTGCCTCTGTTTTACCAGATAATCTCAAGTGTGTGACTAACTGAAAACCACTAAAGGTACCTGAGGTACATATAAATTCAAGCTTAGAAATACAGTAAGTTCTACTGAACTTAGAGTTGTGTGTCAAGGGCTTAGCACACCCTTTCTACAACTCAAGAGAGTTTAGTAGGCCACACTAGAGTAGGTAGTGCATACACCACACCTCACTAGTGATGTCTTCAAGGCCAGGAACCACTGGGTCCCTGCCAGAAGCCACTGGGCTTCCACCATCCAAGTATGACAACCTCCAATTCTTGGAATTGAGAGCATTGTGTAATACTAGGAAATTGAAGACAGGAAAAACTGCAAACACCCAACGCCTCATAGACATACTGATGTTGGATGATCTCAAGCAGACCTCAGGGTCTGAAGGGGTAGGCAGAGAGGGTGGGACAGCAGATGAGGAAGGGCCCAGGGTGAAGAAACCCAGGACCTGACCTCTGAAGCTGGCCAGGAAGATGACAATGATCTTACCCTGGGAAATCCAGCTCCTCCTGCAGATGAGGAGGAGGACCAGAATGGCCTCCCCTTTGTCCCACCAGGAAGAGTTGTGAGTGTGCCTAGAAGGTCAAGATCTCCTTCTGAGGAGTCTAACCATTCTGACACCTCAGTAGGGACCTCTGTTTCCTCTCATAGGAGGGAATCCTCTCATGAAAGGAAAGAGAGACTGCTCAAGTATGAAGAAGCTCAGCTTAGGATCAGAAAAGAGCAGTTGGCTATAGACAGGGAGTCCCTAGAGCTTCATAGACAAAGAAAAAAGTTGGGACTAGAGTCCCATGGTGGCAGCAACTTCCCTAGGGATAGGGAAAGGTCTTATGACCATAGAAACCCGAGCAAGATTGTCCCTCCCTACCACAGTGGGGATGACATCCACAAATGGATTACTGCACTGGAAAGGGCCTGTAAAGTTCAGAGGGTCCCCCAGGAGCAGTGGGCAGCAATCTTGTGGCTCTCCTTTGCAGACAAAGGTAGAGACAAGCTCCTCACTGTAAGAGAAGAGGATGCTGATGATTACCATGTCCTGAAGAGTGCACTAATAGATGGGTTTGGCCTAACCACTGAGCAATACAGGTTAAAGTTCAGAGATACCCAAAAGGCACAGACACAGGACTGGGTGGACTTTGTAGATTGTGCTACTAAGGCTCTGGAAGGTTGGTTAATGGGCAGTAAGGTGTGTGACTTCACAGGATTGTATAATCTTATCATGAGGGAGCAGATTCTTAATAACTGTCAAAATCAGCTGTTGCATCAGTACCTGGTGGACTCTGATCTGACCTCTCCCCAAGAATTGGGAAAGAAGGCAGACAAATGGGTCAGAACCAGGGTGAGGCAGAAGGTACAGAACCCAGGTGGTGACCAGAAGAAGCAAGATTCCAAAAACTCTGACAAGGGTGGGGAAAAGGGTAAAGACCAGAAGTCTTCTCAAGGTCCCCAAAAATCTGCATCTGGTGGGGAATCCCAATCTACTAAAGGAAAAGGCCAAAAGAAACCATGGTGCAAAATCTGTAAGCAGAAAACACACTGGACAAATGACTGCACCAAGTCCAAAGACTCTAATCCAGCCACCATTGCCCCCAAGGCAACTGTTCCCCCTAGTCCAGCTACAATTGGTGGTGGAGGTACTCAGAATAAGGGTGTAGTAGGGTTGACCCTGGGTACTGAGATGGGCTCTGGCCTAGTCAGAGTGCCAACTCAGGCTGTCCTAGTCTGTGATGGGGGCATGGATATGTCCCCCTTTGTGAGTCCCAATAATTTGGGCAAATACAGACAGCAGCCTTTAATTAATGGAAAAGAGGCTTGGGCATTCAGGGACACAGGAGCAAGTGTCACAATGGTGACAAAAGATCTTGTGGATCCTGGGCAGATTATACTTGGTGAAATGTACCAAGTGACCAATGCTAGCAATGTCAGAACAGACCATTCTCTGGCAGTTGTTAACTTCTCCTGGGGAGGGGTAACTGGCCTTAAGAAGGTTGTGGTGAGTGGAGACCTACCAGTCGAATGCTTGCTTGGCAATGATCTTGAAACCTCAGCTTGGGCAGAGGTGGAGCTCAGGACACATGCAGAAATGCTAGGGATCCCTGCACATGTCTTTGCTGTGACCAGGTCACAGGCCAAAATGTCAAAAGCTGAACAGGCCCTGGATTCTGGAACAATGGACCAGGTGCCTCCCAAGAGCAGGAGCAGTAGGGTTAAGGCAGTGCCTTCCCCCTTGGCTCAGGAAGCAGATCAGTCTCTTGAGGGAGATGATCTCAGGCCTGAAGAAGGAACTGTCCCAGAGGAGCTTGAACCTGATCAGGTTGAGTTCTTGGGGACAGGGGGCCCTTCCAGGGCAGATCTGAGCCAGGAGCAGCTGAGCTGCCCATCTCTTGAACCCCTCAGACAGCAAGCTGCTGCTGAGGCTGCTGGGAATGCTAGTGGCACCCATAAGATATATTGGGATGATGGACTCCTGTACTCAGAGAGTAGAGACCCCAAGCCTGGAGCAGCCAGGAGGTTGGGTATACCTCTGAGGTTCAGGGGCTTCCTATTGACACTAGCCCATGATATTCCTTTAGCAGGTCACCTGGGCCAGAACAAGACTTGGGACAGAATTGTCCCTCACTTTCACTGGCCCCACATGTCTGAAGACACCAAGGAGTTTTGTCGCTCCTGTGTAACCTGCCAAGCCAGTGGGAAGGCAGGTGGCACCACAAAGGCCCCCTGATACCACTACCTGTGGTGGGGGTTCCCTTTGAGAGGGTGGGGATTGACATAGTTGGTCCCATGGATCCCCAAACAGCATCTGGGCACAGATTTATCCTGGTGGTGGTGGACCATGACACCAGGTACCCAGAAGCCATTCCCCTTAGGACCGCTACAGCACCTGTGGTGGCCAGGGCCCTCCTGGGAATTTTCTCAAGAGTGGGCTTTCCTAAGGAGGTAGTATCTGACAGAAATGCAAACTTTATGTCCAGTTACTTGACTGCAATGTGGAAGGAGTGTGGAGTGAATTATAAATTCACCACACCCTATCACCCACAATGCAATGGTTTAGTTGAAAGGTTCAACAAAACCTTAAAGGGCATGATTAAAGGGCTCCCAGAAAAGCTTAGGCGAAGATGGGACATACTCTTGCCCTGCCTTTTATTTGCATACAGGGAGGTGCCTCAGAAGGGGGTTGGCTACAGCCCTTTTGAACTTTTGTTTGGCCATCCCGTCAGGGAGTCCATTGTGTCTGGTGAAGGAAGGTTGGGAGTTACCTCTCAAACCCCTAAACAGGACATAGTGGACTATGTACTTGGTCTCCGCTCCAGGATGGCTGAGTATATGAAAAAGGCAACCAAAAACCTTGAGGCTAGCCAGGAATTACAGAAAGCCTGGCATGACCAAAGGCTGTGCTGACTGTTTACCAGCCAGGGCAGAAGGTGTGGGTGTTGGAGCCAGTGGCCCCAGCCGCCCTCCAAGACAAGTGGAGTGGCCCCCATACAATTGTTGAACAGAACGGAGAGGTTACCTATCTGGTAGACCTGGGAACTCCCAGGAGCCCCCATAGGGTGCTCCATGTCAACAGGCTGAAGCCATATGTGGACAGGGCTGACATGGGCTTGCTCATGGCAACTGATGAGGGACAGGAGGAAGAGAGTGACCCACTCCCTGACCTGCTCTCACAGAACCCTGATGATGGGTCATTAGATGGTGTAGCCTTGGCAGGCAGCCTCACTGCCCAGCAGCAAACTGATTGTAGACAGGTGCTCAATCAGTACAGACACATGTTTTCTCTGACTCCAAGTCAGACCACCTGGTGCACTCATGAAGTGGACACTGGGGACAGTCTGCCTGTAAAAAGTAAGATTTACAGGCAACCTGACCAAGTCAGGGAATGTATCAGGACAGAAGTCCAGAAAATGTTGGAACTGGGTGTCATTGAGCCCTCAGATAGCCCTTGGGCTAGTCCTGTAGTCCTGGTGCCTAAACCTCACACCAAAGATGGCAAGAGAGAGATGAGGTTTTGTGTGGACTACAGGGGCCTCAATGCAGTCACTAGGACTGATGCCCATCCAATCCCCAGGGCAGATGAGCTAATAGACACTTTGGCCTCAGCCAAGTATCTAAGCACATTTGACCTGACAGCTGGCTACTGGTAGATCAGACTAGCTGATGATGCAAAGCCAAAAACTGCATTTTCTACCCCTAGTGGGCTTTACCAATTTGTGGTGATGCCCTTTGGTTTGAAGAATGCTCCTGCCACTTTTCAGAGGTTGGTGAACACAGTCCTTACAGGTCTGGAAGCCTACAGTGCAGCATATCTAGATGATATTGCTGTCTTTAGCTCCACCTGGGAGGATCACCTGGTCCACCTCAGAAATGTTTTGGAGGCCCTGCAGAAGGCAGGCCTCACTATCAAGGCCACTAAGTGCCAGATAGGGCAGAGTCAGGTTGTGTACCTGGGCCACCTTGTGGGTGGAGGCCAGGTTCAACCATTGCAGAGCAAAATCCAGACCATCATGGACTGGGTTGCTCCAACTACCCAGACTCAGGTGAGAGCCTTTTTAGGCCTGACTGGGTATTACAGAAGATTTGTCAAGGGGTATGGATCAATAGTGACACCCCTGAATGACTTAACCTCTAAGAAGATGCCCAAAAAGGTTCAGTGGACAGTTAGCTTTCAAAAGGCATTTGATGACCTGAAGCAGGCCATGTGCACTGCTCCCATTCTGCAGAGTCCTGATTACTCCAAAAGTTCATTGTGCAAACAGATGCATCTGAGTTGGGGGTAGGGGCTGTACTGTCACAGTTGAATGATGAATGTCAGGATCAGCCAGTAGCTTTTATTAGCAGAAGGCTGACCCCCAGAGAGAAACGTTGGTCAGCCATTGAGAGGGAGGCCTTTGCTGTGGTTTGGGCTCTGAAGAAGCTGAGGCCATACTTGTTTGGCACTCACTTCATTGTTCAGACAGACCATAAGCCCCTCTTATGGCTAAAACAGATGAAGGGTGAAAACCCCAAACTTTTGAGGTGGTCCATTTCCCTACAGGGGATGGACTATACAGTGGAACATAGACCTGGGAGTAACCATGCCAATGCAGATGGACTCTCCAGATATTTCCACTTAGAACATGAAGACTCAACTGGTCAAGGTTAGTTTAATGTCCCTGCGCTTGGGGGGGGGGTGTTGTGTAGGAGAGTAGGATCTGCCTCTTATGGTTACCCCCACTTTTTGCTGATGTTTCACTGTTTTTCGACTTTAGTCTGGCTGGGGCCCTGCTATCCAGGACCCCAGCCTAGCTGCTTCCTCTCTAAATTGATTCCATGTACCTTAAGTACACTTCAGATTGGATTCTGGGGTACCCTTAGAAGTCCCTAGTATATGGTATACTATGTACCCAGGGCATAGGTACCCCAGAGGCCTACCAAGGGCTGAAGCATGTATTATGCCACCCCTGGGCAGCCTTCCAAAATGACACCACAGGACTGCTACAGCAGCCTGAGTGAGGTGGTGCATGCACCTCTTACAGAGATATAGGTTCACTATATCTCACCCTATCACTGCACATATAAACCTATCAGTCACCCCTATGGCAGGCCTTATCAATCCTGAAGGCAGGGTGCTTGGTTTTATGTGAGAGGGTGCCCATGCATGAGCAGAGCCCCTCTGCAGCCTTCGGAATCTCCTCTCCGGGGTTGTCTGTGGTGCAGCCTGACCATATACTCTTAAGTGCATTATAACTCAACGGTAAATGCTAACTTTGGGATGGCTGCACGGAAACATGTCGTGTTTGGTGTCAAACACCTTGGAATCATACCCCCACACCAGTAACTGGTGTGGTAGTATGATCCCACCCTTCTAGAGGAGAGACATGACAGCACCGGTATACCCGGTACCAACTAAACAGAGCCCTGGCATCACAAAATGGATGCTGCAGCCACAGACACGAGTCTGGCCTCCTGCTGCTGACTGAAACTCCGGCAGGGGAGGCCTGGACAATAGGCTTCCTGTCACAGGGAGGTGTTACCACCTCCCAGACAGGCCTTAGTGGATTGGGGCTGGGTGGGTGCACTCCAAGAGTGCTTTGAAGTCCTGCACTGGGGGCACATTTGGTGTCCTCGTGCATACCCCAGTTCAAACCGGTTGCAGGGGCTGCCAGCCCCTGCTCTGGCGTGAAACTGGACAAAGGAAATGGGTGTAGCCACCCCTCTTTCCAAACCCTCCCATAGGTGGGTCCCCAGAATTAGTCCAACCCCTTCCTGGGGTTTAAGATAGGAACCCCTGGCAACAGGATTTTAGATATCCCTGGATGAAACTCTGCAACTGAATCCTGGAACTTCGACGCTCTACTCAAGACTAGAGGACTGAAGAAATCTCCCTTGGGGTCAAGGAGTGACTCCCCTGCTTGGCAGGCACCAACGAAGCAATTGCCGGTCTGCATCTCCGAAGCTCCCGCCGGACTCCAAAGTAATTGCAGCCCAGGAAGAGGATTTCCAGACTTCTCAGAGGCCGACCCGAGTCCCCAGCAAAGCTGAGACCCGCAGCCCTCACGAGTGACGTGGAACCGGAACTCCTGGACACTGTGCACATTTGCTAGTGCATTAACTTCTCGATGTCCCTTGAAGTCCTGCTTTGGGTTACTTGTAGCCCAGGCCCCGAGCACCATTTGCACCGAAGATTGTGAGTCTACACTCCACGAGTGTTCCGTGGGCCCGCTTCTTGCATTTCCGCTCGAGGCTCCTTTGCGATCCCTGGTCCGTCGACTGGTGGGTCCCTGTGAAGGCAACTCTGATTTTCCTTGGGCTTTCCTGTTTGCTCCAGACGTGCCCTGACTCCCCACCACGTGGTGAGTCCCTCAGACCTTGCTGGTCTGCACCGAAGCATCTTTTTCCGTTCTGCATGGGTTGCTGTTGCCAAGGCTTGTTGTGTTCAATCGAACACCAACGCTGCAGCACTCGACATCCTTCGTGGGACAGCTCGAATCCAGCTCCTGGTCGTCGTCGACGCCTCCGGGGCCTCGTGGCTGAAGAGTCAAGCTTCACCTCTTTCACCTGAAACACCCGACATCGGTGGGCATTCGACTATCGTGCCCCTGGTCACTGGCAAGTGACCCAGACTCTGTCCCCTCTGCTTTCAGGTTCTTCTCATCTCTGATACAGGCTTGGATCTCTTCGGACACTTCGCATCTTCCCGGCAGCAGCACTTCTCTGCAGGCTGCCATTGAAATCGACAGCACGCGACCCGACACCATTTGACACCTATGCACCCGGCTTCCCTGGGTGAGGTAACTCGAGTACTCCGGTGCTCCCGTGGGTGTTGACCCTAGAACTATCTAAGTCCAAGAGGGTTTGGTCCTAGTCCATTTCTAAGTGTCCTTAAACTTTAAAACTCTAACCGCGACTTTCCCATAGACGTTAACGGAGCTCGCGGCTGTGTTCACACACTGCACACGGCCCCCGTGGGTCCCCTGTGTCACTACCTTGGGTGGTTCCTTGGGGTCCCAGCGATTCTACAGGCTCTAGGCCTTGTGTCTACTTAAGTCGTGGTTCTTATACCACTTTCTTAATATATGGTTTGGTACGCCCCTAGGGCTAATCGTATATTGTGCTAATTTACTGTGCTATTTGACTTGTAATTTGTGTACTTTGACCTCTAGCCTCATAAAGAGACTATTGGGTAGTGTTTAGTAATAAATAGACTGGTAAAACAAACAGCTTAACACTCCTTCAAGACTTAGCCTGAAGGCTGCTCTCCATAGCTACCACTAGGATAGCTTTCAATAAAGGTTGTCTTTAAACCTATCATCAATAAAGGTCGTTTGGACTGGTGCAAGGTGCCCACTAGAACTAGTGGACAGCATATGCCAGGCCAACTTCTCACAAGGTCTGGAAAGATTTGTCAAACTGGCACAACGTTGTTAATGGTGAAAAATCTGAGGAATTCCTATCTCTGGTATCCCTAACTAGAACTACAGAGCGGCTACCCCAACTCTGATATATATATATTTATATATATATAAAAAATAAAGGTTAAAGTAACATTATAGTTAGGAGAATATCTCAGTGACAACATTAACGTTTTAAACTAAAAAAAAATACAGAAATTCACCAGTTATAGTTAGCAGAGCTAACTATAACTTGTGCCCCTGCCATACACTGCTTATGACCTTACATATTACATCATTCATAATATGTTCTGTGACATCACTGATGACATATCAAATTACATCACTGATGACTTCATCCAATGATTGTGCTAGTTTATTTTATTATTTACATAATGGCAGCTAGCTACCATATTAGTTTGCTATCTAATGTTGTACAGCCTGTGTCCAGCTAACTAAGTGTTTACAAAACGCATGTACTTCTAATGCATCATAGCTGTGTAGATATATTGAACATGTTATAAATCTTTGTATTTAAGAGGAGCTGTGTGTGCAGATGACAGTTGATTACTTGTATCCAGTATGTTCCACACAAGCTTTTTGGTTCTGCAGAAAAAGTTTCCAACAAGGCAAAGATTCTACGTAGTATATACTAAGCATTGTAAGCAACCTAGGACCAGATGTACGACCCTAAATTGCATGCGCAATGGGGTCGCAAATTGCGAGAGGCTCATTAATATTCATGAGCCTTGTAATTTGCGACCCACATTGGGAATCGCAAACAGTGTTAAACACACTGTTGTACATGCCAAATAGCGCCTCGCAAATTGCGTGTCGCAATTTGCGAGGCGCTATTTTGCAGGTCGTACATCTGGCCCCTAGTGTTATTAGATATAATCGTCTTAGCATCGTCTTAGCATTTCTATACAACATAGAAGACTGTGTGCACCAGGTACTAACCCATGTACATGTGCTTGTTTAGCTTCAAAGGGTTGGCTACGTGTAACTTTTTCACCACAGTATGAATGCTGCAAGTAGCATGATCTTTAGCACCTTCAGACCTTGGTTATTTAAAGCGAATAGTGGCCTTTTTGACAAATGTTGCATAGAGTGTACACTGTTCTAAATAGATACTTTTTAAATACTCTGTGGTGTATTTCTCATGAGCGGTTTACTGTCTACAAACAGTGTAAACTCTCCATAGAGTATACACTGCCCACTTTTCTACTCATATCAACTTCATTTCTCAATGTAGGTTCGGTGACTGTGAAGGGTTTGATACAGATAAAAGCTGTCTGTAGAAGGGCATTAACAGACGTTGAGTATATTGACAAGCTTGACTTTCTCTGAACAGCTGAATACATATTGAACACTGTGTGCAATGAAGGTTTCCCATACATCTATGGTTGATTGTTAATGTGAACTAGGCTACCCGTGAAGTGTATGGTATAGGGTCAATGTTGCACATAACACATGCTTGCTACACCTAAGGAGTTCATATTATTCTGAGCTATTTTGTACTTACTTTCTGGCCTCAAATGCCATACTAGTTTATGGAATAATGCACACAAATGAAGCTTGGGTGATATCACAGATGTCATAAATGATGTCATAGAGCATGCCTCCAGCCGTGCGCAGTGGGGGGTTTTACGTAGGGCCTGTCTGGGGTTAAAGGCAGGCTAGGCCCGGCGGTAAGCCCCCCACAGACAGCCAACCACACACTGCGCACAACCTTGTTAACTTGATGAATTGGTCTTTTTAAAAAAGCTTTTTTAATTGATAATTGCGTGTATATAAGTCTTCAAGGGGTAGACCTAGATGTACTGTCGTGGTAGTAATATACCTTTTTTGAGTATATGTAAGAGAATTGTGATGCTCTATCTAAATAATGCAGTGAAACTGTGATAAAGGATAACATTGATGTAATATCAGGGATTTGTGCATAAATAATGTTGGTTCACATAACCCCTTTTGAAGATACTTCTATGTAATGAATTGTTGATAGTGTTTTTATGAGATTTTATTGAAGAACAAAAATAGTATTTTTAAATAAATGGATAGATATCTTTGCAATCAACAGGCCTCAACGCATGATTGGGCGTGTGGAAGAGTATTGAGAAGTATGGTGTATATGGAAAAAAAAATATGTTAATAAAATATATATGTGACAAAAGAGGGACCTTTTTCTTGATGTGAGGTGTTCTAACCCTGTCCCTTTTGTCTGAAGGGTTGCTCTCTCATTTGTTTTTGGGGTTTTACGTAGGGCCTGGCGGGGCAAAGGCAGGCTAGGCCCGGCAGTAAGCCCCCCACAGACAGCCAACCACCCACTGGGCACAGTCTTTGGCGTTCACAGCAAGGGGTTGGCCACAGGGTCTGGCTTGGGGTTAGGCCCTGTGGCTAACCCACCCGGAGGCTGCCAACGCCCCCCGCAGGCAAGGAACCTCATGGTACACGCGGCCTTTCTTCGCACACAGCGTGGGGTTGGCTTTGCCCAACTCCCCTCAAGCAGCCAACCCTATGCCTCAAAAAGCCTTTGATCGTGCAAGGCGTGGGGTTAGCCGAAGGGCCTGTGTTGAAGCCAGGCCCTGCTTCCAACTCCCCACAGGCAGCCAACTCTGCGATGCGCACAGAATTTGGTCACGTGCAGCGGGGGGGGAGGTTGGTCACAGGGCTTGGCCCCTGGGGCCGAAATGGCTCGGGAGGGGGGGGACTGCACACTCCCTTCTCTTTAATATACCCAGCCCTGGGAGATGGGGTCCCCAGGGCTCTAAATGGGCAGGGGAGAGGAGCCCTACTGACGCCCACCCTCCAATATATATGAAACTAACAGTGGCCACCAATTTTGTTTTCCAAGCACTGCGGGATTGCCGCAAAATTTGCCAATTTATTTTTCTATTTTGGCCCCAAGGGGTTCCCTCTAGTCCCCCCCCCCCCATGGGGCCCAGCGCCCCCTTATATTCGTTTAAAAAAAAAAGTTCTGGACAGGGGACCTAAGTCGCTGCGACCTGTAATGGCTGCCAGAAACATTTTTCTCAGCCAATCAGAGCGCTCGTTCAAAGGAGTGAGATGGCCAATGCTCGGTTTTTAAATTGGCTCTCCTGCAAGACTCTTGAGATACTCTTGTGGACCAAACCGCCCAGATGTACAAAGATTTTTAAACCTTAATTTCTCAAAAACTACTAAACAGATTTACATCAAATTTTTAATCATATCGGAAGCAAGGCAATTTTAAGTGGGATAAAGGTCAAATAAAAAAACTTGTTTCAAAATATGGAGCTTCACGTCTGACCCGAATATATACCGTATAACAAGACACCAATGAAATTGGCTCATCTGGATTGGTAGAGGTGAACAAGGGTAGCCACGATCTTGAAGATTCTTCCTGCGCAGAGCCCTGATGAAGTTCTAAATTTAATTAGAACGAAACGCATTGGCTGGATGTTGTTGTGATTTGAATAGAAGAAGAGAAACAATAAACACTCTGTTTTGATTACACATATTGTATACTTATTTGGATTGCAAACGGTGCACCTCTTCATTTGCTATTATCTAAATAAATCAATACTTTGCAATGTGAAAACAATGTTGCGGTCAATTGGGAAAACACATATATGCAATTGGTTACTTAGAGAGTGAGTTCAACAAAACCCACTTGGAGGTAAGGTCTTGTGAGTCCCTATACCAGTTCACAACAGCTAGCAAAATTTTCCCTGGCTCATGGGAGCAGGATGCAGAGGTGCGCTTTAGCTGTCAATCAGGCTTGCGATGTTGGAAATGGTTACCTTAGCAAAAAGGTACTTGCAGGGCGAATTGAGCAAAACCCTTTGGAACCTAAGCAAGGAGCTGGCCCTGGACCAGGAGTCTCCAGGCAGATCTGATCTACCTGGCTCGGGGAACTGGGGTACAGAGGTGCTCTTGGCTATCCGTGGTGCTGAACTGAATCCATTGCCAGAGAAGCTGGCAGGCATGCCAAGAGAGGGTAAAAACAAATGCAAGATCTTAACGATAGAGCCACAGGGGTGGTTGGTCATTCGTGCAGGTGAATCTCTTCTCTTTAAGCTCTGAGTAAAGCAGGTTGTAGTTGAACTGACCACCAACAAGCCTTGGAACCTGCAAGCACTCCGGTTGAGGAAATCTTTATCCAGAGGGCCAGGGGAATGTTGTAGAAAGCTGAGCCTCACTGAGGGTTGGGACTACAGTTCCCAGAAATCACCTGCCCAAGGACTTTGAGTGGCCACGCCAGATGGCTCGGGGTACAGGACTTCAAGGTTGTGGACTTAGTGGTTTGTGCCTGCCGACTGCAGGGGACTAGTACCTCTAATCCTAGGGAGTTCTTGTGAAGTCTTTAGGTTGCAGATAGGTTCACCTTCCTTTTGGAACTGGTCTCTGGTCCTGGGCGAGTTGTAGTCCATTGGGTGCAGGGTGGCTGTCACACGTGCAGTACTTCGTGGCTTTCCTGTTGTGCAGTCCTGCTTTTGTGCAGACACGGGTCTCTTCTTGTTTGACGTCAAATCTAAGGTTCTGGTATCTGGAGTGCCCCTTCAATCCAGGATTTAGGGGGTGTTTGTGAGTGTGAGGACAAGTAGCCAATGGGCATCTGGTCCCGCGACTAATCCGCCCCAGTAGTGACGACATCCTGTGGGTGTATGTCACTAAAACTAGTCAGAACCTGATTTCTAGCCTAAATTCAAGATGACCCAAAACCATCCTCAACTGTACACCTCAGCTGCAACACCCTAGAGATGTGGTCAGCCTTGTGGAGGTCGATGCCTCCTGCATAGCTAATTTCCCACCTGCCCGCAAAAAACAATGCCTGGGGCAGGGGAGGCTTTGTCCTCGAGTGAGGGACAAGTTCCTTTGTCCAGTGGTGCCAGTGAAGCCTTTGAGGCTCACAGCTGCACCATACTAATCATTAGTCATCCTGTGTGGGTGAAGGTGTCACCTCCTGCTCTCACAGTTCTTTGTCTCTGGCCTCTGGGAGTGGCACACACTCCCCAGCAAGAGGTCAGACTTCTGTCTTGGAGGTAAACCTTCGAAAAAGCCCGCCAAGGCACGAGAACACTGGATTAACTTGGTGGACACTGTCTTAAGTGCCATCTAGGTACATGCTGGTTAATCCTCGATACCACCATCGTGTCGGGGGTTAAAAAGCATGGTGTTTGACACCAAATACGAAGAAAATCAGCTGGGCCGTCATGGAGCTGGACATATAGGTAATGCCCATATGACAGCCCATGTTATCCGATGGACCGACAGTTACTTGTGGTAGAATTACGTTTAGAATGCTACCACAGGGCAATATATGCTTGCACATACATTGTCGGAGATAGATAGGGGAAAACAGTTGCCAAACCGGTTTTCCCATCGACGCTTAGCCCTTCGGTAGCCACACCTCTAGGGTGGGATACCAAGCGTCACACACCGAAAGAAGGGTGCTGCCATCTTTGGAGTGGGCAGAATATTGCACCCTGACATATCTAGATGCCACACATTGCATGAAGGTGTCATCAGTCTGGAGGGGACCTTGTAAATCATTGGCTCATATTCACAGCATCCCATGAGGGCAAGTTGTAGGCATAAAAGTGGCACCCTTGGTACCCAAACCTCAGATTACATCTGTAAAGGAGAGAAGACTGAAGGACTGCCCTGCTACTCCCTGGACCTGGCAAAGAGAAGTTGCACCACAGATTAGATTGCACCTGTTGCTCCTGGGCTAGCAAAGAGAGGACTACTGTGCCTGTGGTGCCCTGCTTGGGGAAAAGTCATCCCCGAGCCCCAGACAGAAGAGGTGAACTCCAAGAGTCCATTGGTTGACTTCTTGTTACAGCTCTAGGGCCACAAAAGCTGAAGAAGCTACCTTGATGAGTTGGCAGCCACAATTCCTTAGACGCTGCTGACCACCGAAGTAAAGCCCAAGAGACCGAGCCCTAACACTCAAAAGTTGCACCCGAGTCTGTTGGACCTGGAAGAGTCATCGAAGTGCAGTTTGGTCACCCAAGATGTACACTAGCCGTAGTTAAAGGGAACCGCTAGTTTCACTGTGATTGGAGATCAGTAGACCAGTGGCAACTGGGATTTTTTCTTGACTTTGAGGGACATCGACCTCGGTGGCCAAAGTCACACTAAGGGGTTCATGGACCAAGGGGTGGCCCCATAAATCCCTGTGGACTGTATCAGCATCTGCAGCATCCTATATCCCTTGCATCAGGACTACTCCATTGATGTCTAAGGTAGTTTGCCCACAGAGCTCGGACTGGACTGGAGACTGCTTTGACTGCAAGCTAACTGTCCTTCTAAGCCTTAATGATCCCTGTGACTAGCCCCCTGCCGGAGTTAGTCACCCAAAGCAGACCGGAGTACCTGTACACAACTTTATAAGAAGTTTTCAAAGTAAACACTAACAGTAGTAGTTGCCAATGCTTGTTTGCATTTTGAGTGAAGAGCAGTGATTTATGATTTGCCTGTTAATTTATATCTCTGGGACCATCTGGGGGATTTTGTTCATTTTGGTGTTTAGAAATTCATAAAAATAAGATCTATTTTAATAAACTGGTGTAGGATTCCACTTGTGTTGTGTTTCTTTCTTTTTCAATTGTTTTGGTACTTCTAAATTCTTTGTACTTGTTCCTTTGTTAAAGCCGGACTGCTCGAAGCCACAGCTACCCAGGGTTGAGCCAAGGTTTTGCAAACTAGCCTGACTGGACCCAAGACAGGTTTGTGAGTTTATTACATAGTGAGGTCGCACAACCACACCATACAATAAACCGCATTTCCTCATATGCGCACAACCAATAACACGTATATATGTATTTATAGATATGTATTCACTTAAAAGACCACAGTTAAAGAATAGTTCTGGTTACAAATTAAACCCGAAAAACCACTGGCAATCAGCAATTATTATTAGTTTTGCAACCCATAACTCAAAAAGCCTTTATGGAACGGTTTGAGATTGCTCTTGTCTGCCATCTTGAACCAAAGAAGAGTTTTGCCTTCCATTCTATCGTAAAAGGTCGACAAGAAACCATGGTCTTTCACCCTGAACCAAGTAAAGGATATGAAACAGCACTTGTTTCCCATTCTGAACCTGAGAAGGTCAAAGAAGAACCTGAGGTTTCCCTTCCTGAACCTACAAAAACCTGGGAAAACGAAAGGTCTCCCATATTACGATCCAGAGGAGTCCTAAAAATCATGAGAAAGACCTGCAAAATTTTATTACCTCCTGTTGAGCTCTTGAAAAGGAAATAAGAAGTACATCAGTCATGGAAAAAGAGGGGACCTGTCTCCTTTGTGTGTGATTGTTTCGTTTGTCCGCGCGTTCTGCTCCAGCTCTTCATTGGTGCTTCTCTCGCCTTCTGGGGCGCTTACTGCGCTGGTCTGCACGCACAGGTTTGGGCGGCCTGGCCACTGCCTCATGGCGGTTGCTTTGGTTGTTGGCTTATGCACTGCCTTGCTATGTTAGATTGGTTGTGCATTATACACACACCACAGATGTGTCTCCAGGGATGCCCCAAAGCAGGTGACCTTGCAAGTAGCAGGTGATGTTGGAAGAGTAACCGATGAAGAGGTGGGTGGGAGGGCGCAGGTTGGATACCAGAGGTAGGAGCAGTAGCTTGACATTTACCAAAACTTCTGGGAGAGGGACAGTGGTGTAATGGACACCCCCGCAGTGCGGGGGGCCCCCACTCTTCTATATATGAAGGGGGCCCCCTCAGCTTGTTTGTCCAGGGTGTGTGTCTCTTGTAAAGCAGATGAAGTTTGCAGCCTGATTTGAGCTGCCCTGAGCTGACAGGGGCTGACTCAGAAGTGAAGAGAAACAAAATAATAACTTTTGTTTCTCTTTCACTCCGAGCCTGTCAGGCCCCTTACAAGAGCAGATAACAACCCCCCCCCACCTCTCCCACTACCCCTCACAGAAAGCATCTTCTATAGAGCACTGCTTGTCTGAGGGGAAGAGGCTGCACAGAACCTATTGGGGCAGAGGTAAGGTTGCTACCTTTAATTCCAGCAGACAAATATAGCCATGTGTTCACAATTTAACATTCTGAAAATGCTACAACATGGTTCTGACATATAACTTTATAAGAAATTGTTGTTACTCTGAATATGGCCTTCCTGTCTTTCTCAATCAGGGGTCACCAGGGCAGCTGTAGAGCACACTTAAAGGAATATATGATGTTACTTAGCATACCGTTACTCCGCAGGTATTTACTTCGAAGTTTTACTTCGCAAATACCATTACTACGCATGATTTTAGTGCGCATGCTTTGACTTCGCAAATATATACAAATACATTAAAAATGCTTTTACTTCGCAGTTAATTATTTCGCATACCGTTACAACGCGTTATTGGTACGATAAAACAAAAGATTAATCGTAATAGTAACCTATCCCCTGGCACGCACCCTGAACCCTAAAAATACCCCCTACACCCCAAAACCCTATCTCACCCTGACCCCTAAAAATATCCCAGTACCCCAAAACCTTAACGCACCCTGAACCCTAAAATTACCCCCTACACCCCAAAACCCTAACCCACCCTGACCCCTAAAATTACCCCAGCACCCCAAAACCCTAACCCACCCTGACCCGTAAAAATACCCCAGTACCCCAAAACCTAAATGCACCCTGAACCTTAAAATTACCCCCTACACCCCAAAACCCTAACCAACCCTGACCCCTAAAATTACCCCAGCACCCCAAAACCTAAACGCACCCTGAACCCCAAAAATACCCCAGCACCCCAAAACCTTAAATGCACCCTGAACCCTAAAAATACCCCCTACACCCCAAAACCCTAACCCACCCTGACCCCTAAAAATACCCCTGTACCCCAAAACCTAAACGCACCCTGAACCCCAAAAATACCCCAGCACCCCAAAACCTGAAACGCACCCTGAACCCTCAAAATACCCATGCACCCCAAAACCCTAACCTACCCTGACCCCTAAAAATATCCCAGTACCCCAAAACCTAAACGCACCCTGAACCCTAAAATTACCCCCTACACCCCAAAACCCTAACCCACCCTGACCCCATAAAATACCCCTGCACCCCAAAACTTTAATTTGCACAGTAACTCCATTATGCGTAGTAAATGCATGCTAAGTAAATGCATGCTAAGTAATGGCATCTGCGAACTAAAATATGCGTAGTAATGGTAATACGAAGTAATGACCGCGTAGTAAAGGTAGAATACCCACTTAAAGTGTTTTCTTCTTACATTACCTGTTTAAAGTATGAACTAATAAGGGGAACAAAAATAACAATTTGATTTTTCTAATTGTTGTACCGGCCGGGACATTAAAATACCGCTCATGCCCATATAAAACCAGTTATGCAGCAACCCTAGGAAGAGGATGTGTGCAACTCCAGAAACATAACCAGGACTCTGCTTAGGGGCAATGGAGGGACAAAATATAGCTAGAATGTTGAAATAGTGGTGAAGGATGTGAAGGGATGATTGCATATGAGTGATTGTGGTAGGTGAGCGCTAAGGAAGTGGACTCCCTCCCCCAAAAGGCGCCCCTACAACACCAGCTTTTTTCTCAATGACAAGCACAGCTGTGCCTTTCACAGGGATCTTATTTTGTTAACGGTCTACTGTAAGGGGACAGGGATAGCATTTTTATAAAATAGTTAAATGCAGGCATAGTGTCTTCTGCATATACAATAAACCAAGAGGAGGTGTTGTGTGCAGTGCTTAATTTGTAAAATAATAAGTGCCAGGGCCCTGACCAGGAGGCCACTGCAGCTTGCACCACCCATCGCCCCCGTCATCCCTGCCAAAACAACTACTAGCCATCTCTCTCGCCAGCAAGTAGTACAGTTCAGAAATTCAGATTATTCACGGTCCCCAAAGCTAAAGGAATGACTGTGAGGGCAGATATTAGTAATTCTTAATGTATATTGTATTCATAAACAACTGTTGTTCTACTCATCTCTAAATTAGATGAGCAGCGCCACCATGTGGCAGACTGTCCTAAGTGTAGTGTTGACAGTTAAGTGCCAGAAACCACCAGCTCAAATTAAGCACTGTTTGTGTGGGGACGTAATATATTTCAATCCATG
The DNA here is from genome assembly GCA_963921515.1 of Calotriton arnoldi. NCBI lineage: Eukaryota > Metazoa > Chordata > Amphibia > Caudata > Salamandridae > Calotriton > Calotriton arnoldi. The sequence continues at coordinate 3,589,180 of CAWUFW010000262.1, forward strand.
CTGGTAAATTGAAAAGGTAATTCAATTAGAAGTATTTTAATTGTATTACCCAAATCAGCAATTACCCATGCCTGCGTGGACCATCCCAGACATCTGCACTATTTTCTCTATGCGTTTTTTATTGTATGCATTGTCTAGAATATCACTAGTGGAACTATCTGTAGCGTCCTTAGAAGCGAATTGTAGGGGGGGATACATTAGGCCATAGTTAAACTGGTGGTGGGGTACTTTATGGGATAAAGTAGCCCCTGCCATAGATTATAAGGATATTGCAACTCACTGAGGAGTTCCATAACCATATAGCGGAACGAGGCCGAAGGTGACTTACAATATCCTTATCATCTAGCTTAATCAACTAGTCAAGGAATCGACCCACTCGGCAGGGCACTGCTTGGATGGAATCTTTTCTGACCATCCTAACCTTCTATGGAACAAAACGGTACCACTTATCTGGTCAGATCACAGAGCAGTGCTGTTTAAAATCTACCTACCTCTTAAAAAGTCCACAGGTTTGTCCAAGAAAACTTTTAGCTTTCGGCCATGGCATAAAATTAAGAAAGACGAACTTAGCAAGACATTACTAGGCTCGCATAACTCTACACCGGTAAACCTTGATGAGGCAGTATCAAATTATCACTCCTGGTTACACCATGCGGGACATCAATTAGCCCCCCTAACCACACGGTACCCAACTAGGCGCTCCGAGCCTTGGTTTAATAAATCCCTTAAAGAGCAAAAACAGACATGTAGAAAACTAGAAATGAAACGGAGACTAGCCGACAATGATCAAACAAAATCAGTATATAAACAGGCTATGCAAATCTATAAACAGCTCATTGTTAAAGCCAAATCGGACTTCATCAAAGAAAATATTGAAGCATCTAATGGCTGTGCTAAAAAATTGCTACAGTAAAAAAAACTCTCCAAGCTCCCTGAAATTCAAAGCCAGGGCAATAGCCAGCAATTTTGCAACAGGCTAGCAAACGCCTTTCAATTTAAAGTCAACCAAGTCTTCGACAGCTTTATTCCCCAAGTCAAATCATCTGCACTAACAGACAAGAATTCCACTGCAAGCACATCCCACCAAATCAACACTGCCAGTCCTCCCACCACCATTCTATCTACGTTTTCACCAATTACCCTTGATCGCATTATTGAGCTGATTTCCCTAGTAAAATCAGGATCACCCTCTGATCCCTGTCCCCCTAAAATCGTGCATCTAGTCCCAGAAATCGTGGGACCTGTCCTTTGGCCTATCTTTAACACCATGACTTCCTCAGGAGCCTTCCCTACTGAATGGAAAAAAGCATCTATTCTGCCTCTCTTGAAAAAGCCAAATTTGGACACAGATGATCCCTCCAACTACAGACCGATCTCCAGGATACCGTTCCCAGCCAAAATCATAGAAGAATATCAAAATGAGGAACTGTCCACCTTCCTCATGGAAGGCGATATCCTAGACCACTCACAATTTGGCTTCCGGGCCCACCACAGTACGGAACTAGCCCTAATCACAGCCACGGAGGAACTTAGGATAACACTCGATTAAGGTGGAAGTGCAGCCCTGATACTTTTAGACCTGTCAGCGGCATTCGACACCGTTAATCATGACGTGTTGGTCGATCGTCTTGCCTCACTGGGAATAAGAGACAAAGCACTCCTCCTACTCAAATCCTTCCTGTCTAACAGGACACAGTCCGTAGCGCTTGACCCGTTTGTTTCCCCACACATTACATTGCCCTGTGGAGTGCCTCAGGGCTCGTCGTTGAGCCCCACTCTTTTTAATCTCTACGTCACTCCATTGGCCAAATTGATAAAAACGTTTGGATTTACGCTGGTGTCATATGCGGACGACACGCAAATCATAGTGTCTATTAATAGTTCGTCCGCAGACACCGCGTTTCGGTTTAAAAACTGTATAAGTCATATTGGGAATTGGATGCAGACAAATTGTCTCAAGCTCAACGCCTCAAAAACAGAGGTCATGCTTTTTGGCAATACACCCATTGTCTGGTCAGATAGCTGGTGGCCAAGTCACATGGGCCCTCTCCCGGTACCAGCTGATAAGGTCAAGAACCTGGGAGTTCTGTTTGATGCCAAGCTCTCCTTTGAGCCCCAGATTAACCATACGACAGCAACCTGCTTTTTCATACTCAAAATCTTGAGGAAGATACTACCGCTCATCCCGTTTGAGCTCAGGAAAACAGTAGTCACAGCCTTGATTGGTTCCAGACTAGACTACTGCAACGCCCTTTTGACCAGTGCAAGCAAACGTAGTCTACAAAAATTGCAGACTACCCAAAATGCCGCTGCTAAAGTTCTGCTTGGGCTTCCTCATCTCGCCTCAGCTTCCAAGGCTCTTGCAGACCTACATTGGCTGCCTATTAACAAGCGCATCCAGTTCAAAGCCTTGTGCATCACATTTAAGGCAATACACGGCAAAGGTCCACGACAACTATCACAACTCCTTAAACCCTACATCCCAGGCAGATCACTAAGATCTGCTAATAGTGGCAATCTCGCCATCCCCAAAATCTCAAGAGTAAAATGGGGAGGCCAAAGCTTCTCCTATACTACCATTAAACTCTGGAACTCCTTGCCCACCTCCCTGAAAAACGAACACAATCGGCTACAGTTCAGGAAGCGCTTAAAAACCTGGCTCTACCAGTAACATTTCTCTGGGAATAACTGCCTTTTAGTGTTTTTAGCGCCTAGCTACCTCCGGGTCATGTTGCGCTTTAGAAATTCTTCATTTCATTTCATCTACGGCAGCAGGTACTTTATTCCTTGTAATACATGGTCATACCATCACCTTTCCCACAAACCACTTAAATCCGTGGTGTATAGCCAGTGGTGTAACAATAGCCTCCGCAGCACCCGTGGTGCTGGTGGCCCCAGAGCTCCACGGTGCCCCCACTATGCACGGGCACTGAGGTCCCTGTCCTTAAAGCTCCTGACTGGGTCCGGAGCGTTGGGCTCCCCCTCTGTGAACTTTGCAGGAGGGCCCCTTCAAGTTTCGTTACGCCACTGGAGAGGGACCTGAAGAAGGAACTGGACGAGGGCTAGAAAACAAGGGTTTCCTTATCATGGATAACATGGACTTCCAGAGGGAGTCTGGAGACCCGGTGAATGTCATCTCTCTGGGACACTCTGGGGTCTGGAGACAGACACTTCTTCTTTATGTTCCCTCTCCCCCACTTACTATATGTAAGTCAGTGCTTAGAGTCAATGTAGGAGCTTGACCCAAAGGATGCAGGGCATGCCAGGTGCTCTCATTTCCCTAGAGTTGGAACTTCTAGGAGCACATTTAAAATATATATGTATGTATCAGGGTTCAAAGAAGAACCCTCTTCATGCTATCGCCCATTTCTCTCACTCTGATAGCTGGAGCGGAATCTGGCCTAGGCTTCCAGGTCTCTTGCCCTATCCAAGTACCACATAGGTGGCTGCCGCATTGAGGCCATACGGGCCTTGTCCTGATTACAGGAGAGTATTTATGACTCTGCTCTTTTCATGCAGTAGTGCGGTGTAGGTTGTGAGGCATCCCTCTTTTAGTGATACAGTCAATTCTTAATTTGTGGTTGGCAGTGGGGAACACCCTCTCTTATTTCAGTGGGCTGTTTGTAACTCTTTCCCACCTCCTGTGCTGTCCTGGTTCAGGTGTGGAGCCAGCCACAGCAGCAGCCACAAAGGTCCATAGTGATAAAAGAAGGACAACCAATACTGTGATCCTTCACCATATCATTGTATTGGCAGCCTTTCGTCTATTTCCATGACCCACAATGGAACTAGGTGTAGTACAGTCTCTTCCAGCCGATGTGCAGCTTTCTCCCAGCCAGTCTGACTTTACAGCAGAAGGTCGGCAGCTTTCAGAGGCCCTGTGTGACACAGGTTCGTAGTGGGCTGCTGCTGCTGCTGCTGCTGCTGCTGGAACGAACCTACCTTGTTCAATAAGAGAGGAAGGTAAAGCTTGCTTCTCTCTAGCGACACCTCCCCCTTGCTCAGCAGCAGGCCGCTCTCCCTAGAGTCTTGAGCCCTCTAAGCATATTTTTGGGGACCAGCATATTTTTTACACAAATGAAGAACTAGATAGTGTCAATGTTCACACTTAATACCCCTGTTTTTCTGACGACATCCAGGGCCGGACTGGCCTTAGCAGGCATCGGGCTTTTCCCTGAGAGGCTGGAAGGGGGGGACGATTTTGCTGTGGAGGGGGCCATTTTTGCATCAGTGCTGCTATATCGGCCCCCAGTAACAAAAGTAGCAGGGGGGCTTGTGGGTCAAAATTGCCAGGGCTGCTTTAGGTTCCCAGTCCGGCCCTGACGACATCTGGATAAATTCGAAATCATCTGTTCTTTCAACTAAGGCTTCAAAGCAAGTTCATTATGAAGCCCTTCTGCTGTGGGCTAAACAAGGGTGCAAAGCTGCATGGAAAGCCTGACCTTGATCAGAAAATGGTAAACGCTTAACTAGCTACATCCTTATTGATGACATAAGCACTAGTGTATGTAAGATCAACCTGAATTGTAGGAATATGTACGCTTCTGTTGTTTGTATATGTAATGTCCCAGATTAATTGATATGATCTGATGTGATTTAGCGGCTCTGTGTATACTTATCTATGTTGTGAACATTTACTGTTATAAAGCGCTCTGACTCAGATGCTCTGTATAGACTTGTTATCTTTGATGTGAACATTTACAGGTGTAAAGCGCTTGGATACCCTTGTGTCTAGCTAGCGCTATATACAACTCTCAAATAAATAAATAAAATACAGACTCTGTGAGAGATGTTCAAATAATCTGAGGTAGAAGGTAAGATTATATCCAAAGAATACAATTTAATAAAGCGAAAGGAGAGAATAAGATCTGGACTATGAAGTCCAAAGCTAGGACAGAAGACATGCAAGCAGTGGGGGCCCAGGCCATTGGCCCCATCCTGAGCCCTTGGGGTCCAAAGACCTCAGATTACAAATGAGTAAGAAGGTACTCTCTTAAATCAAAATCCCGCAAGACAGAGGAACAAGGTTAAGAAATATTAGAAAGTGTTGCTGGTGGTGGCAGGCGGCACACAACCCCAAGATCTGCTGATGAAACCAGGGACCCTAATGACTTCCTATATTTAATATTAATAGACATACAGATTCAAGCCAAGTGAAATGTACTTAATGTTTGTTGTCTGGTCTTTCTGATGCATGTAAGCTGCCCCTATGAGGGCACAGTCAAGGAGAGAGCCTAGTTGGGTGAGAACCAATTAAACTTTTTAGGCTCAAGTGTTTTGAGAAATTTCAATGCTCTAATCAGTTCCAAACTCGGAGAATGGACAAAACTCAGTAGAATCACGTGAAGGGTAAAGGCCTCCACCTCCCACCATTCATTTCGCCATCTGGCCTAGAGACACAGTCCCTTGGAGGAAATTGTAAATAAAAAACAAAACACTCTGAAAGGCAAAGAGGGCTTCAGGGAGTCAATCACAAGTTTGGCAAGTCTTGTGGCTTCCAGGTTTCATTGTATGTCAAAATATCACGGTCAGTAATATCAACTTGCACTTATAGTGATTCCAGAAAAGCAACCAGTCATTATACTAGACATACACAGACTTACTATTTTCAAGTATACCTCTGCTTACATGGACTACATGCTGGAAATCACTACTGTGTAGTCAATGTAACTGTAGGCTGATACATCAAACTTCATATTTTGATAGAGTACCCAGGTTTCACAAAGATCTTTGCACCAGGGTATTCATCTACTGACCTAACGCACAATAATATTCAGGAATCCTAGAAGTGTGAAAGAGAGTGATGCGAGAGTCTCTGCTGCCACAGATCAGAGCTTTGGTGAGGCTTGCAGAGTGGGAGTGAGATCACGTGAAGGTAATGAATTAGGGAGGGGATTAGAGAAGTGGCCCACTTGCTGGGAAAAAAGTAAAACTGGGCCAAGAACTAACTGCATTTCACCTCACATCTTAAGATAACAGCAGCCAGCATTGTTTAGAAAGAAATTAGAAATAGTCAATTTGCAATGAAAAAAACAAAAAAAAAACACATTGATAAAGACACAAGGTGTTAGTTTATCTGTACCAGTATATGAGCATTACGCACATCCTGCAGTATGTAGATATACTGATTACGCTAAATTGCACACCTGATGTTCCCTACTAAATATAGCATAAGCGATCGATCTTTTATTTACCTAAAGTGGTTGAAGGGAGGAAACAACTCAGATTAATAACAGCAAAGTTGTCATGCCTGGAAAGACCACCAACTCCAAAGTGCAGTTTGAATATTTATTATAAGGCCAAAAACAATTGGATGTAAATACATCTCAATAGCAAAGAATAAAGGCACAGGAAAATCAATACAGAGCCAAGTTTACGGATATAAGTAATTCGGCCCAAAAGACAAATGATTATAAATTCCAAAATCACAACGCAACACAGAATAGATGCGATATTCAGTTCTCGAGTCATTGAAAGAAGTCAAAATCTTTCTCTACACTGCTCTAGATGAGGGCCCTTCCTGTCTCTCTTCTATCATTCCCCAAAGGTGTCAGCACGTGTCGAACTCCTAAGAAGTACTCACGTCAAATGGGTCGTTTTAGCTTAAGGCTATGGAGCTTGCTCTAAGATGCTCCTTCTTCTCCATAAGCTAGCAGAAGTCTGAGCTCTCTGTCCCTGCGCATCATATAAAAAAGATGGGATTCAATCCACATTGCGTCATTTGCCTTAAAAGTTTTCATTGCACCTCTAAAGCAGTAGCTTTTCTTTCATGAAACAAATTTAATTAATGATATCTTCTTCCAGTGGCCTTGGCTTCCAGACAGACCAGATACGCAAGGCATCCTCCCTTCTCGCTTCCCAGCCATCTTCAAAGACATTCCGGGTCTCTCCTTAACTCTGAAAATAACGATGTGTATTCTTGCACCTGCAGCAGGATGAGAACATTCTGACTTCGAACACAACAATCATTTAATTATTTATTTCTCGAGAGCAAGGAGAATTGAAACATTAGCTTTGGGCCTATATTTCAGGCAACTTAAACTAATCACAATTACGATATATGGGAATAATATCGTCCTGCACATTATGCATGAAGGAATCATAATGCATACAAAGTTCTACTTAAATGTGTTCACTAGTTTTCAACATCAAATGATTCAAATAAATGTTTCTTAATAGTCGTAAAACACTGCAAATAATACGAATACATGAGAGTGCGTTTAAACCATGAGTATAGTGCACTCATACAAAATAGAGTGCTATCAGCGCTCTATCAGTTCCCCCCTCTTATGACTAGTGTCATAACACCAACTTTCTATTCTCCTGTAGTTTCTCGTTGTAGAAGAGACCGACCTAAACAAAAGCTGTAGGTTGCCGTCCCTGCCTGAATCGTTCTAACCCCTTAAGGTGCTGGTAATGACTGTCCTGCAGTCGTTCAAGTTGGCGCTCTCGCTTTCTCGAAACAGTCTCCTGATGTCGTGCCCTGTGCCATTTGTAAGCCTTGATGGCTCCTGGTAGGACAATTATACAAATGACAGCTATTATAATAGGCTTCAAGATATATCCCATTATTCCTTGTCCCAAACTTCCAAACAAGCTGCTTATCTTGCCAAATCCTTTCCCCACTTGCTCCCAGAGTCCTTCAGCAGCCATCTCACGTAACTCTTGGTGTATATCTGAAATATTGTTAATGTATTTCCTTATATCCCGACTGTTGTCAGGAATATAAGTGCAGCACTGTTGAACTTTCAACAATTTGCAGACTCCTCCGGCTTTTGCTAGCAGCACATCTAGGGCAAGACGGATCTGCAAAACCATAGCCCTTATCGAAACCATCTCCCCATCTACAAGTAATAAAATCTGAGCTGTATTTATTGAGAGCTTATCCACTAGTGTCAGCTTTCTGATTTTCAAATCATTCAGAATCACACCCATACTCGGTATCATAGCGCCAAATATGTCTCCAATCACTTCTCCTGCACTCACACCACGTTTTCCTCTTTGAGGTCTTTTCCTTTCTAAGGGCCATAAATCATTCACGTGAAAAATCTTGGGAAACACCACAGCCAAATAACACGTGCCATACCAGCTTTTGGGCAACTTCACATAGGCATTCTTTCCACACACAAAATACACATTGGGCACTACTGTTATTTTGTCCAATAATGCTTTTCTAATTGATTCTTCGATCAAAAAGACGTGCTCACAATCACTCTCACCCACAAATATCTTGTCGTAGTATGTGGTCGGGTGTCTAATGCACAACTTCCCTTTCTGCTGGAAATCTAATGCTATGGGTCCAAAACTCCCCTTTGCTTTATGATCTAATTCTTCTTTAGTCCATGGGGTAACCTTTTGCTTTGGATCTGATCTAAATAGAGTTTGTCTATGCCGATCTTCTATCTGATCTATGAACTTCTTTTCAATATCAGTTAACATACAGGTTAAATTGTGTCTATGGGCATAGGACGTATCTAAAGTGATGGTAGGCACGAAATACTTTGACATTCGCTCTACTTCCTTATAATAATCATATTTATTCATGTATTTAAGAACGGGAACTTCTGAGAGTACTACATCATAATTTGAGAAATAGTACTCGAAGTGTGCCTTGCTATAAAACATGCTCAACAACACACTACATGTAATGCCATAGGTCAAAGGCAAATGATGGTATTGAATGCCTTCTTCTACTGAGCCTGGTAATTGCATACACACATAGCAATCCTTCACTTCCATGGTATCCACATACTCATACAATAATCGAGCACACGCATTTAAAGTAAAATCACCCTTGGACAAATCAACATGTAATCTACGACTAGTTTCCTTGATCATTTCTAGATCCTTTGCGGATGCATCCTCATCTATCTCAGAGAGTGGTGTAATGAGTGTTGCCTGTATCCTATTCTGTCCATCATCCTGAGATCCAACTAGAGATGTAACAATCACCACAGTTATAACAATAAGCACCACCACAATGAGGGTGCCAATGATGCATTTCTGTTTGCGTGTTGATTTTTCGGACACCATGGTTTCTACTGATTCGTTCCGAAGCACAAAAGGAAAAAAAACACAGACTCTTTCTGTTTTCCTTGTTTGAACAATGTCTTTTTCACTTCTCTCTTCTCATGCAATTAATGTCCAAGTTCGTTTGATTGATACTAAACCTATTGAAGAGATATAGTCAGCCCTACTCCTCACTCCATCATCTATTAGAAAGTCCCTAATTTTTAAATCTTCTTAAACTGGGGCCTAAGTTATCTTCTTTATAAGGCCTAATGCTTTCTTTGGTTATAATTCAAGCTTCATCGTTAATGATATTTGATGCAAGTATTTCGAGAACAAATTGCAAAATCTCCGCATGAATTTCTCCTAATTCTTGCGCGGTGAGCTGTTGGCCAAATGAAGGGAAAATAACCTGATTGAGGATCAGGAAACGCAATCCACTTAACTTTGGAGGATTGGGAACTTGCAGAGTTAGCTTTCCAAATGCTTCTACGCCTGGGACCAGCAACTGTATTTCAATCGAGAGGGTGTCCCCTTCGTAGCTCACCGTACCAGCTCCCAACCTCCCGGACTTCGCTGGGCTCTGCATTTGCAGCCAGGTACGTCCACTCAGGAGATGCGTATCTTCGGGACGCTATTCTTTCTCTTCTGGAACGCCTCAGACCATCCGGTCTTTCTTCAGCGTCGCTTTGATCTGATTCAGATGTTTCAGGAATCGGAGCGAGATCTTTCTCGGATGCGAGCCTTATGTTCAGCCTTTCTTTTCTTGCTGGCCACTTTTCTGCTCTTGCATCCGTTCTCCTCTCTTCCTCTTGATCTGATCCTCCTGAAATAGACCGCTCACCTTGCTCTGGTGCACGGTTCACTTCTGCTTCTGCAATATCATCTATTTCAGGATCTGGGCTCAGTTCAGGAGCACTCGTCTCTCGTCTCCCGTGCTCACTCGGCTGTTCCGTTTCATCCGAAACTCTTACAGCTGGATCTGCGCCTTCGTCGTTGTCTGTGTCAGGTTCACACACGCTCCTCGGAACCAGGGGACTCTCTTCCTCCACAGGCGCTTGAACTCGGCGAGTGTGGGAAGCGTGGATCCAATTCGGCAATCCTCCACACTTCACAGCGGTACTTGTGACCAATATCACCTGATATGGTCCTCGCCAGCGAGCATCAAGACAACTCTTCCTCACGTGTTTGCGAACTAGTACCCAATCACCTGGATTTAGATCATGCAGCAGGTCTCTCGAGGTGGATACAGTCGCAGCCTCGACCTGGTGGGATACAGAAGTAACCACATCAGCCAGTCCCTTACAATAATCCAACACTAAATCATCAGTGATGTTTATCAATGCTGTAGCTGGCACCATAGGCAAATGCATAGCTCTTCCGGTCAAAATTTCGTGGGGAGACAGCCCTGTTCTCCTATCAGGGGTGCTACGCAGACTCATCAGCACCAGGGGCAACGCATCTGGCCATTTCAATGAAGTTGACGAACACACCTTTGCCACTCTTGACTTGATGGTGCCATTAACCTGCTCTACAAGACCTGAAGCCTCCGGCCTGTAGCTACAATGCAGCCTCTGATCAATATTTAAAGCAGAGCACAATAGTTTCATGATTTCACTGTGGAAATGAGTTCCTCTATCTGTCTCCACTGCTGTCGGAAATCCATATCTCGAGATCACCTCTCTCAACAACAATTTGGCTACTGTGAGACTGTCACATCGTCTAGTTGGATATGCTTCCACCCAACGCGAAAAGATACACACCACCACCAAAAAATATCTCAACCTATTGCACCTCGGCATCTCAATGAAATCTAATTGTATCCTGTTAAAGGGACCTCCAGATCTGCCAATGTGACTCAATGCAACCACAGTTCTCTTTCCAACATTCATTTGTTGACAAGTAACACACCTGTGACATACCGTTTCAGCCCACACACGAAAGTGTGGATTAAACAACGTCTGCCGAAACACTCGCACCATTGCATCTCTTCCCAAATGAACTGCTCCGTGAATTTGCCTTGCCATTGGGCTCAGTAGGCAATTGGGTAATACTGCTCTTTCATCTGTGGACACCCAAATGCCATCGTCTCTTTTTGTGCGACCTGCTCTGACCCATGAAGCAGCTTCCTCTTCTGGGACTTCATCCTGCAACCGCTTCACTTCATCCCAAGTATCGGCTATAGCTAACATCATGCTGAGCTCGGTCTCTTCTGTGCTCTCACCTACATATTCTCCATTGAAAATACAAGCATGTTCAGAGCAAAAACGTGCTACTTCATCTGCATAATTGTTGCCCTTAGTGACAAAATCTTCTCCCTTTCCATGAGCTGCACATTTAACGACTGCTATCTCTTTGGATTTCTGTAAAGCTACCAATAGTTGGCGCACATATTCACCATTACGTATAGGTGACCCTGAGGACGTTAGAAACCCCCTCTGTGACCATAACTGCCCAAAGTCATGCACCACACCAAATCCGTATCGACTGTCAGTATACACAGTCACTCGAATATCAGCTGCAAAGATACAGGCACGTGTCAAAGCGACAATTTCGGCCACCTGAGCAGAGAATACTCTATTTAAACAGGCAGCTTCCAATACTCCCATGATGGTGCACACAGCAAACGCTGCTCTCAAATACCCTTCATTGTCTCTTAAGCATGAACCATCAACAAAAAGGATCAAATCAGATTGGGGCAAAGGTTCATCGACAATGTCAGGTCTGGGTTTGGTGGATAGGTCAGTAACATCTAGGCAGTCATGCTCTTCACAATCCTCATCTCCTTCCTCTGCCGGAACAGGTAACAATGTAGCAGGGTTCAGGGTGGTACAACGTCTCAGGGTAACATTTTCAGCGGCCAAGATAACCTGCTCATACTTGGTAAGTCTGTTATTGGTCAGATACTGTGTCTTTGTTCGGGTCATCAAGAGGTGGAGAGGTGTGGTGCAGCGGCCAGGGCAGCTGACTTCGGAGCACAGGGTTCACGGTTCGATCCCCGGCTCCGGCGGCAGCTTAGCTCAGCACCATGTGACTCTGGGCAATAGCTCACTTAATTTCCACAACGGCCCCCAGCGCCTTGAGACCCGTAAGGGTGAGTAGCTGCGCTATATAAAAACGGACTTACATATCAATAGTTCTACTGAATGGGGCACATAAACAATGAGCGGATAACCCATCACTATGCTTTCACATCTTTCAATGCTGACACCGGTTGCAGCAACGGATTTCAGACATCCGGGCAACGCAGAAGCTACAGGATCTAATGTAGCTGAGAAGTAAGCTACTGGTCTACGGGCACCCCCATGTGTCTGCACTAGGACTGCTAACGCAAATCCCTCCTTTTCACAGCAGAAGATTGAAAACGCTTTGTTATAGTCTGACATTCCGAGAGCTGGAGCACAACAGATACTTTCCTTCAGCTCACGGAAGGCTTTCAAGCACTCGTCATCCCATGGTACCGGAACACTAACATCCTTTCGAGTCAGTTTCCACAGAGGCGTTGCTTGCAAGGCAAAAATTGGGATCCACTGTCGACAATAGCCGACCATTCCCAAACACATACGGACTTCTTTTTGTGTTTTCAGAGTTCCCATTTGCAGAATCGTCTCTATGCGATCTGGTGACACCCTTCGTTTTCCTTTCTCAATCCGGTGACCTAGGTACTGCACTTCAGACAAACAATACTGCAATTTGTTTGGAGACACTTTGTGTCCATTCTCTGCTAAATGATTCAGCAGCGCCACAGTATCAAACCTGCAAGCATCCTCAGTCTCTGAGGCGACCAAAAGGTCGTCTATATATTGCACTAAGACTGAGTTTTGGGCCCTCACTAGTCCTTCAAGATTCTTTTTCAGACATTGACTAAAAATGGAGGGGCTTTCTGTATACCCCTGAGGAATTCTTTCCCATATTAATACACGATCGTCAATCCTATACGCAAATAAAAACTGGCTCTCTTCATGCAATGGTATGGAGAAAAATGCATGATACAGATCTATCACTGTAAACCATTCTGCTTTGCATGGTATTTGGAATAGAATAACAGCTGGATTTGGTACCACAGGACAACATGGGATCACAATTTCATTAACTCGACGCAGATCCTGCACTATTCTGTACTTGTCACTTGGCTTCTGCAGTCCCATGATAGGTGAGTTGCAGGGACTTCCTCTTATCTCCTTAAGAATACCTTGGGCAATCATAGTCTCAATCACAGGTCTTATTCCAGCCACGGTTTCTGGAGTCAATTTATATTGGGGCGTTCGTGGGAATTCAGCATTGGGTTTGATCTGTATCCTAACTGGCTCAACCCCTCTCATCAGGCCTACATCCTCACCTGTAAAATCCCACACTTTCGGATCAACTGAGTCTCTCAAGTCATGTGGCAATTCTGCTATTGTAAGTACCACAAAATTTCTGCACATAGACTCATGTTAGCCATCTTAAAATCAGCATCGTCATCAAGCGTTTGCAATTCCACTCCTCTCGGAGTGCACGATATAGTACAATTGAGCTTGCACAGAAGGTCTCGTCCCAAAAGACAGACCGGACTTGAATTACACACTACAAACTGGTGTTTATCCCGAAATGGTCCTATTCTCACGGGTAATTCGTTTGTCAATGGATTGGTCATTTTCCGATTGCTCACCCCCACTACTTGAATCGATCGTCCCGAAAGAGTTACATTTGGGACTACTTATGTTCTCACCGTGGAGCGAGCAGCTCCAGTATCTAATATGAAGGTAACAGGATATCCATTTACATCTGCATCCACAAACGGCCCACTCTGATCTACTTCTAGGATCGCATCTAAGGTGCATTCTTCGTGCACCCCCCTCTGGCACTCTCGTAAATCTTGGGTTTGATCAAATCTATCTCGTATTTCAAAATAAGGCATCTGATGGTATAACTTATTTTGCATGGGTATCCTAGGAGATTGAGGTACTTGCACTTGCGGCTCATATCCTCCTCCATACATAGACCTGGGTCTTGTCACAGTATTGACAGTCTCGGACAGCTGTCCCTCACCTTTCATCTGTATCTGATTTGCTGGATTCGATCTACACTCGCGCTTCCAATGCCCGATTTTGTGACAATAATGGCAGGCAGTGACCCTTTTCTATTGGGCCACCCAGTCACTTGTACCTGCATCCATTCCTCTTCCTCTACCCTGACCAGGTTGGGTCACCATCTGTTGCCCCATACCTCTTCCACCTCCTCTGCCTCTGCCTAGACCTCCTCCAAACCCTTGCATCGTATCAGCATTTCTCAACTGCACCAACATCAACTTGTCCTTCAATTTCTTCTGTGCCGACTCCACTTGATCACTACAATATTTAGCATAACGCAGAATCTCGTCCACCGACTTATTCTGCCAACATATCAAGTGTTGCTGTATCATCAAACTAATATCAGATTTCAGTCCCAACACAAACTTTGAGACAAACTGTCCCATATCTTTTTGTTCAATTGTATCCAATCCACTATGCTGCTTAAAAGCTAACAACAATCTTTCGTAATAATCATGTACTGATTCCTTAGAGTCTTGAGTGGTGCGATCAATCTTCAACCAATCAACAGTTTGAGGAGCTATCTTCGACTGCAACCACGTAATCACTTGCTCGTATTTTCTCATTACATCAGGTGAAGGACCATGAGTCACTGAATCTCTAGGTGGCTCCGCAGTGGGCCACTCAATGGCGATCTTACATGCCGCCCACAAATCTGCAGGTACTACTATATCAAACAAGGTGTTCAAATCAATCCACAATACTTTTGAAATTTTTACAAACCGATCCATTTGCTTGTACCACTCAGCAGGTTTTTCCCTCAGCCGAGGAAAATCATTCGTAAATGCTGCTAAATCACCCCTGCTCCATGGCACATGTACATACCCTCCATTCTGCACCTCCCTGAGGGGGAAATTGCATGTGGTTCCCGTCCCTCCACCCGGAGGCGGAGTATTCCCTATTCCAGTCTGAAAGCTTTTCTTTTTGGCCCATCTTTCTTTCCATTTGTCTAGTTCTCTCCATATCCGTATCCCTATCACTAGTTCTCTAATTTGTGCTTTTAATCCAATCGTTCGCTTCTCTTCCAAATCCTTATCTGTGTAATTTAATCTACAGGAACCCTGTGTCAGCTTTGTTTTTGAGAAATGAACCTCATACCTTTGGGCCAATAGCAACAACGCATCATAAGCTCGTTTGGCCTTTCTTGTCATGTCCTTTGCTACGAACAATAGTTCGCTCGAGTCATATGTATCAATTCTGATCAGGGGCAGGTTACCTTCAATCACCTCGTCTAGTTCTGCCTTTAAACGTACCACATCCAGCATTGGCACTTTTATTGCGCTTTTTAACACTTTCTGTATTTCCTCTTTCTTTGTATCTTCCTGTCACAGCTTTGAGTTTTCCTAGGAACTGCACCCTCTTCTCTCTCCGACGCTGAGCGTCTATCTCTTTCCCAGCTTCGACATCTCCAATGGTCACCTGCACAAACAACATGTGGCCCAAACAGTACTCTAGGCGCTTCTTGTCTCTTGTCTGTCTCTTCCCTCCGTATCATTGACTCTCTCACTGGTTGAACCCACATTCTAAGGTCTGACCTAGAATTCGCTAGAGCTCCTGTCCGTACCCGTTCCTTCCCACTATCCATTCTTGATGGATCAACTGTAGCTGGCAGTGGAGTACTAGATTCCACTGGTATCCGACTGAAACCTGTCCCACTCATTGCAAGACTCCCTCCAGACATGGTCTCTTCCCCTTCACTCCTTTGCTGTTGACTGTCATCGGTTCTTTCTCTAGGAGTATATATCGGAACCACCGGCCCTATTGTGACTGGTACTGACAAAGCATCTGGTAACTGCATGTCTCCTGCAGGTTGTACTGGCTCAGAGTTGGAATACCTCCTTCCTCCAGACCCTCCCGGAATGCGTACCATGGTAATGTTGCCTCTTACTCCCGCTGGTTGTTCCTCTGCACCCGGTTGTCCCACACCTACAAGCTCTTCTGATGGGCGCAACCTCTCTATCTCTGCTCTAGAGTCGCACGGTGGAGGACGGTCCGCTAGCAATCTATCGAGGAAGCTGTCATCTGTATCACTGTCCTCTTCCGTCGTCTTTTTCCCCTTCAGCCCCCTCTCTTAATGTACGAAACGGGTACAAGCGTTCCCCCTCTATGGTGTCTACTCTCCATCTTTTCAACTGGGCATCCCATCTGGCATCCTGATATGCCTTCATTGCTTTTCTCATTCTTACTCGTTAATTCTCTCTCTTTTTCGCTAGAGCAGCTCTCATCCATGCATCTAATGCCTCAAATTGTGTTGGTCTAGGGGGAGGTTTTAGTGCATTCATCACCCCCCTCAACTGGGTCAGTACTTCCATACGAAAAGACCCATAACGAGGGAAAGCCAATTCGACCTCTTTCTCTGTAAGTTTATGCCAATTCTGAAGCCACACTATCGTATGAAGTCCTACATTTGTTGCCATGTAATGTGCCGGTGTGTCTTCTGGCGGAGCTTCTTCTCCTACCCGAGTCACTACCCATGTGTCGCCTCTACACAAATCTCGCAACACCCTAAAGCATCTCATTATAAAATCGATCAATTGCAAGCCCAAAATACGCTGTTCCACTGCAAACGAACTTCCACCAATCCCAGCGCGGCGTTACACCAACCTATCACAGCGCGGCGCACCCTAACGTCACTTCTCACTCCTTGCAGCGGCTCACCCGCCTTTACAATTTCACCGCAAACTCGCTCGCACACATTCGTACCACAAGTAACTGTGTAACCAAAAGTTATTGAACCAAGTAACTGTTCCTACACAATTACAATAACTTACAGTCACATAAAACAAATAATTGTCTGACACTGAAGATCGATAGAACACTCTCACAAGAACATTCAGCCGTTGTGACCCCCGACCTGCGTTGGTCACTCAATCGCCATAGTCCACCCCGGTACCTGAGGCTTTCGACCGCGACCTCTTCCTCATTCACACAAAGGTCCCTAACACAAGTGGATCGTTGATAGCGCTTCACAACGCCCACATTTAATCAGACAATTACAATACAAAACTATCCTGGGATCTTTGACTTCTCTTGAGTCCGCTCACCAAAACTTCCTGCTCCGCACGTGTCCGGACCAGTAAACCAAAAACCACATTCACTCTACATACATCCCAACTCCGCAAGACATCACCCACTTACTCATCACCGCAATCTAACACCACAATTCCTTTCATACTCACGCGACCACTGTTTCCGCCGCACCATCAACGTCCGCCAGTCTCCGTTCTCCGCCGTCTTCCACTCTGCTTCAGGGCTCTTCAACCTTCCACCCTACTCCTGATTACTCCCCTCACCTTAGAGGTAAACCACTTAAAGGTAAACCATCCTCTGCTACCATTTGTTTACGCTAAATTGCACACCTGATGTTCCCTACTAAAAATAGCGTAAGCGATCGATCTTTTATTTACCTAAAGTGGTTCACACCTGATGTTCCCTACTAAATATAGCATAAGCGATCGATCTTTTATTTACCTAAAGTGGTTGAAGGGAGGAAACAACTCAGATTAATAACAGCAAAGTTGTCATGCCTGGAAAGACCACCAACTCCAAAGTGCAGTTTGAATATTTATTATAAGGCCAAAAACAATTGGATGTAAATACATCTCAATAGCAAAGAATAAAGGCACAGGAAAATCAATACAGAGCCAAGTTTACGGATATAAGTAATTCGGCACAAAAGACAAATGATTATAAATTCCAAAATCACAACGCAACACAGAATAGATGCGATATTCAGTTCTCGAGTCATTGAAAGAAGTCAAAATCTTTCTCTACACTGCTCTAGATGAGGGCCCTTCCTGTCTCTCTTCTATCATTCCCCAAAGGTGTCAGCACGTGTCGACTTCCTAAGAAGTACTCACGTCAAACGGGTCATTTTAGCTTAAGGCTATGGAGCTTGCTCTAAGATGCTCCTTCTTCTCCATAAGCTAGCAGAAGTCTGAGCTCTCTGTCCCTGCGCATCATATAAAAAAGATGGGATTCAATCCACATTGCGTCATTCGCCTTAAAATTTTCCATCGCACCTCTAAGCAGTACCTTTTCTTTCATGAAACAAATTTAATTAATGATATCTTCTTCCAGTGGCCTTGGCTTCCAGACAGACCAGATACGCAAGGCATCCTCCCTTCTCGCTTCCCAGCCATCTTCAAAGACATTCCGGGTCTCTCCTTAACTCTGAAAATAACGATGTGTATTCTTGCACCTGCAGCAGGATGGGAACATTCTGACTTCGAACACAACAATCATTTAATTATTTATTTCTCGAGAGCAAGGAGAATTGAAACATTAGCTTTGGGCCTATATTTCAGGCAACTTAAACTAATCACAATTACGATATATGGGAATAATATCGTCCTGCACATTATGCATGAAGGAATCGTAATACATACAAAGTTCTACTTAAATGTGTTCACTAGTTTTCAACATCAAATGATTCAAATAAATGTTTTTTAATAGTCGTAAAACACTGCAAATAATACGAATACATGAGAGTGCGTTTAAACCATGAGTATAGTGCACTCATACAAAATAACGTGCTATCAGCGCTCTATCATGCTGTAAACATTACATCATGAACTTAGCCAAAGCAGACATACAGACTTTGAGAGCTGCATTATATCATATGGTTTGTGAAGGCATACATGTACTAACTGCAAGGAATGCTACATCTAAGGAGTTCCTGTTTTTGGACAATGTTACCCTTCACTACTTCCGGTAAGGTGACCCAGTGGCCTTCTTGTGAGTCTCCTTTACATCAGCAGTGTTCTCGTGAGGAGTTTAAACTGCCTCTGGCCAGACTTAAAAGAACTGTTCAGCGTCGTTTGGATGCACCGCTGTCATCATAACGGCGCATATTCATCTCACCCCTGCTGCCCCCAGAAGCACCCAGGCGGGGCTTCCTTGTTTACCCTTCAGCCGCTCACCGGTGACAGCTCCGTCTGCCTATCAAGGGCCAGTCTTCGAGCGTTCCCTAGTGACGAGGCTGTCACCGGGGGATGCGCCCGGCTCCTGCTTTGCATATAGAGTGTATTTCCGGTGCTTCCATTTGTCTTCTGTTCCCGGTACAAGCCTTCTTTTATTATTATTATTTCCTTTCTTTGTGAGTTGCTAGCCTGTTGGCGGCAGGGGCAGAATTATTTCAACTTGGAGGAGTTGGGGTGGGGCAATCCAAATACAGAGCTTACTGTCAAACATCTGTTTTTGGGTGGCCACTGAAGAAAGAGTCCAGGCTGATCTCTAAACACGTGTGTTGTGGTGCTGGGTCTCACATATGAAGAGGTTGTCTTCTCCACTGCATGTGATGCCTTCAGCAGGACTGGAGAGGGTATCTCTCCAGGAGCTGCACTCACTGTCTGCCCACCAGCACTACACAAGATGTACCTCTAAGACATGGGTACATTTTCCCCGGGGGCCAACAAGTTTGGTCTGTGATGTGACCGAGAGCCACATTGATGTCAGCATGGAGGCGGTCCAGTGGTCAGGGAGCGGTAAGGTGGATGGAAGTGACGCAAAGCGTGTACATCTAGTGACTGAATTGCATAATGTGAAACCAGAAAAACTGCATGAATCCCTGCAACCCCACTTGCCCAAATTGTGTGATCCTAGGCAGTTTTTTTATTTCACTTTCTCTCCTTTTTCATCATTATAACATATAAGAGAACCTCAAAATGCATGACTTCAGGATGTGAATTGTTCTAAACCTCCTCCTGTCTTTAATTTAATAAACTATATTATTATGAATAATAGCAACCCAGGCCACCCAAAGGGTGTAGAAAACAACTGACTTGCCTCTTAGTTCACTATTGGCATTGTTGTCAGGTTGGGGGGGGAAGCACGAATGCTTCTAAAATCAGGTTTGAAAACACTTTAAAAAAATACTTTCCAAAGCACTGATATAATCTGATATACTAAGGTAAAAAGGTTCAAATGTTAAGTAAATACACTTTTTCAATTTTGAATAGATGTTATCATATTTTTACACTTTTTCTATAAGATGTCTTCAAAAATGAAGGTGTTCCTAAAGTTAAGTGGTGCAGGACACCTTATTTTCTTCTTTTCTTTTACTTTGGTTAACCTACAAATAAATACTTGCCTGTTTACAGTTGAGTAAACAGCAGCCCGGTGCTTGTGTTGCCCAGGGGACTGCATGTAAAAGTCAGGAGGGCTGCATGCCGCCCCCTGTGCCGTACTTTGAGTATCACTGCTTTGAGACATGGTGTGTGCCCCTACAGAAAAGAGCCTGCGTAGATGTCTTCTCTCTGGGATGTAATGACCTACATGAATCTGCTGACATATTTGCCTCTCTCCATGGGGAGTAATGGCCTCCTGCTGGTCAGGGTTGGAATTGTTGTCTCATCAGCAGTAAGTAATGACCTCCAAGAGGACTGGAGAGGTTGGCTTCTCTACGGGACGGAATGCTGCGTTTCAGTGAAAAACGGGAGTAACTGGTGCCTCCGAATGTTCTTCTAGAGGTGAGCAAAGGAGTGGTTGCTTTCACAGAATGGTACCAGGTGCTATTGCATGTGAAATGTGTAGCAGTTGTATCCTGTACAATCGCTTCTCAATGTCCCACTAGACAAGTTCACCCACAGTCCATCTGATTGCAACCAGGAGTGGATGGAACTCGTGGAGTTTCACTCCGTGGAATACCTCCGAGTTACAGAAATACTCAGTGAGATTCCGCGGAATTCCGCCAATGAGCAGAAAATATGCAGCTCATGCTACAATTTAGCACCGGTAGCTGAAAATCAGCATGAACGGGACCATGCATTGTGCAAGAGCGTACAGCCATTCGAGTTGATTTTGGTGCCGCTCAAGTAGACAATTTAATTGGGTGGCAGCAAATCTACTCGAACAGTGGCCCTTTAGCCGCGACCGCTCATGAACGCCGGAGACCACCCGCATAAGAAAATCGCGCTAGGGGACGCCACATATCGCTCGCCAGCTTGCATATTCTGGAGCCTCACAAGGGACAAAATTCCACTATGTGTCGATTGGTGAAATTTTGCCAGAACTGCACGTTTAGGAGTAACACAGAGTGGCCAAAATTCTGCCAATTCCACAGGCGGAACTGAACATTCCATCTATCTATAAGAGCAACGCAAGGCTTCTAGGTAAGGCACAGAGCAGCCAGGTGCCCTGGGCCACTCAGAGCCTTCGTGCTTATGGGCATTTTAATGCTTTAGAAGCAGTTTGCATTCTGCTGTACAGTGACTGTGTAGGTCATTTTAGAGCTCGTTAGCTTGCACATAAGCTTACTAACTCCCTTCAAGGCAGTCAGATAGTGAAGCTGAAATCATCCAATCATCTACCTATGAAAGGAGGATGTATGAGCCCTGCAGGGACATGGAGGCAGGCAGGAAGTGGGGATCTTGGGAGGGTGGCAGGAAGAAGAGACGAAAGGGACAAAGGTGAAAGAAAGTAAGGGGAAGAAAGTAGAAAAGGGAAAAAGTAATTGATAGAGGAAACAATTAACAGAAGGAAGAAGGGATACACATCAGCTATTAAGACTGCTTTAAGAAAGGAGGGAGAGGGAAGACAGCAAAACAAAAGTGGTAGAGGAAGCAACATCAGGAGGAGGGAGAGAAAAAAAATAGGACACAAAGGATAAGAGACGAGAGTAAGGAGAAGCTGAGAAACCAGGCAGTGCTTGTATATCGCTGATAGAAAGTGTGGCCGCTACTTTTGGCACAAGGGCACTGGACTTTAATGGTTCAGATCATTTCTCTTGAGCTGCACCCAGCAAGTAAACACAGGGCCTTATTTAGAGTTTGGTGGCCGGGATAGTATGCCACAGATGTGGCGGGTGTCCTGTCCACCGTATTACAAGTCAATTATAACATATGGCACTTCTAATATGGCAGAATGAATATCCGTCAAATTTTGAAGCAGGATTCTGTCTGCCAAATACTAAATAAGGCCCTTAGTCCCTTCATTTGTAAAGACTCCCAAATTACATTGTTGGTGCTCCAGGGTTCCTGACGTTCTCCTTTAACAGCTGCAGGGGATCCTCACAACCATCATCAACGGTCACATTGTTGTCCGGATCCACATCAAGATTCTGAAAGATCAGGGAAACAGCTGCTCCCTCAAGGATGGGCGCCCCTGCATGTTCCAATGAATGGCTCACAGCAACCTCTGCATGGATGCTAACAACCTGAGATACTGCTCCCTGGCCCTGGAGATCAAGGGGCGCATTTCTCAGTCTAGTGCCACACCGTGGGACCTCTCTGGCCCTGGAGATCAAGGGGCGCATTTCTCAGTCTGGTGCCACACCGTGGGACCTCCCTGGCACTGGAGATCAAGGGGCGCATTTCTCAGTCTGGTGCCACACCGTGGGACCTCCCTGGCCCTGGAGATCAAGGGGCGCATTTCTCAGTCTAGTGCCACACCGTGGGACCTCCCTGGCCCTGGAGTTCAAGGGGCACTTTCCTCAGTCTGGTTCTACACCGTGGGTCCTCCCTGGCTGTGGGGATCACGGGGCGCTTTCTTCACTCTGACCCTATGCCGTGGGTCCTTCCTGGCCGTGGAGATCAAGGGGCACGTTCCTCAGCCAGGTTCTCTATCCTGGGTTCTTCTACTATATTCACAAGTTCCGTCAGAAATATCAGGGTGACCTGTGGCTCGGAACTATCATTTCCTGCACAAGGGACTAACATCACCCTGAATGTGGTTTTCCAACTCACTGCCCTAGTGTGTTCCTTCCACTTGACCGCGCCCCCGCAGTGCCCCTCCTTTGATGGCCTTGCAAAACAAAATATGAGAAAACTTCAGACTGTGCCAGATTTCATTGCCTGAGGTGAACTAGTTCCATCACACCAGCACTGAACTCTCAGCTGGCTGTCAATCAAACAGAGGGACAACTCTAATGCTCTCGGCCTGGTGCACAAGGCCTCTGGAGCGCCTTACCTACTCAATAATCCTTACCCTCTAACCAAGCCAGGTCTGCCATCGGACTCCCATCAGTATTTCTCGTGCACCCATAGCAATAACACTTGCAAAGCTCTTCCCTTTGTAATTCACTTCTAGTGCCTCTTCGACTGAAGCTATCCTCAGAAAATTCCAGAAGCATTTCAAGACCCACCTCTTCCAACACACCTTTGGAGTGACGCACCTCCAGCGGCTCTGCCTGGTTTCTCTATTGCTCCACCTCCCTTGGCTAGTTCTTGGAAGCATCCATGTTTATGTTTTGTAAAGTGCATGGCTGCCCGAGGGCTTCCCTGCCCTGGTGAGTGCTGAACTGGAAAGCTGTGCATGGTAACGGGTTAGTGGGGGAACAACCAGGTCTTGAGTTTTTTTCCTAAAAGTGAGTTCATCTTCCAGTGACCTTATACTGAGTGGGAGACCATTCCATAACTTGGGTACCAGGTGTGCGAATGATCTTCTGCCCCATCTCGCCCTTTTGACTCTAGTAGTGCTAAGAAGGTGTTGTTGAGAGGATCTTAGGAGTCTGGCTGGGGCATAAGTAGATACCAGACCTCTGAGCTTAACTGGACCTTTATTCTTTATGGCCTTGTGTGCAATGCAAAGGGATTGAACTTAATCCTTTCTTCAATCGGCAGCCAGTGGAGCGGTTTCCATCCGTTGGTGCGGCAAAAACACAATAAAATAAAAAGAAAATAAGGAATGAACTGGAAGATTAAAGGATGAATGAATACATACATAAAGGAGAGCGGGGAGCAAACCGCCATGTTACCTTTTTAACTCTTTCAGAGGCAGGGCTTTAAGTGGGATGAAAAAACTAGGGAGTCTCTCAAAGGGGCTTGACGGATGTAATTAAAGGCGTGGCTTAAAACACATAAGGTAAAAACCTGTGCTTAGCTTAGTGTGCCGCCCGACTGGTATGTTGCTGCTTCTGTCATTGTATCCAGATTTATAATACAACAAGTAACATTACACCTACAACAAGCCAGCACTATTGGCTTTGCAAATGGTTGTTAGTTGCATAAGATGAATAAGCAACAACCATGGCTTCGTAGCATATAATATTGAAAATGCTTCAGTTCTGAAATGGTGAGACTGTGAAAAGAACTATAGCGAGTCTCTTTGAAGTTGCCTCAAAGGCAGTGACGGGTGGTACTGCCGCAGTGTTAAGATTTTTTTTCCACCCCGACGGTGAGGACAGAAATGGAGAGCCCGATAGAGACCCGTCTCGGCACCTGTTTTTTAGAACTGCCGGTGATGAGAACCGGCAGGACCCGACTCACTCAAAAAGCCCTGCTTAGAGGGAAACAGCAAATAAGGACACAGAGCTGGAGGGCGTGAGGAGGGGAGGCCGCAACAGTGTATGCGACTCACTCTTGGGCGAATCCCATGTTGTGGTTGGCACTGCCTCTGCGCCCTGTTGATTGCTGTGCTCGTGACTGGGTCCTTCTTCCCCCCTCTTTCTGTCTTTAGTCCCTCTTCGTTGCTCTGCTAGGCAGCTGCTGTGCTGGGGGAGGAGAGTGGATTGCTATGAGCTGTGTTCAACGTGTTGGCTGCTGTACCCAAGCCCATCTCTTCCAGGCCTTGACCTTGGAATGACCCTGTGGCGATCTTTGGCTACATAGTGAAACTTATCCGGCATACAACCTTAGCGTAATAAAGAACAAATAAATATCCTATTGCAAACCAGGATATATTCTGTTTACATATATAACATTTATTTTAGAATTTTTGATATAGCGCTGCAAGACCCTCAATAGTGACAAAGTGCTGCACAACAACGGGTAACAGGATAAGAACTTCCACAACACCTGCAAGTGGAAGAGAAATGACATAATACAGTAGTGAGGCAAGTGTGAGATGTATATAAATTTCTAATGGGCAATGACTAACATATCCACCACTCAAATTACTTTCATATTTCACTATACTAATCCAACACTAATCCTTTATGGGTTCCGGAGTAGCGTGCTACTCGCCGAAAAAGCGCTTAGACGCCTCGTCAGGGGTAGTAAGCGCTATATAAATGCAATTACAATACAATGCAATCAGTCTAATTATAGGTCATTTAAAAGATATATGTATTTGTAAAAAATGTGAAAAGATATATAGAGAACAGCCAGAAAACAGTAACGTATGTTGGGTATGTACATTTGCAATAGGCAGTAGTAATGGGGCGTAGCTATCGTTGGTGCAGCAGGTGCAGTGCACATTGGCCAGGAGCTCTGAGGGGCCCACTGAACCATGATAATCGCTGTATTTTACTACCCCAATAGCAGCCAAAGGGGCCATTTTCCTTGCTTGCACCAGGGCCCATGGCATGCGGACAGGGCGCGGATGTAGAGAGCGCATGAGACTCTAAGCTCACCTGACCCTCTGTCTGTGATAAGAATTCGACATAGTGAGTATATTAGCAGTGCAGCTGATGAGTGTTGTACACTTGAAGTTAGCAGCACTGCAACCGCAGTGGACAATGGGAAGTCAGTATTAGCAAACAAACACAGTGAGCGGAGTCAGGGCACGGTTAGTAGGTGAGCCTTCAGGCCTTTGCAGATCTGCAATGAGGAATCAGGTCTTATAGGGTTTGGAAGAGCATCCTGTATCCTGTGCACATCGCTCGCTTGATGCTGGGCATTTATTTGTACATGAGCTGTTGTTAGAGTTAGTGTAGATTTACTCTAATGCTGCCCTTTTTGCTGGACAGGTTCAGTTTTTGTGCACGGTGGGAGTTAGGGTTGTACGTTACACAGGCTGTTTTATAAGTGAGCGAGAGTCCAGTGTTAACCGCTTTAGGGAGTTTAGAACGGGAGCAGTATTCCTGTGGCAGTGATCAGCCTGGCTGCGGAGTGGAGGGCTGCACTGAGAGGGTTCGGGCTGGACTTAAGTATTCCGAGATGACAGTGTACTATTGGCGTCGGGAGGATATTGGTGAAGGTGTGCTATTGGTGGTTGTGGTACTGGTGTTTGTGGTACTGGTGCTTTGAATTAAAAATAAAAACACTTAGGTGGACATGTTGGTGTCATGCTTAAATTTGAGTTATGAAAAATCTTTTTAAAAAAGCCTGCTGCAGTAAAGATTGCTTTGGCTGTATACAGTGAATGTATGCGCTAAACAAATGCATGTGACAAAATGGTTAAAGGTTGAGAGTACATTTCAGATGTAAAATGGTCTCTCATGCAATAATTGCAAAAACTGCATAGGAAGCAGTGCTTAATTTGAGCCAGTGGTTTCCGTGCTATGTCTACACTGACACTTCATTGAGAAAGGCGGGGCCGGCATCGGCCACGCCGAAAGTATGGCGGTCGTGCCGGCCCCCTGACGACCACTTAGGGGCGGGCCTGTCGCGCCCAGTGGTGACGCGGCAGGCGCGCCTCAACAGTTATTGGTCGTGGGTCCTGGCGTGACCCGGAAGTGATTGTAATCACTTCCGGGTCAAGCGTTGGGCGAACGCCAGGCCGGTTAGAACCGGCCTGGCATGGAACTAAGATAAAAGGCTGGGGAGCGGAGGAGTCGGCCTCTTTGCCTCCCCGCTCCCCCAGCTTGCTGCACCAGCCTCGCTAGGAGGCTGTAACTTGATTTCTTTTTCTTTCTTTGTGCAGGCTATCGGGGCTCGTTGGTCGCAGCAGGAGGACACAGCATACGCGAGGAGGAAGGGCGGCCTTGCGTCACCAACATCTCCTTGGTTTTCAGCGACGGTGTGTTCTCGGCTAGGCGGTCGGGGCGGAGCGAATATTTCGGCGGAGCGGCTCCGGGCGGCAAAAAGTGCGGTAACCGGGGGGCGCTTCACACAAGGGCGTAATTGGGAGCGTTGGGGTGGCGGTCTGCGTGGCGCGCATGGATGTGCTTTGGCATTGAGTATCCAGCCTCAAGTTACGGAGCACGCAGCGCTCGGGCTCCCTTTTTAACAAGTTTAGTAAACGGCGCAGAACTGCAAGGGCCCCTTATGGAGATAATATACAGAGCGTACGGGGGTAACCGGGGGGGGGGGGGAAGTACCCTCACGGTGAATGGGCCCTCTGCGCATGCACACTCCGTTTGGAGGGCGGGCATAATTTTGATAAGGATCTGACACCAGTTATTGACCTTGCCGTAGGCTCAAATAGGGATACGCAGAAAATTAACTGCTATGATGATTATTGATGATGATATGTTTAGATTCGGATAGGAATACCTTGTATTAGAGATATGTTAAGGTTAGCCATCTGACATCTGTACTTATCAATGTAATCAAAGTAATGCAATGTTTTCTGCGTATTTTTGTAAATATTGTATATTAATAATTATGTTTAAGTTTTTTATGTTAATAAATACGGCCGGGGTTTTTTCGACCCCCTCATCCAAAACTCTTCTCATGTTACTATCTGGGTCCTGATAAGGGAGGAGGGGGTGTAGGTAGTACTGGCAATAGTCAATACGACGCTTTTGACAGTCTGTCACATGGTGGCGCTGTCTGTTTAATTTAGAGATGAGCACAAAAATAGTTATTAATTCAATATACATTAAAATGAGGAATGCCTGCCACCCAAGCCATTCTTATAGCATTAGGGGTGTGTAATAGTCTAACTGTCACACTTGCAGCTGTGTGCTGGTTAGTAGTTGTCTTGGTACTGTCATTACAGGCACTGGCAGGGGCCATGGGTGGAGCAAGCTGCAGTGACCTCCTGAATAGGGCCCTGAGACTTATTTTGTTACAAATTAAGCACTGACTGGAGGTGGCAGAATACACCCAAACTGCCAATAGCAAGACCGTGAGAGAAACGCTCCGCCGGACTGATTAAGATGTGATTGACAATTCCTGAAGCCAATGGCTGACAGACTATCTCAGATGAGCGAAAGGTTGAAGGGGTTCTGATGCAACGCCCGTCTGTGTGTACTGCAGGCGCGCAACGCCCATTGGGCTCAAAGGGCTTCAGCCCCGCCCCCCCCGTCCCCCCGTCGTGTGTGGCGGCCCGGGCTGAGACAGCTTCCCGGGCACACACACAGCCGCACCCGAGTACTTCACAGGCCTTTAAAAGACAATTTGCTTGTTAATGAGGCTTTGTTGTTTTTTCACCCCTTCTTAGAGCCCCTGCATCTCCACTCTGCCTATTGCTGGAAGAATTAGCCCCCCCCCCCCCGAAATGTCAATGTATCCTCTCGCCTCAGCCCGGACTCAATAATGCAGTACTCGCCGAGGACGGGGTCTTCAGCGTGCCCACTCCAGTACAAGGGGGTCTGCAGCAATGGCAGAGTATACTGGACAATGTTGTGATTGATACACCACCTGCAGGCGGGTTAGTAGGAAGTCTAGATTAGGTTAGGGAGACCAGATTTTCAGAAGCAAGAACCAGGACAGGTCAGATTATAAAAGTAGGACTAAAGCCTTTTGTCTCACTTTTATGTCTGGCCTGTCCTGTTTTTTTCGGAGCCTTGTAAATGTGTGTGTGAGTATATATACATACATACACAAACACACATTTACAAGGCTATGTTCACATAACATTATATATGGCAAGACCTCCACCCTGCGCCCTACTCTGTCTCTGCTGCTGGGATAAGGCAGCGGACTGGGCTGCAGGTCAGAAACCAATAAAATACTTACATTATTTAAGACTTGAGATGTGCATGTGAAAGGAGAGCATAACTTTCTCTTCTGATTCCCAGGTTGACCTGACCTTCGTCCCAAAAACCGTGACATTTAGTTAAAATTGACAAAAGCGTCGGGACACCGGGACAGTCCTCTGAAAACCGGGACTGTCCGGGGAAATCCGGGACGTCTGGTCACCCTAGATTAGGTTTGGGTATGGATGGTTGGGAGGACGAAGGCCCAGTGGTCACTGCCATCCTGTGGCCAGGGTCGGATTGGTAACGCGGGCACTCGGGCAATGCCCGAGGGGCCGGTGTCCAGTTCCATTCGTGGGCTGCTTTTTTGAGCAGTCTGGGGGGCGACTTGGGTGGTTTCTGCATTCTTCGGATACCGCCAGCAGCCCAGTGGGTGCCTGAGTGGTCTTTCTGGAGGCAGATGGGCGTCCATTACCTCCCTTTTATCAACGGGCAGTGGTGTCACTCCCTTTCTCTCTCTGGGCCGGCCCATTAATGTGTGCATACTGAGCGGGGCAGGGGGCCTGAGCAGAAGTGGCCTCACTTGTTTTCAGGTGTGTTTCACCAGTGTAAACTAATCCGTGCATTTCTCCCCCCCCCCTTTTTTTTAATAAAATCTCGCAGAAGCAGTGTTTTGCGGAAAGACAATATGCAAATGTGGGCCACTTTTTTTTAGCGTGCCGATTTTTAATCCCAATCCAACCCTGCCTGTGGCATTACATCAGCTGTCGCCAGCTTGGGTGATGCCCGGCAGTTAATGACCGGAAGAGCACCGACACTCTGCCCCCCCCCCCATTCCTCTTTCCAGGGGGTACATCCACAGCCCCTGACGGGTGACCCCCAGTTATTGGCGGTGCAGGCTGGAAGTACTTGGGGTGCAGCCATTCCACTGTGGTCCATCTCCCAAATCTCCACCATGTAAATCCGTGGGGGTGAGCCATAGACCCTTCCAGCACCTGGAAGTGGTCCGACGAGCGCTACACCTGTCAGGCAGAAGACGTACAAGCCTGTGGGCCCTGGGTAGAGGCGCCGGACCCATCACGCACTGCCCGTGAGGTGATCCGTCTCTGAGTGGCACTTGATCAATTCCCATTTCAGACCTCTAATGATAACCACAGAGGGCTCCCCGGGCTGGCAGGTTTTCGATGACCTGTCTGCGGCCAGGGCTGATGAACCGGCGGAGGACGGGGGCGCCTGAGGGCCTCCCCGGCTCAGCATCCCTCAGGCGCGCAGTCTGAGCAAGACCTCTCCCCTTGTGTGGACAGTGCGTGGGCTGAACCAGTCCCCCGGGGGCACATGGAGCTTTGACCTTTGTACACTCCAGCATGCGAGCTATTGCCCTTCTTAACTCCATCGTACTACATCTGTCCCTTTCCCAGAGCACACGCTAGCTCTGTCCCTTCACGCCAGCACTATCTCTGTCCCTTTTTCACTCCATCACTAGTTCTGTCCCTTCTTTGGTCCAGCACAAAAGCACTGTTCCTTCGCTCCTGCACTAGTTGCTTCCTCTCCTCTCGCAAGTACTAACTCTGTCCCTTCACACCTGCACTAGCTCTGTCCCCTTTTCACTCCAGCACTCGCAAGTACTAACTCTGTCCCTTCACACCTGCACTAGCTCTGTCCCCTTTTCACTCCAGCACTAGCTCTGTTCCTCTTTCAATCCAGCACTAGCTCTGTCCCCTATTCACACCTCCACTAGCTCTGTCCCTTTTTCACACCTGCACTAGCTCTGTCCCCTTTTCACTCCAGCACTAGCTCTGTTCCTTTTTCAATCCAGCACTAGCTCTGTCCCTTTCCCCCTGCACTAGCTCAGTCCCTTCCCCCCTGCACTAGCTCTGTCCCTTCACACCTGCACTAGCTCTGTCCCTTCACACCTGCACTAGCTCTGTCCCTTTCCCCCTGCACTAGCTCTTTCCCTTCCCCATGCACTAGCTCAGTCCCTTCCCCGCTGCACTAGCTCTGTCCCTTCACACCTGCACTAGCTCTGTCCCTTCACACCTGCACTAGCTCTGTCCCTTTCCCCCTGCACTAGCTCTTTCCCTTCCCCATGCACTAGCTCTGTCCCTTCACACCTGCACTAGCTCAGTCCCTTCCCCCTGCACTAGCTCTGTCCCTTCCCCCCTGCACTAGCTCTGTTCCTCCCCCCTGCACTAGCTCTGCCCCTTCCCACCGCACTAGCTCTGTCCCTTCACACCTGTACTAGCTCTGTCCCTTTTTCACTCCAGCACTAGCTCTATCCCTTCACACCTGCACTAGCTCTATCCCTTCCCCCTGCACTAGCTCTGTCCCTTCACACCTGCACTAGCTCTGTCCCTTCACACCTGCGCTAGCTCTATCCCTTCACACTTGCAATTGCTCTATCCCATCACACCTGTACTAGCTCTGTCCCTTCACACCTGCTCCAGCTTTGTCCTTTCCCTCGCTCACTATCTCTGTCCCTTCCACTCCAACACTAGCACTGTCCTTCCATCAAGGAATACCTCTGTCCTTTCTTCACTCCAGCACAAAGCTCTCTCCCTTCGCTCCAGGACTAGCTGAGTCCCTCCAGCGCTCTGTCCTTTCACTCCTGCAGTAGCTCTGTCCCTTTACTCCAGGACTACCTCTGTCCCCTCTTCACTCCTGCAGTGTTGTTGTCACTTCGTCGCTCCAGCACAAAATATCTGTCCCTTCATCCGTCACTGGCTCTTTACTCCAGTAATATCTCTGTCCCTTCGCACCTGCATTAGCTCTGTCCCTTTTTCACTCCAGCACTAGCTCTGTCCCTTCACACCTGCACTAGCTGTCCCCTTTTCACTCCAGCACTAGCTCTGTCCCTTCACACCTGCACTAGCTCTGTCCCTTTTTCACTCCAGCACTAGCTCTGTCCCTTCACACCTGCGCTAGCTCTGTCCCTTCACACCTGCGCTAGCTCTGTCCCCTTTTCACTCCAGCACTAGCTCTGTCCCTTCACACCTGCACTAGCTCTGTCCCTTCACACCTGCACTAGCTCTGTCCCTTCACACCTGCACTAGCTCTATCCCTTCACACATGTACTAGCTCTGTCCCTTCCCACCTGCACTAGCTCTGTCCCTTCACACCTGCACTAGCTCTGTCACTTCACACCTGCACTAGCTCTGTCCCTTCACACCTGCACTAGCTCTGTCCCTTCACACCTGCACTAGCTCGGTCCCTTCACACCTGCACTAGCTCTGTCCCTTCACACCTGCTCCAGCTTTGTCCTTTCCCCCGCTCACTATCTCTGTCCCTTCCACTGCAGCACTAGCACTGTCCCTCCATCAAGGAATACCTCTGTCCTTTCTTCACTCCAGCACAAAGCTCTCTCCCTTCGCCCCAGCACCAGCTGAGTCCCTCCAGCGCTCTGTCCTTTCACTCCTGCAGTAGCTCTATCCCTTCCCCCCTGCACTAGCTCTGTCCCTTGCCCCCTGCACTAGATCTGTCCCTTCACACCTGCACTAGCTCTGTCCCTTCACACCTGCACTAGCTCTGTCCCTTCACACCTGCTCAAGCTTTGTCCTTTCACCCGCTCACTATCTCTGTCCCTTCCACTCCAGCACTAGCACTGTCCCTCCATTGAGGAATACCTCTGTCCTTTCTTCACTCCAGCACAAAGCTCTCTCCCTTCGCCCCAGCTGAGTCCCTCCAGCGCTCTGTCCTTTCAGTCCTGCAGTAGCTCTGTCCCTTTACTCCAGGACTACCTCTGTCCCCTCTTCACTCCTGCAGTGTTGTTGTCCCTTCGTCGCTCCAGCACAAAATATCTGTCCCTTCATCCATCACTGGCTCTTTACTCCAGTAATATCTCTGTCCCTTAGCATCTGCACTAGCTCTGTCCCTTCACACCTGCACGAGCTCTGTCCCTTTCTCATTCCAGCACTAGCTCTATCCCTTCACACCTGCACTAGCTCTATCCCTTCCCCCCTGCACTAGCTCTGTCCCTTCACACCTGCACTAGCTCTGTCCCTTCCCCCCTGCGCTAGCTCTATCCCTTCACACTTGCACTAGCTCTATCCCATCACACCTATACTAGCTGTGTCCCTTCACACCTGCACTGTGTCCCTTCACACCTGCACTGGCTCTATCCCTTCACACCTACACTAGCTGTGTCCCTTCACACCTGCACTAGCGTTATCCCTTCACACCTGCACTAGCTCTATCACATTCCCCCTGCACTAGCTCTGTCCCTTCACACCTGCACTAGCTCTATTCCTTCACACCTGCACTAGCTCTGTCCCTTCACACCTGCACTAGCTCTATCCCTTCCCCCTGCACTAGCTCTGTCCCTTCACACCTACACTAGCTCTATCCCTTTTTAACTCCAGCACTAGCTCTGTCACTTCACACCTGCACTAGCTCTGTCCCTTTTTCACTCCAGCACTAGCTCTGTCCCTTCACACCTGCACAAGCTCTGTCCCTTTTTCACACCTGCACTAGCTCTGTCCCTTTTTCACACCTGCACTAGCTCTGTCCCTTTTTCACTCCAGCACTAGCTCTGTCCCTTCACACCTGCACTAGCTCTGTCCCCTTTTCACTCCAGCACTACCTCTGTCCCTTCACACCTGCACTAGCTCTGTCCCTTCCCCCTGCACTAGCTCTGTCCTTCACACCTGCACTAGCTCTGTCCCTTCACACCTGCACTAGCTCTGTCCCTTCACACCTGCACTAGCTCTGTCCCTTCCCACCTGCACTAGCTCTATCCCTTCACACCTGCATTAGCTCTGTCCCTTTTTCACTCCAGCACGAGCTCTGTCCCTTCACTCCAGCACTAGCTCTGTCCGTTCACACCTGCACTAGCTCTGTCCCTTCACACCTGTACTAGCTCTATCCCTTCCCCCCTGCACTAGATCTGTCCCTTCACACCTGCACTAGCTCTATCCCTTTCCCCTGCAATAGATCTGTCCCTTCACACCTGCACTAGCTCTGTCCCTTCAAACCTGCACTAGCTCTGTCCCTTCACACCTGCACTAGCTCTGTCCCTTCACACCTGCACTAGCTCTGTCCCTTCACACCTGCTCAAGCTTTGTCCTTTCCCCCGCTCACTATCTCGGTCCCTTTCACTCCAGCACTGTCCCTCCATCGAGGAATACCTCTGTCCTTTCTTCACTCCAGCACAAAGCTCTCTCCCTTCGCCCCAGCACCAGCTGAGTCCCTCCAGCGCTCTGTCCTTTCAGTCCTGCAGTAGCTCTGTCCCTTTAACTCCAGGACTACCTCTGTCCCCTCTTCACTCCTGCAGTGTTGTTGTCCCTTCGTCGCTCCAGCACAAAATATCTGTCCCTTCATCCGTCACAGGCTCTTTACTCCAGTAATATCTCTGTCCCTTCGCACCTGCACTAGCTCTGTCCCTTCACACCTGCACGAGCTCTATCCCTTCACACCTGCACTAGCTCTGTCCCTTTTTCACTCCAGCACTAGCTCTGTCCCTTCACAACTGCACTAGCTCTATCCCTTCCCCCCTGCACTAGATCTGTCCCTTCACACCTGCACTAGCTCTATCCCTTCCCCCCTGCACTAGATCTGTCCCTTCACACCTGCACTAGCTCTGTCCCTTCACACCTGCACTAGCTCTGTCCCTTCACACCTGCACTAGCTCTGTCCCTTCACACCTGCTCAAGCTTTGTCCTTTCCCCCGCTCACTATCTCTGTCCCTTCCACTCCAGCACTAGCACTGTCCCTCCATCGAGGAATACCTCTGTCCTTTCTTCACTCCAGCAGAAAGCTCTCTCCCTTCGCCCCAGCACCAGCTGAGTCCCTCCAGCGCTCTGTCCTTTCAGTCCTGCAGTAGCTCTGTCCCTTTACTCCAGGACTACCTCTGTCCCCTCTTCACTCCTGCAGTGTTGTTGTCCCTTCGTCGCTCCAGCACAAAATATCTGTCCCTTCATCTGTCACTGGCTCTTTACTCCAGTAATATCTCTGTCCCTTCGCACCTGCACTAGCTCTGTCCCTTCACACCTGCACGAGCTCTGTCCCTTTTCACTCCAGCACTAGCTCTATCCCTTCACTCCTGCACTAGCTCTGTCCCTTCACCCATCCACTAGCTCTGTCCCTTCACACCTGTACTAGCTCTATCCCATCCCCCCTGCACTAGCTCTATCCCTCCCCCCTGCACTAGCTCTGTCCCTTCACACCTGCACTAGCTCTGTCCCATCATACCTGTACTAGCTCTGTCCCTTCTTCCCCCCTGCACTAGCTCTGTCCCTTCATACCTGTACTAGCTGTGTCCCTTCACACCTGCACTGTGTCCCTTCACACCTGCACTGTGTCCCTTCACACCTGCACTAGCTCTGTCCCTTCACACCTGCACGAGCTCTATCCCTTCACACCTGCACTAGCTCTGTCCCTTTTTCACTCCAGCACTAGCTCTGTCCCTTCACAACTGCACTAGCTCTATCCCTTCCCCCTGCACTAGATCTGTCCCTTCACACCTGCACTAGCTCTATCCCTTCCCCCTGCACTAGATCTGTCCCTTCACACCTGCACTAGCTCTGTCCCTTCACACCTGCACTAGCTCTGTCCCTTCACACCTGCACTAGCTCTGTCCCTTCACACCTGCTCAAGCTTTGTCCTTTCCCCCGCTCACTATCTCTGTCCCTTCCACTCCAGCACTAGCACTGTCCCTCCATCGAGGAATACCTCTGTCCTTTCTTCACTCCAGCACAAAGCTCTCTCCCTTCGCCCCAGCACCAGCTGAGTCCCTCCAGCGCTCTGTCCTTTCAGTCCTGCAGTAGCTCTGTCCCTTTACTCCAGGACTACCTCTGTCCCCTCTTCACTCCTGCAGTGTTGTTGTCCCTTCGTCGCTCCAGCACAAAATATCTGTCCCTTCATCCGTCACTGGCTCTTTACTCCAGTAATATCTCTGTCCCTTCGCACCTGCACTAGCTCTGTCCCTTCACACCTGCACGAGCTCTGTCCCTTTTCACTCCAGCACTAGCTCTATCCCTTCACACCTGCACTAGCTCTGTCCCTTCACCCATCCACTAGCTCTGTCCCTTCACACCTGTACTAGCTCTGTCCCATCCCCCCTGCACTAGCTCTATCCCTCCCCCCTGCACTAGCTCTGTCCCTTCTTCCCCCCTGCACTAGCTCTGTCCCTTCATACCTGTACTAGCTGTGTCCCTTCACACCTGCACTGTGTCCCTTCACACCTGCACTGTGTCCCTTCACACCTGCACTAGCTCTATCCCTTCCCCCCTGCACTAGCTCTGTCCCTTCACACCTGCACTAGCTCTATCCCCTCACACCTGCACTAGCTCTGTCCCTTCACACCTGCACTAGCTCTGTCCCTTCCCCCTGCACTAGCTCTGTCCCTTCACACCTGCACTAGCTCTGTCCCTTCACACCTGCACTAGCTCTGTCCCTTCACACCTGCACTAGCTCTATCCCTTCACACCTGCACTAGCTCTATCCCTTCACACCTGCACTAGCTCTATCCCTTCCCCCCTGCACTAGCTCTATCCCCTCACACCTGCACTAGCTCTGTCCCTTCACACCTGTACTAGCTCTGTCCCTTCCCCCCTGCGCTAGCTGTCCCTTCACACCTGCACTAGCTCTGTCCCTTCCCCCTGCACTAGCTCTATCCCTTCCCCCTGCAATAGCTCTGTCCCTTCACACCTACACTAGCTCTATCCCTTCCCCCCTGCACTAGCTCTATCCCTTTTTAACTCCAGCACTAGCTCTGTCACTTCACACCCGCACTAGCTCTGTCCCTTTTTCACTCCAGCACTAGCTCTGTCCCTTCACACCTGCACTAGCTCTGTCCCTTTTTCACTCCAGCACTAGATCTGTCCCTTCACACCTGCACTAGCTCTGTCCCTTCCCCTTGCACTAGCTCTGTCCCTTCACACCTGCACTAGCTCTGTCCCTTCACACCTGCACTAGCTCTATCCCTTCCCATCTGCACTAGATCTATCCCTTCACACCTGCATTAGCTCTGTCCCTTTTTCACTCCAGCACGAGCTCTGTCCCTTCACACCTGCACTAGCTCTGTCCCTTCACACCTGCTCCAGCTTTGTCCTTTCCCCCGCTCACTATCTCTGTCCCTTCCACTCCAGCACTAGCACTGTCCCTCCATCGAGGAATACCTCTGTCCTTTCTTCACTCCAGCGCAAAGCTCTTTCCCTTCGCCCCAGCACTAGCTGAGTCCCTCCAGCGCTCTGTCCTTTCAGTCCTGCAGTAGCTCTGTCCCTTTACTCCAGGACTACCTCTGTCCCCTCTTCACTCCTGCAGTGTTGTTGTCCTTCGTCGCTCCAGCACAAAATATCTGTCCCTTCATCCGTCACTGGCTCTTTACTCCAGTAATATCACTGTCCCTTCGCACCTGCACTAGCTCTGTCCCTTCACACCTGCACGAGCTCTGTCCCTTTTTCACTCCAGCACTAGCTCTGTCCCTTCACCCATCCACTAGCTCTGTCCCTTCCCCCCTGCACTAGCTCTATCCCTCCCCCCTGCACTAGCTCTGTCCCTTCACACCTGCACTAGCTCTGTCCCTTCATACCTGTACTAGCTCTGTCCTTTCTTCCCCCCTGCACTAGCTCTGTCACTTCATACCTGTACTAGCTCTGTCCCTTCACACCTGCACTAGCTCTGTCCCTTCACACCTGTACTAGCTCTGTCCCTTCACACCTGCACTAGCTCTATCCCTTCACACCTACACTAGCTGTGTCCCTTCACACCTGCACTGTGTCCCTTCACACCTGCACTGTGTCCCTTCACACCTACACTAGCTGTGTCCCTTCACACCTGCACTGTGTCCCTTCACACCTGCACTAGCTCTATCCCTTCACACCTGCACTAGCTCTATCCCTTCCCCCCTGCACTAGCTCTGTCCCTTCACACCTGCACTAGCTCTGTCCCTTCCCCCCTACACTAGCTGTCCCTTTACACCTGCACTAGCTCTATCCCCTCACACCTGCACTAGCTCTGTCCCTTCACACCTGTACTAGCTCTGTCCCTTCCCCCCTGCGCTAGCTCTGTCCCTTCACACCTGCACTAGCTCTGTCCCTTCCCCCTGCACTACCTCTATCACTTCCCCCTGCACAAGCTCTGTCCCTTCACACCTACACTAGCTCTATCCCTTCCCCCCTGCACTAGCTCTATCCCTTTTTAACTCCAGCACTAGCTCTGTCACTTCACACCCGCACTAGCTCTGTCCCTTTTTCACTCCAGCACTAGCTCTGTCCCTTCACACCTGCACTAGCTCTGTCCCTTTTTCACTCCAGCACTAGCTGTCCCTTCACACCTGCACTAGCTCTGTCCCTTCACACCTGCACTAGCTCTATCCCTTCCCACCTGCACTAGCTCTATCCCTTCACACCTGCATTAGCTCTGTCCCTTTTTCACTCCAGCACGAGCTCTGTCCCTTCACTCCAGC
Source organism: Calotriton arnoldi (assembly GCA_963921515.1). Taxonomy (NCBI): domain Eukaryota; kingdom Metazoa; phylum Chordata; class Amphibia; order Caudata; family Salamandridae; genus Calotriton; species Calotriton arnoldi. Next base: position 3,627,125 of record CAWUFW010000262.1, read on the forward strand.
ACTAGCTCTGTCCGTTCACACCTGTACTAGCTCTATCTCTTCACACCTGCACTAGCTCTGTCCCTTCACACCTGTACTAGCTCTGTTCCTTCCCCCCTGCACTAGCTCAATCCCTTCACACCTGCACTAGCTCTGTCCCTTTTCACTCCAGCACTAGCTCTGTCCCTTCACAACTGCACTAGCTCTATCTCTTCACAACTGCACTAGCTCTATCTCTTCACACCTGCACTAGCTCTGTCCCTTCACACCTGTACTAGCTCTGTCCCTTCACACCTGTACTAGCTCTGTCCCTTCTTCCCCCCTGCACTAGCTCTGTCCCTTCACCCATCCACTAGCTCTGTCCCTTCACACCTCTACTAGCTCTGTCCCTTCCCCCCTGCACTAGCTCTGTCCATTCACACCTGCACCAGCACTGTCCCTTCACACCTGCAGTAGCTCTGTCCCTTCACACCTGCAGTAGCTCTGTCCCTTCACACCTGCAGTAGCTCTGTCCCTTCACACCTGCAGTAGCTCTGTCCCTTCATACCTGTACTAGCTCTGTCCCTTCTTCCCCCCTTCACTAGCTCTGTCCCTTCACACCTGCACTAGCTCTGTCCCTTCATACCTGTACTAGCTCTGTCCCTTCTTCCCCCCTGCACTAGCTCTGTCCCTTCACACCTGCACTAGCTCTGTCCCTTCACACCTGCACTAGCTCTGTCCCTTCACACCTGCAATAGCTCTGTCCCTTCACACCTGCACTAGCTCTGTCCCTTCACACCTGCACTAGCTCTGTCCCTTCACACCTGCACTAGCTCTGTCCATTCCCCCCTGCACTAGCTCTGTCCCTTCACACTTGCTCCAGCTTTGTCCTTTCCCTCGCTCACTATCTCTTTCCCTTCCACTCCAGCACTAGCACTGTCCCTCCATCGAGGAATACCTCTGTCCTTTCTACACTCCAGCACAAAGCTCTCTCCCTTCACCTCAGCACTAGCTGAGTCCCTCCAGCGCTCTGTCCTTTCACTCCAGCACTAGCTCTGTCCCTTCACACCTGCACTAGCTCTATCCCCTCTTCACTCCTGCAGTGTTGTTGTCCCTTCGTCGCTCCAGCACAAAATATCTGTCCCTCTATCCGTCACTGGCTCTTTACTCCAGTAATATCTCTGTCCCTTCGCACCTGCAAGCGCTGTCCCTTTTTCACTCCAGCACTAGCTCTATCCCTTCACACCTCCACTAGCTCTGTCCCTTTTTCACACCTGCACTAGCTCTATCCCTTTTTCACTCCAGCACTAGCTCTGTCCCTTTTCACTCCAGCACTAGCTCTATCCCTTCACACCTGCACTAGCTCTGTCCCTTTTTCACTCCAGCACTAGCTCTGTCTCTTCCCCTCTGCACTAGCTCTATCCCTTCACACCTGCACTAGCTCTATCCCTCCACACCTGCACTAGCTCTATCCCTTCTCACCTGCACTAGCTCTATCCCTTCCCCCCTGCACTAGCTCTGTCCCTTCACACCTGCACTAGCTCTGTCCCTTCACACCTGCACTAGCTCTTTCTCTTCACACCTGCACTAGCTCTGTCCCTTCCCCCTACACTAGCTCTGTCCCTTCACACCTGCACTAGCTCTATCCCTTCACACCTGCACTAGCTCTGTCCCTTCACACCTGCACTAGCTCTTTCCCTTCACACCTGCACTAGCTCTATCTCTTCACACCTGCACTAGCTCTGTCCCTTCCCCCTACACTAGCTCTGTCCCTTCACACCTGCACTAGCTCTATCCCTTCACACCTGCACTAGCTCTGTCCCTTCCCCCTACACTAGCTCTGTCCCTTCACACCTGCACTAGCTCTATCCCTTCACACCTGCACTAGCTCTATCCCTTCACACCTGCACTAGCTCTGTCCCTTCCCCCTACACTAGCTCTGTCCCTTCACACATGCACTAGCTCTATCCCTTCACACCTGCACTAGCTCTATCCCTCCCCCCCTGCACTAGCTCTATCCCTTCACACCTACACTAGCTCTGTCCCTTCACACCTGTACTATCTCTGTCCCTTCCACCTGCACTAGCTCTATCCCTTCACACCTGCACTAGCTCTGCCCCTTCACACCTGTACTAGCTCTGTCTCGTCCCCCATGCACTAGCTCTGTCCCTTCACCCCTGCACTAGCTCTATCCCTTCCCCCCTGCACTAGCTCTATCCCTTCCCTCCTGCACTAGCTCTGTCGCTTCACACCTGCACTAGCTGTGTCCATTCACACCTGCACTAGCTCTATCCCTTTACACCTGTACTACCTCTGTCCCTCCCCCTGCTCTAGCTCTATCCCTTCACACCTGCACTAGCTGTGTCCCTTTTTCACTTCAGCACTAGCTGTCCCTTCACACCTGCACTAGCTCTGTCCCTTCCCCCTGCACTAGCTCTGTCCCTTCACACCTGCACTAGCTCTATCCCTTCCCACCTGCACTAGCTCTATCCCTTCACACCTGCACTAGCTCTGTCCCTTTTTCACTCCTGCACTAGCTCTGTCCCTTCACACCTGCACTAGCTCTGTCCCCTTTTCACTCCAGCACTAGCTCTGTCCCTTCACACCTGTACTAGCTCTATCTGTTCACACCTGCACTAGCTCTGTCCCTTCACACCTGTACTAGCTGTCCCTTCCCCCCTGCAGTAGGTCTATCCCTTCACACCTGCACTAGCTCTGTCCCTTTTTCACTCCAGCACTAGTTGTCCCTTCACACCTGCACTAGCTCTGTCCCTTCACACCTGCACTAGATCTATCTCTTCACACCTGCACTAGCTCTGTCCCTTCACACCTGCACTAGCTCTGCCCCTTCACACCTGCACTAGATCTGTCCCCTTTTCACTCCAGCACTAGCTCTGTCCCTTCACACCTGCATTAGCTCTGTCCCTTCACACCTGCACTAGCTCTGTCCCTTCACACCTGCACTAGCTCTGTCCCTTCACACCTGCACTAGCTCTGTCCCCTTTTCACTCCAGCACTAGCTCTGTCCCTTCACACCTGTACTAGCTCTGTCCCTTCCCCCCTGCGCTAGCTCTGTCCCTTCACACCTGCACTGGCTCTGTCCCTTCACACCTGCACTAGCTCTATCCCTTCACACCTGCACTAGCTCTGTCCCTTCACACCTGCACTAGCTCTGTCCCTTCACACCTGCACTAGCTCTGTCCCTTCACACCTGCACTAACTCTGTCCCTTCACACCTGCACTAGCTCTGTCCCTTCACACCTGCACTAGCTCTGTCCCTTCACACCTGCACTAGCTCTGTCCCTTCACACCTGCTCCAGCTTTGTCCTTTCCCTCGCTCACTATCTCCGTCCCTTCCACTCCAGCACTAGCACTGTCCCTCCATCAAGGAATACCCCGTCCTTTCTTCACTCCAGCACAAAGCTCTCTCCCTTCGCCCCAGCACTGAGTCCCTCCAGCGCTCTGTCCTTTCACTCCTGCAGTAGCTCTGTCCCTTTACTCCAGGACTACCTCTGTCCCCTCTTCACTCCTTCAGTATTGTTGTCCCTTCGTCGCTCCAGCACAAAATATATGTCCCTTCATCCGTCACTGGCTCTTTACTCCAGTAATACCTCTGTCCCTTCGCACCTGCACTAGCTGTCCCTTCACACCTGCACCAGCTCTGTCCCTTTTATACTCCAGCACTAGCTCTGTCCCTTCACACCTGCACTAGCTCTGTCCCCTTTTCACTCCAGCACTAGCTCTGTCCCTTCACACCTGCACTAGCTCTGTCCCTTCACACCTGCACTAGCTCAGTTCCTTCCCCCTGCACTAGCTCTGTTCCTTCACACCTGCTCTAGCTCTGTCCCTTCACACCTGCACTAGCTCTGTCCCTCCCCCCCTGCACTAGCTCTGTCCCTTCCCACCTGCACTAGCTCTGTCCCTTTTATACTCCAGCACCAGCTCTGTCCCTTCCCACCTGCACTAGCTCTGTTCCTTCACACCTGCTCTAGCTCTGTTCCTTCACACCTGCTCTAGCTCTGTCCCTTCACACCTGCACTAGCTCTGTCCCTCCCCCCCTGCACTAGCCCTGTCCCTTCCCACCTGCACTAGCTCTGTCCCTTCACACCTGCACTAGCTCTGTCCCTTCACACCTGCACTGTGTCCCTTCCCCCTGCACTAGCTCTGTCCCTTCACACCTGCAATAGCTCTGTCCCTTCACACCTGCACTAGCTCTGTCCCTTCACACCTGCACTAGCTCTGTCCCTTCACACCTGCACTAGCTCTGTCCCTTCACACCTGCACTAGCTCTGTCCCTTCACACCTGCTCCAGCTTTGTCCTTTGCCCCGCTCACTATCTCTGTCCCTTCCACTCCAGCACTAGCACTGTCCCTCCATCGAGGAATACCTCTGTCCTTTCTTCACTCCAGCACAAAGCTCTCTCCCTTCGCCCCAGCACTAGCTGAGTCCCTCCAGCGCTCTGTCCTTTCACTCCTGCAGTAGCTCTGTCCCTTTACTCCAGGACTACCTCTGTCCCCTCTTCACTCCTGCAGTGTTGTTGTCCCTTCGTCGCTCCAGAACAAAATATCCATCTCTTCATCCGTCACTGGCTCTTTACTCCAGTAATATCTCTGTCCCTTCGCACCTGCACTAGCTCTGTCCCTTCACACCTGCACTAGCTCTGTCCCTTTTTCACTCCAGCACTAGTTCTATCCCTTCACACCTTCGCTAGCTCTAACCCCTTTTCACTCCAGCACTAGCTGTCCATTCACACCTGCACTAGCTCTATCCCTTCACACCTGCACTAGCTCTATCCCCTTTTCACTCCAGCACTAGCTCTGTTCCTTTTTCAATCCAGCACTAGCTCTGTCCCCTATTCCCACCTCCACTAGCTCTGTCCCTTTTTCACACCTGCACTAGCTCTGTCCCCTTTTCACTCCAGCACTAGCTCTGTTCCTTTTTCAATCCAGCACTAGCTCTGTCCCTTTCCCCCTGCACTAGCTCTTTCCCTTCCCCATGCACTAGCTCAGTCCCTTTCCCCCTGCACTAGCTCTGTCCCTTCATACCTGCACTAGCTCTGTCCCTTTCCCCCTGCACTAGCTCTTTCCCTTCCCCATGCACTAGCTCTGTCCCTTCACACCTGCACTAGCTCAGTCCCTTCCCCCCTGCACTAGCTCTGTCCCTTCCCCCCTACACTAGCTCTGTTCCTCCCCCCTGCACTAGCTCTGTCCCTTCCCACTGCACTAGCTCTGTCCCTTCACACCTGTACTAGCTCTGTCCCTTCACACCTGTACTAGCTCTGTCCCTTTTTCACTCCAGCACTAGCTCTATCCCTTCACACCTGCACTAGCTCTATCCCTTCCCCCCTGCACTAGCTCTGTCCCTTCACACCTGCACTAGCTCTGTCCCTTCACACCTGCGCTAGCTCTATCCCTTCACACTTGCACTAGCTCTATCCCATCACACCTGTACTAGCTCTGTCCCTTCACACCTGCTCCAGCTTTGTCCTTTCCCTCGCTCACTATCTCTGTCCCTTCCACTCCAGCACTAGCACTGTCCTTCCATCAAGGAATACCTCTGTCCTTTCTACACTCCAGCACAAAGCTCTCTCCCTTCGCCCCAGCACTAGCTGAGTCCCTCCAGCGATCTGTCCTTTCACTCCTGCAGTAGCTCTGTCCCTTTACTCCAGGACTACCTCTGTCCCCTCTTCACTCCTGCAGTGTTGTTGTCACTTCGTCGCTCCAGCACAAAATATCTGTCCCTTCATCCGTCACTGGCTCTTTACTCCAGTAATATCTCTGTCCCTTCGCACCTGCACAAGCTCTGTCCCTTTTTCACTCCAGCCCTAGCTCTGTCCCTTCACACCTGCACTAGCTGTCCCCTTTTCACTCCAGCACTAGCTCTGTCCCTTCACACCTGCACTAGCTGTCCCTTTTTCACTCCAGCACTAGCTCTGTCCCTTCACACCTGCGCTAGCTGTCCCTTCACACCTGCGCTAGCTCTGTCCCCTTTTCACTCCAGCACTAGCTCTGTCCCTTCACACCTGCACTAGCTCTGTCCCTTCACACCTGCACTAGCTCTATCCCTTCACAACTGCACTAGCTCTATCACTTCACACCTGTACTAGCTCTGTCCCTTCCCACCTTCACTAGCTGTCCCTTCACACCTGCACTATCTCTGTCCCTTCCACTGCAGCACTAGCACTGTCCATCCATCAAGGAATACCTCTGTCCTTTCTTCACTCCAGCACAAAGCTCTCTCCCTTCGCCCCAGCACCAGCTGAGTCCCTCCAGCGCCCTGTCCTTTCACTCCTGCAGTAGCTCTATGCCTTCCCCCCTGCACTAGCTCTGTCCCTTCACACCTGCACTAGCTCTATCCCTTCCCCCCTACACTAGATCTGTCCCTTCACACCTGTACTAGCTCTGTCCCTTCACACCTGCACTAGCTCTGTCCCTTCACACCTGCTCAAGCTTTGTCCTTTCCCCCGCTCACTATCTCTGTCCCTTCCACTCCAGCACTAGCACTGTCCCTCCATCGAGGAATACCTCTGTCCTTTCTTCACTCCAGCACAAAGCTCTCTCCCTTCGCCCCAGCACCAGCTGAGTCCCTCCAGCGCTCTGTCCTTTCAGTCCTGCAGTAGCTCTGTCCCTTTACTCCAGGACTACCTCTGTCCCCTCTTCACTCCTGCAGTGTTGTTGTCCCTTCGTCGCTCCAGCACAAAAATATCTGTCCCTTCATCCATCACTGGCTCTTTACTCCAGTAATATCTCTGTTCCTTCGCACCTGCACTAGCTCCATCCCTTCACACCTGCACGAGCTCTGTCCCTTTTTCACTCCAGCACTAGCTCTATCCCTTCACACCTGCACTAGCTCTGTCCCTTCACTCATCCACTAGCTCTGTCCCTTCACACCTGTACTAGCTCTGTCCCTTCCCCCCTGCACTAGCTCTATCCCTCCCCCCCTGCACTAGCTCTGTCCCTTCCCCCCTGCACTAGCTCTATCCCTTCACACCTGAAGTAGCTCTGTCCCTTCACACCTGCACTAGCTCTATCCCTTCACACCTATACTAGCTGTGTCCCTTCACACCTGCACTGTGTCCCTTCACACCTGCACTAGCTCTATCCCTTCACACCTACACTAGCTGTGTCCCTTCACACCTGCACTGTGTCCCTTCACACCTGCACTAGCGCTATCCCTTCACACCTGCACTAGCTCTATCCCTTCCCCCCTGCACTAGCTCTGTCCCTTCACACCTGCACTAGCTCTGTCCCTTCCCCCCTACACTAGCTCTGTCCCTTCACACCTGCACTAGCTCTATTCCTTCACACCTGCACTAGCTTTGTCCCTTCACACCTGTACTAGCTCTGTCCCTTCCCCCCTGCGCTAGCTCTGTCCCTTCACACCTGCACTAGCTCTGTCCCTTCCCCCTGCACTAGCTCTATCCCTTCCCCCTGCACTAGCTCTGTCCCTTCACACCTACACTAGCTCTATCCCTTCCCCCCTGCACTAGCTCTATCCCTTAACTCCAGCACTAGCTCTGTCACTTCACACCTGCACTAGCTCTGTCCCTTTTTCACTCCAGCACTAGCTCTGTCCCTTCACACCTGCACTAGCTCTGTCCCTTTTTCACACCTGCACTAGCTCTGTCCCTTCACACCTGCACTAGCTCTGTCCCTTTTTCACTCCAGCACTAGCTCTGTCCCTTCACACCTGCACTAGCTCTGTCCCTTTTTCACTCCAGCACTAGCTCAGTCCCTTCACACCTGCACTAGCTCAGTCCCTTCACACCTGCACTAGCTCTGTCCCTTTTTCACTCCAGCACTAGCTCTGTCCCTTCACACCTGCACTAGCTCTGTCCCTTCCCCCTGCACTAGCTCTGTCCCCTTTTCACTCCAGCACTAGCTCTGTCCCTTCACACCTGCACTAGCTCTGGCCCTTCACACCTGCACTAGCTCTATCCCTTCCCACCTGCACTAGCTCTATCCCTTCACACCTGCATTAGCTCTGTCCCTTTTTCACACCAGCACGAGCTCTGTCCCTTCACTCCAGCACTAGCTCTGTCCGTTCACACCTGTACTAGCTCTATCTCTTCACACCTGCACTAGCTCTGTCCCTTCACACCTGCACTAGCTCTGTCCCTTTTTCACTCCAGCACTTGCTCTGTCCCTTCACAACTGCACTAGCTCTATCCCTTCCCCCCTGCACTAGATCTGTCCCTTCACACCTGCACTAGCTCTATCCCTTCCCCCCTGCACTAGATCTGTCCCTTCACACCTGCACTAGCTCTGTCCCTTCACACCTGCCCTAGCTCTGTCCCTTCACACCTGCACTAGCTCTGTCCCTTCACACCTGCACTAGCTCTGTCCCTTCACACCTGCACTAGCTCTGTCCCTTCCCCCCTGCACTAGCTCTATCCCTTCACACCTGCATTAGCTCTGTCCCTTTTTCACTCCAGCACTAGCTCTGTCCCTTCACAACTGCACTAGATCTGTCCCTTCACACCTGCACTAGCTCTATCCCTTCCCCCCTGCACTAGCTCTGTCCCTTCACACCTGCACTAGCTCTGTCCCTTCACACCTGCGCTAGCTCTGTCCCTTCCCCCTGCACTAGCTCTGTCCCCTTTTCACTCCAGCACTAGCTCTGTCCCTTCACACCTGCACTAGCTCTGTCCCTTCACACCTGCACTAGCTCTGTCCCTTCACACCTGTACTAGCTCTGTCCCTCCCCCCTGCACTAGCTCTATCCCTTCACACCTGCACTAGCTGTGTCCCTTTTTCACTCCAGCACTAGCTCTGTCCCTTCACACCTGCACTAGCTCTGTCCCTTCACACCTGCACTAGCTCTGTCCCTTCACACCTGCCCTAGCTCTGTCCCTTCACACCTGCACTAGCTCTATCCCTTCCCTCCTGCACTAGCTCTATCCCTTCCCCCCTGCACTAGCTCTGTCCCTTCACACCTGCACTAGCTCTGTCCCTTCACACCTGCACTAGCTCTTTCCCTTCGCCCCAGCACTAGCTGAGTCCCTCCAGCGCTCTGTCCTTTCAGTCCTGCAGTAGCTCTGTCCCTTTACTCCAGGACTACCTCTGTCCCCTCTTCACTCCTGCAGTGTTGTCCCTTCGTCGCTCCAGCACAAAATATCTGTCCCTTCATCCATCACTGGCTCTTTACTCCAGTAATATCTCTGTCCCTTCGCACCTGCACTAGCTCTGTCCCTTCACACCTGCACGAGTTCTGTCCCTTTTTCACTCCAGCACTAGCTCTATCCCTTCACACCTGCACTAGCTCTGTCCCTTCACCCATCCACTAGCTCTGTCCCTTCACACCTGTACTAGCTCTGTCCCATCCCCCCTGCACTAGCTCTATCCCTCCCCCCCTGCACTAGCTCTGTCCCTTCACACCTGCACTAGCTCTGTCCCTTCACACCTGTACTAGCTCTGTCCCTTCCCCCCTGCACTAGCTCTATCCCTTCACACCTGCACTAGCTCTGTCCCTTTTTCACTCCAGCACTAGCTCTATCCCTTCCCCCCTGCACTAGATCTGTCCCTTCACACCTGCACTAGCTCTATCCCTTCCCCCCTGCACTAGATCTGTCCCTTCACACCTGCACTAGCTCTGTCCCTTCACACCTGCACTAGCTCTGTCCCTTCACACCTGCACTAGCTCTGTCCCTTCCACTCCAGCACTAGCACTGTCCCTCCATCGAGGAATACCTCTGTCCTTTCTTCACTCCAGCACAAAGCTCTTTCCCTTCGCCCCAGCACTAGCTGAGTCCCTCCAGCGCTCTGTCCTTTCAGTCCTGCAGTAGCTCTGTCCCTTTACTCCAGGACTACCTCTGTCCCCTCTTCACTCCTGCAGTGTTGTTGTCCCTTCGTCGCTCCAGCCCAAAATATCTGTCCCTTCATCCATCACTGGCTCTTTACTCCAGTAATATCTCTGTCCCTTCGCACCTGCACTAGCTCCGTCCCTTCACACCTGCACGAGCTCTGTCCCTTTTTCACTCCAGCACTAGCTCTATCCCTTCACACCTGCACTAGCTCTGTCCCTTCACCCATCCACTAGCTCTGTCCCTTCACACCTGTACTAGCTCTGTCCCTTCCCCCCTGCACTAGCTCTACCCCCCCTGCACTAGCTCTGTCCCTTCCCCCCTGCACTAGCTCTATCCCTTCACACCTGAACTAGCTCTGTCCCTTCACACCTGCACTAGCTCTATCCCTTCACACCTATACTAGCTGTGTCCCTTCACACCTGCACTAGCTCTATCCCTTCACACCTACACTAGCTGTGTCCCTTCACACCTGCACTGTGTCCCTTCACACCTGCACTAGCTCTGTCCCTTTTTCACTCCAGCACTAGCTCTGTCCCTTCACACCTGCACTAGCTCTGTCCCTTTTTCACACCTGCACTAGCTCTGTCCCTTCACACCTGCACTAGCTCTGTCCCTTTTTCACTCCAGCACTAGCTCTGTCCCTTCACACCTGCACTAGCTCTGTCCCTTTTTCACTCCAGCACTAGCTCAGTCCCTTCACACCTGCACTAGCTCTGTCCCCTTTTCACTCCAGCACTAGCTCTGTCCCTTCACACCTGCACTAGCTCTGTCCCTTCCCCCTGCTGCACTAGCTCTGTCCTTCACACCTGCACTAGCTCTGGCCCTTCATACCTGCACTAGCTCTATCCCTTCCCACCTGCACTAGCTCTATCCCTTCACACCTGCATTAGCTCTGTCCCTTTTTCACACCAGCACGAGCTCTGTCCCTTCACTCCAGCACTAGCTCTGTCCGTTCACACCTGTACTAGCTCTATCTCTTCACACCTGCACTAGCTCTGTCCCTTCACACCTGTACTAGCTCTGTCCCTTCCCCCCTGCACTAGCTCTATCCCTTCACACCTGCACTAGCTCTGTCCCTTTTTCACTCCAGCACTAGCTCTGTCCCTTCACAACTGCACTAGCTCTATCCCTTCCCCCCTGCACTAGATCTGTCCCTTCACACCTGCACTAACTCTATCCCTTCCCCCTGCACTAGATCTGTCCCTTCACACCTGCACTAGCTCTGTCCCTTCACACCTCCCCAGCTCTGTCCCTTCACACCTGCACTAGCTCTGTCCCTTCACACCTGCACTAGCTCTGTCCCTTCACACCTGCACTAGCTCTGTCCCTTCACACCTGCACTAGCTCTGTCCCTTCACACCTGCACTAGCTCTGTCCCTTCCCCCTGCACTAGGTCTATCCCTTCACACCTGCACTAGCTCTGTCCCTTTTTCACTCCAGCACTAGCTCTGTCCCTTCACAACTGCACTAGCTCTATCCCTTCCCCCTGCACTAGATCTGTCCCTTCACACCTGCACTAGCTCTATCCCTTCCCCCCTGCACTAGATCTGTCCCTTCACACCTGCACTAGCTCTGTCCCTTCACACCTGCACTAGCTCTGTCCCTTCCACTCCAGCACTAGCACTGTCCCTCCATCGAGGAATACCTCTGTCCTTTCTTCACTCCAGCACAAAGCTCTTTCCCTTCGCCCCAGCACTAGATGAGTCCCTCCAGCACTCTGTCCTTTCAGTCCTGCAGTAGCTCTGTCCCTTTACTCCAGGACTACCTCTGTCCCCTCTTCACTCCTGCAGTGTTGTCCCTTCGTCGCTCCAGCACAAAATATCTGTCCCTTCATCCATCACTGGCTCTTTACTCCAGTAATATCTCTGTCCCTTCGCACCTGCACTAGCTCTGTCCCTTCACACCTGCACTAGCTCTGTCCCTTCATACCTGTACTAGCTCTGTCCCTTCTTCCCCCCTGCACTAGCTCTGTCCCTTCATACCTGTACTAGCTCTGTCCCTTCACACCTGCACTAGCTCTGTCCCTTCACACCTGTACTAGCTCTGTCCCTTCACACCTGCACTAGCTCTATCCCTTCACACCTACACTAGCTTTGTCCCTTCACACCTGCACTGTGTCCCTTCACACCTGCACTGTGTCCCTTCACACCTGCACTAGCTCTATCCCTTCACACCTACACTAGCTGTGTCCCTTCACACCTGCACTGTGTCCCTTCACACCTGCACTAGCTCTATCCCTTCACACCTGCACTAGCTCTATCCCTTCCCCCCTGCACTAGCTCTGTCCCTTCACACCTGCACTAGCTCTATCCCCTCACACCTGCACTAGCTCTGTCCCTTCACACCTGTACTAGCTGTCCCTTCCCCCCTGCGCTAGCTCTGTCCCTTCACACCTGCACTAGCTCTGTCCCTTCCCCCTGCACTAGCTCTATCCCTTCCCCCTGCACTAGCTCTGTCCCTTCACACCTACACTAGCTCTATCCCTTCCCCCCTGCACTAGCTCTATCCTTTTTTAACTCCAGCACTAGCTCTGTCACTTTACACCCGCACTAGCTCTGTCCCTTTTTCACTCCAGCACTAGCTCTGTCCCTTCACACCTGCACTAGATCTGTCCCTTTTTCACTCCAGCACTAGCTCTGTCCCTTCACACCTGCACTAGCTCTATCCCTTCCCCCTGCACTAGCTCTATCCCTTCCCCCTGCACTAGCTCTGTCCCTTCACACCTGCACTAGCTCTGTCCCTTCACACCTGCACTAGCTCTATCCCTTCCCCCTGCACTAGCTCGGCACCTTCACACCTGCACTATCTCTGTCCCTTCCACTCCAGCACTAGCACTGTCCCTCCATCGAGGAATACCTCTGTCCTTTCTTCACTCCAGCACAAAGCTCTCTCCCTTCGCCCCAGCACTAGCTGAGTCCCTCCAGCGCTCTGTCCTTTCAGTCCTGCAGTAGCTCTGTCCCTTTACTCCAGGACTACCTCTGTCCCCTCTTCACTCCTGCAGTGTTGTTGTCCCTTCGTCGCTCCAGCACAAAATATCTGTCCCTTCATCCGTCACTGGCTCTTTACTCCAGTAATATCTCTGTCCCTTCGCACCTGCACTAGCTCTGTCCCTTCACACCTGCACGAGCTCTGTCCCTTTTCACTCCAGCACTAGCTCTATCCCTTCACACCTGCACTAGCTCTGTCCCTTCACCCATCCACTAGCTCTGTCCCTTCACACCTGTACTAGCTCTGTCCCTTCCCCCCTGCACTAGCTCTATCCCTCCCCCCCTGCACTAGCTCTGTCCCTTCACACCTGCACTAGCTCTGTCCCTTCACACCTGCACTAGCTCTGTCCCTTCACACCTGCACTAGCTCTGTCCCTTCACACCTGCACTAGCTCTGTCCCTTCCCCCCTGCACTAGCTCTATCCCTTCACACCTGCACTAGCTCTGTCCCTTTTTCACTCCAGCACTAGCTCTGTCCCTTCACAACTGCACTAGCTCTATCCCTTCCCCCCTGCACTAGATCTGTCCCTTCACACCTGCACTAGCTCTATCCCTTCCCCCCTGCACTAGATCTGTCCCTTCACACCTGCACTAGCTCTGTCCCTTCACACCTGCACTAGCTCTGTCCCTTCACACCTGCACTAGCTCTGTCCCTTCCACTCCAGCACTAGCACTGTCCCTCCATCGAGGAATACCTCTGTCCTTTCTTCACTCCAGCACAAAGCTCTTTCCCTTCGCCCCAGCACTAGATGAGTCCCTCCAGCACTCTGTCCTTTCAGTCCTGCAGTAGCTCTGTCCCTTTACTCCAGGACTACCTCTGTCCCCTCTTCACTCCTGCAGTGTTGTCCCTTCGTCGCTCCAGCACAAAATATCTGTCCCTTCATCCATCACTGGCTCTTTACTCCAGTAATATCTCTGTCCCTTCGCACCTGCACTAGCTCTGTCCCTTCACACCTGCACTAGCTCTGTCCCTTCATACCTGTACTAGCTCTGTCCCTTCTTCCCCCTGCACTAGCTCTGTCCCTTCATACCTGTACTAGCTCTGTCCCTTCACACCTGCACTAGCTCTGTCCCTTCACACCTGCACTAGCTCTATCCCTTCACACCTACACTAGCTTTGTCCCTTCACACCTGCACTGTGTCCCTTCACACCTGCACTGTGTCCCTTCACACCTGCACTAGCTCTATCCCTTCACACCTACACTAGCTGTGTCCCTTCACACCTGCACTGTGTCCCTTCACACCTGCACTAGCTCTGTCCCTTCACACCTGCACTAGCTCTATCCCTTACCCCCTGCACTAGCTCTGTCCCTTCACACCTGCACTAGCTCTATCCCCTCACACCTGCACTAGCTCTGTCCCTTCACACCTGTACTAGCTCTGTCCCTTCCCCCCTGCACTAGCTCTGTCCCTTCACACCTGCACTAGCTCTGTCCCTTCCCCCTGCACTAGCTCTATCCCTTCCCCCTGCACTAGCTCTGTCCCTTCACACCTACACTAGCTCTATCCCTTCTCCCCTGCACTAGCTCTATCCTTTTTTAACTCCAGCACTAGCTCTGTCACTTTACACCCGCACTAGCTCTGTCCCTTTTTCACTCCAGCACTAGCTCTGTCCCTTCACACCTGCACTAGCTCTGTCCCTTTTTCACTCCAGCACTAGCTCTGTCCCTTCACACCTGCACTAGCTCTATCCCTTCCCCCTGCACTAGCTCTATCCCTTCCCCCTGCACTAGCTCTGTCCCTTAACACCTGCACTAGCTCTGTCCCTTCACACCTGCACTAGCTCTATCCCTTCCCCTGCACTAGCTCGGCACCTTCACACCTGCACTATCTCTGTCCCTTCCACTCCAGCACTAGCACTGTCCCTCCATCGAGGAATACCTCTGTCCTTTCTTCACTCCAGCACAAAGCTCTCTCCCTTCGCCCCAGCACTAGCTGAGTCCCTCCAGCGCTCTGTCCTTTCAGTCCTGCAGTAGCTCTGTCCCTTTACTCCAGGACTACCTCTGTCCCCTCTTCACTCCTGCAGTGTTGTTGTCCCTTCGTCGCTCCAGCACAAAATATCTGTCCCTTCATCCGTCACTGGCTCTTTACTCCAGTAATATCTCTGTCCCTTCGCACCTGCACTAGCTCTGTCCCTTCACACCTGCACGAGCTCTGTCCCTTTTCACTCCAGCACTAGCTCTATCCCTTCACACCTGCACTAGCTCTGTCCCTTCACCCATCCACTAGCTCTGTCCCTTCACACCTGTACTAGCTCTGTCCCTTCCCCTGCACTAGCTCTATCCCTCCCCCTGCACTAGCTCTGTCCCTTCACACCTGCACTAGCTCTGTCCCTTCATACCTGTACTAGCTCTGTCCCTTCTTCCCCCTGCACTAGCTCTGTCCCTTCATACCTGTACTAGCTCTGTCCCTTCACACCTGCACTAGCTCTGTCCCTTCACACCTGCACTAGCTCTGTCCCTTCACACCTGCACGAGCTCTGTCCCTTTTTCACTCCAGCACTAGCTCTATCCCTTCACACCTGCACTAGCTCTGTCCCTTCACCCATCCACTAGCTCTGTCCCTTCACACCTGTACCAGCTCTGTCCCTTCCCCCCTGCACTAGCTCTATCCCGCCCCCTGCACTAGCTCTGTCCCTTCACACCTGCACTAGCTCTGTCCCTTCATACCTGTACTAGCTCTGTCCCTTCTTCCCCCCTGCACTAGCTCTGTCCCTTCATACCTGTACTAGCTCTATACCTTCACACCTACACTAGCTGTGTCCCTTCACACCTGCACTGTGTCCCTTCACACCTGCACTGTGTCCCTTCACACCTGCACTAGCTCTATCCCTTCACACCTACACTAGCTGTGTCCCTTCCCCCTTGCACTGTGTCCCTTCACACCTGCACTAGCTCTATCCCTTCACACCTGCACTAGCTCTATCCCTTCCCCCCTGCACTAGCTCTGTCCCTTCACACCTGCACTAGCTCTGTCCCTTCCCCCCTACACCAGCTCTGTCCCTTTACACCTGCACTAGCTCTAACCCCTCACATCTGCACTAGCTCTGTCCCTTCCCCCCTGCGCTAGCTCTGTCCCTTCACACCTGCACTAGCTGTGTCCCTTCCCCCTGCACTAGCTCTATCCCTTCCCCCTGCACTAGCTCTGTCCCTTCACACCTGCACTAGCTCTGTCCCTTTTTCACTCCAGCACTAGCTCTGTCCCTTCACACCTGCACTAGCTCTGTCCCTTCACACCTGCACTAGCTCTGTCCCTTCACACCTGCACTAGCTCTATCCCTTCCCACCTGCACTAGCTCTATCCCTTCACACCTGCATTAGCTCTGTCCCTTTTTCACTCCAGCACGAGCTCTGTCCCTTCACTCCAGCACTAGCTCTGTCCGTTCACTCCAGCACTAGCTCTGTCCGTTCACACCTGTACTAGCTCTATCTCTTCACACCTGCACTAGCTCTGTCCCTTCACACCTGTACTAGCTCTGTCCCTCCCCCCCTGCACTAGCTCTATCCCTTCACACCTGCACTAGCTCTGTCCCTTTTCACTCCAGCACTAGCTCTGTCCCTTCACAACTGCACTAGCTATCTCTTCACACCTGCAATAGCTCTGTCCCTTCACACCTGTACTAGCTCTGTCCCTTCTTCCCCCCTGCACTAACTCTGTCCCTTCACCCATCCACTAGCTCTGTCCCTTCACACCTGTACTAGCTCTTTCCCTTCCCCCCTGCACTAGCTCTGTCCATTCACACCTGCACTAGCACTGTCCCTTCACACCTGCAGTAGCTCTGTCCCTTCATACCTGAACTAGCTCTGTCCCTTCTTCCCCCTGCACTAGCTCTGTCCCTTCACACCTGCACTAGCTCTGTCCCTTCATACCTGTACTAGCTCTGTCCCTTCTTCCCCCTGCACTAGCTCTGTCCCTTCACACCTGCACTACCTCCGTCCCTTCCCCCCTGCACTAGCTCTGTCCCTTCACACCTGCAATAGCTCTGTCCCTTCACACCTGCACTAGCTCGGTCCCTTCACACCTGCACTAGCTCTGTCCCTTCACACCTGCACTAGCTCTGTCCATTCCCCCCTGCACTAGCTCTGTCCCTTCACACCTGCACTAGCTCTGTCCCTTCACACCTGCTCCAGCTTTGTCCTTTCCCTCGCTCACTATCTCTTTCCCTTCCACTCCAGCACTAGCACTGTCCCTCCATCGAGGAATACCTCTGTCCTTTCTACACTCCAGCACAAAGCTCTCTCCCTTCGCCTCAGCACTAGCTGAGTCCCTCCAGCGCTCTGTCCTTTCACTCCAGCACTAGCTCTGTCCCTTCACACCTGCACTAGCTCTATCCCCTCTTCACTCCTGCAGTGTTGTTGTCCCTTCGTCGCTCCAGCACAAAATATCTGTCCCTTTATCCGTCACTGGCTCTTTACTCCAGTAATATCTCTGTCCCTTCGCACCTGCAAGCGCTGTCCCTTGTTCACTCCAGCACTAGCTCTATCCCTTCACACCTCCACTAGCTCTGTCCCAATTCACACCTGCACTAGCTCTATCCCTTTTTCACTCCAGCACTAGCTCTGTCCCTTTTTCACTCCAGCTCTATCCCTTCACACCTGCACTAGCTCTGTCCCTTTTTCACTCCAGCACTAGCTCTGTCTCTTCCCCTCTGCACTAGCTCTATCCCTTCACACCTGCACTAGTTCTATCCCTTCACACCTGCACTAGCTCTACCCCTTCCCCCCTGCACTAGCTCTGTCCCTTCACACCTGCACTAGCTCTATCCCTTCACACCTGCACTAGCTCTATCCCTTCACACCTGCACTAGCTCTATCTCTTCACACCTGCACTAGCTCTGTCCCTTCCCCCTACACTAGCTCTGTCCCTTCACACCTGCACTAGCTCTATCCCTTCACACCTGCACTAGCTCTGTCCCTTCCCCCATACACTAGCTCTGTCCCTTCACACCTGCACTAGCTCTATCCCTTCACACCTGCACTAGCTCTATCCCTTCACACCTGCACTAGCTCTGTCCCTTCCCCCTACACTAGCTCTGTCCCTTCACACATGCACTAGCTCTATCCCTTCACACCTGCACTAGCTCTATCCCTCCCCCCCTGCACTAGCTCTATCCCTTCACACCTGCACTAGCTCTATCCCTTCACACCTGCACTAGCTCTGTCCCTTGCCCCCTACACTAGCTCTGTCCCTTCACACCTAAACTATCTCTGTCCCTTCCCCCTGCACTAGCTCTATCCCTTCACACCTGCACTAGCTCTGCCCCTTCACACAGATAAAACAGAAATAATGTTGTTTAAAGACGCAGTGACCAGCTGGTCACCTTGTTGGTGGCCAGAGGAACTGGGTCCTGCACCATCCCCTAAACTAGTGGTTAAGAATCTGGGCGTGCTAATTGATAGCAAACTTAATTTGGATGAACATATAGCTACAACTAAACGGACATGCTTCTACGCTCTCAGCCTGCTCCGTAAAGTTTTCCACCTTCTCCCTTCTTCTACACGAAAGACCTTGGTACACGCTATGGTCCTTAGCCGACTGGATTACAGCAATGCCCTGTTGATCTCTGCTAAGACAACTGCCTTGAGCAGTTTACAAGTGGTCCAGAACACGGCGGCCCGTCTGGTAACCAGTGCTCATTCCCGCACTCCCTCTAGCCCCCTACTACGTAAATTACACTGGTTGCGCATACGTAAAAGAATTGAATTCAAAATTAGCTGTTTGGTATTCAAAGGCCTTAACAAAATGGGACCGAAATATCTAGCGGATAAATTGGTTAGATATATACCTTCACGTACCCTTCGATCGAAAGACAAGGGTTTTCTCACTATTCCGCGCATAAAACAAGCCAGATTAGGAGGCAAAGCGTTCTCCTACCTAGCCCAACAAATATGGAACCAGCCATCACTGGACATCCGCCAATGCACTAACTACCTGATTTTTAGGAAAAAACTTAAAACATCACTCTTTTAGCTTTAGTGCCTCTTTAGCCGTCTTTAGCGCGGAGATACCCCACCCGGGGTGATTCATGCGCTTTATAAATGACAAATAAATAAATAAATACTAGCTCTGTCTCTTACCCCCTGCACTAGCTCTGTCCCTTCACCCCTGCACTAGCTCTATCCCTTCCCCCCTGCACTAGCTCTATCCCTCCCCCCCTGCACTAGCTCTGTCCCTTCACACCTGCACTAGCTCTGTCCCTTCATACCTGTACTAGCTCTGTCCCTTCTTCCCCCCTGCACTAGCTCTGTCCCTTCATACCTGTACTAGCTCTGTCCCTTCACACCTGCACTAGCTCTGTCCCTTCACACCTGCACTAGCTCTGTCCCTTCACACCTGCACTAGCTCTATACCTTCACACCTACACTAGCTGTGTCCCTTCACACCTGCACTGTGTCCCTTCACACCTGCACTGTGTCCCTTCACACCTGCACTAGCTCTATCCCTTCACACCTACACTAGCTGTGTCCCTTCCCCCTTGCACTGTGTCCCTTCACACCTGCACTAGCTCTATCCCTTCACACCTGCACTAGCTCTATCCCTTCCCCCCTGCACTAGCTCTGTCCCTTCACACCTGCATTAGCTCTGTCCCTTCCCCCCTACACCAGGTCTGTCCCTTTACACCTGCACTAGCTCTATCCCCTCACATCTGTACTAGCTCTGTCCCTTCCCCCCTGCGCTAGCTCTCTCCCTTCGCCCCAGCACTAGCTGAGTCCCTCCAGCGCTCTGTCCTTTCAGTCCTGCAGTAGCTCTGTCCCTTTACTCCAGGACTACCTCTGTCCCCTCTTCACTCCTGCAGTGTTGTTGTCCCTTCGTCGCTCCAGCACAAAATATCTGTCCCTTCATCCGTCACTGGCTCTTTACTCCAGTAATATCTCTGTCCCTTCGCACCTGCACTAGCTCTGTCCCTTCACACCTGCACGAGCTCTGTCCCTTTTTCACTCCAGCACTAGCTCTATCCCTTCACACCTGCACTAGCTCTGTCCCTTCACCCATCCACTAGCTCTGTCCCTTCACACCTGTACTAGCTCTGTCCCTTCCCCCCTGCACTAGCTCTATCCCTCCCCCCCTGCACTAGCTCTGTCCCTTCACACCTGCACTAGCTCTGTCCCTTCATACCTGTACTAGCTCTGTCCCTTCTTCCCCCCTGCACTAGCTCTGTCCCTTCATACCTGTACTACCTCTGTCCCTTCACACCTGCACTAGCTCTGTCCCTTCACACCTGTACTAGCTCTGTCCCTTCACACCTGCACTAGCTCTATACCTTCACACCTACACTAGCTGTGTCCCTTCACACCTGCACTGTGTCCCTTCACACCTGCACTGTGTCCCTTCACACCTGCACTAGCTCTATCCCTTCACACCTACACTAGCTGTGTCCTTCCCCTTGCACTGTGTCCCTTCACACCTGCACTAGCTCTATCCCTTCACACCTGCACTAGCTCTATCCCTTCCTCCTGCACTAGCTCTGTCCCTTCACACCTGCACTAGCTCTGTCCCTTCCCCCTACACCAGCTCTGTCCCTTTACACCTGCACTAGCTCTATCCCCTCACATCTGTACTAGCTCTGTCCCTTCCCCCTGCGCTAGCTCTGTCCCTTCACACCTGCACTAGCTCTGTCCCTTCCCCCTGCACTAGCTCTATCTTTTCCCCTGCACTAGCTCTGTCCCTTCACACCTACACTAGCTCTATCCCTTCCCCCCTGCACTAGCTCTATCCCTTTTTAACTCCAGCACTAGCTCTATCACTTCACACCCACACTAGCTCTGTCCCTTTTTCACTCCAGCACTAGCTCTGTCCCTTCACACCTGCACTAGCTCTGTCCCTTTTTCACTCCAGCACTAGCTCTGTCCCTTCACACCTGCACTAGCTCTGTCCCTTCACACCTGCACTAGCTCTGTCCCTTCACACCTTCACTAGCTCTATCCCTTCCCACCTGCACTAGCTCTATCCCTTCACACCTGCATTAGCTCTGTCCCTTTTTCACTCCAGCACGAGCTCTGTCCCTTCACTCCAGCACTAGCTCTGTCCGTTCACTCCAGCACTAGCTCTGTCCGTTCACACCTGTACTAGCTCTATCTCTTCACACCTGCACTAGCTCTGTCCCTTCACACCTGTACTAGCTCTGTCCCTCCCCCCCTGCACTAGCTCTATCCCTTCACACCTGCACTAGCTCTGTCCCTTTTCACTCCAGCACTAGCTCTGTCCCTTCACAACTGCACTAGCTCTATCTCTTCACACCTGCACTAGCTCTGTCCCTTCACACCTGTACTAGCTCTGTCCCTTCTTCCCCCCTGCACTAGCTCTGTCCCTTCACCCATCCACTAGCTCTGTCCCTTCACACCTGTACTAGCTCTTTCCCTTCCCCCTGCACTAGCTCTGTCCATTCACACCTGCACTAGCACTGTCCCTTCACACCTGCAGTAGCTCTGTCCCTTCATACCTGAACTAGCTCTGTCCCTTCTTCCCCCTGCACTAGCTCTGTCCCTTCACACCTGCACTAGCTCTGTCCCTTCATACCTGTACTAGCTCTGTCCCTTCTTCCCCCTGCACTAGCTCTGTCCCTTCACACCTGCACTACGCTCCGTCCCTTCCCCCTGCACTAGCTCTGTCCCTTCACACCTGCAATAGCTCTGTCCCTTCACACCTGCACTAGCTCGCTCCCTTCACACCTGCACTAGCTCTGTCCCTTCACACCTGCACTAGCTCTGTCCATTCCCCCCTGCACTAGCTCTGTCCCTTCACACCTGCACTAGCTCTGTCCCTTCACACCTGCTCCAGCTTTGTCCTTTCCCTCGCTCACTATCTCTGTCCCTTCCACTCCAGCACTAGCACTGTCCCTCCATCGAGGAATACCTCTGTCCTTTCTACACTCCAGCACAAAGCTCTCTCCCTTCGCCTCAGCACTAGCTGAGTCCCTCCAGCGCTCTGTCCTTTCACTCCAGCACTAGCTCTGTCCCTTCACACCTGCACTAGCTCTAGCCCCTCTTCACTCCTGCAGTGTTGTTGTCCCTTCGTCGCTCCAGCACAAAATATCCGTCCCTTTATCCGTCACTGGCTCTTTACTCCAGTAATATCTCTGTCCCTTCGCACCTGCAAGCGCTGTCCCTTTTTCACTCCAGCACTAGCTCTATCCCTTCACACCTCCACTAGCTCTGTCCCAATTCACACCTGCACTAGCTCTATCCCTTTTCCACTCCAGCACTAGCTCTGTCCCTTTTCACTCCAGCTCTATCCCTTCACACCTGCACTAGCTCTGTCCCTTTTTCACTCCAGCACTAGCTCTGTCTCTTCCCCTCTGCACTAGCTCTATCCCTTCACACCTGCACTAGTTCTATCCCTTCACACCTGCACTAGTTCTATCCCTTCACACCTGCACTAGCTCTATCCCTTCTCACCTGCACTAGCTCTACCCCTTCCCCCCTGCACTAGCTCTGTCCCTTCACACCTGCACTAGCTCTGTCCCTTCCCCCTACACTAGCTCTGTCCCTTCACACCTGAACTAGCTCTATCCCTTCACACCTGCACTAGCTCTATCCCTTCACACCTGCACTAGCTCTATCTCTTCACACCTGCACTAGCTCTGTCCCTTCCCCTACACTAGCTCTGTCCCTTCACACCTGCACTAGCTCTATCCCTTCACACCTGCACTAGCTCTGTCCCTTCCCCCATACACTAGCTCTGTCCCTTCACACCTGCACTAGCTCTATCCCTTCACACCTGCACTAGCTCTATCCCTTCACACCTGCACTAGCTCTGTCCCTTCCCCTACACTAGCTCTGTCCCTTCACACATGCACTAGCTCTATCCCTTCACACCTGCACTAGCTCTATCCCTCCCCCTGCACTAGCTCTATCCCTTCACACCTGCACTAGCTCTATCCCTTCACACCTGCACTAGCTCTGTCCCTTGCCCCCTACACTAGCTCTGTCCCTTCACACCTAAACTATCTCTGTCCCTTCCCCCTGCACTAGCTCTATCCCTTCACACCTGCACTAGCTCTGCCCCTTCACACAGATAAAACAGAAATAATGTTGTTTAAAGACGCAGTGACCAGCTGGTCACCTTGTTGGTGGCCAGAGGAACTGGGTCCTGCACCATCCCCTAAACTAGTGGTTAAGAATCTGGGCGTGCTAATTGATAGCAAACTTAATTTGATGAACATATAGCTACAACTAAACGGACATGCTTCTACGCTCTCAGCCTGCTCCGTAAAGTTTTCCACCTTCTCCTTCTTCTACACGAAAGACCTTGGTACACGCTATGGTCCTTAGCCGACTGGATTACAGCAATGCCCTGTTGATCTCTGCTAAGACAACTGCCTTGAGCAGTTTACAAGTGGTCCAGAACACGGCGGTCCGTCTGGTAACCAGTGCTCATTCCCGCACTCCCTCTAGCCCCTACTACGTAAATTACACTGGTTGCGCATACGTAAAAGAATTGAATTCAAAATTAGCTGTTTGGTATTCAAAGGCCTTAACAAAATGGGACCGAAATATCTAGCGGATAAATTGGTTAGATATATACCTTCACGTACCCTTCGATCGAAAGACAAGGGTCTTTCACTATTCCGCGCATAAAACAAGCCAGATTAGAGGCACAGCGTTCTCCTACCTAGCCCAACAAATATGGAACCAGCCATCACTGGACATCCGCCAATGCACTAACTACCTGATTTTTAGGAAAAACTTAAAACATCACTCTTTTAGCTTTAGTGCCTCTTTAGCCGTCTTTAGCGCGGAGATACTCCCACCCGGGGTGATTCATGCGCTTTATAAATGACATAAATAAATAAATAAATACTAGCTCTGTCTCTTACCCCCTGCACTAGCTCTGTCCCTTCACCCCTGCACTAGCTCTGTCCCTCCCCCCCTGCACTAGCTCTATCCCTTCATACCTGTACTAGCTCTGTCCATTCTTCCCCCCTGCACTAGCTCTGTCCCTTCATACCTGTACTAGCTCTGTCCCTTCACACCTGCACTAGCTCTGTCCCTTCACACCTGCACTAGCTCTGTCCCTTCACACCTGCACTAGCTCTATACCTTCACACCTACACTAGCTGTGTCCCTTCACACCTGCACTGTGTCCCTTCACACCTGCACTAGCTCTATCCCTTCACACCTACACTAGCTGTGTCCCTTCACCCTGCATCTGTGTCCCTTCACACCTGCACTAGCTCTATCCCTTCACACCTGCACTAGCTCTATCCCTTCCCCCTGCACTAGCTCTGTCCCTTCACACCTGCACTAGCTCTGTCCCTTCCCCCCTACACCAGCTCTGTCCCTTTACACCTGCACTAGCTCTATCCCCTCACATCTGTACTAGCTCTGTCCCTTCCCCCCTGCGCTAGCTCTGTCCCTTCACACCTGCACTAGCTCTGTCCCTTCCCCCTGCACTAGCTCTATCCCTTCCCCTGCACTAGCTCTGTCCCTTTACACCTACACTAGCTCTATCCCTTCCCCCCTGCACTAGCTCTGTCCCTTTTTCACTCCAGCACTAGCTCTGTCCCTTCACACCTGCACTAGCTCTGTCCCTTTTTCACTCCAGCACTAGCTCTGTCCCTTCACACCTGCACTAGCTCTGTCCCTTCACACCTGCACTAGCTCTGTCCCTTCACACCTGCACTAGCTCTGTCCCTTCCCACCTGCACTAGCTCTATCCCTTCACACCTGCATTAGCTCTGTCCCTTTTTCACTCCAGCACGAGCTCTGTCCCTTTCACTCCAGCACTAGCTCTGTCCGTTCACTCCAGCACTAGCTCTGTCCGTTCACACCTGTACTAGCTCTATCTCTTCACACCTGCACTAGCTCTGTCCCTTCACACCTGTACTAGCTCTGTCCCTCCCCCCCTGCACTAGCTCTATCCCTTCACACCTGCACTAGCTCTGTCCCTTTTCACTCCAGCACTAGCTCTGTCCCTTCACAACTGCACTAGCTCTATCTCTTCACACCTGCACTAGCTCTGTCCCTTCACACCTGTACTAGCTCTGTCCCTTCTTCCCCCCTGCACTAGCTCTGTCCCTTCACCCATCCACTAGCTCTGTCCCTTCACACCTGTACTAGCTCTTTCCCTTCCCCCTGCACTAGCTCTGTCCATTCACACCTGCACTAGCACTGTCCCTTCACACCTGCAGTAGCTCTGTCCCTTCATACCTGCACTAGCTCTGTCCCTTCTTCCCCCTGCACTAGCTCTGTCCCTTCACACCTGCACTAGCTCTCTCCCTTCATACCTGTACTAGCTCTGTCCCTTCTTCCCCCCTGCACTAGCTCTGTCCCTTCACACCTGCACTAGCTCCTGTCCCTTCCCACCTGCACTAGCTCTGTCCCTTCACACCTGCACTAGCTCTGTCCCTTCACACCTGCACTAGCTCTGTCCCTTCACACCTGCACTAGCTCTGTCCCTTCACACCTGCACTAGCTCTGTCCCTTCCCCCCTGCACTAGCTCTGTCCCTTCACACCTGCAATAGCTCTGTCCCTTCACACCTGCTCCAGCTTTGTCCTTTCCCTCGCTCACTATCTCTGTCCCTTCCACTCCAGCACTAGCACTGTCCCTCCATCGAGGAATACCTCTGTCCTTTCTACACTCCAGCACAAAGCTCTCTCCCTTCGCCTCAGCACTAGCTGAGTCCCTCCAGCGCTCTGTCCTTTCACTCCTGCACTAGCTCTGTCCCTTCACACCTGCACTAGCTCTAGTCCCCTCTTCACTCCTGCAGTGTTGTTGTCCCTTCGTCGCTCCAGCACAAAATATCTGTCCCTTCATCCGTCACTGGCTCTTTACTCCAGTAATATCTCTGTCCCTTCGCACCTGCAAGCGCTGTCCCTTTTTCACTCCAGCACTAGCTCTATCCCTTCACACCTCCACTAGCTCTGTCCCAATTCACACCTGCACTAGCTCTATCCCTTTTCACTCCAGCACTAGCTCTGTCCCTTTTCACTCCAGCTCTATCCCTTCACACCTGCACTAGCTCTGTCCCTTTTCACTCCAGCACTAGCTCTGTCTCTTCCCCCCTGCACTAGCTCTATCCCTTCACACCTGCACTAGCTCTGTCCCTTCACACCTGCACTAGCTCTATCCCTTCACACCTGCACTAGCTCTATCCCTTCTCACCTGCACTAGCTCTATCCCTTCCCCCTGCACTAGCTCTGTCCCTTCACACCTGCACTAGCTCTGTCCCTTCCCCTGCACTAGCTCTGTCCCTTCACACCTGCACTAGCTCTATCCCTTCACACCTGCACTAGCTCTATCCCTTCACACCTGCACTAGCTCTATCTCTTCACACCTGCACTAGCTCTGTCCCTTCCCCTACACTAGCTCTGTCCCTTCACACCTGCACTAGCTCTATCCCTTCACACCTGCACTAGCTCTGTCCCTTCCCCCATACACTAGCTCTGTCCCTTCACACCTGCACTAGCTCTATCCCTTCACACCTGCACTAGCTCTATCCCTTCACACCTGCACTAGCTCTGTCCCTTCCCCCTACACTAGCTCTGTCCCTTCACACATGCACTAGCTCTATCCCTTCACACCTGCACTAGCTCTATCCCTTCCCCCCTGCACTAGCTCTATCCCTTCACACCTGCACTAGCTCTATCCCTTCACCCCTGCACTAGCTCTATCCCTTCACACCTGCACTAGCTCTGTCCCTTCACACCTGAACTAGCTCTGTCCCTTCCCCCTGCACTAGCTCTATCCCTTCACACCTGCACTAGCTCTGCCCCTTCACACAGATAAAACAGAAATAATGTTGTTTAAAGACGCAGTGACCAGCTGGTCACCTTGTTGGTGGCCAGAGGAACTGGGTCCTGCACCATCCCCTAAACTAGTGGTTAAGAATCTGGGCGTGCTAATTGATAGCAAACTTAATTTGATGAACATATAGCTACAACTCAAACGGACATGCTTCTACGCTCTCAGCCTGCTCCGTAAAGTTTTCCACCTTCTCCCTTCTTCTACACGAAAGACCTTGGCACACGCTATGGTCCTTAGCCGACTGGATTACAGCAATGCCCTGTTGATCTCTGCTAACACAACTGCCTTGAGCAGTTTACAAGTGGTCCAGAACACGGCGGCCCGTCTGGTAACCAGTGCTCATTCCCGCACTACCTCTAGCCCCTACTACGTAAATTACACTGGTTGCGCATACGTAAAAGAATTGAATTCAAAATTAGCTGTTTGGTATTCAAAGGCCTTAACAAAATGGGACCGAAATATCTAGCGGATAAATTGGTTAGATATATACCTTCACGTACCCTTCGATCGAAAGACAAGGGTTTTCTCACTATTCCACGCATAAAACAAGCCAGATTAGGAGGCAAAGCGTTCTCCTACCTAGCCCAACAAATATGGAACCAGCCATCACTGGACATCCGCCAATGCACTAACTACCTGATTTTTAGAAAAACTTAAAACATCACTCTTTTAGCTTTAGTGCCTCTTTAGCCGTCTTTAGCGCTGGAGATACCCCACCCGGGGTGATTCATGCGCTTTATAAATGACATAAATAAATAAATAAATAAATACTAGCTCTGTCTCTTACCCCTGCACTAGCTCTGTCCCTTCACCCCTGCACTAGCTCTGTCCCTCCCCCTGCACTAGCTCTGTCCCTTCATACCTGTACTAGCTCTGTCCCTTCTTCCCCCTGCACTAGCTCTGTCCCTTCACACCTGTACTAGCTCTGTCCCTTCACACCTGCACTAGCTCTGTCCCTTCACACCTGCACTAGCTCTGTCCCTTCACACCTGCACTAGCTCTATACCTTCACACCTACACTAGCTGTGTCCCTTCACACCTGCACTGTGTCCCTTCACACCTGCACTAGCTCTATCCCTTCACACCTACACTAGCTGTGTCCCTTCCCCCTTATCTGTGTCCCTTCACACCTGCACTAGCTCTATCCCTTCACACCTGCACTAGCTCTATCCCTTCCCCCTGCACTAGCTCTGTCCCTTCACACCTGCACTAGCTCTGTCCCTTCCCACCTGCACCAGCTCTGTCCCTTCACACCTGCACTAGCTCTATCCCTTCACATCTGTACTAGCTCTGTCCCTTCCCACCTGCGCTAGCTCTGTCCCTTCACACCTGCACTAGCTCTGTCCCTTCCCCTGCACTAGCTCTATCCCTTCACCCTGCACTAGCTCTGTCCCTTCACACCTACACTAGCTCTATCCCTTCCCCCCTGCACTAGCTCTATCCCTTTTTAACTCCAGCACTAGCTCTGTCACTTCACACCCACACTAGCTCTGTCCCTTTTTCACTCCAGCACTAGCTCTGTCCCTTCACACCTGCACTAGCTCTGTCCCTTTTTCACTCCAGCACTAGCTCTGTCCCTTCACACCTGCACTAGCTCTGTCCCTTCACACCTGCACTAGCTCTGTCCCTTCACACCTGCACTAGCTCTATCCCTTCCCACCTGCACTAGCTCTATCCCTTCACACCTGCATTAGCTCTGTCCCTTTTTCACTCCAGCACGAGCTCTGTCCCTTCACTCCAGCACTAGCTCTATCTCTTCACACCTGCACTAGCTCTGTCCCTTCACACCTGTACTAGCTCTGTCCCTCCCCCTGCACTAGCTCTATCCCTTCACACCTGCACTAGCTCTGTCCCTTTTCACTCCAGCACTAGCTCTGTCCCTTCACACCTGCACTAGCTCTATCCCTTCACACCTGCACTAGCTCTGTCCCTTCACACCTGTACTAGCTCTGTCCTTCTTCCCCCTGCACTAGCTCTGTCCCTTCACCCATCCACTAGCTCTGTCCCTTCACACCTGCACTAGCTCTTTCCCTTCCCCCTGCACTAGCTCTGTCCATTCACACCTGCACTAGCACTGTCCCTTCACACCTGCAGTAGCTCTGTCCCTTCATACCTGCACTAGCTCTGTCCCTTCTTCACCCTGCACTAGCTCTGTCCCTTCACACCTGCACTAGCTCTGTCCCTTCATACCTGCACTAGCTCTGTCCCTTCTTCCCCTGCACTAGCTCTGTCCCTTCACACCTGCACTAGCTCTGTCCCTTCCCCCTGCACTAGCTCTGTCCCTTCACACCTGCACTAGCTCTGTCCCTTCACACCTGCACTAGCTCGGTCCCTTCACACCTGCACTAGCTCTGTCCCTTTTTCACACCTGCACTAGCTCTGTCCCTTCACACCTGCACTAGCTCTGTCCCTTTTTCACTCCAGCACTAGCTCTGTCCCTTCACACCTGCACTAGCTCTGTCCCTTTTTCACTCCAGCACTAGCTCTGTCCCTTCACACCTGCACTAGCTCTGTCCCCTTTTCACTCCAGCACTAGCTCAGTCCCTTCACACCTGCACTAGCTCTGTCCCTTCCCCCTGCACTAGCTCTGTCCTTCACACCTGCACTAGCTCTATCCCCTCTTCACTCCTGCAGTGTTGTTGTCCCTTCGTCGCTCCAGCACAAAATATCTGTCCCTTTATCCGTCACTGGCTCTTTACTCCAGTAATATCTCTGTCCCTTCGCACCTGCACTAGCGCTGTCCCTTTTCACTCCAGCACTAGCTCTATCCCTTCACACCTCGCACTAGCTCTGTCCCTTCACACCTGCACTAGCTCTGTCCCTTTTCACTCCAGCACTAGCTCCGTCCCTTTCACACCTGCACTAGCTCTATCCCTTCACACCTGCACTAGCTCTGTCCCTTCTCACCCTGCACTAGCTCTGTCCCTTCCCCCTGCACTAGCTCTATCCCTTCACACCTGCACTAGCTCTATCCCTTCACACCTGCACTAGCTCTGTCCCTTCACACCTGCACTAGCTCTGTCCCTTCACACCTGCACTAGCTCTGTCCCTTCACACCTGCACTAGCTCTGTCCCTTCACACCTGCACTAGCTCTGTCCCTTCACACCTGCACTAGCTCTGTCCCTTCACACCTGCACTAGCTCTATCCCTTCACACCTGCACTAGCTCTGTCCCTTCACACCTGCACTAGCTCTGTCCCTTCACACCTGCACTAGCTCTGTCCCTTCACACCTGCACTAGCTCTGTCCCTTCACACCTGCACTAGCTCTGTCCCTTCACACCTGCACTAGCTCTATCCCTTCACACCTGCACTAGCTCTGTCCCTTCACACCTGCACTAGCTCTGTCCCTTCACACCTGCACTAGCTCTGTCCCTTCCCCTGCACTAGCTCTATCCCTTCACACCTGCACTAGCTCTGTCCTTCACCCAGTACAGCTAAGTTTCTACCAGTGCCGCTGTTCACCTCCTGGCACTAAGCATCTGTCCTTCACACCTACACTAGTGCTAAGTCTGCTCTGATAGCACTTACTTCACTACCTGCAACTAGCTGACTGCTTCTACACTCTCAGCCTGCTCTAGCTTTCCACCTTCCTTCTACTCCGCAGCTGGCACTGTCCTTAGCCGACTGATTACAGCAATGTCCTCTTGATCTCTGCAGACAACTGCCTGCAGTTTACAAGTGTCCCTTCGCACCTGCACTAGCTCTGTCCCTCTCTTCACTCCAGCACTAGTTCTGTCCCTTCATCACCTCCAGCACTAGCTCTATCCGTCTTCTTCACCCTGCACTAGCTCTGTCCCTTCACACCTGCACTAGCTCTGTCCCTTCACACCTGCACTAGCTCTGTCCCTTCCACCTGCACTAGCTCTGTCCCTTCACCCCTGCACTAGCTCTGTCCCTTCCACCTGCACTAGCTCTATCCCTTCACCCTGCACTAGCTCTGTCCCTTCACACCTGCACTAGCTCTGTCCCTTCATACCTGTACTAGCTCTGTCCCTTCTTCCCCCTGCACTAGCTCTGTCCCTTCATACCTGCACTAGCTCTGTCCCTTCACACCTGCACTAGCTCTGTCCCTTCACACCTGCACTAGCTCTGTCCCTTCACACCTGCACTAGCTCTATCCCTTCACACCTACACTAGCTGTGTCCCTTCACACCTGCACTAGCTGTCCCTTCACACCTGCACTAGCTCTATCCCTTCACACCTACACTAGCTGTGTCCCTTCACACCTGCACTGTGTCCCTTCACACCTGCACTAGCTCTATCCCTTCACACCTGCACTAGCTCTATCCCTTCCCCCCTGCACTAGCTCTGTCCCTTCACACCTGCATTAGCTCTGTCCCTTCCCCCCTACACCAGCTCTGTCCCTTCACACCTGCACTAGCTCTATCCCTTCACATCTGTACTAGCTCTGTCCCTTCCCCCCTGCGCTAGCTCTGTCCCTTCACACCTGCACTAGCTCTGTCCCTTCCCCCTGCACTAGCTCTATCCCTTCCCCCTGCACTAGCTGTCCGTTCACACCTACACTAGCTCTATCCCTTCCACCTGCACTAGCTCTATCCCTTTAACTCCAGCACTAGCTCTGTCACTTCACACCTGCACTAGCTCTGTCCCTTTTCACTCCAGCACTAGCTCTGTCCCTTCACACCTGCACTAGCTCTGTCCCTTTTTCACTCCAGCACTAGCTCTGTCCCTTCACACCTGCACTAGCTCTGTCCCTTCACACCTGCACTAGCTCTGTCCCTTCACACCTGCACTAGCTCTGTCCCTTCCCACTCCAGCACTAGCTCTGTCCCTTCACACCTGCACTAGCTCTGTCCCTTTCACTCCAGCACTAGCTCTGTCCCTTCACACCAGCACTAGCTCTATCCCTTCACACCTGCACTAGCTCTGTCCCTTCACACCTGCACTAGCTCTGTCCCTCCCCCTGCACTAGCTCTGTCCCTTCACACCTAGCACTAGCTCTGTCCCTTTTCACCCAGCACTAGCTCTGTCCCTTCACAACTGCACTAGCTCTATCCCTTCACACCTGCACTAGCTCTGTCCCTTCACACCTGCACTAGCTCTGTCCCTTCACCCCTGCACTAGCTCTGTCCCTTCACCCATGCACTAGCTCTGTCCCTTCACACCTGCACTAGCTCTGTCCCTTCCCCTGCACTAGCTCTGTCCCTTCACACCTGCACTAGCTCTGTCCCTTCACACCTGCACTAGCTCTGTCCCTTCACACCTGCACTAGCTCTGTCCCTTCATCACCTGCACTAGCTCTGTCCCTTCACACCTGCACTAGCTCTGTCCCTTCACACCCTGCACTAGCTCTGTCCCTTCACACCTGCACTAGCTCTGTCCCTTCACACCTGCACTAGCTCTGTCCCTTCCCCTGCACTAGCTCTGTCCCTTCACACCTGCACTAGCTCTGTCCCTTCACACCTGCACTAGCTCTGTCCCTTCACACCTGCACTAGCTCTGTCCCTTCACACCTGCACTAGCTCTGTCCCTTCACACCTGCACTAGCTCTGTCCCTTCACACCTGCACTAGCTCTGTCCCTTCACACCTGCACTAGCTCTGTCCCTTCCACACCTGCACTAGCTCTGTCCTTCACACCTGCACTAGCTCTGTCCCTTTTCACACCAGC
This sequence comes from Calotriton arnoldi, assembly GCA_963921515.1. Lineage (NCBI taxonomy): Eukaryota > Metazoa > Chordata > Amphibia > Caudata > Salamandridae > Calotriton > Calotriton arnoldi. Next base: position 3,659,254 of record CAWUFW010000262.1, read on the forward strand.
ACTAGCTCTGTCCCTTCACACCTGCACTAGCTCTGTCCCTTCACCCTGCACTAGCTCTGTCCTTCACACCTGCACTAGCTCTGTCCCTCTTCACTCCTGCAGTAGCTTTGTCCCTTCGTCGCTCCAGCACAAAGTACCTGTCCCTTCATCCGTCACTGGCTCTTTACTCCAGTATATCTCTGTCCCTTCACACCTGCAAGCGCTGTCCCTTTTCACTCCAGCACTAGCTCTATCCCTTCACACCTGCACTAGCTCTGTCCCTATTCACTCCAGCACTAGCTCTGTCCCTTTCACTCCTGCACTAGCTCTGTCCCTTTTCACTCCAGCTCTATCCCTTCACACCTGCACTAGCTCTGTCCCTTTCACTCCAGCACTAGCTCTGTCCCTTCACACCTGCACTAGCTCTGTCCCTTCACACCTGCACTAGCTCTGTCCCTTCACACCTGCACTAGCTCTGTCCCTTCACACCTGCACTAGCTCTATCCCTTCACACCTGCACTAGCTCTGTCCCTTCACACCTGCACTAGCTCTGTCCCTTCCACCTGCACTAGCTCTGTCCCTTCACACCTGCACTAGCTCTGTCCCTTCCCCTGCACTAGCTCTGTCCCTTCACACCTGCACTAGCTCTATCCCTTCACACCTGCACTAGCTCTGTCCCTTCACACCTGCACTAGCTCTGTCCCTTCACACCTGCACTAGCTCTGTCCCTTCACACCTAGCACTAGCTCTGTCCCTTCACACCTGCACTAGCTCTATCCCTTCACACCTGCACTAGCTCTGTCCCTTCCCACCTGCACTAGCTCTGTCCCTTCACACCTGCACTAGCTCTATCCCTTCACACCTGCACTAGCTCTGTCCCTTCACACCTGCGCTAGCTCTGTACCTTCCTCCCTGCACTAGCTCTGTCCCTTCACACCTGCGCTAGCTCTGTCCCTTCACACCTGCACTAGCTCTGTCCCTTCCTCCCTGCACTAGCTCTGTCCCTTCACACCTGCACTAGCTCTGTCCCTTCCCCCCTGCACTAGCTCTATCCCTTCACACCTGCACTAGCTCTGTCCCTTCACACAGATAAACAGAACTAATGTTTTTAAAGACGCAGCACTAGCTCTGTCACCTGTTGGTGGCCAGAGGAACTGGGTCTGCACCATCCCCTACACTAGTGGCTAAGATCTGTCGCTAATTGATAGCACTAAGTTGATGAACATATCACAACTAAACGACATGCTTCTACGCTCTCAGCCTGCTCCGTAGGTCTTCCACCTTCTCCTTCTTCTACACTAAAGACCCTGGTACACGCTTGGTCCTTAGCCGACTGATTGCACTATGCCTGTGATCCCTGCAGACACTGCCTGAGCAGTTTACAAGTGGTCCAGAACACGGCGTCCGTCTGGTACCAGTGCCTTCCGCACTCTCAGCCTCTACTACGTAATTACACTGGCTACGCATACGTAAAGAACTGAATCAAATAGCTGTCTGGTATTCAAAGGCCTTACACAATGGACCAAATATCTAGCGATAAATTGGCTAGATATATACCTTCACGTACCTTCGACGAAGACAAGGGTCTTTCACTATTCACGCATAAACAAGCCAGATTAGATGCAGCGTTCTCTACCTAGCCCAACAATATGGAACCAGCCATCACTGACATCCGCCAATGCACTAACTACCTGATTTTTAGAAAAACTTAAAACATCACTCTTAGCTTCAGTGCTCTTAGTCGCCTTTAGCGCGGAGATACCCCACCCGGGTGATTCATGCGCTTATAAATGACATAAATAAATAACTAAATACTAGCTCTGTCTCTACCCCTGCACTAGCTCTGTCCCTTCACCCCTGCACTAGCTCTGTCCCTTCACCCCTGCACTAGCTCTATCCCTCCCCACCCTGCACTAGCTCTGTCCCTTCACACCTGCACTAGCTCTGTCCCTTCACACCTGCACTAGCTCTGTCCCTTCTTCCCCTGCACTAGCTCTGTCCCTTCACACCTGCACTAGCTCTGTCCCTTCACACCTGCACTAGCTCTGTCCCTTCACACCTGCACTAGCTCTGTCCCTTCACACCTGCACTAGCTCTGTCCCTTCACACCTGCACTAGCTCTGTCCCTTCACACCTGCACTAGTCCTTCACACGTCACTTGTCCCTTCACACCTGCACTAGCTCTGTCCCTTCACACCTGCACTAGCTCTGTCCCTTCACACCTGCACTAGCTCTGTCCCTTCACACCTGCACTAGCTCTGTCCCTTCACACCTGCACCAGCTCTGTCCCTTCACACCTGCACTAGCTCTGTCCCTTCACACCTGTACTAGCTCTATCCCTTCACCCCTGCACTAGCTCTGTCCCTTCACACCTGCACTAGCTCTGTCCCTTTCACCCTGCACTAGCTCTGTCCCTTCACACCTGCACTAGCTCTATCCCTTCACACCTGCACTAGCTCTGTCCCTTCACACCTGCACTAGCTCTGTCCCTTCACTCCTGCACTAGCTCTGTCCCTTCACACCTGCACTAGCTCTGTCCCTTTTCACTCCAGCACTAGCTCTGTCCCTTCACACCTGCACTAGCTCTGTCCCTTTCACTCCTAGCACTAGCTCTGTCCCTTCACTCCAGCACTAGCTCTGTCCCTTCACTCCTGCACTAGCTCTATCCCTTCACACCTGCACTAGCTCTGTCCCTTCACACCTGCACTAGCTCTGTCCCTTCCCACCTGCACTAGCTCTAGTCCCTTCACACCTGCACTAGCTCTGTCCCTTCACACTCTAGCACTAGCTCTGTCCCTTCACACCTGCACTAGCTCTGTCCCTTCACACCTGCACTAGCTCTGTCCCTTCACACCTGCACTAGCTCTGTCCCTTCTTCACCCTGCACTAGCTCTGTCCCTTCACACCTGCACTAGCTCTGTCCCTTCACACCTGCAATAGCTCTGTCCCTTCACTCCTGCACTAGCTCGGTCCCTTCACACCTGCACTAGCTCTGTCCCTTTTTCACACCTGCACTAGCTCTGTCCCTTCACACCTGCACTAGCTCTGTCCCTTCCACCTGCACTAGCTCTGCCCTTCACACCTGCACTATCTCTGTCCCTTCCACTCCAGCACTAGCACTGTCCCTCCATCGAGGAATACCTCTGTCCTTTCTTCACTCCAGCACAAAGCTCTCTCCCTTCGCCCCAGCACTAGCTGAGTCCCTCCAGCGCTCTGTCCTTTCAGTCCTGCAGTAGCTCTGTCCCTTTACTCCAGGACTACCTCTGTCCCCTCTTCACTCCTGCAGTGTTGTTGTCCCTTCGTCGCTCCAGCACAAAATATCTGTCCCTTCATCCGTCACTGGCTCTTTACTCCAGTAATATCTCTGTCCCTTCGCACCTGCACTAGCTCTGTCCCTTCACACCTGCACGAGCTCTGTCCCTTTTCACTCCAGCACTAGCTCTATCCCTTCACACCTGCACTAGCTCTGTCCCTTCACCCATCCACTAGCTCTGTCCCTTCACACCTGTACTAGCTCTGTCCCTTCCCCCTGCACTAGCTCTATCCCTCCCCCCTGCACTAGCTCTGTCCCTTCACACCTGCACTAGCTCTGTCCCTTCACACCTGCACTAGCTCTGTCCCTTCCCACCTGCACTAGCTCTGTCCCTTCACACCTGCACTAGCTCTGTCCCTTCACACCTGCACTAGCTCTGTCCCTTCACACCTGCACTAGCTCTGTCCCTTCACACCTGCACTAGCTCTGTCCCTTTCACACCTGCACTAGCTCTATCCCTTCACACCTGCACTAGCTCTGTCCCTTCACACCTGCACTAGCTCTGTCCCTTCCACCTACACCAGCTCTGTCCCTTCACACCTGCACTCAGCACTAGCTCTGTCCCTTCACACCTGCACTAGCTCTGTCCCTTCACACCTGCACTAGCTCTATCCCTTCACTCCTGCACTAGCTCTGTCCCTTCACACCTGTACTAGCTCTATCCCTTCCCCCTGCACTAGCTCTATCCCTTTAACTCCAGCACTAGCTCTGTCCCTTCACACCTGCACTAGCTCTGTCCCTTTCACTCCAGCACTAGCTCTGTCCCTTCACACCTGCACTAGCTCTGTCCCTTTTCACTCCAGCACTAGCTCTGTCCCTTCACACCTGCACTAGCTCTGTCCCTTCACACCTGCACTAGCTCTGTCCCTTCACACCTGCACTAGCTCTATCCCTTCACACCTGCACTAGCTCTAACCCTTCACACCTGCACTAGCTCTGTCCCTTTTTCACTCCAGCACGAGCTCTGTCCCTTCACTCCAGCACTAGCTCTGTCCGTTCACTCCAGCACTAGCTCTGTCCGTTCACACCTGTACTAGCTCTATCTCTTCACACCTGCACTACCTCTGTCCCTTCACACCTGTACTAGCTCTGTCCCTCCCCCCTGCACTAGCTCTATCCCTTCACACCTGCACTAGCTCTATCCCTTCACACCTATACTAGCTGTGTCCCTTCACACCTGCACTGTGTCCCTTCACACCTGCACTAGCTCTATCCCTTCACACCTGCACTAGCTCTGTCCCTTCACACCTGCACTAGCTTCCTGTCCCTTCACACCTGCACTAGCTCTATCCCTTCCACCTGCACTAGCTCTGTCCCTTCACACCTGCACTAGCTCTGTCCCTTCACACCTGCACTAGCTCTGTCCCTTCACACCTGCACTAGCTCTATCCCTTCACACCTGCACTAGCTCTGTCCCTTCACACCTGCACTAGCTCTGTCCCTTCACACCTGCACTAGCTCTGTCCCTTCCCCTGCACTAGCTCTATCCCTTCACCCTGCACTAGCTCTGTCCCTTCACACCTGCACTAGCTCTATCCCTTCACTCCTGCACTAGCTCTGTCCCTTCACTCCAGCACTAGCTCTGTCCCTTCACACCTGCACTAGCTCTGTCCCTTTTTCACTCCAGCACTAGCTCTGTCCCTTCACACCTGCACTAGCTCTGTCCCTTTTCACACCTGCACTAGCTCTGTCCCTTCACACCTGCACTAGCTCTGTCCCTTTCACTCCAGCACTAGCTCTGTCCCTTCACACCTGCACTAGCTCTATCCCTTCACACCTGCACTAGCTGTGTCCCTTTTTCACTCCAGCACTAGCTCTGTCCCTTCACACCTGCACTAGCTCTGTCCCTTCACACCTGCACTAGCTCTATCCCTTCCCACCTGCACTAGCTCTATCCCTTCACACCTGCATTAGCTCTGTCCCTTTTTCACACCAGCACGAGCTCTGTCCCTTCACTCCAGCACTAGCTCTGTCCCTTCACTCCAGCACTAGCTCTATCTCTTCACACCTGCACTAGCTCTGTCCCTTCACACCTGTACTAGCTCTGTCCCTTCCCCCTGCACTAGCTCTATCCCTTCACACCTGCACTAGCTCTGTCCCTTTCACTCCAGCACTAGCTCTGTCCCTTCACAACTGCACTAGCTCTATCCCTTCACCCTGCACTAGCTCTGTCCCTTCACACCTGCACTAGCTCTATCCCTTCCCCTGCACTAGATCTGTCCCTTCACACCTGCACTAGCTCTGTCCCTTCACACCTGCACTAGCTCTGTCCCTTCACACCTGCACTAGCTCTGTCCCTTCACACCTGCACTAGCTCTGTCCCTTCACACCTGCACTAGCTCTGTCCCTTCACACCTGCACTAGCTCTGTCCCTTCCCCCTGCACTAGCTCTATCCCTTCACACCTGCACTAGCTCTGTCCCTTTTCACTCCAGCACTAGCTCTGTCCCTTCACACCTGCACTAGATCTGTCCCTTCACACCTGCACTAGCTCTATCCCTTCCACCTGCACTAGCTCTGTCCCTTCACACCTGCACTAGCTCTGTCCTTTCACACGCTGCACTAGCTCTGTCCCTTCCACTCCAGCACTAGCACTGTCCCTCCATCGAGGAATACCTCTGTCCTTTCTTCACTCCAGCACAAAGCTCTCTCCCTTCGCCTCCAGCACTAGCTGAGTCCCTCCAGCGCTCTGTCCTTTCAGTCCTGCACTAGCTCTGTCCCTTTACTCCAGGACTACCTCTGTCCCCTCTTCACTCCTGCAGTGTTGTTGTCCCTTCGTCGCTCCAGCACAAAATATCTGTCCCTTCATCCATCACTGGCTCTTTACTCCAGTAATATCTCTGTCCCTTCGCACCTGCACTAGCTCTGTCCCTTCACACCTGCACGAGCTCTGTCCCTTTTCACTCCAGCACTAGCTCTATCCCTTCACACCTGCACTAGCTCTGTCCCTTCACCCATCCACTAGCTCTGTCCCTTCACACCTGTACTAGCTCTGTCCCATCCCCCTGCACTAGCTCTATCCCTCCCCCTGCACTAGCTCTGTCCCTTCACACCTGCACTAGCTCTGTCCCTTCACACCTGTACTAGCTCTGTCCCTTCCCCCTGCACTAGCTCTGTCCCTTCACACCTGCACTAGCTCTGTCCCTTTTTCACTCCAGCACTAGCTCTGTCCCTTCACAACTGCACTAGCTCTGTCCCTTCACACCTGCACTAGCTCTGTCCCTTCACACCTGCACTAGCTCTATCCCTTCACACCTGCACTAGCTCTGTCCCTTCACACCTGCACTAGCTCTGTCCCTTCACACCTGCACTAGCTCTGTCCCTTCACACCTGCACTAGCTCTGTCCCTTCACACCTGCACTAGCTCTGTCCCTTCACACCTGCACTAGCTCTGTCCCTTCACACCTGCACTAGCTCTATCCCTTCACACCTGCACTAGCTCTGTCCCTTTCACTCCAGCACTAGCTCTGTCCCTTCACACCTGCACTAGCTCTGTCCCTTCACCCTGCACTAGCTCTGTCCCTTCCCCCTGCACTAGCTCTGTCCCTTCACACCTGCACTAGCTCTGTCCCTTCACACCTGCACTAGCTCTATCCCTTTCACACCTGCACTAGCTCTGTCCCTTCACACCTGCACTAGCTCTGTCCCTTCACACCTGCACTAGCTCTGTCCCTTCACACCTGCACTAGCTCTATCCCTTCACACCTGCACTAGCTCTGTCCCTTCACACCTGCACTAGCTCTGTCCCTTCACACCTGCACTAGCTCTGTCCCTTCACTCACCAGCCTGTCCACTCCAGCACTAGTCCCTTCACACCTGCACTAGCTCTGTCCCTTCACACCTGCACTAGCTCTGTCCCTTCACACCTGCACTAGCTCTATCCCTTCACACCTGCACTAGCTCTGTCCCTTTCACTCCAGCACTAGCTCTGTCCCTTCACACCTGCACTAGCTCTGTCCCTTTCACACCTGCACTAGCTCTGTCCCTTCACACCTGCACTAGCTCTATCCCTTTTTCACTCCAGCACTAGCTCTGTCACTTCACACCTGCACTAGCTCTGTCCCTTTTTCACTCCAGCACTAGCTCTGTCCCTTCACACCTGCACTAGCTCTGTCCCTTTTCACTCCAGCACTAGCTCTGTCCCTTCACACCTGCACTAGCTCTGTCCCTTCCCACCTGCACTAGCTCTGTCCCTTCCCCCCTGCATTAGCTCTATCCCTTCACACCTGCACTAGCTCTATCCATTCCCACCTGCACTAGCTCTGTCCCTTCACACCTGCACTAGCTCTGTCCCTTTCACACCAGCACTAGCTCTGTCCCTTCACTCCAGCACTAGCTCTGTCCCTTCACACCTGCACTAGCTCTGTCCCTTCACACCTGCACTAGCTCTGTCCCTTCACACCTGCACTAGCTCTGTCCCTTCCCCCCTGCACTAGCTCTATCCCTTCACACCTGCACTAGCTCTGTCCCTTTCACACCTAGCACTAGCTCTGTCCCTTCACACCTGCACTAGCTCTGTCCCTTCACACCTGCACTAGCTCTGTCCCTTCACACCTGCACTAGCTCTGTCCCTTCACACCTGCACTAGCTCTGTCCCTTCACACCTGCACTAGCTCTGTCCCTTCACACCTGCACTAGCTACTGTCCCTCCATCGAGGAATACCTCTGTCCTTTCTTCACTCCAGCACAAAGCTCTCTCCCTTCGCCCAGCACTAGCTGAGTCCCTCCAGCGCTCTGTCCTTTCACTCCTGCAGTAGCTCTGTCCCTTTACTCCAGGACTACCTCTGTCCCCTCTTCACTCCTGCAGTGTTGTCCCTTCGTCGCTCCAGCACAAAATATCTGTCCCTTCATCCATCACTGGCTCTTTACTCCAGTAATATCTCTGTCCCTTCGCACCTGCACTAGCTCTGTCCCTTCACACCTGCACGAGCTCTGTCCCTTTCACTCCAGCACTAGCTCTATCCCTTCACACCTGCACTAGCTCTGTCCCTTCACCCATCCACTAGCTCTGTCCCTTCACACCTGTACTAGCTCTGTCCCATCCCCCCTGCACTAGCTCTATCCCTTCCCCCTGCACTAGCTCTGTCCCTTCACACCTGCACTAGCTCTGTCCCTTTCACACCTGCACTAGCTCTGTCCCTTCATCACCCTGCACTAGCTCTGTCCCTTCACACCTGCACTAGCTCTGTCCCTTCACACCTGCACTAGCTCTGTCCCTTCACACCTGCACTAGCTCTGTCCCTTCACACCTGCACTAGCTCTATCCCTTCACACCTGCACTAGCTCTGTCCCTTCACACCTGCACTAGCTCTGTCCCTTCACACCTGCACTAGCTCTGTCCCTTCACACCTGCACTAGCTCTATCCCTTCACACCTACACTAGCTCTGTCCCTTCACACCTGCACTAGCTCATACGTCCCTTCACACCTGCACTAGCTCTATCCCTTCACACCTGCACTAGCTCTGTCCCTTCACACCTGCACTAGCTCTGTCCCTTCACACCTGCACTAGCTCTGTCCCTTCACACCTGCACTAGCTCTGTCCCTTCACACCTGCACTAGCTCTATCCCTTCACACCTGCACTAGCTCTGTCCCTTTCACTCCAGCACTAGCTCTGTCCCTTCACACCTGCACTAGCTCTATCCTCCAGCACTAGCTCTGTCCTTCACACCTGCACTAGCTCTATCCCTTCACACCTGCACTAGCTCTGTCCCTTCACACCTAGCACTAGCTCTGTCCCTTCACCCTGCACTAGCTCTATCCCTTCACACCTGCACTAGCTCTATCCCTTCACACCTGCACTAGCTCTGTCCCTTCACACCTGCACTAGCTCTGTCCCTTCACACCTGCACTAGCTCTGTCCCTTCACACCTGCACTAGCTCTGTCCCTTCACACCTGCACTAGCTCTGTCCCTTCACACCTGCACTAGCTCTGTCCCTTCACACCTGCACTAGCTCTGTCCCTTTCACTCCAGCACTAGCTCTGTCCCTTCACACCTGCACTAGCTCTGTCCCTTTCACTCCAGCACTAGCTCTGTCCCTTCACACCTGCACTAGCTCTGTCCCTTCTCACCCAGCACTAGCTCTGTCCCTTCACACCTGCACTAGCTCTGTCCCTTCACACCTGCACTAGCTCTGTCCCTTCCCACCTGCACTAGCTCTATCCCTTCACACCTGCACTAGCTCTGTCCCTTTTCACACCAGCACTAGCTCTGTCCCTTCACTCCAGCACTAGCTCTGTCCCTTCACACCTGCACTAGCTCTGTCCCTTCACACCTGCACTAGCTCTGTCCCTTCACACCTGCACTAGCTCTGTCCCTTCACCCTGCACTAGCTCTGTCCCTTCACACCTGCACTAGCTCTGTCCCTTTCACTCCAGCACTAGCTCTGTCCCTTCACACCTGCACTAGCTCTGTCCCTTCACCCTGCACTAGCTCTGTCCCTTCACACCTGCACTAGCTCTGTCCCTTCACACCTGCACTAGCTCTGTCCCTTCACACCTGCACTAGCTCTGTCCCTTCACACCTGCACTAGCTCTGTCCCTTCACACCTGCACTAGCTCTGTCCCTTCTCACTCCTGCACTAGCTCTGTCCCTTCACACCTGCACTAGCTCTGTCCCTTCACTCCTGCACTAGCTCTGTCCCTTCACACCTGCACTAGCTCTGTCCCTTCACACCTGCACTAGCTCTGTCCCTTTCACTCCAGCACTAGCTCTGTCCCTTCACACCTGCACTAGCTCTGTCCCTTCACACCTGCACTAGCTCTGTCCCTTCACACCTGCACTAGCTCTGTCCCTTCACACCTGCACTAGCTCTGTCCCTTCACACCTGCACTAGCTCTGTCCCTTCACACCTGCACTAGCTCTGTCCCTTCACACCTGCACTAGCTCTGTCCCTTCACACCTGCACTAGCTCTGTCCCTTCACACCTGCACTAGCTCTGTCCCTTCACACCTGCACTAGCTCTATCCCTTCACACCTGCACTAGCTCTGTCCCTTCACACCTGCACTAGCTCTGTCCCTTCACACCTGCACTAGCTCTGTCCCTTCACACCTGCACTAGCTCTGTCCCTTCACACCTGCACTAGCTCTGTCCCTTCACACCTGCACTAGCTCTGTCCCTTCACACCTGCACTAGCTCTGTCCCTTCACACCTGCACTAGCTCTATCCCTTCACACCTGCACTAGCTCTGTCCCTTCACACCTGCACTAGCTCTGTCCCTTCACTCCAGCACTAGCTCTGTCCCTTCACACCTGCACTAGCTCTGTCCCTTCACACCTGCACTAGCTCTGTCCCTTCACACCTGCACTAGCTCTGTCCCTTCACACCTGCACTAGCTCTGTCCCTTCACACCTGCACTAGCTCTGTCCCTTCACACCTGCACTAGCTCTGTCCCTTCACACCTGCTCCAGCTTTGTCCTTCTCACGCTCACTATCTCTGTCCCTTCCACTCCAGCACTAGCACTGTCCCTCCATCGAGGAATACCTCTGTCCTTTCTTCACTCCAGCACAAAGCTCTCTCCCTTCGCCCCAGCACTAGCTGAGTCCCTCCAGCGCTCTGTCCTTTCAGTCCTGCAGTAGCTCTGTCCCTTTACTCCAGGACTACCTCTGTCCCCTCTTCACTCCTGCAGTGTTGTTGTCCCTTCGTCGCTCCAGCACAAAATATCTGTCCCTTCATCCGTCACTGGCTCTTTACTCCAGTAATATCTCTGTCCCTTCGCACCTGCACTAGCTCTGTCCCTTCACACCTGCACTAGCTCTGTCCCTTTTTCACTCCAGCACTAGCTCTATCCCTTCACACCTGCACTAGCTCTGTCCCTTCACACCATGCACTAGCTCTGTCCCTTCACACCTGTACTAGCTCTGTCCCTTCCCCCTGCACTAGCTCTATCCCTCCCCCTGCACTAGCTCTGTCCCTTCACACCTGCACTAGCTCTGTCCCTTCACACCTGCACTAGCTCTGTCCCTTCACACCTGCACTAGCTCTGTCCCTTCACACCTGTACTAGCTCTGTCCCTTCACACCTGCACTAGCTCTGTCCCTTTCACTCCAGCACTAGCTCTGTCCCTTCACACCTGCACTAGCTCTGTCCCTTCACACCTGCACTAGCTCTGTCCCTTCACACCTGCACTAGCTCTATCCCTTCACACCTGCACTAGCTCTGTCCCTTCACACCTGCACTAGCTCTGTCCCTTCACACCTGCACTAGCTCTGTCCCTTCACACCTGCACTAGCTCTGTCCCTTCACACCTGCACTAGCTCTGTCCCTTCACACCTGCACTAGCTCTGTCCCTTCACACCTGCACTAGCTCTGTCCCTTCCCACCTGCACTAGCTCTGTCCCTTCACACCTGCACTAGCTCTGTCCCTTCACTCCAGCACTAGCTCTGTCCCTTCACACCTGCACTAGCTCTGTCCCTTCACCCCTGCACTAGCTCTGTCCCTTCACACCTGCACTAGCTCTGTCCCTTCACACCTGCACTAGCTCTGTCCCTTCACACCTGCACTAGCTCTGTCCCTTCACACCTGCACTAGCTCTGTCCCTTCACTCCTGCACTAGCTCTGTCCCTTCACACCTGCACTAGCTCTGTCCCTTTTCACTCCTGCACTAGCTCTGTCCCTTCACACCTGCACTAGCTCTGTCCCTTCTCACCTGCACTAGCTCTGTCCCTTCACACCTGCACTAGCTCTGTCCCTTCACACCTGCACTAGCTCTGTCCCTTCACACCTGCACTAGCTCTGTCCCTTCACACCTGCACTAGCTCTATCCCTTCACACCTGCACTAGCTCTGTCCCTTCACACCTGCACTAGCTCTGTCCCTTCACACTCCATGCACTAGCTCTGTCCCTTCACACCTGCACTAGCTCTATCCCTTCACACCTGCACTAGCTCTGTCCCTTCACACCTGCACTAGCTCTGTCCCTTCACACCTGCACTAGCTCTATCCCTTCACACCTGCACTAGCTCTGTCCCTTTTCACTCCAGCACTAGCTCTGTCCCTTCACACCTGCACTAGCTCTATCCCTTCACACCTGCACTAGCTCTGTCCCTTCACACCTGCACTAGCTCTATCCCTTCACCCTGCACTAGCTCTGTCCCTTCACACCTGCACTAGCTCTGTCCCTTCACACCTGCACTAGCTCTGTCCCTTCACACCTGCACTAGCTCTGTCCCTTCACACCTGCACTAGCTCTGTCCCTTCACACCTGCACTAGCTCTGTCCCTTCACACCTGCACTAGCTCTGTCCCTTCACACCTGCACTAGCTCTGTCCCTTCACACCTGCACTAGCTCTGTCCCTTCACACCTGCACTAGCTCTGTCCCTTCACACCTGCACTAGCTCTGTCCCTTCACACCTGCACTAGCTCTGTCCCTTCACACCTGCACTAGCTCTGTCCCTTCACACCTGCACTAGCTCTGTCCCTTCACACCTGCTCACCTATGCTCTGTCCCTTCCACTCCAGCACTAGCACTGTCCCTCCATCGAGGAATACCTCTGTCCTTTCTTCACTCCAGCACAAAGCTCTCTCCCTTCGCCCCAGCACTAGCTGAGTCCCTCCAGCGCTCTGTCCTTTCAGTCCTGCAGTAGCTCTGTCCCTTTACTCCAGGACTACCTCTGTCCCTCTTCACTCCTGCAGTGTTGTTGTCCCTTCGTCGCTCCAGCACAAAATATCTGTCCCTTCATCCGTCACTGGCTCTTTACTCCAGTAATATCTCTGTCCCTTCGCACCTGCACTAGCTCTGTCCCTTCACACCTGCACTAGCTCTGTCCCTTTTTCACTCCAGCACTAGCTCTATCCCTTCACACCTGCACTAGCTCTGTCCCTTCACCCATCCACTAGCTCTGTCCCTTCACACCTGTACTAGCTCTGTCCCTTCACCCCTGCACTAGCTCTATCCCTCCCCCTGCACTAGCTCTGTCCCTTCACACCTGCACTAGCTCTGTCCCTTCACACCTGCACTAGCTCTGTCCCTTCCCCCTGCACTAGCTCTGTCCCTTCACACCTGCACTAGCTCTGTCCCTTTCACTCCAGCACTAGCTCTGTCCCTTCACACCTGCACTAGCTCTGTCCCTTCCCCCCTGCACTAGCTCTGTCCCTTCACACCTGCACTAGCTCTGTCCCTTCACACCTGCACTAGCTCTGTCCCTTCACACCTGCACTAGCTCTGTCCCTTCACACCTGCACTAGCTCTGTCCCTTCACACCTGCACTAGCTCTGTCCCTTCACACCTGCACTAGCTCTGTCCCTTCACACCTGCACTAGCTCTGTCCCTTCACACCTGCACTAGCTCTATCCCTTCACACCTGCACTAGCTCTGTCCCTTCACCCCTGCACTAGCTCTGTCCCTTCACACCTGCACTAGCTCTATCCCTTCCCCCTGCACTAGCTCTGTCCCTTCACACCTGCACTAGCTCTGTCCCTTCACACCTGCACTAGCTCTGTCCCTTCCACTCCAGCACTAGCTCTGTCCCTTCACACCTGCACTAGCTCTGTCCCTTCACTCCTGCACTAGCTCTGTCCCTTCACACCTGCACTAGCTCTGTCCCTTCACTCCTGCACTAGCTCTATCCCTTCACACCTGCACTAGCTCTGTCCCTTCACACCTGCACTAGCTCTATCCCTTCACACCTGCACTAGCTCTGTCCCTTCACACCTGCACTAGCTCTATCCCTTCACACCTGCACTAGCTCTGTCCCTTCACACCTGCACTAGCTCTGTCCCTTCACACCTGCACTAGCTCTATCCCTTCACACCTGCACTAGCTCTGTCCCTTCACACCTGCACTAGCTCTGTCCCTTCACACCTGCACTAGCTCTGTCCCTTCACACCTGCACTAGCTCTGTCCCTTCACACCTGCACTAGCTCTGTCCCTTCACACCTGCACTAGCTCTGTCCCTTCACACCTGCACTAGCTCTGTCCCTTTCACTCCTGCACTAGCTCTGTCCCTTCACACCTGCACTAGCTCTGTCCCTTTCACTCCAGCACTAGCTCTGTCCCTTCACACCTGCACTAGCTCTGTCCCTTTCACACCTGCACTAGCTCTGTCCCTTCACACCTGCACTAGCTCTGTCCCTTCACACCTGCACTAGCTCTGTCCTTCACACCTGCACTAGCTCTGTCCCTTCACCCTGCACTAGCTCTGTCCCTTCACACCTGCACTAGCTCTGTCCCTTCACACCTGCACTAGCTCTGTCCCTTCACACCTGCACTAGCTCTGTCCCTTCACTCCAGCACTAGCTCTGTCCCTTCACACCTGCACTAGCTCTGTCCCTTCACACCTGCACTAGCTCTGTCCCTTCACACCTGCACTAGCTCTGTCCCTTCACCCTGCACTAGCTCTGTCCCTTCACACCTGCACTAGCTCTGTCCCTTCACCCTGCACTAGCTCTGTCCCTTCACACCTGCACTAGCTCTGTCCCTTCACACCTGCACTAGCTCTGTCCCTTCACACCTGCACTAGCTCTGTCCCTTCACACCTGCACTAGCTCTGTCCCTTCACACCTGCTCACTAGTCTCTGTCCCTTCCACTCCAGCACTAGCACTGTCCCTCCATCGAGGAATACCTCTGTCCTTTCTTCACTCCAGCACAAAGCTCTCTCCCTTCGCCCCAGCACTAGCTGAGTCCCTCCAGCGCTCTGTCCTTTCAGTCCTGCAGTAGCTCTGTCCCTTTACTCCAGGACTACCTCTGTCCCCTCTTCACTCCTGCAGTGTTGTTGTCCCTTCGTCGCTCCAGCACAAAATATCTGTCCCTTCATCCGTCACTGGCTCTTTACTCCAGTAATATCTCTGTCCCTTCGCACCTGCACTAGCTCTGTCCCTTCACACCTGCACGAGCTCTGTCCCTTTTTCACTCCAGCACTAGCTCTATCCCTTCACACCTGCACTAGCTCTGTCCCTTCACCCATGCACTAGCTCTGTCCCTTCACACCTGCACTAGCTCTGTCCCTTCACCCCTGCACTAGCTCTGTCCCTTCACACCTGCACTAGCTCTGTCCCTTCACACCTGCACTAGCTCTGTCCCTTCACACCTGCACTAGCTCTGTCCCTTCACACCTGCACTAGCTCTGTCCCTTCTTCCCCCTGCACTAGCTCTGTCCCTTCACACCTGCACTAGCTCTGTCCCTTCACACCTGCACTAGCTCTGTCCCTTCACACCTGCACTAGCTCTGTCCCTTCACACCTGCACTAGCTCTATCCCTTCACACCTGCACTAGCTCTGTCCCTTCACACCTGCACTAGTCTGTCCCTTCACACCTGCACTAGCTCTGTCCCTTCACACCTGCACTAGCTCTGTCCCTTCACACCTGCACTAGCTCTATCCCTTCACACCTGCACTAGCTCTGTCCCTTCACACCTGCACTAGCTCTGTCCCTTCACACCTGCACTAGCTCTATCCCTTCACACCTGCACTAGCTCTATCCCTTCCACCTGCACTAGCTCTGTCCCTTCACACCTGCACTAGCTCTGTCCCTTCACACCTGCACTAGCTCTGTCCCTTCACACCTGCACTAGCTCTGTCCCTTCACACCTGCACTAGCTCTGTCCCTTCTCACTCCAGCACTAGCTCTGTCCCTTCACACCTGCACTAGCTCTGTCCCTTCACACCTGCACTAGCTCTGTCCCTTCACACCTGCACTAGCTCTATCCCTTCACACCTGCACTAGCTCTGTCCCTTCACACCTGCACTAGCTCTGTCCCTTCACACCTGCACTAGCTCTATCCCTTCACACCTGCACTAGCTCTGTCCCTTCACACCTGCACTAGCTCTGTCCCTTCACACCTGCACTAGCTCTGTCCCTTCACACCTGCACTAGCTCTGTCCCTTCACACCTGCACTAGCTCTGTCCCTTCACACCTGCACTAGCTCTGTCCCTTTCACTCCTGCACTAGCTCTGTCCCTTCACACCTGCACTAGCTCTGTCCCTTCACACCTGCACTAGCTCTGTCCCTTCACACCTGCACTAGCTCTGTCCCTTTTCACTCCAGCACTAGCTCTGTCCCTTCACACCTGCACTAGCTCTGTCCCTTTTCACTCCAGCACTAGCTCTGTCCCTTCACACCTGCACTAGCTCTGTCCCCTTCACACCTGCACTAGCTCTGTCCCTTCACACCTGCACTAGCTCTGTCCCTTCCCCCTGCACTAGCTCTGTCCCTTCACACCTGCACTAGCTCTGTCCCTTCACACCTGCACTAGCTCTGTCCCTTCACACCTGCACTAGCTCTGTCCCTTCACACCTGCACTAGCTCTGTCCCTTCACACCTGCGCTAGCTCTGTCCCTTCACACCTGCACTAGCTCTGTCCCTTCCACCCTGCACTAGCTCTGTCCCTTCACACCTGCACTAGCTCTGTCCCTTCACACCTGCACTAGCTCTGTCCCTTCACACCTGCACTAGCTCTGTCCCTTCACACCTGCACTAGCTCTGTCCCTTCACACCTGCACTAGCTCTGTCCCTTCCCACCTGCACTAGCTCTGTCCCTTCACACCTGCACTAGCTCTGTCCCTTCACACCTGCACTAGCTCTGTCCCTTCACACCTGCACCAGCTCTGTCCCTTCACACCTGCACTAGCTCTGTCCCTTCCACTCCAGCACTAGCACTGTCCCTCCATCGAGGAATACCTCTGTCCTTTCTTCACTCCAGCACAAAGCTCTCTCCCTTCGCCCCAGCACTAGCTGAGTCCCTCCAGCGCTCTGTCCTTTCAGTCCTGCAGTAGCTCTGTCCCTTTACTCCAGGACTACCTCTGTCCCCTCTTCACTCCTGCAGTGTTGTTGTCCCTTCGTCGCTCCAGCACAAAATATCTGTCCCTTCATCCGTCACTGGCTCTTTACTCCAGTAATATCTCTGTCCCTTCGCACCTGCACTAGCTCTGTCCCTTCACACCTGCACTAGCTCTGTCCCTTTTCACTCCAGCACTAGCTCTATCCCTTCACACCTGCACTAGCTCTGTCCCTTCACCCATGCACTAGCTCTGTCCCTTCACACCTGCACTAGCTCTGTCCCTTCACACCTGCACTAGCTCTATCCCTTCACCCTGCACTAGCTCTGTCCCTTCACACCTGCACTAGCTCTGTCCCTTCACACCTGCACTAGCTCTGTCCCTTCTTCCACCTGCACTAGCTCTGTCCCTTCACACCTGCACTAGCTCTGTCCCTTCACACCTGCACTAGCTCTGTCCCTTCACACCTGCACTAGCTCTGTCCCTTCACACCTGCACTAGCTCTATCCCTTCACACCTGCACTAGCTCTGTCCCTTCACACCTGCACTAGCTCTGTCCCTTCCCCCCTGCATTAGCTCTATCCCTTCACACCTGCACTAGCTCTATCCATTCCCACCTGCACTAGCTCTGTCCCTTCACACCTGCACTAGCTCTGTCCCTTCACACCTGCACTAGCTCTATCCCTTCACACCTGCACTAGCTCTGTCCCTTCACACCTGCACTAGCTCTGTCCCTTCACACCTGCACTAGCTCTGTCCCTTCACACCTGCACTAGCTCTATCCCTTCCCCCTGCACTAGCTCTGTCCCTTCACACCTGCACTAGCTCTGTCCCTTCACACCTGCACTAGCTCTGTCCCTTCACCCTGCACTAGCTCTGTCCCTTCACACCTACACTAGCTCTATCCCTTCACCCTGCACTAGCTCTATCCCTTCACTCCAGCACTAGCTCTGTCCCTTCACACCTGCACTAGCTCTGTCCCTTTTCACTCCAGCACTAGCTCTGTCCCTTCACACCTGCACTAGCTCTGTCCCTTTCACACCTGCACTAGCTCTGTCCCTTCACACCTGCACTAGCTCTATCCCTTCACCCTGCACTAGCTCTATCCCTTCACACCTGCACTAGCTCTGTCCCTTCACACCTGCACTAGCTCTGTCCCTTCACACCTGCACTAGCTCTATCCTCCCCTGCACTAGCTCGTCCCTTCACACCTGCACTAGCTCTGTCCCTTCCACTCCAGCACTAGCACTGTCCCTCCATCGAGGAATACCTCTGTCCTTCTTCACTCCAGCACAAAGCTCTCTCCCTTGCCCCAGCACTAGCTGAGTCCTCCAGCGTCTGTCCTTTCACACCTGCAGCTAGCTCTGTCCCTTTACTCCAGGACTACCTCTGTCCCTCTTCACTCCTGCAGTGTTGTTGTCCCTTCGTCTGCCCAGCACAAAATATCTGTCCCTTCATCCGTCACTGGCTCTTCTTTACTCCAGTAATATCTCTGTCCCTTCACACCTGCACTAGCTCTGTCCCTTCACACCTGCACTAGCTCTGTCCCTTTTCACTCCAGCACTAGCTCTGTCCCTTCACACCTGCACTAGCTCTGTCCCTTCACCCATGCACTAGCTCTGTCCCTTCACACCTGCACTAGCTCTGTCCCTTCACACCTGCACTAGCTCTGTCCCTTCACCCTGCACTAGCTCTGTCCCTTCACACCTGCACTAGCTCTGTCCCTTCACACCTGCACTAGCTCTGTCCCTTCACACCTGCACTAGCTCTGTCCCTTCACACCTGCACTAGCTCTATCCCTTCACACCTGCACTAGCTCTGTCCCTTCACACCTGCACTAGCTCTGTCCCTTCACACCTGCACTAGCTCTGTCCCTTCACACCTGCACTAGCTCTGTCCCTTCACACCTGCACTAGCTCTATCCCTTCACACCTGCACTAGCTCTGTCCCTTCACACCTGCACTAGCTCTGTCCCTTCACACCTGCACCAGCTCTGTCCTTTCCCACGCTGCACTATCTCTGTCCCTTCCACTCCAGCACTAGCACTGTCCCTCCATCGAGGAATACCTCTGTCCTTTCTTCACTCCAGCACAAAGCTCTCTCCCTTCGCCCCAGCACTAGCTGAGTCCCTCCAGCGCTCTGTCCTTTCAGTCCTGCAGTAGCTCTGTCCCTTTACTCCAGGACTACCTCTGTCCCCTCTTCACTCCTGCAGTGTTGTTGTCCCTTCGTCGCTCCAGCACAAAATATCTGTCCCTTCATCCGTCACTGGCTCTTTACTCCAGTAATATCTCTGTCCCTTCGCACCTGCACTAGCTCTGTCCCTTCACACCTGCACTAGCTCTGTCCCTTTTTCACTCCAGCACTAGCTCTATCCCTTCACACCTGCACTAGCTCTGTCCCTTCACCCATGCACTAGCTCTGTCCCTTCACACCTGCACTAGCTCTGTCCCTTCCCCCTGCACTAGCTCTATCCCTCCCCCTGCACTAGCTCTGTCCCTTCACACCTGCACTAGCTCTGTCCCTTCACACCTGCACTAGCTCTGTCCCTTCCCCCCTGCACTAGCTCTGTCCCTTCACACCTGCACTAGCTCTGTCCCTTCACCCCTGCACTAGCTCTGTCCCTTCACACCTGCACTAGCTCTGTCCCTTCACACCTGCACTAGCTCTATCCCTTCACACCTGCACTAGCTCTGTCCCTTCACACCTGCAATAGCTCTGTCCCTTCACACCTGTACTAGCTCTATCCCTTCACACCTACACTAGCTGTGTCCCTTCACACCTGCACTGTGTCCCTTCACACCTGCACTAGCTCTATCCCTTCACACCTGCACTAGCTCTGTCCCTTCACACCTGCACTAGCTCTGTCCCTTCACACCTGCACTAGCTCTGTCCCTTCACACCTGCACTAGCTCTGTCCCTTCACACCTGCACTAGCTCTGTCCCTTCACACCTGCACTAGCTCTGTCCCTTCACACCTGCACTAGCTCTGTCCCTTCACACCTGCACTAGCTCTGTCCCTTCACACCTGCACTAGCTCTATCCCTTCCCCCTGCACTAGCTCTATCCCTTCACTCCAGCACTAGCTCTGTCCCTTCACACCTGCACTAGCTCTGTCCCTTTTCACTCCTGCACTAGCTCTATCCCTTCACACCTGCACTAGCTCTGTCCCTTTTTCACTCCAGCACTAGCTCTGTCCCTTCACACCTGCACTAGCTCTGTCCCTTCACACCTGCACTAGCTCTGTCCCTTCACACCTGCACTAGCTCTGTCCCTTCACACCTGCACTAGCTCTGTCCCTTCACACCTGCACTAGCTCTGTCCCTTCCACTCCAGCACTAGCACTGTCCCTCCATCGAGGAATACCTCTGTCCTTTCTTCACCCAGCACAAAGCTCTGTCCCTTCGCCCTAGCACTAGCTGAGTCCCTCCAGCGCTCTGTCCCTTCACACCTGCAGTAGCTCTGTCCCTTCACTCCAGGACTACCTCTGTCCCCTCTTCACTCCTGCAGTAGCTTTGTCCCTTCGTCGCTCCAGCACAAAATATCTGTCTCTTCATCCATCACTGGCTCTTTACTCCAGTAATACTCTGTCCCTTCGCACCTGCACTAGCTCTGTCCCTTCACACCTGCACTAGCTCTGTCCCTTTTCACTCCAGCACTAGCTCTGTCCCTTCACACCTGCACTAGCTCTGTCCCTTCACCCATGCACTAGCTCTGTCCCTTCACACCTGCACTAGCTCTGTCCCTTCACCCCTGCACTAGCTCTGTCCCTTCACACCTGCACTAGCTCTGTCCCTTCACACCTGCACTAGCTCTGTCCCTTCACACCTGCACTAGCTCTGTCCCTTCACCCCTGCACTAGCTCTGTCCCTTCACATCCTGCACTAGCTCTGTCCCTTCACACCTGCACTAGCTCTGTCCCTTCACACCTGCACTAGCTCTGTCCCTTCACACCTGCACTAGCTCTGTCCCTTTCACACCTGCACTAGCTCTGTCCCTTCACACCCTGCACTAGCTCTGTCCCTTCACACCTGCACTAGCTCTGTCCCTTCACACCTGCACTAGCTCTGTCCCTTCACACCTGCACTAGCTCTGTCCCTTCACACCTGCACTAGCTCTGTCCCTTCACACCTGCACTAGCTCTGTCCCTTCCCCCTGCACTAGCTCTGTCCCTTCACACCTGCACTAGCTCTGTCCCTTCACACCTGCACTAGCTCTGTCCCCGTACTAGCTCTATCCCTTCACACCTGCACTAGCTCTGTCCCTTCACACCTGCACTAGCTCTGTCCCTTTTCACTCCTGCACTAGCTCTGTCCCTTCACACCTGCACTAGCTCTGTCCCTTCACACCTGCACTAGCTCTGTCCCTTCACACCTGCACTAGCTCTGTCCCTTCACACCTGCACTAGCTCTGTCCCTTCACCCTGCACTAGCTCTGTCCCTTCACACCTGCACTAGCTCTGTCCCTTCACACCTGCACTAGCTCTGTCCCTTCACACCTGCACTAGCTCTGTCACCTTCACACCTGCACTATCTCTGTCCCTTCCACTCCAGCACTAGCACTGTCCCTCCATCGAGGAATACCTCTGTCCTTTCTTCACTCCAGCACAAAGCTCTCTCCCTTCGCCCCAGCACTAGCTGAGTCCCTCCAGCGCTCTGTCCTTTCAGTCCTGCAGTAGCTCTGTCCCTTTACTCCAGGACTACCTCTGTCCCCTCTTCACTCCTGCAGTGTTGTTGTCCCTTCGCCGCTCCAGCACAAAATATCCGTCCCTTCATCCGTCACTGGCTCTTTACTCCAGTAATATCTCTGTCCCTTCGCACCTGCACTAGCTCTGTCCCTTCACACCTGCACTAGCTCTGTCCCTTTTCACTCCAGCACTAGCTCTATCCCTTCACACCTGCACTAGCTCTGTCCCTTCACCCCTGCACTAGCTCTGTCCCTTCACACCTGCACTAGCTCTGTCCCTTCCACCTGCACTAGCTCTATCCCTCACCCTGCACTAGCTCTGTCCCTTCACACCTGCACTAGCTCTGTCCCTTCACACCTGCACTAGCTCTGTCCCTTCACACCTGCACTAGCTCTGTCCCTTCACACCTGCACTAGCTCTGTCCCTTCACACCTGCACTAGCTCTATCCCTTCACACCTGCACTAGCTCTATCCCTTCACACCTGCACTAGCTCTGTCCCTTCCACCTGCACTAGCTCTGTCCCTTCACACCTGCACTAGCTCTGTCCCTTCACCCTGCACTAGCTCTGTCCCTTCACACCTGCACTAGCTCTGTCCCTTCCCCTGCACTAGCTCTGTCCCTTCACACCTGCACTAGCTCTGTCCCTTCACACCTGCACTAGCTCTGTCCCTTCTCATCCTAGCACTAGCTCTGTCCCTTCACACCTGCACTAGCTCTGTCCCTTCACACCTGCACTAGCTCTGTCCCTTCACACCTGCACTAGCTCTGTCCCTTCACCCCTGCACTAGCTCTATCCCTTCACTCCTGCACTAGCTCTGTCCCTTCACACCTGCACTAGCTCTGTCCCTTCACACCTGTACTAGCTCTGTCCCTTCCCCACCTGCACTAGCTCTGTCCCTTCACACCTGCACTAGCTCTGTCCCTTCACACCTGCACTAGCTCTGTCCCTTCACACCTGCACTAGCTCTGTCCCTTCACACCTGCACTAGCTCTGTCCTTCACCCGCACTAGCTCTGTCCCTTCACACCTGCACTAGCTCTATCCCTTCACACCTAGCACTAGCTCTGTCCCTTCACACCTGCACTGTGTCCCTTCACACCTGCACTAGCTCTATCCCTTCACACCTGCACTAGCTCTGTCCCTTCACACCTGCACTAGCTCTGTCCCTTCACACCTGCACTAGCTCTGTCCCTTCACACCTGCACTAGCTCTGTCCCTTCACCCTGCACTAGCTCTGTCCCTTCACACCTGCACTAGCTCTGTCCTTCACCCTGCACTAGCTCTGTCCCTTCACTCCTGCACTAGCTCTGTCCCTTCACACCTACACTAGCTCTATCCCTTCACCCCTGCACTAGCTCTATCCTCTTCAACTCCAGCACTAGCTCTGTCACTTTACACCTGCACTAGCTCTGTCCCTTTTTCACTCCAGCACTAGCTCTGTCCCTTCACACCTGCACTAGCTCTGTCCCTTTTCACTCCAGCACTAGCTCTGTCCCTTCACACCTGCACTAGCTCTATCCCTTCCCCTGCACTAGCTCTATCCCTTCCACCTGCACTAGCTCTGTCCCTTCACACCTGCACTAGCTCTGTCCCTTCACACCTGCACTAGCTCTATCCCTTCCCCTGCACTAGCTCGGCACCTTCACACCTGCACTATCTCTGTCCCTTCCACTCCAGCACTAGCACTGTCCCTCCATCGAGGAATACCTCTGTCCTTTCTTCACTCCAGCACAAAGCTCTCTCCCTGCGCCCCAGCACTAGCTGAGTCCCTCCAGCGCTCTGTCCTTTCAGTCCTGCAGTAGCTCTGTCCCTTTACTCCAGGACTACCTCTGTCCCCTCTTCACTCCTGCAGTGTTGTTGTCCCTTCGTCGCTCCAGCACAAAATATCTGTCCCTTCATCCGTCACTGGTTCTTTACTCCAGTAATATCTCTGTCCCTTCGCACCTGCACTAGCTCTGTCCCTTCACACCTGCACGTAGCTCTGTCCCTTTTTCACTCCAGCACTAGCTCTATCCCTTCACACCTGCACTAGCTCTGTCCCTTCACCCATCCACTAGCTCTGTCCCTTCACACCTGTACTAGCTCTGTCCCTTCCCCCTGCACTAGCTCTATCCCTCCCCCCTGCACTAGCTCTGTCCCTTCACACCTGCACTAGCTCTGTCCCTTCATACCTGTACTAGCTCTGTCCCTTCTTCCCCCCTGCACTAGCTCTGTCCCTTCATACCTGTACTAGCTCTGTCCCTTCACACCTGCACTAGCTCTGTCCCTTCACACCTGTACTAGCTCTGACCCTTCACACCTGCACTAGCTCTATACCTTCACACCTACATTAGCTGTGTCCCTTCACACCTGCACTGTGTCCCTTCACACCTGCACTGTGTCCCTTCACACCTGCACTAGCTCTATCCCTTCACACCTACACTAGCTGTGTCCTTCCCCTGCACTGTGTCCCTTCACACCTGCACTAGCTCTATCCCTTCACACCTGCACTAGCTCTATCCCTTCCCCCTGCACTAGCTCTGTCCCTTCACACCTGCACTAGCTCTGTCCCTTCCCCCTACACCAGCTCTGTCCCTTTACACCTGCACTAGCTCTATCCCCTCACATCTGTACTAGCTCTGTCCCTTCCCCCCTGCGCTAGCTCTGTCCCTTCACACCTGCACTAGCTCTGTCCCTTCCCCCTGCACTAGCTCTATCCCTTCCCCTGCACTAGCTCTGTCCCTTCACACCTACACTAGCTCTATCCCTTCCCCCCTGCACTAGCTCTATCCCTTTTTAACTCCAGCACTAGCTCTGTCACTTCACACCCACACTAGCTCTGTCCCTTTTTCACTCCAGCACTAGCTCTGTCCCTTCACACCTGCACTAGCTCTGTCCCTTTTTCACTCCAGCACTAGCTCTGTCCCTTCACACCTGCACTAGCTCTGTCCCTTCACACCTGCACTAGCTCTGTCCCTTCACACCTGCACTAGCTCTATCCCTTCCCACCTGCACTAGCTCTATCCCTTCACACCTGCACTAGCTCTGTCCCTTTTTCACTCCAGCACGTAGCTCTGTCCCTTCACTCCAGCACTAGCTCTGTCCGTTCACTCCAGCACTAGCTCTGTCCGTTCACACCTGTACTAGCTCTATCTCTTCACACCTGCACTAGCTCTGTCCCTTCACACCTGTACTAGCTCTGTCCCTCCCCCTGCACTAGCTCTCTATCCCTTCACACCTGCACTAGCTCTGTCCCTTTTCACTCCAGCACTAGCTCTGTCCCTTCACAACTGCACTAGCTCTATCTTTTCACACCTGCACTAGCTCTGTCCCTTCACACCTGTACTAGCTCTGTCCCTTCTTCCCCCCTGCACTAGCTCTGTCCCTTCACCCATCCACTAGCTCTGTCCCTTCACACCTGTACTAGCTCTTTCCCTTCCCCCCTGCACTAGCTCTGTCCATTCACACCTGCACTAGCACTGTCCCTTCACACCTGCAGTAGCTCTGTCCCTTCATACCTGTACTAGCTCTGTCCCTTCTTCCCCCCTGCACTAGCTCTGTCCCTTCACACCTGCACTAGCTCTGTCCCTTCATACC
The DNA here is from genome assembly GCA_963921515.1 of Calotriton arnoldi. NCBI lineage: Eukaryota > Metazoa > Chordata > Amphibia > Caudata > Salamandridae > Calotriton > Calotriton arnoldi. The sequence continues at coordinate 3,684,527 of CAWUFW010000262.1, forward strand.
TGTACTAGCTCTGTCCCTTCTTCCCCCTGCACTAGCTCTGTCCCTTCACACCTGCAATAGCTCTGTCCCTTCACACCTGCACTAGCTCGGTCCCTTCACACCTGCACTAGCTCTGTCCATTCCCCCTGCACTAGCTCTGTCCCTTCACACCTGCACTAGCTCTGTCCCTTCACACCTGCTCCAGCTTTGTCCTTTCCTCGCTCACTATCTCTGTCCCTTCCACTCCAGCACTAGCACTGTCCCTCCATCGAGGAATACCTCTGTCCTTTCTACACTCCAGCACAAAGCTCTCTCCCTTCGCCTCAGCACTAGCTGAGTCCCTCCAGCGCTCTGTCCTTTCACTCCAGCACTAGCTCTGTCCCTTCACACCTGCACTAGCTCTATCCCCTTCACTCCTGCAGTGTTGTTGTCCCTTCGTCGCTCCAGCACAAAATACCTGTCCCTTTATCCGTCACTGGCTCTTTACTCCAGTAATATCTCTGTCCCTTCGCACCTGCAAGCGCTGTCCCTTTTTCACTCCAGCACTAGCTCTATCCCTTCACACCTCCACTAGCTCTGTCCCAATTCACACCTGCACTAGCTCTATCCCTTTTTCACTCCAGCACTAGCTCCGTCCCTTTTTCACTCCAGCTCTATCCCTTCACACCTGCACTAGCTCTGTCCCTTTTTCACTCCAGCACTAGCTCTGTCTCTTCCCCTCTGCACTAGCTCTATCCATTCACACCTGCACTAGTTCTATCCCTTCACACCTGCACTAGCTCTATCCCTTCTCACCTGCACTAGCTCTACCCCTTCCCCCCTGCACTAGCTCTGTCCCTTCACACCTGCACTAGCTCTGTCCCTTCCCCCTACACTAGCTCTGTCCCTTCACACCTGCACTAGCTCTATCCCTTCACACCTGCACTAGCTCTATCCCTTCACACCTGCACTAGCTCTATCTCTTCACACCTGCACTAGCTCTGTCCCTTCCCCTACACTAGCTCTGTCCCTTCACACCTGCACTAGCTCTATCCCTTCACACCTGCACTAGCTCTGTCCCTTCCCCCATACACTAGCTCTGTCCCTTCACACCTGCACTAGCTCTATCCCTTCACACCTGCACTAGCTCTATCCCTTCACACCTGCACTAGCTCTGTCCCTTCCCCCTACACTAGTCTGTCCCTTCACACATGCACTCAGCTCTATCCCTTCACACCTGCACTAGCTCTATCCCTTCCCCTGCACTAGCTCTATCCCTTCACACCTGCACTAGCTCTATCCCTTCACACCTGCACTAGCTCTATCCCTTCACACCTGCACTAGCTCTGTCCCTTGCCCCCTACACTAGCTCTGTCCCTTCACACCTAAACTATCTCTGTCCCTTCCCCTGCACTAGCTCTATCCCTTCACACCTGCACTAGCTCTGCCCCTTCACACAGATAAAACAGAAATAATGTTGTTTAAAGACGCAGTGACCAGCTGGTCACCTTGTTGGTGGCCAGAGGAACTGGGTCCTGCACCATCCCCTAAACTAGTGGTTAAGAATCTGGGCGTGCTAATTGATAGCAAACTTAATTTGATGAACATATAGCTACAACTAAACGGACATGCTTCTACGCTCTCAGCCTGCTCCGTAAAGTTTTCCACCTTCTCCTTCTTCTACACGAAAGACCTTGGTACACGCTATGGTCCTTAGCCAACTGGATTACAGCAATGCCCTGTTGATCTCTGCTAAGACAACTGCCTTGAGCAGTTTACAAGTGGTCCAGAACACGGCGGCCCGTCTGGTAACCAGTGCTCCTTCCCGCACTCCCTCTACTACGTAAATTACACTGGTTGCGCATACGTAAAAGAATTGAATTCAAAATTAGCTGTTTGGTATTCAAAGGCCTTAACAAAATGGGACCGAAATATCTAGCGGATAAATTGGTTAGATATATACCTTCACGTACCCTTCGATCGAAAGACAAGGGTTTTCTCACTATTCACACGCATAAAACAAGCCAGATTAGAGGCAAAGCGTTCTCCTACCTAGCCCAACAAATATGGAACCAGCCATCACTGGACATCCGCCAATGCACTAACTACCTGATTTTTAGGAAAAACTTAAAACATCACTCTTTTAGCTTTAGTGCCTCTTTAGCCGTCTTTAGCGCGGAGATACCCCACCCGGGGTGATTCATGCGCTTTATAAATGACATAAATAAATAAATAAATAAATACTAGCTCTGTCTCTTACCCCTGCACTAGCTCTGTCCCTCCCCCTGCACTAGCTCTATCCCTCCCCCCCTGCACTAGCTCTGTCCCTTCACACCTGCACTAGCTCTGTCCCTTCATACCTGTACTAGCTCTGTCCCTTCACACCTGTACTAGCTCTGTCCCTTCATCCTGTACTAGCTCTGTCCCTTCACACCTGCACTAGCTCTGTCCCTTCTATTTCACTCCAGCACTAGCTCTGTCCCTTCACACCTGCACTAGCTCTGTCTCTTCACACCTGCACTAGCTCTATCCTTCACACCTGCACTAGCTCTGTCCCTTCACACCTGCACTAGCTCTGTCCCTTCTTCACTCCAGCACTAGCTCTGTCCCTTCACACCTGCACTAGCTCTGTCCCTCTCACACCTGCACTAGCTCTGTCCCTTCACACCTGCACTAGCTCTGTCCCTTCACACCTGCACTAGCTCTGTCCCTTCACACCTGTACTAGCTGTCCCTTCCCCCCTGCAGTACGTCTATCCCTTCACACCTGCACTAGCTCTGTCCCTTTTTCACTCCAGCACTAGCTCTGTCCCTTCACACCTGTACTAGCTCTATCTCTTCACACCTGCACTAGCTCTGTCCCTTCACACCTGCACTAGCTCTGTCCCTTCTTCACTCCTGCACTAGCTCTGTCCCTTTTCACTCCAGCACTAGCTCTGTCCCTTCACACCTGCACTAGCTCTATCTCTTCACACCTGCACTAGCTCTGTCCCTTCACACCTGTACTAGCTCTGTCCCTTCTTCCCCCCTGCACTAGCTCTGTCCCTTCACCCATCCACTAGCTCTGTCCCTTCACACCTGTACTAGCTCTTTCCCTTCCCCCCTGCACTAGCTCTGTCCATTCACACCTGCACTAGCACTGTCCCTTCACACCTGCAGTAGCTCTGTCCCTTCATACCTGTACTAGCTCTGTCCCTTCTTCCCCCCTGCACTAGCTCTGTCCCTTCACACCTGCACTAGCTCTGTCCCTTCATACCTGTACTAGCTCTGTCCCTTCTTCACCCCTGCACTCAGCTCTGTCCCTTCACACCTGCACTAGCTCTGTCCCTTCACACCCTGCACTAGCTCTGTCCCTTCACCCCTGCGCTAGCTCTATCCCTTCACACCTGCACTAGCTCTATCCCTTCACACCTGCTCTAGCTCTGTCCCTTCCCCCCTGCATTAGCTCTATCCCTTCACACCTGTACTAGCTCTACCCCTTCACACCTGCACTAGCTCTGTCCCTTCCCACCTGCACTAGCTCTGTCCCTTCCCACCTGCACTAGCTCTGTCCCTTCACACCTGCACTAGCTCTGTCCCTTCACACCTGCACTAGCTCTATCCCTTCCCCCTGCACTAGCTCTGTCCCTTCACACCTGCACTAGCTCTGTCCCTTCATACCTGTACTAGCTCTGTCCCTTCTTCCCCCCTGCACTAGCTCTGTCCCTTCACCCCTGCACTAGCTCTGTCCCTTCACACCTGCACTAGCTCTGTCCCTTCCCCCTGCACTAGTCTCTATCCCTTCACACCTGTACTAGCTGTCCCTTCACACCTGTACTAGCTCTGTCCCTTCACACCTGCACTAGCTCTGTTCCTTCACACCTGCACTAGCTATATCCCTTCACACCTGTACTAGCTCTGTCCCTTCACACCTGCACTAGCTCTGTCCCTTCACACCTGCACTAGCTCTATCCCTTCCCCCCTGCACTAGCTCTGTCCCTTCACACCTGCACTAGCTCTGTCCCTTCACACCTGCACTAGCTCTGTCCCTTCACACCTGCACTAGCTCTATCCCTTCACTCCAGCACTAGCTCTGTCCCTTCACACCTGCACTAGCTCTGTCCCTTCACACCTGCACTAGCTCTGTCCCTTCACACCTGCACTAGCTCTGTCCCTTCACACCTGTACTAGCTCTGTCCCTTCACACCTGCTCCAGCTTTGTCCTTTCCCCCGCTCACTATCTCTGTCCCTTCCACTCCAGCACTAGCACTGTCCCTCCATCGAGGAATACCTCTGTCCTTTCTTCACTCCAGCACAAAGCTCTCTCCCTTCGCCCCAGCACTAGCTGAGTCCCTCCAGCGCTCTGTCCTTTCACTCCTGCAGTAGCTCTGTCCCTTTACTCCAGGACTACCTCTGTCCCCTCTTCACTCCTGCAGTGTTGTTGTCCCTTCGTCTGCTCCAGCACAAAATATATCCGTCCCTTCATCCGTCACTGGCTCTTTACTTCACAGCTAGCACTATCTCTGTCCCTTCGCACCTGCACTAGCTCTGTCCCTTCACACCTGTACTAGCTCTGTCCCTTCCCCCCTGCGCTAGCTCTATCCCTTCACACTTGTACTAGCTCTGTCCCTTCACACCTGCACTAGCTCTGTCCCTTCACACCTGCACTAGCTCTGTCCCTTCACACCTGCACTAGCTCTATCCCTTCACACCTGCACTAGCTCTGTCCCTTCACACCTGCACTAGCTCTGTCCCTTCACACCTGCACTAGCTCTGTCCCTTCACACCTGCACTAGCTCTGTCCCTTCACACCTGCACTAGCTCTGTCCCTTCCCCTGCACTAGCTCTGTCCCTTCACACCTGCACTAGCTCTGTCCCTTCACACCTGCACTAGCTCTATCCCTTCACACCTGCACTAGCTCTGTCCCTTCACACCTGCACTAGCTCTGTCCCTTCACACCTGCACTAGCTCTGTCCCTTCACACCTGCACTAGCTCTGTCCCTTCACACCTGCTCCAGCTTTGTCCTTTCCCCCGCTCACTATCTCTGTCCCTTCCACTCCAGCACTAGCACTGTCCCTCCATCGAGGAATACCTCTGTCCTTTCTTCACTCCAGCACAAAGCTCTCTCCCTTCGCCCCAGCACCAGCTGAGTCCCTCCAGCGCTCTGTCCTTTTACTCCTGCAGTAGCTCTGTCCCTTTACTCCAGGACTACCTCTGTCCCCTCTTCACTCCTGCACTGTTGTTGTCCCTTCGTCGCTCCAGCACAAAATACCCGTCTCTTCATCCGACACTGGCTCTTTACTCCAGCAATATATCTGTCCCTTCGCACCTGCACTAGCTCTGTCCCTTCACACCTGCACTAGCTCTGTCCCTTTTTCACTCCAGCACTAGCTCTATCCCTTCACACCTGCACTAGCTCTATCCCTTCCCCCCTGCACTAGCTCTATCCCTCCCCCCTGCACTACCTCTGTCCCTTCACACCTGCACAAGCTCTGTCCCTTTTTCACTCCAGCACTAGCTGTCCCTTTTTCATTCCAGCACTAGCTCTGTCCCTTCACACCTGCACTAGCTCTGTCCCTTCACACCTGCACTAGCTCTATCCCTTTCACACCTGCACTAGCTCTGTCCCTTCACACCTGCACTAGCTCTATCCCTTCACACCTGCACTAGCTCTGTCCCTTCACACCTGCACTAGCTCTGTCCTTCACACCTGCACTAGCTCTGTCCCTTCCACCTGCACTAGCTCTATCCCTTCACACCTGCACTAGCTCTGTCCCTTCACACCTGCACTAGCTCTATCCCTTCACACCTGCACTAGCTCTGTCCCTTCACACCTGCACTAGCTCTGTCCCTTCACACCTGCACTAGCTCTGTCCCTTTTCACTCCAGCACTAGCTCTGTCCCTTCACACCTGCACTAGCTCTGTCCCTTCACACCTGCACTAGCTCTGTCCCTTCACACCTGCACTAGCTCTGTCCCTTCACACCTGCACTAGCTCTGTCCCTTCACACCTGCACTAGCTCTGTCCCTTCACACCTGCACTAGCTCTGTCCCTTCACACCTGCACTAGCTCTGTCCCTTCACACTCCAGCACTAGCTCTGTCCCTTCACACCTGCACTAGCTCTGTCCCTTCACACCTGCACTAGCTCTGTCCCTTCACACCTGCACTAGCTCTGTCCCTTCACTCCTGCACTAGCTCTGTCCCTTCACACCTGCACTAGCTCTGTCCCTTCACACCTGCACTAGCTCTGTCCCTTCACACCTGCACTAGCTCTATCCCTTCACACCTGCACTAGCTCTGTCCCTTCACACCTGCACTAGCTCTGTCCCTTCACACCTGCACTAGCTCTATCCCTTCACACCGGTACTAGCTCTGTCCCTTCACACCTGCACTAGCTCTGTCCCTTCACACCTGCACTAGCTCTGTCCCTTCACACCTGCACTAGCTCTATCCCTTCACACCTGTACTAGCTCTATCCCCTCCCCCCTGCACTAGCTCTGTCCCTTCACACCTGCACTAGCTCTGTCCCTTCACACCTGCTCAAGCTTTGTCCTTTCCCCCGCTCACTATCTCTGTCCCTTCCACTCCAGCACTAGCACTGTCCCTCCATCGAGGAATACCTCTGTCCTTTCTTCACTCCAGCACAAAGCTCTCTCCCTTCGCCCCAGCACCAGCTGAGTCCCTCCAGCGCTCTGTCCTTTCACTCCTGCAGTAGCTCTGTCCCTTTACTCCAGGACTACCTCTGTCCCCTCTTCACTCCTGCAGTGTTGTTGTCCCTTCATCGCTCCAGCACAAAATATCCGTCTCTTCATCCGTCACTGGCTCTTTACTCTAGTAATATCTCTGTCCCTTCGCACCTGCAGTAGCTCTGTCCCTTCACACCTGCACTAGCTCTGTCCCTTTTTCACTCCAGCACTAGCTCTATCCCTTCACACCTGCACTAGCTCCATCCCTTCACACCTGCACTAGCTCTATCCCTTCACACCTGCACTAGCTCTATCCCTTCCCCCTGCACTAGCTCTATCCCTCCCCCCTGCACTAGCTCTGTCCCTTCACACCTGCACTAGCTCTGTCCCTTTTTCACTCCAGCACTAGCTGTCCCTTTTTCATTCCAGCACTAGCTCTATCCCTTCACACCTGAACTAGCTCTGTCCCTTTTTCACTCCAGCACTAGCTCTGTCCTTTTTCACTTCCGCACTAGTTCTATCCCGTCACACCTGAACTAGCTCTGTCCCTTTTTCACTCCAGCACTAGCTCTGTCCCTTCAAACCTGCACTAGCTCTATCTCTTCACACCTGCACTAGCTCTGTCCCTTCCCCCTGCACTAGCTCTATCCCTTCACTCCAGCACTAGCTCTGTCCCTTCACACCTGCACTAGCTCTGTCCCTTCCCCCTGCACTAGCTCTATCCCTTCCCCCTGCACTAGCTCTGTCCCTTTTTCACTCCGGCACTAGCTCTGTCCCTTCACACCTGCACTAGCTCTGTCCCTTTTTCACTCCAGCACTAGCTCTGTCCCTTCACTCCTGCACTAGCTCTGTCCCTTCACTCCTGCACTAGCTCTGTCCCTTTCACTCCTGCACTAGCTCTGTCCCTTCACACCTGCACTAGCTCTGTCCCTTCACACCTGCACTAGCTCTGCCCCTTCACACCTGTACTAGCTCTGTCCCTTCACACCTGCACTAGCTCTGTCCCTTCACACCTGCACTAGCTCTGTCCCTTCACACCTGCACTAGCTCTGTCCCTTCACACCTGCACTAGCTCTGTCCCTTCACACCTGCACTAGCTCTGTCCCTTCACACCTGCACTAGCTCTGTCCCTTCCCCTGCACTAGCTCTGTCCCTTCACACCTGCACTAGCTCTGTCCCTTCACACCTGCACTAGCTCTGTCCCTTCACACCTGCTCCAGCGTTGTCCTTTCCCCGCTCACTATCTCTGTCCCTTCCACTCCAGCACTAGCACTGTCCCTCCATCGAGGAATACCTCTGTCCTTTCTTCACTCCAGCACAAAGCTCTCTCCCTTCGCCCCAGCACTAGCTGAGTCCCTCCAGCGCTCTGTCCTTTCACTCACTGCAGTAGCTCTGTCCCTTTACTCCAGGACTACCTCTGTCCCCTCTTCACTCCTGCAGTGTTGTTGTCCCTTCGTCGCTCCAGCACAAAATATCCGTCTCTTCATCCGTCACTGGCTCTTTACTCCAGTAATATCTCTGTCCCTTCGCACCTGCACTAGCTCTGTCCCTTCACACCTGCACTAGCTCTGTCCCTTTTTCACTCCAGCACTAGCTCTATCCCTTCACACCTCCGCTAGCTCTGTCCCCTTTTCACTCCAGCACTAGCTCTGTCCTTTCACACCTGCACTAGCTCTATCCCTTCACACCTGCACTAGCTCTATCCCTTCACACCTGCACTAGCTCTATCCCTTCCCCCCTGCACTAGCTCTATCCCTTCACACCTGCACTAGCTCTATCCCTTCCACCTGCACTAGCTCTATCCCTTCCCCCTGCACTAGCTCTATCCCTCCCCCCTGCACTAGCTGTCCCTTCACACCTGCACTAGCTCTGTCCCTTTTTCACTCCAGCACTAGCTGTCCCTTTTTCATTCCAGCACTAGCTCTATCCCTAAACACCCCCACTAGCTCTATCCCTTCACAGCTGAACTAGCTGTCCCTTTTTCACTCCAGCACTAGCTCTGTCCCTTCACACCTGCACTAGCTCTATCCCTTCACACTTGCACTAGCTCTATCCCTTCACACCTGCACTAGCTCTATCCCTTCCCCCCTGCACTAGCTCTATCCATTCACACCTGCACTAGCTCTATCCCTTCCCCCCTGCACTAGCTCTATCCCTCCCCCCTGCACTAGCTCTGTCCCTTCACACTTGCACTAGCTATGTCCCTTTTTCACTCCAGCACTAGCTCTGTCCCTTCACACCTGTACTAGCTCTATCCCTTTTTCATTCCAGCACTAGCTCTATCCCTTCACACCCCCACTAGCTCTGTCCCTTCACACCTGCACTAGCTCTATCCCTTTATCACTCCAGCACTAGCTCTGTCCTTTTTTCACTTCAGCACTAGCTCTATCCCTTCACACCTGCACTAGCTCTATCTCTTCACACCTGCACTAGCTCTGTCCCTTCCCCCTGCACTAGCTCTATCCCTTCACTCCAGCACTAGCTCTGTCCCTTCACACCTGCACTAGCTCTGTCCCTTCACACCTGCACTGTGTCCCTTCCCCCTGCACTAACTCTATCCCTTCCCTGCACTAGCTCTGTCCCTTCACACCTACACTAGCTCTATCCCTTCCCCCTGCACTAGCTCTATCCCTTTTCACTTCGGCACTAGCTCTGTCCCTTCACACCTGCACTAGCTCTGTCCCTTCACACCTGCACTAGCTCTATCCCTTGTCACTCCAGCACTAGCTGTCACTTCACACCTGCACTAGCTCTGTCCCTTTTCACTCCAGCACTAGCTCTGTCCCTTCACACCTGCACTAGCTCTGTCCCTTATTCACTCCAGCACTAGCTCTGTCCCTTCACACCTGCACTAGCTCTGTCCCTTCACACCTGCACTAGCTCTGTCCCTTCCCCCCTGCACTAGCTCTGTCCCTTCACACCTGCACTAGCTCTGTCCCTTCACACCTGCACTAGCTCTGTCCCTTCACACCTGTACTAGCTCTGTCCCTTCACACCTGCACTAGCTCTGTCCCTTCACACCTGCACTAGCTCTGTCCCTTCCCCCCTGCACTAGCTCTGTCCCTTCACACCTGCACTAGCTCTGTCCCTTCCCCCTGCACTAGCTCTGTCCCTTCACACCTGCACTAGCTCTGTCCCTTCACACCTGTACTAGCTCTGTCCCTTCACATCTGCTCCAGCGTTGTCCTTTCCCCGCTCACTATCTGTTCCTTCCACTCCAGCACTGTCCCTCCATCGTGGAATACCTCTGTCCTTTCTTCACTCCAGCACAAAGCTCTCTCCCTTCGCACCAGCACCAGCTGAGTCCCTCCAGCGCTCTGTCCTTTCACTCCTGCAGTAGCTCTGTCCCTTCACACCTGCACTAGCTCTGTCCCTTTTTCACTCCAGCACTAGCTCTGTCCCTTTTTCACTCCAGCACTAGCTCTGTCCCTTCACACCTGCACTAGCTCTGTCCCTTTTTCACTCCAGCACTAGCTCTGTCCCTTTTTCACTCCAGCACTAGCTCTGTCCCTTCACACCTGCACTAGCTCTGTCCCTTCCCGCCTGCACTAGCTCTATCCCTTCACACCTGCACTAGCTCTGTCCCTTCACACCTGCACTAGCTCTGTCCCTTCACACCTGTACTAGCTCTGTCCCTTCACACCTGCACTAGCTCTGTCCTTTCACACCTGCACTAGCTCTGTCCCTTCACACCTGCACTAGCTCTGTCCCTTTTTCACTCCAGCACTAGCTCGGTCACTTCACACCTGCACTAGCTCTGTCCCTTCACACCTGCACTAGCTCGGTCCCTTCCCCCCTGCACTAGCTCTGTCCCTTCACACCTGCACTAGCTCTGTCCCTTCACACCTGCACTAGCTCTGTCCCTTCACACCTGCACTAGCTCTGTCCCTTCACACCTGCACTAGCTCTGTCCCTTCACACCTGCACTAGCTCTGTCCCTTCACACCTGCACTAGCTCTGTCCCTTCACACCTGCACTGTGTTCCTTCACACCTGCACTAGCTCTGTCCCTTCACACCTGCACTAGCTCTGTCCCTTCACACCTGCACTAGCTCTGTCCCTTCACACCTGCACTAGCTCTGTCCCTTCACACCTGCACTAGCTCTGTCCCTTCACACCTGCACTAGCTCTGTCCCTCCCTCCACACCTGCACTAGCTCTGTCCCTTTTCACTCCAGCACTAGCTCTGTCCCTTCACACCTGCACCAGCTCAGTCCCTTCACACCTGCACTAGCTCTGTCCCTTCACACCTGCACTAGCTCTGTCCCTTCACACCTGCACTAGCTCTGTCCCTCCCTCCACACCTGCACTAGCTCTGTCCCTTTTTCACTCCAGCACTAGCTCTGTCCCTTCACACCTGCACCAGCTCAGTCCCTTCACACCTGCACTAGCTCTGTCCCTCTCTCCACACCTGCACTAGCTCTGTCCCTTTTTCACTCCAGCACTAGCTCTGTCCCTTCACACCTGCACCAGCTCAGTCCCTTCACACCTGCACTAGCTCTGTCCCTTCACACCTGCACTAGCTCTGTCCCTTCACACCTGCACTAGCTCTGTCCCTTCCCCCCTGCACTAGCTCTATCCCTTCACACCTGCACTAGCTCTGTCCCTTCACACCTGCACTGTGTCCCATCACACCTGCACTAGCTCTGTCCTTTCACACCTGCACTAGCTCTGTCCCTTTTTCACTCCAGCACTAGCTCTGTCCCTCCACACCTGCACTAGCTCTGTCCCTTTTTCACTCCAGCACTAGCTCTGTCCCTTCACACCTGCACTAGCTCTGTCCCTTCACACCTGCACTAGCTCTGTCCCTTCCCCCCTGCACTAGCTCTATCCCTTCACACCTGCACTAGCTCTGTCCCTTCACACCTGCACTAGCTCTGTCCCTTCACACCTGCACTGTGTCCCATCCCCCTGCACTAGCTCTATCCCTTCCCCCTGCACTAGCTCTGTCCCTTCACACCTGCACTAGCTCTGTCCCTTTTTCACTCCAGCACTAGCTCTGTCCCTTCACACCTGCACTAGCTCTATCCCTTTTTCACTCCAGCACTAGCTCTGTCCCTTCACACCTGCACTAGCTCTGTCCCTTTTTTACTCCAGCACTAGCTCTGTCCCTTCACACCTGCACTAGCTCTGTCCCTTCACACCTGCACTAGCTCTGCCCCTTCACACCTGTACTAGCTGTCCCTTCACACCTGCACTAGCTCTGTCCCTTCACACCTGCACTAGCTCTGTCCCTTTTTCACTCCAGCACTAGCTCTGTCCCTTCACACCTGCACTAGCTCTGTCCCTTCACAACTGCACTAGCTGTCCCTTCACACCTGCTCCAGCTTTGTCCTTTCCCCCGCTCACTATCTCTGTCCCTTCCACTCCAGAACTAGCACTGTCCCTCCATCGAGGAATACCTCTCTCCTTTCTTCACTCCAGCACAAAGCTCTCTCCCTTCGCCCCAGCACTAGCTGAGTCCCTCCAGCGCTCTGTCCTTTCAGTCCTGCAGTAGCTCTGTCCCTTTACTCCAGGACTACCTCTGTCCCCTCTTCACTCCTGCAGTGTTGTTGTCCCTTCGTCGCTCCAGCACAAAATATCCGTCTCTTCATCCGTCACTGGCTCTTTACTCCAGTAATATCTCTGTCCCTTCGCACCTGCACTAGCTCTGTCCCTTCACACCTGCACTAGCTCTGTCCCTTTTTCACTCCAGCACTAGCTCTATCCCTTCACACCTGCACTAGCTCTATCCCTTCCCCCCTGCACTAGCTCTATCCCTTCACACCTGCACTAGCTCTATCCCTTCCCCCCTGCACTAGCTCTATCCCTCCCCCCTGCACTAGCTGTCCCTTCACACCTGCACTAGCTCTGTCCCTTTTTCACTCCAACACTAGCTGTCCCTTTTTCATTCCAGCACTAGCTCTATCCCTTCACACCCCCACTAGCTCTGTCCCTTCACACCTGCACTAGCTCTATCCCTTTTTCACTCCAGCACTAGCTCTGTCCTTTTTTCACTTCAGCACTAGCTCTATCCCTTCACACCTGCACTAGCTCTGTCCCTTTTTTACTCCAGCACTAGCTCTGTCCCTTCACACCTGCACTAGCTCTGTCCCTTCACACCTGCACTAGCTCTGCCCCTTCACACCTGTACTAGCTGTCCCTTCACACCTGCACTAGCTCTGTCCCTTCACACCTGCACTAGCTCTGTCCCTTCACACCTGCACTAGCTCTGTCCCTTCACACCTGCACTAGCTCTGTCCCTTCACACCTGCACTAGCTGTCCCTTCACACCTGCTCCAGCTTTGTCCTTTCCCCCGCTCACTATCTCTGTCCCTTCCACTCCAGAACTAGCACTGTCCCTCCATCGAGGAATACCTCTCTCCTTTCTTCACTCCAGCACAAAGCTCTCTCCCTTCGCCCCAGCACTAGCTGAGTCCCTCCAGCGCTCTGTCCTTTCAGTCCTGCAGTAGCTCTGTCCCTTTACTCCAGGACTACCTCTGTCCCCTCTTCACTCCTGCAGTGTTGTTGTCCCTTCGTCGCTCCAGCACAAAATATCCGTCTCTTCATCCGTCATTGGCTCTTTACTCCAGTAATATCTCTGTCCCTTCGCACCTGCACTAGCTCTGTCCCTTCACACCTGCACTAGCTCTGTCCCTTTTTCACTCCAGCACTAGCTCTATCCCTTCACACCTGCACTAGCTCTATCCCTTCCCCCCTGCACTAGCTCTATCCCTTCACACCTGCACTAGCTCTATCCCTTCCCCCCTGCACTAGCTCTATCCCTCCCCCCTGCACTAGCTGTCCCTTCACACCTGCACTAGCTCTGTCCCTTTTTCACTCCAGCACTAGCTGTCCCTTTTTCATTCCAGCACTAGCTCTATCTCTTCACACCCCCACTAGCTCTGTCCCTTCACACCTGCACTAGCTCTATCCCTTTTTCACTCCAGCACTAGCTCTGTCCTTTTTTCACTTCAGCACTAGCTCTATCCCTTCAAACCTGAACTAGCTCTGTCCCTTTTTAACTCCAGCACTAGCTCTGTCCCTTCACACCTGCACTAGCTCTATCCCTTCACACCTGCACTAGCTCTATCCCTTCACACCTGCACTAGCTCTTTCCCTTCCCCCCTGCACTAGCTCTATCCCTTAACACCTGCACTAGCTCTATCCCTTCCCCCCTGCACTAGCTCTATCCCTTCCCCCCTGCACTAGCTATATCCCTTAAGACCTGCACTAGCTCTTTCCCTTCACACCTGCACTAGCTCTATCCCGTCACACTTGTACTAGCTCTGTCCCTTCACACCTGCACTAGCTATGTCCCTTTTTCACTCCAGCACTAGCTCTGTCCCTTCACACCTGTACTAGCTCTATCCCTTTTTCATTCCAGCACTAGCTCTATCCCTTCACACCCCCACTAGCTCTGTCCCTTCACACCTGCACTAGCTCTATCCCTTTTTCACCCCAGCACTAGCTCTGTCCTTTTTTCACTTCAGCACTAGCTCTATCCCTTCACACCTGAACTAGCTCTGTCCCTTTTTCACTCCATCACTAGCTCTGTCCCTTCACACCTGCACTAGCTCTATCCCTTCACTCCAGCACTAGCTCTGTCCCTTCACACCTTCACTAGCTCTGTCCCTTCACAACTGCACTGTGTCCCTTCCCCCTGCACTAACTCTATCCCTTCCCCTGCACTAGCTCTGTCCCTTCACACCTAGACTAGCTCTATCCCTTCCCCGCTGCACTAGCTCTATCCCTTTTTCACTCCGGCACTAGCTCTGTCCCTTCACACCTGCACTAGCTCTGTCCCTTTTTCACTCCAGCACTAGCTCTGTCCCTTCACACCTGCACTAGCTCTGTCCCTTATTCACTCCAGCACTAGCTCTGTCCCTTCACACCTGCACTAGCTTTGTCCCTTCCCCCCTGCACTAGCTCTATCCCTTCACACCTACACTAGCTCTGTCCCTTCACACCTGCACTAGCTCTGTCCCTTCACACCTGCACTAGCTCTGTCCCTTCACACCTGCACTAGCTCTGTCCCTTCCCCCCTGCACTAGCTCTGTCCCTTCACACCTGCACTAGCTCTGTCCCTTCCCCCCTGCACTAGCTCTATCCCTTCACACCTGCACTAGCTGTCCCTTCACACCTGCACTAGCTCTGTCCCTTCACACCTGTACTAGCTCTGTCCCTTCACACCTGCTCCAGCTTTGTCCTTTCCCCCGCTCACTATCTCTGTCCCTTCCACTCCAGCACTAGCACTGTCCCTCCATCGAGGAATACCTCTGTCCTTTCTTCACTCCAGCACAAAGCTCTCTCCCTTCGCACCAGCACCAGCTGAGTCCCTCCAGCGCTCTGTCCTTTCACTCCTGCAGTAGCTTTGTCCCTTCACACCTGCACTAGCTCTGTCCCTTTTTCACTCCAGCACTAGCTCTGTCTCTCCACACCTGCACTAGCTCTGTCCCTTCCCCCCTGCACTAGCTCTGTCCCTTCACACCTGCACTAGCTCTGTCCCTTCACACCTGCACTAGCTCTATCCCTTCACACCTGCACTAGCTCTGTCCCTTCACACCTGCACTAGCTCTGTCCCTTCACACCTGCACTAGCTCTGTCCTTTCACACCTGCACTAGCTCTGTCCCTTCACACCTGCACTAGCTCTGTCCCGCCACACCTGCACTAGCTCTGTCCCTTTTTCACTCCAGCACTAGCTCTGTCCCTTCACACCTGCACTAGCTATGTCCCTTCACACCTGCACTAGCTCTGTCCCTTCACACCTGCACTAGCTGTCCCTTCACACCTGCACTAGCTCTGTCCCTTCCCCCCTGCACTAGCTCTATCCCTTCACACCTGCACTAGCTCTGTCCCTTCACACCTGCACTAGCTCTGTCCCTTCACACCTGCACTAGCTCTGTCCCTTCACACCTGCACTAGCTCTGTCCCTTCACACCTGCACTAGCTCTATCCCTTCACACCTGTACTAGCTCTATCCCTTCACACCTGCACTAGCTCTATCCCTTCACACCTGTACTAGCTCTATCCCTTCACACCTGCACTAGCTCTGTCCCTTCACACCTGCACTAGCTCTATCCCTTCACACCTGTACTAGCTCTATCCCCTCCCCCCTGCACTAGCTCTGTCCCTTCACACCTGCACTAGCTCTGTCCCTTCACACCTGCTCAAGCTTTGTCCTTTCCCCCGCTCACTATCTCTGTCCCTTCCACTCCAGCACTAGCACTGTCCCTCCATCGAGGAATACCTCTGTCCTTTCTTCACTCCAGCACAAAGCTCTCTCCCTTCGCCCCAGCACCAGCTGAGTCCCTCCAGCGCTCTGTCCTTTCACTCCTGCAGTAGCTCTGTCCCTTTACTCCAGGACTACCTCTGTCCCCTCTTCACTCCTGCAGTGTTGTTGTCCCTTCATCGCTCCAGCACAAAATATCCGTCTCTTCATCCGTCACTGGCTCTTTACTCTAGTAATATCTCTGTCCCTTCGCACCTGCAGTAGCTCTGTCCCTTCACACCTGCACTAGCTCTGTCCCTTTTTCACTCCAGCACTAGCTCTATCCCTTCACACCTGCACTAGCTCCATCCCTTCACACCTGCACTAGCTCTATCCCTTCACACCTGCACTAGCTCTATCCCTTCCCCCCTGCACTAGCTCTATCCCTCCCCCCTGCACTAGCTCTGTCCCTTCACACCTGCACTAGCTCTGTCCCTTTTTCACTCCAGCACTAGCTGTCCCTTTTTCATTCCAGCACTAGCTCTATCCCTTCACACCTGAACTAGCTCTGTCCCTTTTTCACTCCAGCACTAGCTCTGTCCTTTTTCACTTCCGCACTAGTTCTATCCCGTCACACCTGAACTAGCTCTGTCCCTTTTCACTCCAGCACTAGCTCTGTCCCTTCACACCTGCACTAGCTCTGTCCCTTCACCCTGCACTAGCTCTATCCCTTCCCCCTGCACTAGCTCTGTCCCTTTTTCACTCCGGCACTAGCTCTGTCCCTTCACACCTGCACTAGCTCTGTCCCTTTTTCACTCCAGCACTAGCTCTGTCCCTTCACTCCTGCACTAGCTCTGTCCCTTCACTCCTGCACTAGCTCTATCCCTTTTTCACTCCAGCACTAGCTCTGTCACTTCACACCTGCACTAGCTCTGTCCCTTTTTCACTCCAGCACTAGCTCTGTCCCTTCACACCTGCACTAGCTCTGCCCCTTCACACCTGCACTAGCTCTGCCCCTTCACACCTGTACTAGCTCTGTCCCTTCACACCTGCACTAGCTCTGTCCATTCACACCTGCACTAGCTCTGTCCCTTCACACCTGCACTAGCTCTGCCCCTTCACACCTGTACTAGCTCTGTCCCTTCACACCTGCACTAGCTCTGTCCCTTCACACCTGCACTAGCTCTGTCCCTTCCCCCCTGCACTAGCTCTGTCCCTTCACACCTGCACTAGCTCTGTCCCTTCAGACCTGCACTAGCTCTGTCCCTTCACACCTGCTCCAGCTTTGTCCTTTCCCCCGCTCACTATCTCTGTCCCTTCCACTCCAGCACTAGCACTGTCCCTCCATCGAGGAATACCTCTGTCCTTTCTTCACTCCAGCACAAAGCTCTCTCCCTTCGCCCCAGCACTAGCTGAGTCCCTCCAGCGCTCTGTCCTTTCACTCCTGCAGTAGCTCTGTCCCTTTACTCCAGGACTACCTCTGTCCCCTCTTCACTCCTGCAGTGTTGTTGTCCCTTCGTCGCTCCAGCACAAAATATCCGTCTCTTCATCCGTCACTGGCTCTTTACTCCAGTAATATCTCTGTCCCTTCGCACCTGCACTAGCTCTGTCCCTTCACACCTGCACTAGCTCTGTCCCTTTTTCACTCCAGCACTAGCTCTATCCCTTCACACCTCCGCTAGCTCTGTCCCCTTTTCACTCCAGCACTAGCTCTGTCCTTTCACACCTGCACTAGCTGTCCCTTTTTCACTCCAGCACTAGCTCTGTCCCTTCACACCTGCACTAGCTCTATCCCTTCACACTTGCACTAGCTCTATCCCTTCACACCTGCACTAGCTCTATCCCTTCCCCCCTGCACTAGCTCTATCCATTCACACCTGCACTAGCTCTATCCCTTCCCCCCTGCACTAGCTCTATCCCTCCCCCCTGCACTAGCTCTGTCCCTTCACACTTGCACTAGCTATGTCCCTTTTTCACTCCAGCACTAGCTCTGTCCCTTCACACCTGTACTAGCTCTATCCCTTTTTCATTCCAGCACTAGCTCTATCCCTTCACACCCCCACTAGCTCTGTCCCTTCACACCTGCACTAGCTCTATCCCTTTATCACTCCAGCACTAGCTCTGTCCTTTTTTCACTTCAGCACTAGCTCTATCCCTTCACACCTGAACTAGCTCTGTCCCTTTTTCACTCCAGCACTAGCTCTGTCCCTTCACACCTGCACTAGCTCTATCTCTTCACACCTGCACTAGCTCTGTCCCTTCCCCCTGCACTAGCTCTATCCCTTCACTCCAGCACTAGCTCTGTCCCTTCACACCTGCACTAGCTCTGTCCCTTCACACCTGCACTGTGTCCCTTCCCCCTGCACTAACTCTATCCCTTCCCCTGCACTAGCTCTGTCCCTTCACACCTACACTAGCTCTATCCCTTCCCCCCTGCACTAGCTCTATCCCTTTTTCACTTCGGCACTAGCTCTGTCCCTTCACACCTGCACTAGCTCTGTCCCTTCACACCCCCACTAGCTCTGTCCCTTCACACCTGCACTAGCTCTATCCCTTTATCACTCCAGCACTAGCTCTGTCCTTTTTTCACTTCAGCACTAGCTCTATCCCTTCACACCTGAACTAGCTCTGTCCCTTTTTCACTCCAGCACTAGCTCTGTCCCTTCACACCTGCACTAGCTCTATCTCTTCACACCTGCACTAGCTCTGTCCCTTCCCCCTGCACTAGCTCTATCCCTTCACTCCAGCACTAGCTCTGTCCCTTCACACCTGCACTAGCTCTGTCCCTTCACACCTGCACTGTGTCCCTTCCCCCTGCACTAACTCTATCCCTTCCCCTGCACTAGCTCTGTCCCTTCACACCTACACTAGCTCTATCCCTTCCCCCCTGCACTAGCTCTATCCCTTTTTCACTTCGGCACTAGCTCTGTCCCTTCACACCTGCACTAGCTCTGTCCCTTCACACCTGCACTAGCTCTATCCCTTTGTCACTCCAGCACTAGCTGTCACTTCACACCTGCACTAGCTCTGTCCCTTTTTCACTCCAGCACTAGCTCTGTCCCTTCACACCTGCACTAGCTCTGTCCCTTATTCACTCCAGCACTAGCTCTGTCCCTTCACACCTGCACTAGCTCTGTCCCTTCACACCTGCACTAGCTCTGTCCCTTCACACCTGCACTAGCTCTGTCCCTTCCCCCCTGCACTAGCTCTATCCCTTCACACCTGCACTAGCTCTGTCCCTTCACACCTGCACTAGCTCTGTCCCTTCACACCTGTACTAGCTCTGTCCCTTTACTCCAGGACTACCTCTGTCCCCTCTTCACTCCTGCAGTGTTGTTGTCCCTTCGTCGCTCCAGCACAAACTATCCGTCTCTTCATCCGTCACTGGCTCTTTCACTCCAGTAATATCTCTGTCCCTTCACACCTGCACTAGCTCTGTCCCTTCACACCTGCACTAGCTCTGTCCCTTTTCACTCCAGCACTAGCTCTATCCCTTCACACCTCCGCTAGCTCTGTCCCTTTTCACTCCAGCACTAGCTCTGTCCTTTCACACCTGCACTAGCTCTATCCCTTCACACCTGCACTAGCTCTATCCCTTCACACCTGCACTAGCTCTGTCCCTTCACACCTGCACTAGCTCTGTCCCTTCACACCTGCACTAGCTCTGTCCCTTCACACCTGCACTAGCTCTGTCCCTTCACACCTGCACTAGCTCTGTCCCTTCCCACCTGCACTAGCTCTGTCCCTTCACACCTGCACTAGCTCTGTCCCTTCTCACTCCAGCACTAGCTGTCCCTTCACACCTGCACTAGCTCTGTCCCTTCACACCTGCACTAGCTCTGTCCCTTCACACCTGCACTAGCTCTGTCCCTTCTCACTCAGCACTAGCTCTGTCCCTTCACACCTGCACTAGCTCTATCCCTTCACACCTGCACTAGCTCTGTCCCTTCACACCTGCACTAGCTCTATCCCTTCACACCTGCACTAGCTCTATCCCTTCACACCTGCACTAGCTCTATCCCTTCCCCCTGCACTAGCTCTATCCCTCCACCCTGCACTAGCTCTGTCCCTTCACACCTGCACTAGCTCTGTCCCTTTTCACTCCAGCACTAGCTCTGTCCCTTCACACCTGCACTAGCTCTATCCCTTCATTCCAGCACTAGCTCTATCCCTTCACACCTGCACTAGCTCTGTCCCTTCACACCTGCACTAGCTCTATCCCTTCATCACTCCAGCACTAGCTCTGTCCCTTTTCACTTCAGCACTAGCTCTATCCCTTCACACCTGAACTAGCTCTGTCCCTTTTCACTCCAGCACTAGCTCTGTCCCTTCACACCTGCACTAGCTCTATCCCTTCACACCTGCACTAGCTCTGTCCCTTCCCCCTGCACTAGCTCTATCCCTTCACTCCAGCACTAGCTCTGTCCCTTCACACCTGCACTAGCTCTGTCCCTTCACACCTGCACTGTGTCCCTTCCCCCTGCACTAACTCTATCCCTTCCCCTGCACTAGCTCTGTCCCTTCACACCTACACTAGCTCTATCCCTTTCCCCTGCACTAGCTCTGTCCCTTTTCACTCCGGCACTAGCTCTGTCCCTTCACACCTGCACTAGCTCTGTCCCTTCACACCTGCACTAGCTCTATCCCTTTGTCACTCCAGCACTAGCCTGTCCCTTCACACCTGCACTAGCTCTGTCCCTTTTCACTCCAGCACTAGCTCTGTCCCTTCACACCTGCACTAGCTCTGTCCCTTATTCACTCCAGCACTAGCTCTGTCCCTTCACACCTGCACTAGCTCTGTCCCTTCACACCTGCACTAGCTCTGTCCCTTCACACCTGCACTAGCTCTGTCCCTCCACACCTGCACTAGCTCTGTCCCTTTTTCACTCCAGCACTAGTTCTGTCCCTTCACACCTGCACTAGTTCTGTCCCTTCACACCTGCACTAGCTCTGTCCCTTCCCCCCTGCACTAGCTCTATCTCTTCACACCTGCACTAGCTCTGTCCCTTCACACCTGCACTAGCTCTGTACTAGCTCTGTCCCTTCACACCTGCACTAGCTCTGTCCCTTCACACTTGCACTAGCTCTGTCCCTCCCCCCCGCACTAGCTCTATCCCTTCACACCTGCACTAGCTCTGTCCCTTCACACCTGCACTAGCTCTGTCCCTTCACACCTGTACTAGCTCTGTCCCTTCACACCTGCACTAGTTCTGTCCCTTCACACTGCTCCAGCGTTGTCCTTTCCCCCGCTCACTATCTCTGTCCCTTCCACTCCAGCACTAGCACTGTCCCTCCATCGAGGAATACCTCTGTCCTTTCTTCACTCCAGCACAAAGCTCTCTCCCTTCGCCCCAGCTGAGTCCCTCCAGCGCTCTGTCCTTTCACTCCTGCAGTAGCTCTGTCCCTTTACTCCAGGACTACCTCTGTCCCCTCTTCACTCCCGCAGTGCTGTTGTCACTTCGTCGCTCCAGCACAAAATCTGTCCCTTCATCCGTCACTGGCTCTTTACTCCAGTAATACCTCTGTCTCTTCGCACCTGCACTAGCTCTGTCCCTTCACACCTGCACTCTGTCCCTGCCCTCCCTTCGCTCGAACACCAGGTCCGCGCTTTCTTCGCTCCCGCACCGACTCCGGCCCTCCTGTCACGTGTGCATTACACATGCAACATATTACTACCACCTGTGGTTAGTGTAAAACGGACGTTACGGTCCCGTCTTTAGTGTCGGATTCTGCCCATCACTGACACGTGGAGTTACAACAAGATTAACTAAACTACGCCATGTCTGTCTCGAAAGAAATCCAATGAAATAGGAAACACACTCGGCGCTTTTTACTTTCCAAGCACTATAAAGTGTTGTTTTACGCCGCAGGAAACACCCTCTAAGTTAGCTCGTAATTTATGACGGGCGCGAGGTGAAATCCGCGTAATGAGATCCCACCCACAGCACCGTTAGGAAACAACCAGCGCCGTGACACCAGGGTTGACATCACCAGTGGGCGCTAGAAGCCTTTCAGCCGAACCCCTCCCAGCCACCCCGTATCGTGCACACACGCACGACTCGAAGAAAATAAGCAATTTGTAGAAAGAAACAGAGTCGGAGGTCGAACTTTCCCAGACCCCAGAGTGTTCTTGGAGGGACCCACTTCCTCCCCAAAGCCCCAACCCGAAAGGTTGCAGTTTTCCATACAGAGGCGTCACTTTTGGGAAGCAGCCGTCGCGGGAGCGAGACCGCACTGTCCACCCAGCCCCTGGCGCCCAGGCCCTCGTCCCACGATCCTGAGATGCGGGTGACACGACCCCAATTACATGCACTTTCTTTGGGGGATCGGCGGCTGGTGCGGAAATCTCGGCAGCTCCCATCTTGGTCTGATCCGCTTTGCGGCGCTAGATGTGGATAAAGCGCTGTCAGGGTTTTTTTTTTTTATGTTAGAATGGACATCTAGAATCAAGGGAAAACTTGCACCTCACCTTTTCCGAATGAACACTCCGGACCCCCACTGCCTCAAGGAGCGGCCTGGGGCGAGGGAGCCGGGGTAGCTGTGACTGGTGGAGTTTTAAACTCATTAACTTACCCACACCATCCATCGCCCCCACATTCACCCACTCTCATCCGAAAAGACTCACCAATCTTTACCTCCATATGCCCCCTTACACGCCCACATGCAAACCTTGCCCTACACTACACCCATTCTTATCAACCCGCCCACCACCAAAGGCATTCATCCTTTCACCCCCAACCACCCCACCTCCCGAGACCGCGCCCACTCAGGCAGAGTGTGAACATTTCACCCCTTTGAATCAAAAGGGGCCCCAGCTCCCCCTGTCTTTTGCAGTATTTGTTTATAAATGTTTATACATTTTATTAGTGTTTGCGTAGCATACGTCAACCAGCGGAAAGTGGCCCAAGAGGGGCCCCATGCACTCTTCTGAAAGGGGCCCTCTTTATCTTAAACTGGCCCTGCACTCCACAGATACATCCACCCACCAGCCCGCCTTGCTTCCTTGGGAGGGAGGACGGGCCGGCAGCGCCCTCCTCATCCTCCCTCCTCTGAGGCCACAGGCCTCTTGCGCCCACAGGAAAGAGGAGCGAGATACCAGGCTCCGCGGAGGACCGGGAACCGAGGCGCCAGAAACCATGAACATTCGCCAGAAGCTCTCCGCGCTGGGGAGGCAGATGAGACGACACGCCGGGGTGAGTGCGGCCTATCAACCCGTGCCCCTAGCTCCAGACTTGGTCTCGGGACCAGCCGGCCCTGTAAGGTAGCTCAGTGGGTTCACTTACTTGCTGACGAGATCTGTCTGTAAAGGGTCGATCCCGGCTGGTACTGCTCAGCCTTTCATCCCCGCCTGTCCCATAAAGTAAGCAAACAGTTTGCTGGGTACTGATACACTTGTTAACTGTGGAAAGCAGATCAGTGGGTCTGCGCGCCTGCTGCGCAGATCAGTGGAAATCAGAGGGTTGAGTCCTTCAGAAGCAAACAAATAAATACCATGTTCAGGAGTTTTCGCAGTCAAATCAGCAACCAATCGCAGAAAGACAACTGAGTGCGTAACATGAACTTTAGAAATGGCAATCCGTGACATAAAATATGAACTGTCATTTGTAGCGCATTCACCCTAAGCACCCTATACAGAAATATATATATATATATATATATATATATATATATATATATATATATATATATATATATCTCGGCAGTGATCACTGGCGTTATTCCACCTTCTTCCCAGACCACTTTCTCCCTCTCCCCTATTTTGCTTTAATATTTCATATACAAATTTTGATTCACACAAAAAACATTCCGTCCGCCCTGTTACTATATCCAAAGTACGTTCCTCTGAAGCTTAATTTTGAGAAACCTGCTTATACTATTTTTTTTAGTTTTTTTGCCAAACATAAAAACGCAGGCACCACGCATCATCTCTTCTTTGTCAAGTATGGTATTAAAGGTATTTACTTTCGTTTAAAAAAGGAAATACATTGATTTGTTTAATCAGAGCGTTAAAAAGCGGAAGCCCCAATGTTATCTCTTTGAAAAAGTTGCTTTCAGCTCTTTGAGACGTGAAAACGCTATAAATAGCAATTTCCACTGTGCGTATCGTATTATATGGTAGTATATTATATCAACTCAAAAGTGAGCGAAATGTTGTTCTCATTTTCCTCTTCTCAGCCACTCACCCTTTTCCAGCCCACCTTGATTCTGCTCCTTTGAGACTCTTCTCAGAGGTGTATAACGCAGGCCCCTGCGGGGCGGGGGGCCCCAACCCTCCATGGGCCCCAAACCCTTCAAGGGGGAGGGGGGGGGGCATTGAGCCTAAGCCCAATGAATATCTGTGAGATATGGGACACTCGAGGGCCTCACATCACATTCTGCAAGGGAGGGGGTATCATTTTGTGTTATGCTGCTGACTTTTCTCCTTTATGGGTTTTTGTTCAGGTGTTTTGCTATTTTCTGACTTTTCTCTACTTAAACCTACAGTTAATGGTTGATGGGTCCTTTCTTTTTATTTCTTCTGATTCCCACGGCTAACCAATTTGAGGTCTGGCTTCACAGCGCAGCTGTCTCCACACAGTATGTGATCAACAGAAAAAGAGCTGTCAGAAGTACTACTGAGAGAGTGGCTTTGGCTCCGCCCACATGTTGGCTACCTTGAGTATGGGATTTGATTGGGCCAAAGAAGTGTGCTTCCACTGAAAAGAGTGCTTCTGTTGAACTTTTTACCTTTTGAAAGATTATGCTCACTCAGTACAGGAGGACTGCGCTGGATATGGCAGCAAGACAACGACCAACCTATAGGCCTGATCTGTTTCCTATGAAAAGTCATGACCGCGGCAGTAGGTCTGATGCGTTAACTGTTAGAAGCATATGTTAAATTTAGTAGACACTTAAGGGTGCATCGTTGTTCATATGTATTGAAGCACGCAGAGACGTATTTTGTTATATGGAATCTCAGATTACCATAACAGTCAAGGGTTTGGTGTCGGTTCCCGTGGCAAACCTTGGACATTGAAGGATTGCACTGTGATAATCCTTGTTAGGCCCTCTTAGGAGAGATAGGATTTTATTTGGCTAATTGTAATTTCGTACATAGTTGTAATTTTGTGACTATATACTTGATGGTTGCCCTGTGGGAATGTTCACGTTCAATACAGTAGGTCTGAGCTGGTTACAACAACAAGCCAAAGACAAAGATGTATTGTGAAAATTGCACGTTATTGCCACTTTTAACAGTGGATTTTTGTTACACTGTGTTACAGGCTGTATTTTGTTACATGAATCCTCAGAGATGACTTTAGTAATCAATGGGTTTGGGGCTGGTCACCTCCTCTGACAAACTCTGGGGATTTTCACTGTGATAACCCTTGTTATTGTTTTACCAACTGTAATTTTGTACATACTTGCAATTTTATCACTGTGAGCCTGACGGCTGCCAGCTTTTGTGCACTTTGTTACGCCGGTGTTGTTTTTGACGACGATACAACGGTAAAGGTTATTTGTTTTATTATTTCATTAGGAAAAGTTATATCAGATTCCATAGGTTCGGTCTGTTTATTATAAAACGCTGCAATAAAGCCAGTAGGCTTGACTTCCTTATTGTAAATCGCATGCGTAAAAGGCTTTTAAAGATGGAGTGTTATAGCACTCTGCTAAAGCCTGTCGGAGGGAATTTTGTTAGGTGGGATCTCACAGATTACTGCAGTAGACAAGGGTTTGGCGTTCGTTGCCCTCTTTGACCGACACTGGGTTGTGTCTAGAAGATGTGCGGTGTAATATTTTTTGATAGAACCTCTTTCGATGGCCTGGAGGGCTTTTGGCTTTATTTAAGGATTGGCTAGGGGTACCCACCATCTCTGGCCACAGACCTGCCACTGCCACTCACAGGACAACAGGGCAAATGACTGAGGAGGGCCGACCCCTAGCTCCATGCTGCCTGCTGCATCTGTAAAGGAGTGCTTTTCAGCGTCAATCCTTTCATCTTCAATTCTCTCTTTTTAGATTTCCCCTTTCATTTTTCTCTTCTCCTTGTTATTTTCAGATTTTAGAGCAGACTAGAGCTCCCCAGACAGTGCTCACGGATCTCTTGCTTCCTCTCATCTGCAGTGTGCCCTATTTGATGCGGTAACCAGGCCTCAACCACAGAATGGTATTGTCCATAGTGTGTCATTGTTTGACCTTTTTAAGGTGGCCAACACGTTAGCTCTAAATGTAGTGCCATGCTCAAAATCTGAAACATGGATGCATGATGTACAATACCACGGGCAACACTTTCCATGCCAAACTTTATTTGTTACTGCAAGCATGTGCACAAGGTTTAGGTGCCAGCATGTTTTCTACGTCCTACTTTTATTCTTTTAATTTAGGCTGTATATACTGTTGAGTTTTGTGAGTGTGTTTATTGTGGTTTCATAAGGGAGTGAATGTAAGAATGAGTCAACGAGTGGATGAATGGAAGCACAAACGCAAGGACGAGTGATTGATTGCATGTATGATGACTTGAGAGGCACTTTCATTTAAAAGGCAGACCTATTGGCATTGCCAATACTTGTTCATATCTTTCTTGATCCCTGCAAGCATGCACTACCAACAGAACATGTGCTCATCTTCACTGTCTCTTTGTGGACCCTTTGGGTCCTTTATGATGGCTACTCCATTCCACTCTTGAATACGGCTAGGAGGACATCTACTAACTTGTGGAAGGAACACCCAGATGTGGGGGACACCTCTAAACGCAGAGATACACCAATGATCCAATAGTAGTATAGGCAAGGAAGATAATAATGGTAGTGCAAGCTTCCCTCACACACAGAAGCACAAAGTACTGGTGCAGTGCAAGATTCCCTCACATAAAGAATATGCACAGCAGGGACTGGTGAGGTGCAAGCATCTCTCTAATGCCCACAAGATTCACTCGCACACACAGAGCAGGCGCGGCAAAGTCTGCAGTAGAGCAAGCATTCCTCGCATACCCAGCAGGATAATCACAGCAGGAAGCTGCAATGCCACTGGCAGCTGCGGTGCCCACTGCCTTTACACATAACATGAGGAGCACATTGGTAGCAATGCATGTTTCACCAATGCACACAACGGACATATCAATACCAATAAAAGGGAGAGGATGTGGCGCAACAGCCAGAGCTGCCGACTCGGGAGCTGGCAAACCGGGTTCGAGTCTCGGCGCCGGCGCAACATCCTGTGATTCTCGGCAAATCACTTAATCTCCCTGTGCCAATGGACAGTGCCTGGATACCCTCACTGGTGATAAGCCGCTCTATATAAATCTACAAACTTTAACTTCAACTATAGGAGTGTAAGCCCCTTCAAACACACACACACCCCTGCAAAGGAACAGCACAGGCAGCAATGCATGCTTTCTTCAGACACAGAACAAATGCAGCATAAGCAGCCGCAGCAGTGCAAGCTTCAACCACATGTCAAACAGATACAAAATGGGCTGCTGAAGTGTAAGCTTCCTTAACATACAAACAACAGGCATATAGCACAGACAGCAGCAGTGCAAGATTCATTCACAAACAAAACAGGTGCAGCGGAGGTGCCTGCTCCCTCCAAAAGCAGATAGGTATCAGCAGTACATGCTCCTAGAAAGAATAGGGACAGCACAGACAACAGCTGTGCATGCTTCACTCTTTCACGCGGAGAACCGGTGCAGCATGTGCAAACGCACCACGGGAAACAAACGTAACAAGATTTTTACCCCGTTGTGCCTTTACCACGCATTTTTTAGCATGCATGTTTTTACCACCTGTATGTTTTTACAACGCATGCCTTTACCAAGCATTTAAGAAGGTAAGTTGGGGGGTCTCCCCTCAAAATACATTGTTAATTATATATATAAACAATGCATGTCAATGGCATACGTTGTAAAAGCACATGCGTTGTAAAAAAATGCAGGATAAAAAATGCGTGGTTAAGGCATGCAATGTATTTCCCTGCATTGTTACATCATACAACAATGCGCCACAGGCATTTCCCCTTCGTAAACAAGTTGCAGGCCAAGCAAGAAGAGCACTGTGTATTTCACTCGCACAAAGCCTTGGCGCAGCAAAGGCTTGAGCAGTGCAAGCTTCCCTGACACAGATTGACAACAGGAACAGCACAAGCAGAAACAGAGGAGATTTCATTCACACATAAAACAGAGAGAGCATGTGGGGCAGCAGTGCTTGTTTCACTAGCTCACAAAACAGGTATCACAGGGCCAGCAGCCTTGCAAGCTTCCACCCACTACACCACACACACATAGATGCACTAGGAGCGGAGCACTAGCCGCAGTAGAGGCACAGACGTCCTTCACATATGGAATAGGGACTGCACATGCAGCAGTAGTGCAAGTACCCATCAAAGACATGCAAAAGGTACAGCACAGGCAGCAGCACTTTAAGCATCCCTCAAACACACGCAAAAGGTACAGCACATGCAGCAGTAGTGCAAATACCCATCAAAGACATGCAAAAGGTACAGCACAGGCAGCAGCACTTTAAGCATCCCTCAAACACACGCAACAGGTACAGCACATGCAGCAGTAGTGCAAGTACCCATCAAAGACATGCAAAAGGTACAGCACAGGCAGCAGCACTTTAAGCATCCCTCAAACACACGCAACAGGTACAGCACATGCAGCAGTAGTGCAAATACCCATCAAAGACATGCAAAAGGTACAGCACAGGCAGCAGCACTTTAAGCATCCCTCAAACACACGCAACAGGTACAGCACATGCAGCAGTAGTGCAAATACCCATCAAAGACATGCAAAAGGTACAGCACAGGCAGCAGCACTTTAAGCATCCCTCAAACACACGCAACAGGTACAGCACAGGCAGCAGCACTTTAAGCGTCCCTCAAACACACGCAACAGGTACAGCACAGGCAGCAGCACTTTAAGCGTCCCTCAAACACACGCAACAGGTACAGCACAGGCAGCAGCACTTTAAGCGTCCCTCAAACACACACAACAGGTACAGCACAGGCAGCAGCACTTTAAGCATCCCTCAAACACACGCAACAGGTACAGCTCAGGCAGCAGCACTTTAAATGTCCCTCAAACACAAACAACAGGTACAGCACAGACAGCAGCACTTTAAGCATTCCCTCAAACACACGCAACAGGTACAGCTCAGGCTGCAGCAATTTAAGCGTCCCTCAAACACACGCAACAGGTACAGCACAGGCAGCAGCACTTTAAGCGTCCCTCAAACGCACGCAACAGGTACAGTACAGGCAGCAGCACTTTAAGCATTCCCTCAAACACACGCAACAGGTACAGCTCAGGCAGCAGCAATTTAGCGTCCCTCAAACACACGCAACAGGTACAGCACAGGCAGCAGCACTTTAAGCGTCCCTCAAACGCCACGCAACAGGTACAGTACAGGCAGCAGCACTTTAAGCATTCCCTCAAACACACGCAACAGGTACAGCTCAGGCAGCAGCAATTTAAGCGTCCCTCAAACACACGCAACAGGTACAGCACAGGCAGCAGCACTTTAAGCGTCCCTCAAACACACGCAACAGGTACAGCACAGGCAGCAGCACTTTGAGCATCCCTCAAACACACGCAACAGGTACAGCACAGGCAGCAGCACTTTGAGCATCCCTCAAACACACGCAACAGGTACAGCACAGGCAGCAGCACTTTAAGCGTCCCTCAAACGCACGCAACAGGTACAGTACAGGCAGCAGCACTTTAAGCATTCCCTCAAACACACGCAACAGGTACAGCTCAGGCAGCAGCAATTTAAGCGTCCCTCAAACACACGCAACAGGTACAGCACAGGCAGCAGCACTTTAAGCGTCCCTCAAACACACGCAACAGGTACAGCTCAGGCAGCAGCATTTTAAATGTCCCTCAAACACACGCAACATTTACAGCACAGGCAGCAGCACTTTAAACGTCCCTCAAACACACGCAACAGGTACAGAACAGGCAGCAGCACTTTAAGCGCCCCTCAAACACACGCAACAGGTACAGCACAGGCAGCAGCACTTTAAATGTCCCTCAAACACAAACAACAGGTACAGCACAGACAGCAGCACTTTGAGCATCCCTCAAACACACGCAACAGGTACAGCACAGGCAGCAGCACTTTAAGCGTCCCTCAAACACACACAACAGGTACAGCACAGGCAGCAGCACTTTAAGCATCCCTCAAACGCACGCAACAGGTACAGTACAGGCAGCAGCACTTTAAGCATTCCCTCAAACACACGCAACAGGTACAGCTCAGGCAGCAGCAATTTAAGCGTCCCTCAAACACACGCAACAGGTACAGCACAGGCAGCAGCACTTTAAGCGTCCCTCAAACACACGCAACAGGTACAGCACAGGCAGCAGCACTTTGAGCATCCCTCAAACACACGCAACAGGTACAGCACAGGCAGCAGCACTTTAAGCGTCCCTCAAACACACACAACAGGTACAGCACAGGCAGCAGCACTTTGAGCATCCCTCAAACACACGCAACAGGTACAGCACAGGCAGCAGCACTTTAAGCGTCCCTCAAACGCACACAACAGGTACAGTACAGGCAGCAGCACTTTGAGCATTCCCTCAAACACACGCAACAGGTACAGCTCAGGCAGCAGCAATTTAAGCGTCCCTCAAACACACGCAACAGGTACAGCACAGGCAGCAGCACTTTAAGCGTCCCTCAAACACACGCAACAGGTACAGCTCAGGCAGCAGCACTTTAAATGTCCCTCAAACACACGCAACATTTACAGCACAGGCAGCAGCACTTTAAACGTCCCTCAAACACACGCAACAGGTACAGAACAGGCAGCAGCACTTTAAGCGCCCTCAAACACACGCAACAGGTACAGCACAGGCAGCAGCACTTTAAATGTCCCTCAAACACAAACAACAGGTACAGCACAGACAGCAGCACTTTAAGCGTCCCTCAAACACACGCAACAGGTACAGCACAGACAGCAGCACTTTGAGCGTCCCTCAAACACACGCAACAGGTACAGCAGAGGCAACAGCACTTTAAGCGTCCCTCAAACACGCAACAGGTACAGCACAGGCAGCAGTACTTTAAGTGTCCCTCAAACACATGCAAATGGTACAGAACAGGCAGCACAAAGTTCACTCACTTTCTTCACACAGACAACAGGCAGAGCATACGCAGAAGCAATGCATGTTTCAGTAACACGCCACTACTACAGAATGGTAGACACACACCTAACCCAGGCTATTGACCACAATGAATTGTATTTTTACTACTCTAAGGCCACATGTGCTTTGATGGTGTTATACGGAGGGCCCAAGTAAATATTTGCACATTTTCACTGTTTTAATACACCTGTTCAAAAGGACCGCAACACACAGTAGGACTGGCCCTCGTAGAAGTAGCGCTTATCTGACTTTGTCGGCATTTACCACCAGTGTGGGGCACAAGCAGCAGCCCTGCAGGCGCCACTCATACAACACTCGTGCTGCACAGCAAACACCAGTGAAAGCTTCCTTCACACACGCAAAAGAGGTGCAGCATGGACAGCAGCAGTGCATGCCTGACTCTGGACAGGTGCAGCACGCGCCTGCCTGGCCCACAGAGAGCAGCTGCAGCATGAGAAAAAGCAGAGCAGCATGACTTCACCCATGGACAGGATCAGTAGCAGTGGATTCTTCTGTCACACACAGCAGCAGTGCATGTTTCACTAATGCACACAGCAGGACTAGCTGCAGTGCATATATGATTCCACTTTTACTTTTTGGATGTACTCACTTGAAAGTACCTGAAAACCCTGCTGGAACCGGCCCTCCTGGAGATGGTGTTTGTCTGGTTCTGTCAGGGTTTACCAACACAACAAGGTTAGGTTTAGTCCTCACAGTGCGGGCTAAACATGGCCACACGCACAACAGATGCAGTGCGAGAAGACACAGTGGAAGCTGCCCTTTCAAGCAGAGAGAGACAAACACACACGTAAAGCAAAGCCAGTTCCCTCGTGAGCCCACAGAACGGATGTAGACATGGGAGGGCAGCACTGTAAGATTCCCTCACATGCAGACTGTCTCACTCACGCAGAAAATGCATGAGGTATGGGCAGCGGCAATGCAAGCTTCCCTAGCAAACACACTCACAGAATGCCTAGCAAACACACACAGACGGCGTAAAGTATGAGCAACAGCAGTGCAAGCTTCCCTCTCACACGAAAGTTACAGCAAAGCAGATTCCCTCATTCACACAAAGCAGAGGCAGCATGGGCAGTAGCAGTGCAAGCTTCCCTCACACATACATACATACATGTAAAGCAGTGCTGGATCCCTCGCTCACAAAATGCACAAAGAATGTGCAACAGCAGTGCAAGCTTCCTTCGCACAAACAACAGGTACAGCAACTCCGGTGCCCTAATGGACACAAAGAATGAGTGGAGAAAGGCAGCATCAGTGCTGGTTTCCTTCACACTCACAACAGGTACAACTTTGTAGGTTCCCTCACAGACTGGATAGAATATGGGCAGCAGCAGTGCAAGCTTCCCTCATATACACAACAGGTACAGCAACTAACGTCCCATAAAGGACACATAGAATGGATGCAGTACAAGCAGCGGCAGTGCAGGCCACACACACACCAGTGAAGATTCCTTCACAGAGACAAATACTGGATAGAAGATAGGCAGCAGCAGTGCAAACTTCCCTCACATACACAACAGGTGCAGCAACTAACGTCCCATAAAGGACACATAGAATGGATGCAGTACAAGCAGCGGCAGTGCAGGCCACACACACACACGTGAAGATTCCTTGAAAGACACACATACTGGATAGAATATGGGCAGGGGCAGTGCAAACTTCCCTCACACACACAAAAGGTACAGCAACTAATGTCCCCTAATGGACACAAAGAATGGATGCAGTGCGAGCAGCAGTATTGCAAGCTTCACACACATGCAGCAGTGCCCGCTTCCCTCACACAAAAGGTACAGTAAAGCAGATTCCCTCATTCACACAAAGCAGAGGCTGCATGGGCAGTAGCAGTGCAAGCTTCCCTCACACATACATGTAAAGCAGTTCAGGATCCCTCGCTCACAGAATGCATGAAGTATGTGCAACAGCAGTGCAAGCTTCCTTCACACACACACAACAGGTACAGCAACTCAGGTCCCTTAATGGACACAAAGAATGGATGCAGTAGAAGCAGCAATAGTGCAAGCTTCACACACAACAGGTACAGCAGTGTAGGTTTCCTCACAGACAGGATAGAAGATAGGCAACTGCAGTGCAAGCTTCCCTCACACACACAACAGGTACTGCAACTAATGTCCCGTAAAGTACTTGAAGAATGGATGCAGTACGAGCAGGAGCAGTGCAAGCTTCACACACACAGCAACGCAGCTTCCCTCACAGAGACACTGATTGGATGCAGTTGGGCCGCAGCAGTGCAAGCGTCCTCGGGGCCCACAGATCTCGATATATCTTTCCCGCATCAAGGCCTTTCATGACAGATGTGTGAGCCCAAAGCTCACCCAGTGATTGTTCCCACACAATTAAGCCGCTTTTCCCTTTGAAGGCCTGAAATGCATTTTTAATATTCAGTCAGGTGCCCCCGTCTGCCTCCCATTTCCCTTCGAGCAGGAGATGTTCTGCGCTGAATTAAGCGCGGAGATGATGATGTGTGCGTTATCTACCTGAACATTTTTCTCCAGATGACTTTGGCTGCCTCCGAGGTTGCCTCATGTAAATAACTCAGACAATTTGATTTCGGAGCTCCCCTGCCATTTAAAATTCACGCCGCTCCGTCGCTCGCGAAACCAGTCCCCGCGACCACGAGAACCGACTCACCGTGTTAAACCTGCCCCCGCCACCCCGAAACAGGGACGGCGGGGGACGAGGAACAAACAGAATGCAAATGGGGATTTTAGAAAAATCATTTCCGGTGCTATGAAAAATTCATTATAATAAGGGTGCAGAGACGTGTGTACGTGGGAACCTCAATGCATAAAATATGGCTGAGCCCAGGTATTAAAAATGAAAAGTTAACCCCTCGTGGCCCGGAAGGGACTGTGCGGCGCGCTCGTGGAAGCTCCTCAGGCCGCCCTGCTGCGCGTGCAGCTCGTGGTTTGGCTTTTGAGGCCAGCAGCAAAAACGAAGCAAATTGGGTTTGCAGAACCCTGCATAGATAACATAATGAATATATATTGGGCGTTGATGTGTAACACACCTTACAAAACGAAGTGCCTTTCATAGCTCTGATCCAGGAAGCCTTGCAGCAGGCACACCAACCTTCCGAGCTGCCTTATCAAGTTCAGTGATAATCAACTTGCATGATGCTTAATGCCGTCAGGAAACAAGGTTCTCTGGCAACCTAACTTACAGTGAGAGGTAATCCTTTTTCTTAGAGCACACAAAGTGGCAGGCTCGAGACATTACTGACTTCAAATCCGCCACAGATAAGCAACTTGCAAAAGAACCTCGCAAATATATAGACATCCTGTTAGAGGCCAAACACTGCAGGTTCAACAAGGCAAAGAGGGAACGATCTCAGCGCCCAAGGTCACACGCGGTGCCAGTGGGAAGCTGAGAATGCTGCTTCAGTTTCAATGATGAATTTACTGCTCCTTGGACTAGTCACGTCACTGTTAGGTAACCCAGTTCACTGAGAGCATCTAATATATATAGAGGAGATTTTGGGTGAGCCCCTTCAACTATTGGTTTATTTAGATCGGCCTCTGTCAGACAATGGCTTGATACACTGTCAATTACATCTCAGGTCAGCCTAGTTGATTATTTCCATCTCACTTTTTTGCGATTGGTTGTTTTATGTATCCTATCATATTCTCAGTAGTGCTTGCATTGCAATACAGGACGGCCTATTTTACATCTAAATGTACACTCAAGCAACATATTTTTAGCCAGATTCAAGGCGGGGTACCTCAAGGCTCATCCCTTAGCCCAACCCTCGTCAACACATAGATGACCCCCCTGGCCAACATCGTCAAAAGCCACGGACTCAACATCATATCCTAGGCCGACGACACCCAACTCATACTCTCTCTGACTAACAATCCAGGAACTATCAAAGACAAGTTCCAAAGATGTCTCAAATTCAACACCGACAAGACAGTAGTAATCATCTTCAGGAAAGGCAAGGTCACACACTGGAACAACGAATGGTGGCCTTTGGAGCTGGGTCCAACCCCGATACCCACGGAACATGCCTGCAACCTCGGCATCATCCTTGACAACCAGCTTTCCATGAAGAAGCAAGTCGGCGCCGTCTCCACCGCCTGCCTCCTCACGCTCAATATGCTCAGGAAAGTTATCAGATGACTCCCAACCAATACCAGGCAAACTGTCACGCAGGCTCTCGTCACCAACAGACTCGACTATGGCAACTCCCTCTACATAGGAATTATAGCTCAACTCATGAGGAAACTCCAGATGATCCAGAACACAGCAGCCAGGCTCATCCTTGACCTCGCCAGATGGACTCACATAACCTCTCACCTCAGGAAACTCCACTGGCTACCAGTCATAAAGAGATGCAAGTACAATACTCACCCACGCATACAAGGCCTTACACAACGAAGGACCTGCGTACCTCAACCAACGCGTGACCTTTCACCAGCCCACCAGGAAACTCCGATCCGGATCCCTCACCCTAGCTGCCACCCATTCCATCGGCCAGACTAAAAGCGGAGGCTGCTCGTTCTCCCATTTGGCGGCCAAGACCTGGAACGACCTCCCCCTGCACCTCGGAGTGTAATCATCGCTCCAGCAGTTCAGAAAGGACCTCAAAACTTGGATGTTAAAAAAAAAGGAGAATTGGCAGCAACATCCGATAGCACCTCGAGACCCTTATGGGTGAAGAGCTTCAATCTACAAATCCTGATTGATTGATTCAGTTTTTATCTCTTACATGCAAAAATGCTTTTTATTACAGCAATCATTTTTGTGTTTTGTTATACCACAAGTGTGAGTGTAATCCTAACAGTGCATTCTAGGGGCTTTTTAATCACACCGCCAATACCACCAGCACCACAAACACCAACTGCACAGCATCAACACCATACCATGCCATTCCCAATGCAACCACCAATAAACACCTCCTCTAGCAATACCATTATCACTACCACTAAATACATCACCACCACCAACACCATTATCAGTAACAACAGTACCACCACCCATATCCACATCACCAATACTTGCGTTAACACCACCATTATGACGATAATTAATACTACAATCACTAACACCATCCAATACTACAGCACCACCTCTAACAATACCACCAGTTCCATCAGCAAAATACCAGTGCCATCATAAAATCAACACTAATACCACCACCTCCAACACTACTACCATCTCTCCACCATCATTAACAAGCGATAGCAAAGTCAACCTGTCTGCCTTTAATGTGTTATCACATAAAAATGTAATTTCTGCATGCCTGAGTTTGCATTGTCGAAATAAACACAGAGCTACTGGCTTTGCCAGTGCTCGTTTCATTTTCCCTTTGAGAAATCATTAACCTTTTGGCATTCAAAATGGCGTCCCTTTGAGGCATGCTTTGTACCATAAGGCAGACAGAGTCTTCTCTTAAAAGGCTCCCAGGACTGGTAATCGTGGAAGCGCCCGCTTGCAAGGACTGATCCTGATAGATTTTGACAAAATATCAAGTGTACTCATGCCTGTTGTGCCACAGCTTGCTTAGCATTAAGGACACTAGCTCTCAAAATGGTTGATTGGGAGGAATCAGACTTGTTTAAAGATATTAGGTGGATTCCAGGAGATTGTTTGGGAAGCCATGGGGAGAAAAGAAGTATCCCCGCTCCCGAAGACCGCACAATTGCATGTGGCGTGATACTGGGATTTAGAAACATCTGAAGTGGACTGTGAAGGTATCTTCAGTAATATTAGTAGCTCAGAGTGAAGGTGAAATCTGGTGTGATAAGACAAAAGGGGCCATTCCAAGTTGTGTGGGAGGCCGGGTGTGGTAATTCCATGGGAGGCTGTAAACCTGAGGTGCGGTAGTACCGCACCAATGCAAGTTTGTTGCAGAGAAATATGGAATAACGGCAGTATTTGGTGGTTCTGCACTGATTCTCCTAGAGACCGAGACCATTTCCTCATTTCAGGCCTTTTTCCCTTCACACACATCTTACCAGATGAAATGTGCGCCCAAAAAATAAATCGGAGAGCGCTGTTCCTGCACAACTTGTAATCTGTTTTGAATAAGTAACTCCTGTTAAGGTCAAATCTACGTTTCCCCAATTTTCCCGCTGAGGGCCACAGTCACTAAACTGTTCAGCAATCCTTTTACACTGAAAGGTGGCTATCCAATGCAAGGGTCTCAGAAAGCACATAGGGGAACATTAGAATAGAATGTACCCGTGCCTTCTTGGCATAGAATGTTTGTGCCTGGCTTTGTTAAGCTGTGCCCTTGGTCTTGCTGATTTGCTTTATGTTTGTCCCATAGTGGACCCCACAATCTGCGAGCCCACAGGAAGTGTTCAACCTTTTATCGAGGTATCTTTAACACAGCCTTAATCTGTTAAAAACAGTGACAACCAAACTGCACTAGAAACCCGAGCGTGGGTGGCGTTTGTCCCACTGCCCCAGGCCGGAAGGTGACTGGTGACGGTGGAAGCAGGTTTGTAGTGTAGGTGCACAGACTTTTCATTTGAATAAAACTGTATTTACATTATAATTATAGGGGTTTTCAGCCAGTGCTCCTCATCCATTGGTCTCTGGTTGTGTTATTCACAACTTTCTTCAGCTCGCTACAGCACAGGGGCGGCTCTTCCACTAGGGCGGAGGAGCGTCGCCCCACTGCTTTCTCGAAGTGCGAGAAGCAGAAACATAAAATGGTAATAACTTCCCGTTATTACTATTTTATGTTTGGTTGCGGGTGGGCAGGGCTGCTCTGTGAGCAAGGGAGCAGTGGTGTACCTACTCCTGAAGGCGCAATGACTGGTCGGCCCTCTGGGGCTGCCCAAACCAGTCATGCGCACTCTGCCCTTTCTCCATAAAAAAATGGCCTCCCCGTAAGCCCTTGGCTGGGCGGCGTCTCCACCAATCACAATGCTGCCATTGCAGCGTTGTGATTGGCCTAGGGGAGGGGAGGGAGGCTGCCTGCTTCCTGTTCCTGCCAGAGGCAGGAGAGCAGGAGTCGGCGCCAAGAAAAC
The DNA here is from genome assembly GCA_963921515.1 of Calotriton arnoldi. Taxonomy (NCBI): domain Eukaryota; kingdom Metazoa; phylum Chordata; class Amphibia; order Caudata; family Salamandridae; genus Calotriton; species Calotriton arnoldi. Next base: position 3,722,491 of record CAWUFW010000262.1, read on the forward strand.
GCAGGACCCGGCAGGCGGACAGGTAAGTTTTTTATTTAGTATTAAATTACTCCCCCCCCCTCCTTCCCGCACGACCCTCTCCGCGTGACCCGCCCCCCCACCCCCGATTAATGCCGTCCGCGACTGCTAGAGCATACAGCAAGGAGCATAGAGTGAGCTCACGTAAGCCATTGGCTTTCCTCTCTCAGTGATGGCATTCTGCTCTTACACAATGTGCACTTACACACAAAAGTAGTCCCCTTGTAAGTTTTACAAAGAACATTCACAGACAGTAGCAAAGCCAAAAGCTGACAGCCAACGCCAGACCTACTTGCTTCGTCAATGCTTGTTTTTAGCAGCCAACGCCAGACCTAAAAGTTTTGCCAATGTTTGTTTAATACCACCTGTGTGGGGGGAAAAGGAGCGAGAGAGCGAGACAAAGAGATAGAGAGGTAAAGAGAGAGAGAGAGATTGAGAGACAGAGAGAGAGCACCTTATTGAATCTGTAGCTCACGGGAAAGGAAGGGGTCCTCTCGAGACACTGTTTACATGGCTGCACAAGATGGCAGATCTCCCAGCAGCGCTATTTTTCATGGTGTATGAACCACGAGGCTTTTCTCTTTATTGGGGCTCCCATTCCTTAGAGTTACCTGGTGGCTGGAGAGGGGGTAATGCTCTCCATTTCTTTCACTAACTACTGGATGTTCCCTTGCTCTGTGTCACCCATCAACGCTTACACTTTGGCTGCAACAGTATGAGCCCAATACACATTAGGGGTGTGGCTAAGAGCAATGTCAGAGGATTCACAATTTCAGGATTTTAAAAAATAATTCTCACTCTCAAACCTCATGAAGTTTAAAAATTAAAATTGGGGAATGGGTGGCTCTTTGCCACAGCAAGCATCCATTCCAGCATAGCAAAGGATCATCCCTCAGCCCGACACTTCAACATATACATGGCACCGCTCGCCCACATAGCCCGATCGCACGACCTCAACATCATCTCCTACGCCGACGACACCCAGCTGATCCTCTCCCTCACCATGGACCCCTCCACCGCCAGAACCAACCTCCACGAAGGAATGAAGGCCGTTGCCGAATGGATGAAGAACAGCCGACTGAACTCGGACAAGATGGAAGTCCTCATCCTCGGCTCCACCCCCTCCGCCTGGGACGACTCCTGGTGGCCGGCCACACTAGGAACTGCACCGACACCCACCGACCACGCACGCAACCTGGGGTTCATCCTCGACGCATCGCTATCCATGACCAAGCAAGTCAACGCCATCTCATCCTCCTGCTTCAACACCCTCCGCATGCTCTGCAAGATCTACAGATGGATCCCCACCGAAACCAGAAGGACGGTCACCCAGGACCTCGTCAGCAGCAGATTGGACTACGGCAACGCACTCTACGCAGGAGCATCGACCAAACTCCTGAAACGACTACAACGAATACAGAACGCCTCTGCACGCCTCATCCTCGATATCCCCCGCCACAGCCACACCACACCCCACCTGAGAGACCTGCACTGGCTCCCCGTCAACAAGAGGATCACCTTCAAGCTCCTCACGCACGCTCACAAGGCTCTCCACAACACCGGACCAACATACCTCAACAGACGTCTCACCTTCTACACCCCGAACCGCCAGCTCCGCTCCGCTGACCTCGCCCTCGCCACCATCCCCCGCATCCGAAGAGCAACCACCGGCGGCAGATTATTCTCCCACCTCGCCGCCAAGACCAGGAACACCCTCCCCATCCACCTGCGACAGACCCAGGATCTGCTGGCTTTCAGGAGACTTCTCAAGACCTGGCTATTCAAGCAGTAGCAGCACCATCCCGCCCCCCCCCCCCCAGCGCCTTGAGACCCTCACGGGTAAGTAGTGCGCTTTATAAATGCACTGATTGATTGATTGAAGGGTAACTATGGTCAGCCACCCCAAACTTAAGGCACATTTCCACTATCTGGTCCCATCAACACCTAACAGCAAGGCAAAGTTCTACTCCAGCGTCCCCAGCAGCACCCAAACCCCTACGGCAAAATCCAGGTGCCAGGTGCCAGTCTCCATCAACACCCCATCAGCCAGGCAAAGTCTTGCTGCCCCTGTCCTGGTCCGTGCTGCTAACTTACCACGGGCGCCAGTGGTGGCGCTGCAAACATTCCAGGTCCACCCAGTGTCACTGCAGCAGCTGCAGTTTTACTCCATGAGGGCAAAACATGTGAAGTTATGAAACTGCCTGATTCAGCAGAGTTCAATATTTCCTAACTTCACATGCCCCTAATATACATTCTGCACCTGACCAGTTTTGATTGCACTGGCGTGTGGTTACCTGCGCCTAAAGCTCAAAGTGACCAGATGGACTAAGGCCCAACAAGAAGATTTTCTATTTATTTATTTTGGTTTTGAAAAGAGCTTGGTGTCATTTCATGATACTTCTGAAGAGCTGGTTTCCCCATTGCTATCATTTTGGTTGGCCCAAGGTTCTTATCTGAGCCTTCAAGGCTGGTTAAATATTGACCACCTCAAGCCGGAAGCTTTTTAATCGACTGGACTTTGAAGGGATGAAAAGACGTTTGACAGAGACAGGTTGTTGCCACATCTAGATTCCTTTAGGCATTTCCTACTGTGAGGTGTTGGAAAGGGGGACACAGGGGGCTAGACTAAGAGAGGAGTTGGCCCATGACTACCTAGAAGACCTACACAAGCGCCAGCAGACTATCGAACTTAGATAAGGCTCAACTTAGTGGATGGCACCACCCACAAGCTACAAGGCCCTTGTACCCCAGGGGTCCTCAATACAGACCAAAGATGGAACATGATATGAGTGACAGAGCTCCAGTGACAGCCTGGTGCTTCATTCTGGTGCGCATGCACTGTCTCCGACCAGTACGGTTAGGGTGCCCCATATGTGAAAGACTGAATGGACTGGACAGGATTCGAACCTGTGACAGTGTAGTGGAACACAGATTCCTACAGTGGATGCACCAGTTTACGGAGACACCAGAGCGATTTAAAAAATAATGAGACCAGGACGCAAATTATGCATTGGGTGCACTGTCTCGATGTGCTTTGGGGGAGCACACCTAACTTGGTTTCCGGGGCAGACTGGGAAAGTACACCGAATTACAGTGACAAATGCACGGTCCACAGCCGGTTGTGAACTCTGACAGTTTCTGCGTGTGCATTGAGGAGGTGTGGTGGCCTGTGTTTGAAGATGATAAAGGCAGCTTGGGTGATGTGCGCACCCGTCTGCAGTTGGATGCCTAGATGTTTGTATTACCCTTGTGTCCCCCTCCCCAGGGGTGCCACTGGGGAAGGATGACTTTGTGCCAGCTCCATGTGCTTCTTTGTCTTTTTCCCCACCTCTCTAAAACAGTGCGGGCGCAAAGGCAAAGTGTTTCCTCATTTGAATGGGGCCACACCCCATTTTAACTGTGCTAGTGCCAAATGTGCGCTGCCACTATCTGTATTACAGAAGTGGCTGCACAAGCATAGGTGACTCCTATTGATAGCAAAGTGACAAAGTGGGCACAAATGCCCATTGTATCACCAGGACACTTTCTGGAATAAGGTCCTAGGGAAGTCCTTCATTGATCTCAACCCTGTAGTGGAGTGGTTTTAAAACTGGACCAAATATGACACATTTGTCAATGTTCTGCCGATTTGTACACATTTGTCAATGTTCCCTATGTACTTTCTTTTATTGGGTCCCAACACTTTGTTTTTCAACGGTCGCGCACAAATGTCATGGCCTAGGAGACTGCTGTGGTGCCCAAGACCCCGGCTCCTTCTCAGCAACAACCCCTCTTCCCCACCCAATGAGATCATTATGCCGAGGACGTAAGAGGTCGCGCGCAGCCGGTGATTGGCTCATTACGCCTAGGCGCGCGCTGAAGGCCGGGGGCAGAGTTATTTAGACGAGGGCAGCCTTCTGTGTACAGGCGCCGATTGGGGGCGACCTTAGTGGCGCCATGGGACTTCTGAGGAAGAACGTGAGCACACGTGCGCGGTGCACGAGGGAGGCGGGAATCGAAGCCAGCAGGGTGGAAAATGAAGGAACAGGAGCAACTAAAGAGGAAACAGGCAGGATAATGGGAAAGGCAGTGAAAGAAAGCGGCATAAGAGGTAATCACATGAGACAGGAGCCAAACAAAGACAACCTACCTACTGGGGCAGGGTCCCGTTTCACCTGCTACAGGGAAGGACGCAAGGGGGCGAAAGGGGGGCATGGAACCTACGGGGATGAAGCCTAGAACCCGTAAATGATTCTCTAAGTGGGGACGGGGCCGTGAGGCAGGCAAAGCGGCCAGAAAAAGAGCATGCACATTCAGGAGGATTTTTACGATTGGAGGGAAGTAGAGAAAATGAAAGTTGGAAAGAAGGGAAAATAAAAAGGGGAACACATGAAGAAAGGGGGATCAGAAAATAACGACATAGATACAGAAGGAAATGTGTGGGAGGAATGGAAATTGAGAGAAGAAGAGACAAAAGCAATTGAAGAGGACAGGGTAAAAGTGAAATGGGAAGAAGGGTGCTAGGAATAGAATAAAAAGACTGAAACAATAACACAAAGAAATGAAGGTAAGGTGCTAGGTAAGAAAATAACATACAAATGAAAGGGGAAAGAGGGAAGAGAGGTAAATAAAAAGAAGGAAGGAAGGAACATGGAGAAGGAAGGAAAACAGGGACAGAAGAAGAAAAGTTACAAGAAAGAAGGAAGAGAAGATGGAAGAAAAACAGAAGTAGGGGTAGATAGGCAGGATGGAAAGAGTATGGCAAAAAAGGAAGAAACAGGAGCAAAAAGGGGAGAGGTGGATGAGGAGGAACTCAGGAAGAGGAGAAGGGAAGAGGAAGACAGATGTACACAAGGGGAAAGGAAAGAGAGAGATGGGAAAATATAAGAAAGCATTGCAAAGGGCAAGTGGGTGAGTGGATGTTGGGAATAAAAGCCACAAATCAAATCAACTAAACAAGAAAATAAAGCAAACAAAAAATGGAAAATATGAGAGAATGAGAAACAAATGAAATAAAACAATGGGAAAATAGCGGACAGGAAGAAAGCAGAAATAATGACAAAAAGGAGTAACGGAAAAAGGGGTAAATATATAGTAAAAAAACATATAGTAGCAAAAGCCAATAGATTGCGATTTTTTGACCTACTGGCTTTATTAAAGCTTTTTGCTGATGCTGTGTAGCAATCAACAAAAAGAAATGCTTTTTGCAGTCGCTGTACGGCAAAAACAGCAAGGTGATGGAAGGAATGTCTGAATTAATCTCAGCCACTGGCCATTGCTTGGGGTCACATTGCAGACCATCGTTTTTCACAATCTGCTACTCCAGACAGAGAACCGCCTAATGCAAATCAGTCTTGGTCCAGCTCCTAACAGTCAAGCCCAATCTGCCAGGTCCCCTCCAGATTTAAAACATAATCAACACCACTCATTGGTGTCAACCTACTTGGGTCTTCCCAGTGAGGTGTGGCTTGAGTCTTATGGCACAATGAACAAGGGACCAGGTCGGGGCATAGCTGTCGCACCAAGGACATCTACTGCAAAAACAGCAAGATTATTGAAGGAATGCTTGAATTAATCTCGGCCACTTATGATCCTTCAAGCCGCATTCCAAACATCTTGTTTTTTTTCAATGTGACGCCCTAAATGCAAGGGGTATGCTCAGACATAGGTCTCATGCCGACTGTGCCACTGAAACCAAGCTGCATCTGACTGAAGAAGCCCAATACACTGAAAACAGTCTTGAGTTAATTGAGTTCTGGGTCAGGGAGGACCTGGCCTGGCAGTTCGAGCTGGATGGTTCCTTTCGGAGCAGGACCAAGACTGATTTGCATATAGCTGGGTATAATCTGAGGTGGCATGAGATGGTAATCTGAGATTTTAATGATATGCTCTATTTAATCTCAGCCACTTGTAATTACTCGAGGCCCGTGGGCGCATCCCAGTTCATCATTTTTTTGACTGGTGGGCAAAAAAAAGAAGGACTGGGATGCGCCCACGAGCTTCGAGTAATTAAATTAAATAGAGCATTACATTAAACACTTTTTTGTACTTTTTTTGTATTTTTCACTGTACAGCATCTTTAAAGAAGAACGAAAAGAAAAAGGCATGATGATGTAAACGCGCACAGCTGGTGGGTGTGTCATTTCTTATGCATGAGCATGTGTGAAGACGCATGCACATGTGTCACTAAGCTTGTGCGCACATATGGAATGATGTGGCTGTCATTTCAATCATTCTTTTATTTATTGCTCCAAGATGGTGGATGCAATTTGGAGCAGCAAATTAAAAAAAAAAGTTACATGTGCAAAATTACTTTAAAAAAATGTTTTTTTAACGAAACTGCCTGGGAACAAATGGCAGCTTCTGTGCCCATGAAAAACATTAACAAAAAAAAATAGAGTCTGGACAGGAGCCAGAAAAAAATCAACAAAAAAATTGTAATGGTGGGAGAGCATCGGGGAGTAGGTGGCAGAGCAACAGAGGAGAAGATGAAGGAGCTGTCAATGCGGGGGTGAGTGAACAAAGGAAAGGGGGAACAACAAGGAGTTTGAGAAGAGGACTCAAGCTGAGGGGAAAAAAACTAAAAAATCCTGGGTCGGCGAATGAATGGATGAGCTTTGAGTGTTCGGTGTTTGGGTGTGGGGAGGAACAGTGCAACTTAAAGCACATAAGATAAGATGCTGGAAGTGGGTATTTGAGGTGGGGAAAGCAGCACAAAGGGAGAGACCAAGAAAACATATGCATTCTTATGGAGTGTTTAAACAAAAAGAAACAAAATAGTACCCTGAATGTGAGCAGTGGAAAAATACAGCCATCCAATTAAAAAGATGGTAAAGAAGCTTTGCTCCAAGGCAGGGGCAAATAAGAAGAGGAGGAAAAGCCACTGAATAAGAAGCAAGCAAATAAGAGTAGCAAGAAAGCCAACCAATGGCGTGGCTCTAAGCAAACTGTAATTTTTGAGTATGGTTCATAAGAGGTCTTTCGACAACAGACAGGTAAAAGCTATCTGTATGCGGGACCTAAAAATGGAAAACTTGTGAATGCAAACAAAAAGTAAGAAAGAAATGCAATAAAAAATCAGAAAGGGGACAAGAAAAAAGTGAATGATTAAAAAACAGAAATATGAAGAATCAACAAAGATACAACACTAACAATGAAAGAAAGAATAAACAAAAGATGAGGGAACAAATACATAGAAAAACAAAAGAAAGAGTACAAATGAAAGCGAGAGAAAATGCAAGACAAAGAGAAATGTGAAAAAACAAGGGAACCCAGAGTGAAGGAAAGAAAAATAGAAATAAGAATAAGAAAAAGAAAAAAGAAAATAGGAGATGATAAGGAAGCAGGAAAGGAAAAAATAAAAACGAATGACACAAAGAGAAAGTATGAGGGAACAAGAAACAACCAAAAAGGAACGGAAAAATGAAAGACAGTAGAGGGAAAATACGTGGGAACAGCAGAAACGAGAAAAAAGGGAAATATGTAGTGCCAAGTAAACCTGTTTTTTATTCTGGGAACAGAAGAGAGGGTGCACTTCTTATGCTGTATATCCTTTGCATTGAGAAGGCAGTGTTCTTCCAAATCCCCCCATCACCCTCACATCACTCAGCCTGACCGGTACACTGTGCTAGACTCCTCCATGGCTCTGCTATTTTTCTTTCCCCCGTAAATAGCCTGAACTTGTCAACCGTTCTGTCCCGTCCCATAAATATTCATCTCTTTTTACCTTTGTTCCCATAGCTAGTTCCGCTGATCGGATTCACCGGGCTCGGCATTGGAAACGCAGCCGTGTACCTGATGCGCCATATCCTCTTCAACCCTGACCTCAGGTAAGGGGCAGCAAGCGACTCAAGTCATTTCCAGAGGCCAGCAGCCAAATTAATTCACTTTCAGGGGTCAGCCGCTCGCAAAGGCCAGTTGCCAAAGTCATACACTTCCAGAGTTCAACAAGCAAATTAAACTGTTTCCAGAGACCATCAGGCAAATCAGATAACATGTATAGGCCAGTAGGCATACTGAAGCAACCACTGGAGAAGCAAGTAGGCACTTCCAGATTCCAACTAGCATTTTAAGGCACTTCCAGGGGCCATCAAGCATTTTAAGGCACTTCCAGGGGCCAGCAAGCAAACCACTTGTGCAAGTCAGCAGACACATTGAAGCCACTGCCACAGGCAAATTAAATCACTTCAAGAGTGAAACAAGAAAATTCAGGCATATTCAGAGGCCATTAGGTAAATTAAGTCCAAAGCCAGCAGGAAAATTAAATTATCCCCAGTGCCAGCTACCAAATCCCTTAATTTCCAGAAGCGAGCAGGTAAATAAAGTCTGGTCCAAAGGCCTAGCTGACTTTGAAGCACAAGGTATGCATAAGAAAGACTGTTTATACATCAAACTTCTTAAATCACTTTCAGGCACATGCAAGGACAGTGAGTCACTTCTGTAGGCCCAACTAAATCATGGAGATCAAACATCAGATCAAGAGGCAGGCAGGGATCAAATCAGGTTGCAGGGATCTGGTAAAGTCATGCACCATGGCTGGTGATTGATGGTGCAGGGAATTTTGCGAGTGATTTATCTAAACCAGATGTGAGGCAACTGATTAGAAAGCCACATCTTTATCAGGAGCCACTGACCTCTGATACATGGCTCTTGCCATTTCCAGAGCATTGGCATGTCCCTGCAGCTCAACCTCCTTCTCAGGAGGCAGAGAGACCTGCATCAATTAACTCGAACCACTCCCCGAGTCGTGACCTCCTAATCATGCAGGTATAAGGAAGCAGGTATCTGAAGCAACATAGTTCGTTCACCGAGCTAGGCTTATCCTTGAAGCATGTCTGCCCAGTAAGGAGGTAAGGAACCGCCCACAAACAAATGTAACCACTTCCAGAGGCCTAGCATAAAGACACAAAGTTGTCAATCAATCACGGTTCAGGAATTAGCAAAAAGCAACTTCACTCAACTCCACAGTCGTTGCCTAGCAGTTCGGGCTGGACTGTTCCCATGAGGCACAGGGTCAAGCCTGATTTGCATATAGCTGGGTCCAAACTGGGGTGGCGTGGTGAGCAAAAGAATGATGTATTAACCCAGATCCTTGTGACTGGGGGTGAATGTTTGCATTGTGCAGCATTCCGTCCATCAATTGTTTCTTTTGCCGCCCTAAGCAGACCCTCCAGGATTCCGCGATTTGCCGTGAAATCGGCACTTTTGTAAAAAATGCCACGATTTTTACATAAGTGCCCGCGAAAATGAAGGAATGCAGTGAAAAGCTGAAGCAGCTCAGCAGCAAAAGGATGCTCCGGTACCTGGGGGGGTGGGGGGGGGTACTGTGGGGTAGCACAGGAGCATTGGTCCTCTTTCAGTACCTGCTGCTTGTGTCATGGGTGGGAGTGGAGGTCTGATGGCGGTGATTAACACTTAACACTCAACATGACAATAGAACAGGTTGTTGGTGCAATGCCAATTCGTTGAAAGGCAGAAATACTCCAACACTGTATATAAGCGATTACAGAAAATTACTAGGAAGATACAGGATTGCTGATAAAACAGGGAGCCCGAAATCTCGAGTAAAATATGAAAAAAATAGTTTATGCATGAGCTAGCTAGCCTCAACTGTACCTCAAATAGTCCAGACACAAATAATGAAATGTACAAACATTATCAGCTAGTAAGACGCAGCCTATGAAGCCAAAGACAATCCTTGCAACAAGTATAGTTGCTGTCTCTGGATATGCAAAACTCATGTTCCACTGCAAGCTTAGTTTTCAGGCACGGACTTTCAGATGGTAGCACTGTGAAACTTTAAAAACAAATTACTCTTGGAGGGCTATGTGAAGCTAAAATGCCTAGTTCAAAGCAGAAAAAATACCTACAGACAGAATAACAGTTTCAATACATTAAGTAAGCCTGAGAAGTAACATTAATTTCTATTACCAGTTTCTAGCACCTACGATAAGGTGTGGGGGGCTTTGGGTCTCTAGGGTGGGGTGGAGTAATGTTGGGAAAGCAAGGGATACAATTATAGGAATTTAACCTGGCATTTCAGCAAGGATGCAGTAAGATTTTTAAATTCACTGGTGCATGTGTATTATACTGTCCTTAGTCGCTTGCAAGAGTTTGGGCTCTCAGGAGCTCATAGTCTCTATATTGTTCAAGACCTGCCAGATCGGAACAAATGGAACAGTTATTCAGCAGTCGAGAGCAGGTCACGAGATGTCAGCTGCTCTGTGATAATGTGAGATTTTGCACTTGTGCTGAAAAGTCATGGTTGCAGAATGCTTGCAGCAAGTCTCCGATGGTTGAGGCCGTGAAGGAGAGACTGTCTTCTGTACAGCTTGCAGTTGCCTCTTTAGGAATGCCAGCTTTGAGGAACAGCTTCTTGTCGGGCCACACAAAGCTCACCATGTGAATGTTCACAGACAGAACTCTGGGTGCAATTTGGATGTACCACAACAGTAACTAGCCACCTTAATGGATGCCTCTAGCAGCTTCACAAATGGGCTTTGTACCTGCAATACTTAAGCAGAGCAGGCTGCTTGCACACTCAAATCTGATTGACACTGAACAGTCAATTGTAAAGTTGGACCTAGGTTTGACTTTGTGGCACCTCCCCACGCTAAACATTGGCCCTTCCTGGCTCCACTCTCCATTTCACATCACCTGTAGATGTGCATGAAACTATAGAATTCCATTGGACATTGTACTAGCTTAGTATATTTTTTATCAGGAAGGAGGGAGGGAGAGGTGTGAGCTATAACAGCTCTGGGACTGCATCAGCACACAGAGGAAAATAGAGTATAAGATGAGGCCATGTGTACTACATTTGTGCAACTCAGTAATCAGTCACAAACTGGTTACCGGTCGCAAAAGCAATAGTTTTGTATGTAAGAAAATCATTTGCAGGCATCAATTTAGCAATACAAATGAATTATGAATTGGTATGTTACCGGCTCAAAATAGTGATTCGCTATTCAAAAATCGTTTATAGCGAATCACTATTCTTATGTCAATGCATTTGCAAATAGCGATTAGTCATAAGAAAAACACAGTTTTGCACATGCAAATTAGCACCAATTCTAAGCAGGTGGGAACTGTGCGCAACCTATAACAAATAGGCCAGAATGCATCTGTGATTTCCAAAATGGCTGCTGTATCTGGGATGGCAAGAAGAATATGTATTCTGGAATGGAATGGGCTAAGCAAATGGAGGATTGCATTTCCAAGGGATAGCAGCCTTCACCTGTGGGCTGCTTCCTCTGTTCCATATCCCAGGTTGCCTATTTCAAAGTGGAATACTCTGCTAAAACAGTTTCCATTGTTTTAAAGCTGAAAATGGATGATTATGAGTAAAATAAAGTGCCGCAAAAATGCCGCTAAATTTCCATATTTGTGCCGCTAAATTTCCATATTTGTGCCGCTAAATTTGCTAATCCATGCCGCAATAACCTGGGGGGTCTGCCTAAGTGGGAAGGGTATGCCCAGACGTGGGTCCCATGCTCATTGCGCCACTGGATTCAAGCTAGCCTGGCTGATGAAGGGTGATGCCCTGAAACCGGTCCCAGGATGCTTGTTTCCGGGCCAGGGAGGACCTGGCTTGGCAGTTCGGGCTGGACTGTTCCCATGAGGCACAGGGTCAAGCCTGATTTGCATATAGCTGGGTCCAAACTGGGGTGGCGTGGTGAGCAAAAGAATGATGGATTAAGCCCAGATCCTTGTGACTGGGGGTGAATGTTTGCATTGTTCAGCATTCCGTCAATCAATTGTTTCTTTTGCATTTGTCGCCCTAAGTGGGAAGGGTATGCCCAGACGTGGGTCCCGTGCTCACTGCGCCACTGGATTCAAGCTAGCCTGGCTGATGAAGGGTGATGCCCTGAAGCCGGTCCCAGGATGCTTGTTTCCGGTCCAGGGAGGACCTGGCTTGGCAGTTCGGGCTGGACTGTTCCCATGAGGCACAGGGTCAAGCCTGATTTGCATATAGCTGGGTCCAAACTGGGGTGGCGTGGTGAGCAAAAGAATGATGGATTAAACCCAGATCCTTGTGACTGGGGGTGAATGTTTGCATTGTTCAGCTTTCTGTCCATCAATTGTTTCTTTTGCATTTAGCTGTGTAGGCATGGCTAACGAATTAGGAGGCAGATAGATTGCCCCCTTTAACTTGTATATTTTGTACTATCAAACGCTTGTTACAAACCTCAATAACTGGCTTAATTGACTATGTTCCCACACAAATTGCATCCTTGCTCCAGGCTAAATTTAACGTGCAACTCTTTGCAAATAAATAAGTGCTTCCAGATCCTAACGCAGATAAAGTGTGAGTTTGCACTGATTTAAAAAAAAAAAAAAAAGGTACACCTGGAAGTGGACCTACATGTGTTTCGCTCCTGATTCGGAACACAATAAGTATAAAGTTACTCCAAGTACCCTTTCACTTGTTGGAGACCTCTACCACTGGGGTGAAGAGCTCCCTATGGAAAGTATAGGAACGTTTAACAAAGTTTAATAAAAAAAATCAAATTATATTTTAATGTAAATTAATTTTAAATGGTTATCAACCCACACAGATAAAATAGTTACTGCATATTACTACGTCAAACGAAGTATTTATCAAATAATAATATAATTTACCTATATTCATTTTATTTATAAATATTTTCAAACAATAATACAAAACATTTTTATTTATATTTAATTTGTGGTAAACTTGGTTAAAAGTCAGGTATTTAATTAATGTAAATACTATTACTATTTTTAAAAACATACATACACATACTTTTCTATATATTGGAAATGTAGAATGTAATTAATTTAGCATTAATTTTTATGGGGTGTTATTCCCTTCTTTGTGAGCATGTAGCAGAAAAATGGTGTAGTGTAGCTCCTATTTCCCTAATAGGCTCTGCGCATTGGAATAATATATCCTATAGGTTTGACATAGGACTGAGGTCGGTATGTCCCTATCGAGTATATTAAACTTAATTACTTGTGCCAGCTAGCTCAGAGGCCACTAGAAACTCCTTGATAAACAAGAAGGGAGTAGTTTCTGGCAGCCGCAAAACATGACCACATTGTTTCCCTTTAGAATCAGAACGTGTCCCAGAGTCGTGGAAACAATAGATAACTATTTCACTCAGCTCAATCGTGCATACTTAGTTTTCCTCAAAGTTACACAGAAAGAATAGACGGGCGTTTCAATAAAAGATTTATTGAACAGTCTTGTTTCTCGTGTAAGTTAAATGTGCTGTTACGATCACAAGACAGTATGCAAGATAAATAATGTACAGCGTAAGCAGTAGAAATAAATAATACTGCGCTAGCATGATCTTTAGCAGATATTCATTTTCATAAATAACAGACTAAAAATGCGAGTACTCATACGATGCGGTTCTAAGCTAATTCTACCCCAATGTACCTAACCTAACCTAGGTGTAGGGAGAGGTATGAAGTAGGTGAAGTATTCCTTACTATGGTATACTAAGAGTGTGTTACGCCTAGTATGCCAAGAGTCCCTCTAGGTTCTAGTCAGCTCCATACCTTAAGAATGAGAGAGGTGGGAATCTCTTGCCAGACTCGAACTCCAACACCCCGCGAGGGAAGTCAGATCACTGGAAGCTGGACTCTCTGCGTGCAGGGATGACAGCGTCTTCTCAGTGCGTCAGGCCGGGAAACGGGCTCCTCTGAAGTCGAGGTCTCCTCTAGTTTACAAGGGCTAGGGAAGGTATATTTATACCGGAGAGGTACCTCACAATGTTAGCACTGACGTGAATCGGACAGCGGAAGACGTCATGAATGAACCCCTAAGGTATAACGGTTCATGCATAATAGATGAGTCCATGAAGAAATCAATAGTCCTGTGCTAGGGAAACTCCCGAAGCCTAAGGGTCTGTTCTTCAAGACCTCGTTGTGACGTTAGGGTGGACGGATGTCGGAGACCATGCCTGTATTTGGAGTGCACGGTTTAATGCCTAAATAAGGACTGGGATTTTATGCCTATATAAGGGCAGGGCGAGTTGTGCCTATATAAGGACATGATACAGGAAAACCTATATACGGACACACTAAGAGGAATACAACACCCACTCCACTTTCGTGTGTACGATACTACTAAAATGCTAAACATTTAAAATGCTAAACATTAAATGGAGTACCGCATATTTAAAAAATATTTCTTAAAAGCAGTAAAAAACATATTAAAAATGCAAAAGGTACTGTACATATTAAGCATTGCTTTTCATTTCAGGCATATATTTGGAAAGTAAATGCAATTTAAATGAAAATAAGCAGTAATATTTACATTTGACAGAAAATGATCGATAAGTTGTTCAAAAATCAAAGTCATTTCATGTCATGAAAATTAATTATTGTTATTAGACAAATAAGATGACGAAGTGTCTGAGGAAGTACCGCGAAGTCTGTACTATAAGGCTAGTTCTACTTCAAGCAGATTGAATTGCCATTTTAGTTCGAAAAATGGAAAAAAGTTCACTTTGGGAAGAGTTCCAAGTTTTTGAAAATATGAAGGCCAAATTTTACAGCGTCTCTGGTACACTGTTGGTGAAATCAGATTCAGTGTACGGGTCTGGTGTAAACATGAGATCATCTATTTCTGTAGACAAAATATCGTCCACTGAAGTTGGCGTCAGTTGGAACACCTCGTGGAGGAGATTAATTGCACAGAGATGGGAAGCATTGCTCTCAGCATAGGTTGCCGCAGCAATGTTCGCGTCCGTTGTTACCTGTGTGCCTGTAGATCTTTCTCGTACCTCAGCAGCAGCCGGAAGCGTCTGTGAGATCTCAATGAATGCTGACATCAGGATAGGCAGCCTCTGGGGACAACACAGAGCATGGGCCGTTATCGGGACCAGCAGAGTATCGACATCCGTTGGCGTTGCTGATGGAAATGTTAGACAGGTGTCTAACACGCATTCTTCACCGCATAGCAGGCATCGTAGAACAGGTAAGATGCAATCTTGCCAGATTGGTCTGAAAAACAGGAACCTCGTGGTATTCAGGTCCCGTAGACGAGTCATGCCCAAAAGCTGTACTATTCGCTCACGGCACTTTCGTTCAAGGAGAGCTTTCTCCATTTCGCTCGGAGTGATGTCTGCGAATAGGCTGGCCATAGCGTAATAGCAGGAAGAGAAATAGAATTCCGGCAACAAGTGCTAGAATTAATGGTATGCCACCAAAAACCGAATGTGCAAAGTTCGGGATGATTCCGAGTAGTGCCTGGAAAGGTGCTAACAGACCGGAACAGATGCTCTTAAATACATGTACAATTCCGCTTGTATCAGACATGTTAAAGATACGTCCTATCATTTCCACGAAATGTATAGGGCAATTTGTACGTATTAAAGTCTGTATCTCAGCCGAAGTCCTTGCTACTTGTAGATCATAGGTTTCTTTGGCCGAGGTCAAAGGCACTGTTTGCTGTAAAAGCATGGCTTTCATTCTGCTTAAAGTATCAAATCTTATAAAAGAGACGTTCAGCGAAGGCCACAAAGGCGACTCCCTGACTGTGTCTATTGGGGCAAACAATACTTGCATACAGCAAGTGACCCTGGAGTTGACCGTTACTAGATATGGGATGCCTGGCAACATGCCGCAGCAACTTTGATCATTCAACATGAGGTAACTCCCATTAGAAAGTTGTCCAAACGTTGGATTAATCACAGCAGCTGGTGTACCCTGCTGATGGCAAGACAAATTTGCCACAGAACCATTACAAGCCCCGTGTAAAGAAATGTCCTGACATATAAGTGAATCGCTCAGTGCACTTTTACAGTGTGTACCGCTCAAAAACACTTCACGATCCCCACTCCAACATCTATATGTATACGGTAAAGTCCAAGATGTCTTAATGTATTCCTTACCCAACCTTTCATATTTGCCTGCTTGCATCTGTCTGAGGCAATACTGAAACTGAAAAGTAGTCACAGGTAGTGTTATTTTGCCATGAATGAGCCATTCAGTAGCTGGTTTTTCTGCCACTGTGAATGGTAACTTTTCCAGTTTTTCAATGCTCAGCACTGTATACTTTGCTCCTCTTTGTCCCAGTTCGATCTGTTTATCAGTTAGATTGTATTCTGCAAACAGAGCTGACGTGTTGATAAAACGCCAAGGCACATAGCCCGCACGCAAAGATTGCAGCGTCCAGCTTAATAACACAATAGAACGTAATTGTGATTGGCCTTGCTGTAACATCGCCAAATCTTGTTCCAGTATGTCGATAGCAGAGGATACAATGCCATCCAATGAATATATTCTGGAGGACAAAGTTGTTAACCCATTGTCGACCACAGTGAGTGTTTTCTCTAAATTAATACGATCAAGTTCACGTATTCGTTCTGCGGCCTCCATCTGTGACACTTTCCATGCTTCATTATAAGCAGCATAGATGCCGGCATATATGAAACGTTTTTGATGCGGTTTTCTTGGTCCAAGCAAGAATTCCCTAAGGTCTGCGTCTTCTGTAAGTAAGGATAAGTGTTGTTTCACATCCTGTAGTGTAGATTTCTGCAGCCAATCGAGGCATAATTTTCCTACACTGTATGTTGTTACTACCCCCGGATGCTGTCTTTGGACGTATCTTGGGTCTGGTCTATGAATAGTAAAGCCCTGAGTTTTATTCAGGAATCTTTCCTGACAGTTGTTCGTGTCTGTGGGCCAGATCAACCATTTTCTCCAATCAGGATTAGATCTGTTGAGTTGTAGTATTTTGTCAACTGTAACCGCTGCCTGTGTATTGTTATCACTTGCAGGTGTTGGTACAGAAGGTGTTTTCATCTCTTTGATCTTGGCTAGTCCAAGACAAGATGTTTGTTGGACAGTTTCATTCAAAAACATTATTTGTTCAGGGATGATACAGGCTCTAAATAAAGCTTCTATCCCCTGCACTTGCCAATCTTTAGTACCCCAGACAGTTTTTGTGTCTATTGTGTCTTTCCATAAGTCGAAACCCTGTCTAGACAGTTGGGCAATAAATGTTGCAGAGTAAATCTGTTTTGTATTTGTTAACATAATTTTCAGTCCTGTCTTGTTTATATTTTTATAGTAAAACGTTTCTGGATCAGATGTATTGTAACCTGAAAAATATGGAAACTTGCTAGCAAATGTTTTTGAACTACCTTGTGGTGGTGTAGGACAATGCTCCCATTGGTTAAACATAAACACATTTCTAGGGTATGCAGATTTATGCAAATAATGATGACCATAGTGGTTATAGCAATACAGCTGTTCATAGTCTGATGAACCCTCTAAATATTCATTTTTAGAAAATGCAGCAGATTTTTCTAGGTCAAACATTATGTCGTTTACAGTCTCAAAGTCCCAATCAGAATAGGTACTGGACGAAATTAGATCACTTAGTGAAATTTTAAACAAATGTGGAATGTTCAATTGTTCCGTCGGGCCGAAGATATCAAAATCTGTTTTGTCCCACACTATACCATCCTGTATAGGAACGGCTGTGATGTTCACTGTTGACAAGTCTCTTGCTTCACGATGAGAAGATTTATGTGGTTTCAAAAGTACGTTCACATCTTTTCCTTCAGTGTTCACATGGATGTATCTGCCACTTATAAGCACGCTCACAGTTGTAACCAAAGCTAGCCAAAGCAGGAAAACAAATAGTCCAGATATAATCCAGAGCTCAATCCATGGGGAAACCAGATAAGTCTTTTTCAGAAAGTGAAGAAAGTCTTGTACTTGCTGCTTGAGTTTTAATGATGCTGGCGTCGTTTCAGGTTCACTTGGATCTTCTGAGAACGTATCAAAGTTAATGAAATAGCCAGAAGCAGTTCTGTCAATTGTTGGAATTGCATCAGGATTTGTAGAAATCGCTGGAACCAGTCGATCACTTGCTACATTGGTATAGACAGGTGTATTTGGACGAACTGTTACTTGATTTTCAAGAGGGATGAGTTCCATTGCATTGTTGCCTAGTCCTTCATCTGTTACAGCCGAATTCTCGATTGTTATCAGTCAACCTCTTGGATAGTAGCGAGAGGAGTGCGTCTGCTACTAGGTCGGAGTCCACGAGGCCTACTATTTAGTATTGGCCACATACTGTGGTTTGATGAGGTCGATTGACACAAATCTTTTCTCCTTTCTTCCAGCAAGGGGCGGCAGAAGTACTGTTCTTGTTCCTTGAACTGCTAGGACAGGTACTGGTTGTCTGTAAGAAGGTCCAAATTCCTTCTTGTCCGCAATTTTTCTCTGACTAGATCCCCAACTTTTGGAATCCAGACAGGCCTTGCTGTGACCGCCGGTTTTTCCCCAGTGGTGGTTGGCTGTAGGAATACGTTGCTTTGTTTTGATCTCAGTTCATTGATTTCCTGTAAAACAGCCAAACGATCTTTGATATCAAACGGTTTATTTTCCACCACTGTGCCTACGTGATCGAGGTCTGGTACCCACATTCTTGTCCCAAATAGGACCTCATATGGAGTGACCCCCCCTAGAGAACTTCTTGGCAGGTTATTTAATGAGCGTTGGACCCCATAAAGAAGTTTGACCCACCCATCACCCGAACCGAATACCCTAGCTGTTATAGATTGCTTTATGTCCCGGTTTTTCCTTTCCACAACCAAATTTCCCTCAGGATGGAATGGAGAGGAGTACCGCAATGCAACGCCCAGACTGGCCATGGCTTCTTTGTAAGCCCGAGAGCTAAACGCAGGGCCCTGGTCAGAATGTAGCGTGCCTATTGCGTATGTGCCGATAAAGACTCGCAAATCTTTTATAACAGTTCGAGCGTCAGCCGAGCGCTGAGGCCATATCCAGAGGAACCTAGAGCATGAATCCACTGCAACCATGATATACTTATAGTTACCGTCCCTTTGCAAGGGACCGCAGTGGTCCAGGTAAACACAAGCTAATGGTTTGTCTGAAATTAACAGGGGTGTCTGCGCAGGGCGTTTCACTGTGGAGACTTTCATCTGTTGGCATATATCACATTCTAAAACATAGTTCTTTGTTTGTTTTCTAATGCCAGGCCACCAATATCTTTGCTTGAGTAAAGATGCTGTCGCAGAAACACCTGCATGGGCAGAAGCTATCCCTTCGTGTGCTGCTAGGATTAGTCCTAATCTACGTTCCTTGTTTGGAATTACCCTATCCCCCACTCCAGGGATTCGAGCAAAAGGAACGCTGTTCGCATCAATTACATAAGAGTACTTGAGTGGAAACTTTTTTGGTAACGCTGCACCACTGCCTTTGCTTGTAGCATTGACAGCCAACATTATCTCACTGTCTATTTTTGTTTTTGAACGAGTGATCGCAGCTACGGAAGCCGTCTGAACAGCCCCCTTTGCGGCTTCGTCAGCCAATTAATTCCCTGCAACGTGAACGCCATCACGTTGATGACTCAGTGTGTGGATCACGTGAGCCTTTGGTAGTTCGGTTTTTAACTGAACTGCTTGTTCCCAAAGCGTTTTATGCTTTATTGTGCCACCTTTCGCATCTTTGAATCCATTTTCAAGCCAGTTTTGTATATATTCATTATACGACTGAACACAGTAAAAGGAATCGCACACTATTAGTGTGGGGAATTCTCGATCTGTACTTTCAAGTGCCAGTTTGAATGCTTGTAGTTCAGCTCGCTGAGCTGTACAATCTCCTAGAGATTGAGTTTTTGTGACCATAGGTCTGAAGATGCCATCTCGCATGCGACCTTTAACGATTGCACATGCTGCACTGTAAGCTTGCTTACCCCTGTTGCGGGTTGTGCGGATCCGTCAGTGTAAATTATGAATTCGTACTGATCGAGAGGCAGAATTTCAGTGGGCAGAGGACATTCTTGTTCATATTGCAGGAATGCTTGTGTTTTTAAATCCGGATCAAAAACATATTCAACATCTGTTGCAGCAAGAGAATTAACCCACTGTATCCATCTTGGATGTAATGCTTTAGCATTTGGAATGCTTGCTTTTGTGACCGCTTCTAAAGCCGGTACTGGGGTTACGACAATAATGCGTTTCCCTTGGGCTAAGGCTCTTTCTTTTGCTACAGCGGTTTGAACTGCTGTCAGAATTTTTTCAGTTGAAGTGAAGCGCATTTCCGCTTGTGTGTACAAATGAGATTTGTATGCGATTGGTATTTTCTCACCCTCATTGAAGGTTAAGTAGGTGAATCCACATTGACCCGAAATTATTCGGATCACCAAATTGCGTTGACTTACGCGTTTGTAAGTGATTTGTTGCTAACATGTTAGCCTGTAGTGAACGCAAGATTTCTGTGTGTTCTTGTGTCCAATTCTTGATTGAAAAATCAGGTTTGATTAATGCGTAGAGAGGTTTAACCCTTTCTGCGTAATTTAGAATGTATGTTCTTCCAAAATTTAGGAAACCCAGGATGGATTGTAAGTTTTTTGCGTTTTTGGAGGTTGGAGCAGCGCACATTTTTCTAGAAAGTTAGCTGCCAAGCTCTTGCCTTCACTTGAAAGCTCATATCCTAGAAATAGGACATTGAGATGGGCAATTCTGGACTTTTTGAAGTTGAATTTGTAGCCCTCAGAGGCGAATCCCAGTATAATGGTGCTCACCCTGTTCAAGTGTTTGTCCAGGTCATCGTCTGTCAGATAGATGTCATCGACATAGGACAATGCCTCGTTGTCATAAATTTGTAGTAACTCCGTTACCCTCGCTGAGAATAAACCTGGGCTGTTCTTGAACCCTTGTGGGAGTCGACAAAATTGACGCTGGGTCCCCATTATTGAGAAAGCTGTTAAGTACCTGCTTTCAGGTGCTATGTTTTGACAAAAGAAACCATTTGAGATATCTAATGTGGTTTTATATTTTTTACGCACAATGTTATTCATTAATGCTGTGCTATGTGCATTTTGCACTGCAAAAGTTTTAGAACAAGTGTTTAAGTTTCTGTAATCCAAAACTAGACGATAGGTGTTGTCTGGTTTGGAGACAGGAAACAAAGGATTGTTCATTGAGGAGGTGCATGTTTCAATCACCCCTTGGTATTCAAGTTGATCTAAGATCTTCCTGACCTGTTTTTTAGCTTCTTGCTTTATTGACTACTGCATTTGTGCAGTGGGTTCATGCTTCAGATGTATTTTATGGTGAGGTGAGTCCTCATCCCATCCTACATGATTTTTATATAATGCTGGGGCCTGGGCTACTGCCCATTTCCTGGCATATGTATATTTTAGATGAATTGGAATATGGTTGGAGAAGGCAGGCATAATAATGTCCTCGCCGTGTGGGCATTCCCTGACAAATTGTGGTGGCCAGTCTTTTTCCGCTAGAAGTATGTCATAGCCCCTTGAAAGTTTTTCCCAAAAGAGTGCTTTCACCTGTCTAGGTATGTCTCCCTCCATCCGGAGTGTTATTTCATATAACTTTTGCGGAGTACTAACCCTGGTGTCTACAGTCTCGACTGTAATGTACTCATTCAAGTCCACTATCTCCAGAAGTTCCTTCAGGTTCTGGCGAGCTATTGTGACTTCTGCTGCACTGTCCAGCATTGTCTGAGCCCATTCTCCGTTCTTGAGTTGTGTTCTCAGTATTCTCGGCATGTCTGATCTTCAGACCTGCTACTTTCTTTTGGAGAATTGAGGTTTTGTTTTATTTTTTGGAGCGTGCTTTTCTTCCTTGGATTTCACGCGTTCTTCTCTGTGTTCTGACCGTCCTCTTCTTTCCGAAGTCTGTGACGAGATCTGAAAGGTACGAGAGGAACGTGTATCAGTATCTTAATACCTGTCAGGTTTTCTCAAATTATCACTATTCCTGAGGTTATACCTCCTTTCAGAGGGCTCCTTTTGAGGAGACCTACCTCGGGATTGAGAACGTTTCTCGTTTGAATTTTGTTTATTAGTCTCCCACTTCTTTTTAGAAGATGTAGGAGTTTGTTTAATAGAGTCCTTCTCAGGACTTTCAGATAGTTTTGGCTTCACTGGTCTTCCACCCAAACTATCTCTGCCTAATTCTGCATAGGATTGTTCTATAATTCTGGGTAGCTCAGTTTGATGTTCTGTAACATCAAATTCCCTTAATTTTGGCGGATCGCCACTGCTGCTGCCTCCCCTTTAATATTAGACAATATTATTGTTGAGACCTGGTCGAAATTTTTCAGTAATTTCATACCTAAATTCAGAGCAGGCTCTGCCCCGTATTCATTTTGAATTTGTTTCAGGACATCAGGTATTACCGCAATTGATGGAATACCATGCGTTTTAGTATAGATGGCAGCAAAGACTGAGCCCCAAGTGGTGCAGTCTTCCAGTTGTGGTGTGATCCGCATCGGTAAACTGATTGTTAGTATTCTGTGTTTCTCATACGGGCTAGTATTTGGAAATACTGCTTCGATTTGAGTAATTTTTTGAGCTATCCAAAATGGAATTTGCTCACGTTTTGTGGGCATTTTACCCATGACTGCGTATAGAGTCTGTGGTGTAATTTTTAGTGTACTCCCCGATTGAGGGGTCTGATTTGGAATGGTTAATGGTGGTTGGACTGTGAAAGTCCACATGACATATTGGAGCAATTGTCTGTAGATTTTTATTAACTCTGTGAGTTGAGTAAGTAATTCCTCGTCTGACATCTCTTCAATGTCAGGATGAGGTGTGTAGCCGGCTAGAATCGGCCATGTTGCTCCTGGTCTACCTAGTGGACCGAGCCTGGTAATGTTTTTGTGATGTTTTAGGGCGCCTTTAAACCAGAGCTGATGCTCCTGGTATGTTAGTGGAATTTCAATATCCTCGAAAGGAATATATTCCTCTGGTGGATCATCCTCTTTGTAGAAGTGAAACATGTGTGTTACTGGATTGGATTCAGGAAATGTTACCCATGAATAGAATACCTCTGTCTGAAAGCGATTCGTGTGCCTCTATCACGAAAACTGCTCTACCGCCTCTTGGTGGTAGGCCGTGTTTTATGAGTTTTAGAGTGATGGCTCTTCTTAAGTTTGGAGGGATGTCTATAACACCCTCCTCGGTTTCAATAAAACCTGTGATGTTATAAGCTGTTACAGCTGGGTGACCCGCAACTTCACCGTTTCCGGTCTCAGTGTCGGAGTCAGGCATTTTGTTTTTTGAAAAAATGTAGAACAAGTTTCAAGGAAACAAAGATAAGGTGCACAATATTTTGGAACACTGTATCCTTCAACGTTGAGCAAACCAAACAGCTAGTATATAGGGTACTTCCCTATGTAGCCGTGGCGGATACTTAACCCTGCCCACTCCAGACGTCTTTTGGAGTATATGGGTAGGGGTCTCTGAGAGAAAAAAGCACGGCTGAGTTACTCAGTATCTAGCGTTGAATTACCGCCTTACCAAACGTTGGGCGCCATGTAGTGTAGCTCCTATTTCCCTAATAGGCTCTGCGCATTGGAATAATATATCCTATAGGTTTGACATAGGACTGAGGTCGGTATGTCCCTATCGAGTATATTAAACTTAATTACTTGTGCCAGCTAGCTCAGAGGCCACTAGAAACTCCTTGATAAACAAGAAGGGAGTAGTTTCTGGCAGCCGCAAAACATGACCACATTGTTTCCCTTTAGAATCAGAACGTGTCCCAGAGTCGTGGAAACAATAGATAACTATTTCACTCAGCTCAATCGTGCATACTTAGTTTTCCTCAAAGTTACACAGAAAGAATAGACGGGCGTTTCAATAAAAGATTTATTGAACAGTCTTGTTTCTCGTGTAAGTTAAATGTGCTGTTACGATCACAAGACAGTATGCAAGATAAATAATGTACAGCGTAAGCAGTAGAAATAAATAATACTGCGCTAGCATGATCTTTAGCAGATATTCATTTTCATAAATAACATAGACTAAAAATGCGAGTACTCATACGATGCGGTTCTAAGCTAATTCTACCCCAATGTACCTAACCTAACCTAGGTGTAGGGAGAGGTATGAAGTAGGTGAAGTATTCCTTACTATGGTATACTAAGAGTGTGTTACGCCTAGTATGCCAAGAGTCCCTCTAGGTTCTAGTCAGCTCCATACCTTAAGAATGAGAGAGGTGGGAATCTCTTGCCAGACTCGGACTCCAACACCCCGCGAGGGAAGTCAGATCACTGGAAGCTGGACTCTCTGCGTGCAGGGATGACAGCGTCTTCTCGGTGCGTCAGGCCGGGAAACGGGCTCCTCTGAAGTCGAGGTCTCCTCTAGTTTACAAGGGCTAGGGAAGGTATATTTATACCTGAGAGGTACCTCACAATGTTAGCATTGACGTGAATCGGACAGCGGAAGACGTCATGAATGAACCCCTAAGGTATAACGGTTCATGCATAATAGATGAGTCCTTGAAGAAATCAATAGTCCTGTGCTAGGGAAACTCCTGAAGCCTAAGGGTCTGTTCTTCAAGAACTCGTTGTGACGTTAGGGTGGACGGATGTCGGAGACCATGCCTGTATTTGGAGTGCACGGTTTAATGCCTAAATAAGGACTGGGATTTTATGCCTATATAAGGGCAGGGCGAATTGTGCCTATATAAGGACATGATACAGGAAAACCTATATACGGACACCCTAAGAGGAATACAACAATGGTTGGCCATTTGTAGTGCTTATCTTACTCAAAGGCTGGGCTAGAGCAGTGCTTCCCAAACGTTTTAGATCCACGACCCAATTTTTAGAATGAGAAACTTTAGCGAGCCACCTAGCTTTAGTGGACTTGAGGCGGGTGAGTTTTTTAAAGGTAACTAAGCATCGTCTGGTAGCACAACGTCATTTACAGACAGCACATTTTCCTTTGACGTGGGCACTAAATTTGCACAGACGGTGAGTTTTACTGATAAAACTATATTGGATACAAAACGTGTGGAAATCGGGTTTCAGTGAATATTCATCATTTGTGCATCACCAAGTAAAGTGTCTTTATTTGCTTTGATCCTATTCAAATCTTTTTCCCATCACACTTCAGAATTACAAAACAAAATGTGCTTCATTTTTTGCTTTCCTAGCTGCTGAATTTGTACAGTACATTTACAGGTATTTACATTTTGTTGTGTGTTATTATAAAATGACATCCTACAGCCTTTCCTTTCACACTCCCTGTACCCAAGTAAGATTGTCACATAATTCACTTTACTTTTCTTTCTCTGACTGCAAAGTGAGAGGAGTTTGTGAACACCAATCCCTATGTTAAAAAAACAGAAAGCAGCAATTTGTCAGAAGACATAGCCTGACCTTTTACCTCTGTTTTTGAAGCCCAACAAATGGGACAAGATAATACAGAATTTAAAGGCATCTTTATTTATTGCTTCGACTTTTGCAGCCCACCAAAAATCGGCTCACAATCCATAGGAGGGCCATGAGCCCCAGTTTGGGAAACACAGGGCTAGAGTATATTATTTTT
Organism: Calotriton arnoldi; assembly: GCA_963921515.1. Classification (NCBI taxonomy): domain Eukaryota; kingdom Metazoa; phylum Chordata; class Amphibia; order Caudata; family Salamandridae; genus Calotriton; species Calotriton arnoldi. The sequence continues at coordinate 3,747,803 of CAWUFW010000262.1, forward strand.
ATTTAGCAGTGCAATTTGTGAATTGCACTTGTCCTACTTTTTTGTGGGTGTGTGTTTTGCAATAGCATGTCCCTCTTTAAATTCTGTTAACCTCACCAATGTTTTAATAAATTATTGCCCATTTTCCCACCACTTGGCCTGGGCCATCCAACAATTACTACAAAAAATATACTTATGTGCGCAGGGATCTCCAGCCCTGGGGGGGGCTTTCTACACAGAATAGATGGGTGAGGTGGAGAGCTCCACCCATACATTATTAAAATGCATTTTGGAGTAAGTAAATAGTACTCGTATAGTGTACTACTTTACGTTCTACAGAATAAAATTTGAGAATAAGGCCCCTAGTCTTAGATTGGACCCACCTAGATTTCAGAAACCTTCAAGTAATCTAAACTATTCACCTTGGGCTGACGATTGGGGCCCAAGTGCAAGGATTCTCTCAGAATACCATAGAATAAGGACATGAAGTGAGTACAAATCAACCAATGTGATTAATTAAATGTCCAAAAGAGAAGGTGAATTAAACACATTTATTAAAATTAAGTAAGGGCCTGGGTTTGCTTATGTAAGACAAAGCTGCAATGAGTCAACAGCTGAGAAGTCCTCTCGTTTGTTTTCATGACAGTGTGATGAAACTGCCCAGCAATCAGGTACTCCAAAGTATGAACAATTATTCCTAAAAGAGCAAATTCTCCACAGTGTAAGAAATAACGGCTTCTTCTACAGCAAACGCACACCAGAGTGCTGCATTGGGTTTGGGTTAGCAAGACCTGCTTGCAGATATTTTCTTCCAGAAGATTGTAGTTTCTCCATTCCTGAAGGAAAAATGCTAGCAGTGTAATTCGCCAGCTTGCAGTGAAACGCTTGCTATGTCCCTGTGTTGTGCCTCAACACATACTGTACTGACTAACCATCTTATAGTGCCAGTGCTGTTGTGACTGCAAACTACTATCATGAACCAAAGGAAAGCAGGCAGGATCTCCGCACCAGGATAAGGCAAGGCTATTTCTCCTGGTGTCTTGGAAGTAAGTATCTTTGGTGACTGCTGTTGATTACCATTGGTGTCCCAGTGCCTCAGCTACTACTGCTCTGCAACTGAATAATGACCAGTCTGCTCCTTTTGTGCACTGGATTCTTGAGAGGTAGAAAATCCAGCAGTCAAGGCTTTTTCCAGCCTTAGTAGAGGGGTTGGAAGTCAGATACATTTAGATGCTCTTTGTCGGGCGTGGCCAGATGGGTTGCAAGACCCTTGATGCTCCTGAGCGGCCCATGCCCTGGAGACTTCTTACGTGGAGGCTTCAGCCAGCCATTGTCCTCATGGACAATAACTGCTCCTATCTTCACTATCTATCAGCTACACAAGTATATCATGTTAGGGGTGTTACTGGCAACAGTTGCTTCCCATAAAACTCTATTGTAACCGCCCCCATTCTACAATGATGTCAACATCCCTCACAACTACTGCAACATGGACTCCACAAGGTATCGGCCACAACATCAACTCCTTTTGAAACAGCAGCAATCTTATCCTCTCCTGTACCTGGTACATTGTTGTGTTTCCTGCAGTGTAGGAAAGTGCCCTTTTTGTATGGTCATCCACCCACTTTTTGTTCCAGTCTTGATGGTTATGACTCTCAAAGTGCACTGGAGCTTGCTGTCCAGGCCCCAGTGCCAGCGCTTTCTCCCTAAAACTGATACATCTGAATAGGTAACCCCAATTGCCAAGGACTTTAACCCACTTATAAGTAGGGCTCCCAGTTTTATGGTATTTATGTTTTCGACGTTTGTCTGTATTTATCCATATTTATTTTGTGCTAATTTTATCTGTATTTATCCACATTTATTTTGGGGTTTGTGGGGAAAAAAAGCTTAAATTGGAATATTTCCACATTTACTTACCCAGTAAATGTACACTCTTACTTGAATGCCTGCCAGGATCCAGTGGTATCAGCACCCACAGATGACAAATCAATATAGTTATATGAAACCATACAGATTTTAGTAACAACTTTGTGCATATCTACTGCTGTTCAAGCCTCAATACTAACATGTATTTCATTTTACCCCCTTACCTGTCAATCTGCACTGCTATTGGCCTGGCTGTCATGGCTGACAGCATTTAGAATCACTCTACAAATAACATTCTTTTTCTGGTTTTTCCCACTTTTAAAATAAATACAGACAGGAAAATAAGTGTTTTTCTGTCTGTATTTATCTGTAAAGATCAGTAAAAACGGAAAACAGGGAGCCTTACTTATAAGTCCCTGGTAAATGGTACCAGTGGTACCCAGGGCATGGGAGTTAAAGGGGTCACCAGGGGCTGAAGCACAGTTTGTGCTACCCAGGGAGACCCAAGTAAACTGATGACAGCAGTCCTGCCATTGCAGTAGCAGTGCAAACTGCTCAAACTCGACTTTGCCCTCACCACATCTGGCAAGGTCAAAGCACTATTTTTAATATATGCCAGTCACCCTGAAGAAGGCCTCCTGAGCCCACGAGGCAGGGTGTATTATATCTAAGGTGAGGACATATGAGAACAAGCTTATATGTCCCTATAGTAGCCTATTCCATTAATGGCTTCTATAAACGATAAGCGGTCCATAGGATAACTTGGACTGGCACCCGGGAAAACTCCAGGTCGCCAACTCAAAATCTTTCATGCTTGGCATCAACCAACATGCCTCATCACCCCTGACGTGATTCTTGTGTCGAGGTTGATGTGGCATGCACCCAGGTAGCTACCTTAGAGGTTGCCCACCTGGTTGCCCCAGCCTTTCCTGTGCTCTAGCTGCCAGCCCACAGCAGCTGCCACCAAGACAGGAATCTAACACCCTGCCAGGAGGTGTGAACTCTCCCAGGAGTCAGAAACAATGCATGGACAGGAAGGAGGCCCCACCTCTTTCCCTGACAGGATGGCTAGTAAAGTGGCACATCAAGGCGGTGAGTTTCAAAGCTTACACTGCCTGTGATATGCAACCAGGCTGTTCCTCTAGTAAAGCCTGACTGCTATTTACCACTCTATCAGGACTGAGCTAACGATTTATTATTGTGAATCCAAGGGCCATTTTGGGGTATTGTGAGACTATTGCATAGTGAAGCCTAATCAGCATCATTACATAATACTCCACTTTCCTACATGTGGCTCTTCATATGTTGACACCTCTTGCAGCATATGCAACATTAACAGCTGGTTCACCCAGTGCTTAATTTGAGACAGAATTTGCCGGTGCCCGGCACTGGCATTTAATTTTCAACACCAGCACATGTGACAGTACACCACATGGTGGCATTGTTTGTCTATTTTTAAGGCGAGCACATCAACAGTTCAATATTTCAGTATACATAAAAATTTGATAATACCAGTCATCCAAGCAATTTGTATAGCTTTAGGTGGCCTTGAATAGTCTGAATTGTGTTACCTGTAGGAGTGTCATGATTAGTAGTTATACTGGCATTGGCAGCACTGGCAGGGCAATGGGTAGAGCACACTGCAGTGGCCTTCTGAGAAGGGCCCTGGCACTTACTTTTTTTAAACAAATAAAGCACTGAGTTCACCTGCTGTGATGTCGACTCTACTTGTAGCTCCTCTTGTGGGAACTAATTTGTTACTTGTTGCAACATCGACTTCCATGCCAGTTGCAGTGACACCGACTCCTCTGACAGCTACAGTGACATCAACTCTTCTTGCAGATGCTGCAACGTTGACATTTCTTGCCTCTATGACGTTTTCAACTACTCCGCCTTGACATTGATGACTTTTTTACTGTTCTGCAATAATTAGCAGCAGTTAGGGAGTAGAGTAGTCTTGCCCCTGTAGCAGCACTGATTCCTCTAGTAGCTACTGCAACATCAACCCTTTTTGTTGCTGCTTCAACAGTGATGTGTCTTGTGTCTGCTGCATCATTGACATCTTTTGCAGCTGCAGCAGTGTTGCCTGCTCTTCTGGCTGTGGCAGGAGGAAGTCTTCTAGTAATTACGACATTCACTCATTTAATCCCTGAGCAGACACCAGCGAAGCCGGTGCAAGGACCATCGTGGACCAGGAATCTGGGGAGATCCCATCCGACTTCAGTAGGTATTGGCATCACGAATACAGGACACTACAGCGGTGGTAGAACTTGTTTTATCTATCCTGTGGCAGCAGGAAAGAGGATTACGAAGCCTTCTGGGAACTGAACCCCTTTAAACCGGATGTGAGGAGTTCAAGTGGATTAGAAAATGGAGCTCAAGAACACAGAATTAAACAGAATCAGATTTGAAAAGGACCGGCATTTCATACCACCAGGAAAGTCTACCGCGAGTCAGGCCATAAGAGTGGGACCAAGGAAGGTAAACGCCATGCCAGAGGTCAAGCCGAAGACCCCGGAAATAAACCAAATACATACTGAGGATTAAGATTTTGAAGGTGAAGCCTGTAGTTCAGCATCATTTTTGCATTAAGGATCCTCCACGAAAGAGGCGCATTTAAAGAGGGGAAGTGGTGTACCCGACGACGTGGAGATGCATACCAAAAAAGAGGATGTGATGCAATAAAAGGCAGGAAGTGCTATAGAAAAAGAAGAGAAGTGGCATATCATAAGATGGGAAGTTGTGTACCGGAAGATGGGACATGACACACCTGGATATGGGAAGTCGCAAACAGTACGATTGAAAATGGAAACCAGAAGAGAGGAAAAGGTGTACAGAAAGATGTGAAGCACTAAATGGAAAATGAGGAGATGAGTTCCAGAAGGGGTGAAATCCTGAAGGAGCACCAAATTGTTAATAGTTAAAAACCGAAGAGTTAAAAATACCCAAGGACTAAAAAACGACGTGTTAAATGCTGTTTTGACAAAGTACAACAAAGAAAATGCCGGAAATCTGGCCGTTGAGCAATAGGGAAGCAAACCCTTGAAAGTTTAAACACAGACAATGCTGAAAGACAGAAATTTAACAAGAAAGCAAACTAGTGAAGAGAAAAACCCGATTTCACCCAGGTGCAAATTTTAACACACTTCCCTCAAAAGAGGAGCAAACTATCAGCACAACAAAAACATGCTCCCAACTCTAAAAACCTGATGAGTGACCAATCTCTTCATGTCAAAAAATGGATTGCAGGTCAAAGCCTAGATGTTAGAATCAAGAGGGAGTAACAAAACCCTCAAACCAATGCTTAATTTGCACAAAAAATAAATAAGTGTAGTAGGAGCCGGCTGCCAAAAGCCGGTGTAGCTGAATACCAAGGATGACTTTTCCCGATTCCACTTTTTGCCCCTTTCTTCCACCTTCCTCCACGTAACCTCTTTGTCTCATTCTTGCAAGCTCTTTTACATCCTTGGTTTCTTCCTTTGTCAACGGTTTCCTATGCTTATATTCATGCCTCTTTCTTCCTTTTCTGCCCTTCTCTCCCTTGCTCCAGGTCAAAGTCTGATGGTGAAAAATAAGTCCCGGTGCCCAATACCTGCAGCCACTTGCACAAATTAAAATTCTGCCTCAAAGCCAGAAACCACATTGAGTAGAAAATCCACGGTTGTATGACAGACCAATGCAGGGAAATACATTGCATGCCTTAACCACGCATTTCTTACCCCGAATTTGTTTACAAGCGATTATGCTTTTACAACGTATGCCATTACCACACATTATTTATATATATATAAAAACAATGTATTTGTGGGGGGGGAGACCCCGTACGCACCTTAAATGCGTGGTAAAGGCATGCGTTGTAAAAACATACACAGGTTAAAAACATGCCTGCTAAAAATGCATGGTAAAAGCACAACGTGAGAAAAACCTTATTATAAAGGCTGTTTCCCAAAATCCACAAACCAGAAACCAAAAAGGGACCACCCCTTCCTTAGTAGTTGAACTTGCACACACTACAGCAAGCCAGTAGACTTCCTCCGCCTGAGGGTCTTGGATGGTGCTATAGGTTTCCAAAGAAAATATGAGCGCCACAATGCAATGTACCAGCTGACTGCTTCTTTTATTCTACTGGATAAAAATGGCTGCCAACCCTATGCACCTCTATGGAAGGAGGTGCTCAGTAAAACAGTTTTCCAACTCTCACTGAAAAAAATATTTTGAGGCAAACACACACTTTCATGCCCACCACTGCTCCCCTTCTTCTGACACCCATTGCACACTTCACGAGTAGGGAAGGGAATGATAGGATAGGGACGAGAAGTTTGCAACCGCGGCTGAAAATGGCCATGGCTGTCAGCACCCTCTTGAAAGAGAATATTCAAGGGGTTTCTCCATAATGATTAACACCCTTCAAACCAACCTACGTAATATTGTCATATAGTGCCCATCCATTTCCTCCCGCCTGTCACCTCATCCAGGTTCGCCCCATACTTCTAGGAAATAAGGGGGACGGTTCCGTGAACGGGTAACCATGGATACCGTGCTTTGATGATGTTTGCCAACGAGAGAGATCCTTTTCTCGAGTGGTACATCAACAGAGGCAGAAAACAGAAGGAAATAATGTCGAAAGGCTTATCCCAGGCTGCGGAGAGTCACTGACGCACGCGGGCATGAAATGCGGCAGGCATCTCCTGCCAAGAAACTGATTCCACCTATTAAAAGTGTCTTTTTTCATTTTTCTCCTCCACAGCTGGATAAAGAAGGATAATCAAGAGCCCTGGAACAACCTTGGTCCGAACCCCTAGGTCAATGGTAAGACACACAGGCTAAGTTGGTGGGCAGTGTGGCTGGAAGAGGAACCATTAGCTGTAGTTTTTGCAGCAGTAATCATGTCCCACTCAGCTATTACATTAGTGCCCATACGTCATAAAATAAATGATCAACCCAGCAATTTCACCCCATCATTTATTCCGCAGTTAATTTCCCAGCAACCATTACCAAACGAGGTGGAGCTAGTAAAGCGGGTGTAATCAGTGTGCCGGTAATCATGTCCCTTCAACCTGCTAATGTTTATTTGACTGGTGAGTGGGTATTTTACGTAATACTAACAAGGCCCCTTACAGCAGCTTCAGGGTACTTTGAGGAACTGAACACAAACAAAGATGCAAACTCAGGATCCAGACTGGTGCAGCAAACAGTGAGGAACAGGGGCGTAGCTTAGTCATTGAGATAAGAGGGTGGAAGTCAAATTTCCGGTGCTTTAAATGGGCAGATAATGTCTGGAGCTGAGTACCTGCACTTTTTAATTTGAAAGGGAGTACCTGCACTTCTCAGCACTGCTGCAATCATTTAATGGGAGAGTACCGGCACTTCTCAGGAACAAACAGGTACTCTAATTAGTGAGAACCAACATTTCTATACATATCCATTTAAAGCACTGCAAATTTCCCAACTAAAAAAGCAGTGGGCCACAGGGTGAATGGGTGAGATTGCCAATATTCAATATGAACTGTTCCAATGAGGACGAGGTCAGTACTAATTTGCATTTGGTGGGCCACTGGTGCTGATTTAGAATTTGCGGAGAGGTACTCTGTTGCAACCGTGACAGAGTACCTTCTCTGCCAAACTCAAGATCCGTCCATCCAATTTTGAGTAGGACAGATAGCAAGTTTTACGGCAACGGAGTACAAAGTACTGCATTGATGTAAAACTTTCAGGCCCGACGGACTAGACGACGTCTGAGGTAAGACATCCAACCCTCCGCCTTATTTAGAGTGGACAGTCAGATGGCTTTATTTTTTTTTCTGACCATCACCACCAGGTATATCCTCTGGAAACGTTTGATGTCCAGCCATCATGTTTGACGGAGCTGTCTGTCAAACTTTTCCTACATTAACAGGAACATGGGGGTTGCTGCAGACGGACTCCAAGTGCCAGGTTTCCATGCGCCAGGAGGTACGGTCAATTGCCTGGGGGCCGGACATCACGCTATAAAGCGATGCCCCGTTTCCCGCCTTGGGGACAGGTCCGTCCATGCCTGTCGGAACCCAGAGGAGGCTGGGCTGAGCCACCGCCCCCCGGCTTTGAATTCTGAGGCACTGTGCTGCTTTATTGATCTCCTATTCAAACATCTATCTGGTTTTTGTTTTAATGGGGTATCTTTGTGCTAATTTCTTTGTCTTTTACCAGTTACTTGCTGTGTGGTTGCGTGACTATTACGTAGATGGCAAAGCACAAGTTAGGCCCGAATTCTGAAGGGTCCGTCGTTAAAAAATCTGGTACCCTCAATGGCTATATTGAAAAAGTGGTGGGCGCTCTAGATAAAGACCTTTTTCGTGTGGAGAAACGTCTCTCAATAGCCCTGTCGCAATCTGATCCAGAAGCACATGCCATGGGTCAGGAATGTGTGGACAAAACTCATCCCAACAAACTAGCCTCCTCTCTCCCTGCTCAAACTGACATTTATGCCCGCCGCCTCCCATAAAACAGAAAAGAGGGCCCACACCTAAGAAGACCACAAACTCTATCAAGCCTCCTGTAGGTTCTTCCTTGCCAATCATCCATTTTAATTGCAAAGAGACTACTGCGGTACTGTTCCAGCAATTTGGCAAAGAGATTGTTGACCTTGTTGAGTCCAAGATGTCAGAGCTGTATGAGCATCTGGGGCACATTGAGGCCATCTTAACAAATCTGGACATTAGACTGGATCATAATGGGGCTGAAAGGGCCAATACCCCGGAGCAGAGACCCCCTAGGTCTCCGCTCAGGATCAGCGGCAACCGATTGTGGGGAGGGGGCAGACTGCGACTTGTTTGCCAAGCAAGGACCTTGTCCCTGGTCCAGCTGTTTTATCTCCCCCAAGCCTCAAGGAAACTGTATTAACCAACACAATAGTGAGGGGCCCCGCCCAACAGAAAGTCCTCTCCATCTTGCTAAGCCATTAGGGCTAACTCCAGGTTGTACTTCTAGATATAACCTTCCTCCGGCCACGTGCCCCTATGTAGTTATGCTGGCTGTTGTTTAAATGTTGTGCTCTAAATTTAGTCAGTCCACTCTGGATCTTATTAACAAATCAGTACACTGGCTTAAGGGGAATTCCAGGCCACAGGGTTCCTTATTCTCTGAAGAACTTATGGCCAGAAGGCTGGGATGGATTGTTAAAATGCCTAAGGAATTTGAGGGGGATTGTGTCATTGTCTCTTTTAGGAATCCTATGGTGGCTAGACATTCGATTGGGACCTTTCAGCAAAGTAACTCCTTTAGCGGCAAGATTAAGATCTTGCCTCTTGGATTCTTTTATAGAGACCTGGCAAGAATCCCCCATCCTATTATCTCTCAAACACGTTTATTTACTGTCCCCGTTTATTTACTGTTTTGTTCCCCTGGGTGATCTTTCTGTAAATCATTGACTCAGCCCCGGCAATGTGATAAATCCTTCTTCCATAAAGGAGCTTAGCTGGGGCTTGGCCTACTCAGCAGTTCATTATAGTGCATCACTTACCTTGGAATCCACTACTATCCCAAAGTGTAAAGAGACGTTAAGACCACCTACAGAGTTGACTCGAATCACCCATGTGGATCTGGCCCATGATGTGAACATTTTGTCCTGGAACATTGCGGGCCATGGGTGCATCAGATACTTAAGTATGACATCATTTGTTTTCAGGAGACTTGGGCGACCGAGGTTGTTAACATAGATGTTTAATACTCTCATTCAGTCCCTGCAGTCCGTTCTTCTGTGGGCAGGGCAAATGTGGGTTGAACTTCCTGGTTCAAAGTCACCTTGGACTTTAGCGTCACCCTGATCCATATGGATAGTCTTTTATTTCAAACATTTTTGTCTTCGTGGCCTAATGATATGAGTATTGTTTCAATCAATTTTTATAGCAGTTATTTTGATTTAGATCATACTGCCAACCTTAATGAGCTGTCAGATTTTATTTCAGGCCTCGATGGATTATTGTTGGCCTCTTTGCACAATGGTTTTCACATCATAATAGGTGGTGATTTTAATGTTAAATTAGGGCCAACTCAGATGGAAAATGCGCAAACTATGTTTGATTGTCTTAGCATTGGGAACGACAGGATACACCAGGATAAGAGAGGTCAGGCCCTCTTTCAAATAATCGAAAACTTTAATCTCCAAAATGCCATTGAATTTTATTATACATTCTACACGACTAAAGATCCCTTTGAGAGGGTGGGTGTTCCTCAGTAATGGACCATGTCTTTGTTAGCCAGAGTTTGTAGGACTGGGTGTCTAGGGCCACACCTGAAGAAAGCCCACATAGTGACCACAACCCCTTGAGTCTTGGCTTAAAAATCTCAAGGGGTGGCGGGCTATGATCTTGGCTGCCCAGTCCATTGAAGTTAAATCCCAGGGTCTGCGATGGGATTGGAGACATGCTGATGTGAACATCCTCTTTAAAAAGATATGCTTTGACTACCTCCCTGTGGTACTTGCCTGTCTCAACCCATCTGACAGGCATTAGGATGTGTCCATCCATTTTGTTGAATTGGGATTAGTGGACAGTAGTCTGCTGATGAAACCTAGCATACCAGGGCCAGATGGGCACAAGTGGTTTGATCAATCGTGCAGAAAGGCCTTACTGCGACTCCAATTCAATTCAATTCATGGCATTTGTAAAGCGCACAGCTACCTCCTAGGAGGTGTCTCGGTGCTAGCGGACAGCACATTAGCGATAGACAAACAGTGACAATTATATAGCCATAAGAGGTATTGAACAGGAAAGTTTTGAGATTGCTTCTAAAAACTGAGTCTGAAGGGCTACAGCACAGACTGAGCGGCAGGTAAGTAAAGGCCAGGTAAGTATCATCTGGCTTTACATATGTGAGGAACATACAAAGCTTCAGATTGTTGGACCTCAAGGCTCTGTACTGGGAGTAAGGCCTAAGTCTCCTCTTCGGATATAGAGGGCCCTTACGGGTGTAGGCACTAAAAACGAAAATGGGAGCATTAAATTGAATTCTCTTAGTCAAGGGAAGCCAGTGAAGATGCCGCAAATGAGGAGAAATAGATGAACGGGAAGGAATCTTCAGAATGAGTCAAGCGACAGAATTCTGGCTGTATTGAAGCCACTGAATAAGGACAGTCAGGAGGCCTAAATAGAGACTATTGGCATATTCCAATTTAACCGTAACCAAAGCGTGGACAACCATTTTTCTGGAGTCCACCGGAATGAGGTAGAGCATTCTTCTAAGAGATATGAGGGTGGCAAAACAGGAGGCAGAGAGAGATCTGATTTGAGGTTCAAAAGTAAGATGGGAATCAAATTGTACCCACAGGTTTCTGGCCATCGAAGTGGGGGCCGGGGCAGCACCTAATTCAGGTGGCCACCACAGACTAGCATCAGTTTTCATCTGAGTTTAGTTTAAGGTAGCTTTCCTCCATCCAAGCCACCACATCTTTTAAACACTGCTTATAAGAGCTTAGCAATGAGGGTGTATGTTCATGGAAAACTAGAAAGAGCTGGGTGTTGTCCGCATCCAAGACCACCTGCACCCCCCATGTTTCCACCAATTTAGCAAGAGACTCCAGATAGATATTAAAAAGAGTAGGGCTGAGTGCTGGGGGACGCCACATACCACAGTTTTGGAAGAAGAGGTGAAAGGAGGCAGAAAGAATGCTTGGGAACGATCCGACAGAAACGATTTCCACCAATGCAGAGCTTGGCCTTTGACACCAATTATTTCAATTCTATCAAGTAAGATGACATGAGAGACGGTGTCAAAGACAGAAGTCAGATCCAGCAACATAAGCAACACAGGAGCGTCTCTGATCGAGTTTCTCCTTGATAAATTCTGATACCTCAAGCAGAGTGGATTCGGTGCTTTAGCCCTAGCAAAAACCAGGTTGAGAACCATGCAAAAGAGAATTAGATTCTAAAATATGTGACAACTATTTATTGACCCTTTTCTCTAAAAGCTTAGCTACCGTGGGTAGAACAGAAATGGGCCACAAATTGCTAAGAATCTTAGGATGCGCTGACGGCTTCTTTAACAGCGGGAGCAACAGTGCATGTTTCCAACCAAGTGGAACCTCACCCAATTCCAGTGATTTATACATCAGCATGTTAATAGTAGGACTAACCATGTCGCCCACTAGCTTTAAGAAGGCAGGAGGATAGGGATCTAATGGAGATCCCGATTTACACCTTACTAATTCAAACGCAGAGTCAGCTAAGTAAATGGGGTCAAACCTCGTAAGAAGGGAGCCAGAAGAAGTAGAGTCCAGAGTGACCACATCAGATGAAGTTGAAGCAGAAAATTGGTTAAAAAGGTTCTGAACCTTCTCGTAGAAAAAGTTCGAGAGGTCTTGACAAAGATCTTCGAGGGAGTAGGAGCGATTTCTGTGGCTGAAGGAGACAGACAATTAAAAAAAAGTTTGCATGACTTATTAACTGCTTTACAGATAGAAGCGGCAATATAGTTTTTCTGCGCTTTCCGGATAGAGGAGTGGTAGCATTTCAGTGTGGATAGATACATTGCTTTATCGTCATTATCATAAATCCTCCTCCACTGCCGTTCAAGTCTTTTACAACATGATTTTTCTGCTTTAAGAGCCTCTGAGACCCAAGGTGCGGAAGGAGATAATCTGCTGGAGGGGTTAGTTCTGAAGGGAGCAATAGTGTCTAATGCAGAGATCAACCAGTTATTAAAACAGGCGACATCAGATTACAAAACTCCATTGCTAATAAAGGATCTAGAACGTAGGGCCTGCCCCAAAGATGCTTCTGTTATCTTGGCCCACTGTCTGGAACTTTTCAATGTTGGCCCTTGAGCCTGCCTGAAGACGGGGGAGAGAATGCCAAAAGGAATCATAAAATGGTCAGACCAAGAGAGCTTAAAAGCCGGTCTGACCCTAATCGTATCAATAGATGTAAAAATAAGATGAAGCATATGTCCTGCCGAGTGCGTGGGTTCCGTGATTAAATGTTCCAAATTAAAACCTTCTACAGAAGACACAAATTGTTGCGCTGGTTTACTGTTGGAATCATCAACATGAAGATTGAAATTCACTAATGCAATGAAATTCACGTGAAGGGGCGATAGTTGGCTAAGGGTGCCCACAAGCGAAAGGAGAAAGTCCGCAGACGCATCAGGAGGATGATAGATAAGGGCACGAGACAGAGCAAATGTAGGAGTTAGAAAAATGGTGAAAGCCAAACCTTCAATGATATTACCAGTCACCAATTTAGAGAGAGTGCATGAATAGGGGGAGCGGTGTACAATAGCAAGCCCCCCCACCATTTCTCCTTGCACAATCCAGATTTTTAATGGAAAAATTGGGCGGGATGGCTAAGGCTATATCTGCTGCAGAAGTCAAAAAAATCCCCCTATCGGCAAATATTTAATATCAAACAATGACTAGCACCAAGTTCACTCAATCACCAGAATAAGACACTAACACCCTCAATAGGCCAAACGTTCAGAAACTACAAACATTTATTTTGATTTAAAAAATATCATTACACTTCATCATATACAATAAATGATCCCATGATTATACATAAAAATAGCAGCAATAGTTAAAAAGTTAAAAACCACATCCTTGAACCACAGAGTCGCTACCGGATATGATGCCATTACGCTTATACTACAGTAATTAAAGAAAAGCCTATATGGAATAATGGGCATATAATATATGAACTGAGGAACTATTACTAAATCTAAGAAGCTTGGTGCTCAATTCAAATATAAAGGGGTATGTATCCCTTATAAACCTGTTTTAGGTATTGCAGGACTGTCAGTTGGCAGATTGATTGGTCAGTTCTAAAGCACGGCCTGAGAGAGAGACACTTGTCCTCTGACACGATTTCTGCAAGGTTTTTACCTGCAATTCTTCTGGATGTGTTGTGCTTCATAAATACAGATCATAAAGTTTACATGGGAGACGTGAATTTCTGTCCTGAGGAAGGTGGTTCATAATCATTAACATCCACCGAAACGCGTTTACGCAAGACAAAGAAGGCTAACTAGAGATTGTGGAGACATTTGTTAATCGAAATAATTGAACACTGAGAATAATAACTTTACAGAATAACGAATGATCCGGATCCTATGCTTTTGCCTTCATTTTTGACAAGAGAGCATTTTTTCTTGCAGGTTCTCCCAAATTGTGTATTTTGTGTATAGAATGTGGTTTTTAACTTTTTAACTATTGCTGCTATTTTTATGTATAATCATGGGATCATTTATTGTATATGATGAAGTGTAATGATATTTTTTTAATCAAAATAAATGTTTGTAGTTTCTGAACGTTTGGCCTATTGAGGGTGTTAGTGTCTTATTCTGGTGATTAAGTGAACTTGGTGCTAGTCATTGTTTGATATTAAATATTTGCCGATAGGGGGATTTTTTGACTTTTGTCCATTTGGTGCCCTACTCCCTTTGCGGTAAAAGGGCCCCTCTCAATATTTTTTTGTGTTATATCTGCTGCAGACCACTCCTTAAGCCATGTTTCAGTCAAAAACATAACATCCCAGGTATTATCAATGAGTAAATTATATATATCCAGCGCATGACTGGGTAAGGAGCGGCAATTAATGAGACAGGCAGAAAAGGATGGAAGAAAATTAGATGAAGGTCCAGCTTCAAGCCCCACCCGAACAGGTAAATCAGAATTAGGAGAACCCTCTAAAGAAAAGGAACAGCCAGTGCAACTAAAGACATCATGCTCTGCTGGCAACCCAAGTTCAAAAGTGTGAAGATTACAAACAACCTTGTTTAAATTTAAATGCTCCGCTTTAAAAAAGGTTCTACTTCGGGCAGTATGGCTGGGCTTACCGGCGGCATAGCTGGCGCTGGTTGCAATCCAGACGCTGATGGGCAAAGACGGGCTTGCCTTAGGAGCACCTTCGGCTCGCCAGCGGCACGCCCGCTGTGCGTCTGGTGACCAGCGTCCTTTTTATAGCCTAAGAAGCGATTCAGAAACACTGGAGTGCACACCAACTAAAAATGGTGCCTCACAGTGGAATCGCCGAAAAGCAAGGACGGAAGAGAGGGCAGGAACGGCTTGCCCACACCCTCGAACAAAATAGCCCCAACAATATTATCGTATTGGTAAAAAGCAAGTCCTCCTAACATTGCAAATTTTAAAATGTAATAGTAAAGCACAGTTCTTAAAACAATCTCCCACAGTTATTTTTAAAAACAGTTCACATGCAGAGCTAACTGAGTGGCCTTAAAGAAAATACCCAGGGATACATCTGGAGTGCACCAATGTAGAGTGGAATACAGGCTCGGTCAAAGTTCAAGACAAAGAACTGCAGAATGAATCCTGGGGTGAGCTTGTTCTGTCCTGTAGGTAAAAAGATACTGGAGATTTTTGGCCAGCCAGAACAAATATCAAATCTGTGGGGGTTAAGTCTAGCACCGTTACTACTACCATCAGCCAGGAGTCCTGGGTCATTCACGTTAAAGCAGTGTATTGGTCTATGAGTGCCACTCCGATTGGGGAAGATGAAGTGACATTTCCCCTGGCATTGGAATACACCGTAGAGGAATTAAGGGAGGCAATTAACAAAACCCTGTCCGAGAAAGCCCCTGGCCCGTACCGGGTTCCCATGGATTTGTACAAATTTGTTCCGGATCTATGGGCCACTGCTGTGCAATTGTTTCAACACACTCTGTAAAACAGGTCTCTCTTGATCATGGCGTAGAGCTGTAATAGTCCTAGTATTTAAAAAGAGCAACTCCCAATTACCAGAATGTTATTGAATGATATCTTTATTGGATTCAGCGATTAAGCTGGTGGGCAGGGTGGTGTTGGAAAGCCTCTTAGACTGGGCTAGGTAAGCTGATACTCTGTCGGAGATGCAGTACGGTTTCCATGAGGGGCTTGGCACGATGGAGCAATGCCTCAATTTGCACCTGCTGATCAGTAAATGTACCATTGCTAAGCAGGGCTCCATCTGCATGGCCTTCATGGACCTAGCCTGTGCCTTCAACAGCGTGGTGAGGTCCAAACTTTGGGAGGCTGACTAATTTGGGGGTTGACTGGGACCTGGTTAAATTCTCAAGAGCTCTCCCTTATGACTTGTCTGCATATGTGAGGTTTGGTCCCTCAGGAGAGAGGACAGACTGGTTCAAAATAGAGCGAGTGGTATGCCAGGGGTGCATTTTAGCCCCCCTGTTGTTCGTGCTGTATATCAACGGCTTAGGTTCTGCCCTATCTGCTAAAATATCTGACGCCTCTTCCATTGGCAGCAGAAAGGTCCCTGGTCCTATTATATGCGGA
The DNA here is from genome assembly GCA_963921515.1 of Calotriton arnoldi. NCBI lineage: Eukaryota > Metazoa > Chordata > Amphibia > Caudata > Salamandridae > Calotriton > Calotriton arnoldi. The sequence continues at coordinate 3,763,908 of CAWUFW010000262.1, forward strand.
CGATGCTGTATTACTTTCAAGAACCCTAAATGGCTTAAACATCTTGTTCCAAGAATTTGTCAACTTCATGGGCTTACTTGGGTTGGTTACAAAGCATTCCAAAACGTTCATAATGACATGAAATCTTAAGCAAACCAAGATGCGGGGTGTTAAGCTACAAGCTAAACAACAAAAATAGTGGAGCACTCGTGCACAAAGCATGTATGCAGAAACAATGACACCCAACTTATTTTCATCTGTAATCTTACAATGGTGTTTGTCTATTTTAGTGCAGGATCATAACAAAACAAGTAGTCCAAACTTGTATAGTGTGATGAATGTTTCGTTTACTCCTTCTTAGTTCAATCAATTAATCAGTAAAAATCTCCCCAAAAATGTTTGATTTTTCTGAATTATAATCATACAATCAGTCAGATGTTACAGTCAATGATAGTTGATTATAGATGATATAGCCAACACGCGTTTTGTCCACCTTGTGGACTTTTTCAAGGCTTAATTTAGGTATAAATTCCAAATATTAGAACACAAAATGGTATAACATGGTGTAAATTGAACCCATGCTTTTAATCGGGCTTTCCTGGTCTCCGCTGCTGAATTACTGTGGTGGATCTGGACGGTGACTGTAGGTTCTTTGGGGGGTTTCATCCTTGATTTGTAAAGAATTAGATACATGGCTTCAATTGCTTTTCACTCAGGTCCTTTCTTTGAATGATACAATATTGGCTCCGTAGTTACTTGGAGCCGCATCTCTGTTTCTTTCTATATACTCCCATGCATATACTATGCTACAAAGACATTAAAAGTGTAATTTAAATAGCGCCACACTGGGGCCATTTGTTTCAATATACGTTATGGCTCCGTATTTACTTGGGGCCATTACTCTTGTTTCTTCAGAATCTCAAGCATACGCTTTGAAGCATCGTTTGACAGGCATGTTATTAATTCCAGACGCTCACAATTTTGGGGGGGGGTTTATGGGAATTTTATACAAGTCCAGTTGCTTTCAATGCTTTTTGGGCTTCTTCTATTTCATGTTTGCTTTAAACAGCAGACAGGCAATTTCAATGTTTGACTTGATTGTAGGGATTCCAAGTAACACTATTGGACACATATTCAAACCCATTTTTTGTGCTCTAATATTTGGAATTTATACCCAAGTTAAGCCTTGAGAAAGTCCACAAGGTGGACAAAACGCGTGTCAGCTATATCATCTGTAATCAACTATCATTGACTATCATCTGTGACCAATCACCACTGGAACATCTGACTGATTGAATGATTATAATTCAGAATAATCAAACATTTTTGGTGAAATTTGTACTGATTAATTGATTATTCAGAATTTTATAAAAGTTTGGACTCCTTGTTTTGTTATGATCATGCACGAAAATAGACAGACACCATTGTCAGATTAGAGTTGAAAATAAGTTGGGTGTCATTGTTTCCAAATACATGCTTTGTGCACAACAAGTGCTCCACTCCACACCATAAATTTGACAGGAGGAGTAAAGGCAGGGTGGCAGACAAAGTCCTCCACCAACCTGACCTCTTAACTCCATCTGCCAAACCCTAAATCACGTCCTCTGTGAGTGGCACTGCGGGCGAAAAACTATGGTTTGGTATGCTACACCAAGAGACTGACTGTGGTTAGACAGTTTACAAGCATTCGTCCCATCACCTTTTGTGTGTTTGATTGCAAGTAGTATGCCTGGAAACCTGACACTGGCACAGGATTCCAAGCCAAGTACTGCCAATGTTTGTGAATTCTAAAAAAAGTAGTAAGTTTGCATCCACATACTTGACAACTTACAAAATAACTTCACCGTGTGAGGAGGGGGCGGGTCTGGTGCCGAGGATATCTAAGATACACTCTGCCCCTCACCAAGCCCCCCGCCGACTCCCAAAAAAAAGAAAGGGTCGCCAATGTCCTGGGCAGTTTTCACAGTTTTTAATGGACATCAGCTGCTTACAGCCACCGAAACAAGCTGGAAATCCAATGTTTACAGTGGTTTTCAGCTAGTTTTCCATGCCGCCGTGTGATTTCGGCTCCTCACCGGATAACCGTGTGAAGGGAGCCGAAATTGTGTGACACACTGTGGCATTGTGTGAGTTGGCAGGTATGCATCTATTCAAAGAGTACTTCTATGGTTGCAAATTTGCTACTTTTCTGGTAAACCAGCCACTATTCATATATTTATGTTGGTGATCCAAATATCAAAAAGTTAAAACCTCTTCCTGGTGCGTGTTAAATCCCTTTCTGTGTGCCCACCACAAAGCCACCTCTAGAGACTGCGTGAAGTACAAAATTCTGCAAGCTGGTTGTTGCACTGAACTCATAGGAAAAAAACACGTTAAAGCAGCTCCCCAGAGATCACTGCACTGCCGGCTGTGGCTGTCAAAGATAATGACAGGACTTGTGTATGACTTCTACCAAAGCACTACATGCTATCCTTCCCGAAGACGCATCCAGCATTGTTATTACATACTATGTAGTTATGACCCTACATACTTCTACTGAAAGTGTTCTTTTTGTGCCCCGGGTAAAGTGCAAAACAGGGGAAGGAAAGGGTGTTTTTTTGTTGGGGAATCTCAGGACTGGAAGCCTCTCTTGGGAAACTGAGAAGCGGGAGAAACCATGTGCTCAAGACATCACTCAAAGCCTCCATTTTCTGCTGATGCCCCGGTACTACTATTCTTATGAGTAGCGCAATGACCAGCAGCAATGAATGCTTTGTTCGGAGGTGCACCTACATAAATTACCTCACCCCTTAACTTGGTTATTGCACTGGGAGTCAATCCTGGCCTGTTAGTGTGCCAGTAGTTATGCCCAACGTAGGCAGTTATGATGGAACTAATTACGCCCATCAGATCGCAACTGTGCCACTGACCATTCTCATTAGAAAGTAACTTTGCCAATAAACATGCTACCCAAGAAACATGATGATGCCAGCACTAATGGTCCATCAGTTTTGTACCAGTAAATGTGTCAAAGAGAAAGGAATATCAGTAACTACACCCAAAAAGAGTGATCATGTCAGTATTTATTCTCCACTGTGTTGCTAATCGTGGCCCACTGCGCTGGTAATCATGCCATATTGCACTGGTAATCATGCCACATTGCGCTGGTAATCATGCCACATTGCTCTGGTAATCATGCCACATTGCTCTGGTAATCATGCCACATTGCTCTGGTAATCATGCCACATTGTTCTGGTAATCATGCCCCATTGCACTGGTAATCGTGCCACGTTGTGCTGATAACCATGCCACCATTACCTATGGTACGTGCAATTATGCCCCGTTCTTTACTGTGACAATAATCTTCTGTACAACAGAGTGTTGTGCCATTAATTATCTCATTTTAGTTCAAACACAATGAGCAGTCCATCTTTGGTATTGGTTCTTTTTTTTCTAAAATCAGTATAGGGCATTCACCTGTGAAGGAAATGAAGGGATTCTGCAGCTATTATTGAGCTGGATCAGAATTGTGGGCTAGACTCAGTGAAATATACTGAATTTGCCCCGGTGTAATTAGTGTAATTTTCCGACACTGGAAAATATTCAGCAGCACCTGCACATTGTCTGCTTTCCACCTGCAGGCGGCAAGGGAGCATTCTTATTTTTACTTCCTACTGGGCCCAAAACAAAGGCATGACTTAATGCACCATCAACCCTTTTTTGTTGGAGTATCATGCTGGGTAGGAGCTATCTGGAGCCTAACACCTAGATGGCAATGCAATGGAAGGAAATAAAGGCACACACTACGATTTGGAGGCACTTTTATTATTTTGTTCAGTCGCTGTATATAAAATGTTAGCAAGCACTGTAAGAATGCCTGCTATATGGTCTGTATGAGTAGTTACTAGAGGTGGGTGAGACGCACAAGCCATTCTCAAGCCACATGCTTAGCTCTGGCTCGGCTCAAAGTCCTCTTGGAACCTCAAGTCCAAAACGAGACGAGCTTTTACTGGAGGCAATATGGCCTAGTGGCTATAGCTGCCTACTATGCGAACTCAGAAACCAGGTTTGAATCCTAGCCTTGGCTCAGCATCCTATGAATCCCAGCAAATCACTCTGTGGTGGAAAAATAAAGATGTAACATAGTCTGTTATGAAGCGCTCTTATGTCCTAGTTAAAGGTTTGTGCTATGTAAAACTGTTAGAAATGGGATTTTTAGCAGGCTAGGGCATGTGCCAAAGCCAGGCAGAAACCACCACTCTAGTCAGGATAAGGGAGTTACACTCCTAAAATAACCCCTGCTCACCCCTTTGGTAGCTTGGCACGAGCAGTCAGGCTTATCTTAGAGGCAGTGTGTAAAGCATTTGCACATAACCAACAGTAATACAGTGTAAGCACTACAAAAGGACATCACACCAGTTTAGAAAAATATCCAATATTTTAATATACTTAAGACAAGACCAAAAACGATAAAAATCCACAATACAGTACTCAAAAATCTTCAATTATCAAAATACGCTTGAAACACAGTTACTTGATGTCGATAGCTCCGTCCGGGGCTATCACGGCGTCGTGAGCAAACAAATCCAAACAGTTCTGGCAGACCGCTGCTTCGCGGGACAGCTACGGTGTCGGGAAGACCCGCAAACAGTATCTTTTAGAAATGCAGGGCGTCGATGACCTCTCGTTGAGCTTCCGAAAACACGGCGTCCGCAGACGTCGGTTCTGGAGGTCTGTGCAGGAGTCGTCGGGGCCCTCGAAGTCACACGCGTTGCAGGTCGATCTCCTCTCTGATGGAGTCAGGAGCGCTGGCGTCGGCAGGCGTCGGGTGCTGCAGTGCGAAGTGCAGCGGTGCGGCGTGCGGTGCCCTCAGGTCGCGGTGCAAGCAGCGGCGCGGTGGCGGCGTCAGATGGCGTCGTCGGTGAAACCAGGGTCGCGGTGCGAGATGAAGGCGGTGCTCGTCACGGTGCTGGCAGGTCACGGTGCAAGCAGCGGCGTCGTCGTTGCTGAAGCGCTGTCGTCGGCTGACGAACTGGAGTCGATGGCGCCGGCGTCGGTTGGCCAAGGCTGCGGTGCGGGATGAGGGCGGTGCGTCGTGTAACTTTACGAGCGGTGCCCTCGAACCACGGTGCAAGCAGCGGCGTAGATTTTGGCATGGAGCGGCGTCGTCGGGGATACCAAGGCGTCGTGAAGCGAGGCGGTGCGGAGTGCTGTGCCCACAGGTCGCGGTGCGAGCAGCGGCTCGGTGGCGGCATCAGCAGGCGTCGTCGGTGAGACCAGGGTCGCGGTGCCCTCTGCGGTGCCTTCAGGACACTGAGTCGGCAGCGTCGTCGTCAACGTCGTCGAGTTGCTTTTCTTCTGTTGCAGCACAAAACACACAGTCCCCAGTGCTGAGGGCAGAAGAACTTGAAGTCTTTGCTGTTCCCGAGACTTCTTGAACAGGGGGCAAGCTCTACCTCAAGCCCTTGGAGAAACTCACAAAAGTAGATTGCAGAAAGTCCAGTCCAGGCCTTTCACTGCCCAAGACAGAAGCAGCCACTGCAGGCCAACACAGCAAAGCACACAGCAAAGTGGTAGTTCCTCCTCACAGTTTCTCTGGCTCTTCTTCTTGGCAGTCTTCTTGATCCAAAGAGTTCTAAAGTTCAGGGGTCTGGGCCCCAGTATTTGTATCCAAAAATCCTTTGATCTTTCAGGCAGAGGGTGTCTGTGCCCGGCCAGAACCAGTTCTGCCTTCTCTGGTGTGATTTCCTGGCAGGAGGTGGAGACGGCATTGTCAGAGGCAGACCAGGCCCTTTGAGGTGCAAGGAAATCTCCTCCCCCTTCCCCATCGCAGCCCAGGTCTATTCAGCCCTTTCCTGACCTGCCTAGACTATCTGGAGCCCCTCCGGCCCGCCAGCCTTCTGTCATCCAAAACCCAGACAGGCAATCCACATTCCAGCAGAGGCACACGGGATGACTGAGCAAGAAAATACCTACTTTCTAAAAGTGGTATTTTCAAACACAGAATGTGAAAATCACCTTCACTAAAAGATGCATCTTTAGATTCTGAGTTCAGGCATACTAAATTCTATTTTCTTACCGACTTCCCGGGGCCAGTTATGTTTATAAGATGTTATAAACAAACCTCCCATTCTATCCTATGCGGAACTGGTAGCCTTGCAATAGTGAAAAACGAAATTGGCTGTAATTCACTATCAGGACATGCCACACACACCAGGGCATGTCCCACCTTTCACATACACTGCACCCTGCCCACAGGGGTACCTTGGGCCTACCTGAGGGGTGTCTGACACGTAAGAAAAGGGAAGGTTAGGGACCGGCCAGTGTGTGCACTGGCCAAGTCGACATGGCAGTTACAAACTGTGCGCAGACTTCTGCAATGGCAGGTCTGAGTTACCGTTTTCAGGGCTACTCACGGGGGTGGCACAACCAGTGCTGCAGGCCCCCCGAGTAGCATTTGATTCACCAGCCCTGGCACACGCAGTGCACTTTACTAGGGGCTAACAGGTAAATCAAATATCCAATCATGGAAACACCCATCCATAACACAATTTACACAGAGAGCATATGCACTTTAGCACTGATTAGCAGTGGTAAAGTGCCCAGAGTCCTAAAACCAACACAAACAGGTCAGGGAAAAATAGCTGGAAAAAGCAAAAGTTTGGGGATAACCCTGCAAAAAGGGCCATTTCCAACACAACCCCCTTCCAGCCTAAAGCCAGGGAGACCAATCCATACCTCGATGGGCTTCCCTGCTTGGGGCGATAGAACACGGAACCTGGCCCGCAACAGCAGGGTTTCCTTCCCGTTTTACACCTTCCTGCACCTAGTTGGATTTTCTATCCATACTCTCAGGGCCCACTAAGCTGACCCATGGGGGACCCTTCTCCTCACCTGTGGACCCCATCTGTGCAGCACCTAAACTTACTTGGCTCACAGATGTGTCCCAACAGGCAGTCAGTACCCACATGGCCAACACAATGGTGTGGCCCAGTCCACCCCCGGGGTGTGACTCCTGTCCCCCTCCCAGGGGCAACTCTGTCCACCAGGACAGCCAGCCACAGTGGCCACTGACTGGTCAGTGATCAGAGCCAGGCCTTAGGCCTTTCAGGCCACTCCAACCGCTGTGGCGTCAGAGTGGGGGGGCGGTAGCCCCAGGTGCCTGGCACCCTTTCTCCACTCTCCCAAGTCAGGTATGGCATCCTGACACTGGCCCACTAGCCCAGGGCCTCTACCCTGCGGCTGGACAGGAGACTGGGGTGGGCTCTCCCACACCCTCTCCTTCTCCCTGGGGCTCTGTACCCTCCCACCTGGAGCGGTACCCCCTCCAGAATGGTCAGGGCACCTGTGGCAGGTGTCCTGCTCAGTCCGCCCACCAGTTCAGGGGTGCTATCCTGCAACTGGTACACCAGCCCAGGGTCTGTACCCTGAGGCTGAACAAGGGACTGGGGTGGGCTCCCCACACCCGGTCCTCCTCCCTGGGGCTCTGTACCCTCCCAGCTGGAGCGGCACCCCCAGAAGACAAACTGGTAGGGGCACTGTTAGCAGTCGCCCCTTCCCCCAGGTCAGGGGGGACACCCTGAACCTGGTCCTCCAACCCAGGGTCTGTACCCTCAGGCTGACCAGAGGTCTCGGGCGAGGCTCTCCTCCCCTCACCCCTCCTTCTGGGGTCCTGCACTCTCCTCCCAGGAGAAGCACCCCCAGAACCAAAAACTGTCAGGACGTTGGAACCGGACCTCCTACACAGTTCTTCCACCAGTTCAGGGCCTTGACCCTGCAACTGATCCACCACCCTCGGATCTAAACCCTCAGGTTGAACCGGGGTCAGAGGCGAGGACTCCCTCCCTCTGCACCCCTTCCAGAGTTCTGTACCCTCCCACCCAGAGTGGTACCCCTAGAAGTCAAACCGGTCAGGACATTGCTTACAGTCGTCCTTCCCTCCAGGTCAGGCAGGACCTGAACCTGGCCTCCCAACCTAGGGACTAAACCCTGCGGCTGAGCACCTGCCCGGCGCACCAGGACCTCCTTGGGAGCACGCATGCCCCCCCTGAGGGTAACACATGACTCATGTGTTGTGTGACAGTCTGCCTGGCACAGATCTCCCGACCCCTGTCCATCTGACAGTGGGCGAAGATCCCCCAGGACAGAAGTGGTGTCACCATGGTCACTCCTAGGAGGCTCAGCCCTTCTGGCTGGCCCCTGACCCACTGGTCCTCCCACTGGCGAACGCATCCCCTCTCACCCCTCCATCCGGACTTCTGCACCCTCCACTTAGGAGCGGCACCGCCAGACACCAGAACCGCTGGAGCTCTGTTTACAGACACTCCACGTTCTCCTGACAGTAGGAGATCCCCCTGAACGGACGGCCTACCAGTACAGCCTAGGCTCCCCACCTGGTGTTCCCTCCTGGAACCACCCAGGCTCTGGGACCGGGTTTTGGGCACCTTGGGCCGCAGCCCATTCCCACTCCTTCTCATCGGAGACAGGACGCGAGTCCCTACACCCTTCCCATGACACCGGGACCTATCTGGGCTACCACAAACCTTTCCCACCACCCTTGGTTGGGAAATACCTAAGTCACTTCCTTCCGGGTCACCCCCAGATGCTTCTCCAGACCCTCTGGAATCCACCAAAAGGTCTGCCTCCAGTGCAAGCTCCCTGGGGTCAGAGAACTCCCACTCCACTGGGTGTTGGCATAGCTCTGGAAAACAGGGACTTAAAATATGCTCTCCAACAATTGAATCACACAGGTGTTAACCAAACTACCCTTCACCCAACCATCCAGTGCCTCAGAAAAGTACCCCACATCATTCTCACAAGACTGGTGAGACAGTGTCTGACTGTTGCTGTCTCTTAACCCATACTCTTCTGGCTGGTCTCCATACTCACTTACTAGGGCTTCTATCATGGGGAACCCCTCTCCCTGCACCTCTCATCTAGAGTCAGTAGAGTGTCCCTCCCACTACTAGGAAAATGATCCCCTGTGCCAGTTCCCCAATCCACCTCAGGGACACTGCGCACCACTGGAGTAACCTCACAATCCTAAACCCCCTGGTGTATGTCAACCCCTCCTTGAAGTAGGGCCCCAAATCTGTGTGTGTGTGTACCTCATCCTCAGTACTGGACTTAACACTTTTGCTGCCACCATCTGGGCTGGGCCTAGCCCTACTGGCTTCCCAGTCCAGCTCTCTCATTTTAAACTCATGGTCTAAGATCATCTTCTTTTCCTCCATGGCTATTCTTTTGTCTTCCCTCTCACTTTCCATCCTGAGCTTCTCCAACTCGAACTTCCTCGCTTCCCGCCTGTCCTCCAGCTCCTCTGGGGACAGACTGCTGCTACCTGGTTTAGAGGGTGCCCCCCCTCCCAAAAGCACATCCACCCTTGGAATAGGCTCCTCTGCCTCCATGCCAAGATCTCCAGACAGCTCACTAGCATGTCTGGCTGCTACCCAGGCCCTCAGCGCCTTTTGTAGCTCTTTTCTGGTGAGGCCCCTGATTTGGATTTTGAGGTTTTTGCAGATCGCCTTCAATTCCTTCACATTGTAGGTTTCTAACCTCTCCTCCTCAAAGGCCACTTCCACGGATGCAACAGATGATGCAATTTATTCAGGCATGATGAAGTAGCAAGTTCAAACTGGCAAGATCAAAAATAGGCCAAAAAGAAAAAGAACCAGTAATGGTCTGCGATATGGTAGTAGTGCACACCAATCACTGTAAGTCAAGTGCAAACGCAAGTCCTATCCTCACCGCTGACAACCAATGTTAGAAATGGGATTTTTAGCAGGCTAGGGCATGTGCCAAAGCCAGGCAGAAACCACCACTCTAGTCAGGCTAAGGGAGTTACACTCCTAAAATAACCCCTGCTCACCCCCTTGGTAGCTTGGCACGAGCAGTCAGGCTTATCTTAGAGGCAGTGTGTAAAGCATTTGCACATAACCAACAGTAATACAGTGTAAGCACTACAAAAGGACACCACACCAGTTTAGAAAAATATCCAATATTTTTATATACTTAAGACAAGACCAAAAACGATAAAAATCCACAATACAGTAGTCAAAAATCTTCAATTATCAAAATACGCTTGAAACACAGTTCCTTGATGTCGATAGCTCCATCCGGGACTATCACGGCGTCGTGAGCAAACAAATCCAAACAGTTCTGGCTGACCGCGGCATCGCGGGCCAGCTACGATGTCGGGAAGACCCGCAAACATGTCCTTTTAGAAATGCAGGGCGTCGATGACCTCTCGTTGAGCTTCCGAAAACACGGCGTCCGCAGGCGTCGGTTCCGGAGGTCAGTGCAGGAGTCGTCGGGGCCCTTGAAGTCACACGCGTTGCAGGTCGATCTCCTCTCTGATGGAGTCAGGAGCGCTAGCGTCGGCAGGCGTTGGGTGCTGCGGTGCGAAGTGCCGCAGTGCGGCGTGCGGTGCCCTCAGATCGCGGTGCGAGCAGCGGCTCGGTGGTGGCGTCAGATGGCGTCGTCGGTGAGACCAGGGTCACGGTGCGAGATGAAGGCGGTGCTCGTCACGGTGCTGGCAGGTCACGGTGCAAGCAGCGGCGTCGTCGTTGGTGAAGCGCTGTCGTCGGCTGACGAACTGGAGTCGATGGCATCGGTAAGCCAAGGCTGCGGTGCGGGATGAGGGCGGTGCGTCGTGTAACTTTACGAGCGGTGCCCTTGAACCACGGTGCAAGCAGTGGCGTAGATTTCGGCGTGGAGCGTCGTCGTCGGGGATACCAAGGCGTCGTCGTGAAGCAAGGCGGTGCGGAGTGCGGTGCCCACAGGTCGCGGTGCGAGCAGCGGCTCGGTGGCGGCGTCAGCAGGCGTCGTCGGTGAAACCAGGGTCGCGGTGTGGCGTTGCCCTCTGCGGTGCCAAGGCGTCGTCGCGGAGTGCGGTGCCCACAGGTCGCGGTGCGAGCAGCGGCTCGGTGGCGGCATCAGCAGGCGTCGTCGGTGAGACCAGGGTCGCGGTGCGGCGTTGCGGCGGTGCCCTCTGCGGTGCCTTCGGGACACGGAGTCGGCAGCATCGTCGTCGACGTCGTCGAGTTGCTTTTCTTCTGTTGCAGCACAAAACACACAGTCCCCAGTGCTGAGGGCAGAAGAACTTGAAGTCTTTGCTGTTCCTGAGACTTCTTGAACAGGGGGCAAGCTCTACCTCAAGCCCTTGGAGAAACTCTCAAAAGTAGATTGCAGAAAGTCCAGTCCAGGCCTTTCACTGCCCAAGACAGAAGCAGCCACTGCAGTCCAACGCAGCGTAGCACACAGCAAAGTGGTAGTTCCTCCTCACAGCTTCTCCGGCTCTTCTTCTTGGCAGTCTTCTTGATCCAAAGAGTTCTAAAGTTCAGGGGTCTGGGCCCCAGTATTTGTATCCAAAAATCCTTTGATCTTTCAGGCAGAGGGTGTCTGTGCCCGGCCAGAACCAGTTCTGCCTTCTCTGGTGTGATTTCCTGGCAGGAGGTGGAGACGGCATTGTCAGAGGCAGACCAGGCCCTTTGAGGTGCAAGGAAATCTCCTCCCCCTTCCCCCATCGCAGCCCAGGTCTATTCAGCCCTTTCCTGACCTGCCTAGACTATCTGGAGCCCCTCCGGCCCCCCAGCCTTCTGTCATCCAAAACCCAGACAGGCAATCCACATTCCAGCAGAGGCACGCGGGATGGCTGAGCAAGAAAATACCTACTTTCTAAAAGTGGTATTTTCAAACACAGAATGTAAAAATCACCTTCACTAAAAGATGCATCTTTAGATTCTGAGTTCAGGCATACTAAATTCTATTTTCTTACTGAATTCCCGGGGCCAGTTATGTTTATAAGATGTTATAAACAAACCTCCCATTCTATCCTATGGGGAACTGGTAGCCTTGCAATAGTGAAAAACGAAATTGGCTGTAATTCACTATCAGGACATGCCACACACACCAGGGCATGTCCCACCTTTCACATACACTGCACCCTGCCCACATGGGTACCCAGGGCCTACCTGAGGGGTGTCTGACATGTAAGAAAAGGGAAGGTTAGGGACCGGCCAGTGTGTGCACTGGCCAAGTCGACATGGCAGTTACAAACTGCGCGCAGACTTCTGCAATGGCAGGTCTGAGTTACCGTTTTCAGGGCTACTCACGGGGGTGGCACAACCAGTGCTGCAGGCCCTCGAGTAGCATTTGATTCACCAGCCCTGGCACACGCAGTGCACTTTACTAGGGGCTAACAGGTAAATCAAATATCCAATCATGGAAACACCCATCCATAACACAATTTACACAGAGAGCATATGCACTTTAGCACTGATTAGCAGTGGTAAAGTGCCCAGAGTCCTAAAACCAACACAAACAGGTCAGGGAAAAATAGCAGGAAAAAGCTAAAAGTTTGGGGATAACCCTGCAAAAAGGGCCATTTCCAACAAAAACCATCAAAAATAAAATGTGCATTCTATCTATCACCCATGCTCAAATCTCATCGTCCAAGAATTAAAAACAAATCGTTAAGCTTTGATGTCATAAAGAGTTACTCATTTAGAGGCTCAACTGCGCAGTGTGAAACTGGAAATTCTGGTTTTCCTGCTTGTCCAAATTGTGTGATCCTAAGCAAAAACTTTATTTCACCGAGATTCCTTTTTGTTCATTTTCACATATGAGAGCACCTTCCAATGCATGAGTTCAGGATGCACGATAAGGAAAAAAAACCCTCTCCTGCGTTTTATTTAATAGCCTTTAATGTTGCTCCATCTATAATAAGAATCTAGGTCACATATAGGGTGCACATGACAACTGAATTGCCTCTTACTTCACTAATAGCATTGTGATCAGGGCAGGGGCAGGAATGTTTCTCAGTACATGTGTTAAAGAAATAACACTTTTGTGAAAACTGAATACACTCTAAATTGTAACAATATTTGTTGCATGATTTATATAAAAAATATTTTCACGGTTTGGCTTGTGCGGTGGCTCTTAGAGCCACAGCCGGCCCTTGCTTCAGCTCTGGCTCAGCTCTCCCTGTTAATTTGTTGGCTCGCCTACCTCTACCAGTTACAAATAACAATTTAAATGCCACTTACTATTTTTTTCAATGTAATTCTTTTACGGAGCTACTTATACCAACGTAGGGTGTTAGAACACTTTACATCACACACACATTATACATTGACAATAAATCATACGAGTGTGTAAATCAGTGTACGGGATGTGTTACATAAGACAATGAGAATTACAAGCTGTAGAAGTCACATATTGCCCTCATTTGTAGGCATTGCATGTTAAGAGTGAACAACCTGGAGAAACACAAAGTCAGGATTTTAAAATTAATGTTGTGCTTGTGGCGGCTGTAGTAATAAGACTCTAATACTACCCAAATAAACCAGATTAGCAGCCTTATAACAACAACAGATTGAAAAAACAATAAGGTCCTAAACCCATGCCTTGCAGTTTACAGACAGCTCCTGAATGCCGGTTAATAGCTCATTGTGCTATATTAGAAGGATTGCAATTTAGGAACATCTAGTAACAAAAGCAGTAACCTACTTACCTATCTACATAAAATAAAAATCAGATCTGCATGTCACACCACGTGGTTTGCAGGAGACACATTAACCATCTGAGCTACTTTGTGAGTCAAAACTGTGACTGGACAAAACACAGATCTCTCCAGCAAGTACATTTACCACCATAGTTATCTTACTGCTATTATTATTATTCCCTGGGATTTACCAGGCAGACGAAAAGCCCTGCAATAGGTGCATTAACCTCAAAGATTGTTTTAAAATGCAACCTTTGTGACCAATTAAGCCAGAAACGATTTATTGTCACCTTAGTCCTTTTGTTGCCAATTTCATTGTGCTAGAGTTTTTTTTGTTTTGTTTTGTTTTTTAAATGTATAAATCGATTGTTAGATTCTGCTTTTTATGACGCCTACTCTTATGACTCCACCAGCTTTCCTCTGCCACACCTTGACCTCCAATTTATGGGTTTCCAAAGTATTATTTCCCCCAATTGCAGCACGGACGTTCACAAAAAATTCTGTCTGTATTCATCAGTTTAACTGGAAAAAGCTGGAAGGATCGCAACACTTCAAAAACATATAAAGCTACTTCACACATAGAAAAGTGCTCGGAGGCTACTGAAATACAGTACACAGAGCTTTACAAACGCCCCAAAATATAATACGGAAATTAGTTACAAGGGAACCCTACTCACAACGGAACCAGGGTACGTATATTATAAGCAGAAACAATGGTTCCTGTGGAAAATTATAGAATATTGGGAATGGTAATATTATTATGCACAATCGCAATGAACAGATGGGTTATGGTGATATCAAAGGAGAAGAACATTACACGACTCAGTGTTAAGTGTAGACAATAGTAGCTTTTATATAAATCTATATAAAAAATAATTACAAAAATGAACAGTGCATTGTGTCCCCAGTGAACATGGAACCTACAACAATTTGTGACAAACTTATGACAAATATAAATGGTTTCCAGGAAAATATTAAAGTCGACCATCCAAAGAAATCTGTAATAGGAATGGTTCGCTTTGTTTTCGTCGACGGCGTTTCGACCCCTGTGGGGATGAGGGGTCTCTTCAGGACCTAGCGATATAGGGACATCTGAAAAGATGATTGGCCTGTCATCGTGATACGTGTACACCTCAGGATGTGAAGAGTGAAAACAAAAAGTTACTCACATGGGACCCAGCCGGGCGCCCAGTGAGGGGAAGGGGAGAGATGACAGGGAAGCTGAACTGGACCACAGTGCAACTGCTTGTACAATAGTTCATACACTCTAGATTGCGCGTATTGCAAGGCCCGGCCTCACAGTGGCTGTCCTTGTTCAATTCAATATAGGATGAAATGATATTTTTTATTTCAGGGAAGAAGAACTGGACAGGTCACGACAATCTGTGTACCTGAATGACAAGGGATGAAAGGCTCAGTTAAGCATCAGCGCGTGCCTCCGCTACGCGCTGGAACGGGACTGCTTCCGTCTGTGTCCCACGCTGCAGACGGAAGCAGTCCCGTTCCAGCGCGTAGCAGAGGCACGTGCTGATGCTTTACTGAGCCTTTCATCCCTTGTCATTCAGGTACACGGATTGTCGTGACCTGTCCAGATCTTCTTCCCTGAAATAAATATAATTTCGTCCTATATTGAATTGAACAAGGACAGCCACTGTGAGGCCGGGCCTTGCAATACGCGCAATCTAGAGTGTATGAACTATTGTACAAGCAGTTGCACCGTGGTGCAGTTCAGCTTCCCTGTCATTTCTCCCCTTTCCCTCGCTGGGCGCCCGACTGGGTCCCATGTGAGTAACTTTTTGTTTTCACTCTTCACATCCTGAGGTGTACACGTATCATGATGACAGGCCAATCATCTTTTCAGATGTCCCTATATCGCTAGGTCCTGAAGAGACCCCTCATCCCCACAGGGGTCGAAACGCCGTCGACGAAAACAAAGCGAACCATTCCTATTACAGATTTCTTTGGATGGTCGACTTTAATATTTTCCTGGAAACCATTTATATTTATCATAAGTTTGTCACAAATTGTTGTAGGTTCCATGTTCACTGGGGACACAATGCACTGTTTATTTTTGTAATTATTTTTTATATATATTTATATAAAAGCTACTATTGTCTACACTTAACACTGAGTCGTGTACGGTTCTTCTCCTTTTGATATCACCATAACCCATCTGTTCATTGAGATTGTGCATAATAATATTACCATTCCCAATATTCTATAATTTTCCACAGGAACCATTGTTTCTGCTTATAAAACCAAAATATAATACAACAATATATTCCAAAACCCTTCTGATTGGTTACGCGACGCCTGCTCAGAAGCACCTTGAGTGGTGGCGCGCGCCCCTAGCTCAGGTATAAAATTGCCTAGAGGTCTGGCCCACTCAAAGGCGCTCATTTATAGTAGAGGTCACATCTGGTACAACAAGGCAATGACCTCATGACCCACGGACGGTGCACGTGCCCTCCTCTGCCCTGTTATCGAGCAAGAGGACATTCAAAATCAATACCGCGAAGCTCGTCAAGCCAATGATGGAACACTTCCCGCTCGACCGATTTCCCGGGGGGACCAAAGGAGTCAAACGATTCATTGTATTTGCATTAAAAAACAGATTGAGATCACCGAAAAATCAAGGGACCGATAGTTAGGTTAATGAAATCTCAATGGCCTTCTGGCTGAGCAAAGTGTGCCATTTAATCATGAAATTCCCACGTGAGCCTGGTCAGGGATCAATACTGTTCTCCTCACAAAAAAACACCAATAAATATCTTGAACCAATGTTCATTTTGTGTGTTAGCAAAGTCTTCTAGCCTGGCCACATCAAATGCAAGTGGAAATAAACTCAGCACTTGACACGAGGCTTCGCTTTGATCTAGTGAGGGGGTATCTAAAGTAGGTACACAAAGAGAACTTTTCCTGCCAGACTTACCGAATATTTACTTGAGATAAATTTATGAACAATTAATTTATATTGTAATCATTTAGTCAGCACTAATCCTGAAATCTTGTGTGGCTCCAGGAATTCTTGGCCAACTTTGGACACCCTTGGAGCAGCACATGAGCAGCTTCCCTTCAAGAGAGGTGTGAGCAAGAACATAGTAAAAGTTCGGTAAATCCCAACACGATATGGGCCACAAGGGGACTAGCATGGCCACGCTCGTCCAAGCACAGAGCTATTCAGACACAGACACACTGTAGCCTAAATGAGGAGGTGTTTCCTCAGAGCCGAACACAGATCTACCCCAATCTTAACTTAAGGCACTACTTTTCAAGCAACACCTTGTCACTAAGTAACCTCTGAGCTAGCATAACCATATGAAGGGAGCACAGTCCCTGCTTACTTCTGTCATGTTCACCCCACTACTATTAGTGTCACGCCTGGTAGACCCCCTTAGCCCTAAAAGGAAATGTGCCCTTTTCAGAGACAATAAGGCCTGGTAGGTGTCTCTCACTTCTCATCAAGCGGGTTATGCTCTGCTAGGTAGGATGTGTTAGAAACCAGACAATCCTGTCGGAGAATCCCTTATCTGCAGGTGGTGGTAAAGTAGAGCCCCACCCTTGCACCCCGAATCTATACACATACAATGACTGGTATTTTACATATATATTCTTCTTTATTATGTAGCGCTTGTCTGCATAACAAATGTATCAGACTGATCACAATTATAAACAACTCAGCAGATAATATGCAAATTACAGCAACGGGTAAAAGAGCCCCACAGCCTGCTAGTCTATTTCCAAGTAATACATCTGATCCAGCATTTTCGGGCACCCTTGCTTACCATTGGTCCTTCGACAGACCTTTCTCTACGACTGAGAGGTGATGGGAGTTAGCCTTAACAATCAATCAAAATTCAATTAACAGTGCAACCCATTTGGCAACACAATGAGGACCAGGAATCGGTAGCTTGGGTTAAGAAGGATTTATTACAAATTAATAATCAGATTCAAATACACTACTTGCAGCATTATGCTGTAGAGATACAGAATAACAATTGGGAGTCACAGATTGCGGAAGAAATTAAGGCGAATTAGTATCAAACAGACAAGCAGTTCCGTAACTGCAAAACAAAACAGTAACATTAAAATTTGATGCTCAGAGAACAATCGAAGACTTTCTCTCCTATACATTAGTAATCTAAGGATTCAAAAGTCCAGAGAATAGTTGGGGGAAAAAGATCTCAGCAAATCAAGGATCTCCATAAAGGAAGTCAGAGCAGGATAAAAGGGACTCGAGTAGGAAAGTGTAAGCATCTAAGAAGCTAGGTTGAGTCTTCTGTGGGTCAAGAATAAGTGTCACCCTCAGCCATACTTAGACAGGAATCAAACGAAAGCATTGAGGTATAAAACCTCTCAAAGTCCCTTCAGCTAGCAATGACTCAAGGAAGGTGTCTGCTGGGGCAAAAGGAATCTGCAAAGGGGTGTGCTCGGCATCGGAGCACAATCGAGAAGGAATCTGATCAGCATCAGGAAAGAGATCTGAGTTATAGTCCAAAGGGAAAGCTATATTATAATGTGCAAAGTTCATTTGGCGACACCCCCTTGACTACACCCTCCGGGGTCCATTGTGCTCATTCGAATTATTCAGTTGCGGACTACAACATTTCGATTTTATGCTACACTGTACATGGGTACACCATCCTTCTCCCAGACACATGTAGGTTGTAACATTTGGACAATAGTTCATTCAGTTAGCGCCCTGTCTCACCATGTACCTTTCACCAAGGTGCTTTACCCCGGGCACCTGGTTACCCCATCTCTAGTACATGAATGTATCTGCTCTAAACTAACAATGCATGTGAATATCTGCAAGAAATGTCGAGTTAGCAGAAAAATGAAATCAGCTTTAGGCAGCATGCTGAAACACAGGTCTACTAATGTGAAGTTTAGCAGTAATTTCAATTGTGCACATTTAATATGCGTGTGCACAATTAAACACAAATGCATATACATTTCTAATACATTAGGTTCCCTACTACATGTAATATTCAATAAACCCTCATAATATTCAGAGATAACTATAAATGAGAACTACATTTAAATCAAATATGTGGAATAATTAATGCAGAGTTACATTCTACATATGTAACAAAGTGTTTAATCACAGTGTCAGTTTGTTACATGTTATTTACGTGAAGTAGCACACACATTTAGAAAGTCACCTTTCATATCAATGGTGAATATATTTTCTACTAAACAAAGATGGTTCTTTATTAATCACTCTTATTAAGGCAAAACATTTTGGGTAAGTTCTCTAATCCTATAATGAAGGCACTCTTTAATACATGTCAGGTGCAACACTTACATTAATTCGTTATACCATACATGAATCATGTGCTAAGTGCAGTTTCATACCGTTATTTCTTAAGTGGGAATGACGTTTGTGACTTACAAAGGGTTGGCAAGCTTTGCGCTGCACCACATCTATAATCATTTCAGCCATCCAACAAAAGTGGCTGTATTATTTTACAAAATGTTTTACTATGCCAAGCCATATATAGTTTCCATGCTTATGTACTGCTGGTATTGGTTTAGCAGTTGGAATTCAGGTCTTCGGAATCTCATCTCTGCAAACGGCCCATGTGTCTAACCCCGCCCATATGCCGACACCTTACATACCTTTATTACTATTGGTGTCTTACGAAGTGAGTAGGGGGGGTTACTCATGTTCAGCTCCTGCTTTGTTACAAAATGTGCAGACAATGCACCTTTCAAAAGCATATGGAAGCTACTGAAGGTAATGCTAGTTTTTTTTCTTACACGAATGATCTCTGCAAGGTCATTTCCCCTGCAGCTTTGATTGCAACACCTGCACCAAGAAGTAGACAGATTTCATTCTCTGCCTTGTTAGTTTGAACAGTGTGAAAAAACATTAAATTGCTAAATTGAAAATATGGGGATGGAGCACACATTTGCGAACATTATCATTGAAACTGTTAATCTGACTTCGTAGGCCCTACACTTATACAAGCAGTCCCTAACATTAGATGGTGTCATGTTTAGATGCCATCAGGCCACTCTCCTGTAACATGGGTTATTATCATAAGAAAGTATTGCCACACACAACACTTCCTAATGGTATTGCCTCACTTCCCCTGGCGTCTGGCCACCATCTTCAATTCTGTTCCCCCAGATGGCAGTATACGCATGCTTTTCCTTTCCCACCAGCCATACCTCTCCACTCCTTTCATACCCTCCACTCAGCTGTATCACTCCCTCCACTCTGCAGCCCTCCATTGCTTCATGGCGAGATTTGAGTATGTATGCCGACATGCACATGCAAGTAACACAATGTATACGCCAACAAGCAGGTGTGCCCTCGAACCTAAACACAAATCTAACCAGACTGGAACTCACCATAGACTCAACTCCAGGTATTCATTTGATCTGAATAGACTGTAGATTCTAAAAAGCAGGTATTCCTCTTGACCATAACATATATCTCCATGTGCCCGAACACACCCTAGATCCGAACATGCAGATGTTCTTCTGACCTGAACACACCATAGGCCACAAGCAGGTAAACCCATTGGCCTAAACACAGTTTGTATAGACTTTCCTTGTGGGTCACCAGTGGAGTAACATTAGCCCCCCCAACCCCTGCAGTGTGGGGGGCCCGAGCTCCAAGGGGCCGCCTCAGAGCAGAACACTGGGTCTCGGACCAAAGTGGTAGGTGGGAGCGGGGAGGACCTCATGTACTTTCCAGGGGGCCCCCACAAGTCTGGTAACGCCACTGTAGGTTGCTCGAGTTGTCACTGTGCTCCATGTCACTAGGACACCGTATTTCAATTCCTTAGCTTTCAGTTAAAAATCATTGGTACCATGTGCATTGGTCCAATTTGGTTGCATAGAAGCAAAGAAAAGCTACTACTAATGAGGTTGTCAAATGCCCTGCAGTGGCTCGAAGCATGGTGTTCTGAAGACATGAAGAAAGATGGCATGTGCCATTGTCTCTTCACCTATCTGTGACACCTCATACATCCATGTCTTTCCATGTGTTATCTCCCGATTCCTATGACTTCATCTTCGTTCCCATGTGAGCAAGTCTCCATACAAGTTTACACCTCCCCATATGTCAGAGTCCATATACTGCATGAAGTCATTGTCTCCTTGTGCCTGCATCTCACTGTACCCATGCATATCTGAGTGCCTGGGTCTCATCCAAGTGTCCCTGCGACCCTCTATTCTTATATAGCCATCTCCAAAGGCAACTCCTGTGTCTTACTCCAAAGTCAGGTGTACTTAAAGCTGGGTCGCATGTGGGAGGGTGACCACTTTTCATCAACACCCTAACACTTTGCTTTTCTGAATTATTCTATTCCAGCTGCCAGAGTGACCATGTTGGCACACAGAAGACTAAAGAACCACTGAAGCAAACTGTAATTTGTCCATTTAAATGAAAAAGAGGGAATCAGAATCTCACAGCCCGGTAACGACCGTCTCCCCAGCACACAAACACCAATATTGGCAGCCTCACCATGGTTACAATGAAAAAACACACAGTGGTGTTCCAGAGCAAACAAGCGGTTGCACTTTTGGAAACAACTGGGATAGTCCGATCGAGTGGGTTGAACTTTCAGAACTCACGTACCCTTGGGCTTCTCTCCTGGTGGAGCTGGTGGTCAAGGCAGGCAACAGGCCCATTGTGGATGATAATGTGCTATGCGGACCATCCTATTTGGAGCAATGTAGCTAATTTTTCTTTATTCCAAATGTTAACAGGTGGTGCTCCCATATTGACAGTCCCCGATTTGGAGGTGCAAGAAATGTGTCGATAAAATATTAATGGGAAAGGTTTTTCCATTTATTATATTTATTTGTACTCGCAATCAAAAACAAGATCATGGTACAAAAAAAGCAAGCTGTGTAAACAACAATATGACTGCATAATTACTACAAAAACAAATCTCAAAACAATATTGGGACACTATCGATATATTAATTAAATCAAATGCAGCTAGCCATCCAACTAAAGGACCCTAAAAAAATGTAAAGAACTGCATATCCTACTGCAAATAATTTATCAACATATTTCACTAGATAGCCAGATATGCACCACAGGAATGTTTCACTAACAATCCTAATACCTGATATCTTTAACACTAGCCGTACATATATTCAACTCTACTCCGAAAGTGATGTTCATGAGAACAGAAATGTTTTCGTTGTTGCCATACTCATTCCACACTACTCCTTCCACCACATACTCCTTCCATGCATCACTGCTGATCCTGGGATACTTTCAACTAAGGCCTAATCTGGCCCAATAAGTTGAACAACTTTATTTGAAATCCAATAAACTTTTTTTCGACTGCTAGTAACCTCAGCTTCCAAAAATACTGCTTTTTATATGCAGTTAATATATGGTATACTATACGCAATGTCTATAGGAACACCAGTTGCCTAGTTCCTCACTTCCTTGTTGTTAACTCAAAGGTCTACTGGAACTGTGTTCGAGTTTCTAAATCTTACATTTGCACTATGGTTAAGGGATAAACTATTTGACAGCAGTGTCGAAATCCAGAAACCTCTTTATTAATTCAGCATGTTAGGTCGGCTATGCTAAAACATTAATGCACATAGAGCGTCTGACATCAAGCAGCGTAAGGAATTAGCAGATAAGAATTTAAGATCATAAGACTACCTAATGAATACCCTTACTGCAAGTGGACTAGACTACGTAATCCCCAGTACAAATATATAAACAGTCATTGGACATACTCAATATATATAATCCATTGGCCAACCATTCACAAGTATTTATCGTTTGGAACATTTGTCTTTTAGATTCTACAACATGACCACTTGTTTGTTATCAATTGTAATTTGTCTGCATTTAAGTTTGTCTCAGATTAAATATACTTATTAGGATTGACTTGTTCTGGGAGTCTAGACCCTTCTTGCTTGTTCCATTGTTTGCATTTTGAATTCTGATCATTGACTGAAATACCAGCAACCAACAAATGAATAGTTTGGAATGCAAATGATTCTCCTTGGGGTTCAGTTTATACCTGGACCCTCTTCCCAGGCTTCCTGGGGGAATATAAGGATTGTTCTATAGAAAGCACATACTTAGGCCTGCCAAGCTTAGTAGAGAACATTTAGGACTCAGATGATTACTTTCAACAATGTCTAATTTCTTCAAAGATTTCTCACAATGTCCTGGAACTGCGCAAAGCAATACAGCAATCATTTAGGTGCAGCAGGCTTGAAAAAAGAGGGACAACGGGAAAAAACACCATGTAGATCATTGAACTTTCAGACACTCCTGGCAATGGACATAGAACACACGTAATTATCATACGCGTCATATGTCATTTTAGAGATGGAATAAACAAAGTCAATTAATATTCACACCGGGGATCTACAGGGATAGGCCCAACCAGGAACGTACTAATCCCTTTTAATCTTGAAAACTCACAAAGAAGTGCGTCTGATATCTTGACAAAAAGCAGGTATGTAAACAAGTGAATGTGTGACGGAACTGCTGGGGAAAGGATCCTTCTAGGACAAGAACCCTCACTCACCCGAGGGTGACATGCTTTATCATGAGGTTCCCTCCTCACACCCGGTCTGCAAGGTCCATGGTGTGGGCTACGACTCCCCAATTGGGGAGGAGCTGAGGTGTTTTGTGATGAGGGATGGTTTTAGGGTGAGAAAGGGACAGAGTGCAAAAAAAAGCATATACAGTGGTAATTAAAACTACCTCCAGGGTGCCTAATAAACTTTATTCCGTGGCCCACTGAGGATAGGGTTAAAAAGAGGACCGGGGTTAGGAAAAAATATATACCCCTTTCAATCGTCAGTGGTCAACATATTGTTGTCCGCTGTGGTCCCCAAACGGGGTTCCAGGGCATTCATCAGGACAGAAAATTATATATAGTCACTCTGTGTGTAATGGAATAAACAAAAATTATAATGGCCAACCATTAGAGAAACACAGAGAGCATGTCCTACTAAATGACAGCAGAATGATCATGACAACAGAAAGATAACACAAGCGGTGTCTCTTACCAACCACAATAACAGACAGCAAGAACAGGTTCTGCTTAAACAGACTGCATAAACAGACCGCCAACTTACCATAGAAAAGCAGACAATGACAAGAGGCCCATTTTACTGACCGCAGAAACATACTGACCAGAAAAATGACAAATGAGTGCTGTTTAGTGACCAGAAAAGCACAGATACTGCAAGAACAAGTGTCACTTATTGGCCTCATAAAGACATAGCATGACAACAGGTGTGACTATTGACTACATTGAATACCGAAAATGGGACAGTTACTGACCACAGGAAGACAACAATGAAGAAAGATGATCAGAGAAACGTACAGACCAGAAGAAAGGGTATGGCATACGGACCAGAGAAACACACAGAAATTATCACAGACCACAGAATCATACATCATGACAAGAGGTGCCTCTTTCTGACCACACAAGTACAGTCTGTCAAGTCCTGCTAAAAGACTAGAGCAATACAGAGATACTTAGAACATGTGCCACTGAACAACCACAGAAAGTTAGATCCTGTCAAATGGAGCAACTTACTGTGAATAAAAACACAGACCGTGACAAAACGTGTCTCCTATTGACCATAGAAAAACAAACCGTGTCATGGGGTGCCAATAGTGGTAACAAGAGGTGTGCTATAAACCAAGTATTTATCTGCTACACTGCCATTCACTGTTCCAAAAGTGACCTCATAGAAAAGGGCTGGTTGTGCTCTTCTCACCATGGCAACAGAAAACAATGCAGAGACCTGTTCCAAAGGGCCTAGAAATAGAGTACAGTTGACTACGCAGGTCAGAGATATAGGGGTGGGACAGTCCGCCCAAAACAAGAATGGCTGGGGTCAAAGGGTCCAATGATCCCAACCTGGATAAACTGAACATGGTGGCCCGGGGTCAGACTTGGAAGGATCACATAGAGATGGAGCGTGAAGCTGCCCGCCGATGGCCATGGCGATGGGGCTTCATGGCCACCACTAATGAGGAGCTGCTCAAAGACGAATTAAGATGCAAGGAGAAGTCACCAACTCTGAAGGTCCCTGAGCACCTGCAGGTGCGGCCAGCATCACCCTTGGAGAAGTACATCAAAGTATTACCATCACCGCCTGTCCCAAAGACCACTACGGGTCTCATCGGTTGGAGGTCCACAGTGCCTGGCCTGGAGTTGGAGAAGTACAACCCCACCAGGCATGTGAAGGGCAACTTTTACAAACAAATGGGGTGGGCACCAGAGGGTGCGGACTGACCATGGAAAACCCTTTCGGATACAGAAAGCAGGACTTGGGCTGAATAAACGAGGCTAGATACAGGCATGTGTATCTGGTATGACTGCCTAGTTTTAAAACAACATTAATTTACTTGTTTCCTATACACGCGTAAAAGGGTATGGCTAGAGCTTGGGGGAACGTCTGGCGAAGTAAGAGTCTTGCTAAAGCCAACCAGGAAACTGCACTCACCAGGAGCAGGTAGCACAGAGAAAGATATAATGCTGCAATTAAACTATCTATATAGCAATTCCAGAGTGATTTGCCTTCTGGTGCCATAATGTTTAGTGTTGTTATCTCCACACTCAACAATGCTTGTTTTATCAATTTGAAAATCATGAAGGGCAGAGTTCATGCTGTCCATGATTAAAACTTGGTAACTGCTGGAAAACACAAATATCCCAGCAGGCCCAACTCTATCAAATCAGATATGGTGTTGGCAAAGCCAATTCTGAGAGTCCAGTAAAGCTCAGCAGGCAGGTATGTCAAACCAAAAACAGTTATAAAAAACACCAATGCAGCAATTAGTGACAAAATATTTATCTCGTGCTACCTTTTGCTATGAAATCGGTTTAATAAAAAATACACAGATTAAGATTATTGAAATATCTTTATGCCAAAACGCCCCTTATCACAAAATACCTTGCATCCTAAAATCTCAGTATCAAAGCTTTCTCTTTAGTATTCGTGTACCTTTCCATAAATCGCACATGTCCTGAAATCTTAATCCAGCACCTACCCACATTCTAAAACGGTTTTCCATATGTAACCATGTATCCTGAAATTTTTCTCTCAAAATAATCCTGAAACCTGTTTTTTACAGACATACCTAAAAATAGTTCTCCAGATAGTCACCAAAACCTCAAATCCTTTTCCAGAACTCCTTTATCCTAACTTCATTTTCCAGAATTCACCTCTCATTAAATGTCTGCTATCTTGAAAACTGTCTCCACAATAGTCCACAATTTTCCTCCATACCAAAATGTATTTCGGACAAACACCCGTACCTCAAACTCTTTTTTTCCACAAATAACTCTATTCCCAGCAATCTTATTCTAAAATCCGATTTATTAGTCAACAATCCTACATTCCTACGTTTCATCAAACATTTCTTTCCAGGAAATCCCCTACATCCTGAAAACCTTCTGCAGAAAACTCCAGTCTTTTGAAAATCTCCCACATTTTGAAATACTATTTTAGGAATAACCTGTTTTGGGATATATTTATGACATAAATACCCTGAAATTCCAAACTCTATAAATTCTGAAATGTGCTTGAAAAGTCTACATATCCGAAAGTATTTTTCCAGAAGTCCCCTAGTATTCTGCTTTTACCTCACAGCAATCCTTCACATCCTGAAATCTTTGTCCATAAATCTCCCATTTTCTTCAATATAATCTTGAGAATCACTAATATTCTAAAACATATTCCATAAATTCCGCTACACCCTGAATTATTTCCAGACCGTCTGCTTATCTTATTATTTTTGCCCAAAAATCTCATATAAAAGGTATTTTCCCGACGCCCACTTTAACATGAAATTCCCTTTCAGACATCCAATGTATCCTAAAATTATTTAGGACACTTACCTGTATCTCACAATCTGTTGCCTTAGATCTCTCTCTAAAATATTTATGAAAGCCTTACATTATCCTGACTTGCTGTGTTATGTTTGAGTGTTTGTGAGCAGAGTTCTAAGGAACGTTCTGTGAAACGACAGTTGGCCGCAGCTTGCGGGGAATAAGGCCGTGCTGCTCGCTGTCTCCATTTTTTATCTTATTTACTCAACAATTATTCAATGTAAAGCTTAGAGTTTTTACCTGGCTTCAGTTGACTTTCATTACTGGTGATGAGCGGCTGACTTTGAACTCACACCAAGTTCTCTACTCTTCAGTGGCGGCTCGCATAGGGCGTGCTGCGGGGAGGGGCAGGGTGGGGGGGGGGGGAGTATACTTGAACATACGACGGAATGGAGGAAAGTAATTATTACGTTCCTCCGTTCCGTCGTATGTCCGAGTTTACTACCCCCACCCTGCCCCTCCCCCGCCCCACCGCACGCCCTATCCGAGCCGCCACTGCTCCTCTTCACAGACTGTTTGCGTATTGCTTTCCTCAGTCGTGCTGCTGAAGTCAGTCAAGTTCAGGAGACAGCAAGAACCTCTTCCTGACTGTGGTAACATTTTGGCTGTAGGGTGGAGCTTCCCGTGTTGTAAGCGCGTGACAGGGACATTGTTTGGTGTACATTTTACTTTGGTCTATAACACGGCGATACGCATGCCATTTTACCCTGTTGCAATTTGCCTACATGAGTCACCATGTCATTTGGCGGGCATCTTATTTTTCTATCACGGTGATATGCACACCATTTAGGAACATTCAATGGTAATTTAAAGTGCGGAATCTCATCGTTTTAGCAGCATTTTGGGTTGGTTCCAATTTCAGTGATGCGCATACCATTAGTATAAATATATGTTATGACGTAAATTGGTGCCATTATAACTGCTCAACATTGGTGATACGCACACCAATTATACAAATATGCATTGTTACATCATTGGGGGATTATCTGAATTTCTTTCTGGTGATACACACACCATTCAAGTAGTTTATGTGAAACACACACAATAAACATTTTATGCATGTGTATCGTATTCATCATTGACGAAGTACCCTAGAATATACGGTGACACGCATAACTATTCCCCAACGCATGCAAGTAAGTTGTAAAGTTTCTTTTCTACTTGTCATTTGTAACCGTGATTGAAGTACTGATTGCCATTTTGTATTAACTTTAAGTGTTTTCATGCGCATATTGTACACTTGTATTGTTTTGGGATACTACTTAATATAGTAATGTTAAAGCCTTTGTTGCATGTAACATTAGTTAGACATTAACTATTTTTCCTTGCTGGTTGTACTGGTGGCTAGTTTTTGTTCCCAGCAACATGCAAGCCATCACACCACTTTGCAACGTCCTGGTGAACCACTGATTAGATGGAAAAAGTGGTTCAGGGCATTTAATGCATACTTAGGAGCTTTAAACCTGAAAGAAAAAAGTGGATCTTAGAGCTTTCTTTAGGATTCGTGGGGAGGAATATTTTTGAGCATTTACCTAAAATGGTGAATGATGATTCTGAAGAAGAATTGTATGAATACGAGGAGGCAGTTTGATGTTTGGAGATGCATTTTGATAAGGTACCTAACTTAATTGCCAGAAGACACAAATATTTTCATGAGAGCACACTGGATCTGAATCTATTGATATGTATGTGGCGTCTTTATGGGTGTTAGCAGTGAAGTGTGAATTTGGAAACGACACTGATCAGCTGATTAGAGATCAGTTGATCACCAGATGTATCAATAAAAGAATTCAGGAACGTCTTCTGACCTATAAGGATTCCTCACTTGAAGAGACTAATGAGACAGTCAACAGTATTCAGGATTCCAAGGAGTATTTGAAGGAACTTAACACATTTTCATCAGAGACTATCGCTATTGTCACAAATAAGAGGCCTGGTTTCCCTAACATTACTTCATAACAGAAGCTTAAGTCCACGCCTGATTCTACGTGTCTTAAGTTTGGGTCGAAAAAGCATCTAGCATCTTATAGAAAGTGCCCAGCACTAGAGAAAGAGTGTAATAAATGTGGGGCCTTGAATCACTTTGCAAGGGTATGATGTAGAAGTATAAAATGTTAAAGCCAACTCTGTGATGGAAGAAGAATCTGATCATATATCTAAAGAAATGGGAAATATGGTGCTTTGTGTTAAGGCATATGAGAAAGATGTGCCTCTCAGTAATGATCCTGTTGAAACGTTTATGGTGAACGGAACTATGATTCCTTAATTAACTGATTCAGGTTGTAAAATCCTGATAATTTTGAAACAAACCTTGCTTGAGAGTGGGCTTATGTAAGACCTTTTACCTTCCGATGTTAATCCTGGAGGGTACAATGGAGTAAAAATAAATCTTGAAGTGTATTTTGTATCTTCAATACAATTTAAAGAACGTATAGTTGTGGGGACGGTTTATATGTCAGTTGCAGGACCAGACATTTTGGGGTGGCAACATTAAGGGTGTTTGGGGCTTCAATTGAGACCTGGATGTTACCTCCAACTTGTGTGAGTGAATTTGTTGAGTTTCCTTTGAGCATGGGTCAAATTTTGGAACGATACAAGAGCATTTTTACAGAAGAATTAGGTACAGTGAGCAATTCGGAGTACCACATCAAGTTGAAGGAAGGGACTCTGCCTGTCAAGCATAAATTACATAATGTTCCATTGAGCATCAGAAAAGAATTAACTGAACTGTTGAAGAATGTGTCAAAAGGGCATTATCGAGTCAATTAATTCCTTGTTATGGTTGTCTCCCATCGTGGTAGCTCATAAGAAAAATAATGAACTGAGAAGGTCTATAGATCTGAGAAGTTTAAACAAGCCTATATGGGGTGATGGGCTTCCACTTCCCAAAATTGATGATTTGATTGTGTCCTTATCTGAGGCATCTGTATTTTCCAAATTGGACATGCGTTCTGCCTATCACCAACTTGTTCTCAGTAAAGAATGCAGGTATTTGACTGCTTTTGTCACTCCCGGTTGGTGTTTTTCAATTTTGTAGAGTACCATTCGGATTGGTATTGGCAGTTGCTACTTTCTAAAGAGTGATTGAGGATGTTCTGAGCGGTATTCCTGGTATTTCAATTTTCCAGGATGATGTGCTAGTCCATGGAAATGATGAAACTGAGCACAATAACAGGTTGAGTGTGGGTTAAAAGCCATGACAGAAAGAGGTTTGAGATTGAGAAAAGAGAAATGTGTTTTCGGAATGGAAGAGATTGAATATATGTTGCATGTAGTGTCCTGCAAAGGAATTTCACCCAGACCAGGTTTACTCAAAGCTATTGTTGATGTAGCCAAACCTAAGGATTGTGAGGAACTTCGTGCCTTCATGGGTATGTGTGAATTCTATACGAAGCTAATTTGGGATTTTGTCACCATTGCAGAACCTTTATTAAGTTTTTTTATTTTTTTAAAAATTTGTTTGGGTATGGAGCAGCAAGATGCTTTTGACACTATCAAGAAGAAACCTATTTATGCTCCTTTACTAAGCCCGTTTATACCAGGAAAAATAAATGTGCATTACTGTAGATACCAGCAATATTGTGGTTGGAACAGTCTTAACCTAGGAATGTGCAGGCAGAGAAAATAACATTCCATTTGCCTCACGTTACCTTAAAACCTCAAGAGAGGATGTACTCTGTCATAGAACGTCAGATGTTAGCCTGTACTTGGGCTGTGGAAAAGTTTAAATGTTATGTGTGAGGTATTCACTTTTTTAAATCAAAATAGATCTTCAACCATTGATTCCTATTTTGAACGGTTCTAACGTCAATACCAGCAGGGGTACAGCTAGACTAATTAGGATCAGTTCAAGACTCATGGAGCATCATTTTGAAGTGATGTACATTCCTGGAGGGAAGAACAAGAAGGCGGATTATCTTTCACGTATTCCAAGTTCATCGGAACCCGATGTACTTAACCAAGCTGAAGAAGATTAGGAGAATGTAGAATGTTTGGTTGCTAACATATTTTGGTTGGATGTGTGTCCAAACAAGAATGGAGAGATGCTTTGAAGAAGACAGCATTTTGAGAGAAGTTAAAAGTTTTGTGACTGTTGGTTGGCCCAGGGAAAATAATTTATCCTTGGCATCACAGAGCATTGGGAAAGTTCAAGATGAGTGGTCAGTGGAGGGTGAGTTTCTTTGTCGTGGTATCAAATTAATACCACCTTTTAACATAAGGAACAAATTACTTACTCTGTCATGAAGGGCATTTAGGCATGATGTTCAACAAGAAAGATTATGGGTTCTGTATTGGTGACCAGGAGTGAACAAAGATGTTGAGGAATTGTTCTAAAGGTGATCAGAGTAAGGTCAGATTTGATTCCATTAATTGTGCAAAGAAATTGCACATCGGCAAAGGTGATTGGGTATGAGTGAAATTACCCATAGTTGTTGTGAGAAAAGGGGGAGTGAGATTAAGTCAACCTCATACGGTGCAAGAAGAAAGTGAGAATTCTAGCGCTGTGAGGTTGGAAAATGGTCAGTGGTGGAATTGCAGTATGACTGCTAAAGTGAGTAGTGAGTGTGCAAGGGCGTTGTTGAGTTCTGAATTTCGGGAGTCTTAGTGCACTTAGAAGGTTGTTGTTGATGATAAATATTCTAGTGTGAGAGATGCTCATGCTGTTTTGCTGATTTAGCGTAGACCATACAGAGTTAAGTCGATGCCAGCTAAATTTCAAAGTTACATGAAGTATTAATACGAATACATAGAGAAGTGATATATGGTGTTATTTTTTGCTATCTGATTATAAGATTGCATTATGCATGTATTTGTGTTATTAATGTTTTAGGATTTGTTGATATTTTTGTATATTTTCCATTTTAGGAGTGTTCCTGATAGTTTATATATGTTTTTTATTGTTTTATGATGGATAGTTTATATATGTTTTTTATTGTTTTATTTTTAGAGCTATATAAAGGGTTTTTGGTTGGAAAAGGAGGGAGGCGTATTATGTTTGAGTTCTGCGCACGAAGGTTCCGCGCTGGAGCGTTCATGAGCAGAGTTCTAAGGCGCATTCTGTGAAACGAATAAGGCTGTGCTGCTCGCTGTCTCCTTATCTTATTTACTCAACAAATACTCAATAAGCACCTTAGAGTTTTTACCTGGCTTCAGTCGACTTTTATCATGCTGTTTGACTGGAAATCTAAATGGCCCTTTAACGTTGTAAAACTAGAACTCTATGCATTCCCTGTGTCTCCTTTATTCAGTAGGTGGCATGCATTAACTCTAAAAGCAATCTCGTGCAAAAGGCAAACTAGTTAATAATGCTCTGGAGCACAGAGCCTCCGCCTTAATTGTGAGCAGATATACCCTCTAAGCACCCGGTTTTCAAAGTGCCTTTTCTGGTGGCGGATATTGTTGGATGTTCTACTGAACTTGCTTATGAGCAAAAGGAAATGAGGTGTTCCAAAGCCAAGAGAGAGAAGCTCATCCAGGCCTGTTTTACCTTTCCATGCTGGTACTCATTTTGGTTTCCGAATTATAAATACAGGACTTTAAGTACAAGGGTGTAAAAAATAAACTAGAATAAAGAAAGCTACACTCGGCTGGTGCAGGGCAACGTGAGATCTCCGATTATATAGGTTACAAAAATGTACACATTGTTCCAGAAGTGACCTTGGAAATTCAAAAGCACTTGCCTAGCTTAGATTCAACACAATATTGTTCTTTTGGCTAGCTGGTGTACTGCTTTCTTCAATAGTTGACAGCATCATTGAATGTATCTAAACATATTTATGTCCCCGAAAGTGACTTTACCCATTTTAAAATCCACTAAGCAGAGGTTTGTTTACAGACACCCCAAACCAGTGGACGTAATGCCATGAAATGTAACTTGAAGATAGAACACATACTGAAAGAGTGCCCTTTTTAGTAATGCTTAAATCTGTCCAGGGGCTTTTGCAAAAACTGAATGTAAATAAATGAGCCAGACAATCTATATTTTGCCCTTTTTATTCATTGGTTGGTCAGAATACCCAAGATTTTAATCTGAACTCAATTCCGGCCTCACCTAAGGAGAGCTTTCAACACTCAATCGGAGTGCATGCGTTTTCTTGCTCTTTCCCTCTATCCTCCCCTGGATGTCGCTCCTCCTGCACGTCTCAGCACTCATGCTCCCCATGTTGCTCCCCCAGCTCGTCTGTTGCTTCTCCACCCAGCCCCACTTGGCTCTTTAGGTCGAAGCCTACCAGACAGCGCAGCTGTCAGGTTGCAATGACATATTGGGGACATGCTGAAAGCTTCCCTAGGAATGCATTCCACCATTGCATACCACTGGCTTTGTGTTTTGTAATTCACATTTGCTTGCTTTCTATTTGCTGACTTTATTTGTTTTAGGCTGTCCAGCATGTTTTTGTCCCTCCCGTGGCGCATAGCCTGTTTACCACCTAGCTGACTATGTATTCTTTCACGAGTGCTCACTTTTGGGGAACTCTATTTTTTTGGTGAGGCACTCCATAAGAATACATGTGATTTCAGATGCCTCCCTTGTATGCTAGTTCACAGCATAAACATGCTGTATTTCTTTGAAAAGGCCTCCTCCCACCTGTCTTTCTGCTTGACTGCTTCTACATATATCTGCCACTATCAGTTCATCAATGTTCCATGCCTGTGAGGAACAATGTTCTGTCTACGAGCTAGTTTATGTTGGTCATGCTCTTTACTAATAGCATAACTAAACAATCCTCTTCCTCAATTTCACGCCCAGGCCATAGGCACTGGAAGTAGGGGAGTGAGGGGTGATCAAAATAATCATGCTGGAGTTCAGAAGTGAATGAGCAATAAACAGGCCTTTAAATTTTGTTTTTATCTTGTCATATTTGCTGTGCAATAAGATATTAGGCTCTGTCTTCCAAGGGAGGTTGTTGTTTACTTTACTTACTCTGACTGCAAAGTGAGAGGATTTATGTGACAATCTTGCTGGGTACTGGGGGTGTGAAATGAGTCTGCAGGATGTTATTTGTTTCTAGCACACAACACAATTTAAATGCCAGTAAATGAACTGTACAAATATTTCAGAATTAGGAAAGAACAAATAAAGCAAATTTTTTGTAATTCTGAAGTGTGGTGGAAACAAATATTTTAATAGGATCAAAACAAATCAGTACACTTGGGGATGCCATTTACACACATAATCGCTTGTGCCATGTATAGTTTTATCAGTAAAAATGTATGTCTGAGCAAATGTACTAGTAATTTAAATTGAAAATGTGTTGTCTGTAATGACCGTGTGCTATCACACCATGCATACTCAACTTCATGCTACTCAACTCCACTCTACTCTACTTAATGCCACTCTGGTCTACAACAAGGTACTTCACTCTACTACAGTCCACTCTACGCTACTCCACTTTGCACCACTCTATGCCCCTACCCCATTCCAGGCCACTTCACAACACTCTACTTCACTCCATCCAATGGCAC
This sequence comes from Calotriton arnoldi, assembly GCA_963921515.1. Taxonomy (NCBI): domain Eukaryota; kingdom Metazoa; phylum Chordata; class Amphibia; order Caudata; family Salamandridae; genus Calotriton; species Calotriton arnoldi. Next base: position 3,797,691 of record CAWUFW010000262.1, read on the forward strand.
TCCACCCACTCCACGCCACTCTATGCTACTCCACTCCATACCATTCCACGACACGCTACTCCATGCCACTTCGCTCCACTCTGTCACTACTCCATTCTAGGCCACTCCATGCCACACTACTTTACAACACTCTACTATATTGCGTTCTACAACACTCTGCTCTATGAAACACAACTCTGCTCCATGTTACTCTACTCACCGTGACTCCATGCCCTTTACTCCACTCGAAAACACTTAATGACACTCCACAATTCTCTACTCTATGCCACTCAACTCTAGGTCACTCCACTCTTTGACACTCCACTACACTATTCTATACCACTGCACTCACCTCTATTCCACTCTAGGTGACTCCACTCTATGCCACTGCACTCTTCGATACTCCACTCAACGATACCCCACTCCACAACACTTATCCACTCTACGCCACTTCACTCTACCCCACTCCACTCTCACGCAACTCCGTTTACTCCACACCACTCCATATAACTCTACACCACTGAAATTTATGGCACTCTACTCCACGACATTATACGCCACTCCACTCACCACTCCATGATAATTTACGCCACTCCAATCTTCGACACTCTACTCCACTCTATGACAATACCACACTCCACTCTACGCCACTCCACCCTTTGCCACTGTACTCTAGTCCATTCCAGATTATGATACTCTGCTCCACACTCTATGCCACTCCACTATATGACGCTCTTCTCTATGCCAATCCACCCTACTCTATTCCAGTTTATGACACTCTACTCCACTCCAAGCTACGGGGCTCCACTATACTCCTCTCCTCTCCACTGTACGGCACTCCACTTCACTCTACGCGACTCCGGTCTAGGCCAATCCACTGTATGACACTCCACTCCATTCAACTCTCCTCTATGCAAATAAATTTAGCCAGGGTAAACAGCAGTCACACTAGTGTACAACATGGTTAATATACATTGACAAAGTCAATAGCTCTTGCATAGGCGAGACCTATTGGCTCTGCCAATGCTTGTTCTTTTACATAATCCCCAATCCCCCAAGGGCTCTACTGTTGCTTTCTAGTCACTCTAGGTACACTGCTACTTGTCAGCTGGGTTGACTTGCTTCTCAGACCCCCCTGTTGCTCCCATTTTATTTTTAGTTTGGTGCCTGCAATCATGGAGCATTCATTAAAAGGAAAAAAAAGGCCACTGCAGTATCATGATGCATGCTTGCACGAGTGGTGATGCGTGCATGCATACACTTCATCACATTGGGGCAGCTGTATCATCATGACCTATATGTTCACACAGGTGCTATACATCATCACTAGGGGCTTATTTTTGCTGATGATGTTCAGCATTTTCAGCAACCATTTTTTAGGTCTGGCCTAGTGACATCTATAGCCTCGTGTGATATGTATAAATATATATATATATATATGTGTGTGTGTGTGTGTGTGTGTGTGTGTGTGTGTGTGTGTGTGTGTGTATATATATATATATATATATATGGAATAACCTTTATTCAGGTGGTTTAAAGCTGATTGTATGGCAGCCCACATAAAATTGAAAACCCTCCTGCAAACCTCTCCGCGACCAGTAGCACAAATCAAACTTGCCAGACTCATTGTGAGTTATCAAAAATCCAGGCTTGAGGTGACATTCATCCCGGCTGAACAACAAGCTGCATGATGGGAGTTGCAGTTTTCCATCCCAAACTGCACGAGTGGCTCCGGAGCGAATTTGAGTCAGGAGTGCTCCCGTCATTATGAAGGGAGGAGCAGGACTATTTAAAGACACTTGAACAGCAAACCTAGACACCCGAGGCATTTGAAAAAGGTTTTCTACCGAAACAAGTCATGCCAGAAAGGAATTAAAACAATCTCACTGAGCCCCGCTGTGTCCCTCTTGTCTTCTTACAAAGGAGGAGATTCCAGGTGGTGTGTGGCGTGTAGCCAGTGACACGCAGGGGGACCCTTCCGTGAAGCGTTCTTGGTCTGCAGTGGCAAATCAAACGAAAAGGATCCAAGGTATCGGAATACCAAGAACCGCCACCCGACCCAAGGAAGCAGAGGTACTGCTGTCCATTGACAGTCCATCACTGCATGGAGAGACGCGGTCACTGTACCGGCGTCTCCGGTCATGCTGTAATTGGGAAAGTGCGGCTGGAAGTTGGGGCAAGTGAGAAGGTTTTACCAGCAACAACACCGGTGTTTATACATGACCACGCTCGAATTCAGCCTTTAACTCATTGTGAGTTAATAAAAATCCAGGCTTGAGGTGACATTCATCCCGGCTGAACAACAAGCTGCATGATGAGAGTTGCAGTTTTCCATCCCAAACTGCACGAGTGGCTCCGGAGCGAATTTGAGTCAGGAGTGCTCCCGTCATTATGAAGGGAGGAGCAGGACTATTTAAAGACACTTGAACAGCAAACCTAGACACCCGAGGCATTTGAAAAAGGTTTTCTACCGAAACGCTTCATGCCAGAAAGGAATTAAAACAATCTCACTGAGCCCCACTGTGTCCCTCTTGTCTTCTTACAAAGGAGGAGATTCCAGGTGATGTGTGGCGAATAGCCAGTGACATGCAGGGGGACCCTTCCTTGAAGCCTTCTTGGTCTGCAGTGGCAAATCAAACGAAAAGGATCTGAGGTATTGGAATACCAAGAACCGCCACCCGACCCAAGGAAGCAGAGGTACTGCTGTCCATCGACAGTCCATCACTGCATGGAGAGACGCGGTCACTGTACCGGCGTCTCCGGTCATGCTGTAATTGGGAAAGTGCGGCTGGAAGTTGGGGCAAGTGAGAAGGTTTTACCAGCATTAACACGTGTTTATACCTGACCACGCTCGAATTCAGCCTTTAACTCATTGTGAGTTAATAAAAATCCAGGCTTGAGGTGACATTCATCCCGGCTGAACAACAAGCTGCATGATCGGAGTTGCAGTTTTCCATCCCAAACTGCATGAGTGGCTCCGGAGCGAATTTGAGTCAGGTGTGCTCCCGTCATTATGAAGGGAGGAGCAGGACTATTTAAAGACACTTGAACAGCAAACCTAGACACCCGAGGCATTTGAAAAAGGTTTTCTACCGAAACGAGTCATGCCAGAAAGGAATTAAAACAATCTCACTGAGCCCCGCTGTGTCCCTCTTGTCTTCTTACTACAAAGGAGGAGACTCCAGGTGATATATGTGTGTGTGTGTGTGTGTGTGTGTGTGTGTGTGTGTGTGTGTGTGTGTGTGTGTGTGTGTGTGTGTGTGTGTGTGTGTGTGTGTGTGTGTGTGTGTGTGTGTGTGTGTGTGTGTGTGTGTGTGTGTGTGTGTGTGTGTGTGTGTGTGTGTGTGTGTGTGTGTGTGTGTGTGTAGTGTGTGTGTGTGTATGTATATATATATATATATATATATATATATATATATATTACCTACTGGCGGTCGCCAGTAGGTAGTTATAGTTAGGACCTATTTTCCATAGGAAATTCACAACATTCTATTTCCAATAACTTTGGCGCCGGTTGATGAATCTTTGCGAAATTTTCAAAACTCGTGGGGCGCTCCGGTCTGCTCCTATCCTGAAAGTTTCGAGGTGATTCGGCAAGCGGGGGCCAAGAAAAAAGGGGGGTCCCAAAACGTGTTTTCCCCATGCAATTTTCCATAGGAAACTTTAGACACGGCTACAGCCCGAACTGCTGAACGGAATTACACCAAATTTGGCAAAGAGGTAGTTCTTGGTTCAGAAAGAACCCTTGTTGTTAAATGGTGTAAATCCGTTCAGTAGTTCCTGAGGAATTTGAAAAAGAAAACATATCGATATCTGGGCGGAGCCTAACCACACATGTCATCGTGAGATCTGATTGGCTGTCAGCACTTCATCCTGGAATTGCTGGCAGCCATCTTGGGACCAATATAAACGATAGTACCCCATTGAAAATGCATTGTAGTGAATCGAAGATTTTGAGGGTTACCAAAAGGAGAACTATAAAGGGTGATAACAGACTTTAGTTACATTAGAATTCATTTGTTGATGGTACCATACTAATTTCAGGAATTGTGGTGTGTTCTAAGGTGATTTTACCCTGTGAAAAACCTTCTGCTGGGATATCATGAATCATGTTTGAGAGAAAACTATTTTCACATGCTTGTCCCATACAGTTTTGGAAGGTGCTCCAGAAGCTAAAATGAGAGCATATTTTCTGTAAATTCACATCATCTTTCTCAGTCATGTGAGAATGAAGTATGACATTCTCAGTAAAACATGTACATCCAACAAGGGCAGAGACTGTCAGTTGATTATTTTGTGTTCTACTGCAGCTTCCCAGAGTGTTCTAAAGAACAACTAGAGTGCTAACAGCCTTACTTATGACAAAAGTATGGCACACCTGAAGCCATCTTGATTGGAATAAACTGGTAACACTTAAAACATTTAATTTAAAAAGGAACAAAATGATGGGGTTCATTTTGTCATAGAAATTATGGTTACTGCTGTAGAAAGAAAAATTAGGACATGTTTCAAGTGTGATCTCAAATATCTTCCTGTTATATTTCAACAGGAGCAGCCTGTCAGTTGATGCCTTTGTGTTCTACTGCAGCTTCCCAGAGTGTTCTAAACAACTAGAGCGCTAACAGTCTTACTTATGACAAAATTATGGCACACCTGAAGCCATCTTGATTGGAATAAACTGGTAACTCTTAAAACATTTAATTTAAAAAGGAACAAAATGAGGGGGTTCATTTTGTCATAGAAATTATGGTTAGTGCTGTAGAAAGAAAAATTAGGACATGTTTTAAGTGAGATCTCAAATATCTTCCTGTTATATTTCAACAGGAGCATCCTGTCAGTTGATGCCTTTGTGTTCTACTGCAGCTTCCCAGAGTGTTCTAAAGAACTGTCGTGTGGTTTGTGGCCTCCTGGTCTGCCTTGCTACGTTGGCTTAGGCCTAGCTGCCATGAGGCCTTTTTGCACACGTTACTTTGTGCCGTTGTTTATCTGCCCGGCTATTTTAGCACTGTCTGCATTTCTATCTTTCACCTTTTCTCCTGTTCCCTTTTGGGCTACGTCTGCACACCATGTACAAGGTCGAAAAACAACGTCCCTTGTTCCTGCTGATTTGGCCAGTCCCTCGCACTTAGACATAACACTCTATGTACAGCTGCCCTGGAGAAATTCGTGTGCTTTTAATATTGTGCTTTTCACTGTTAGAGACACTTGGAGAACAACCTTTCCAGAGAGAAGAGCTGTTTGTATCTGATGATGTAAACTTTGCATCTAGATATTGAGGTATGGGGGTTCGCTAGTCAAAGCCCAGAGGTCTTCTATTTTTATAATACACTAGCTACTAGCACGGGGAGGGTGGTAAGGTCATTTAGCCTTATATCCACTGCTTTATGATTTGCTTTCCCAGTTTGTATTCTATGGAGTTGTAACTATGCTGCTTATGTTATCATTATGCATTATGCTGATAGTACTGGCACGTGTACTGTACCTTAGAGCACGTTAGTTGAAATAAACATTTTAAACTATACAGTGTCTCTTCTTACGCGCGTTGTGGACAGGTATGAGTGAGTTATGAAAGGGTGTTCTTGCTACTGAGAGTCCTGAGAGAGATACCGTGTTCTGGGTTGTCTAATCATTGGTGGCATTGTTGCTAATGAGACGCTACAGCTAGTTTGGTTGGGGTTTTAGGTGCTAAGGTTTATGGTAGGCTCACCACTATATTCCAAGGTCCTATTATCCTGTGCATAGCTCTGTGTATGTGCAGAATCCCTATGACATGGCGCAACCAACGAGTGGGCTGCTTATCTGCGAGACGCTTGAGTAGTTCTTGTGCTTGTCCACAACTCCCTTCACAGACGCTTCCGGAAGCGTGTGTGATGGTGATACCTCCTATATTGACGTTTTTATAGGTTCTTTCAAGCTTGAAGTTGTTAAAAGGTGTTTAAACAAAACCCTATATTGTGCTGCCTCCTACTAGGTTGTCGAAGATTCTTAGCCCTAATGGCTGTCGCAATTGCGGCGCATAGCCGCGCAGCGCTCCGGGCTCACTTAACAGTGTATGGAGTGCCTGACGCGGGTGTCGATTTGATCTTTGTGGTACAAGCAGATCCAGCTTACCACTTTGAGGTGTTTTACTCTTGGGTCACCTTTCCGGCGGTGGATGGGACTGATAATATGTTCCATGAATATGAAGCCACCGATGTTCCTATTCACTATAGACCGTATAGGAATCTTGAAGTACCGCTCACGGCTTGGCAACACCGTGTTTGGTTTGATGGCGCCCTCCCCCAACCGGTTACCGCGGTTCGTTTAGGCCCCATGTCAATTGATGGGGCCACTTGGCCTGTCTTGGCCGGGTATACCCCACATCCGCGTTATATGACGGTTGCAGTCGCTGAACTGCGTAATATGCATTCGTCTTTGATACGAGTACATAGAGCTTTAGTACAATATGTTACAGGCAACATCCAGGGAGCCCCGCCTGGAGTTGCGGCCCATCCAGCTGGTGCAGGCGGTGTAACCATAAGTCCTATCATGGTGAATTCGGTGATGGGCAAGCGCCCACAAAATAAGGATGATTTTCCTTATTGGCTTGCAGAAAAATTTGACCAGGTGGAGGCAGTTTTTCCAAATACCTCTCCCGTGGAAAAACACAGAATTTTGACGATTAGTTTACCAAAAGACTTAATCCCCGAGTTGGCAGACTGCAACAACTGGGGTAGGGTATTCGCAGCAGTATATGCGAAGTGTTTCGGCACTCCTTCCATGACGGTTCTCCCTCTGTAATTAAACGTGTGCAGGATGAACATGGCCCTGAAGCGGCTGTGGAATTAGGGATGAGACTGGTGGGAGTGTTCGACGTAGTGGCTGATTTAATCCTTGCGAATGTCAAGGGCGATGCAGTTAACTTTCAAGTAGCTAATGCTTTGGCTTTGGTCCCAGAACCGGACAAGCCGCGCGAATTACCGAAAATTATTGCTCAGGCTTACAAAACCATTGGTCGCAATAGCCTGGGAGTTAAGCCTTTTGCTAAATCGCAAACACAAACACAACAACAACCTAAAACTCAATCTGAGAAAGAGGAGAAGCCAGTTTTTACTAAAAAGAGCTGGAGGTTGAAAAAACAGGGTAAGCAACAGAAGAAGCCGGGGTCGCAAGGTGCATCCCCCGTTTCTGTTTCTTCTGAACGCACATATGATTTGCGCAATAGGGCGAGAATTAAATCTCCAGAGAGATTTCAAGTCCCTGATTCGCGTTCTCCTCGTTCTTCACAGGCACCAACATATTCGCAGGCTGGTGGAGGAGATCGCCAGGATAGAGGAAGGGGTCGAGAGACTCCACAGGGACGAGACCAACCTCGACAACAGGTCAGAGGGACAGCAGAAGAATTTCACCATTCTCACCCACAGTTTCAGAAGAAGAAAGTTGCCGCTGTAACAGCGAGATATGCCACAGACGGTGAGAACGAGACTCCTGAATTGGACGTGGGCAGTGACCCTCCTAGACAGCGCCGCGGAAGTTACCATAGTGCGGGAGGCGCTACGTCCTCATGTGGAGGCGACAGCAACTGAAACATTCATTACTGTCGAGACAGCTGACACCAGAGTGGCTCCCCTGACAGACTATATAATATTGTAATTCAAATCGAAGGTGACATACATCGTGTTATAAAAGGGATTTTTGGGGAAAATCTGACCTCTTCGTACGACATTTTGTTGGCGGAGGCGGATTGGCCGCCCCATTCGTACTTGCTGCGCGTAAAGGGGAGGAGGTAATCCTTCCGAGCTTTTCTCGACATGTCCCAAAAGACAAAGCAGAGGCTCTTGCAGCTGAATGGGCTGTGTCCCTGGCTCCAGCGTTATACCGCAACCATGTGGGCTGGGATGAAGAATCACCACCCCATGAAATACCTCTGCGGTCCCTACCACAGCCACAACCCCAATATCCCATCAAACGGGAAGCTAAAGGTCCCGTTTCCTAAATTCTGACCCAGTTGGAATATCAGGGAGTGATTGAAACATGCGTGTCACCGATGAATAATCCCCTTTTCGCGGTTTCTAAACCCGATGGATCGTACCGCTTAGTTTTGGATTACCGGCATTTGAACTCTCATTGTCGGACCTTTGCGGTGCAAAACACACATAGTTCTGCGCTAGTAGACAGTCTTGTTCGTAAAAAATATAAAACTACACTTGACCTATCCAATGGATTCTACACGCACAACTTAGCCCCGGAGAGTAGCCAATGGAGCGCTTTTACCTCCGGTGGTAAATTTTTCAAATTCAGGCGTTTACCTATGGGCTACAAGAATAGTCCAGGTGTATTCGCTGCCCGTGTTGTCTCTTTGTTAGACGGCATAGACCCAGATGCGTGTTCGTACGTAGATGATATCTATCTGACAGACGAGTTATTTCCGCATCTTTCCCGAGTGGACCGCATTATTCTAGAATTTGCGGTTCTAGGTTGCAAGTTTAACTTTGCCAAATCTCACATTGCTGAATTTACCGTTTTGTTTTTGGGCTATGAGCTCAACAATGAAGGTAAGGGCTTAGCCCCCCATTTCCTGGAGAAATGTGCACTTCTGTGCCCTCCTACTACTCTGAAGAAACTTCAGTCTTTGCTGGGTTTTCTGAACTTCGGGCGTACTTACATTCCCGAATATGCCCAGCGTATCAAGCCACTGTATGCCTTGATACAACCTAACTTTTCGAAGTCATGCTGGCTTCTGGAGCATTCCTCCATTCTGCAGTCTTTGCAGGCAGACTTACTGGAGTCTAAATACTTGTTGACTCGTGACAACCACACCAACCTGGTGATTAGAATAATTCCAGGGGCAGTGGGTTTCACGTACTTGACCTTTAACGAAGGTGACACAGTACCGATTGCATACAAGTCACATCTATACACTTCTGCAGAAATGCGCTTTTCCTCTGTGGAGAAAGTTTTAACTGCAGTGCAAATGGCGATTCTGAAGGAACGCGCACTGGCACAGGGAAAACGCATTCTGGTGGTAACACCCTATCCTGCCCTAGAGGCAGTGATGAAAGCAAGTGTTCCGAACTCTAAAGCTTTGCACCCCCGTTGGATTCAATGGGCAACATCTTTGACGTCTCCGGATGTCACTTTTATTTTTGATTCTTCTCTTCAGACTCAGGAGTTTTTACAGTATGAATTCGTTCATCCTCCTCCTTTGTACCTTGCTACCGCTTGAGGAATTGTTATGTATGATCTATACCGATGGTTCGGCACAACCGGCCACGGGTTCCAAGCATGCTTATTCAGCCGCATGTGCTATTGTTGCAGGTACCTTTGTGAACGGAAAGTTCAAATCAACTGTAGTGCATACACAGGCACTAGGAGACAGTACTGCACAATTGGCCGAGCTGCGCGCATTGGTGCTCGCACTTGAGTTCGCTAGTCTGGATGTGACCACTCTTATTGTATGCGATTCCTACTACTGTGTCCAGTCTTACAATGACAATCTATTCTTTTGGTCACAAAATGACTATAGAGATGCAAAAGGCAGCACAATCAAGCATAAAATGCTTTGGGTTCGGGTGGCAGATTTGCAACAGCGTCTGCCCCTCACCCAGGTGGTTCACACCCTTGGCCACCAGCATGTGGGCGCACACGCTGTCGGTAATGGTTTGGCAGACGAAGCTGCCAAATCAGCAGTAGCCACGTGCTCAGTCGCAGCAGTTACCAGATCCATGTCTAAAATAGACTCTGATATTCTAGCAGCTATTGCTGCGACAAAAGAAGGTGCTAATTACCCTAGGGGTTTCCCTTCAAAATACTCTTATCAATTAGGTCCCGAGCAGGCTCCTTATGTAAGAATTCCAGACGTTGGGGATCGGCTGATTCCCAACGCGGACCGCAGACTTTCCTTGATTACTGCAGCACACGAAGGCATGGCTTCGGCTCATGCTGGGGTGTCTGCGACAGTTTCCATCTTGCAGCAGCGTTACTGGTGGAGTGGTTTATACAAACAAACCCGTACTTATGTGCTTTCTTGTGACGTTTGTCAGCAGATTAAGCCTTCCACGGTTACACGGCCACCGCAGACTTCGCTCTGCATTTCGAACAGACCTTTTGGGTGTGTTTACCTGGATCACTGCGGTCCATTCTCTTCAGACACTGCATATAAATATATCTTAGTTGCAGTGGATTCGTGCACACGTTTCATCTGGGTCTGGCCACAACGGAGTGCTGACGCTCGAAATGTCATAAGGGATTTGCGTGTCTTTGTGGGAATTTTCGCCTGTGGCACCTTCCATTCTGACCAAGGTCCAGCGTTTGCCTCTAAGGCTTACAAGGACGCAATGGGTTCACTGGGGGTGCGGGTGAAATTTTCGTCACCGTATCGGCCTGAGGGCAATTCGATTGTTGAACGAATGAACCGTGACTTAAAGCAATCCTTGACAGCTAGAGTCTTAGGTACTGGCAGGAACTGGCTGGCCCACTTGTATACCGTACAACGTGCACTTAATAATCTCCCGAGAAGACCTCTGGGTGGGCGGACCCCATACGAAATGCTCTTTGGCATAAGAATGTTTGTGCCTGACCTTGATGGTCTAGACATGGCGGCGCAATCCGCCATCTTTGATGTAGATAACCATTCTACTATGTTACAGGACTTACAAGAAGCCCGAGACAAACTTGCAATTGCACATTTACCTTCAGCCACAGACGCTGCACTGCAGATTCCGGTTGCCGGCTGGCTTCCGAAGATTGGAGATCTGGTTCGAGAGAAGGTGGAGAACAAAAAGAATTCGGCCCCTCTTATCGTGCACCGGTTCCAGTCCTTGGCTTGAAGGGAACTCGTACAGTCATCTTACCTCCGCTTCCTGGTCGCAAAGAGAACAGATACATCTCAGTGGAAAATGTCAAGCTACAACATCTGGCCGATCCTGAATAGTGTTACACCAGCGGTCTCTTGTCCTGTCATTTCGCGGACGAATGTTTGTGGCTCTCCTGCCCGAACGGTCACTGATGTTGTCATCGAGATGGTAGATTTGCCTGATCACTTACTCGATTGCCCGGACTCCCCCTGCAACGACGAGTCTGAGTATACCTATCCCGCTAACGAGTCGGTGGCACACCTACCAACAACGCCACTGAGCCCAACAAGTTATTCCTTTGACTCGGATTCCACCTCGTCACTTGTCCCGTCCAAATTCAGCATTCTTGTATCCTGGTTCAGAGACAATTTTTTGATCCCCCCATGGACATACATTTGGTTGGTACTTTTCCTTATTTTTTTGTTCATGTCTATTGGCTTTGTCACCGTATTTTTCCTGCTCATCAATGGACACTATTTGCCAGAACGCTCTACAGTGAACTGTGTCGCTGGAACTTTGGCTCCACATTCTTCATCTCACATCATGAAGCGAGACCACACATTTGTGAACATTTCAGCTTTTCCAGTTGCTGATGGCATCGTTTGGGATGCGGTAAATTTTCAAATTCATGGACCAACCGAAATTATTAATGTACCAAATGTCCTTCGTGTTTCAATGGGTGATGTTGTAAAAAGTAATATTCATTCTGACGATTGGGATGTGCATGCAGTTGAAGCATTATTTACTGATTTGAAATATTATGCTGCTTTTCATGCTGAAGATCTGTACATGAATTCTGCAAGTTATGCTGATTTGTATTGTTACCAGCATTGGGGCAACCATTTTCTCCATAAACCCAGTACCCTTCGGGGTCTTTTTAATTACACCCAGTGGGAACATTGTCCGACTCCTTTGCCAGGCAGCTCCCACACTCTTAGAAATAAGTTTACTTATTTTACCGATTTTAACAGATCGAACCCTGGGTCCTATTTCTTTAAATTAAAAACTTCCTCTACACAGAAAATAATGTTGACCCATACAAAAGTGCTATATTCAGGCTCCTTTTTAAGCTCCTTGGCTGTCGGTGGGTATGAACACTGGCGTGACACCATAGATTTAAAATCTATTTGGAGCACAAAAGCATGGCAGGTGCAGGGCACGGAAGCCTTGCACCGTGCGTGCCTCATTCCAGCCCAAATTCTATTTTTAAATCAGACCGTCTATCAAACAACATGTTGGGGCTTGGCTACGTCCAAACAATTGAATGCCCCATCCTTTCCTGTCTTGTCTTCCACTCCCAACAAAAGCTTGTACTTTAATATGTCCCTTACCGAATTGCAGTTTTTGTTTCAGAACAATTTGTTTAATGTCTCTACGTTTGTTCAGTCACCCTGGTTGGCTTGGCCCATTGCATCTAATGCCTGCCAACTGCGTTTTCATAACACGGATCTTGGCTACAAACAAGTGAGGCCAGATCCAAGGTTTTCTGACTCTCGTACTGTTACAACATATTCTGTTGGTAAATTATGTAAACAGTGGTTGCAGCACTCTTCCTTGGATTCTGTTAAACACCATTTATCGCTCCTATCAGGCAACATTGATCTGTCCGATTTTGTTCTGGGGCCTCGTGGCCCTCGACCTAAGAGATTCATTTATGAAACTTACAATGAACTCTGGAAGCTTTCGCAAATTGAAGCTGCTTCCCGTCTGCGGGAAATCGATCAAGCAAATTTGGAAAAGGTGCTTGCTGTTGTTGACAATAGTATTAATACCCTGTCTTCCCGCATTTACACATTAGAGAATATTATTTCCTCTGTTGTTGATATTGTACAAGATGATGTTTCTGTGTTATATCATGGTCAAAATCAATTGCGTTCAGTAATGCAGTTTGCATGGACTTTGCAAACACTTAAAATGGGGAAAGTTCCTTGGCAATTTTTGAACACCTCTGCCTTGTTTTCACCTTTTAATTTGACTGAGAAACAGCGGTTCATGTCCATGAAGGATGCAGCATACACTCTGTTACATATTGAAAAGATAGAGCCCTTACCATTCTCTATTGCGGAATTGGATTCTGCTGTTTGGCTAGTACACGGGGTTATCGCTTTGCCTTTTTCATTGTTTGAATTTAGTTTGTGCATGAAGCATTATCCTGTAGGCCGTTTCCAGCCTTTGGGCAGTGCCTTCCTGCATGAACTTTGGTCCCTGCCATTCATGTTTAAATGCCTTAGAGACGGGAGGGAGGTTTTTCTCACGGGGGAGTCATGCGATTCAACTGTGGGTCATTCCCTTATTTGCAAACACATTAAGTTGCACAGAGCTTGTAACGTTTCGGCTCCGAATCTTGCTTGTGTGTTAAAGGGTATTCCAGCTCCTGCTATTTCTCCTACTTTCACTGTGCTTGCTAATGGTAGCTATTTGCTTTTAAATAACCAAGACTGCTGTGGCCTGCTGGCCGGCATACCATATATTGTTACTGTTTCCCACAGGGTTGTCTGCTGCAAAAATGTGCTTTTTCCTCCCCGCACGACATCATAGATAGTTCTGTGTGGCCTTCCATTCCTACTCTGAAGGCGGATTTCAATAAATTGAGCAGAATAAAGGCGCTATTATTGAACCAGGAGGTTATGCTCACATCTGCCCGGGAGACTTTCATTCTCCAGGTGGCAAGTACCCACAGTGAAATACAGGCCCTTTTGAACACTAACCTCCCACAACATTTCGGTGAACTGATTCACCGTGTTTTTAATGCGTCCCGCATTGAAGGTCTGGTGCACTTTTTTAAAGTTGTGGGCTCTGGCCTTGTGACCTCTTTTCAAACTATTTTTGGTGTAATACCGGCTTTTATTCATTCCATCTTTTCCAGCGTCTTTGGTGGCTTTCCACTGATCCTCGCCTTGGTCTGTTTACTACGCAATGGCTGCACCTCCATGGGCCCTTCTCGAGCCAGGTCGGCTCCAGATGCTCCGTGAACGCATCCTCGCTGGCTTCGGCGCCCTGCCGTTGGCGACAATGAGTGTGTCCTATACACTTTCTTTTCGCTTTGCGTATTTCACTTGCGTGCAACCTGTGATGTCTTGCATTAGATGTCCATTCTCGTGGGCCATGGATTATTGCCTCTCCAATACGTCTTTGTCTGTTCCGGATTTTGTTCAGTTGGTAAGTCCCCTAGAGGCCCATGAACGGGACTGTTCCGCTGCAGGCTACATGGCGCGTGCGGCTGCACTGGGGATTTTGGCACAATGGGATATCTGGGCGGCTGCTCGGAATCTCCTACAACGAAGTTATATTGAGTACCACGCAAGTTGTCCCGCAATGCTGTTCGCTGCTCCCTCTTTCGAGGAACATGACTGCAGCTTTGATTTACTTGACTGGATGGCGTCGCTTTTTTCCGACGATTCCAATGATGTCCTCTTGGAAGGTGTGGCATTTTTCTGCACTTACACTCTATTGGATTGAGAGGGTTTTCACTTTCTGCGACCTGCCTCGCTGGAGATAGATGATATATATATATATATATATATATATATATATATATATATGTATATCTTTTTATTTTTTTATTCACATCTCCCTTTCGTTGTCCTTCCTGGGATTCGCTTCCCCACATACGTTCTGTTCTGCTCAGTCTATTTAAACTCTGTCATCTTCTTGGACGATGGACTGACCAGGGGAGGGTGTCGTGTGGTTTGTGGCCTCCTGGTCTGCCTTGCTACGTTGGCTTAGGCCTAGCTGCCATGAGGCCTTTTTGCACACGTTACTTTGTGCCGTTGTTTATCTGCCCGGCTATTTTAGCACTGTCTGCATTTCTATCTTTCACCTTTTCTCCTGTTCCCTTTTGGGCTACGTCTGCACACCATGTACAAGGTCGAAAAACAACGTCCCTTGTTCCTGCTGATTTGGCCAGTCCCTCGCACTTAGACATAACACTATGTACAGCTGCCCTGGAGAAATTCGTGTGCTTTTAATATTGTGTTTTTCACTGTTAGAGACACTTGGAGAACAACCTTTCCAGAGAGAAGAGCTGTTTGTATCTGATGATGTAAACTTTGCATCTAGATATTGAGGTATGGGGGTTCGCTAGTCAAAGCCCAGAGGTCTTCTATTTTTATAATAAACTAGCTACTAGCACGGGGAGGGTGGTAAGGTCATTTAGCCTTATATCCACTGCTTTATGAAATGCTTTCCCCGTTTGTATTCTATGGAGTTGTAACTATGCTGCTTATGTTATCATTATGCATTATGCTGATAGTACTGGCACGTGTACTGTATCTTAGAGCACGTTAGTTGAAATAAACATTTTAAACTATACAGTGTCTCTTCTTACGCGCGTTGTGGACAGGTATGAGTGAGTTATGAAAGGGTGTTCTTGCTACTGCGAGTCCTGAGAGAGAGAGATACCGTGTTCTGGGTTGTCTAATCATTGGTGGCATTGTTGCTAATGAGACGCTACAGCTAGTTGGGTTGGGGTTTTAGGTGCTAAGGTTTATGGTAGGCTCACCACTATATTCCGAGGTCCTATTATCCTGTGCATAGCTCTGTGTATGTGCAGAATCGCTAACAGTCTTACTTATGACAAAAGTATGGCACACCTGAAGCCATCTTGATTGGAATAAACTGGTAACACTTAAAACATTTAATTTAAAAAGGAACAAAATGATGGGGTTCATTTTGTCATAGAAATTATGGTTAGTGCTGTAGAAAGAAAAATTAGGACATGTTTCAAGTGTGATCTCAAATATCTTCCTGTTATATTTCAACAGGAGCAGCCTGTCAGTTGATGCCTTTGTGTTCTACTGCAGCTTCCCAGAGTGTTCTAAAGAACAACTAGAGCGCTAACAGTCTTACTTATGACAAAAGTATGGCACACCTGAAGCCATCTTGATTGGAATAAACTGGTAACACTTAAAACATTTAATTTAAAAAGGAACAAAATGAGGGGGTTCATTTTGCCATAGAAATTATGGTTAGTGCTGCAGAAAGAAAATTTAGGGCATGTTTTAAGTGAGATCTCAAATCCTCTTCTATTTCATTAGAAAATTCTGACATGCAGACTGAAACAATCACTTTCAATACCAGCAGTAGACTTCCAGTTAACTCCCTGGTGAGCAGTAGCTTTACTACAGTGATCTAATGAACAACTAGAGTGCTAACATTCTGAATTTATGGCAAATGTGTGACACATCTGAATGCCTTCTTGATGGAATCAAAGTAAAAACTGAAAGCATTTCCTACTGAGGAGACTGCAGTAAATGACGAAATTAGGAAACTTCATAACAAATAAGTCTCCCAAGATGGCCACCAGAGAAAAAAGAGCCCAAAGGTAGCACAAATATCACCCAGATGTAGCCCACATATAGCCCAATGACAGAAGTGTGCAAAACACTTTTTATTTTTAGTTTTTCTGCAGTTTTATATAGTACAAACTGGTCAGGTATTGGAGCGTTACATCTTACTTGGACCCCTTATTGCGTATTTTGCACGAAGTACATGAGATTGATCTTGCGAAACATTGAACTTTACGATTCTGTTAACCTGAAGTTGCTCTGAACCGGGCTTTGTAACACCCGCTTTTACCTACTGGTTTTAATTAATTCTCACTGTATTGTATTAGGAAAGAGGATTTACTGTTTTTATGTACACTTTTATGATCTATGTTTCTAAATCAGATCAAATAAAGTTTAATGAATTCTATGGCAGGACGGAGGCGAGGATTATGCATATCTTTCCTCACTTTATTTTCATAGCAGTTCAAAGAAAACGTAACACAACAATCATTAAACAAAAGACTACACAACCCATGAACCATTAGTGGGGTAGTCTCCAAGGCAACTATAGTCCAATCATATCACCGTCCATCGTATATAATATCGTGACGTCCCTTCCGCTTCCTCTTTCTTCACTGCTCGTCAGTTAAGTGCATTCCTTACATTCTTGGCTTAATCTAACGTTGTTGCTGTTTGTATAGCGGTTTCTTGTGCACGTTATTAGCATTATTGCCTTGGTATTGTTTCATATTCCCTGCGCAGCAGGCTCTTGCCCGAGTGCGTTCTCCCCCTCGCAGTTTCTCCCGCTGTGTGCTCTGCGCGCGGTGAGATCCTGTCAGGCGCGTCTGGCCCGAGCGAGGCAGCTCCGTCGAGCGATCCCGCTGATCTTTACGCGCGTTTGGGAATCCGGTCACTCCTTTAGTGTCCGCTGATTCCCGACCAACCTCGCCTAATTTTGACACCGCTACGCGGTGATTTCCCCACACGGCCACGTTAGTGACCAGCGCCACCTGGTGGTGGTAATTGGTATTGCGCCTCAGTCTATTCTTATAACAGCTTCGGGAAAGCCCAGCTGTTGGAGCACCGGCGAGGGGGCTGCCTTAAGGATTTTAAGGGCATTTGTTCTGTGCTCACACCCTCTGCTATCATGTCTTCTCCAGAAGAGCATTTTTATTCCTCCTACCAGGAAGTGGAGGAGGAATGGCCCCTCAACTTCTCCCTCCAGCAGTGGACCAAGCCCTCTCTCTGGCTATTTCTAGGGCGCTGGCTCCTCTTAGGGATCAGGTTTATAAGCTGGCGAAAAGCATCCCTGGGGTGTTCAGTGACCCAGATCTGGTGGTGGCGGGTCCCAGTAGCTCCCAGATGGGGAATAAAAGGGCCGTTAAGCATAACGCGGGGCACTTGGAAGGATTTGATAAACTTACGGAGACCTTCCTCAAGAGTGCGCGAACGCTAAATCAGGCACCCTGCCGGAAGGAGGAGGGGACAGGAGAAAATTGCGACACTGTCACCACTATTGTAGACCCCGACGGCGGGTTTCCCTTAGAGGGAGAGGGTGTATCGGAGGACGATTTCTCCTCCGATGAGGATAAGGACTCGGGGCGTCCCTGGCGTCCAGAGTCCCACTCCTCTAAGTCCCCGGTTGGGGACGGGGTCCACTCGGACATGTTCGAGCCTACCCAAATTTACCATCCTAGGTCGGCGGAATGGACACCTGACGCCAAAGTGGCAGAGTATGTGGTGGGGAAAATCCATCAACCCCTTGAAAGGGAGGTCAGGAATAGGATGAGGGGAGAATGCCCCAGGCCCTCACTGAAGGGGAAGGTGGCACACACGCCTGAAATTGATGAGAAACTATGTACCTTTTTCTCCAAGTATATGAGGGATCCCAAGAAAGGAATTAATAGGTCTTGGACGTGGTAGGGACCTTGACCCAAATTATTCAATTGACGGAGCGTTCCAAAGAGTCAGGATCCCCTTTGTCCACGGATATTGTGGCTGGTTGGGCGCACTACCCTAAACCCTAAAACACTACCCCCTCCACTACCCAAACACCACTGCACTACCCTAAACCCTAAAACACTACCCCCAGCACGACACCCTACACTACCCAAACATAACTGCACTACCCTAAACCCTAAAACACTACCACCAGCACGACTCCCTACACTACCCAAACACCACTGCACTACCCCAAACCCTAAATCTACCCACAGCACGACCCCTTCACTACACAAACACCACTGCACTGCCTTAAACCCTAAAGCACTACCCCCAGCACGACCCCCTACACTACACAAACACCACTGCACTACCCTAAACCCTAAATCTATCCCCAGCATGACCCCCTACACTACACAAACACCACTGCACTACCTCAAACCCTAAAACACTACCCCCTTCACTACCTAAACACAACTGCACTACCCTAAACCCTAAAACACTACCCCCAGCACGACCCCCTTCACTACCCAAACACCACTGCATGACCCTAAACCCTAAAACACGACCCCCTACACTACACAAACACCACTGCACTACTCTAAACCCTAAAACACTAGAACCCAGCACGACCCCCTACAGTACACAAACACCACTGCACTACCGTAAACCCAAAACACTACCCCAGCACTACCCCCTACACTACCCAAACACCACTGCACTACCCTAAACCCTAAAACACTACCCCCAGCATGACCCCCTACACTACACAAACACCACTGCACTACCCTAAACCCTAAAACACTACCCCCAGCACGACCCCCTACACTTCCCAAACACCACTGCACTACCCTAAACTCTAAAACACTACCCCCAGCACGACTCCCTACACTACACAAACACCACTGCACTACCCTAAACCCTAAAACACTACCCCCAGCACGGCTCCCTACACTACCCAAACACCACTGCACTACACTAAACCCTAAATACTACCCCCAGCATGACCTCCCACACTACACAAACACCACTGCACTACCCTAAACCCTAAAACACTACCCCCAGCACGACCTCCTACACTACACAAACACGACTGCACTACCCTAAACCCTAAAACACTACCCACAGCATGACCCCCTACACTACACAAACACCACTGCACTACCCTAAACCCTAAAACACTACCCCCTACACTACACAAACACCACTGCACTACCCTAAACCCTAAAACACTACCCCCAGCATGACCCCCTACACTACACAAACACCACTGCACTACCCTAAACCCCCTACACTATACAAACACCACTGCATTACTCTAAACCCTAAAACACTACCCCAGTACGACCCCCTCACAACACAAACACCACTGCACTACCCTAAACCCTAAATCTACCCCCAGCACGACCCCCTACACTACCCAAACACCACTGCCATACCCTAAACCCTAAAACACTACCCCCAGCACTACCCCCTACACTACACAAACACCACTGCACTACCCTAAACCCTAAAACACTACCCCAGCACTACCCCCTACACTACCCAAACACCACTGCACTAACATAAACCCTAAAACACTACCCCCAGCACAACCCCCTACACTACACAAACACCACTGCACTACCCTAAACCCTAAAACACTACCCCCAGCATGACTCCCTACACTACCCAAACACCACTGCACTACCCTAAACCCTAAATCTACCCCCAGCACGACCCCCTACACTACCCAAACACCACTGTACTACCCTAAACCATAAAACACTACCCCCAGCATGACCCCCTACACTACTGCACTACCCTAAACCCTAAAACACTACCCCCAGCACGACCCCCTACACTACCCAAACACCACTGCACTACCCTAAACCCTAAAACACTACCCCCAGCACGACCCCTAGACCACCCAAACACCACTGCACTACCCTAAACCCTAGAAAAGAAACCCCCACCCCATGCCCAATCCCCCTTACCTCTCACTCCTCGTGGTTCCTCTCTCCTCGTGGTTCCTGCTTCACGTCGTCTCTGAGGGGCGGTGCACGTCGTTGTGAGGAAACGGAACAGCCTCTGTTTCCTTACAACGACATGGATCGTTCTACATGTTTTAGAACGCATGGTCATTTACCATACATACCTTTACAACAAAATTTGTTGTAAAGGCATGCGTGGTAAATGACCATGCGTTCTAAAAAATGCGTAGTAATGACTTCGTGATGTACAACGCATGCGTGGTAATGCATACGTTGTAATGGTATCGCAAAGTAAAAAGTCGTTGTAACGGCTGTTTACCGATCGAAGCTGGCCCCTGTTCTTCAGTGAGACGTTTATTTGATTAATTAGGAGGAAGGAATGTGGTTTTTACCGAAAAGTGCATTCCCGGCTGTTGTATTGTGAAAGTGTCCGCGTGGCCTGGTTTCACTTCCGGTGAGAGAGTGGAAGAGTCTGTTTGGATCTAAAGGAGTTCTGTTGTTGGACGGGGCCGGCGCGACATGTCATCAGAAAACATAGCTAATGGAAAGCGTCCTCCCTGAAGTGTGGAGCAGTGCCATGAGAGGTCAACGAGTGTGCGTCCCATCGCAGTATGACCGTACCGCGTGACCCATGTGCCGCCTCCAGGGTACGGGAGGCAGAAGCGGCATCGCAGGTCCTCTTGAAGACCGTTGTAGCACTAATTCTACATTTTGGTACTAGGGCATTTTAACTTCGTTGATCCTGCCAGATACAAAGAGAAGATCCTGTGTTATTCAGTGCCCTCGTTACCTTTTTTGTGGGTTGTGGTGCTTGTCACTTCGCTGCCCCGCCGGTGCACACGACTGGGCACCCCACCTCGTGTGCCATCTGCAGGGCCTCTGCCCTCGGATCACTGGTTTTGGTTTCTGGAGTGGCAACATAAACAGTTGCTCCCAAAGGACTAGCCTGAACACTTAGGTGAATATCCCCTGCACCAGCATTCCACGGAAATTCTTTCCTAGCTCTCCCACGTCAACGAGGACGTCATAATAGCACAGCTCCGCTCGCGACACCGTATGACGTCATCGGAGCCATAAGAGGACCTCGTCGGCGTGCTGACGTCAGTTCCACCCATTTTTTCCGTGCCACCGAGGCAAACAGGGGACCGAGACATTTTCACATGTATACATAGTATAATAAATATATATATATTCACTGAAAAAACCATAGGTTTCAGGCACGTTATAGTTAGAAATTAACATTTAAAAACCTTAGAAATTCACTGAAAAAACCATAGGTTTCAGGCACGTTGTAGTTAGAAATTAGCATTTAAAAACCTTAGAAATTCACTGAAAAAACCATAGGTTTCAGGGGCGTTATAGTTAGTTGGACATTTCACTCGTACAAAACCATAGAAATTCCCCGTTATAGTTAGTTCAGCTAACTATAACTCGCGCGCCCGCAATGCACTGCTGATGACGTCACATATTACATCACTCATGACATCACTGATGACATCTCAAATGACATCACTGATGACATCATCCAGTGAATGTGTGTTTTTCTGAAAATTAAATATGTTTTATATATGTATATCTCAAGGTCGATGGAAGAATAAATGGGTATATAAATGTCTAACTGGATGATTTTTTTTTGTAAAATTGATTGTATAACTGACTAAGTATCTTATTTAAACATTACTCACTAACCCATGTATTCACTATGAAAATATCTGTATCAGTCTCTCACTTTGTGTATAAGTGGCTGCATGGGTTGGTGAGTAGCTACATGAGTGTCTATATGGGTTATTAGTTGGTTTTTTGAGTATCAGTACGAGTGTCTGAGTGTCTGTATGGTTCGGTGGGGGGTATTACTTAGTGCATAGATGCATGAATGAGTGACTCACTGTTTGTATGTGTTGAAGACAGCATGTGTGCAGGACTGTATAGGTGGATGTGTTAGTGAGTGAATGACTGTCTCAATAGTGTCTTTATGAGTAACTACATATGTTTTAAACTAGTATATGTGAGTATTGGTGTATATAAGTGAGTATATGTGAGAGTGAGAGATTGGAAGAGTTCCTGTACAAAT
This sequence comes from Calotriton arnoldi, assembly GCA_963921515.1. Taxonomy (NCBI): domain Eukaryota; kingdom Metazoa; phylum Chordata; class Amphibia; order Caudata; family Salamandridae; genus Calotriton; species Calotriton arnoldi. The sequence continues at coordinate 3,819,757 of CAWUFW010000262.1, forward strand.
AAGTAGGTGTTTCTATAAGTGATTGTTTAAGAGAGTAAGTATGTGTAAGTTTCTGTAGAAGTAAGTGTGGTAGTGTGTATAACTGTATATGCAAGTAAATGGATGTTTGATACTTTGTTTGCATGTGTGACTATGTGTGTGAGTAACTCTATGGACGAGTGGCGGTGTGTAACAGGATGTATAGGTGTATGAGTACATATGATGAGTGAGTACATGTATGAGTTACTGTATAGGGACTGTTGGTGAATGAGTGGATGTGTGTGTAGATCTTGGAATTAGTGAATAGGTGTGTTGTAACTGGTATTGGTATGTCCATTGTTTTGAAAATGTTAGTTTGTATTTTTGAGTGTATCAAAGGTTATATTAGGGTGAGAGGAGGTCTGCCACTCTATCACAAGGATGATGTCATTTGAGATGTCATCAGTGATGTCATGAGTGATGTCACTGACCATGTCATGAGTGATGTAATATGTGACGTCATCAGCAGTGCATTGCGGGGGCGCGAGTTATAGTTAGCTGAACTAACTATAACGGGAGAATTTCTATGGTTTTGTACGAGTGAAATGTCCAACTAACTATAACGCCCCTGAAACCTATGGTTTTTCCAGTGAATATATATATATATATATATATATCAACAAAGTGTCTGCCAAACGCTGCATGCCTGCCCTTGTGTGCCGGTGCCTGCCGTGGTAGCGGTCAACCACAAATTTCAAAGAACTGTTCAGACCCAAAGGAGTGAGGCGGCACACAGTCCTGATGTTACGAGTGTTTTAATCGCTCAAAAAAACAACGCGTTTCAGCCGTAAGAGGCCTTTGTCAAGTTACCAGAGTGTTGACAGGAAGACATTTAAATGATACGTCATAATCGACATGGAATAATCGACTCTTCGTGCGTAATTCATTGATTACGAAAAAGCATGATTTTGAACCTCATAATCACAAATAATAATAACAAAGGCTTTACCAGGAATGGCATAATCACAATCTTAAAATTTCTGGTGTTGGACCTTACCCCGTACCCAAGGAGATTTTTTATGAATGCATATCGTACGTCATAACAGTTCATAGATATAGAAGAGTTATTCAAGAGTTAGTGTGCAAACACGCCCCGTGGCGTGTTTTAAGTTGGGGGATTAAGTCCCCTTGAATCCTGAGGGTCACTGGGGGCCAACTAGCCCACCAGGTACTTCCAATAAGCGCCACAGGGCTGCGTTGCAGAGAGGTGGTCCGAGGCCACGCCCCTTTTTACACCTCTCTGCAACGCAGCTCTGTGGCGCTTACTGGAGGTACCTGGTGGGCTAGTTGGACCTCAGGGACCCTCAGGATTCAAGGGACTTAATCCTCAACTTAAAACGCGCAACGGGGCGCGTTTGCACACTTGTCACATCAGGCCCCGCCCTGCCTTCACCACTGTGCAAACGCGCCCTGTGGCGTGTTTTAAGTTGGGGGATTAAGTCCCCTTGAATCCTGAGTGTTCCTGGGGGCAAACTAGCCCACCGGGTACCTCCAGTAAGTGCCAGGGAGCTGCCTTGCAAAGAGGTAGTCCAAGGCCCGCCCCTTTTACACCACTCTGCAACGCAGCTCTGTGGCGCTTACTGGAGGTAGCTGGTGGGCTAGTTGGCCCCGGGACCTCAGGATTCAAGGGATTTAATAGGGAAGTTATAGTTAGAAATTAGCATTTAAAAACCTTAGAAATTCACTGAAAAAACCATATTTTTTTACAGGAACATGTAAGGAATTTGAAATCGTACATACAAGACACCAGTGATTTTTTACGTAAGATCAAAGACATGGAATGGAAAGCAGAATACGTACTGATAGCCCTTGATGTGTCGTCACTCTACACATGTATCAAAAACAGGGACGGAATCAGGGCTGTTGAATATTTCTTATCAAATAGACCAATAAGATATGCGCAACATAACAAAATGCTTATTAATATGATTCTGTTTTGTCTGGAGAATAATCTGTTTATTTTTAATAATCAAATGTACCAGCAAACACAAGGAGTTGCCATGGGGGCTAGCTTCTCCCCCAGTTATGCCTGTTTATTTATGGGGTGGTGGGAGGAGCTGGTCCTCATGAGGAAACACGAACAGGTATTTTCTAATCAGATTGTAACTTGGCTCAGATTCATAGATGACTTATTTATTATATGGTGTGGAACACAACAAAGTGCCAAGGATTTTATAGAACAACTTAATATTAATGATGTCAATCTTAAATTTACTTATACCATGAGTAATATGGAGGTCACGTTTTTGGATGTGCAAATCAAAATTGTGAACAATTGTATAATGACTACATTATTTAGGAAACCTACAGCGGGTAACACACTGCTCCATGCATCAAGTGCGCACCCTGCCCACCTCATCAATAGCATCCCCTATGGGGAAATGCTCCGTATAAGGCGCATATGTAGTAATGAAGTCGATGCAGACAATAAACAAACAGAATGTCGCGCACGTTTTTTAACAAGAGGTTACAAAACAACGGTTATTGATGCGGCTATCACAAAATCTAAGGAGCAGGCTAGAGCAGACTTATTGCAATACAGAAAAAGCCGGAGGATAAACAAAAAATGGCAGAACCTATCAGACTTATTTTAGGTTTCTCTAAACAAGAAAAACAGCTCAGAACCATCATCAGACGTAATTGGCCAATTGTGAGAGATGACCCTGTAATAGGTAAACTATTACCCAACAACCCCTCCATTACCTTTAGAAAAACTACTAGTATGGCCAATTCATTAGTCAGAAGTAGCCCGGAGGATCAGGAAAAACTATGTGGCTGACAGCCAGAAAAGGATTTTTCAGATGCACATCATGCAAAGCCTGCCAACAAGGTGTTAATACCACCACGTACCAAACTGCATTCAGCAGTAATGTGCGAAACATTACGCAGCACCTTACATGTAAAACTGAATTTTCAGTGTATGTGCTAGAATGCAGTTGTAGATTAAAATACATAGGTAGCACTAAGTTGGCAGTACACAAAGAATTTTGCAACACATGAGGGCCATCACTAATAATGATGTTAGTTACCCGGTGGCCAGACATTTTAAGGATAAACACTGTAGCAATTTGAAAGATCTCAAATATTATGCCATAGAGTCAGTACCGGCCCAAAAAGAGGAGGGGACCGGGAAGGCAAACTTAGATGCCTAGAAACAAAATACATATTAGAATTTGACTCTAAGCATCCGGGAGGGCTCAATAATACGGAAGATTTGCACACTTATTTATAACAGATACCCAATACAATTTTATGATATTTTATCGGTTTTATGGTTTTTATATAATTGATTGTATTAATTGTATGAATTTCCATGAATTTTGATGTATCTTCATCATTGTGTCCAGGAATGGTTACACTTAAAATTCAAAATATAGAAATTGAGATTTTTAACATCTTTTGCTGCTCGTATAAATATATTTATTATACTTTTTAGGACTATTTTAGTTATATTATGAAATCTGATCTTAATATACTTATATATATATATATATAGTATATATATTTATATTTTGTAGGGCATGGTTTATAAATACAATTTTAAAGATACTTTTATTGTATTTTATGTACTGTAATAATATATATATGGATTTTATCACAATTGATTTTATCTATTTGGTTGGAGTAAGTTGAATTATAATGAACACTAATATGTGTGTCCTAATTCAAAGGTACAGCCGTTACAATATAATATACTGCACTACATAGTTCTAGATCCCATTCCATAAATACTAAACATGTCCCAATCCCCGCAGCCCCATTTGAGCATCTATTAATAGCATATTTCATAATTTATGGATTATCCAAATTTAGTTGGAACATATGGATATGCTTGAGATTAATCTAAAATTTATGACTCAGCATTTGCGCTAATAAAAGTCTTTTTGCCGTTATTGGTATAAGGGAAATGGTGAATAACGGCAACACACAGCACATAGCACTTTATCACTTTGCACTAACTTTTTTTAATGGTCATCATAAACATGTTCTTTCATGTTTAAATCTAGCACTTTTCACTTTTTTAATGAATTTCTTTTGCCAATCGACATTTACATAAGTGAGGGCAGGATATTTACGCATTTAGGCAATTACAAATTCTGAAAGATGACTTGCCCACATCAAGAAATAGACTATGTACCAGATTACCACAAATATAGGATTACACATGTGTACAATGACTATATGATTTAATTCTATTATGTATAAACAATTGTATTTTACACAGTAATTTTATACATAGTTGTTAGTTATAATATGGTAACGACATGTTTTTATGTATGTAGTATTTTGTCTATGTCGGTTGATGCAAAACATGCACTAGCACTTTAAATTGGGGAAACACAGTCTGAGCTGTGTCATGTGATCAAGGCCGAGGTACGGCCGAAACGCGTCATGGCGGACTAATGCAGCAATAAAGAGAAAAATCTGCACTTACTTGGGTCCTTGCTCGTTTTTCTAGTCCGAGTAGAAGTTGGAAGCGAGTTGCACAATATTTACGGAGAAGACTGCCTCCGTTTCTTGGACCCCCTCTCCAGAAGCAGGCTCCGGACCAGCAAGTCTTCCTTCCGGGTTTTCTCTGCCATAGGCACTGCGGGCTCGCAGAGCTGTATTGGCGGGGACCCCGGGGGCACTTTTCAAGATTTCCCGCAATGGAACAAACCGGAGCCCCCTGCGGAACTAAATAACAGTTACCTGACAGGTCACATCGCGTGTGGTGAAGCCTCTTGCTTACGGATTGCTCGGGAGGCGATACCGAGAGCAGGAACTTCGAGCCGACGGTGGGCCATTTTAAGGTACGAGACACAAGTTACATGCAGGAGGGGAGGTGTGCACCCTTGGGAAAACCTATTTGACATTGTCTACAAGGGATTTTTTCCAGGCGGGACATATAATAGACAAACATATTGCTGACCATGTCCGCTGACACGCTCAGAAACAGAGAAACGGCAGCTGAAGAAATGTTCTCTGATGACACATCAGTCATACAAAGTGCAACTAAAGATGCAAATGGGAAAAACAGCGGGAGATCGAAGGGACTGAAGGATAATTACCGAATCCTGGAAAAACTGAAGCGCCAAGAACAAGCTAAATGGTGGGAGGCACGATCACTTCGGAGGTATCTGGATGTGGGGAGAATCCCCAGAGGCCTCCGTATAATGATCGCCCCCAGTTATGAGACACCGAACCCACTCATGATGGCTGAGTGGGCACAATGTAATCTAGAATCTTTACGTAGATTAGTGGAAATACTAGTAAAATACTTAGAGATTGACAGAATTGACCTTCAAGCCAAAATTGAAACACTGGAAAATGAGATCCTACAACAGGGAGATCCGCAGAACAAGCAAAAATTGCATGATGAAATGACAATAAGGCTTAATAAGGAAGAAGAAAAAATAAAGACGAGGAAGACATACAAATTTAGGCGGGACAGAGACGATTATGCAAATGGACAAATATTTACTTTTGCTCGTAAATATGATTAGCTAAGAACAGCTACAGCAAACCAACGCATACAAGGCGCAAACACAAGAGACAAGAACCAACAACAGATTGAATCAATATCTATGTCAGACCTGAGTTCAGCACCTGATAGTGAATCAGAAACGGAAACAGCTAAAAGGAGACAAGAACAATATTCCATAAGATTAACGTTGGGGGAAGAGCTGGACATTTTAAAAAGGAGCCGAAGGGAAACACTGCGACCCCGCTACAAGGGCCTCGTGGCAGCAGGAGTACCAAGAGAAGAAGGGGGAGAAGACAAGCCCAGAGAAAAAGGAGAGAACAAGAAAAGAGGGCGAGGTCGAGGGAACCGCAGATAGAAGGTACCTCGGAAGAAAGCCCTACTGTAATAGACATTAGCTCAACCCCTGATAACTCTATTATTGATTTGGCGGATGTCAACTTAACCAAGGCGGAAGAACAATTACTGTCATTAGGCTTATATTGCCCAGAAACAAATTTCGATTACACGCAAACTAGGGCCGACATTTACAAATTCATTAGAAAATTAAAGCTTGCCAAATTTCATTAACAAAAAGCAGTCAACATCATGTCAGATAACACTGTAACAACCAAAATGGATGCTGACCAGACCGGCTTAACTGTATCGGATTTGGGTCTGCTGCAAGACATGCAGGAATTGCAGATGGAAAATCTAAACATGACAAATCTAGGTGACATAAGTCAAGAAGAAAGTAGCCTGGAACAAAACACCGCCGTAACCACCACCGCCAAACCATTGACCCCTTTCAAAGCAAAGTCTAAATTTACACCTATCATGTCCCGTGACTCGTTGGACATATTTAATGAACAAATTGTGGCACAGGTGAAAAGGTTGAACCACACCATAAATAGATCTAAAGCAAAAATGTCATATCAAGAAAAAAGTTACCATCAACTAATAAATAAACTAAGCAAAGACAATAAAGTGGTCATAAGGAATGCGGACAAGGGCGGAAATGTGGTGCTATGGTCATTGGAAGAATATTTAAAAGAAGCTTACAATCAACTACATGACCAAAATTGTTACAAAAAGAGTTCGATTTTGAAATACAGACAGATGCAGGAGTCATTTTTTTCTCAATTATTAGCATGGAAAAGCTTGGGTCTAATAAATTGGGACGAATATAAGTTTTTAAAGAAAGAACATCCATCTATACCTGTTATATATTTTGTCCCTAAAATTCATAAAGACATACATAGACCACCAGGCAGACCCATTATTGCTGCTTGTAATGGCCCATTGGAAAATATGTCCAGGTATTTGGATTCCTTTTTACAGGAACATGTAAGTAATTTGAAATCGTACATACAGGACACCAGTGATTTTTTACGTAAGATCAAAGACATGGAATGGAAAGCAGAATACGTACTGATAGCCCTTGATGTGTCGTCACTCTACACATGTATCAAAAACAGGGACGGAATCAGGGCTGTTGAATATTTCTTATCAAATAGACCAATAAGATATGCGCAACATAACAAAATGCTTATTAATATGATTCTGTTTTGTCTGGAGAATAATCTGTTTATTTTTAATAATCAAATGTACCAGCAAACACAAGGAGTTGCCATGGGGGCTAGCTTCTCCCCCAGTTATGCCTGTTTATTTATGGGGTGGTGGGAGGAGATGGTCCTCATGAGGAAACACGAACAGGTATTTTCTAATCAGATTGTAACTTGGCTCAGATTCATAGATGACTTATTTATTATATGGTGTGGAACACAACAAAGTGCCAAGGATTTTATAGAACAACTTAATATTAATGATGTCAATCTTAAATTTACTTATACCATGAGTAATATGGAGGTCACTTATTTGGATGTGCAAATCAAAATTGTGAACAATTGTATAATGACTACATTATTTAGGAAACCTACAGCGGGTAACACACTGCTCCATGCATCAAGTGCGCACCCTGCCCACCTCATCAATAGCATCCCCTATGGGGAAATGCACCGTATAAGGCGCATATGTAGTAATGAAGTCGATGCAGACAATAAACAAACAGAATGTCGCGCACGTTTTTTAACAAGAGGTTACAAAACAACGGTTATTGATGCGGCTATCACAAAATCTAAGGAGCAGGCTAGAGCAGACTTATTGCAATACAGAAAAAAGCCGGAGGATAAACAAAAAATGGCAGAACCTATCAGACTTATTTTAGGTTTCTCTAAACAAGAAAAACAGCTCAGAACCATCATCAGACGTAATTGGCCAATTGTGAGAGATGACCCTGTAATAGGTAAACTATTACCCAACAACCCCTCCATTACCTTTAGAAAAACTACTAGTATGGCCAATTCATTAGTCAGAAGTAGCCCGGAGGATCAGGGAAAAACTATGTGGCTGACAGCCAGAAAAGGATTTTTCAGATGCACATCATGCAAAGCCTGCCAACAAGGTGTTAATACCACCACGTACCAAACTGCATTCAGCAGTAAAGTGCGAAACATTACGCAGCACCTTACATGTAAAACTGAATTTTCAGTGTATGTGCTAGAATGCAGTTGTAGATTAAAATACATAGGTAGCACTAAGTTGGCAGTACACAAAAGAATTTTGCAACACATGAGGGCCATCACTAATAATGATGTTAGTTACCCGGTGGCCAGACATTTTAAGGACAAACACAGTAGCAATTTGAAAGATCTCAAATATTATGCCATAGAGTCAGTACCGGCCCAAAAAGAGGAGGGGACCGGGAAGGCAAACTTAGACGCCTAGAAACAAAATACATATTAGAATTTGACTCTAAACATCCGGAAGGGCTCAATAATACGGAAGATTTGCACACTTATTTATAACAGATACCCAATACAATTTTATGATATTTTATCGGTTTTATGGTTTTTATATAATTGATTGTATTAATTGTATGAATTTCCATGAATTTCGATGTATCTTCATCATTGTGTCCAGGAATGGTTACACTTAAAATTCAAAATATAGAAATTGAGATTTTTAACATCTTTTGCTGCTCGTATAAATATATTTATTATACTTTTTAGGACTATTTTAGTTATATTATGAAATCTGATCTTAATATACTTATATATATATATATATATATGTATATATATTTATATTTTGTAGGGCATGGTTTATAAATACAATTTTAAAGATACTTTTATTGTATTTTATGTACTGTAATAATATATATATGGATTTTATCACAATTGATTTTATCTATTTGGTTGGAGTAAGTTGAATTATAATGAACACTAATATGTGTGTCCTAATTCAAAGGTACAGCCGTTACAATATAATATACTGCACTACATAGTTCTAGATCCCATTCCATAAATACTAAACATGTCCCAATCCCCGCAGCCCCATTTGAGCATCTATTAATAGCATATTTCATAATTTATGGATTATCCAAATTTAGTTGGAACATATGGATATGCTTGAGATTAATCTAAAATTTATGACTCAGCATTTGCGCTAATAAAAGTCTTTTTGCCGTTATTGGTATAAGGTAACTGGTGAATAACGGCAACACACAGCACATAGCACTTTATCACTTTGCACTAACTTTTTTAATGGTCATCATAAACATGTTCTTTCATGTTTAAATCTAGCACTTTTCACTTTTTTAATGAATTTCTTTGCCAATCGACATTTACATAAGTGAGGGCAGGATATTTACGCATTTAGGCAATTACAAATTCTGAAAGATGACTTGCCCACATCAAGAAATAGACTATGTACCAGATTACCACAAATATAGGATTACACATGTGTACAATGACTATATGATTTAATTCTATTATGTATAAACAATTGTATTTTACACAGTAATTTTATACATAGTTGTTAGTTATAATATGGTAACGACATGTTTTTATGTATGTAGTATTTTGTCTATGTCGATTGATGCAAAACATGCACTAGCACTTTAAATTGGGGAAACACAGTCTGAGCTGTGTCATGTGATCAAGGCCGAGGTACGGCCGAAACGCGTCATGGCGGACTAATGCAGCAATAAAGAGAAAAATCTGCACTTACTTGGGTCCTTGCTCGTTTTTCTAGTCCGAGTAGAAGTTGGAAGCGAGTTGCACAATATATATATATATTATCTACTGGCGGTCGCCAGTAGATAGTTATAGTTACAACCTATTATCCATAGGAAATCCGCGACATTCTATTTGAAATAACTCTCTTGCCGGTTGACGTATCTTCGCAAAATTTTCAAACTTTATGGCCCGCTCCGGTCCGCTCCTACCCTGAAAGTCTCGGGGGATTCGTCAAGCGGGGGCCGAGAAAAAGGGGGTCCCAAAACGCGTTTTCCCCATGCAATTTTCCATAGGAAACTTTAGACACGGCTACAGCCTGAACTGCTGAACGGAATTACACCAAATTTGGCAAAGAGGTAGTTCTTGGTTCAGAAAGAACCCTTTTGTTAAATGGTGTAAATCCGTTCAGTAGTTGCTGAGAAAATCAAAAGTAAAAAGATAGTGATATCTAGTGCCGCGGATCCTCCCGAGCACGAGCTTTATGTTAATTGGCTGTCAACACTCCAAACCAGGAAGTGTTGGCAGCCATTTTGTCCCTCGGTAGAACCGAGGGACAAAAACAAGTGCGCAAAGCGCACAAAGGGGGCAGGGTAGAAACACCCTGACCCCTAGGTCTGCTCAGGGGTCCCACAAGGACCCCCTGGGCAAAAAATTATTATTATTTTTTTTTTTTTTAAATCGGCAGGATGCGCTCAGGGAGCGCTAACCCTGCCGAAAATCGAAGCGCGGTCTCCTCGCTCGATGCTAGCACTGGCCCCGGGTGGGCCAAGTCCCGGGGGCATGCTGGGGGGTTAATTTTATGTGTGGGGGCCTCTAAGGGCCCGCTAAGCCCCGGGAGCACCACCCCCGGGGCTTTATGTATAATGGTGCGGGAGGGCTCTGAGCCCTCCCGCAGCCCCGGGGACCACCACCTCCTCTGGGCTTCTTTTTTATTTAAAAAAACCTGTGTGGGGGGCTCCAGCCCCCACACGCCCCGGGACCACAACCTCCCGGGGCACTAAGAAAAATTAAAATGGGGGTCCGTTTTGGACCCCCAGAGCCCCGGGACCACCACCTCCCGGGGCTTTCAAAATGTAGGGAGGGGGCCGCGCGGCCCCCTCCTGGAGCCCTTGATGGCCCTGGGGACCGCCACCCCCAGGGCCGGCTCCTGCAGTGTCCCGGGGTGCCTACCCCGGGACACTGCTGTTTGCAATGACAGGACGGGAGCCTCGCGGCTCCCGTCCTGTCATTGCAAACTTGCTTGGATATTGGAGCGAGAGCAGAAACCTGCTCTCTCTTCCAATATACAAAGCTGATTGCTTTTCCACACGGGGAGCAGCATGTTAGCTGCTCCCCATGTGGAATAGCAATGCCGGCTCCCGTAGGACACGGGGAGCCGGCGGGACTGTGGGGGTTTGGGGACCCCCACAGTCCCCAACGAGAGGCCAGGCCCCGGGGGATGGGGTCCCCGGGGCCATAAGTGGCCACGGGGGCCACGCAGCCCCCTCCCCAAAGTAAAAAATTGCAAAAAAAAAAAAAGTAGGCAAGGCCGGCCCCGGGGATGGGGTCCCGGGGCCTTAAATGGCCTGAGGAGGGGGCCACGCAGCCCCCTCCAAATAAAAAAAAGAGGCCATGCCCCGGGGATGGGGTCCCCGGGGCCAATACAGGCCCAGGGAAGGGGGCCACGCGGCCCCCTTCCCGTTTTTTATTTTTTATTTTAATTTAAAAAAAAGGGGAAAGGCCCTGGGGGATGGGGTCCCCAGGGCCTAAAAATAGGAAAAAGGAAGGGGGCCACACAGCCCCCTTCAGGAAAAAAAAAAAACGATCAGGGCCATAGGCCCCGCCCCCTTCCTTCACCACTCTGCAAACGCGCCCCCTGGCCCTTCACCTCTCTGCAACGCAGCTCTATGGCGCTTTTTGGAGGTATATGGTGGGCTAGTTGCACCCCAGGGACCCTCAGGATTCAAGGAGTTAATCCCCCGACTTAAAACGCGCCACGGGGTGAAGGGAGGGCGGGGCTTCAGGTGACATGTGTGCAAACAGGCCCGTGGCGCGTTTTAAGATGGGGAATTAAATCCTCTTCAATCCTGAGGGTCCCTGGGGGCCAACTAGCCCAACAGGTACGTCCAGAAAGCGCCACAGAGCTGCGTTGCAGAGAGGTGTAAAAAGGGGTGTGGCCTCTGTAAATGTCTCTGCAACGCAGCCCCTGGCGCATACTGGAGGTTCCTGGTGGGCTAGTTGGCCCGTAGGGACCCTCATGATTCAAGGGACTTAATCCCCCAACTTAAAACGCGCCACGGGGCGCGTTTGCACAGATGTCACCTCAGGCCCCGCCCCCGCCCTTCACCAATGTGCAAATATTCCTCTAAAATCAGCCGAAATACGAATTCTGATTTACTCACCTGTTATCAGGAGAGACCTCAGTGCTGCATCTTTCAGCCCAGTACTGGTCCTGAAAAGTAATTTTAACCGTACTTACCAGTAACTTGAATTTCCTTCCATAGGAATCCATTGTCTGGTTTTCAGCAGAAAAGTTTCAAAGTGTCGATTTTCACAAACTACAAATATTCCTAAAAATCGCCTGTATGACAAACGCATTCTTTCAACTGTTTACAGGAGATGCACCAGTGCTGGATCCAGGATCCAACACTGAGTAAGAAAAAGTAACGATAACAGTTTTTAACTTCTAAGTGAATTTCCTTCCATAGGATAACATTGGTGATTCTATGAGAAAAAGTTTCTAAGTGTGAACTTTTAAAGTACAATAATATTCCTTAAAAATCACTACTGTAACCAAAACGCTTTTACTCAACTGTTTACAGGAGATGTCCCAGGACTGAATCTAGGATCCAGTAATGTGGTTAGAAAAGTAATCCATAAAGTAACTAATTGCATTTAACTAGAAATTCACATTGAGCTGAATGTTGCATTGTGTTTGAAAATGTGTTGCCCATTGCAACAACTGTAACTACTGTACTTAAAAGTCTATTGCCTATGTGCAAAGTAATTAAACTAAAGTAATTCATTCTGAGAAAGTATTTTTGTAATGTAATGTATAATGTAATTACAATGTAATTTAAAAAATAAAATATGTAAAAAAAATTGTTTCTAAAAATTTGGAAATCAGTATGAAAAAAATTTATATAACAATTAATACATTTAAAAATTGTCATTTACAAAACCTTTGAAATTCACTGAAAAAACTGTAGGTTTCAGACATGTTATAGTTACAAATTAGCATTTAAAAACCTTTGAAATTCACTGAAAAAACCATAGGTTTCAGGGACGTTATAGTTACAAATTAGCATTTAAAAACCTTTGAAATTCACTGAAAAAACCATAGGTTTTAGGGACAGTTATAGTTAGTTGGACATTGCACTCGTACAAAACCCGTGAAATTCCCCGTTATAGTTAGTCCAGCTAACTATAACTCGCGCCCGCAATGCACTGCTGATGACGTCACATATTACATCACTCATGACATGGTCAGTGACATCACTGATGACATCACTGATGACATCTCAAATGACATCACTGATGACATCATCCACGTGATAATCTGATGCACCTCCTCACACCCTAATATAACCTTTGATACACCCACTCTAAATTACAGACTGCCATTCGCAAAACCATAGACACTCCAACACCAATAACTACATACCCACTCACTGATTCTTAGGTCTACGCACACATCCACTCACTCACCCGTACAGTCACTCATACTTACGGTCACTCAGTACAGGACTATCATATGCACTCATACTCCTATATAGACACTCAAACACCGCCACTCATCCATAGAGGTACTCACACACCTAGTCAGTCATGCAAATAATTAAACACAGTACCATTTACTCACCTATACAGTTATACACACACCAGCTCACTTACTCATACAAATAGTAGCACATTCTTACGCTCTTATACAATCACTGATACAAGCACACACTCATCCATACAGCCACTATCACAATCACTCACTCTCGCTTATAGCTATTTATATACTCCAACACACATATATACTGCCTTTCACATATGTAGTTACTCACACATGTACCACTGGGACATACATTCACTCACTAACACACTCTTACACACACTTACCCACCCATACAGTCTATCACAGTTGCACTCTTGAAACCATCCACCCAGTGAATCACCCACTCACACATCTATGCACAGAGTTGCACACACCCCTCCCACACAAACACTCAGGCACCCATACAGATACTCAGACAAGCATTCAATAACTCATATAGACACTCATGTAGCTATTCACAAACACATGCAGCCACTTACACAGCAACAGACAGACGGATACAGACATTCACCCAGTTTAGTCACTAACCCATGCATTCAGTAAGATACGTTAAAACACTCACTTATAGAGTCAGTCACGCACCTACTAAATCATCCATACAGACACTTACACACCCACTCATTCTTCAATACGTCTTTTCCTATATATATTAAAAATATATAAACTTTACAGAAACACACAGTCACTGGATGATGTCATCAGTGATGTCATCAGTGATGTCATTTGAGATGTCATCAGTGATGTCATCAGTGATGTCACTGACCATGTCATGAGTGATGTAATATGTGACGTCATCAGCAGTGCATTGCGGGGCGCGAGTTATAGTTAGCTGGACTAACTATAACGGGGAATTTCACGGGTTTTGTACGAGTGCAATGTCCAACTAACTATAACTGTCCCTAAAACCTATGGTTTTTCAGTGAATTTCAAAGGTTTTTTAAATGCTAATTTGTAACTATAACGTCCCTGAAACCTATGGTTTTTCAGTGAATATATATATATATATATGCACATATATATATATGGAATAACCTTTATTCAGGTGGTTTAAAGCTGATTGTATGGCAGCCCACATAAAATTGAAAACCCTCCTGCAAACCTCTCCTGGACCAGTAGCACAAATCAAACTTGCCAGACGGCAATACAAACAAAGGCTAGAAGAGAGGAAAACAGATTAGGATGCAAGCGTGGAATGACCTACAGAAAGCAAGCTTATTAAGAGATAGCAGACTTTTTTAGAATATAGTAAATAGGCCTTACTTCTCAGATTCTAGTGCTCCCAAAATACAGATAGCAATACCTGCAGATAAATGGGTGGCGCATTTTACGGCTATTTTCCAACCAGATGAAATTTCCTAGGCTATGTCTCCCTAAATACTGATATAGTACAGCATAGACCTGAAATTTTGCCTGATTATTTACATTTTGACGTTAAGGAAGTGGAGGTAGCAATCAAAAAATGCACACCGGAGAAAACGTCAGGTCTGGATGGCGTACCAGCAGATGTTGTTAAATCAAATACAGAATTGTGGGCCCCACTTTTAACAATTGTTTTCAGGAATGTCCCTAGGGATTACATCCCTGAATCATGGAAATCGGCCATCATTGTACCAATTTATGAAAAAGGAGACAGGACTTCACCGACATGTTATAGACCCACCTCCCTAATTGACTAAAGCATGAAGATTCTTGGTAGAGTCCTATTAGAGCGCCTGGAAAATTGGCAATGGGTTAAAAATATTGTCAAACTTGCAATTTGGTTTTAGGGCAGGGGTAAGCACAATTGACCAATGCCTAAACTTGTATTTAATAGCAAGTAAATATATTTTAGCCGAAAAAGGACCACTCCATGTGGCCATTTTCATGTTATCTACTGCTTTCGATCGAGTAAATTGTGCCAAACGTTGGATCTTGATGGAGGAGATGGGAGTGGAAACAGATCTCCTAGTGTTACTTAAGTGTTTACATCAGGACTTGACTGTGAGAGGGTGCTATGGATCCCAGGCCGAACTGACTCCCCTGATAAATTCTATGCGAGGAGTTAGGCAGGGATGCATTCTTGTTCCCTTCCTATTTCTGCTATATATAAATAGTATTTCTAAACATCTGGTCAAACTAGGGAAAAACATCCCCAATATGGGGGTGGGGGGGGCACCAAATTCCTATTCTACTATATGCAGACAATGCCATGCTAATTGCATGCACGGCAAATGGTCTGCAAATATTATTGGAAGTTTTTTTAGCTATATGTCTACATTAGATCTTAAAACTAACTATAGTAAATCCTTTGTTATGACGTGTGGGCCACAAAATACGAAAACCAAAACTCATTTGATGGGGAGTGCAGTACTGGTGAAAGTACAAAAGTTTAATTATTTAAGAATTTTGGTTAGCTCTTCCTTGGCTTGGAAATATCTCAACTGTTAGGGCAAATTATTTTAAAATTAACATTGAAGCAATTTTTTTTTTCACACAGAAATTAGACTAAAAACCTGTTAAAGAGATAATTCATCTTTACAAAACGAAATGTGTTACAGCAGGATCATATGGTGCCGGCTCTATGGGGGCATATAAACGTAGAGCTTTTACAAAAGTTGAAAACTCCTTTTGAGGAGATTATTAAAGGTTTCCCAGGGTACAGCAAACATATTATGCCATGAAGAACTTGGCCTTCAGTATTTGATGGACTCTCTAAGCCTCACTCCTTTATTGTTATGAGTCAAGGTATGGCCTTATCCCTAGGCCTCTTTGGTTCACGCATGCATATCTGATTATCTAAACTTAACAAGGTTGGTTGAGATTCCCTGGCTGCTCTATCTAAAGAAGTCTTTTGAATCGATAGGCATTAAAGGACTGTATGAAAATCCAACCACCATTTCTGTAAACACAAAAGATATAGTAAAATACAAATTTTTAAATTACTGCTCTGGTGACAACAAATGATATAAACCTTATTTGACCTGGGTGACTAACTCTCTACCGGCGGTACCTATCCCTTTTTAGATTCTGTACGATCCATTTTGTAGTAGCCTTCCCCTTTAAATATTGTTGATCCCGTGATTTACCATTGTGAAGGTGTGACCAACTATTTCCGCAAAAAAGGGGAGCGCGTAACAGAAGGACGCTTTCGGGACCCTGAGTATCATTCGAGCGGACTGAACATGGTCCCGGTTTCTATGGACTGACTGTGTGTTGGATTACTTGAACAAACGAGCCTGATCTTTCGACCATAATAGATATCGTTAAAATCGCGATCTATTAGATAAATGGAAAGATTCTAGAGGCAACCAATATTTTTTATGAAAACGACTGGTTTTGAATACAGAATACATAAACAGAGTTGAAGTAAGCCTTGAGGAAGCCCAGGAGGGCGAAACGCGCGTCAGCTGCCGTTTGTGTATGAAATAAAAAGTGATAACGGAACACTTTCTTCGGATGCGGATCATTTATTGTGGACTGTGTGTTCAGATAGCACATATGGAATTGGACTAAATAACTTGGACTTCTTGTAGACAGCATTCAATTTATTAAGGAATATATTAATTACATTTTGGTGTGCTTTGGTGCGTATGATATAAAACTATTTCCGCAAAATACATGCCATGTTTTCCTGTTTTGCTTTTTATACACTGCCCCAAGGCGAGAGTTTTTAATATCCATATTATGGAAATTGAATTTTAGGTCTCATTTGGATGGCCTACGCTATTTACAGTGCCTGGAGAACAAAGATGTTTGTTGGGAAGATCTTAACTTTTTAAGGAAATGCTTGGCACTTAGGGCATAATTTTGATGCCAGACGGTCGGACAGCCAAATGCTATTGTGGCAGTCAGGAGAACGCCGACATGCATCCGGGGGGTCCGACCGTCCTATTAGGATGTGACCACCGGGTTGGCGGTCAGCAACACGACGGGGGAATGCTGCAGCCATGTGAAAGGGCTGCAGCACATGCCGATGCCGTGAAGGCACATCCTGCACGTCTGTGAACCGCGTGCCATGCAACATGTCGTGCATGGCACACTGTGCACGTAGGTGAGTGAGGGCACTACATGTGCCCCCAGGGCCTCTTTACAGTGGACCACGTTGGACGGGGGCCCTGTTTGGGGCCCCCAATATTCCTTTCTGACAACCTTTACATGGCGGTGTTCCCACCATGAAAAGCCTATCAGAAAGGGATATCCAAATCCTGACGCCGGTGCCTGGCTCAGCACCGCCACCATTCAGGGCTGCGACTCCGACTGCTGCCCGTCAGGATCTGAGATCCTGGCGGAGGTGTGGACTACGACTGCTGTAGTCCGACCGCCAGCATCTTAATGCAGTGGTTGAACTGAAGGGCTGTCAGCAGTTGGTGGCAATCCGACCGCTATTGTAAGGAGGCCCTTAGAAAGAGATATGAACAGGTTTCCCTGGACTAATACCTCAGGTGAGCATAAAACTATTTAAGCTAGAGATCCGAGCGGAAGTCAATTTGGAATTAAAATTACTTTGTTTTTACAAGTTGTAGTCTAAGAATGTAATGTAGAAATTGAAGCCTAAAATGCTCAATACCTCAAATGGCGTTACTGGTATCTTCTGTGTGTGCATCTTTTATCAAATTATAGTATTTATGCAGAGATGTTTGAAATGAAATGTGATTTTGTGATTCAGTGTTTTTAATTCTATGCTTTTATGGATTCATGCAAATCCTATTAAAGAATTTATGACTGACTGACAGCTTTAGCCTCATGGATATATATATATATTGCATGAGGCTAAAGCCGTCAGATATATATATGTGTATATATGTGACCAAGAGCTGGATAGCTCGAAACGCGTCTTTTTGCCCTGAAACAAAAATATATTTTGTACCAAACTGGATCGGTGTGGCTCGTGCTTACGAGGATTTGTAAGCTGTCTGGTGGATATGTATATATATATATGTGTGTATATATATATATATGTGTGTTGCTGGCTCCTGCTCAGCCCCAGAGGATAGGGACCTTATGCTGGGAGTCACTAGAATCGAGGGGTTCCTTCTGCAGGCCTTCAACTATGTGGAAAGCCGTGGGTGCCACAGTTGGGATAAAAGCACCCAAGCTAAATTTAGGAATGTGGGGCGCGGCCACAAAAGTAATAATAAGTGAGCTGCCACAATTTATTATTTAGTGATGCCCCTTCATGGGCTAATTTGCATTCTTTTTCCTGATTTGTGGTGCACCAATCTAGGCTGGGGACACCACCAACATGGTACAAACCTGCAGTGGGGGGCTGTAGGCAGTTTAGCAGCCCCCAGAGAAATCATTCATTAGTAGTAAATCTATGTTTCCTGGGGTGTATACAACGTGATCCTGGGAAATGTTTATGGTGTTTCAAAGCATTCCCAGAGCTGATGTTTATGTTCTTCAGCTGAGGAATGCACGGACCCTTTGTGGTTGATCTTATGGCTGCATTATATAGCCTAAAGAGAGTGAAAAATGATTGACACTTGTTTAATGTTGTTTTGAATACACATACTTTATTTAAAGGTTTATTGACAAACATTACTACGTTTGTTATTAATAATGAATGCCACTGAATATGGTTTTGGATTCTGTTAGCTTTAATGTTTAATAATAACACGATTGCTGTATTATTAAGGTGGTGACCCTTTGACAAAGCCTATTGCCTGGTCTTCTTATATTGATCCCTTGGCCAAGCCAGTGGATCTGCCTTCTGTATAATAATGTGGTGACCCCTTGACAAATCACAATTGATTGAGACACAATCATGTCACAAAATTACAAGGAGCACTTTTCACAAGCCTAAGATGGCATTATCTTTTGCTAATTTTTGACTATTTTTAAACGAAATGTATACAAATCATAACCAAACATGCAAATACAGTCAAATCCCCGTCTTGAGGAACATAACAAAACTAAGTATTTCAAAAATTCATCAATTCTACATAGTTTCACATGCGCTTTTTTATTGTCGTGCAATGAATGAATATCCACATATAATCTTCAATTCTCGAAATTCGTCGTGGTATTACAATTCCTGAATAGTGTTATGGGTCCCAATGCATTTCGGGATGACCCTTCATCAGGGGAACACTAAAAGTAACAAGAATAAATTCTATTAAATTCCTAATTGATTCTATGATTCAAACTCAATTATATTTAAATCATGCTGTAATTCAATTTAAAGGTTTTTCAGGGATATACCGTGTTCCGCAAATACATAAATACATCCAAAATAAATAAGAAGAATGTATAACAAGATTCAAGCTTTTCAACTAAGTGAATATAAACATAAAACCCCAAAAACTGTATGTGCTCAAGTATAGCCCTAAACAAGTACCCACCAGAGCACCTACTGTGTGATATATAACACCCTTTATTACCACCAAAGATAAGTGTATTTTACATGTGATCCTCCGCAGCTCACCTAGCCACAGGCAAAGCACATCTATATGGGAGTGACTGTAAACAGAAGCAAATAACGGTTAAAATTTAGGTGTGCAGGTTATTACTTTTTCAGTAATCTTGACCCCTTGACAAAGCCAGTAACCCTGACTAATTTAAAATGACACCCCTTTATATTGTGATGAGTGAACTCATTGGCTGAATGTACACCGGTCTTTGCTCCCCTGTTGGTGTTGGGGGCAGGGCCTGTCCGCCACAGACCAGTGACTTTAACCGCTTAACCGCGGCGCGAATTCCGCCGCGGTGCGGCGGTTTGATTAAGTGGGCGGGGCCGCGTCGGCCAACAGACGTGCGCAGCACTACGGAGGTAGTGCTCGCGACGGCCGTTGGCCGACGGGCGCAACGAAGGGGTTATAGTTAGATATGGCAGTAAGATCAAAATTTGTGTTTACAAAAACCAAAAAAATCACTGAAACAAAACAAAGGTTAAAGTGATGTTATAATTAGGTATAGTAATAACATCTTAATTTATGTTAGATCTCAGCTATTTACTGAAAAAAACAATGGTTAAAGTGACAGAGTTAGGTCTGGTAATATATCTAACTTTTTTTTTTTTTAAACCTTTAAGAAATACAGTGGAAAAAACCCCAAAGACTAAAGTGACGTTATACTTAGGTGAAAATGTCAGTTTAAATCGTCATTTAAAAAATACCATTTTAACCTAAAAAAACAACTGACATTCACCAGCTATGGTATACTGAGCTGACTATAATGTGCACACCTTCCATGGACTGCTTATCACCTCACTGAAAAAGTTCATCCACCGCAGCTCCTTCGTGGGCAGTTTTGGGGTGATACGTCAAGCAGGTGCCAATGAAACAAGGGTCCCAAAATGAGTTTTTCCCATGCAATTTCCCATCTGAATTTTTGGAAACAATACAGAACAAAAGGCTGAACAGAATTACATCAAGTTTGGCAGATTGCTAGATCTCAAGTAAGAAAGCATGCTTTTTGTGATTTGGGGTAAATCTGTTCAGCGTTTTTTAAGAAATTAAAGGTCAGGATATAGTGATTTCTGGACAGTTGGTACCGCAGTACTCCAGCAGTCTGGCAGTTAAAAAAACCCTAAAACACTCTGATTGCCTGACAGGGCTTTTTTCCCCCCCATCGGCCCCTTCGGGCCTGTGGGACTGGGACCATTACCAGTCCTGCAATATGATTGGCTGGCTGCAACATCAACAGAAATGTTGCAACTACCATTTCTGCAAAGGGGAAGTGTAAGGGTACCCTGACTCCCTGGGGCCAAAACAAAACGTGATGCGGGTCCTGCAGTACTCCTGTGGGACCCAGGAAAGCCTCCAGTGAGGACCTGCAATACTCCAGCTGTCTTTCCATGTCGTCCTGCGTTACCGTGCAGGCATTAAAAAGTGTGGCTTACACTGTCCCATGATACCTTGGAGTGCTTCTTGTACGATTGTACCATTGGAGTACCTCACAAAAAAATAGAAAAATGGAAAATGTAGGATGGGTGTCTCTGGGATGGTTACACAACTGTCAGGGGTTGACCAGCAACAGGGTGTTGACTGCTGCTGGTGGGGGTTGAGCATAGGGCCTGGCCTGTGGCCACGCCCTGCGAGAAACCCCTGCAGCTCACAGCCAAAGGCCATGCATGGCAGGATGTTGGACGCCCGTAGGGTTTGAGGCAGCCAATTCCACACCCTGCATGGGGGTGGGGGAGTTGGCTGTTTGCAAGGGGCTGACCATCCATGGGGTGTTGGGTGCAGAACCTGGCTGCAGGCCCAACACTGATTGCAACCCCCCTACAGTGCACGGTCAAAAGCTATGCTCATTAAGGGAGTTGGGTGAACATGATTTTTTTTTTTAAATAAAATTCACTGAAAAGAACAAAACTTAAAGTGATGTTATAGTTAGATATGGTAATAGGATCTTACTTTACGTCTACAAAAAAAACCTTAAAATTCATTACAAAAAACGAAGGGTTAACGTAATGTTCTAGTTAGAAAAAAACTAGAAATCCACTGAAAAACAGAGGTAAAGTGACATTATTTTTAAGTTGTGGAATATTACAAAACTTAAGGGCCGATTATGATGTCGGGAGGAAAGCCTCCTCCCCACAGTCGGATTCTCCTTGACTGTGTCGGAGCCCTTCCGAATGACTCGTTCGGTTTACAGTCCGCCTGACCGATTACGATGTTCAGGGTCTGAAGGAAAACCTTGCGGTCATTCTGAATCGGTTCGTGTCGCTCGGAACCGCATCGTACACCCCAATGGACAGCGTTTCTGACCTCGGGATTACGATGTCTAATTCCAACAGCCTTTCCGCATCTACCTGTCTGACACGAAAAGGCTGTCGGAAAGTGACTTTGGGGACCCCTGGCAGGGCCCCCTTCATCCTGCGGCCTCTGTTTGGGGGCCGAGGGAGTACCTAAGGGACCCCCCTGTAAAACCCTGCACTGTGTGGCAGGCACCATGGGTGCCCGCGACAGGGTGCAGGGTTTTCGACACATACCCCATTTGCCCACAGGAGCCTGTGTTACGGCCGGTTGTCGGGCGGAACACAAGCTCCCATAGGAAACAATAGGTATCCGACTGAACAGTGTTCGGTCGCATCGTAATCGGGCGGGGGCGGAACCTCCGACCGCGAGTCGGTCGGTCCTGATTCCAAGTCAGTGTCTGCATCATAATCGGCCCCATAATGTTTAAAAAAATGTAAAACCTGCAATTCACCAGTTATAGGTTACTGGGATAACTATAACTTATGCCCCAGCCATGCACTGCTGACAGGACCATCCCTAAATCTCCCAGATTCAGAGTTAGAATGGTGAATGCAATCCTTTCTCAAGGGCGGTCACAAAACAATGGCAATGTCACACTAATAATTGGAAACTTAAGTGGAGTCTAAGGAACTCCAAGATGGCCGCTCAAGTGCAATCAGACAAACACCATGCTAGTTTTTCTAAGGAATTCCAGGGAAGCTCAGAATGGAATGTATAGTGTGTGCTAATTCCAAACTGCGTACTTCACTGAGAAACCTTCCCTGTGAGGAGTAATTTGTAGTATCTCTGTCGTGTTAGCTAGTATTTAGGGAAGTGACGTCGTGGGGCCGTCGTTCTTAGCTCCTTTGTGCTAGTTTGGATTCTGGGTGAAGAGAGTAGTGTATATACACACAAAAGAAGGTAAGGTGAATACAAGTTACAAATATATATATATATATATATATAATATATATTCACTGAAAAAACCATAGGTTTCAGACACGTTATAGTTACAAATTAGCATTTAAAAACCTTTGAAATTCACTGAAAAAACCATAGGTTTTAGGGACAGTTTTAGTTACTTGGACATTGCACTCGTACAAAACCCGTGAAATTCCCCCGTTATAGTTAGTTCAGCTAACTATAACTCGCGCCCCGCAATGCACTGCTGATGACGTCACATATTACATCACTCATGACATGGTCAGTGACATCACTGATGACATCACTGATGACATCTCAAATGACATCACTGATGACATCATCCAGTGACTGTGTGTTTCTGTAAAGTTTAAATATTTTTAATATATATAGGAAAAGACGTATTGAAGAATGAGTGGGTGTGTAAGTGTCTGTATGGATGATTTAGTAGGTGCGTGACTGACTCTATAAGTGAGTGATTTAACGTATCTTACTGAATGCATGGGTTAGTGACTAAACTGGGTGAATGTCTGTATCCGTCTGTCTGTTGCTGTGTAAGTGGCTGCATGTGTTTGTGAATAGCTAAATGAGTGTCTATATGAGTTATTGAATGCTTGTCTGAGTATCTGTATGGGTGCCTGAGTGTTTGTGTGGGAGGGGTGTGTGCAACTCTGTGCATAGATGTGTGAGTGGGTGATTCACTGGGTGGATGGTTTCAAGAGTGCATCTGTGATAGACTGTATGGGTGGGTAAGTGTGTGTAAGAGTGTGTTAGTGAGTGAATGTATGTCCCAGTGGTACATGTGTGAGTAACTACATATGTGAAAGGCAGTATATATGTGTGTTGGAGTATATAAATAGCTATAAGCGAGAGTGAGTGATTGTGATAGTGGCTGTATGGATGAGTGTGTGCTTGTATCTGTGATTGTATAAGAGCGTAACAATGTGCTACTATTTGTATGAGTAAGTGAGCTGGTGTGTGTATAACTGTATAGGTGAGTAAATGGCAGTGTGTTTAATTATTTGCATGACTGACTAGGTGTGTGAGTACCTCTATGGATGAGTGGCGGTGTTTGAGTGTCTATATAGGAGTAAGAGTGCATATGATAGTCCTGTACTGAGTGACCGTAAGTATGAGTGACTGTACGGGTGAGTGAGTGGATGTGTGTGTGTAGACCTAAGAATCAGTGAGTGGGTATGTAGTTATTGGTGTTGGAGTGTCTATGGTTTTGCGAATGGCAGTCTGTAATTTAGAGTGGGTGTATCAAAGGTTATATTAGGGTGTGAGGAGGTGCATCAGATTATCACGTGGATGATGTCATCAGTGATGTCATTTGAGATGTCATCAGTGATGTCATCAGTGATGTCACTGACCATGTCATGAGTGATGTAATATGTGACGTCATCAGCAGTGCATTGCGGGCGCGAGTTATAGTTAGCTGAACTAACTATAACGGGGGAATTTCACGGGTTTTGTACGAGTGCAATGTCCAAGTAACTAAAACTGTCCCTAAAACCTATGGTTTTTTCAGTGAATTTCAAAGGTTTTTTAAATGCTAATTTGTAACTATAACGTGTCTGAAACCTATGGTTTTTTCAGTGAATTTCAAAGGTTTTTTAAATGCTAATTTGTAACTATAACGTGTCTGAAACCTATGGTTTTTTCAGTGAATTTCAAAGGTTTTTTAAATGCTAATTTCTAACTATAACGTGCCTGAAACCTACGGTTTTTTCAGTGAATTTCAAAGGTTTTGTAAATGACAATTTTTAAATGTATTAATTGTTATATTAATTTTTTTCATACTGATTTACTACATTTTTAGAAACAATTTTTTTTTACATATTTTATTTTTTAAATTACATTGTAATTACATTATACATTACATTACAAAAAATACTTTCTCAGAATGAATTACTTTAGTTTAAATACTTTGCAGATAGGCAATAGACTTTTAAGTACAGTAGTTACAGTTGTTGCAATGGGCAACACATTTTCAAACACAATGCAACATTCAGCTCAATGTGAATTTCTAGTTAAATGCAATTAGTTACTTTATGGATTACTTTTGTAACCACAGGACTGGATCCTAGATTCAGTCCTGGTACATCTCCTGTAAACAGTTGAGTAAAAGCGTTTTGGTTACAGTCGTGATTTTTAAGGAATATTATTGTATTTTAAAAGTTGACACTTAGAAACTTTTTCTCATAGAATCACCAATGTTATCCTATGGAAGGAAATTCACTTAGCAGGTAAAAACTGTTATCGTTACTTTTTCTTACTCAGTGTTGGATCCTGGATCCAGCACTGGTGCATCTCCTGTAAACAGTTGAAAAAATGCGTTTAAGTCATACAGGCGATTTTTAAGGAATATTTGTAGTTTGTGAAAATCAACACTTTGAAACTTTTCTGCTGAAAACCAGTCAATCTTAGCCTATGAAGGAAATTCAAGTTACCGGTAAGTACGGTTAAAATTACTTTTGAGGATCAGTACTGGGCTGAAAGATGCAGCACTGAGGTCTCTCCTGATAACAGGTGAGTAAATCGGAATTCGTATTTCGGCTGATTTTAGAGGAATATTTTAAAGTTCCAAAACTCCACACTTAGAAGAATTTCCAAGTGAAACCAGTCAATGTTAGCCTATGGAAGGAAATTCAAGTTACTGGTAAGTACGGTTAAAATTACTTTTCAGGACCAGTACTGGGCTGAAAGATGCAGCACTGAGGTCTCTCCTGATAACAGGTGAGTAAATCGGAATTCGTATTTCGGCTGATTTTAGAGGAATATTTTAAAGTTCCAAAACTCCACACTTAGAAGAATTTCCAAGTGAAACCAGTCAATGTTAGCCTATGAAGGAAATTCAAGTTACTGGTAAGTACGGTTAAAATTACTTTTCAGGATCAGTACTGGGCTGAAAGATGCAGCACTGAGGTCTCTCCTGATAACAGGTGAGTAAATCGGAATTCGTATTTCGGCTGATTTTAGAGGAATATTTTAAAGTTCCAAAACTCCACACTTAGAAGAATTTCCAAGTGAAACCAGTCAATGTTAGCCTATGAAGGAAATTCAAGTTACCGGTAAGTACGGTTAAAATTACTTTTCAGGACCAGTACTGGGCTGAAAGATGCAGCACTGAGGTCTCTCCTGATAACAGGTGAGTAAATCGGAATTCGTATTTCGGCTGATTTTAGAGGAATATTTTAAAGTTCCAAAACTCCACACTTAGAAGAATTTCCAAGTGAAACCAGTCAATGTTAGCCTATGAAGGAAATTCAAGTTACCGGTAAGTACGGCTAAAATTACTTTTCAGGACCAGTACTGGGCTGAAAGATGCAGCACTGAGGTCTCTCCTGATAACAGGTGAGTAAATCGTAATTCGTATTTCGGCTGATTTTAGAGGAATATTTTAAAGTTCCAAAACTCCACACTTAGAAGAATTTCCAAGTGAAACCAGTCAATGTTAGCCTATGGAAGGAAATTCAAGTTACTGGTAAGTATGGTTAGAATTACTTTTCAGGACCAGTACTGGGCTGAAAGATACAGCACTGAGGTCTCTCCTGATAACAGGTGAGTAAATCGGAATTCGTATTTCGGCTGATTTTAGAGGAATATTTGCACAATGGTGAAGGGAGGGGGCGGGGCCTGAGGTTACATCTGTGCAAACGCGCCCCGTGGCGCGTTTTAAGTTGGGGGATTAAGTCCCCTTGAATCCTGAGGGTCCCTAGGGGCCAACTAGCCCACCAGGAACCTCCAATATGCGCTAGGGGCTGCGTTGCAGAGACGTGTAGAGAGGCCACACCCCTTTACACCTCTCTGCAACGCAGCTCTGTGGCGCTTTCTGGATGTACCTGTTGGGCTAGTTGGCCCTCAGGGACCCTCAGGATTGAAGGGGATTTAATTCCCATCTTAAAACGCGCCACGGGGCCTGTTTGCACACATGTCACCTGAAGCCCCGCCCCTCCCTTCACCACTGTGCAAACGCGCCCCGTGGCGCGTTTTAAGTTGGGGGATTAAGTCCCCTTGAATCCTGAGGGTCCCCGGAGTCCAACTAGCCCACCATATACCTCCAAAGCGCCACAGAGCTGCGTTGCAGAGAGGTGTAAAAAGGGGCGTGGCCTCTGTACACCTCTCTGCAAGGCAGCCCCTGGCGCATACTGGAGGTTCCTGGTGGGCTAGTTGGCCCCCAGGGACCCCCAGTATTCAAGGGGAATTGCCTCTCTGCAAACGCGCCAGGGGCGCGTTTGCAGAGTGGTGAAGGAAGGGGCGGGGCCTGTGGGCCCGATCGTTTTTTTTTTGTTTTTTTTTTTGTCCCCTGAAGGGGGCTGTGTGGCCCCCTTCCTTTTTTCTGTTTTTGGGCCCTGGGGACCCCATCCCCCAGGGCCTTACCCCTTTTTTTAAATTTCAAAATAAAAAAACGGGAAGGGGGCCGCGTGGCCCCCTTCCCCGGGCCTGTATTGGCCCCGGGGACCCCATCTCCCGGGGCATGGCCTCTATTTTTATTTTTAATATTTTGAGGGGGCTGCGTGGCCCCCTCCTCTGGCCATTTTAAGGCCCGGGGACCCCATCCTCGGGCCGGCCATACCCTTTTTTTTTTTTATTATTATTTTTGAAAACTTTGGGGAGGGGGGCCGCGTGGCCCCCTCCCGGGCCACTACTTGCCCCGGGACCCCATCCCCCGGGGCCTGGCCTCTCGTTGGGGACTGTGGGGGTCCCCAAACCCCCACAGTCCCGCCGGCTCCCCACGTCCCTTGGGAGCCGGCATTGCTGTTCCACATGGGGAGCAGCTGACATGCTGCTCCCCATGTGGAAAAGCAATCGGCTTTGGATATTGGAAGAGAGAGCAGGTTTCCTGCCTCTCTTCCAATATCCAAAGCAAGTTTGCAATGACAGGACGGGAGCCGCGAGGCTCCCGTCCTGTCATTGCAAACAGCAGTGTCCCGGGGGTAGGCACCCCGGGACACTGCAGGAGCCGGCCCTGGGGGTGGCGGTCCCCAGGGCCATCAAGGGCTTCCAGGAGGGGGCCGCGCGGCCCCCTCCCATCGTGTGCACAGCCCCGGGAGGTGGTGGTCCCCGGGCTCTGGGTCCGTAACGGACCCCCATATTTAAATGTTTAGTGCCCCGGGAGGTGGCGGTCTCGGGCGTGTGGGGGCTGGAGCCCCCCACACAGGTTTTTCATTTA
Organism: Calotriton arnoldi; assembly: GCA_963921515.1. NCBI lineage: Eukaryota > Metazoa > Chordata > Amphibia > Caudata > Salamandridae > Calotriton > Calotriton arnoldi. The sequence goes on from CAWUFW010000262.1 coordinate 3,847,853, forward strand.
AAAAAAGAAGCCCCGGGAGGTGGTGGTCCTCGGGCTGCGGGAGGGCTCAGAGCCCTCCCGCAACCATTATGCATAAAGCCCCGGGGTGGTGGTCCCTGGGCTTGGGGGCCCTTAGAGGCCCCCACACATAAAATTAACCCCCCAGCATGCCCCCGGGACTTGGCCCACCCGGGGCCATTAACATCGAAGCGCGGGAGACCGCGCTTCGATTTTTTCTCGGCAGGATTCGCGCACCCTGAGCGCATCCTGCCGATTTTTTTTTTTTTTAAATGCTTTTTGCCCAGGGGGTCCTTGTGGGACCCCTGAGCAGGCCTAGGGGTTAGGGTGTTTCTACCCTGCCCCCTTTGTGCGTTTTGCGCACTTGTTTCTTTTTTCTCGGCGGGATACGCGCACCCTAAGCGCATCCCGCCGATTTAAAAAAAAATCTTTTTCTGCCCAGGGGTCCTTGTGGGACCCCTGAGCAGACCTAGGGGTCAGGGTGTTTCTACCCTGCCCCCTTTTGCGCTTTGCGCACTTGTTTCTGTCCCTCGGTTCTACCGAGGGATAAAATGGCTGCCAACACTTCTTGATTTGGAGTGTTGACAGCCAATTAGCATGCAGCTCGTGATCGGGAGGGTACGCGGATCCGACGCGCCCATAGATATATATGTGATTTTAATTGTTAATTTCTCAGGAATTACTGAACGGATTTACACCATTTTAGCAAAAGGCACCAGTCTGAACCAAGGGCTACCTCTTTGCCAAATTTGGGGTAATTCCGCTCAGCAGTTCGGGCTGTAGCTGCGACTAAAGGTTCCTATGGAAAAATGAATGGGGAAAACGCGTTTTGGGACCCCCTTTTTCTCGGCCCCCGCTGACGTATCACCCCGAGACTTTCAGGGTAGGAGCGGACCGGAGCGCCCCAACAAGTTGGAAGCTTCGCGAAGATTCGTCAACCGACGCCAACGTTATTGCAAATAGAATGTCGCGGATTTCCTATGGATAACAGGTTGTAACTATAACTATCTACTGGCGACCGCCAGTAGATAATATATATATATATATATATAACTCAAAACTTGCTTGCTCCTTCTGAACCACAATAGACCCACGAAGAGTGGCGCGCACGCCGGCGGAGCACACCGGCATACAGAATCTTTAGGGAAATATCTCTCGTAGCGCTCTCAGTCAAGAAGACGCTGTGCAAATCAAAGTCACCGCTGTTTATTCACAACGCGTTTCGCCTATCGAAAAGCTTGATCACGTGAAAAGTGCAACCAATGTCGGCAAATTAAGTAAGAGGGATGGTAAACACAATCAAGGGGACTTACACACATAAAGTGGCAGACATCTTGGAATGGTAAATGGACCTCACACATGTAATATGTGAATACGTTTCATATAAATTCTTTCGAACAAGGGCAAGATAAACCAGTTAAACATTATACCCAAACAAATAATTGATATGAAATAAAACATACTTAATATATTGCATATATTGCATTGCTCACAAAACAATGTTGCGCCTTAAAGGAAACTGACATGTTAGAAATTGACGGACATCTTATCAAGGTAAAATACCTCTCACTGATGACAAGACCAGCAACATATTGCGGCTGAAACATGTAAAGCCGTTGACGAGATATTATGCAAATATTGTGAGCCCAATGACCCCTTACAAACGTCCAAAGGGGGAGTAACTGGATCGCGAGCTGTAGACCGTGTCTCGAAAGTGACAATCGCTATGAAATAAGGCCTGTGTCGGCAAGTGCCCAATCTCAAAAATAGCGACGTGTCCCTCTGGGTTAACAACCCCACCTAGTAATGCCCCAAAGTGTGTTAGTGGGTAAAAAAGTTATTCATCAGTGCGTTAAACTCTCACAATTGTCCATGAATGGTGTCCCCCATCCTCATCTCACCAATCGATGCCGTAGAGAATCAGAGTGCTCCAGTGCCCATAAGGAGTGAGAAAGGGTAGGCAGCCCGTGCTAGTGAATACTGGTGGTTGGGCCCCTTCCTTTCCTCCTGGGAGTGAAAACAAAAGAAGAAAACAGTGATTAAAAACAAGGTTACTGAGACCTTTCAAGAAAGTATATTATGACAAACGTCTAACAAGGTCTCACAATAAGTAACACATTGGGTGAGGAGAGGAATCATTAAAAACAAGGAAAGGATAGACATAATCTGCATCATGTGCCACAACAACACCACCTGAGTAACTCACAAGTGTGGAAGAAATCACACTTCACTGAGAATGAAGAATTGTAATGTCATTCTTTCAGGTGTATGGACAATTCTTCCTCCTGATTCAAACCCCCGGGAGTCTTGGTCTGGAAATCGATAATATACCTGGATTCCCTCTGCCTAAGATGTAAGACTCTGTTACCACCCCTGGGATTCTTGTCTATTTGTTCCAGGATGATGTAACTCATCTCTTTGGTATTGGAAAATGTTGCTCTCTAAAGTGACGTGCCACAGGGTACTTGGGATCAAAGTGGTGATCGCTCTGCTATGTTCGAGAATGCGTTTCTTGGCCATGCAGGTGGTGCTGCCTATATACCATAGTTTGCAGGTGCATTCTATGGCATAGATCACACAAGTAGAACTGCATGTGAGAAATTGAGTAAGCTCCTTGCTCACCCGTTATAGCTCACCTGTCCATGAAATGTACTGTTGTTGCATGCTTTACAATGGCCGCATGGATAAAGCCTTTGAGACCTTGTAAGTTGTTCTCAGGATAGGTGGTAATGTCACTATGTATAAGCATATCTCTGATGTTTCTGCCCCTACGGTACGTTATGCTGGGTCTATCCGGGATACACCCTGAAATGACACTTGAAGACTGACAGTGTCATTTCAGGGTGTATCCCGGATAGACCCAGCATAACGTACCGTAGGGGCAGAAACATCAGAGATATGCTTATACATAGTGACATTACCACCTATCCTGAGAACAACTTACAAGGTCTCAAAGGCTTTTATCCATGCGGTCATTGTAAAGCATGCAACAACAGTAAATTTCATAGACAGGTGAGCTTATAACGGGTGAGCAAGGAGCTTACTCAATTTCTCACATGCAGTTCTACTTGTGTGATCTATGCCATAGAATGCACCTGCAAACTATGGTATATAGGCAGCACCACCTGCATGGCCAAGAAACGCATTCTCGAACACAGCAGAGCGATCACCAATTTTGATCCCAAGTACCCTGTGGCACGTCACTTTAGAGAGCAACATTTTTCCAATACCAAAGAGATGAGTTACATCATCCTGGAACAAATAGACAAGAATCCCAGGGGTGGTAACAGAGTCTTACATCTTAGGCAGAGGGAATCCAGGTATATTATCGATTTCCAGACCAAGACTCCCGGGGTTTGAATCAGGAGGAAGAATTGTCCATACACCTGAAAGAATGACATATTACAATTCTTCATTCTCAGTGAAGTGTGATTTCTTTCACACTTGTGAGTTACTCGGGTGGTAATGTTGTGGCACATGATGCAGATTATGTCTATCCTTTCCTTGTTTTTAATGATTCCTCTCCTCACCCAATGTGTTACTTATTGTGAGACCTTGTTAGACGTTTATGTCATAATATACTTTCTTGAAAGGTCTCAGTAACCTTGTTTTTAATCACTGTTTTCTTCTTTTGTTTTCACTCCCAGGAGGAAAGGAAGGGGCCCAACCACCAGTATTCACTAGCACGGGCTGCCTACCCTTTCTCACTCCTTATGGGCACTGGAGCACTCTGATTCTCTACGGCATCGATTAGTGAGATGAGGATGGGGGACACCATTCATGGACAATTGTAGAGTTTAACGCACTGATGAATGAATTTTTACCCACTAACACACTTTGGGGCATTACTAGGTGGGGTTGTTAACCCAGAGGGACACGTCGCTATTTTTGAGATTGGGCACTTGCCGACACAGGCCTTTGGCCTTATTTCATATCGATTGTCACTTTCGTAGACACGGTCTACAGCTCCGCGATCCAGTTACTCCCCCTTTTGGACGTTTGTAAGGGGGTCATTGGGCTCACAATATTTGCATAATATCTCGTCAACGGCTTTTACATGTTTCAGCCGCAATATGTTGCTGGTCTTGTCACAGTGAGAGGTATTTTACCTTGATAAGATGTCCGCCAATTTCTAACATGTCAGTTTCCTTTAAGGCGCAACATTGTTTTGTGAGCAATGCAATATATGCAATATATTAAGAATGTTTTATTTCATATCAATTATTTGTTTGGGTATAATGTTTAACTGGTTTATCTTGCCCCTTGTTCAAAAAGAATTTATATGAAACGTATTCACATATTACATGTGTGAGGTCCATTTACCACTCCAAGATGTCTGCCACTTTATTGTGTGTAAGTCCCCTTGATTGTGTTTACCATCCCTCTTACTTAATTTGCCGACATTGGTTGCACTTTTCACGTGATCAAGCCTTTCGGTAGGCGAAACGCGTTGTGAATAAACAGCGGTGACTTTGATTTGCACAGCGTCTTCTTGACTGAGAGCGCGCTACGAGAGATATTTCCCTAAAGATATATATATATCTTTCTGAAATCCCGAATGTAAACATCCACTGCGGCGCAACACCAGGGCACAGACTCCAGAAGCTGGTATGAAAATCATCAAAGGTTTATTCAAACATCAAGGTCCAAATGACGCGTTTCGGCTGCCAGACATGCAGCCTTGATCATATATATATATATATATATATATATATTTAAGCCAGAAGCACCTTTACTTTGTTAAAACTGCCCTCACCCACAACAAGTTGTGGCATGCTTCATCATAGGGCTGCTGCAAAACGCCTCAGCGCAGACCAACACTAGAGGCGGAGCAATAGGGAGGGGTAGACAATACACACAATTAGAAAAGGAAAAGAAAAGGATCCTAAATGGGTGCTGACGATGAGTGTTAAAACTGACTAAGGGATATCGTCATAACAATTTTATTCCTGGATTCCCTTGTCAGGAGTAAAAAGGGTGAGAAATACCCTCGGGTGGTGGTGGCGTGAGTGAGTTATGCACTCTCCACCCCTCCGTTCTGCATAGAGGTAAACATGTTTCTGCCGGATTTCGTCTCTCTACCCGCATTCATCAGGACAAAGGGGATCCCTATGCTAAATTTCCTTGTTGTCACATATACCCCTGGTATTACCACTGTACTAAATGTTACTCCACCTGTTAGTATGGTGCAGTCCAGTACACTTACTCATCTATGAAATCGAGTTTACTGAGATGAGCGCTAGAAATGGCACGGGAGTAGAGGACGACCCCCTGTAGTCACACATTCGTCAAGGGTGGTCAGCCGCTACCAAATCGGTCTCTCCTGGTGCCGCATAGGTGAAGAGTAGTGTTACGTTCACTGAGTTTTCTCAGTGTTGCAGGGGCGGCGTTAAGAAACGCTTCCTTACTTATTTTCTGTAACAAGATGGTGTCTCTTATACAAAGACACTCCCACATCCTTGCAAGAGGCTTGGGCGACCAGCGTCTCATTCCGCGCCTGCCTCTTGCCAAGTGAGCAGTGTTCTTCAGCATTTTCGCTCTTTCACCGCTCAAGAGAAGCTACGGAGCTCAAGGAGAGTTCTGAAGATGGTGAACTTCTGGACATTTCTTTGTGAACCTTGTTCCGGAAAGAGTGAAAACCAATAGAGTATTTCTTGAGTTTTTCATGTTAAAAGACTGTATTGTATTATATCTCTCTCCGTTATTATCGCACCCACAAACCAAGAGCAAAAACAAAAAACAAACTAAACTTACCTTGGAAATTCCTTGTAGTCTCTCAAGGTGAATTCTTCAACGAAAAATTTCCTTTAAAAAACCTGAAGGAAAAGAAAGGAAGTTTAACCTTTTACCTCATTACTATACCACATAAATACTTGCAATACAACATGAAAGAGAGGCAAAATCCTAATACTCTTCGGGTATGTAGTTTAAGGCACACATACAAGAATTTATATAAACTAAGCAGTGTATTAAATGTATGCTATGTATTTATGTTTTCTTGCAGTTATTCCTAGATTTGCATAACAAAGAAAAAGTGCGAGGCTAAAAGGGTTGTCATGCTAGAAAATAGGTGTGATTCCCGGAAGGAAGAAACCAAAGAAGATTGGGCAGTCTCTTCTCAATCCCCATCCCCTTTTCCCCCTTGGAGCTACCAGTTGTCCTGTTTATCAGGGAGACGGAGGGGTTTGTGGAGGGGCATTGGGAACAATCTTCATTCTGCTCCTGTGTAAGTCTTGGGTAACATTCTTGACAACTGCTTATCACCTCACATATTACATTACTTGTAACATGTTAAATGACATTATTGATGAATCACTGATGACATTTCAAATGACATCATTGATGCCATTACTTGTGACATCATACAATTATTGTGACACCGTCCTATGGGGTTTGTGGCCTTGAAGTAATTCCACACACTGCTGGTGTGAACAATTTTCAATTCACCTTAATAGGGTTATTCATTTAAATACTTCACATGACCTGCAATTTTACGTCAAGAAGTTAACATGTATCCATTTGCCACTGTAAAGACACTTTCTTCCAAGTCCTATGGACTATTTTCCTTAGTTTAGTAAGATAAACTACACAGGTTCCTGAGATGGACACAGTGGCATAAAACCATAGAGCCATGTTTACAACACCAGGGAGAGATAAACCACCTCTAAGTGGGACGTCTCTACGTTCTACATTATTCAACAATCTTCGGTGCTTTAAAATATTCAGCGAGGTTCTGGAAGTAAACATTCACACTTTATAAACATATTTTGTCTATAGCACTGCATTACAACTATTTAATATGGGCACATGTCCAAATATCCACTGGGGGATAATTTATAATGAACAGAAGCTTTGGCCTTTCCCATAGATATTTTTGTAATAGGCTTTGGCTTTAAGCCTCAACCTACTTTCAGGCATACCTCTGTAACCCAACATTAGGTGGGCTCAGCCTTTATCTTGTTTAACAGGGAGTAATGCTTGCAGCCTAAACGTGATTTGTAAACTGTGCACCACATAACTTTAAACATGCACAATCATGTGTGTCTTTACTCTTTATTACTTTTACACTTTTATTGACTATTACATATATTTACAAAAATAAATAAATAAAAAGTAATGGCTTACTAAGGTCGGACATATTGGCTTTGTCACTGTTTGCATTTTTCACATTACCAATGCTGTTCAGTATTGGAAAAATGGCAAAAAACTAAACCTATAGGCTTTGTGAATGCTTGTCTATTCCAGCAGCCATTAGGATTGTGAGCACACCACTCCCACAGGGAGGAGTAGGGCACATAGTAGAGGTTGGCAAACACCCTTATAAGCAAACTATATCTGAAATGTAGTTACGGGGTACACAAACCCAACGCGCAGTTGGTGACCTCAGAATATGCACATTTTTGCACACTATGCTACAATGGCCTTAAAAATCTTTTGAGAAATGTTCATACAAGCCTGTGGATCTTGGTTTAGTTCAGCAGAACACAATTAAGTTCAAAATAAATATACAGCGGGTGCTGCAGGCATAGAACATAGGAACTGGGCATGACTGAAGGCAGGGAGGTAGCTACCATTGGTGTAGTAGGTGCAGTGCACTGGTGCCCAGAGCCCTGACGGGCCCATTGAATCCTGATAATTGCTGTATTTATTACCCCAACAGCAGTCAGAGGGGTAATTTTCCTTGCTTGCACCAGGGCCATGGCATCTTTGCTACGCTCCTGACTGAAGGCCATACATAGATTGTGCCCTCTGACCATTTCCTGCGGGTACTGCTGGCAGAGGCACTGGGTTTAGGTACGTGCCAAAAGCTGTGACAAGTGGCCAGTATCTATAAGGCATGAGACACGCCATGTCCCGAAGAGTATTGTGGGATGCGGATAAAGTATTTAATTACAAAATCCAACTAGGACAATAAAAACAACTCCGTTAAAGGGTTGTTATTGTTCTCTATTGTACACATTATACCAAAAATGTATTGCAAAGCGCTTCAGTTGAAGGGATATTATTGCTATGATCCAAATCCCAAAATACTGGTATTCCTCAGTTAATCAGACGAGCTTCATTTGCGAATTACCACCAAGTCTTCGCGCATCCCGACCAAAAATTACAAACATCACAGTACAGACATACAAACGATTAATTCTTTTAAACCCTGACTGCAATGTTTTTTCTTGCAGATATCTGAAAACGAACTAAAAAGATTTATGCAAAGTCATAAAAAATCAAGGACCAAATGTGCAAAGATTAAATTTGCAACAAGCACTGGAAAGTCAATAGTCCTGATTTATGAATGAAAGTGATTTTGTGTCACTCATGGCTTTAGGCACTCAATATATCATATTACATGCACTCTTTGCACTCATCCATCCATCCACTGACTTATTTGTGCATTCACTCTCTGACACAACCACAATAAAACACACACAAACGCAACATAAGTACCATACATTAAAAGAGTACAAGTAAAAAAAGAAAACACAGTGTTGTCTAAACACAATGGGCATATGTTTACAATAACAAAATTAATATAGCAGCAGGTATCCGTCTTGCAGAAGTATGTAATTAATCTATTGTTGTTTTAAAGTTTCAGCATGGCCGCCACATTTAAAACCATCATGTAGGCCACTTTGGAATGGTAAAACAATAACACACTACTGAAAAAGCATTCTATAATGGTCTCTTGGTTTAGAGGAAGTGGCGATGTGAGATGCAGCACACTGCAGATGAAATGAGAGACAAGCAAGCTGCCCGTTAGCTTTACCTGGAGAGCTTTAATATCCCTTTAAGAAACATTCAAATAAACAGAGGAGAAGCTAGGAAATGAAACATGACCTATCAAATAAGAAAATGGAAATCTACAAGACTGAGCAGCCAGCCTTAGATAGACGTGCACTCATTTCCAGGTGAATGTACCCTTGTGAACAGAAAATGCTCTCATTCACAGGGCAAAAGAGCCAATGACTGATGTGGACTGAGTCACTGCCCCATGCAGTATGCTGTCATGAATGGAAGCAGAGTGACAAGGATACTCAGACAGACCAGTGGCAGAACAGAGCTGACCCAAAGGCCGTCTGTGTATCTATATGGATATATGTTTAAGCGCATGGATGTATGTATTATTTTTTTAATTACAAGATCCGTGCAGACTGTGAGAAGTTGGCCTGGCATATGCTGTCCACTAATTATAGTGGGCACCTTGCACCAGTCCAAACAACCCCTTATTGGAGATAGGTTAAAGACAACCTTATTGAAAGCTATCCTAGTGGTAGCTATGGAGAGCAGCCTTCAGGCTAAGTCTTGAAGGAATGTAAAGCAGCTTGTTTTACCAGTCTATAATCTCTTGAGTGACCAAATGAAAGAGCACCACACCAGGTATATATTCAAAATATATGTATTTATTGCTAAACCACCCCTCTAGTCTCTTTATGAGGCTAGAGTTCAAGTACATAAGTTAGAAGATATTTAAACACAGTAATAGCACAAATACACGTTTGGGCCCTAGGGGCGTACCAAACCATATACCAATAAAGTGGTATGCGAACCACGACTGAACTAGACACTAGGCCTAGAGCCTCTAGAAGTGCTTGGACCACAAGGAACCACCCAAGGTAGTGACACAGGGGACCTACGGGAGACGCGTGCAGTGTAATTACACAACCGCGATACGCCGTTGACTTCTATGGAGAAAGTCGGGATCGGGAAATTATAGAAAAGGGACACTTAAAAGAGGACTAGGACAAAACCCTTTGAGATCTAGGACTTTGAAGAGTCTCTACCCACGGGAGCACCGGAGTACTCGTGTTACCTCACCCAGGGAAGCCGGGTGCATAGGTGCCTTTCGGGGTCGGGTTTCGTCGTCGATTCGAATGGCGATCTGCTGCAAAGTGCTGCTGGCGGCCAAGAGAAAAGTGTCCGGGTGGATCCAAGAGTGGATCGGAGTTCTGAAGAACCTGAAAGCAGAGGGGACAGAGTCTGGGTCACTAGCCAGTGACCAGGAAGGCGATGGACAGATGCCCACCGATGTCGAGTGCTTCAGGTGCGTTGACGGTTGTCTTGACTCTTCAGCCACGAGGTCCAGGAGGCGTTGTCGGCGACCAGGAGCAGGATTCGGGCTGGTACACGATGTCTGTCGAGTGCTGAGGTGTCGGCGACCGGATTGTACCCAACAAGCCTTGGCAACGGCAAGTCTCGGTGAAGATGTAGATCGTCGATGGTGCAGACCAGCAAGGTCTGTGGAACTCACCCAGCGAGGGTAAGTGAGGGCAGGCCTGGAGCAACCAGGATGCCAAGTAAGAAAAGGATTGGCCTTCGTTAAGGGCTACTAGCCAACGGGCTAGCGACCGCGAAGGAGCCTCGTGACGCCGCACGTGGAGCTGGCTTACAGGACACTCGTGGAGTGGGGGCCAGTGATCTTCGGTGCAGGTGGTGCTGGAGGCTAGGGCTACTCGGAGCCCAAAGCACGACTTCTTGGGAGACCCAGAAGATGGTGCACTTGCAAATGTGCTCGGTGTCCAGGGGTCACGGTCTCAAGTCACCCACGATAGCCACGGGCCTCAGCTTTGCTGGGGACTCAGGGTAGCCATGGGGAAGTCTGAGAATCCACCTCTGGTGATGCGATGACTTCGGCGTCCGACGGGAGCTTCAGAAATGCGAACCGGACAGATGCTTCTTTGGTGCCTGCCAAGCAGGGGAGTCACTCCTTGACCCCAAGGGAGATTCTTCAGTCCTCTAATCTTGTCGTAGAGCGTCGAAGGTCCAGGATTCAGTTTCAGAGTTTCGTCCAGGTATAATCTAAAGTCCTAAGGACTGGGTTCCTACCTTTATTCTAAAAATAGGGGTTGGACTACTCTGTGGCCCCACCTATGGATGGGTCAGGGCAGAGGGGTGGCTACACCCCTTTCCCTTTGTCCAGTTCGCGCCAAAGCAGGGGCTGCAAGCCCTGATCCGGTTTGAACTGGGGTATGCACAGGGACACCAAATGTGCCCCCAGTACAGGACTTCAAAGCACCCGAAAGTGCTCCCGCCCAGCCCCAATACACATTATCCTGTCTGGGGAGGTGGTCACACCTCCCTGGGACAGGAAACCTATTGTCCAGGCCTCCCCTGCCGGAGTTTCGTCCAGCAGCAGGAGGCCAGACTCGTGTCTGTGGCAGCAGCATCCATTTTGTGATGCCAGGGCTCTGGAAAGAAGTTACCGGACTAGTCAGAGTTAACATGTCTTTCCTCTAGAAGGGTGGAATGCTACCCCCGCCGCCAGGATTGGTGGGGGGTAGTATTCCAAGATGTTTGACACCAAACACGACATGTTTAGGTGCAGCCATTCCAAAGTTAGCATTTTACCGCGAGGATATAATGCGCTTAAGAGTATATGGTCAGGCTGCACTACAAACAGCATCAGAGATGGTCTCCGAACGCTGCAGAGGGGCCCTGCTCATGTAGGGGCACCCTCTCACATAGGAACCACGCACTCTGCCTTTAGGATTGATAAGGCCTGCCTTAGGAGTGACTTATAGGTTTATATGTGTGTATGTATTTCGTGATATAGGTAACCTATATCACAGTAAGGGGTGCATGCACCACCTTACCCAGGCTGCAGTAGCAGACCTGTGGTGTCAGTTTGGGTGGCCTTCCAGGGGTGGCATAATACATGCTGCAGCCCCTGGCAGACCTCTGAGGTACCTATGCCCTTGGTACATAGTATACCATATACTAGGGACTTATAAGGGCACTCCAGATCCCAATCAGTGATGTGCCTAAGGCACATGGAAACCATTTTAGAGAGGAAGCAGTTAGGCTGGGGCCCTGAATAGCAGGATCCCAGTCCAACTAAGTCATAAACCAGCAAAACACCATAAAAAAAGTGGGGGCAACCATATAGTCAGATTCCACCTTCCTACACAGACAGCTAAGAGATTCTAGCAAGAATTACTACAGTGTAAGGCTTCTCTCTCTAGGGTTTGCCAGAGGCAGCAACCAACACCAGAATCATTCCCTGCATAGGTCTTCTGTGACACGTCATGTAACAAAATACCTATCTGGAGGCTTTAATACAGAGCATGCCTATTGACGAACATATGGTTTTCAGACTATGTCAGGCCTACTGCGTTTATCATTACTTTTTATAATAAAAAGATCAGCCCAACGGAAGCTGAGGCATCCTGTATTGAGCTAAAGCTTTCCTACAAGGCAATCATCAGGCACACATACAGTCATAGTTGAATAGGATTCACAATTGCAGCCGACAAAGCAAAATACTGTTTCACATGAAAGGGCCTAGCAGGGATTCGGACACTGCAAATATTCTACACCCACTGTTTGTCAGAGGGGTCAACCAGCACCAAACCCCTTGCCTGCTCTGGTAATCCTACTACAAAGGCAATCTGTGAGATTCCATGTAACAAAATGCTTCTCCATAGGCTTTAATACCGAATTAGAAAAATATACCCTTAAATCCCTATAGATTTAAACATATGTGTTTCACAGTCAACATGTCAGGCCTACTGCCTTTATCACAACTTTTCATTCTAAACTATCAGGCCTATTAGCTTCAGTCAGTCAGATTTTCTTTATTCGATTTGCAATAGCAATCATGAAAGCACAGTAAAAATAATTCAAACAGTTAAAAATCTTTAGTAAATACATGGGCTATCCAGAGGCAGTCAGTCAAAAATCTTTATTTCGATTTAAAATCACAAAAGATAATACATAATACATAGAGGTGAGAATATATAAAATGTAGACATATTTGGACATAAAAATAACTTATACAAATCTCGATCAAACCTTCTTAATAAAATTCAGAGTTGTATAATAAATAGCTAAAGCAACCGCTAAAATGAACTCCGGCAAAACTGCCACCTAAGATGACCAAATTTCCTTGATACGGCATACAATCAATTTAAGTTCATTCTGTATTAGTACAGTAAAGTGCATAGTGCAATGAACAATTGCCCAAAACTAGGGAGCATAAAACATTTACCTAAGGCTCCTCTCTTTCAAACGAATCACCCACACCCAGCCCAAGTACTTAGCGACAGCGATCACTATGGACTCTTTAGTAGATGTTTTTAGGATCCTAAGTGCCTCGCTACTTGACCTGGTCCCCAAATTTAAACATAAAGGTTTCAACCATCTGGACCTAGGATTTCTATAGGCTGGGCAAACAAAAAATGTGTGCCAGTGATTCGCTAGAGTTGGAACAAAATGAACAATTGCTACTAGTCGAGCTACGCCATTTACTGGTAAATACATTCGTAGGAAGTGAACCCACCCTAAACTGATGGTACAGTTTCCTATCTTTGGGGGTGGTGATTAGATCCCAGTACCCTTCGTATTCCACTTCATGCTTTATCTCAAGGAAATCTCTGGATAGTGACGGACCAGTTAGGGCAGCAAACCGCTTCATAGCTAGCGAGTTCCAATATGCTACTTTGAAATCACTCTTAGCTGGAAATACACTATCGACGGGGGAAGCCCATAATCTGCTCATCCCCATCTCACAAAGAGTGACTTTTACTCGCCTTAGCCACGGAATTTTGCTCATGCCGTCAGCCTCCCTAACTTCTAGGAGAGCCTGGGCATAGTGGGAAAGCTCCGGGGTGACCCAGAGCCTTCTCCAGTATGCCACTGGCCTAAAGTGTGCCACATCCTCAATTGAATAGCAACCCAAATCTAGAAATAAGGGTAATAGCGGGGTAGACTGTGGGAGGCCAATTAATGAGCTCAAAAATTTATTTTGAGCTTTCACTAAGGGGTCTAGATTGGCATAACCCCACAGTTCACCCCATACAAAATCGAAGCGATAATTTTTTAGGTATAAATTTTTAGTGCAGGAGCAATTGGTTTAGTGTATGATGATCGCTGCTCCTTCAACAAGGCACCTGAGAGTTGGGCATGCTTGACAGAGAGCAAGTCTATCTGAGGCTTCCAACTAAGTTTGCTGCCAATAGTTACCCCCAGATAAGTAAAATTCTGTTTGTTCCAGGATACCTTCCTTCATTCCGACTCTACCCCTGATATTCCTATGTTTGTGTAGGACCATATATTTTGTTTTATCTACGTTCACTACGAGGTCATGGTCCTGACAGAACTCCTCGAATCTCGAAAGGGCACACTGTAGGCCCTTTCGCGTCTTGGAGAGTACAAGGGTGTCATCCGCAAACATAAGCAACGGGATCTTCATCCCTGCTAGAGTGGGTGCATCCGTGGGATAATTATAAAAATACTGAACCACCCCATTGATATATAATGAGAAGAGAGTTGGTGCTAAAACGCACCCCTGTCGAACCCCCTTCTCTACAGGAAACTTTTGGGTGGTGCTCCCCTGCGCGTCCCATCTCACCTGCGCATAATTGGCAACATGTAACTTAACCAGAAAAGCCAAAATTTCTAATGGCATACCTAATTCCAAAAAAGTTCGCCACATTTTAGTACGGGGTACAAGGTCAAAAGCTGACTTAAGGTCGACAAAAGCTGCATAAATTGTACCTCCCCCTAGCACTACAGTACGCCAATAAATCAGAATGAACCTGAACACCTGATCAATGGTGCTGGTACAAGAGTGGAAACCCGCCTGGAGTGGAGACAAGATGTCATATTCCTCAATCCAGGCCTGGATTCTGCTCAGTGCCAACCTAGCCGAAACTTTTTGTATACAATCAATAAGGCTCATCGGCCTATAGTTGCCTGGTTGAGAGCGGTCCCCTTTCTTGTAGATAGGGAGAATTTCTGCTCCTGACCAAGTACCGGGCATGGGTGCTCCACTTGCTATGGCATTCACAAGGAGCTGAATATAGGATGCCCAGTTAGGTATATCATAAAGGAACAGATCCGCGGGGATGCAGTCAGGCCCAGGCGCCCTGCCTCTTGGGACTGAGAGTAAGGCATTTTCCACCTCTTTCTTGGTAAAGAGCAAGATGGAAGTAGGAGGTGGCATATCAAAAGATCTTGTACCTCCTCAGGGAGTGCAAACTGGGCTTTAAAGTGCGATACCCACTGGTCTGGGGCTACATAATTCACAGGCACCTTACTAGGTGCACCACTGCCCCATTTCACCAAGTGCCAGAAGGTAGTCATGTTTCTCCCCGAGCATGCCTTAAGCAGTTTGGCCCAGTGTTGTTCATCCCAGTCCCTTTTAGCTCGGTATTGGACCGCCTTATATTCAGCCCTTGCCCTTCGTATATGATCCCTATTCTTTGACCTAATTGCCCTAGCTAGGGTTCTATAGGCCGTTCGACACGAAATATCATACCAGGCGGCCGCCTTAAATCCCGAGATTTTCTGGGGGTTTTTGGTTTTAGAAATAAAAAAGCCTTTAAGCTGGTTAAATAGTTCCCCATGGACCTGCACGACTATAGAGTTAAGCTCTTCCTGAGTAGCGCATGTCTAACGTACCCAGTGCATTAACCACCAAAATACTCATTTGCTTTAAGTGCTCTTCTTTTTTAATCACGTTTGACCATTTAACTCTCCTGGCATCATTTGTCAGTAGTGCCTCCACGTAATCAGTTCGTGGTGCCGGACTAACACCATGAGGAGTACATGCAGGATGCAAGGAGAGCACTAGCGGGTTATGGTCACTCTCAGTACGTTCACAGACCACCATATCTATTAGGTTGGACCAAAATTCCTTATTAAGCAGGATAAAATCAATGCGACTACTACGCAGCCCAATGCTAAAGGTGTGCGAGCCCTGCTTATCTGAGGCTGTTCTCCCATTAACAGCCCTGACTCCCTGTTCCACGCAAAACACCTTTAATTGCAGGGCAGCCCCTCTCCATTTTTTAATTGGAGGAAGATCCAGAGGTGGAATAAACCACTGAGCATCCTCCTCTGCATTGAGATTTACATCGTTATGGTCCAGGGGTTCAAAAGTACAATTAAAATCACCAGCTATTATCAAATTATTATCACCTCTATGTTCTGTTAAGAACATATCTAAAAAATCAACAGTGGGAGAAGCTTTCCCGCCTTGCACACCCCTTGCATAGACATTGATAAGCAGCAAGTCAGGTACATTTACCTGCTGTATCCTAATTATAAGAATGTCCCTGCAATTGATGTGCAGCTCCTCCACCCTATAATGATTAGATTGTCTAACCCAAGTTGTAAGCCCCCCTTGGTCTACCTCGCTGTCCCCCTTCTGCTACCTTTGAAAAATTTAAGTAGCCCTGGCGATGTACATGGTCCATAGCCCAGGTTTCTTGAAAGGTCAGTATATCATGGCCCTCAATAAAGATGGACCAATCTACTGAAGCAGTTTTTTGTAAGAGCCCAGCTATGTTCCAAGAGGCTAATTTAAGTCCTACAACTGGACCGGGATTGTAGCTACTACCTGGCGAGTGGCAGAGGCTACTTGCCGCCACTAAGCCAGTTACCCCTACAAACGGATGGATACCAATAGGTATCGAGCTACACTCCCCTGCCTCGCCCGTCCTGTTTGCAACCAGAGCATTATCACAATTTTGGACGTTCGGGGTAGTTGATGGGAAACCTCCTAGGTTATTAGAACCTGATACCCGACCACCCTCACCCAACTCAACCATTGGAGGGAAAACTGTAATGTTACTAGTGAGCGGACCAAGTCAATCTATATCCTCCAGGTTAGAGAAAAGGTCAAATCTGTTGTGTGTAGGAACCGCATAGTCATAGGGGCCTGGAACCAGGTCTACGTCCCTTAAACCATCCCTTACTCTTACGTGGGCTGGAAAATTACGGTAGAAGAAACCCAACTGCAAAATATTAATATTGTCCCTGCTTAGGTGCCCGGACCCTGCCCTATCTAAAATAGTTTGGACTAGGCGCGGGGACCCAAAGCTCAGGACCACGCCGTCTCCTCTAAGGGCTTTCAGAGATTTCCCAACCCATGGAATTCTACGTATCATTTTGAATTCACTGAATAGAGCATTACCCAACCCAGTTCTAGAATTCAACAAGTGAAGGGCTTTATTCTTAAGTGATGACCAATGTTCATCACCACCTGAAGGAAGCACTGGCACATTCGATAATATAACGGTATATGGAGTGGCTTCGGGTGGAAGATGAAGAAACATACTAGTACTCTCAGCCCCTCCTTGTAACAACCCTGGGGCTTGACGCTCTACTTGTTCCCTTCTATGGGATACGTTGTCAGTAGGTATATGTATGCTCTGTGAGTTTACCATAGGAGCCTTCTCTTTACTATGAGGAGGGCAACCAACCACATTAGTGGATATTCTAGTTTCGGTCGCACTTACTTGGCTTGGTACATTCGATCCCCCTAGCACACCCTCATTCACTAAGGAGGGTGAGGAAAAAAGATGCTGCTCGATTTTGGCTAGTCTCATGTCTATGCCAGACAGCTTTAATAATAACGGGTCGAGCATGGCCGACAATTTCTCTTCGAATTTAGTTAAAAGGACAGCCTCAAAATTACTAGACACCTGTGTGTCAATAGCCTTGGTTCTTACATCTCTAATACCCGGAATGCCTGGGGCAAAAACAACATTGGAACTACCCGGGGCTGCCATTTTCCTTTTTGCCATTTTACATGCCTGGTGCGTGGTTTTAGGCAAGCCACGTGCCTTCCTTTTTTTGTTAGTGACTTCCCCACCTGTAACTTGTATAGACTTTTGATGGCGTGTAAGTACCTTTACAGGGGGTGTGGGCGATAACGATGGAATACTAGCTGCCACAGTAGACCCATTTAGTTGCAGCTCTTGGGGGATAGAACTCACTGAAAGCATACAGTCAATTGCTGTATCCGACTCTGGTATGGGCAAAAGGGGAGGTGAGATAGCTTCAGAGGAGACTCTATATGGGTCTAAAGAGAGTCTCCTTTCTGTTAGCTCAATTTCATGAATTAGAACTGACTCCGCCCGTGTCAGAAAGGCATCCAACGTGCCTGCAACTCCTGGTCCCCCTCCCCCCTTACGCTTAACCTTGCTCATACTTTCAGAATGGTGACACTCAAAAACACTGCAGATAAATATTTACAGTAAAAAAAATAATGCTGACCAATTTCTGGGGAGACCGAAGAAAGAGGGTGGCCCAGCCCTGTCTCTTCCTGACTCGGACGGGCACAGACAGGCCCTGAGTCGGCTTTAAGCGCCGACTGGCGCGAGATTGATGGGCGGCTCCTGCCGCGAGTTCGTGGTGCCCCCTGGGGCTTGCAGTTCCTGGCAGGTAGCGAGTGGCAGCAAACAGTGGCGGCAAGCAAACAGGGCATCCCATGTTATCTAGAAGAAGAAGCTTCTTAAAGCTACAGGAATCTCTCGGTACCCTGGGGTGAATATGCTTCTTGTTTTGAGCTTAGTGCTTGGTGCCCTTGCACCCTGCCCCAGACCGTTCCTTAGTCCGTAGTCCACACAGGGTCCTTTTTAATCAGCCCCAGCTGACTCTGTGCCCAGGGACCACGTTGCTTTTTTACCAAAATGGGACTTTAATCCAAGAGCCCCAGTCAGCCAGGCGATCTGCTTGCCGCGCGATGACTGCGCCTTTCAAATTCCACAAAGTTAAGCCCCCAGCTGAAGCATACGTTGAACCTGCCCAGGCGCTGTTCGCGCCTTTTCTTTGCCGCATGGCAAGCCGGAGCCCTCAAACCTGGCCTCCTCTGCCGCCCGTGGGCTTCCTGGCTTCCGACTCCGGGGATGGTTAATCGATTTCTGCTCTTCGGGGCCGGATTCCAGCTGCCCCCACTCTCCGCTCTGCTTCGGTCTTGGGCGGACCGTGCTGCTGCCTCCTGCGGTCGCTGGGCGTGTCCGACCACCTATCCAGAGGCTACAAATTCATATATAGCAAAACCAAAGGTCGCCCTAAGTTGGCGGGGGTATGCCCAGACGTGGGTCCCTTGCTCACTTTGCCACTGGATTCAAGCAAGCCTGGCTGATGACGGCTGAAATGCCAGAAACCGGTCCTGGGATGCTTGTTTCCGGTCCAGGGAAGACATGGCTTGGCAGTTCGGGCTGGACTGTTCCCATGAGGCACAGGGTCAGACTGATTTGCATATGGCCATGTCTGAACTGGGGTGGTGGAGTGAGCTAAAGAACGATGATGGATTAAACCCAGATCAGTTGACTGGGGGTGAGTGTTTGATTGGCTCAAACGTTCCGTCCATCATCCCCTTTTGTATCACAAATTCATATATAAGCATAAAAATACCCCTTCTAAAAATCTAGATGAATAGCAACATATATTACAATGATCTAAAAATAGAAAAATGAGAACCATCTAATAATAGGACACAAGTGGTTGTGAGTGAACTGTAAGGAGGCTCATCCTAATAAAACCTAAGAAACAAAAACCTCAATTTTAGGGTCCACTATGTTGGTAGGAAATAAAGGGGGCCACCTAGATCCATTAATCTAATCATCATCATCATAAATATCTTTATACAATTTGCATATGTAATCTTGAAGGGCACAGTATTAAGAAAACATATTATTAAAATAACATTGTAACACAGAATTAATAATATGATCACAAATTAGCAGAGTACACCCCTGCCAAAAACCGAGATAGAATGCAGCAAACTTTAGGTGAGTCTAATAATTGCAGGTACAATAAGGCTGGTCTCACTTGATCAAAATTCGAAGGCACAAAAAGAGGGCGAACATACTTAGGTCTTATGGCTGACCAGAACAGACAAATAAAAACAATGTGTAAAGTGTCTAGTGCAGTAGTCTTATCACATGAGCAGAGGGGGCGATCTGATGGTTTATGCCACCCCATCAACAGCTGTGGGAATAGGTTTAATCGAAAGTACGTCAGCAGCCTTCTGTGCTGGGCTGACATATCTAGAGAGAAGTACATTTCCATTTTATTAGTGGATTTCACCATCATAAAGTGCTGGTAATTGTCTTTATGTCGGGCCACTTGGAGCCTTGCCTCTCTTGTGGTAATCCTAAAGGACTCTTTGACCCAGGCTATGTCTGATTTACGGATCAGCTCGGGTGCTGAACAACTGAGGTTTGCCCAATACCCCTAGAGTTGTTTTGACATAGCTTAGCCATGGTATATGGTGGCTCAGATCCATATTCATGCAATTGATCACAATCTTTCTATTAAATTCTAGCTCCCTCTTAAGACACATAGAGAACCAAAAGAGTATTGGGCAGAGTTGAATAAAATCAGAAATAAAATCTGCTCCCATCTCTTCGTGCACAATTTCCTCTGGGAGACACTGGGGAACTTGTAACAATCTCCTAAAAATGTATTTTCAGCAAATAGTATTGGGCGAAAGGGTTTATATCCCCAGATTTCTGCTCTAAACACCACGGTTGGGACACACCTCGCGTTACATAGATTTAAAATAGATTTCACGTCGTTATGATCTAGGCTCTTAGAAAAGGAGTCTATGCCATATGCTAGCCGGTTGAAAGGTTGTATATGTGCTCTTACCAGAGGTCCCCAGTTTAATTGAGTATCCAGCATAATACCTAAATAACAAAACCTATCCACTTTCCCTTAGCAATGGTCTTTTATATAGTGAGTTTTAGATTTTATGTTTTTTGGGGCCTGCTGTCATAGTATAAGACTTAAGATAATTCATTTTCAGTCCTAAATTCTCCATAAATTCATGAAACAAATTTAGTAATAACTTTAAACCATTTGATGTCCGCGCAATAAGAACGGAGTCATCCGCGTACAATAATGCTGGGTCCATTCTAGTTTCCAACATTGGCACGTCCTGGCAGCGTTCTCTTGGCTTGTCACCATAACTAACTCAGACCTACTGTGTTGGTCAAAAGCCTTCCCACAAGGCTACCATCATGTATACTGTAATAAAATTGCAAACGTACAAAATAATGTTGTCAAAACAATATAAAATTGCTACTAGCAGAGCCTAATAAGGATTGTCATACTGCAAATTGTCTATCCCCATGGTTTGTTTGGGTGAGTCACCATCACCAAAATCCTTGCCTACCAAGTGAGATCCCATGTAATAAAAACACCTACCTGTAGGCTTTAATATAGGGTAATAATAATCCATAGTTAAATACCTATTGAATTTGACATACGCTTTTCACAATAAATATGTCAGGCCTAGTGTTTTATCACTACATTTCATAATAAACAGATCAGGCTATAACCAACTCAGCTGTGCTGTATGCATGGAGTATAAAAGATGCCACAAGCCAGAAAAGTGCAATACAAGCTGTCTTTTTAGTGGAAAAACACAAATACAGCCCAATCAAATCCTATACTCACGGGAACCAATGTGTGGGTGGAGTCTAAGTACCTCTCTCGGTAGTCCTCTGAAAGCTCTTTTTGTTGATCACGTAAGGTTAGGCAACAGTGGCATTGCTGAGCCAAAACGAAAAAACTCCATGTAGACTAGTGTAGCCCTGGGCATCTCATACTGCTTTCAAACACAAAAGTACACCCCGGTGTCTAAAGTTTAATAATGAAAAAGGCGGAAGCTGGGACTGCAAAACATTCCTCATGACTGTCCTTCTCCCATCTATGCTACTGAGAGAAAAAAACAAACACAGTAAATTATCTAGTTATGATGCATTAACAGCATTGCGAAGCCATGTGTGTGCTACCGAAAATTCAAGCTCAGGCAGCCATCCTGCAGCTAGCTCAAGCAGCTGGATAAACATACAAAATAATCACAGCTTAGTAAAGGAGAAACTTTTTTTTTCTGTGGAAGCACACAACTTCTGCCGTTAAAATATGTACACCTGGCTACCAACATGTGGGCGGAGGCAAAAACCCCTCTCTGTAGTACTCCTGAAAGCTCTTTTTGAAGTTGATCAAATTACATCTGAAAAAAATTATTTCGCGGCCCTAAACCCTGTAATGAAGGGTTTGCGACTAATCACTTTTTACATCTGGCCCTTAATACTTCTCCTCCAACAGTACTTCATTAAAGCCAGTGGCTGCAGGTGAGGCCTACGGCACTAATTGTTGGGTACCAGAACTTATCTTACCTCATCAGACTTTCACCCAGAGCAACAGAGAGAAAGACACAAAAGGGGGAAAGGAAGAGAAAGACACAAAAACAGGGACATAGGGAGAAAGCAGGGTTGAAAAAGAGCCTGTAAGATTGAGATAAAGGGGCAGGGAGTGTCTGGCTGTGGATGAAAGAAGCATGAGCTGAATCAAGCCTACACAGCCTTGGGATTCGGAAACCGACCTTCGATAGTACTAGCTGCGGGCTTCTGAGCACAGGAGCGGCCCGTGCAGGTAAGAGTGGTGAGGCCGGGTTGAGGGGGATTCGACAGACGACCACGAGGGAAAATTAAATAATTAATTAATTTTTCCGCGTCGTCGTCCGTCGAAATCCCCCTCATGCCCCGACCCACTGCTTTCTTCTTAAGTTTTTACTGTAGTGCAAAGGAAAAATCAACAGTTTTCATATGGACACACGTAAAAGAGCTTTTTATTTTGAATCTCTTGACCATTGTGTGCTAAATGTGGAACGAAAATTCAAAATGCTCTTGTTAGAAAGGTGCAATCGTTAAACTTGTCAAAGTTACTAGTGAAAACTAAAACGACATTTACTATGGACACACCAAGAGAAACAAATAAAGAAAAGTGAATTCCCCCCTGCAGTATGTACCTATACACACACATCTGCATTCACGCATCTGTATAAATATACAAACATTTTTGTGCTGAGAAGAATATATTTAAACATAGTGACACTGATGCAATATTACTGATAAAAGGACGAAAAACCTGCCGGTGGAAGCTATGGTAAGCGTGTCTGAAAGTCAGCTGGATCAGACTGTACCCGACAAACAAATATGGCAGAATAGGACACATCTGTTGCTAATTAAAACTGAATAAAAAAAGAATAAGCGAGCTAAAGTGCGCCATCAGCAGAGGCCTTGTCAGTGCGAGGCTGCAATAATACTCTGAACATAATCCAGAGGCGGAGAGTGAGCAGACGCTTCCTAGGAGCTGCAGGGACAGACATACGGCCCCTTGAAATGGATAGTATTGCTGGGAAGGGTGTCTGCCTCTAAAACCAGAGCCCAGACAGCGCTGTAAAAGGGGGTAACCGTATAATGTGCATTTAGAAAGCGCTCCAACTTTTTTAGGCTTCTAAACCACTACAGCAGCTGCACAGTAGCACGCTGGGGCCATGTATGTATGTAAACAATTCAGTGACAAACATGGCGGACATCTGTCTGCCTTATTACAAGAGTCTAGAATATAATGCAATTGTAATGAGGCAGACAGGGCACCCCCAAGTTTGTGACAGAGTAACCCGTCCACCAAACTTTAAAATAGGTCCATATTTTTTCAAATAGGATTTTCAGCTGGCCGAAGTCAGAGCATCATGGCGCTTTATGGAGAAATACTGACAACTGGCAATCTGTTTGGCAAGGAAGCAATAACACCTTTTTAAGGATCTCCAAATGGTATTTGTATGTAGCATTTAGAGTTTTCGATGTAGATATGAATTTCTATGCCCGTCCCAAGTAGAGCATGTTACTATAGTGTAGCAGAGACACGTGGGCTTCGACTATGGTGGCTCGCTGTTCCTCCGCAAAAAATGCGACCGAAGAACTCTCAGCTGTGACCACCTTATGCAGTAATGGTTTATTTATCTGTATTCTGATGTTTGGAGTCACTCATTAACCTCATATTTATTTCATCGGTTAGTAAAGAGCGGGATTGTGGCAGAGGACACTTCTTAGCACTGATGGGAGAGATGAGGACATTCTTGCTATGGCCAAACCTGTCCTCGGGCGACTGGTGATCCGTTCTGTTGTGGATCTGGGATCTCATGATGTATGCTCAGCCGCCCGCCTCGTAAGAGGACAAACAGCAATCATATGGGTCCTACGCCTTTTCTAGCACTTTGGGTGTAGCCTCAATGGTTTCGTAGTAGGGTTGGAAAGCCTCAATTAAGATGCTAGATTTGTGAGATCTCGGAGTTTTAGAGTTGACCATGCCACGCTCAGATCAACTTCACTCCATGAGACTGTCGGTTAAATCTATTAGGTGCTATCAGCTTTGCCTTCCAATATCTCAGGTTTTGGTTGGGGATGTACTTTGCAATGAAGTCTACGCATTTAGGTCTCACAACCTTTGAAGACAGTGGAGAATAGCTTGAATTGTATTCTCAGTGCTATCATGAGACAGCAAGGTCCTTCAGATCCGGGGTGATGTTAGTTGATTTCGTTAGATTGAACCAGTGTGTGGCAGATTGGTTTTGCAACCTCGATACTTGTAGGGCTCCGGCACAGCCATCATAAAATGAGTTTATTAAGACTCATACAAAAAGGAGGCAACTAGAACAGTGGGGGGGGGCGTTTCTCAGCAACTTGAGATAGAAGTTGGTGTTTTCAATCACCATGGTATTTCGTAATATGTTTTACTTCAAATCATGCACTAGATTCGTTATAGGGTGAGCCTGTGTCATGCGGTTTCTAATTTTTTGGGCCAAATGTACAGCAAGATAGTGCCCAAGGAATATAGACGGGATATTTTTGTCTTAGAGAATGCAGGACTATTCCTTAGTGACTTACGTCTTACACGGGATAACTTGAGATTTCTGGTAATAGCTGCAAGTAAGGACTTTCCCGAACCTCCACAGCCATGTGTACGGAGTACTGACTTTCGAAGCATGGGCATAAGTAGTTGCATGCCAATAGTGCCAAGGGTCCCAATGCAAGCAAGGACGGAAAATGGCTACCTACCCCTTGGCTGGGTAGTAATTGACATCCAGATGTTTTAACACTGCAGAGGCAGCAGAGGAATGCTCTGCTTGGTACCGACTACTCTTGATTCAGTTTTACTTTTACTGCTCTTTAAAGCAAGTCTCTTTTTGGCCGTCCATATGTGTATTGCCATAAAGAAGTCACTAAATCTGCTTCAGAGTGTAGGTGGAAACACTGGGGAAAATCTCAGGCATAATTATGGAAAGCACTATGTTCAGGTGAGACTGGGCCTCCCTTAGGACAGGGAGGTAAGGAACCACCGGAGGCACTCCAGAGAGGGCGAAAACACACTCATGCTGAGCTGGACACTAGCACCGTGCTAATTCTGGCAAGGCTTCAAAGGACTCCAAAAGGAATATTGACAGGTACTGTCGGGCCTGCCAGGAAAAGTTACTAGATGCAATAATTGGAGTGGCAATAAAACGGTTGGCACACACCTGTAGTTAGTAGCACAACTATTGTAGTGATAATCAATACATTTTGTAATATATGTGGGTGCTCAGCAAATGAGGAAAGCAGCCACTCCTTTGCTTTCCAGATCAGAGGCAGAGTCCTTTAATGCCTGATAAATAGGCAGTTTTATGTGATTAGTTCTTCTGTTTATTCATGCCTTCACAAGGTACAACTCCAACCAGCCAACACGTGCTTCGCCACAGTAGGTCTAAGCCGTTTACTTCCTAAGGGCTTTAATAGTATACAGCCATCTCTCATCTTCTTAATTGTAATTGTACAGCTCCATAATAGCAGTTATCTGAAGAACGGTATTCCGTAGCGGGTTCCCATCTCGTGTTTGTGGCATTGTTCCTATATGTGCTGGGATCCCTGGCGAAAATAATAGAGATGCCGCATTTCCCACAGATAACAGGAATCACATCGATCCGGAGATTCTCTCCAGCTGGGTGCAATGCGCCATGTGCCTGCTGAGCAACGCAAATTGTGCACTGTTGCCCAAGCGCAAGCAGCCAAATTCTCCCAAGAATAGACCCCAAATAAGAGAAGCTGTGCCCCTTGCAAGCTGGACCCGCAGCCATCAGCTCTCTCTTTGGCGAGGGTTTCTTCAAAGACTAGGGGAAGTTTGTGCATACCTTCACATCCTTAGATAAGACTCAAACATCCCGAAAGAAATGTTTCACTCCCAGGGTTTTTAAAAGTGGGGCGTGTTAGGGGGCACTTGCTGGGCTGTGGGCAGTTTTAGTTTCAAGTCTTCAGACATGGAGGTTGGCAGACCCGGAAGGGGTCACTTCAGCGGAGGTAGCGGCGGAGGAACTTCAACCACTGAGCGATTCCCCTTCTTTCCAAGTAGAGATCGGGGGCAAACTGCTTCACACCTAGACATATGGTGCAGGATAACTATAGATGCCTGGGTTTTCCAGATGATGCAGGGATTCTAAATAGCATTCTGAGGTTCCCTACTGCATCCAGCGAAGTCAAACGTTATCCTATTCTCACAGGAAATCATACCTTTGGATGATCAGGAGGAGTGGACCTGGAGGCCAAGGGGGCTACCCAGAGGTCATTTCTTCATTCCAATGGCTCTCTAAAAAAGTTGTTGCTACTGGCAACGGGTGGCTGGTCTACACGCACTTCAAGATGGAAGGGGACCATTTGCTGAGGGAAATCATCAGTGAAGGGTTTAGATGTTACAGTTGCACTTGAAGGACACATACCTGTCAGTCCAGATTTTCAAAGCCCACAGGCGCTTCCTACAGTTTATTTGGAGAGGGCAGGTCTGGAAGTTCAAGATCCTCCCATTCAGCTTGTTGTCTGCCCCGTGGTCTTTCTCAAAGCTGTTGTGCCCTGGATTGACAGGCTCCCAGCACAGGGCATGAGATTGATGGTCTACTTCTTTCATGGAATACATCATATATATGAAATTGAAAATAATATTGTAATCAATGGAGCCAAAATGTGGAAAGGACTTTAGTTATCCATTTATGCCTTTTTGTTCCCATTATCACACCCAGCAAGCAACTGGCATCACGTCATGTGTGACACTGCCAGCGAGTCCTGCCTGAAGATGATGATGCATAAGAAATAGGGCCACTTGGCTGCTCTGAACATACTTACGACTTCAAACATTGCAGTTATGTTCAGTTACCCCTCTTAAAAGTGTAGTCAAAAACATGATTGCCAGCAAGCTGTTGGCAGATCTGCCATCCTAAAAGTGGCCACAGAAATCCTACTTCCCAATTGGACACTACAGCTTGACTAATCTTCACTCTTTCTTTCATTAAAATCAAAGTGCTGTTTTTCAGCATGTCTGTCTGGGCTCCCTGGAATATATACTAAAAGCCTGGTGGGCCCCCTAAAATCAATTCATGCCCTCTAGGGGGGCCCGCTACCCAGTTTGAAGACCTCTGCTCTAGTGTCTCAAGTGCAGGTGGTGATAGATCTACTGGAGGATCTGCGGTTCCTGATCAATCAGGAAATATCAGACATGATTCCCAAGAGACAGAATGAGTTCTTGGGGTTCGTTATAATCTTGGAATCAGACGTTTATGGCCATCAAAAGGGAACTTAAACAAGTCCTCATTGAAGAATGTGGCCAAACAGTAGGCTCTTGTCATTGCTAATACAGGCCCTATTGCCAGGGCACTTGCACTACTGGGCCTTACAGAGACTGATGATCTATAAAGGGTTCTGTCCTACTCGGAGAAAGTCCTGCTCTCGCAGGATGCCAGGGCAGAAATGTCGTAGTGACAACCTTATGGAGGGCTGGAATGGCCAAACAATTTTCAAATCGAACCCTGTCGTGGTGATCGAGTCAGATGCCAGACTACTTGGTTGGGGTGACCGCTGGGGAGAGTTATCCACAGGACGACGGGGGTGGGAACAGGGGGCATTAGTCCCAAGATGAGTTATGCCTCCAAATCAGATCCGTGGAACTTCTGGCAAGGCCCTTTGCGATTCGTTACTTCTCAAAAGACAGGGTAAATGTGTCTTTCTCAGAATCAACAATGACTCAGTGGTACGGTACATCAATCACTAGGATAAACCAAATCAAGGCTGCTGTGTGAGTTAGCCAATTATATTTGGCACTTCTGTCTGGAAACAGGAATATCAATCAAAGCGGAGTACATGCTGGGAGGAACAAATATGATAGCGGACTGGAACTCCTAGTTCATGTGGGATGACAGCGACTGTAAACAGCATCCCTTAGTATTCCAGTGCATAGTTGAAATATAGGAAACTTGCTAATTGTTAAGTTCATTTTATTTGTTTGTTCCCATAGATTTCTTGGTGTTGAACCAGTAACAGGAAGAAGGTACAAGGAAGAGGAGCAGCTACGATGGGAAAGCTTGTCTGAGAAGCCATGTTTTAAGCTTTTAACAAAAGGTTATCAGATTTGATTTATGACAAATTTGGTCAGGAAGAGTGTTCCAGGCTGAAGACGCCTTCACTGAAAAGGTGCGTCTTCCTGAGTGAGCGGAGCTTTGTTAAAAATGGAGTGACATGAGTGTGACTTCGAGGTTGGAATATCAGTCTGGGCGCCTCATTCTGAATGGTTTAGAGCCTGTAAAGGATGTTTCTGGGTAGCTCTGGATAGATGGCATTGGCATGGTCCAATCTAGATATGATGACTGCCATTATGATAATGTTTTGTGCTTCAAAGGAAGAATGGATAGGAGTTTCTGAAGTATTTTCATGGTGACTATACATTTGGATACCACCGTCCCTATTTGTGGTTTCAGGGTCAATTTAGACGCTACTAGGACTCCTAGGCTCTTTGCCATCACTTTAGGTTGAGTTGCTGGACCCATTTCTATGGGCCAGTAGTACTTATTCCAGAGAGAGATAACATTTTTAAGGACAACAATTTCTGTTTTGTCCATGTTTAATTGTAGGTGGTTGTGACTCATCCAATTTGCTATAAATAACATGGTATATTGGAATTAAAGTTGGGAAGCTGATGTCCTGCCTAGGAGGAGCAAGAGTTGAGAATCATCAACATAGTTATAAAGCTACAGCCCCTGCATTCCAGCTCCTGTATTAATGACTTGGTATAAATGTTGAAAAGATGAGGGAACCGGGAGGATCCCTGCAGGACTCCACAGTCTAAGCCCACTGTTTTTGCAGAGTAGCTTGCTAGTTAAAACGCTTGAGTGCAGTCTGATAAAAAGGATTTAGTCCAGCTCAAAGCAGACCCTTGAAATCCAGCCTCTTCCACATGGTTGATTAATATTTTATGATCGACCATGTCAACAGCGGCAGACAGATCTAACACCACCAGGTCTGACACTTTTCCCTGGTCATCGACTCATCTTAGGTCATCAACTACTGATGGGATGACTGTCTCAGTGCTATGCATGGGGTGGAAGCCTGCTTGAAGGGGATATAAGAATCTGAAATCTTGTAGATGTTTACAGACTTCTTGGGTCACGTGTGCGTCCATTATTGTTTGCTGGTTATGGGAGCAACAACATCGGTCTGTAGTTTTCCAAAATATTGGTATCTTCTCCTAGCTTCTTCATGAGAGGAATCACTACAGTGTTCTTGAAGTCTGTAGGCACAATGCCTTGTTCGAGGGATTTCTTAAGTAGGCTAGACAGGGGATGACCGACAACTGGCATTAGAGATTTGAGAATTTCTGGTGGACAATTTTCGGATGGTGAAACAGATTTCACTTTAGTCATGAGTTCTAACAATCGTCTCTCATCAATTTCTTTGAAAGAGGTTAGAACTTTGAGGTTCTTCTCTGTTTTATAAACTGGTGTGCCTGCCTTAATAGTGTTAATGCTATTTTGCATTAGTTGTATCTTTGCAATAAAGAATGTATTATGGTGGTTACAGAATTGTTGGGTGGGGTTTAATTTGGCAGAGATTTTTGTTCAGACGAGGTAAGTTCTTTAAGGATATTAAAAGTTTCTTTTTGTATGTTGTTGGCTTTATGAATTGTATCTGTGTAGTAGGAGCATTTTACACTGATTAATTTGTTTTTATATACTACTAGCCCCTCTTTAAATATGACTTTTCCTTCTTCATCATATTTTCTTTGCCACCGTCACTCCAATCGTCTCTGTGTCAGCTTGGCTTCCTTTAGCTCATAAGAGGACCAAAGGACATGTTTAGGCCTAATTATCACCTGCAGCTTAACACATGGGCATGTAAATCACATGCCTGTGTTAGCTATGGGGAATATTCTTGTTCTGCTGTGTTACATGTTCACTTATAGTTAATGTATTTTCTTTGAGTGTAGATCTAAATTTCTCTAGAACTTACTTTACGCCACTTACGAATACGTTTTCTTTCCTTCTTATGGTCATCTTAGTCACTGTTATTGGGATATTGAACTTGATCACAAGATGGACCGACCATAGACATGGGTGTATGTGTAAATCATCATCTCTGTGTTGCATCTCCATAGTAAGTCTAGGGAATTACCCTTTTCATGTGTGCGGCTCGAGATATGTTGCTGGAGATTGAACAAATTAAAGAATTCAATAAATTCAAAATCTTTTGTGCCAGTATTTAGTTCACCCACTCAGAATTTAAGGTCACCAACTGCAAATGTTTGCGAATGGTCAGTAAGAACAGAGCACAGGATTTGAAAAATCTTTTGGGGGGGGGAGGTAGTCATGTACTGGGGAGGATGGTAACTAAGTAAGCAAGAAATCAATTTTTTTACCAAGCTTAATTCAAAAAGCTAAGAGATCAGTAGCCTTGATCTCTGGTCATTACGCTGTTCCCCCGGCCTTGGGAACTCTATTGTATTTCCTTTGGCACACTTTAGTCACTTATTTTTTATTCACTTTATTTCGGGCATTTGGGTGTTGTTTTTTTGCACGCTGTTTTTCCTGCTCCCCACCTTCCTGACAACCCTTCTCTCCTCCCAGGATTACTCATGGAGGCTGCTGCGTGGCCACGCGCAGTGGGCGGGCCGATGGCGAGCCAAAGGCAAGCCTGTCTGCGCCTGAACCACGACCAGGACCCCTGGTCCTCCCACCTTCTACCGCTACACCTCCAAGTAGCTACTGGCCCTGGACCCCGGGCACCGCAACAACAACTGCTTCGCGTCCTCCCCGCGTTCAACCAAAGGACCCTTCACCTGCCACACAGGATACCTGGCCCCTCTGGACCCTGCACCACTCCCGATCAGAAGACTACAAACAACCCGGAACCGCTCCAGTGCATCCTGCTAAACGCAAGCTGTCTCTGCAAACAGGCCACGGAAATCTAGGACACCATCATCACCCTCTCCCCGGACGTCGCCTTCATCACCGAAACGTGGATCAACGCCTCTTCGAACCCAGACATCGGCACCGCCACTCCCGGCGGCTATAAGATGATACACTGAGACTGCACCAACAGACAAGGTGGGGGCATCGCCCTCATTTTCAGGGGAACCATCCAGTGCACCATCACCAACGACAAAACGACGTCCCTCATAGAACACCTCAACTTCTGTCTACAGATCGACGCTAAGACCACGGTAAGAGGCACCCTCACCTACAGGCCACCGGGACCCCGACCAGCTTTCTGCAAAGCCATCTCCAACCTCATTGCCCCCTATCCCTCGTAACAATGCCAAGATGCCTTATGAAATCCAAGCACTTTGTAAATTAAAATCAAGTCTACTACCACTAGATCCTACTCGGCGACCTCAATTTCCATGTCGACTGACCCCAACGACACCAGCTCCATCACCCTCCTAGATAATTTGAGCAACATTGGCCTCACCCAACAGGTCACCGATCCCACGCACAAAGCCAGACACACACTCGTCTCCATCTTCACCTCCAGCGACAGTCAAGTGCACCCACGTCACCAAACTCACCTGCAGTTACCACGTCATCTTCCATTTCACCATCTCCGACCCCCAGCACACCGCTGCCAAGCACCACTTCCCTGCTCACCGCTCACTGCAGCTGAGGCAAAGTTACCAAGACTCTGTGGGCACAAGCCCTCAGCATCACACAACCCGAAAAGTCAGCAGACCTTGACCAGGCCGTCCAGAACTTCTCCGCCTGGTTCACCAAATGCGCCAACAGAGTAGCCCCGTTAAAACCTGCAAAAACCAACAAAACCTCAAAATAAGTCAGCTGGTACACCCCAGAACCACCAAGCGCTGCTTCTACCGACTCGAGAACAGAAGGTGTGCCACCAAAAGCCCCTCCGACAGAGCCGCTTACAAAGCAGCCCTCAGCAACTATCACCTGTGACTCAAGGAAGCTAAGAGACAAGCCATCACTGCCCACATTGATACTGCTGCCAACCACATGAAGGAGCTATTCAAAATAGTCAAGGAATTCTCCAACCCGACAGCCACAGAGAACACCATCCACTATTCCCAAGAACTCAGCGACACCCTCTCTGACTACTTCCACAGCAAAATCGCCACCATCTACAACAATCTCATACCCCAACCTACCTCTCTCAGGCTCAACAACCTCAACCCACCAACGAACACCAGCCGAACGCTCACCACCTGGTCTCCACTCACCACACAGACCACTGCAGCCATCATGTCATCCATCCACTTCGGGCGCCCACCGACCCCTACCATCTCTTCAACCTTGGAATCAACCCAATCAGCACGGAACTCACTAGCATTCTCAACACCTCCATCACCACAGCAACCTTCCCAGATAGATGGAAACAAGCGGAAGTCAGACCCCTCCTAAAGAATCCCTAGGCCGACCCCAGCGACCTCAAAAACTATCGACTGATCTTCATGCTCCCCTATCCAGCCAAAATACTTGAGAAAGCCATCAACCAACAACTCACCGAATAACTGGACACAACCACCTCCTCTACACCTCACAATCAGGATTCCCTGCCAACCATAGCACTGAGACCACGCTGATCGCTGCCACAGATGACATTAGAACCCTCCTCGACCACGGAGAAACTGTGGCCCTGATCCTCTTCATCTTGATAGCTCTGGTGATATTGACATCATCACAGAATACCAGCAGGGATACCATCATATCCCATGAAACATGCTAGAAAGGTTGTTTAATATAGCTTGTACAACCTTCAGAGTTATATTTATGTTTGACAAAAATGAGCCTTCCAGCAATAATTACCCTGTAGGTAGTATATCGAGGGCGGAATGCTTATTATCATCCCTCTTTTTTCATTTATCCCTATGTATTCTCTTTTTTGTCATGGTGGTTTTTTGTCCCAGTGCCTTATAAATAACAGTTTTAAACATTTACTCTTGGTTTTATTGTTTTGTATCTATATTACTATTCTAAGATGGCGGTTGCTGTCTAGTCTACATTTTGAAGCTGTAGTGTAGTCCGTCCTTCCTTTCTTGATCACGCGACCACGCTCGCGTACTACCAGGAAGTATAATCTAATAAGGAACTCGCGCGTATATTTAAACAGCATCACGTAACAGTCTCCAGTTCGGCGTTTCGTCCATCAAATGAGGAACCGCTATCCTGTACGAACCTGGAGTCTGTAGGAGGAGATGGTGGCTTTTTTGACCTGAAGAGCCGGCATAATTTTGGATTATCCTCCAACGCATAGAGAGTCATTCCTTCTTAAGGTATGTTAATGATAGACAAGATAATTAACTCTAAATTACAAACAATTTTAGATACAGTAATCTTGCTGTATTTTCTTTTTCTTTCTGTCTGTAGCACCCACTCAGCGAGTTTTATGGTTGCACTATATCCTTCCAACAATTGAGGACAGCGTTTTCATATGTATTCAGGTATTTTGTAGGTTTCTTTCCCTTTCTCTATCCTCCTTCCTTTTTCATATATATTGTGTCATTCAAGACACTATGGTGTCTTATTGAAGACTGACTTTAATATCCAACTACGGTCTTGATTCCCTCTTCTACTTCTCTTTTTTACCTAGGAATATATCTTGAGTTACCCAGAGTAGATGCACCATACCAGTTTTTAAATACCATCCGGATCTCTCATCAGACAATGGGATCTATCATCACCATGGTCCTAGGCAATCATTAAAGGTAGTATATCGGTTTTCCGATATGAATAGTATCTAAGCAATATTGATATAAGCAGAACTTAGGTTCTCACAATATCACAGTATTTTCGTTCATACTTTGTTTCTTTATAGGAATTTTTTCTGTTCCCTTTTTTACGTTTTTTGGCTACCTCTGTGAGAATTTTTGCGAAACCTGTCTCTGCATCAAGCTATCACTATTTATCTTGAAGCATTCTCTACATTGAAGGTATATATCTAATGTGTATTATTCAACCATTTCCGGCATCTTTTTTCTCTCTCACTCTACACTGACTGACCTATGGCTTGAATGACATCTACAATACCCACATTTTCATTTGCAGAAGTAGAAGATATATTTACGGGCATTATCAGCCGACACTCTGAGCTCCCTATTTAGAAGCCTTTGTATACATCTTATGAGGTAACTTTATGTAACTGAATTATTTAACTTTTTACTTGGGATATCCAATACCATCCTTATTGGTGTTGGAGAGAATACCACATGCGTTTGGCCAGTCTATATAAACTATGAAACTCCTCTAAACTTTATCCTTTCACATTTTTTCTGGGTGGTCTTTTTCATACTGGTTATTGGTTCTATTCATTCTTAATTCAAACTGGTGTATTCTTTTAATAATACCATCCTCATCTGTGTTGGAGAAGAATACCATATGCGTTTGGCCAGTCCATATAAACTATGAAACTCCTCCAATCTTTATCCTTTTACATTTCTTCTGTGTGGTCCTTTTCATACTGGTTATTGGTTCTATTCATTTTTATTTCAAACTGGTTTATTCTTTCAATATAATCACCAATCCTGTGGTGACTTGAGGCCTCTCTCTCTTTCACTTCTACATTGTGACATGCCTTTTTAAATCTATTTCATGTAATCTTTAACCTAAAATGTCTGATCTATTATAAGACAGAAATAATTTGTAGGATCTACAATAGTGTCCAGATGTTTGTATACATATACGTGTGTGTTTTTTCAATATGTGTTTTTCTCCTTTTTAGACTTATATGGCTACCTGATGAAGGCGTCCCGCCGAAACGCGCGTAGATTCTAACTATGTTAGCCAGGACCACATTGCTTGGTAGTCTGTTATAAAACCTGTATTGATCTATTTTATCTGTATTCTTCTTTATACAGTGTTTGATTCAATTTTGTGTTCGATTTAATTTTGACATAACACAAAATCATACTAAATAGCCATGTATGATTGGAAAAATGTGAATAAATAACGGTTGTAATTATTCATAATCTTCATATGTACCGTCTACATAGGCTAAAGGAGACATTGTATGTTTAATGTACTCTGTTGACTGTTGTTTCAGAAAACTTGATTAATTCCTTATTTAATAGTGAGAATACTTTTTCAAGAAAAACTCTTTTATATCAAAAATAAATAAAATAATATATTTTTGAATATTTATTGTCTTCTGGTCACATATTGTTGTTAGCATAGATCCACTTTACATTCGTTTCCTATATGTTTATTTACAAATAACACTGCAGCCATCATGTCATCCATCCACTCCGGGCGCCCACCGACCCCTACCCCCACCATCTCTTCAACCTTGGAATCAACCCAATCAGCACAGAACTCACTAGCATTCTCAACACCTCCATCACCGCAGCAACCTTCCCAGATAGATGGAAACAAGCGGAAGTCAGACCCCTCCTAAAGAATCCCTAGGCCGACCCCAGCGACCTCAAAAACTATCGACTGATCTTCATGCTCCCCTATCCAGCCAAAATACTCGAGAAAGCCATCAACCAACAACTCACCGAATAACTGGACACAACCACCTCCTCTACACCTCACAATCAGGATTCCCTGCCAACCATAGCACTGAGACCACGCTGATCGCTGCCACAGATGACATTAGAACCCTCCTCGACCACGGAGAAACTGTGGCCCTGATCCTCCTCAACCTCTCTGCTGCGTTCGACACCGTCTCCCACCACACCCTCATCGGCAGACTCTACAACATCGGCATACAGCAAAACGCCCTCAAATGGATCACCTCCTTCCTTACAGGACGCACACAAAGCATCCGACTGCCTCCCTTCACCTCCGCACCCAAGGACATCATATGCGGCATACCACAAGGATCATCCCTCAGCCCCGCCCTATTTAACATCTACATGACCACCCTCACAAATGTCGTCAGATCCCACGGACTCAATATAATCACCTAGGCAGAGCACATTCAACTAATCCTCTCGCTCACCGAGGACCCTTCCAATGCCAAAATCAACTTCCGCAACGGCAAGACCAACGTAGCTAAATGAATGAGAGACAACTGCCTCAAACTCAACTCCGACAAAACAGAGGTATTGATCTTCGTGAAGAACACCTCTGCAAGGGACCACACCTAGTAGCCTGCAGAACTGTGACCTCCACCCACACTGACCGACCATGCTTGCAACCTCTGCATCATCCTCAACAGCCAACTGAGCATGAAACGACAAGTCAACGCAGTCGCCACCTCCTGCTTCTACACCCTTTGCATGCTCTGCAGAATTTTCAGATGGATCCCAATCAACACCAGAAAGACCATTACGCAGGCCCTCATCACCAGCTGCCTCGACTATGGCAACGCTCTCTGCACCAGAATCCCCACCCTGCTCCTCAGCAGACTCCAGACCATACAAAACGCTGTGGCCAGACTCACTGGACCTCCCCAGATGGACCCACATCACTCCACACCTCAGAAACCTCCACTGGCTCCCCATCCAGAAGAGATGCCAGTTCAAGATCCTCACACACGCTTACAAAGCCCTTCACGACCAAGGGCTTTCCTACATCAACCACCGTCTGAAATTCTATCTGCCCTCAAGACATCTGCACACCGCCTCACTTGCCCTCGCGCACACACCCACGTCTGATGCAGCCACAGCAGAGGTCGCTCCTTCTACAACATCGCCGCCAAGACCTGGAACGACCTGCCCCTCCACCTCTGAACAGCACCATCCCTTGCAGACTTCAAAAAGAAACTCAAGACCTGGCTTTTCAACAGAAACATGGCACCCTCAGTGCCCACATACCCTTAGGGTTGACAGTGCTGCACTTTACAAATGCTGAGTATTGATTACAGGGGTAATCTGTATTTGAGAATGATGTAAATATCTGTGGATTATTGCTGCTACTCCATCTTTTTTGTACCACCTCTGTTCTTATTTATCAGCTAGTAATCTTCAGGTAGACTTTCTACTAAATTTGAAGTAAATTCATCAGTGAGCCGAGTTTCGGTAAGCCGTAGCATTTCCGGTTAGAGACACTCCAAAAGATTATGTATTTCAATTGTATGTTTAATTAGTAAACAACTGGATTGTTTTTGACTGTTGTGCCAAATGCGACTTATTGTAGATATGGGTGATGCTGGTACTAATCAGCCAGCCCTCTGAGCATCTATCAGTTTGTTGATTAAAAATTCCATTTGTTTATAGGATCGAAGCGAGGGCTGGTGATAGCTTCGGGCCTACCTGCTGAAAGAGGAGAAGTTCCGAGATTTAGTATACCAAGACCTTCCAAGGAGTGGCCTCTTTGTTTCCAGTCTAAATGCCCAGATGCCTCTTTTCTTCAGCTGGAGGCCAAACACAGAAGCAGTACAAGTGGACGCCTTTCTTCAGGGCTGGAGCGATGGCCTGAAACATGCGTTCTCACCTTTTAAGAGCATCTTGAGTGGAGAGCTCAGACCAGGAGGCAACTATAGGAGCTGATTCTAGTGGTTTCAATCTGGAGGACACCAGTGGGGTTTCCAGTCCTTGTAGAACTCTCTAGCGATCTCCCGATTCAGTTACTGGTTTCCTAAAGGTGTTGTTGGTCCTATTAGGGGAGATACATCCCATGGTTCAGGACAGCCTGCTATCTTAGACGGCATGGAGCAATTACCAAATCGATGAAAGGCACCAAGTGTTTCAGAGAAAGCTTCCTCCTTCACTGGCCACGTCTGCTCCACAGTAACCCATAAGCATTACTGATCAGCTTAGGCCAGCTGACCGGATTGGTGTGTGGAAAGAGACCTTATACAATGGTGGCAGACCTTTTCTTTACCCTGAACTTTTTATCGAAATTGGACAAATCAGGCAAAATCTTCTGATTGTTGTCAAACCGACCTGACAGCACCCATTGTTCTGCAACTTAATGGAATGAGACTTGTCAACCCTTCGGAGCGCAGGTGTTCACAACCTTGGGATGTGACTAAAGTTTTGGATTCTACCCTGTTCTTGGCCAATGACGGTGGTCTGTCTATGAAGCAGTTGTTTGCCAAATTAACCATATTGCTATGCCTCATTTCCTATAGTAGGGTTATGGGTGCTCAGGCATTGGAATTGCCCTAAGGTATTTTTCCCAATTGGGGTGACATTCATGGTTTCCACGATATCCAAGTCCAACACCTGAATAGTTTCTTATCCGGCCTTCCTGCAACCCCAAATTGTGCATAATCAGAACAAGCTCATGATGGCGCCCACTCCATGAGCCCCATATATAGACTTCACTACCAGAGAGGGAGATTCTTGTCACACTGTACTCTGGAAACTGTAGTCCCGTCGTTCTCCTGCATAGGCCACACATAGTGCACTGTAGCCAAGTCCCGACATTTATACTGTACAAAATCCAACAGTGCGACCAGCAAAATCCCCGGGTGCCGTAGCTCCGCATGTTTCCCCAGGTAAGGGTGCCACTTGGTAAAAACTCTTCTAGAACCAGTAAGATTTTGTCGACTGATTCAATGCCTTTCATTAGATAGTCGAGGATTGAAGCTGAAGTCAAGGATTTTAAGGTCCCCAAGACAAAGCAAGGTTAGTAGTCCCCACATGGTCTTACGGTCCCTCTAACAAGGCATAAGCATTTGGAGACCCGACCAGCATTACTTCACTTTTGTGGCATTCAAGCGTGCCAGCTGAAATTCATTCAGTTTTATATTTTCTCTACAAGATAGTTCAAGCTCTGAGTATCATGCTCAATATTATCCCACTGCCACCGCATTCGTCAATACGCACTGCTGTACTTTTAAGGGTGAATTATGCACATCCTATGCACAACCCTATCAGGCTCCTGGTTCAGGCTTAGCTTTGCGAACAGGAGACAGTGCACTCTCACCAGAAGAACAACAGTTGAACCACCATGATGCACTATAGCCCAACGGTCTATCAGTTGTGTCTGACCCGCAATCTAGATGATAGGATAGGTGGAGTCAGACAGAGCTGTACCACACAGGTCCAACGTTTCTAAAATTCAGCCTTCTGTGGCACGAGGTAAAGCACAGAAGGCGCTCTAACTGAATAAGTTGGGCAAGAGAACTGTTCCTGTCATATAAATTGGGGTGAAAAATTGGAACTGAAACTTAAGGGACAAACCGGGCTGAACATATGAGAGGACTGGGCATGCCCATCTGGCCTTAACGGGATGCAGCTTTGACATTGCTTTCGGTACAGTCCATTAGGCGGAAGCGTGCTACCCATGTAGGCAAGCGATTCAGCGTCCCACATAAGGGTATTAAGCGCTATATAAATACTACAATACAATATGTTGGAATCAAGATGTTAGGTGTTCTCGTACAACCAATACATACCTAAGCACCCCTCGGTGATTGAGTGTATTTAAGGAGTAGCTTTACATATTTAATTTCCTTGAAATATTGACGAAGTGCTGTTGCCTCACCTGTTGAGGAGGGCTCGCGTTGCTTTAGCTCTCAGCACGTGCAGGCCACGGGTTCCATTTTGTGTTTGCGCGCCATGTTTTACGAGGGCCTTATATCGGCACCCTCCTCAGGTGCAGAGGTGACGTTTGCACTCAGCTCTGCCTCGAAGGCGGGCGGGATAGACAGGCCCAGACAAAAACGCCAACACGCTGAACAGGACCCTCCCCGGGCACCATAAGATATTCAAAATAAATGAGTTTCTCGCTATCTGGAATTGGAATCCGCTCGCCCAGATGTAAGGTCTTGGGAAACGTAGCGCGGAAGCGGCATTCGCTGATGAGATCTGAGCGCGTCTCTGAGACATGACAACAGACCGACGGAACATGCAAACAATTCACCAGACGGAGGCGGCTACTAGCCAACTGCAAATAAAATATTCACCAAATTCAGGCAGGTGAAATGCCCTACCATGCTCTACCTCACTCTGGATCCGAGGTATCCACTCCTATAACAGTGAAGAGACGCACACAAAGCTTAATGGCACCGTCTGTGGCGTAGGCAGTGTCAGGGGCTCTCGTGCAAGAACGCCCCCCACCCCTCCGTCGATGTTGAACTGTGAAATACAGCAAAAATCAGGGTTCAGTGGGTCATTCAGGTGCCACTGCACCCGCCGCTCCAATGGAAGCCCCGCCCTGAGCACCTTCACAAAGATGCCCCGCTGTATCTCAGCCCTAGTCTGCAATGCAGCACTGTGGCCCAAACACCTTGATCCCGGCCTGCAGCACCATTGCTACAACAGTACTGGGCTCACACAGACCTCTGCCGATGCATCTCAGGAGCGGCAAGAACAGCTCGGGGCCAAACCAAAGCTCCGTGGGTGGATCTCAGTTCTAACCTGCAGTATCGCCAGCTTCTCCAGCACTGGGTCTCTCACGCTGCATGTGTGACCTCAGCACCCCTTCTGTAACACAGCACTGGTGCCGCACAAGGCTCCTCCACCGCACCTCAGACTTAAGCTGTAACAATCCTGCCACTTTCATTTGAGATTCACACAACACACTGCATTAGCCACTGCTGTTTCAGGACCGACCCAAAATCCTCCCAAACTAAAACGCAACCTTAAGAAGCAAGAGCCTGAGCTGGAAGAAGATGCAGCTAATTCAAGGCCAGTGTCAAAAAGGGCCTTCTTTGCCAAGCACACAGGAAACACAGCCTTCGCTCATATTCGAGTCTTCTAGGCAGAAAACAGCCGCCTCTCAGAAGACAGGATTGTGACCTGGCAGAGGTAAAGAACCCGCCCTCATTGCTACACGGGAGGATCAAAAACTGCTGTTGATTCTAAAAGAGGTGTTGCCGCCCACCATCTGACCATTCTTCAACCTTTGACACAGGTGATAAACACATATTATTGTAAAGCTGTCTGACATTAGAATTCTGAGTTTTGTTTTTAACTGGATACATTCTTGCCTCATAAACAGGCCTCCAAATTATCATTTTTACTTCTTTCTATTCAGCCCTTTCACCTCTCGTAATTGCCTTCAAGGTTCCAGCATTGCCCTTCAATTTGCAACACACACCTCGGCCCTCCCATGGACCTCATGGACGGGTCATTCGAAAGCATGCAGTACCTTCTGAACTGGACAACTATGTCCAGGGTCACTGGAATTATGCAGCAGGGAAGGGCCAAATTATGCAGTAGGTTAACTAAATTATGCAGAGCGAAAAAGCAAATTATGTGGCGTGCTGCGGCACATTTTATGATAGTATTACTTTATTATTTTGTCATTTTACACTTGTTAACACTGTCTGGGCATAGGATACACCTCATTAGTAGCAGTTTAACACTCAAATTTAGCAATAAGCAACAGAAAGTCAACCCTGCAAAGGGCCTTCCCTTTGCAGGGTTGCAATCTTTTGAACATATGGCACCCAGACCATTAGACAACCATCAAACACATCAGCTCAGGTGAAGAATTTGGGACAGATCATGGACTCCAACCTCTCACTGACCAGAAATGAACGAAGTGACTAAAGGCGCTTCTATATCATGAGAATACAACGCTTCATCTTTCCACGCCGTGACAACCGTTGCCTGCACTAGTGCTTGCTAGCCTACACGATGCCAATGGCCTCAATTTCAAGTCCCGTCAATACCACACCTACTCCACACGCAGCAACAAATCCATGCCATGCCAGAAATCTACGTTTGTGCTCACACAAGCACCCCACCCCACCCTCCAAACTCTGGACTGCCTTCCAATTGCAAAATGTTTGTCTTTCAATGCTATTTGGTTCCATCCCTGGGCAATTCAGAGGTCAGGAGGATCTTTCTTCAGTCTGAGTTCTGAGTGTTTCATCAGAGGAGGAACCTTCACTTCAGAACAGCACCACGCCAAATTGTACCTTTGTAAGGAGAAAGAACTCCTACCAATGGGAGGTTTTTTGATCTGACATCCATTTCTGGAACTCTTACTACACTAATAAGGAAAACCATCTAGAATTATAGAAAATATTAAAGAGCGGCTCTTCCCTACGGCAGGCTCCTTCAAGCATA
Source organism: Calotriton arnoldi (assembly GCA_963921515.1). NCBI lineage: Eukaryota > Metazoa > Chordata > Amphibia > Caudata > Salamandridae > Calotriton > Calotriton arnoldi. Next base: position 3,889,637 of record CAWUFW010000262.1, read on the forward strand.
ACTTACCTTATGGAATAGTACATACGCAGGCACTGGAACCTACTTCGAACTCTCTTTCACATCACCTCCAAGCATAAGCACTGCCACAAACCAGCCACCACACGAGTGGAGCACACCTCCAAACCTCATGCATAACACCCAACATATTGGTTTTACCATTAACCCAAACTTTTACCGACCATGCAATACAGAGTATCCTTTTACTCGACCATTGTTATAAGCGCTTTGCGGCCTCTTTGGGTATGAAGCACTATACAAAGTTCACAATATAATAAAATCCAAGAACCCACGCTGCTATGTTGATGTACCTAGAATCTGGCCTCAGGTACTCAATGTAATCTCAGTGCTGTAAACCACACACTACTACCAATGCATCTTCATTATGTCCCACAAGCCTCCATACTACTCTAGCATGGACTCGCAAAAATCTTTGCCAGGCAAAGATGGTGACCGCCCCCCCCTATTACCTGTGATCTATAGTCCTATCTGTATATCTTTCACACTTTCCATGTCCAGTTAAAATTTACAAATATTTGCACATCTGGCTCAACGTTCCAAAGATTTGCACAAGAAGCTGTCGGTTCCAGTGAACCGCACGTTTTGGCTAACCCTGCCTCAAGCTATGCAGATATTACCATGTTCAAGGATATGCACATCTGGCTAAATTATTCAGGCAAATGCATCTATGGCTAACATTTCATTGATATGCACATCACGCTAGCATTTTAAAGCATTTGCACATCTAGCTAACATTTCCAATGATCTACAGATCTGGCTAACGTTTCCAAGTATATGCAATCGTTTTAGCAGTTCCGAGGATTTGCACATCTGGCTAAAAGTTCCAAGGCCCTGCGCACGTGGCTATCCCTTCCAATCCTTTGCGCGTCGTCCTGTCTGTTCCAAGGATGTGCAGTTCCTGGTAACAGTTGACATTGTTTGCGCGTCCTGCTTGGAGTTCCTGGTAACGCTGCAGCTGCTGGTCCACAGCGCACGCGCGGCCTGTACTTATGATTTACCAGGGCTCTATAATTCAATGCTGCCACCAGCTGCCCCCCGCCAGCCACAGTTTAGAAAGAACTGTTACCCGGTGCCCAATCGATGGCTTCAGTCGGTGATCAGAAGTGCTTGCCCAAGGGGGATCAATAAATTATTGATGGGGTTAATCTGCAGCCCGGCCGCAAGGGGCGGGAAGCGATTATGAGGTCTGTTTTCAATTAAGGGTGCGCACGTGCCGGCCAGCGAGCCGTGACGCATGACTCCGCCATCCATCTGGCCCCGGTAAGGGAACACCGCAACGGCGCGAGAGACGTGAGGAGACTTCACGACCGGCCGGAGCCCCCGGAGGGCCGGGCGGGATGCGGGCAGGTGGATACGCCCGCCAAATCCAAGACGTGGACGGTGCTACAGGCCCACTAGCAAGGAAGACAATGGGCCCCAACGACTTCCGGCTTGTTTGTGAAAACCAGCCATAACTGGGATGTGAAGGACCTCTTTTATCCCTGGTCCTGGTGTCACTGCACCTGCAGCACCATTGATAGCTCCGTCACTTCACATGGAAACACACACTGGCAAAGCTAACAGATTTGGAATTGACTGCCAAACCTTTGGTTTTGCCAATGTTTTTTTCAGGTGAGGCGTTAGCGGATTGGGAAGGCGGGCAGTCAGGTATTGGGCGATGGGTCGGTGCCTCAGGGCCGCCGGTGGCTCAGGGCCGCCTGTGGGGAGTTTTCTACAGTGGTGTAGCTAGGCCTTAGGCCCGTGGCGGCCCCTGCCGCTCGCAGCAGCCAAATCTAAGACCGGGTGTGGCCGCTGTCCCCAAAACTTGGTCCGCCCCCCCTTGCTACGCCACTGGTTTTTTAGGGCCTCTATAAAGTGGCCCAAAAGACTTAGGGCCTAATTATGTCGGGCAGACCGCCACCGACAGGCAGTCGGTGGTGGTCGGCTTGACCTTCGGTCCAACTGCCGCATTATGATGCAGGCAGGTTGAATGGGGGACAGACCGCTGCCTCCGACATGATCTACTGATCCTGACGGAGTGGTGGTCGGAATCGCAATCCCCAATGAAGGTGGTGCAGAAGCAGGCACTGCCATCCGTATTATGATGTCCCTTTCCGACAGCCTTTTCAAGGCAGTCCCACCACCATGAGAAGGCTGTTGTAAAGGGACTTTGGGGTCCCAAACAGGGTCCCTTTCCCTCGTGGGCCACTGCAGAGTGGCGCTGAGGGAACATGTAGTGCCCCACGTACATCCATGCACTGTGTGCCATGCACCATTTGGTGCATTGCACACAGTGCATGGATGTGCACAAAGTGACTTTTAACACTGTGGCTTGTGCTGCAGCCCTTTTCCTGGGCCGCAGCACAAGCCGCAGTATTAAAGAGACCTTTCCATCCGCCAGCACGGCAGTCCTATCATAATTGGGTAGTCGGAAGGACGACTGCTTGTCGGGTGGTCTCCTGACCGCCGCGATAGCAGTCATCGGTCCGACCGTCCAGTATTGTAATCAGGGCCTTACTTTCTTCCCCAGTCCCTGCCAGGCCACTTTAACGTGGTACCAGTATCATGGGCACTCCCCTGCCATGCTGTAAATTGGGCCAAGGGGCCAGGTGTTACTTTAGTCTTTGGGGCATTCTAACTTGGCGCCCTGCCTCGTGTGCCCTGACCTGCCTTAAACAGTGTAATCCCCTGCAGGCCATTGCATTTATGCCATGGTGGGTGTAGGGAAGGTGGGAGTATGCAGGGGCCTCACTTGCGGGGTGGGGGGGCATGTGATTTTGTGCTGTTGGGCCATTCTCACCTGAGCAGCAACAGCTGCGTGTTATTCTTGATCTCGACCCCTCCCAGGTCATCGCCCGAGGCCATAATGGGCTGGAGAGGAAGTGAGTAAGAGAAGCGGCATCCCTAGGGGCCTGTTGCGACCAGCATGGCTCGGGGGTGGGGGAGGGCTTGCGGGGGGGGGGTGTCAATGAAGAAAAAAAAAAAACTTACCTCGAGGCCGGGTCCCGCGTTTTCTCTGCTCTCCTGCCTCCGACAGGAACAGGAAGCAGGCAGCCAGGCTCCCTCCCGTAAGCCAATCACAACGCTGCAATGCATGTTCTCCATGCAGGCTGCAATGCAGCCTGCGTGGAAAAGGGGAAAGTGCGCATGACTGGTTTGGGCAAACAGTCATTGCGCACTCAGGAGTGGGCAGACCACTCCTCCCCTTCCCTGCTACGTAAGCAGAGCAGCCCCGCACGCCGTCAAAGGAAGGAAACATAAAATGGTAAGAACTAAAAGTTACCATTTTATGTTTTTGGTTGTAGCATTGCGAGAAAGCAGTGAGGCGTCGCTCCTCTGCCATAGCGGAAGAGCTGCCACTGCTAGGGGCTAGGTGTTATCACCTCGGCCCCAGGGTCCTTAAGGCTTTGTTTGAAGGGGTGTGGAGTGGGTCGGTGCTTGCATAAGCCTCGCTGTGAGGCCACATTTCCCACAGGGGAAAAATTCTATGTAGCTTATGGTCAGAGATGCAAATGTTCTAACTAGGTTCAAGTCCCGGCATCAGCTCAACATCCTGTGATTCTGGGCAAATCATTCAATCTCTCCAAAAATAAAATCATCTCAGCTAAAATAAAAAATAAATTGGATCTTGTGTAATGCTGGAGCTCATGTACATTCTAGTCCAGTGCCTTTGGGCTGAGTTCACGCTATATAAAACTACTACAAAAAAAAATAATAACCAGCCAGATTCCAATGGGACTAACCAGATGGTCATCAATGAAAGGGAGGATCCTGAAATGTGGGCCAGTTTTTTTGGGAGTGCCGGTCCTAATTGTGATCCCAATCCGACCCTGTTTTAGCCAATACCTTTGGTTTTTCGAATTATAGGGGCTTTAAACAGTCCTCTTCAACTGTTGGTCTGTTATCGTGTCATTCATGTTTTTCTTCGGTCCACCACAGCATACAGCATGGGGTAAGGGGGGTAAGGGAGGTATGGGGTGAATTTTTTTTTTTTTTAGATTTATGAGGGCAAAGCACCTTTCCCAAACACAAAGTTTTGCAAAAAACATGGCAAAACAAACAAGCATTGACAAATTCAAAAGGCTGATGGACAACATCATACTCATTGGCTTTGCCAATACTTGTTTGTATTGTAATTACTTTTGCTACTCTTTACTATAAGTGCACATTTTGCAAGGGCAGAAAGCCATTACTCACAGTGACATTAGCCAATGGCTCAAGTAGGCTGCCCCACTGCCCCATGCTGTGTGTGGCAGAAGAAATATGTGAATGATGTAACAACAGACCAATGGGTGAAGAGGGCCAGGGCCCAAAAAAAAAAAAAAAGGGGGTGGGAGTGCCATGTATGGTTGTATGGACTATGTGCCACATACTGTATCCTGTTATAGTGGCAACATGTGTAGTTACAACGTCCAGCGCTGGGACCACATGTGATAGTGTACAGATCTCAATGCTACATCTGCTATATTGTTCTAATTTCTGAAAGCGGGATCTGAAATATTGTTTTCAGTTGGGAAACAGCCTTTACCACGCAGTCATTACCACAACATGCATACCATGAAGTCATTACCACGCATGCCAACACAACGAATATGCCTTTACATCGAATGTCATTACCAAGCATGTAATTATCAAGCATTTCTGTGTAAGTATTTTGAGATAGTTTAACGAGTTTTTAAAATACTTGGGGTTCTTTTTAACACTCAGATATTCATTTAAATTCCTGATTATTAATGTACACAATAATGTAAATATTAATAATATTTTTATAAATGTTCTAAGAAATATGTAGCACTAAAATTTTGGAACGGGATGCAAAGGTAACAGGGGTATTGGGTGGGGGAGTGTATTAATACTCAGGTATGTATTTCTATACCGGAGTATTAATTTATACACTATTGTAAATATTAATAATATTTTTAAACATGTGGTAAGAATAATTTGTTTCACTAACATTTAGGCACGGGATGCACAGGATATAGGGGTAGAGGGTGGGTAAGTCTATTAATACTCAGGTATTCATTTAATTACTGGAGTATTCATTTATAAAGTCATTTAAAATAAAATTAAAATTTCCTAAAATGTAATTTCTAACACTGAGAATTAGGCACAGGATGAAAGGGATATAGGACTTTTGGGCGGGGAAGAGTATTCATACTCAGGTATTAAGTTTAATACTTGAGTATTAATTTATAAAATGCATTTACATGTGCTTAGAAATTTGGAACACTAACATTTAGGCACAGGATGTAAGGGAGATGGGGGTATAGGACGGGGACCTGTATTAATACTCAGGTGTTAATTTAATTACTTGAGTATTAATTTTGACATCAATTAAATAGTAAAAATTAAATTTACATATTTTAACATGCTTGTTGAAAAGTATTAAAAATATTTTATGAACACAAATAAAATACTGTTGTAATTATCGTTAATCTATTTAATAAAAAAAGCAACTTTTTTTAATTTGTAGAAAATGTAATAAATATGTATTGAATTTTTCTAATTTATTAAAAATAAAAAGAAATCAACAGGTGTAACAATTTAAAAAAATATTTGAGTCATTTTTCCACAGTTTCTCATGTATTTAAATGGGAGAAATTGTCCTTTTCCAGTTTTTAGTTTCAGCCATGACGTACGCAGTTGTGCGTCTATTTCGACAGTCGTTTGAGCGTGGCAGTGGAGATCAGAAGCAAGGAAGAGCTGCGAACAGGTAAGAACAACTTTATTTACAATTTAAAAGTATATAGGGGACTACATTTACTGCAAGGATAGATAGGGGGAGGAATATAATAGTAAGTATGTAGGATGTTGTATTATTTTTATGTTTATGACATTTTCATTCCCAAACAAGTTGCCATAGTATGCCTGCGTTGGAATGGTTGTATTTATTTTCAATATACGTTTAAAAACAGTGATAAAGAACATTAGTAAGTAGTTTTTAAACGTTTTTGATAAAGAATCAAAATTTTTCATTTTTTTCGTGTTTTTGTATTTTGAACATACATTACATACTTGGTGGAAACAAGCCGGAGCACGTGGACGGAGTTCATTTAGAATTTCTTCGCTTTTTGGATTTTCTTTTCCTCAAAATAGAAACTGTTTAGGATTTTGTACATGTTGGAACTTTTATTTTTAAACTCTTTTTTTGAGCAGTCGCTTGGCACACCAGTACAATTCTTTACATATACAGAGGTGTAAAACAGTCAATGAATTGCGTGGATAATTACAGAGTGAGAGCTCCTTCAGTGTGAAACATCCCACCTCCTGTTCCCCCCTCCCATCCCTGCGGTTTAGTTACTTCATAGCACCCATACCTCTATGTCGTCTAACTATGTCTGCACTCATCCCAGTGGGCCCAGATCTTTTCCCATTTTTTGGGGTATCCTCTGCTTTGATAAACAACCTTCTCTGCCAGCTGGCACCAGTCCATGTCACGTTCCCAGTCCCTCACCCTTGGTGGGGCCACTGATCCCCACGCCTGAGCAATGTTTCGCTTCGCTATCGCCGAAGCCAGCATAAGCCAAACTTCAAGGTATGTGGGCCACCACTCCACCCCTGTTATTCCCAGGATATTCCACCTTGCTTCTAGTGGGACCTGGAGACCTGTGGCTGCAGCCATAATCCTGGTCACTCCCTCTCAATAGCAATTGATACTAGGGCAGCCCCATACGATATCAAAGAGGGATCCCACCTCCTCGCACCCTCTGGCGCAACGATCGGAGTCGCAACTGCCCCACCTATATTGGAGTGTTGTAGAGGTGTATGACTTGTGCAAGATGCGGATCTGAACCAAGCGGAAGCGCAGACGAATGGCAATCCCTCTAGGACATTGCAGTGCCTCCGCCCAATCATCGCCTCTAGAAGCCCTACATCTGTTTCCCACGCTTCTCTCAGGGGGCCCAGAAGGTCCGGAAGATTGTTTATAAGTTTTCAGAAGGAATAAGAGATGGCTTTTTCCTCAATCGGATCTAGAAGAAGTCGGTCTTCAAGGGGAGAGTACTCGGGTATCTGTTCCCCTTCTGGCAGGTGGTAGCGCAGAGCGTGCCACACGTGTAAATACCGGAAACACTCGGTATCTGCCATCTGGTATTTGGTCTTTAGATCGTCAAACAAGATCATTGCCCCATCTCGTCAGATATCCCCATGGAGATCAGTACCTATTAGGCTCCAGCCGCCGAAGCCCTGTAGGTGTACCACTTCTCGCAGCCCATCACAGGCCCAGAGAGGAGTCTGGGCTGTCAGTTTGTTATCCCATCCCAACAGTTTGTTTGCCTCCCACCACGCTTGCACTACTGCCTTCGCATGGGTTGGGAGCTCTTTCTCACAGCTTTTCTGACAGAGTGCTGCTGGATAGCCTGTCAATCCGATGGCGTACCGGTCCAGCTGATATGCCGGCTCCGTGGTGTCTGTGAAAACCCAGCCGTTGATGTTTATCAATTGGGATGCCAGGTAGTAGCACCTGATATCTGGAACCGCTAAACCGTCCTCGTATACTATGCGCTGAAGTTTGCGCAGCGCTATTCAGGGGGTACCCCCCTCCAGAGCAAGTTACGGCGTTCGGAATCGATCATCTGGAAGACGTTGGTCGGAATTTTGTAGGGGGTGTTCTGGAGCACGTATAATAAACATGGGAGGGCCATCATTTTGAACAGGATGGCCCAAATCATCAAGGAGATCGGCAGCTGCCTCCAGGGGGTAACGTCCTCCCTCAACCTCCTTAGCTGCGGGTGTATGTTGAGTGATATAAATTCCCCCTCTGAGTGATATGGATACCCAGGTATCTGAACTCTTCTTTCCGTACCAACGCCGCGCAAGCGGATGTCGGGTGGGGGGAGGTCACCGGCCAGCAGAAACACCAGGGATTTATCCCAGTTTATCTGATATCCCGAGTAGCTGCCAGACAGCCGGAAGATGTGTATGAGTCGATGGATTGACTGCCAGGGCTTATGCACATATTATAAAAAAAACGCGTATGTTGGAACATTTTTAACGACTTTCATTGATTATGTATTTTTTTTTCTGGTTTTGGACATCTACATTGGATTTCTGCATGGGAATGGAGTACACTTCATTTTTGGAACAGTCTTTGGAAATGGCATTTTGGATGATCCTTTCTTCAAACACTGGATGGATTTTTTATTGAAAAACGAATTCGTTTTTCATATTGACATATTTTTTGAGCTATGGACTTTGGTTTGGATGTTGGATGCACATTTGGATAGTTGGAATGCAAAAGACTCTTGGTGACAGGTGGAGTTAAAACGTTGTCAAGAGTTGAAAAAAGAAGACATCTACAGATAGGAGGAAATTGTTTGGTACATTTTAGAATTTTTTTTTACAAAAATGGCAATTTGAAATTGAGTGTTGTTAAAACAGGCAAGTAATGGGACAGGGTGTTAGTCAATGTTAGTAGTGTAAGATATAGGCAATATTTTCTAGGTAGTCTGATGCACCCATCAAAGAAAAATCTTTGATCTTTGACAATAGTCTTTCTGACATTTCTGTTATTCCTTTAGATACCTGGGGGTTCAGACTATCTGTAAAAGATTGAGCAATTCTCATTTCCTGGAAACTTTGCTCCTTCTTGAAAATTTCCAGTACATGATATAGTTTTTGTTGGTGTTTGCCAATAGATCGGTTGAAGGAGTTGTGCCATCCTTCAATGGCATTGTTAGTCTTTGCACCTCCCTCTAAGTAGGTGGCGTAGTAGTTCCACCAGTCAATAGGGAACCTTGGCTTCCTCCTGTGAACCGACCTGCTTAGATGGGCAATTCAAGTGTCTTCAAAATAATTTAGTAAGGGTGCCAATTTCTCCTCGTTTTGTGTAAAATAGTCAGATTCAGTAATTGATGTGTAGAACTCGTCTACACACTCATGAGGTATGAAGCGTAAGGCAGTAAGTTTTCGTAATTCAAATTACTGTCAGACATATAGGGCCCGATTATGACTTTGGTGGTCTGACCGCCGGACCGCCATTGTGGCGGTTGGGAGTATGCTGCCGAGCATGCGGCATCTTGACTGCCGCAATACGAGTTAACCGTCGACAGGTGGTATTGCGGCGGCGATGCCACGGTTGCGGCATGCTTTGGCTCATAGAAAGCCTGAAACACCTGCTGCTGTTGCGGCACCGCCTCTTGCACATCAGTGCACTGTGTACCATGCACTATGTCGTGCATGGCACACAGTGCACGCACGACAGTGCAAGAAGAGGGGGGCACAACATGTGCCCTCATGCACACCCCACATGGGCTACAGCACCCTGTGCCCCTGTTTGGGGTCCCTTTCCTGCCTTTCCACCGACCTTTTCATGGCCGGTGGTTTTGTTAATTTTGCCTTTCTTTGGAGAAAATGAACACATTAGATACCCTCTGGAAATTGTCAAGTTGCATTGTTGATTAGCATTTTTTACCTAGGAAAACATGTACTTTGTTAGAGAAGGAGAAATCGAAAGGTGAGATTTATTTACCTGTACTGTGGTCTGCCTTGGTACTTTAGAAGAAGGACTGCGATTTTCAAATTCTGGCTTGGACTTTGTTAATTTGGACTTTCAGTGTAGTCGGTTTTCTGGTTGTGGAGATTACTTATTCTATGTTATTAGTTTTATATCCTTTGGTATTGTTAGGTTTTAGTTTGTTGTTGACTTCTTTTTTAGGTTCACTTACATCAAATTTGGTGATGCCTCCTGATGTTTTTTGTTTGTAATGGTGTGAATATTTAGGCTTTCCTCAGCATTTGGATTGTCCGTTTAGCACTGAAAGAAAATAAAAAACGAACCTTTTCTCTTTTTTCTAGTATTTTATTCACCCACATTCACACTGTCCAGAACCTGCCCTAAATTATGACCCCAGCAGAGTTAGAATATTATATTTGACCCCACTACTCTCTAACAACTGCCCTGAGGGATATCCCCCAGTGGAGTTAGAATAGTAGTATTGCCACCAGTCACTGTCCAGCACCTGCCCTGAGGGACGCCCCCAGCGGAGTTAGAATAGTAAATTTGCTCCTAGTCACTGTCCAGCACCTTCCCTGAGGGACGTCCCTAGCAGAGTTAGAACAGTAAATTTGCCCCCAGTCACAGCCCAGCACCTGTGCCAAGGGACACCCCAAGCGTAGTTTGAATAGTAATTATGCCCCAGGTCACTGTCCAGCACCTGGCCTGAGGGACGCCCCCAGATGAGTTAAAATAGTAAATTTGCCACCAGTCACTGTCCAGCACCTGCCCTGAGGGACGCCCCCAGCGGAGTTGGAATACTACATTCCAAAAATATTTTTAAAAGTACGTTTGTAAATTTTTATTTTAGTTTCAGGAAAAAAGTAATTTATAATTACTCACATTACAGTAATTAAATAGAGTAGAATCAATTTTTTTTAATGAGATGTAAAACTCTGAAATAAGGTAAAAACTATTAATATTTATCTTTCAGAATAATTTGGACATACTGTGAATGTGGTTTGTTTCCTCTGAGAGACATGTGGTCATGAACGGAATGGTCACAAAATGGAGGCCAGCTCAATTTATACATTTTTTCAAGGGAAACCACATTTCACACACAGAATATGCTTTGGAATCTTTATTTTAACGTCTTTTATATTCGGACAGAATATGCATTTAATTGTAATGTTAGAAAAAAACGTTTATAACAGTTCACACATACTATGACAGCCACTTTAGTTTTGGACAGGCTGTATTATATTAGCATTAAAACAAAGAGAGGACTACTGTTGAAATTGGATTTTTTTCAGATATATTTCACTAAGCTATAGATGTATTGCACTTCACTTTCACTGATTATATTTAGTGTTAAAATGTTTTTTGAGGTAATATTACTGCACTGCTGTATTTTTTATTTAATTTTGAGAATGTCGAAACCATTCTTTTAAATGTACAATAAAGCTGCGTTGTAATGGTATGTGTGGTAAAGGTATGCATGGTAAAAGTATGTGTTGTAATGTTAGTTTTAATGTATCTCTATGTGTATGTGTGGTAATGGTATGTGTGGTAAAGGTATGCATGGTAAAAGTATGTGTTGTAATGTTAGTTTTAATGTATCTCTATGTGTATGTGTGGTAATGGTATGTGTGGTAAAGACGTGCGTGGTTCAGGCATATTAGTGGTTTAGACCGCGTTGTAAAGGCACACGTGGTAATGGCATTCGTTGTTCCGTCATACAACCTTTTCAGTTCGGTGAGCCGCTTTTCTTCCTGCAGCAGCGTTGAGTGTGAGCATCAGAGAAATTAGCCCTGAAGCATGATTCTCGTGCAATGAACATGCTCCTTTTCCGATTCCGAGTACAAGGATGGGAGACTTTCCTCCAACAGTGGATTGAGCATAGGACCAATGGCTCCTGCCTGCAGGAAGGTTCAAGGATCAGAGACTTCATCCTGCACCATGGGTCAAAGTCAAGGACCACAGAGCCTATTCCAGGGTCATAGGTATAATAGAATTATCAGGCTCCCTTTTAGGGGCTCAATAAGAGGATTAGAGGCTCCTTTCCTAAACCTAATGTCGAGTATGTATCAAGCACGAGAATTAGAGGCTCGTATCTGGAAGCAGCGGTCGAGGGAAAGAACCAGATTCCTTCCCTCAAGCAGCTGGTCAAGTATCAGAGACACTATTCCTGAGGCACGGGTGGAATCCAAGTTTCAGATTTCATTTTAAGAGTCGAGTTTGAAAATTCGAGAGATTACCTTTCTGAAAGGGGGGCCTGATTTTAGGAGTTGAGCATAAATATCAGAGAACTCCTTTTTATCAACCAGGCTTTGAGTACGAAGAAAAGAAAGGCCTGTTCCTGAGACAACGGGATGCGTAAAAAATTAGAGATACCGTGGCTGAGATGGAAACAAGTACAAGATCAGAGACTTCAAACCTGAATCAGGCATGAAGTGGAAAGACACAAGGTGCCATTTCTAAGGTCAAGCATGAGGGCCAAAGACCCTGTTCGTAAGGCGACGATCAAGTACAAGGAATGGAGACTCCTTTGCCGACACAGGGTACAATACATGGTCCAAACTTTGCTTATTGGCTAAAGCTGTGTTCGAGTAGCTGGAACAGACACTTCTTTCCTGAAAAAGGGGTATACTAGGAGCATTTGAGACTCGTGGCTCAGGAGGTCCCAGGACAACCAGGGGTTATTGGCCTCCCATGGTTTCTTTTGGGGCCTTTTATCTCTGGTGTCATGGAGCCTCTTTGCAATTGGACCCAAAACTAAGACTAGAGTACCCCTTAAGCTCCTGACCCTCAAGCTAACGAGACAGAGCAGTCCAAGGCATACTCAGGGAGTTGGTGTGGACTAAAGTCTTAGACCTCACTTTCGCACTCAATAACAATATTGCAACAATGCCCAGCCAGTGCTTTTATTTGAAAGGAAACAGTAGGACAAAACGGAGATCCTTATAACTTCTCCTCTCTTGCGCTAGTGAACTGAAACAGCGTATTTAAATGGATTCAACAATTTTAAAACTTTTCAGGTTGTATTTTCACATGGCTTTCATAGCACATTAGCGCCTGTCAACTGAACCCGACACTGGAATTCCACACTGGTCTCTACTTACAGTCTTTGACATAGGGTTTGCGCATGGTTTCAATTCAGGGCCGGACTGGAACCGCAAACTGGCCCTGGCAATTAAGTCGGACTGGCCGTGGCTGGGGAGGGGTAAGGGGGGTGCTGGTGGGTAACACTGCTGCCGCTTTTGGTACAGGGGGCCGATATTGCAGCACTGCTGCAAAACCTGCCCTCTGTACCAAAAACGCCCCCACAGGTCCAAAACCGGCACCCACCCTTCGGGCCCACCAGGAAAAAGCCCGGTGCCTGCTACGGCCAGTCCGGCCCTGTTTCAATTTCACCCTGCAGAACCCTTTCCTATGACGTGTCAAAAAGGGTTAATGCCTCTTTGGCTACTTTCCAGTGTTGATAGCGAGCAACACAAGCTTTAATGTGGTTTACATATGCCCATAGTTTAGAAGCAGAGCAGACCACCTGGCTGAAAGGGTTGCCCATGGACAAGGGAAGCACGACTTCCTTAGGGTGAGCTGTTGAGAGAGTGCATTTGCACACCACACCATCATCCCCCTGTGCCTGACCAAGCTCCCTGTGCCCTGGAAGATCATCTCAGACTTGCACCAGCCCAGTAATGCACCACCTAAAAGGTGCAGAAGAGCCCACCTACACACATGGAGCTATATAAGGTCCAAGGTCTGCTGAGGCAGGAGTCCGATGAGGGAAAACGGATGGTTTTCAGTGTCCACTCACTAGGGTGACCACCTGACAGAGGCAAAATCTTGGCAGTGACAGTAAAAAAATTAGGACAAAGGGTCAAAATTCGGGACAGTTTTTCAGATATATCTGAGATGGTCACACAACTCTAAAATAGGTGCCCGACACAAGTACCAGTCAAAGTAGGTTTATATTTTAGTACTGACCGAACATTCCCATGTAACTGGAAATATTTAAAGATTAATACAACTAGCAAACACACACACACACACATACATACATACAAAGCAGAAGTTGATGGCCAGCGTGAGGCACAGTTCACACTTGTACCCTGTACCATTAGTGAAGGTGCTAGAAGCAGCGCTCAGATGCTGCATGTGGACTCAAGGAGTTCATAGGCAGTAGCACTACCAGTGTCGATTTTCTTTTTGACAGCATACTTTTCATTAGAGCTGGCAGATTTAAGAAGTCCTTTGTTCCTAAGAGCAAACGAACATAAGTCTGAGCATAAACATTTCAAATTAACCTGGATCTGGGGGGCGTGGCCAGCTGCCGAAAGAAATGGCCGCCGCCTTGTAGAGCTCCGTACCTCCGGGGGAAATACAACAGAAATCCGTCTAATGAATCCGTGCCTAACCCACTGAAAACAACCTGCAGATGCTTCGGAACTCTGCCCGCACCCGAAAACCGACTTGCCCATCTTCCGTCGCCTTCCCCGCTGCCTGGGGCCGCACAAAACCCTTTGCGGCCTCACACCACGCTGAGACCAGGGACTGGCGTAGGTGCGACATCCGGCGCCGACGTGTGCAGGCGCGGGCCCAACGGCGCTCACTGACCGGATGCGCCCTGGGCTCCTGAGCACACAAACATTCACCCTCTGGGACCTCCTGGACGATCGCTGCAGCCTCGTCCGTGCACCAAGACCCTTGGGGAGCTGAGAGCGGAGGGGTCCCATCGACCTGCTACATCCCACGGTGGTGAAGACCGGCTATGCACCGCGCCTCCCCTCGGGTATCATCCACTCCATAGGCGCCATTTTAACGATGTAACGGCCTCTACCGAGACCATCACGCTCCGATCGGGCGTGGAGCGGACTCCTTGACTGTGCGGCGCTTTGGTGAACCGTCTAGGCGCCCGGCGGGGGTTGTGAATGCCGGCTTTGATCGAGGCGCCGCCCCTGGAAAATACCCTTGCCGTGGATCGCTCCGGACTTGGGATTCTTGCGGAGCCTTGAACTGTGGCGCGGCTGAATGGTGGGAACAAGGGGCCAGCGCTACGACTAGACAGGGCACCGAACTGGAAAATCTACCCTGACATCTGAGGGATATTGCCCTCTCCATCCGCGGCCTGTGCTTGGCCAGACCCGGGCCCCTGGTGTGCATGAATTGGAGGCTAAACCCAAGAACGCTGTGCTTCATGCTCCGTGCTCGCCCTGGCTCCCACCTTATGCTCCGGTTCCACTCCTGAAATTACAGTGAGTCACACCAGATAGCAGGAAAACCGACAGGCCGCGTGCGCCATTGGGTAGCACGGTCAGGCGGCGGCGATTACTGCTTCTGGACGGTGAGTGCCCGTGGGGAGTGGACGTGGGGGCGAGGCACGATGGGGGGCCGGGGCCAACGAGTGACCCAACAGAACAAATTAGAGAAATACGCCTACTCTAAGCCAGACAAAGAAGTGACCGATCGAACTGAGACTGGAACGTCACAGAGACTGCCCCGGAGAAAGAAATCACACTGCAGGACATCATGTCCACCTTAAATAAAGTTCATACCTCTCTCGAGTCCCGTATAGATACTGTGACCACAGAACTCTCACTTATCCGTGCCGACTTTAGGAACTTGAGTTCCCGTGTGACAGAGGTCGAATCCATAACAGCCACCGTGAAGACAGACACAGCCTCACTGAAAAAACAAGTGCAACGTTTGGAACTCGACAACAAGGCCATGGCAGCAAAGCTGGATGATCACGAAGGCCGCTCCCACCGCAACAATGTACGCCTGGTGGGGGTGCCGGAAGACGCAGGTGGCCCTGCCCTGGGTCTCTTCGTGGAGGATATCGTAAAGACTCACCTGCAGCCTAGAGGTCTTTACAATTACTTTTCGGTCGAACGAGCCCATCGGGTCCCCGGGGGTAAGCCCCGGCCTGGGGCGCCCCCGCGGCCCATACTCGCACGTATTTTTAATTTTCGCGACCAAGACCTTATCCTTCAGACGGCGAGAGCTGCCCCGCCACTCCGATTTCAACAGAGTACAATTTCCTTTTTTCCCCCCCCGACTACACCGCGGCGGTGGCTAAACAACGGCGGAATTTCCTGGCGGTGAAGCAAGAACTCAGAAAACGCGAACTCAAATATTCTATGCTATTCCCAGCTAAATTAAGGGTGGAAGCAGATGGGAAGGCATGGTTCTTTACCACTCCAGAGGACGCACAGGACTGGCTGGAGGGATGGCGTCAGGTCCAACATCGGGGAAAACCCGGTCAGAACAATGTGCGAGATCGCTCAATACAGCGATCCCCGACTCAGAGAGTGGACTTGTCGGAAATGGAAACTCGGCCAGAGGAGGACTGAACTACTCCTGCTGCACACCTACCCTGGGACAGGCTCTACACGATTCACTACTCGGTGAAGCCAATTCGATGTCAACTACAACAACAACCACAGAGGCACGACATCGGGACACAGCCACAAGGAGCAAAGAACCACGAACCACTTTGCCGATCCGGTGAGATAGGACACTATAGATGGACAAGGGACTATTGATCTTTTTGTAAGACTTTGTGTGCTAGAGGACTACGACATCTCAAACACTTTTCTTTCATACTAGTTGTAAGAGCAATCTATCCCATGTATAAGCCCCAGAGGGACACACGGAGGGCTCTATCCCCCCCACCCCCACATAGGAACCGGGTAATGGGTATTAGGCACTCTGCAAAGTTGGGGTGGCGGGCAATTCAGCAACCATCTTGCAGGGAGGCAGGGAGGGGGGAGGGTATTGGGATGTTCGGGGAAAGTTCATATTTTTTCATTGTTTTTGTTTTTATTTGTTCCTTGGCACATGATCTAACCATGCATAACATTCCTGCAATGTTTTACCACAATCTAATTGAAACTGCGCAAGCGACACACGGGCCTCATGCCGCAGTCACATGAACCCACAATCCCTATGACATCCTCCAAACAGCATCTACCAATCATCTCCTGGAATGTCAATGGTCTTCAGGATAAACTGAAGAGGGGGCTCGTTCTACAATATCTGAGACGTAAGGCGCCAGCGATTACCCTACTGCAAGAGACCCACCTAACGGGGACAGTTTGCAAAGCCCTGGACAGATGGGGTTGTAGATTGGCTGTCCATTCAGAATTCACATCTGGTTCGAGGGGGGTGGGGATCCTCCTAAAGAAACAATTCCCGATCATAGTCCAGCACACGTATACCGACGATCAGGGCCGCTTCGCGGCGATCTCGTGTCAATGGGAAGGACGAATAGTAAACGTAGTCTCGGTCTACATTCCGCCTGCGCTTCACTCCTCAACTCTCACAGCGCTCAGCGAATTCCGCCTACGCCTCCCACATGGCTCTTTAATAATAGGTGGCGATTTCAACGCCACTTTGAATGACACCCTAGATCGTACTCCCCCCGGCAACAACACCGCACACACACGGCACTAACTGATTTCCTGGACGCGATAGGTATGGTGGACATTTGGCGCTCCCATTTTCCCTCAACGAAACAATACACTTACTACTCGGGGGCGCACAGTAGCCTCTCCAGAATTGACTACCTACTGGCATCTGCAGCCGAACAGGGGAACTTCCTAACAGTAACACATTTGCCAAGAGGCATCTCTGATCACTCCCCGCTTAGTACTATTTACACCTGGCACTCCACAGCACAGACCCGTATATTCCCCATATATCCCGGATATTTGAAGTCCCCAGAGATAGGGAAGGGACTAACTGACACCACCGAATATTATTTCACCGAAAACGCACCCTCCGTTTCCTCCCCAACCGTCCTCTGGGAGGCATACAAAACAGTGCTCCGTGGGCAAGTTACCTCACTAATCACTCACCATAAGAGGGAGAAAGTCAAAACTGTAGAGACACTGGAACGGGAGGTGGAGGACCTGGAGAGATCCCACAGTCAGGATCCATCTGACGCACACGCCCACCTATTGCAGCTTAAGAAACAGGAGTATAGGGAATTTCTTTGGGAGGCAGCGAAAACGCGACTCTCCAGGACTCAACATACCATTTATGAAAATGGGGACAAGGCCGGCAAGCTCCTGGCCTGGCTCGATAAAAAGAAAAGGCAGACAGCTGGATAACAGCACTTCAACTCCCCACGGGTGGTACAACTCGAGATCCTCAGTGCATAGTGGGCCTGCTAGCGGAGCATTTCGAACAGATCTATGCCTCCACGATAACGGTCACGCAAACAGACGCGGAGGAGTTCCTCCGAGATATTAAGCTTCCTAAACTGGAGGAATTGGAAGTTCAAGCATTAGAGGTAGAACTCTCAGCGGAAGAAATCGCGCTGGCAATTGGCAAATTACAGTCTGGTAAAGCGTTAGGGCCCAACGGTATTCCCATCGAGTGGTATAAGCGTAACACGACAACACTCGCACCGTATATGGCGGCAATGTATAAAGACAGTTTGGAAAAGGGGGAATTGCCCCGTGACCAAAGGACAGCGACGATAGTGGCCATCCATAAACCCGGAAAACCAGCGGAGGACTGTTCCTCCTACAGACCAATATCGCTGATCAACGCCGAGGCCAAGATATTGGCAAAGGCCCTGGCCAACAGACTTACACCGCACCTAGCAAAATTGATACACCCGGATCAATCCGGGTTTATGCCCGGGAGAAACACAGCATTAAATCTCCGGCGCCTTCATAATGTGCTCGGCCGTAGTCATACTATCCAAGAAGAGGCTATAGTGCTGTCCCTAGTTGCCCGCATGGCCTTCAACACAGTCGAGTGGCCGTTCCTCTTCGCTGTTCTCCAGAAACTAGGATTCGGACCGAAATTTTGCTCCTGGGTCCGCTTACTATACACTGCTCCGGTGGCCCAGGTGGTAGCCAATGGGCGTAGATCGAGGGATATCTCACTACGCCGTGGCACACAACAGGGCTGCCCGCTGTCGCCCCTCCTCTTCGCCTTAGTTCTGGAACCTCTGGCGGCCTGGGTACGTCAAGACCCAGTCATCCGAGGACTTAAATGGACTGAGGACCGCATTTCATTATATGCGGACGATATCCTCTTATATATGGCCTCCCCAAGACGCTCATTGTCCCGTCTTTTAGATATTTGTAGTTCCTATGGCCGATATTCAGGATATACGATTAATTGGGCAAAGTCAGTGCTCTACGTCCTGAAGGGACCTCCCCCACTCCTCCCGGCCGGCTGTGCAGTAACAGTGGTAGAAGACACTTTTAAATACCTAGGGATCCACATCACCCGAGACCCGGAACTATTCAGGACTCTAAATCTCCAAGCTCCTCTGACACGACTACAAAAAGATACTAAGCACTGGCAATCGCTGCCTTTATCGCTCCTCGGGAAAGCCGCTCTATTTAAAATGATGGCGCTCCCCCGGTTCCTTTACGCCCTCCAAAACACACCCTTCCCAGTCCCACAAACATACTTCCGGGCCATCGAGGCGGAAGTAACTAAACTCTTATGGGACAATAAACCAGCCAGAATAGCTATGGTAAAATTATATCGCTCCTGGTATGATGGGGGCATCGCACTGCCTAACATACAATATTACTATTGGGCCGCCCAACTAATCGTGGTGAACCAGTGGATTCACGTCCCCTACAGAGACCCTGCCTATGCCCTTGATAGGCTACAGCTAGGACCGACGGGGCTACATCGCGCACTTTATAACAAGACCCGTCCGATGATGGGCCCGACGAACCATACGCTCCAAATTTGGAAAGCAGTGCACAAAAAGTTGGGGTGGCACGACACACTTACACGAGCGACACCCCTATGGGTTACAGACAGGCTGGGCAGATTGGAAAAAAGTAAGGGTTTTCACAACTGGGACCTTATCGGGATATCGAAGGTGGGCGACCTCTGGGTTAAGGGAAAAATGATCACCTTTACACAACTCCAAACGCGATACAAATTGGCATCAACTGAACACTTTCGATACCAACAGATCAAACATGCTCTCGAAGCGGCACTCCCCCAGACACCACCCTGCCTGAAGCGTCCCCACTGGAGGACAGATTACTAACAGACTATTTGGATAAAAGAGCAATCTCCTTAACATATAAAAAAATTGTTAATAACATGCCCGACCCGATGGAGAAGCTTAAAGACAAGTGGCAGGCAGACCTGGGCGATTTGGATGACACAGATTGGCAGGAGGCGCTTGAATCCCCAGAGAGGGAGCGATCACATCCAAACTACGCTTAATACAACTTAAAATTCTTCATAGAATTTACTACACTAGAACTACCCTCTGTAAAATCGACAACCCGCTATGTTTGAGAAACTGTGGGGAGGTCGGCACATTCTTCCATACTATCTGGACGTGTCCTGTTGTGGAATCATACTGGGAGTCAGTCATGTCCCTGATCACAAGAGTGAGTGGTAACTTAGTCCCCAGGGAGCCCAAATGCTGTCTACTTAATATCCGGGACGCAACAGATCTAAATTCAATACTACAGACCTGGGCCACTCTGGGTATCATGATTGCCAAGAGAAACATTGCTAGCCACCGGGGTGGAACAGCCAACCCTACCTTAGCAGAATGGTGTAAAGATATGGACACTGTCATGGTGGCGGATAAGACGGTGTATGTGCATAGGGGGTGCCCCAAAAAATGGATCAAAAAATGGGGGAAATGGAACACCTATAGAGGAGATATTTGCGAACTGCCATTCATACCTCGAGAATGTGAATACTCAGAGGAGACCAATGCTGCTGATGGTGATGCTGGATAAATAAAAATTCGAGCGGGATGGTTTTTTTGTGCTGTATATATACAGATTGCTAACATTGTATAAGTGTAAATGGAATAGATCATTCAAATGTAACGTGCATTACGATTACTTGATTGTGCCTCTTATTTTTCAAAATAAAACAAAAATTTCAACAACAAAAAAATTAACCTGGATCTGAAGTTCCACATTAATAAGTACAATATTGCACCTATTTCATGCGTCACTCCAGGTGAATTCATTTGGCAAAAATCGTTTTGTTCGCTGCATAGCAGCCAGGCATGGGAGAGCATAAATTACAGCAGATTTTTTTTTTTTTTAACATTGGGAACTTCATCAGGCATCTTTGAAAAAAACAGTCTGCAGTTTCCAAGTGTAGGAAAGGTTATTTTCTGTGACAGCTCGAAAAAGCAGGCGCAATTAAACTGTATTTGTTGATTAGGTACTAGAGTTCCAGGTTACGGGTAAGGTTAACCACATCAGCAGCTTTGCAAAGTTGGTAAAAGATTGAGGGAAGTCAAAAAAAAGTCTATACAGGCAGGGCCAGTGCTACACTTAGGTCAATGTTGGCAGCTGCCTTACCTCACAACGACAAATGGTCACAAGATTTTAACATATGTCCTCGGCACTAGGCTATAGGTAGGAATACTGGAATAATGGTAATGGATGACCAAATATTGTGGTACCACTGGCTAAATTATGTGGCTAGAAAAGACAAATTCTGTGGTGTAATAAAGCATATTCGGCAGCAATATTCATTATTTTGTCATTTTAACAGATATTAATAGGGTCTGTGAAAAGGTCTCCCCTCATTAGTAGCAATCAGCAATTAAACAGTTACCTGTCAAGCCTACAAAGGATTTGCTATTGCAAACTGTAATTGTACATTTTATTTATCTAGAGCTTACTACCTCTGACGAGGCATTGATGCGCCTTCCAAGCAGCATGCGGCTCTGGAACCCAGGACTGTTCACTATGTTACTTGTTTTTTTGGTGGTGGTGGGGGGGGGGGGGGGTTTAGCCCAGCCTCGGGAGTACTTCCATTTTTCGCCCTGAAAATAATTGGGATGAAGCTGATGAAGGTATTATAATCATATACGCAGGGTGTTTCCTATTACTAAGGCGGCCCCTCCAATAAAATATTCCTAGTTACACTTCTTTGCCCATGTCTTTTTTAGAGAACACACTTACACTTTCTTTATCCCTCTTAACAGTACTAGATAGCACCCCTATGCATGTAGGCCCCATTGCCAAAGTGTTTCTGCAATTGAAGAATATGTGCATGCACTACCATTTCTACCCATTTCATACGTGCCAACACACCTGTCTCAGCAGGGTGACTCACGATTTTTTAAACCAAATACAGCTTTATTTTACCCGTCTCCTGACAAAAATTGCCTCCAATTCAATGCAAGCTAAATAAAATCCTCAGATTTCTTTTTTTAAACATCCCTTTTTCTTGTCTCCAAATGTTGGCATTATGCTGTATATGGTGTATTACTTCCCCTTGCGCATGCAGAGAGCAGGCCTGTCTGAAAATGTGTGTGCACTGGGAGAAATGTGTACTGGAAGTACCTATGGTTCAAGTACACATGTCTATATTTAATAACACTTAGGGCCAGATTACGATGTTGTTATGAAAGGCTCTGGATGGGATTCGGATTCTGCGAATCCGATTCGGTACCTCGGTCCCTGACCGAATCGGTCACTTCTCCGGAGAACCAAGTACGATGCAAGGAAGCCATCCGGGCTGTACGAATCTGTTCTGAACAGAATTTAGGCAGCCCGAGTCATTCGGAACTGAATCGTACAGCCCAATGGAGACGGTTTCCGAACGAGCGAGTACGATGACCGAGTCGGACAGGCATTTCGACTAGGTTTTCCCGAGACGAAACGGCTTTCGGAATCGGTCTTTGGGGGTCCGTTGCGGGTCCACCTTCACCCTGAGGCAACCAAATGTGGCCCGTGGGTGTACCCAAGGGACCCCTCTTCCCAACCATGCACAATGTGGCAGGCACCAGGAGGTGCCCGCCACAGGATGCAAGGTTTTCCCCACCCCTTTTTTCCAATGGGAGCCTGTGTTCTCGTACAGAACACAGGCTCCCATTGAAGTCAATGGAGTTCGACCGAACCGAGTCCGTAAGCATCTGGACACATCGTAATCGGTCGGTAGGACTCCCCGAATACGAATCGTTCAGAAAGCATTCCTAACCCGATTCGGTGGGAATGCTTTCCTGACGATATCGTAATCGGCCCCTTGTTTGAGAGACAGGACAACTTTACTCCCCTGATAACTAGCATTGGTGTAAAATGCATTTGGGAAAAAACTAAACTATCAATGCATCTAACAAAATAAATCAGGAGTCTTCCACTTACTTTGGGAGTGTTGGAATGTGAGGATCCAATGAAATATGGAGGTCATCTTCCTCGACATGCCATCAATTAAGCACTACGTTTCCAGCTTTATGCATGTCACTTAAAAATCATCAACATCATGCATTTAAGTCTGATTAAATTAACTGAAGTCAACAAACCCTTCAACATTAAATGCATTAAAGTGCTTGGTGCGCGGCTCCCCTGGCTAGTTTTGACGGCGCACCAGGGAGCCACAGCGCACTGATTGGGAACCACTGCCGTTGAGATAGAAATTTGTATTTGCTAAAATCATGAACCCATGCAGCAGATAGAAGGATATGTAGTATGTATGGTAAATCAGTGATTATGCAGATTATGCCATTGCTGCATTATCGCCAAATGTTTTTGGCTCTGGGCTTAGGGAGTGCACAAACACCAAAGATGAATTATTCATCAGCTAATCCTTCTACCTAGGCTATGGACAAGTTCAATCTCACTAGTAAAGAAGTCAGGGAAGGGAGTAAACACAACACAGAAGCTCACCAACATAATCGAGAAAAAGCGACATGAATGTAAAGACCATCAAAACACAGCAAAGCAACAGGCTAGAGAAACTGAGAGAGAAAAGTTGTTTTGTTGTTTGTGGCCTGGCATATACTAAAAACAGTTCCACACTGGCAATTAATATTTGCTAATCAATATTTTTTTTACCTAATCCTATTATTCTCCCAATAATAAAAACTATTTTAAACATACTGAAAATGGTTATCCTTTTATCTGACAAACCATGACATTCTTTGTAATGGAACAGACTTTTAAGCAGACACATGACCATCGAGACAGCACTACAGGACCTCTTGCCCTTCGGATAGAAAATCTCACACTGTAACCATTGGGCCACACTCAGCCTTCTACTTTTGCAGATGTAAGCATTCAATACAAAAGTTAATGTAAGAGATAGATGTAGTTTTGGTCTTTGGAACCAGGAATATATTCAAAACAAATAACTTGGGACAGAGTGCCAATTATTTATTTATCAACAATAATTAGTTTTTGCATAATTCTCTGTGTTCTCCCATTTACAAACAATTTAAGACATATTGCTGCAATCTGAAAAAGAATATCAGGATTCAAGTCCTTGATCTGCAGACTGAGTCTTAGGCCGTAACTACTAGGCCACACCCAGCATTCGACTTTTGCAGATGAAAGCATTCCTTACGAAAACAAATTCAGGGGAAGTAGTTATGGGCCCGAAGTACAAAGCATTTTTCTGGTCACAAAAGGCCCAATTTGCAGAATTGGGCCTATTGCGACTGGGTTTCTAATGTACAAAATGCGAATTGGTAACTTGTTACCGAATTGCAATTTGCATTTGTGGGGCCATATGCACAACACATTTTTGCAGTCAGAAATGGCCTCATTGCATTTCCGACCCAAAAATACTTTTTCATATGTACAAATGCCAAATTATGATTCAGTAACTTTTTTACTGAATCTCAATTTGGTTTAATGATTCGGTATTTGGAAGGGGTGTGTTTAGGGCGTCCTTCCAAATACCGAATTGCAGTGGTATGTATGAATGTTTTGCGATCGCATTTCGGTCGCCAAACATTAATTGTTTTACCAACTACTAAAAGGTAGTGGTAACCATTTGCAAATGGGAAGGGATCTTGTTAGACTTGAAATGCTCTTGTTAGTAATGCTCATGTTTCACTCTGTATTACGTTAGCATTCATGGCGCCATTTTGATTGCCGCCATCTTGTTCTCTGAATGAAACCAAGCTTCTGACGCATACTGCTTGTCTCAGCAGAAAACTGCTTCTCGCACCTCCAGCTTGTACTTCTCAAGGCTGAGTTTCGCTGCACTAATAAATGTATTGTATTCTCTTTTGTAACATACCTACGTTCTCAGAGAGAGCCGTTCCCACATTTTCTTATGGTAGGCACAGGCCGAGTGGCCTTGAGGTCAAGATAACATGTACCCAGCCCCAGGACCGTGGCTCATCTCCGTTTGCTACCTTTGTTGGCTGCAGCCTGGACTGGAATTTTCCAGTCGGGGCGTGTACTTGGGGTATTGGAATTGTATAATACCTGATATCTTATTGGGGGGAGTCAGTCCCTCGGCCGTCATCTCAGGAGACTGGTCAGACTGGGCTCCGCTGCAGCGAAATACTAATAAATAACTTGGTTTGTATTCTCTACTGTCTGATCGACTCTTCATTATTGGGAAGGCTGAAAGGTGGTCACTTCCTTCATTTGGCGTCCGAACAGGGACTCCATCGGGTGACCCATCCTCGCCCGCAGACGGGTGAGGAGGACGGGGCCGCGTCAGGTCGGACGGGCGATCGGGGATCCCCACACGACCGAGCTTAGTTCTCGCAGCTGCCCAGCCTGTCTGATCGGGCAACGCCACGCCCAGTGGTCATCCCGGCTGGGGTCCTGCAAGGCGAAACCCTTGGAATTGGCCATTAGGTCCGGAGAGTCGGCAGCGGAGAATATGTTTGTTCGACCGGTGTGCACCAGGTGAGTTTGCTTTGGTTCTTTGTGAATGGCGCCATTTGAGAGATCTCTGGTGTGGTCGGAGGACCATTTTTGATTCATGCTTTGTAGGTCTACGGACCAATTTTGGAAAAAAAGGTGTCTACGGCCATTTTGCCAGGCAGACTAATGGATTTGGCTTACTCTTGAAAATGCCTGGGGTTTGACTAGTTTTTGGCTTTTGTGGTGTTGGTTCTGATTTGCAAAAATTGGTAGTTTGGGGACTGGCTCTTGGTCCTTCATTGCTTGATACGGTCGAGGACTGCCCTTTGGAAAGATATTGGTAAGTCACTCGTCTGGTACGAATAGCGAATTTGTTTCTCTGTGTTTTTGAAAATGCCCTGTCTTCATAAATTGTGCTGTTTGGGGTGCTGTGGTTGTTCAGCTGATGCTCGATTGGAAGAGAGGCAGCCTGCGCCTCCGGAAGGCACCCCGAATTATGACATGTATGTTAAGCACGGCCTTGGCCCTATTATGTTTAGTACATTATGGCACAAGTATACGAGGGACAATGCCGAGTTGCAGTGGCCGCTAACAGGTACCTTCGATGAACAGAAATTGAACTTCCTGCAGGATAAATTGTTTGCGAGACGAAGTAGGCAGTCGATGTTTGATTATCTCCAGGTATGGCAGAAGGAAGCTAAGCAAAGACGAATGAGAGCGTAGAAGGAGGCCCGGAGAGGGAAGACGCAGACAGTAACACAGAAAGCAATAGCGTATATGAGAGAGAGAGTAGAGAGGGGTATAGAGTGTGCTGACCGGAAGTTTAGGTTGCAATGTGATAAATCCTATGTTGCTCGAGAAGAAGGTGATCCCCTTGTAGAGGATCTGTTAGACATACGACCCCCACCTCTGTATGCTCCAGAGAGGGTATATCCAGCTGTCCCACAAGCCCAGCCTTCCGTTTTCCTTGCTTCTGAATCTGGCTCTTCTGCTATTGACTTGGCTGCTTCGGCTGGAGCGCCTCCTGTTTCCTCTTCGGCTTCATCTGTCGCGCCTGCAGTGACTGCAGGTCTGTCTGCTATGCCTATTGCTCCAGCCTCTTCTCTCTCTCCCTTGCTTACACCTACAACACAGACATTGATGTCTCTGGTTCCTGCCTCTACAACGAGTGTGTCCTCCCCACGCCTCCTCTCCCCGACCTTGTTGAGAACTGGAACGCCAGTGCGTGGACTAGATGATGGGGATTGGGCGGCTGCAAAGGAAAGAATGGGGCGAGTGCTGATTCGGTCTGATGTGGGAGATATAGAGAAAAAGATGGTAGCTGACCAGGCCTCCTAGTGGGCCCGGAGTCCGATTTACAGTGTGGAGGATGTGTGGAGTGTACTGAGGGAATATGAGCCGTTTGTACAGCAGCATGCTCTCAAGCATATGTCGGCTACTCTGATCGGGTTGTGGGAGCAGTGCTTTAATGGTGTTGCCCCCCAAATTATTTATGATATTCGAGACTGCGTGTATGCCGCTGGCATGGCCCCTAATGACGTTTTTAGTAATGTTACAACGTTGATTGAATACAGAGGTAGGTTACACCAGAAGAGTCCGACCACAGTGTCTCAGTTCCCAATGAGGGAAGTACATCCTATTTTTCACCCTGAAAGACCAGAGCTACGAGATGGGGAGGACAATGTCATCAGGCAGTGAGTAGAGGCCTGTTTCCAAGAAAAGTGGGTTTATACTAATTGGAAAATGAGTGAGGTTTTGTCTCTTAAGACTCAGTTGCCCGACCCTCGGAAAAATCCTACTGCTTATTATAAAGAATTGACAGAGGCTGCGTCGTCAATGGTGATGACGTTGGCAGACATTGAGATGTTTTTCGGTTTGTTGGTACCAGTTGATATCTGGCGGCAGGTGCACACGCAGGACCACGTAGTGGAGTTGGGGGGCACTTGGGACGAGATCAGGGTATGGGATAAAGAGAGGAAGCCTGGTGAGAAGCCTAAGGCTGAGATACTAGCTTTGACGGGTCGAATTATTACGTATATGCACTACTTGATTCCGCCGAAAAGGGTGGATTGGGACAAGTTAACAGCATGTCGCCAGAAGAAAGATGAAAGTGTATCCGATTTCTTTACTAGGTTTGAAGGTGTGTTTCTGGATTTTAGTGGACAGGATTTGTCGATGGAGGGAGGTGTCCGATTGTTTGTTAACAGGTTTGCTACGAATCTGCTTCCTGAGATCGCGACTCGGTTGCAGGCTTCGGAGAGCACTTGGACTACCTCCTCCCCATCGGTAATATTAAGTATGGCGCAGTATTATGAGCATAGAGAGAACGAAGAAAACGAGAAGGTAGAGAAGAAAAATAAGGAGCTGAAAACGAAGGTGTTGATGCAGCAGGTGCCCCGGGGGAACGGTAGAGGACGAGGCATTGGTCCGGCCCGACAGCTGCCCCACACTAGCAGGAATACAATGCCTGTAGGGCCGAACCAGTGTGCATATTGTAAGGAGGAGGGGCACTGGCGAAGTGAGTGTCTGACGTTGTTGCAAACGGTTGGGGTCCCCAGAGGACGAGGTTCTAGAGGACGGGGTCGTGGGGCAAGCGGCCATGACGGAGGTGAGGGACAGCCAGGTCAATCTGGCCAGAACTATTTTGATGATCCAAGGGGGCGACAGTACTACCATGATGACTATGATTTGGATGAAGTGACGGGGCTTATTCATGGCTAGGACAGCCAGGGGCAGGGTGAGGGATCAGCACGGACCTTATGTTCCTGCTGATCTGCAGGGCTCAGCGAAGAAATTCTTGGTGGACACAGGCGCAATGAATAGCTCTGTTTCTCGTTCACTGGTCCCCGAGGCAGCCCTGTCTGGCCAAAATAATGTTTCGGTAGGCTTTTCAGGTATACCGGTCGTGAGCCCCATCTCCGAGCCACTCGCCCTGATTATTGGCCCTTTTACAGTGGATTCGCCTTTTCTACTGACATCTAACGGTGGGGAAAATCTGATGGGTTTGGATTTGTTTAAGAAGTTGCGTGCAACTATTTTGTGCTCCTCGGACGGTGTCTATATAACCATAGGACCCAATGTAGTGAGCTCCAAGCAATGTTAGTCAAAGGATGAGCCCCTTCCCGCTGAGTTCAAGAATGTGCCGGCGTCATTGTGGGCTACAGGTGATACGGATGTGGGGCTATTGCGAATACCCCCGGTCTCCACAGTTAAGGACAACGCTGTTTTACCTCGTATCCCTCAGTACAAAATACCACAAGCAGGGGAGCGAGCTCTATTGCAGATTATACAGGATCTGATTGAGTCTGTGGTTGTTGAGGAGACGACTGCGAATGTGTGTAATAGCCCTATTCTTCCTATTCTCAAGAGGGACCATCGGGTTCCTCAGATGATCACCCGGATGTCTATCGGTTTGTGATTGACTTGCGAGAAGTGAATAAAATTGTGGTCCCTCAGTTCCCAGTGGTCCCAGACATTACTGCTCTTCTGACTATGATTCCTTCCTCTGCCAAATACTTTTCTGTCATTGATTTGAAGAATGCATTCTTTAGCATTCCAATACATCCAGATAGTAGGTATCTGTTCGGATTCGCCCTTGCAGGCAGAAGCTTTAGATTCTGTCGGGCTCCTCAGGGCTATACTGAGAGTCCCAGCATCTATAGTCAAGCTCTGAAAAGTCAATTGGATTCCCTCGTCCTTCCCACAGGTAACGTATTGTTGCAGTATGTGGACGATGTTTTGATCGCTTCGGATACTGAAGACGGTTGCAAAGATGCGACAGTTAAAGTGTTGTTACATTTGGCCCACCACGGACAAAGTGTCCCTTTCAAAATTTCAGTATTGTCGACAGGAGGTCATCTACCTTGGTCACCTACTGTCGAAGGAGGGAAGGAGACTAACACCTGAGCGTATTGATGCTATTGTTGAAATGCCCATCCCTAAGACGCAGCGGGATGTGCGAGCTTTTATAGGTATTACTTCGTATTGTCGCCACTGGATCCCTAATTATTCGCTACTAACGAAACCTCTATTGCAACTAACCACTAAAGATGTGCATGAACCCTTGCCTTGGACGCATGAATGCCAACAAGCTTTTGAGCAACTAAAAATAGCGCTTTGCTCTGCGCCTGTGCTTGGCACTCTGGATTACCAGAAGCCGTTCGTGTTGTACGTACACGAAACAGCTGGCTGTGAGCTCTCGGTCTTAACACAAGCCTTTGGAGGTAAGCAGAGGCCATGTGCTTATTTCTCTGCTCTTCTTGACAACGTTGCCAGAGCCCTCCCGAGCTGTCTAAGAGCGGTCGCGGCCGTGGCGGTCTCTATCCGACAATCGGCAGGGCTCGTCCTTGATACTGATCTCACAGTCCTGGTCCTGCATGCTGGGGACACACTTTTGAACAGAACAAAGACGCAGCACCTTACCAGTGCACGTCTGACTGGCTACGAGCTGACCCTGTTTGCACCACATGTCACCATAAAAAGATGTGCCACTCTGAACCCAGCCACGTTACTACCTCTCCCTTCTGAGAGTGGGGACACGGATGTGCACAATTGCATTTTCCATACTGAAGAGGAGACGAAGGGACGGGTAGACCTGACTGATGTTCCCTGTCTGAGCCCCAAGGGGAACTATACATCGATGGCTCTCGTTTTAAATTACCGGATGGCACAACAACTGCGGCATATGCCATCACTACCTTACACACAGTAGTCGAAACATCACGAGTTCCCTATCATTCAGCCCAAGCTGCAGAGTTAGTTGCTCTTCTTCGAGCATGCGAGTTGAGTAAGGGATTGACTGTCAATATTTATACGGACAGTCAGTACGCATTCGGAGTCACTCATAACTTTGGGCGGCTCTGGGCAGAGAGAGGATTCCGGACTTCACATGGGTTAAAAATCCAAAATGGCCCACTGATACATAGGCTTTTGTCAGCCCTAACACTTGCCAAGAAGTTAGCAATAGTGAAGTGCAGTGCCCACAGTGCCCACAAGGCAGTCACGGATGATGTGGGAAGGGGAAATGCATTTGCATTTGCAGACCTGACAGCCAAGGAGACGGCCCGAATGCTGACCTGACAGCCAAGGAGACGGCCCGAACACAGATGAAAAGAATGTTTGTGGCAGGTCCTGCTAGATGGGTACCTGAAGTCACTAAGTTTGAGGGCACTTTAGACAGCGTTAAGGAAATACAGAGTGAGGAAACGATTGAGGAGTTAGCAGTATGGCAGGAAAGAACAGCTAGTCTAGATGAGGATGGGTGTTGGATGGAAAGCAGAGATGGATGTTGCCAGACGCATATGTCCTTCCTGTGGTTACTATGGCGCACTGGCCAGCCCACATTAGTGAGAAGGGGATATCTAAATTGTTAGACCCTGTATGGCGGAACGACAACATCCCCAAGGTCGCTGCCCACCTAGTGAAGTACTGTATGGTGTGCATGATGCACAACCCTGGAAAAGGTACCCCGACCCCTTCTGGCAGCTTTGCACCGCCTTCCTTCCCTTTCGAGGTTTCTCCAGATGGATTTCATCAAAATGGAACGAGTTAACCTGAAATATGTATTAGTGGTTGTCTGTGCGTTCAGTAAATGGATTGAGGCTTACCCCACTAAAGAGAATACAGCCATGGCAACGGCGAAGGTACTCTTGAAAGAGTTCTTTCCGCGCTTCGGTTTGCCCCATTTGATTTGGAGTGACAATGGAAGCCATTTTAATTCAAAGGTGATCCAGCTGGTGTGCGATGGGTTGCACATCAAGCAAACGTTTCATGCAGCAAACCACCCCCAATCGGCAGGTTTAGTTGAGAAGTACAATGGTACTCTCAAACTGAAAATGGCAAAGATCAAAGAGAGCACAGGATTGCAGTGGCCAGATGCTTTACCCCTAGCGCTGTTGTCCACAAGAGCCACAGCCCACTCTAGAACAGGACTGTCACCGTACGAGGTCGTGTTTGGGCGCCCAGCAAATGTTTGGGGCGTTCCACGGCCTTGTCGGTTTTCCGACATAGAATATCCCCTGCTTGTGGACTATCTCTATGAATTGACTAAAAATTTGCGTTCTATTCACCAACAGATTTCCGAGACCCTACCAAAAAATCCAGAGGGGCCGGGGCACAAGATACGACCAGGAGATTGGGTCCTGATTCGTAATTTCCAGAGGAAGAGCAGTTTGGAGCCGCGTTGGAAGGGGCCTCTCCAGGTCCCTCTTGCCACCAGAACAGCAGTGAAGGTTGACGGCCGGAAGAACTGGATTCACAGTACCCATTGCAAGAGGGTACCCCTGATGTTGCCTTACGACCAACGGGTCCTGGATGGGATTGGCGACTGAGACGGAACAGGTGCCGCGTTTCATTCCCTTTTCAGATGCCCGCCTGACATGGGCACCAACTGAGGAAGAGAGCCATGCGGTGCTGAATGAGGCGGTGCCACCTGAAATAAAGGCTATCCAGGAGCCCCAACCCGTTGGTCCACCTGTGCTTGAGTCCCAACCCATTGAGCCCCAATCTGCCGGCTCGTCTGTGTTTGAGCCTTTGCCCCTTGGTCCCTTTGAGCCTGACCCCCTTTTTCCTGACCCTTCTGTGCCTGGAGTGTTGAGGTACAACTTGCGCCCCCACCGGACGAACAGTGCACCAAAGGAAAAGTCAGATTAGTAGGGATGGACTGCATTGATGAAGAATAGGGCGAACGTACCCTGTCCGTGGTACCAACGGTAGCTTAGGGAAAGGGAGATTGGTGCATTGTTCGGACAGTGAACGAACAGGGCAAATGGACTGCGTTTCTGAAGAAGGGAATACCTTGCCCCTGCAACATGGGATCTGGATCTGAGCTAGACGGACAGCTCCACCGCCGGTGCTCAACAGCGCCTACGCCTAACGAACAATGGGGGTTCACCAGCGGGACCCGGATAGACGCTGGGAACACTGTCCCATTTTCTTGCTTTATTCCCGTTCGGCTCCAAGTGCAAGTCTTTTCCTCTGGTTCAAGATAATGTACCCCTTTGGTCACCCCATTCAGGAGAAAGAACAGCCCTTTGCAGCTCCGCGTTCTGAACGGAATGGGCCTGTTTGGTCCTCCTGGTCTACTAAAAGTAAAATTGTCTTTGTAACGATTATTCTGATCTCTCTGATAATAATACTTAGGATATCGTATTATCTTGAGGAGAAATATCCTGTGTATACGTTGATTGGTACTACGCCTGTTCCCCCTGAGCATATCTTTGTTACTCTGGCACCTCACAAAGAGGAGCACCGAAAGTCCTATAAAGATAATGTGTTTATTCAGACTCTGCATCATACGCACACTGCCTATAATACGACAAAATGTTGGGTATGCGGGTTGTTGCCCTCAGTGACTCATGGAAGTGAGAACTTGTTGTCCATGCCTTTGTCATATGTCAGTAGCTGTGAAGGATGGTTTGCATTACTTAGTATGGTACGTTCATTTCCCCGGGCTAATACATTAGAGCAAAAGAGTACTAGTTCTCACACCCTAACACAAACTACGTTTTCAGCATAGAGCGCCCTCTGGTGCTCCCGCAGGCCGAGAGCCGTTCGGCAGATTGTTCCTGAGCTCTTGTATGCATGCATACAAGGGAGTGAGACAGGGAAATTGGTCCCAGGTGGAAATGGATAATTTCCTGCAGTTCAACACATCAGAATATTACCAGTCCTTCCAGGCCGCTAATGTCTCTGAAGATAAGATGATACCCCTGTCAGTGGTTAATGTTACAGCTGCCTTCTGTGTCCAGGGGGCAGGGAAAATAGAGGTGGGGGAGAGCAGGTGCAACACCACTTACAATTTGAGAGCAACAGATAGTCCGCCCCTGATACTGCCACCCAATGTCTACTTTGTTTGTGGATCCAATGGTTATGTATGGCTTCCTGAGGGGTGGTCAGGAAGGTGCTATCTTTCTTACCTCTTACCCTCAGTATATATAGACCCTCCCAAATACCATAAAGATCATCGTTTACAGCGTAGAAATGCCCATGCGTTCCGGTTTCGGAGAATGATTAGTACAGACGACATAGATCAGACGGACACCACTTTGCAGCAGTTCACAGATGCTATGAAGGGTATCATACCTTTCTGGGGCCCTATGGCCAATAGCCTTAACATCCGGCGGCTCACTAGGGTGGTGGAAGGAGTCATTAACACAACTGCAGGGATTTTGACTAATATCACAGTAGAGGTCCAGGCTACGAGACTTGCTGCCCTTCAGAACAGGATGGTGTTAGACGTCATCCTTGCTGACCGGGGTGGGGTCTGCCGCGTCATCGGCAGTAGCTGCTGTGAGCATGCTGTCTGTGCATACATTGCCTTCCTGTTTGTTGTGACTGCTGTGTATCAATGCTGACGCCACGCCCCAAGACCCCGGGACATGATTCCAAAAACAGGGCCATGATGATGCAGGACATCCAGGGTTTAATGGACATCGACGAGGGCATTTTTGAATACTGATAATGTGTGTTTAGTTTTATAGAGAATTTAGTTCTGATTGGTAGTTGATAAGTTAGCCACAGTGGCCTATGACTGAATGGTCCTTTCCATCTTTAGAATTGTAAAGATCCTTACCTGATGGCACCAATAAAATTTAGCATGAATGCTAAAAGGAGGGTCTGTTAGACTTGAAATGCTCTTGTTAGTAATGCTCATGTTTCACTCTGTATTACGTTAGCATTCATGGCGCCATTTTGATTGCCGCCATCTTGTTCTCTGATTGAAACCAAGCTTCTGTCGCCTACTGCTTGTCTCAGCAGAAAACTGCTTCTCGCACCTCCAGCTATTACTTCTCAAGGCTGAGTTTCGCTGCACTAATAAATGCATGGTATTCTCTTTTGTAACATACCTACGTTCTCAGAGAGAGCCATTCCCACATTTTGTTATGGTAGGCACAGGCCGAGTGGCCTTGAGGTCAAGATAACATGTACCCAGCCCCAGGACCGTGGCTCATCTCGTTTGCTACCTTTGTTTGCTGCAGCCTGGACTGGAATTTTCCAGTCTGGGCGTGTACTTGGGGTATTGGAATTGTATAATACCTGATATCATATTG
The DNA here is from genome assembly GCA_963921515.1 of Calotriton arnoldi. Classification (NCBI taxonomy): domain Eukaryota; kingdom Metazoa; phylum Chordata; class Amphibia; order Caudata; family Salamandridae; genus Calotriton; species Calotriton arnoldi. The sequence goes on from CAWUFW010000262.1 coordinate 3,923,701, forward strand.
GGGGGAGTCAGTCCCTCGGCCGTCATCTCAGGAGACTGGTCAGACTGGGCTCCGCTGCAGCGCAATACTAATAAATAACTTGGTTTGTATTCTCTGTCTGATCGACTCTTCATTATTGGGAAGGCTGAGAGGTGGTCGTGAGTGTCCCGGGTGGCCCTAATCGGGTCACTTCCTTCAATCGCCAGGAAATCCTAATCCTTTTTAGAATGTAAAAAAAACGTGTATTTTTTTAAAAGCAGGCAGGGGCCACATGGAACACTGCCAACTCCTAAAAAAATTAAACTTTAAGGTAAAAAAATGTTCTTTTAAAATGCATCCCATTTTCGATGCATTTAAAAAACAAAGCTTGCTTTGTTAATAAGCAATCAAAGAAATGGTGGTCTGCTGAACCCAGCAGGTCACCATCCCCGTGATGGCTATCATTCCTAATAGGTCACAAATTGCAATCTACCTCGTTAATACTCATAAGGTAGTTCTATTTGCGACCCATTATGGATCATGGTTGAAAACGTTTAAGTTTTCTTACATCACGAATTGTGATTTCCTAATCGAGATTCGGTAAGAACCGCAATTAGAAAGTGCAATTCCTAAATTTTATACACGTAACCTGTGATTCAGTATTTGGAAGGGGCTTGCTTTGGGCTTTCTTTCCAAATACCGAATCGGTATGGTATGCATTACTGTTTTGCGACTGAATACCGGTCACAAAACAGCAATACTTTACCACCATGTTAAAAGTGGTGGTAATCCACTCGCAAATGGGAAGGGGTACCCATGGAACCACTTTGAGAATGTTGAAAATATTTTTTTTTAAAGGAATCACGGACTACTCTTAAAAAAATTAAACTTCAAAGTTTAATTTTTATCTTTTTAAACACATCCCAATTTTTTTTAAGGAAAACGGACAGCATTTAAAAAAATGCTTTATTAAAAAGCAATCACAGACATATTGGGCTGCAGGCCACTGCACCATCCTTGTGATGGCTGCGATTCCTAATGGGTCGCAAATTGCGACCTACCTCATTAATATTCATGAGATAGGCCGATTTGCGACCAACGAGGAATCGCTATTTGGGAACAAAGCATTTCATACATTAGGAATACCAATTTCCTAATTGCGATTCAGAGTTAATCTGAATAAGGAAATATTCCTAGTGTTAATACATCTGGCCCTATGTTCTTGGGGCCTGGCATATATTAAAAACAAATATTTCCAGACAGTGTGCCAAATCAAATATATATATCAATAAAAAATAGATGTCGCCCAATCCTACTATTCTGCCATTAACAAACACAATTTTAGACACATCTAGTTTGAAAATGATTATCCATTTATCAAACGAACCTGGACAACATTTTGTATAACGAAGCAGACACATGGTACGGGAGACAGCAGGATTGAAACTCTAAACCTTCAGACTGAGAGTTTTAGACTGTAATCATTAGGCCGCATAATCATTAACTTTTTTGAAAGGGTGGTTGGAATGAAGCCACCTCCTTGGTTATCATTCCGCGACATTTAAAATATCAATATCTATTACAGGATTAGTTACAGACAACGGACACTCGTCCGAAATAATGAATAGTCGTAAGTAACGAATGGGTGGTCATGCTACCCCTCACAGGTATTCTGGAGCCCATGAAGGTAAGAATTAGAAATAAAATATTAAAACTGTTAATTAAGCTTCCAATTTTAATGCACTATTACGTGTGTGGTACCTTCAAAGGTACAACGCAGTGAAACCACAACTTGCATTTGACTTACACCAACAGGGCCCACCAAAGTGGGAGGTGCAGGCATGGATAAAAAAAAAGCATTGGCAATGCCAATAGATCGTGCCTATTCGGGAGCTAATGGCTTTGGCAATGTGTTTAAGCCATTATGTACCCCTGCGTGGCTGCTGTTCAGCATGGCTAAAAGTTGATGGCGTTGAGTGGGGTGGGGTAGAGTGGAATGGGGTAGATTGGGGTAGAGTGGAGTAGGGTAACTTGGGGTGAAGTAGGGAAGAGTGGGGTAGAATGGAGTGGGGTGAAGTGGGGAAGATTGGAGTGGGGGAGTTGGGTAGAATAGCGTGGTAGATTAGAGTGGGGTAAATTGTATTTGAGTAGATTTGAGCGGGGTAGATAGGAGTAGAGTAGACGGCTGTAAGTTACACAGAGGTCAAGCAGACTCAAGTGGCTGCCTTCCTGCAGCCAGAACATGTGAGAGGCAACCAAAGCCATGAAAGAGGAGATGGTCTCTTCAACAGTCCTTGATCTGAAGGAAGCCCTTAAAAGGATGTCCAGAGGCAAGATGATTGGAGTTCGAGGCTACAAGATCCCCAGAGTTTGCCAAACAAGAACCTCAGTAAAGGGCAGAAAAGTGCTTGCCAAGCAGCCCCATAGGAGGGACTGAGCCATAGGAGAATGGGCGCATGAAAAGGGTGACCTCTCTGGACCGACTGATCTTCAGAGAATCGGGAGATTAACAGACAGTGGGTGCCTCTAAAATATACGAAGATCTGGGGATGGGCCACCAATAGGAGACAACCAGGTCATCAGTATCCTCATCTCCTCACAAGTCAGCAGCATTCTCATTAGCTGGTAAGAGGTGGGCGGGTTTCTAATGTGGATGGGGTGTACTGGGGTTGTTTCCACTGGAGCCTCACGTGGGATTTCTGCTGCCCGACAATGTACAGCTCCCAAATAGACAAACATCCCAGTTATTATTTCTGCTAGCCATTCTGCGACAAGGAGCACGGCGAAAAGGCATGCACCGTCCGCATCCTACACTGGCATGGCATCAAGTAAGGATTACCGGTTTAGCACACAAATCCTGGTAATAAAATGTGCCACTCCTGCAAAACACAGAAATCCGCTTAAAAAGCTACCACAAGGTGAAGAGGAAACACAATGACATTTCAAGCAAGACAAGGGAGGTGCAAGCTACAGGTAAAAATAAAATAAAACAAGCATTGGCAAAACCGACAGATTGAGCTTTAATGTTCCAAGGCATGTAAACACAGGTGCTCACACATCGTTTACATGTGTTGCATGCAGAATTGCTGTTAGCCATATTAAGCAAAAGGGACACAATTGATGGACGGAATGCAGAACAAATCAAAACATTCACCCCCAGTCAAGAGATCTGGGTTAAATCCATCATTCTTTTGCTCACCATGCCACCCCAATTTAGACCTGGCCATATGCAAATCAGTCTTGACCCTGTGCCTCATGGGAACAGTCCAGCCCGAACTGCCAAGCCAGGTCCTCCCTGGACCAGAAACAAGCATCCTAGGACCGGTTTCAGGGTTTCACCCCTCATCAGCCAGGATAGCTTGATTCCAGTGGCACAGTGAGCCCGGGACCCACGTCTGGGCATACCCGGCGCACTTAGGGCGAGAAAGCAAAAGACACACAATTGATGGACGGAATGCAGAACAAATCAAAACATTCACCCCCAGTCAAGAGATCTGGGTTAAATCCATCATTCTTTTGCTCACCATGCCACCCCAGTTTAGACCTGGCCATATGCAAATCAGTCTTGACCCTGTGCCTCATGGGAACAGTCCAGCCCGAACTGCCAAGCCAGGTCCTCCCTGGACCAGAAACAAGCATCCTAGGACATTGTTCTGCATTCTGTCCATCAATTGTTGTTTTTGCGTTAGCCATATTAAAGCCTCTTTTATTGGCTTTGCAAATGCTGCTAAAAAAAACAAAAGTCAATTGCTTTCTCTACAGAAGCATACAAGAGATAAAGAACAGCATGGTGATGGAGTGTCTGTTTCAGATGTAAGATGGTCCCCTTTTGCATTCCACTGGAAGGCGGAATGAATCACCAAACAGCCAATAGTATGGGGTGAGAGTAATCCTCTTCTGGGTGGAGCCAAAAACACATACATATATATATATATATATATATATATATATATATATATATATATTTAAGAATTGGTAAGAAAACACCCGGTAGACAGCTGGGCTGTCAAGCAAGCCCTCAGTTCTAATGGGACTGACTCACAAACGCTTGACAATCTGTCATTTTGTAGAGAGCTCCAACCAGTTTTAGCTCAACAGTCATAGCAGCCATGTGATCCCCATGTCATATGTAACATGTTCAGCAAGTCCTAAAATTTGAACCAATTTTGGTTTTCATTCTGGGACTTGGAAGGCCACACTTTAAAATGCAAAAATGTAAACTAGACCCCAGAATGCTAAGTGTCTCTGGCACAAAAGTATGGACTTTTCTTATGGTGTCACACAGAACAAGGAGTCACCTGACAGCTATGGATACTAAAATTCCAAGTTCCTAACCCAAATATCATACATACAGTGAGATGCTGCATTTGCACTTCTGTAGCCGAGAACGACACAACCTGCAATAGGAAAACCATGTTCACTCTACTGGGATCTTTTTGAAACAAACTTTGGAAACATATGTACGAAATGCTGACTTTCACAGAGCCAATTTGGTGCAGATTATAAAATTAGAAAAAGCGGGGGGTTTAACCCCAAAGTGTTTTAAATTTAACTTTTAACACGAGACTCCTCATGGGCATCTTTCACCTTGAATGCACCATAATATAGTTTAACTAATTTGCTTCTCGGCCTGTTGCATCGGAATCCTTTGAATGCTGCGCAAAATTCTCCAACTGTTTTTCCCGGCATCTAGAAAGCTGGTAGTCCAAGCACTGATCCTCTCCCACCTGGATTACGGCAACTCTTAATACCTAGGTGTGCTCATAGCAGTCATCAGCAAATTACAAGCTGTGCAGAATGCAGCTGCACGGACCTTCTAAAAGATACCTAGATCCACCTCAGTCAGGAAAGGCCTGGCAGACTTACACTGGCTACCAGTTGCACAAAGAATCAAATTTAAGGCCTTGTGCATCGCAAGCAGGGCGTTCCAGATACATGGACCTCTCGTCAACTCATTGCCCCCTACACCCCTAACAGGGTCACTAGATCCTCCGACACACATAGGGTCCTGGTCCCACTCATTGGAAGAGCAAGAAGTATAGGACTGTCCATCAGCTTTAATGTCTCTAAACTTTGGAATTCCCTTCCCCTTGCCCTGAGTACATCGGACAATGAACTTTCATTCAGAAAACTAATTATCTTGGTCATTGAATAACCAACCCCTGATGAAGCATTTTTTAAAGTCAGTGTTGTTCAACTAGCGCTGGGATGCCTATGGGTCGCCACACGCTCTATAAGTCCCTCTAGTATAGTATAGGAACACTGTGTAATATCTTCCAAGTTCCATGGTGGACACTTTACAGAGGAAAACAGTTGGATTGAAAGCCCTTTTAGTGAGTCTCCCCTACTGCATTTAACCTAATGTGCCCTGGTTCCGGTTAAATACCTTTGTTTGTAACCAAGAGTCATAAGAACAGCAGCATGGCATAAACCATACACCCAGTTCTGCAGACAGCAACATTCTATACATTTACATTATGGAGGAGAACGGGAAACAGGAGGACCTGCTCCTGGTGCTTCGCTACGCTGAACAATGCATGTTAGACACAGTTGTCCACGTGGAGCAGGGCAGATCAGGAAGTGGTGTTTGGTTCGTTTGCAGAATTCTGGTGTGTGCAAAGGTGAGGTGTTAAACCCTACATTTACAGCTTGCTCAAGGCATCCTGCTGTGTGTGCTAAGCTGCACGCCAGACTGGTTTAAACGTGTGCAGCATTTCTGTGAAATGTGCAAAAATGCTGCAACCTTTACTGGGGGAGGGGGAGAGTAATTGATTAATACAGTGTGAATTAAAGGCAGCTCGACTAACTAATATGCCTGAATAACAAGCATTGGCGTTTGGGATCTACTGGCTTTGCCAATGGTTTTTAGTGATGCTGTGCAGCATAGCTAAAGAGGAAACAAAAAAAGGTGCTAGAGTGTGGCCGCTGTGGCCATGTCATTTTGTAGGCGCGTGAACTACACATGCACGTGCCTACAAAACACATGAGTGTTTTTTTCATTTTATCTACTGATCCAAGTTGGACTGGTAAAAAAAAAAAAAAAGGTAGTGCAAACGCATTTTTTTTATGTGAGTGGGGGAACCAACAAGGAGAGCAAGGTTGGCGGCAACACAGAGGGTGGCAGAAAAAGTACATAACATGAGCGAGAGAAAGAGTAACGTGGAGCAGAGAAGCACATGGATGAGAAAGCGTAACGTGGACCGGGTGAGAAGTACATGGGTGAGAAAGCAATGCATGGGGAGAAGTAAACAAAGGAAACTACAACACAGGGGGTGCTGAGGGAGAAGCACATAGGCAACAGCAACATGGAGTACGGCGGAGAGATGAAGAGAAGTACACAAGGAAGACAGCTGGAAAACACATGCAGTCTCAGAGGGCTCGACCAAAAAGAAAAAAGGAGTGCCTAAAAAGTTAAGTAAGCAGTGGAAAGACAAGAAATGAGGCCATACTCAGGGGGGGGGGGACAAACCCTCGACGAGGAAGGAAAGCACACAAAATCAGTCTTCAAAGCAGGACTAATTTCATTCTTAGGTTGGTTTATTAAAAGCATGCCACGTAGTGCGATCAACATTATGTTTTTTAGCCACGTAGTGCGATCAACATTACGTTTTTTATTCCCACTGTACAGCAATTTCAAAGAACAAGGCAATAAAATATGAAGTTTTTACAAATGTAAATCTGGCCAGTGAGCACTCGCCCTGGGGTTCACGGCTGCATTCTACCAAAGAGTTCTTTCTCAGCGTTCACTTGTTGATTTCCCAAGAACAGGCCAACTGCTAACTATAAAAGGCATGTGAATGTTTCTTAATCCTTGATATGTCTTAGCTTTATTAGATACCTAGATGCATAGCTTCAGGCGACAAGTTACTCAAAAGTAAAAAAATGTAAACGTAGGCTACGACTTTCCATGAACACTACAATCAAGAAATGAGTTGAAAATAGTTGTTAAAAATGTAGAGTCTACAGGAATTGAGAGCTATGTTGACTGGAAGAGTGGTGGTTAGAGTAGGGTGGCAGTGAGAGGGATAGTAGGGATGGTGCGGAGGGTGGTGGGGATTAGGGTGGTGGTAGTTAGGGTGTTGGTGGTTAAGGTAGGGTGTTGGTGGTTAGGATAGGGTGGTGGTGGTAGTAGGAGGCTAGTAAGGGTGGTAGTGTTTAGTATGGTGGTGGTTATGGATACACAGTCCACTGCTCTTCAACCTGTACCTGGCCCCTCTAGCCACCCTTGCTGCAACCTGGGGAGTGAAGGTAGTTTCCTATGCGAATGACATGCAAATGCTGTTCTTGTTCTGAGAACACACAGAAGCGGCATTTACTAAAAAGCATAGTCAACTGGATGCACTCCACCGTAATAAAGTTTAACAGATAAAACAGAGGTTCTCTTTTCTCTTTTCCAGCCAGAAGCCTCCCCCCCCCCCCAACAAACCTCTGATGGCCCCCTGAGCTGAATTCACCTCCAGTGCCAGCTGTATCAGCCAGAAACCTGGGATCCGGTTTGATTCTTGTGAGAAACTGGCTTGGTATATGGTGTATACTTGTGTAAGTGGGCACCTTGCACCAATCCAGACAACCCTTATGGTGATTTTAGTGGTCTTAGACAATCTTAGAAAGCTCTCTAAGTGGTAACTGTGGAGAGCAGCCTCCAGGCTTAGTCCAGAAGGAGTGTAAAGCAGCTTGTTTTACCAGAACATAATCTTATAGGTATAGATTAAGTGAAAACGGACCACACAGTATATTTATAAAAATATGTATTTATTATGAGAAACTCACTAACACATACAGATATCTCCTAACTGGAGATATACCCAATGCACACAATACTTTTCAATAGAAACAGGTAAGTAGCACTTAATACACAGTGGTCACCAGGGGCAGACCAAACCATATACTAAAATAGTGGTATGGGAACCACGACTCAAGTCAAGACTATACCCAGAAGACGTTCAAGTGCCGGGGACCCAAGAAACCACCCAAGGTAAGTAACCAGGAGCCCCACGGAGGCCGTGTGCAGAGTGGGAACACGATAGCGGGATCAATGCAAGTCAATGGGTAAGTCGCGGTTGCAATTTTAAAGAAGGACCCTGAAGAAACCCTGTGGAAGACAGAAGGTTGGAGAGCCACCCCACCCGTGGATACCCTAGGAACCAAGATACCTACACCAGGGAAGCCGGGTGCATAGGTGTGAAGTGGCGTCGGAAACCGCCGTCGAACCCAATGGAGGACTTCAGGAAGGTGCAGCTGCTGGGGAAGGTGAAAGTGTCCGGTGGAATCCAAAGGTGGATTCAAGTTGAGAAGTACCTGCAAGCAGAGAGGACAGAGTCTATGCCTCTCAGGAGTGACCAGGAGGCACGGAAGACGAATGCCCACCGATGTCGAGTGCCTCAGGAGAGATGACGGTGACATTGGAGCTGCAGCTGTGAGGACCAGGCGATGCTGTGGAAGATCAGGAGCCGTTCATGAGCTCTCCCACATCGGATGTTGAGAGTATTGGGGTCGGTGTCCGTCGGGAGCACCAACAAGCCTTGGCAACTTGGCAACTACAAACAACGTAGAAGCGAAGAAGGTACAGTGTCGGGACCAACAAGGTCCAGGTGACTCACTACAAGCAGGGGAGTCAGGGCAGGCCCCGCGCAATCAGGGGAGCCCCAAAGAATTTAAAGATGACCCTCAAAAGGACCCACAGGCCGGAGGCACATGAGTCGCAAGAAGACCTCGAGCAGCTCACCAAAGATGCTGGCCCACGGTGCAAGTGATGCGGTGAGGACGAAGATCATGTTGATTGGAGATGCTTGAGGTTGGGGCTACTTGGAGCCCAAGGATCTTGGTGGAAGGAATCCACCAAGCCTTTGCAACTGCAAGTCGACGTGGTGCACAGGGGTTCAGTTCCTGAGGCTCCGATGAGGGATACTGGCCTCAAACTTGGTGAGAGAACAGGGCAGGCCTTGAGGGAGGTGTAGAACCACCACCTGTGGTGCCGAGCCTTTCAGAGACCGTGGGAGCCCAGGATCAGCAGACCGGTCAGCTTAGTTGCGGTGCCTGCAGATGCAGGGAAGTGACTCCTTCACTTCAAGGGAAATTCCTTCAGGTGTCTTGGATGCCCACAGGCCTTGGAAGGTTCCTGTATCGTGCACAGGCACGGACGTTGCAGCAGGCGAGCAGGACAACGAGATCAGGAGCAGCAGGAGTCTTCCCAGTTGCAGCCTTGATGCCCAGAGCGAAGTCCAGAGTGCCCAGACGGTTGAAGAAGTGGTGTCTTGAAATGAATCTTGTACCACGACGAATCTAGGGATCCACCCTCAGGTAAGTCCTTAAGTACCCTAAGTAAAGGGTAGGGACGATTCAGGCTTCCCTCCCAGAGGAGGGGTCGGACAGTGAGGAGGATACTCCCATGTCCCTTTGTCCAGTTTCGAGCCAGAGCGGGAGTCAACAGCTCCTTGAGCTGATTTGAACTGGACCATGCAAAGAGGGCACCAAGTGTGCCCTTCAAGCACACTGAGTGGCGCTGGCAAGTGCTCCCACCCGGCCCCAATACACTAAACCCTGTCTGGGAGGTGGCCACACCTCCCTGTGACAGGATACCTATTGTTCTGCCTTCCCCTGCTCGAGCTTGGCTCAGCAGCAGGGGGGCAGAATCGTGTCTCTGGTCGGCAGCAGCCATGTTGTGCTGTCCGGGTCTAGAAGACTGGTACCGGGAACACTGAGGGTGTCCCAGAGGAGCTTTACAGTGCATGGAATCATACCGCCACACCGTTTACAGTGTGGGGGTATGATTCCAACATGTTTGATACCAAACATGATAGGGTTCGTTACAGCCAGGTTCGAGATGGTCATTGAGTAATGACGCGGTGCCCCTCTATATGTTATATGGCTGTCTCACTTACAACCCGGGAGAATGGACTCCTTAGGCTGTAGGGGTGTCCTGCTCATGCAATGGCACCCTCACACTTAGAACCGAGCACCCTGCCTTCAGGATTGAAAGGCCTGCCTTAGGGGTGACTTATAGGTTTTAAGTGCATTGACCTTAGATATAGAGAAACCTATATCTTTCGTAAGTGGTGCTAGCACCAGCTTACACAGGCTGCAATGGCAGGCCTGTAGTTACAAATTGAGTGGTCTCCCATGGGTTGCCTCAGCCTGCTTACAATGTGCATCAGCAGCATGTTGTATTGAGGGACGTGTAGTCTTGCTTGTACCTTTTCAAAGATGAACTCCACATTCGCGGAGATAAAGTACTGCTTATTAAAAAGGCAGTTCTGCTTCAAAAGTCTACACTTGGCAACTACATCCAGGGGCACTTGAATGTCTTGGGGGTTGTGAAATCATACCTCTGAGTTAGTAGGTGGTAGGCCTGTGGGCTGTTTTAGGGCTCTCACGGTTGCCCCTGGGGTGCACAATTACTGTAAATTTCCCTCTTGGGTCTGACCCGAACAATGAGAAAATTATATTATGTGCAAGCTTGGCTGCCACAAACCTCACAAGGTGTGCTCGTTTTATGTAAAATGGGATTAGCCTCTGTAGGTTCAACTGCGTGAATTTTCCCACACCCCTTTTTGTACGACACGGAGAGGGACAGAAATGTGGAAGGGGTGAAGGGGGGGGGGGGAAGAGACACTGGGCACTGTAAGGAAGAAGTGCTTGGGCCATGCTCCATGAGAGGGACACACACCCAAAGAGGAAGTGAAGCCTATACGCACAGATCAAAGAGAAGCAAGGAAATGAGACCATGAAACCAACCAATGGTAAGCAATGGATGGTGTCAGTTAACAAAATGTCTTACAAGCGATAGTGCATGTGCTATCTCAGGCATGACCTAAAAAGGTGTACACTATTAGTTCCAAGCTGTGAATAATACATTCAAGAGAAAGTCTGGGCAAAGTTCACATAATTTCCTTGGGAAAATTGCGAGAAATGCCCAAAATATGATGCAAATTGACATGATATAAAGGTCTAGCATTTAGCTCCTTTCCTTTCTTAGCGCACAATGCGTCCATTATGGATACACGGACCCATTTCGGGTTAAAATTTTTAAAAAGTAATGGGCAATATCCCACAGGACACAAGCAACAGCTGCTTGTGATCTGTTGGTTAACATTGTTCCCGTGCCCTTGCAATAGGATTTTTACCTGAACAACATTTCAGTTACGTGATGTGGCGTAATTTTGGGCATTTCACATAACAACCATAATGCTAAATGCCAGAAATTGCGAGAGATTACTCTGGTGTACAGAAACTTTGCCTGGGGCTATTCAAGAGACGAGGTGAATGGGTGATTCAAGCTAAATAATCCTTCATCCACAGGGACATGGATGAGCAAAACAAAGATGATGGATTGGAATGCGGCCAATAGTAATTACCAATGGCTCTGATAAACTCCCTCCACTTTTTCTGCTGTGTAAGAAAGATGTAGTGTATGCCTATGAATAAGTGTTGGCTCTTTCACAGATTGTTCCAGCCCCACCAGAGTGCACCCATTCAGTAACTCGACTGCAATATCCTGACAGCAGCAGTCTGCCCGAAAATTAGTCACATAAAAGTTGAAAATTAGTACGAGCGACGATAAAAGTTCTGTGAACTGTGGTAAAAAAAAAAATGAGGATCCGATCTCAGTAGTCAGTATGCTGACTATTGTGTGTCAAGAAGGGGGGTTCAAACCTAACAACTCCACTGCGATGTATTCTTCTAAAGTAATTGCCACTACTGAAAATATAGCTTTAAAAACAACTGCTTCTTACCCTTTGCCCTTCTTTCTATCTAGCCTAATGTTAAAATCAGGTGAAATCGCTAGTGCTAAGAGAGGAAGATTCTTGTAGCCAAGTTCCAGTGAAAAAAATAAAATGCAGCTTACTGCTAGAAATGAGGTCACAAACCTCCGGGGTGCCTTCGGAGGGACCTTACATTAAGTAATGCACAGCGCAAGGCCTGCCCTTTTTCAATCCCTAAACTCTTCAGTGTTATACTTTTCTATTTTGAAATTTGAATTATACATGAAAACAATTATAATGCAATACAGAGTAATCCACAAAGTATACCAATCCAACATAAATATAGCACTAAATGACATCCCAAGAAGGGAAAAAACAACTTTAGAAAGTATGAATGAAAAATAGAAAAATAAAATCCAGTGAGGGGCAATGGAAGCTTTTCGGTTAACGGTACAGTTTAAGCAATGCCTACGGTAACCTTTGCCCACATATTACACACACTCAACACACAAATGAATTAAGTCGACAGCCTAATTTCATCCCAGATTCAAATCATAGATGGAAACACTCCAATCACCATCACAATTGCATGGATAAGAGTATTATACCCCACATACAAGAAAGATAAATAGGGTTTACATAGGTTCAAAGAAGGACCCCAAACCTCGTTGAAGAACTGGATTTGATTTTGAACGTTCTAAATCTATATTCATATGTAGCTAATCGATAAAGTTAAGCAAGCCATACTTGATGTGTGGGCACGAGTGCTGTACGTCAATGCTGCAATATACAGATCTTAGCCACTATAAGAGCCGTAGACATCCATTACACCAATGAATAGTCGTACTTCCAAACAACAAAATCGTGCAACAAGGCCAGCTTGTCTGACTCCTCAAAAGGAATGAAACTAGTAGAGCCAAGCATCATCCATAAAAAAACGCAAATAGATAGCCAGTGCAGGACATGACCCACGTACATGGTACACATCACACACAACATCTGGACATCTCCAGCATGCCGCATTAGGAACCAGACGAGCCTCACATAATTTGAGAGGAGACCAATACCAATTATGGAGGATTTTGAAATGGGTGGGCTTTAAGCGCACCTTTCTGAGCGAGTTGCTCATAATACTCTAGGATTTCTTTCCTGCCATTCTCTGAGAAATATACACCCAGCTGCCCCTGTCAATAGGTTTTAGCCACAAAGCTAGTATGTTGTGAGTAGAGATTTTCAATGAGAATTTGGTACATATTCGACACCCCTCCCTGTGGCACTAAGATTAATCGGATCCTCCCAAGCTTACCTCTTAAGCAATGCCTCTCTTGCCAAAGTTGTGACGGGGGAAGTAAAAATGTTAATTTAAACATCTCAAAGGATCGAAACGAATCCCCATCAAATTTTTTAATTTCCTGTTTTTCCCATAGAGCCCATTTTATCGGTTTTCGGACCACTGTGATTCCCTCATTGCACCAAAGTGGCGCACCTCTGTGAACAGTTCTATCAATTCTCAAGAGTCGATGTGAATCTTTCTATGCAGCCCACATAGCCCTTAAGGTACGAGGGCAAAGCAGGACTTTCAAAACCAGAGTATTGTATAAAATGCTTAAACCCACTAGAGCCTGAACAATGTTTCGCTCCCATAACGCTCAAAGAGGCTGATATGCTAGTTGCGATAAATGTTGAGCCAGATAGTAAAGCCACGTCAGGAAGCCGAAGCCCACCTGATCTGGTATCCGCATGCAACTTTTAAGATTTAAGATGTGGTTTTCTGCCTGCCCAGATAAACCTCTTTACACTCTGATTTATATTGTGAAGGGTATACGCAGTAATCATCGAAGGCAGCATTACAAAACATAGTTAAATCTGGGACCCGTCACCATCTTAATCATCTGTACTCTACCCCAAAAGGAGACCTGCCGAGCAGACCATCTTGTGAGATCTTGTTCCATTCTATTCATCAATGGCTGGATATTATCAGGCACCATATTTTCCAACTCCTTATTTATCAGCAAACCCAAATACTTCAAACCCGAGCTCTTCCATGAGAAGCCAAAAGCATTTTGCGGAGTTCTACAATTCCTACGCATAAGTAGCATTGCCTTGCACTTACAACATCCGATCAGCGCGTCTCCGTATCATTAAGAGGTGTTAGCCTCAGTAAGTAAGAATATTTGGGGAGAAGCCTATAATAAAATTCCCAACCATCCAAACTTCAAAAGTACAGTGCAGGTTATACATGCACGTGAGTCTAGGGGGAAATTAGTGTGGGGTAGGCGCCGGGGGTGGGGCGTACCCCGCTGCCAGTTTCTGTGTCCGGTGTATGAATGTGGTCCCTAAATGCCAATGAGGGTATGGGGGGGTCCGAAGGGCAGGTAGATTGCATCACCCACTATCATTTCCTGGTCTGCGTTAGATTTCCCGAAGGAGATCTGTCACAGGTCGCAGAGAATCTAGTCTTGATACCTCCAACAGTCAGGCTTTATGTCCGTGTTGGTGCCTCCTCTCCCATCTGCATAATCTCCCGGTCATCCAAGTCCCCTGCCAGCTCTCTCTCTGGGTTTTCCCAAGTATTGAGGACTTCCATCCATAATTCTGCTATGGGGCGATGCCTCAATCCCCGGAACTCCTCCCGAAGCAGAGCCCTTCCCTCCGCTCCAGCCCACGGGGTCACGTCTCTCCTCCAATTCCGTTACAGGCCCACTGCCTGTATTCCAGGCCATAGCTACCCTTCTTTTGGCCAGCACTCGATAAATCTGTATCCCACCTTCCATTTAGGGGGTCTTGGAAAGAGTCCCAGCAGACAAACCTCTATCGAGGTGTCAAGGGCCCATCCCAGTGTGGCCTCTAGGGCAACCAAGACTGCCTCCCAAAAAGGACGTGTATGAAGTCTGCGTTGACGTGGTCGCAGCGTGGGCAGCTGCGTGGCTCACTACCATAAACTACCTGAAGTCTATGAGCGGTCATGTACGTCAAATGCAGATAGTTAAATTGTGTGTATTTCAGCCTTGTGTTCCTCAAAACTTTCCTGGGGTAAGCTAGGATCTTATTCTAGTCCGAGTCTGGAAGTTCCTGGCCCAGAATCGCCCCCAACTTCTGGCGCAGTTTCGACAGGGGTCTGCGAGTCATCTCTAATAGCGAGCTGTAGAACTACTTTACTAAATGTCTTGCCGTGCCCAAAGAAAGCAGGAGTTGTAGCACTACATGTGCCTTAGGTTCCTCACGGTTCCTACCCAACAGTCTCTTGAAAGTACGGACCAAAGCCTCGTAAATGAGGAATTGGCCGGGCGACAGACCAGAGCTGGACACTAGATCTACAAAAGGGACAAGAGCTTCCTGCTGGTAACAGTCGCCAACTGGCACTAATCCCCCGTCAGTGCAGGCCATTAGTTGTTCAGCCGTGAAGAACCTTAACGGGTCTCAATGCGGAAGGCGCACCAAGGGCAGCTTTGGCGTATATAGGGGGATTTCCGCCATCTTGACCATACAACACTTCCAACACTGCAAACCAATGGTCAACAACAGCGGCATGGGAGAAAGCTTGACTGCTGGGTTTAGTAATTTAGCTAGTAATGCTCCCATGTGGGCAGAGGGCCCCACCAGTTCCAGCTCCTCATGTCTGTGCCCATCCAGCCACTGAGTGATCCACTGGATCTGAGAGGCTAAGAAATACAGCTCGAAGTTTGGCGCACCCAGACCTCCCTCCACCATGGGGTGCTGTAGGGTATCTAGTGACACCCTCTGACGAGTCCCGTCCCATATTAACTCCCGCAACAAGGTATCCAATTGGCAGAACCAGTGCGAGGATACAACCACCAGAATGAAAAAATACAACAGACACAGTAACATGACCATTTTGGACAAAGATATTCGGGCCATGATCGGACGTCGTAAGGAGCACCAAAAAGGGACACAGGATCGAAGAGATCTGAGTGCTTTTCCAATATTACCATCTCGCAGGTTCAAGGGTATGGAATATCTGTATTCCCAGATAGCGAAATGTGTCCTGAGTCCAGTTAAGATCTGCAGGTAGCTCCAGTGGCCGAGAGGTTCCCGGGTGGACAGGAAACAAATAGGTTTTGTTCTGGTTGCCCTTCAAGCCCAAGAGTTGATGAAAGTCACACAGGAGGCCAAGCGCTTTAAAAGAGCCAACAATGGCATCCTCCAAGAAAATCAACAGGTCATTGGCATATAGGGAAATAATGTGTTCTTGGCCCCCAACCATCAGACCCAGACCTCCTACCCGCTGTCTGAACAATTCCGCTAGGGGCTCGATAGCCAGCGCGGACAGGAGAGGACACAATGGGCAGCCCTGCCGGGTACTACGGAAAATCTCGTATTGCGAAGACACTATCCTGCCTGTTTTAACTTGCGCCGTAGGGGTCGCATATAAACGTTTAACCCACTTAATCCAGCCATCTCCAAAGCCCATCTTCTTCATAACTTGAAACAAAAAATCCCATCTAACCGTGTCAAAGGCCTTCTCGAGGTCTACCGCCAACAGGGCTGCTCGCGGAAAGGACAGCATCACCAGGTGGTATAACACAGAATACAATCTTCGGAGATTAAGTGATGTACTCCTTGCCGGAATAAACCCGTTCTGGTCATCATGTATAATTATGTGCATGTATGGGAGTAGGCGGAGAGCCAATAATTTGCTAAGGAGCTTAAAGTACATGTTAAGCATGGAAAGGGGACGAAAGTCCGTTGTGTGGGTACCTTGAACAGTCATTCTGGGAAGGGGGATCACAACCGCATCCTGTGTCGACTCCGGTAGTTTGCCCAGTCGTACAGACTTCGCATAGAGGGCCTCAAGTCGGTGGGTCAGCATCAGGGCATAAACAGAGTAAAACTCTGCAGGGAGACCGTCTGGGCCCGGGATCTTACCCACAGCCATACTCTTGATAGCTATGCGTATTTCCGGAGTTAACACCAGGCCTCCCAATATCTCCCTCGCCTGGCGATCTAATGCTCGTAACTGCAGCGTGGCCCAAAGGTCGCTTGGGCCTCAGGTGTAATGGGCGGAGGAGAGTCATACAGACCCTTCTAATAGTCACAAAACTGAGCATTAAATGGTTTGGGCGCATATATAGAGTCACCAGTTCTTGTCTTAATGTGTGTACTCAGCGACCCCCGTGTTTCTGTTTCCAGCCTAACAAGCCATGCCAACAGTCTACCGGGGCGTCCCTCTTCTTCCTACACCTTGGAGAGGTAACCCCTATAGTCATGGCATCGGCCCCTCCATAATGCAATGTTGTAGAGCTCACGTGTTTCTCAAAGGCCCTCTGAGTCCAATGCCTCCGTTTCCTGGGCATTGCAAGGCTATGTAGTCTGGTCTTTAGGAACCCAAGCTCCTTAGGTACCTTGCGCTGTATTCTTATCGATTGCCCCAAACAAGAATACCCGCACCACCACCTTTAACGCCTCCCATTCTATTTGTCTCAGTGGATACGAAATCTGTGTTAACATCACAATAGCAGTCTATGGTGGTCCCCAAGGTTTCCCAAAAACATGTGTCCTCCAGGGTCGATTTGTTGAGCCTCCACAGGGATATCAACGGGTGCTCTCCTACGGGCCTAAATTCCATTAATAAGGGGCTGTGATCTGAAAATGCGCGCCCTAAGTATTTGGTATGAGTAACAGAAGGACTAAGTCCCTGGGAACACAAAGGCATCCAGTCGTGTATGTAACTGATGTATGGGAGAGTAGAAGGAGTAATCCCTAACATCTATGTGTTGTGCTCGCCAAATATCCGTCAGAGCTCAGTGTCTCAGCCACTCCTGGAAACCCTCAGCTACCCGATGTACGGGAGCCCCTGGCAACAGAGGGGGGGGGGGGGTTGGGAGCGCTCCAGGGCAACATCCGCCACACAGTTAAAGACTCCCCCAAAGAGGAGATCGTCGGTACCCAATGAAGCCAGGGAAGCAGAGAGGGAGTATAAGAATGGTATCTGATCCTGATTAGGGGCATATATACTACCCAGGGTAATGTCGCGACCCAGGAGCCGTCTTGTCAGTAATACATAACGGCCCTCCTTGTCAATAGTTGTGTGCAAGGGCTCAAATGAGAGTCCCGCTCTGATCCAAATCAGCGTGCCTCGTGTATAGGCCAAGTAGGAGGTAGCAAATTGTTGCCTTCCTGCCACTACTTGGGGTGTGGAAAAGATACCCTCATTTAACCCGATCAAAAGCCTTCTCTGAACTAAAGAGAGCAGCAACTTCTCTTCTGAATCATTTTGTACTTTCCATATCAGATTGGACAGAAGACGCATATGATTAGGGGAAGAATGCCCCGGTACAAAACCAACCTGAGAGCTATGTATCAAACTACAGAGGACTTTCTTAAGGTGAGTTGTAAGGACCTTTGCAAGAATTTTCATGTCTGCAATAATAAGCGATATGGGATGGTAGCTTGTGCAGTTAGTTGGATCCTTATTGGGCTTCAAAAAGGCTAATAAGCGCTCTGTTAAACGCAGGTCTAATTACAGCACCACCCTCCAGCACTCTATAAAGCCATTAAAGAAGCAGAATCATCAAGTCCCTGTTAATCTTATAAAAAGCAATTGGGAAACCATCATATCCCAGGGCTTTGTTATTGGGTATACTCTTAATAGCCTCAGAAATCTCCTCTATGATCTCCCCTTCAAGGAGCTTCCTACTATCTTCAGACAAGGTAGGAAGATGAAGGTCCCTCAGAAAATCAATCTCAGAAGTGGGGTCAATTGGAGCCTCCGTACTATAAAGTGTTCAAAAAAGAAATGCACAAATGCTTCTGTAATCTCCACCGGGTGTATAAGCAATCTTTTATTCTCGCTATGGATTGCTGGAATGGTAGAATTTCCCTCACGCTGGTGTAATTGTGCCGCAAGTAGTCGACCTGCTTTTTCACCTTGCTCATAAGGACGATAACTATTCGTATTACGGAACCTATTTAAGAATTCTGAGTATTTATAATTATTTTCCACATTGTAGTTACTCAGCTTAAGAAGGTTAGGATGTCCTTACTCGAAATACAATATCTCACCTGGACGCATGTGATTTAGGCAGCATGGATGGCGTTGGTCACTGAGCAGACGCAGACTGGCTTGACTTTGGCATTCGAATCGCACGCTTGCATATGCACAGCCATGCTCCAGAAGACAAGAGTGCTAACCGGGATCACAGCAACAAGCACTCAAAAATTGTTAAAAACAGAGTAACAAGCATTGCCAATAGGTCTGGCTTATGAATGCACTGTCAAGACAGACCTAAAAATCCATGCAGCTAATGACTGCCCTGTCCTCATCTGTGCTGCCGCCAGAGAAAAAATATCTAGTTATCTAATACACTTTAATAGCATTACAATGGCATGTGTGTGTCCGTCCCTGTAAGTTCAAGGTTAAGCAGCTGGATAAATAAACAAAATTATTAGAGCTGTGTGGAGGGCTAGCACTTTTTTTTTGGAAGCACACAACTGCCCAATCAAAACATTTACACCTGGCTCCCAACATGTGGGCGGAATCAAATCCCCTCTTCTTGGTGATTCTAACATAATTGTCTGGCCACAGGTGCGCTATCAAACCTGATCATAAAAACTCTTGTTTAACCCTTTCAGTGCTCATGACGGAAAGGTTCCGTACATGAGCACAAGTTCCAGTGTGCTCATGACGGAACCATTCCGTCATGAGCACATGCTCAGAAAATCCCTCTGCTGCAGACAGCAGAGGATTTCCCTTTTTTTTTTGCCTGGGGAGGTGGGAAGAGCTTCCCCAACCTCCCCAGGCCTCTTGAATTTCGTTGCAATGACGATCGCGCGCATGGCGCGCAATCGTCATTGCAACGAAAACGAAACTGAAACTTAGTTTCAGTGCTCGTGGGGCTATCTCAGCCCCCCGAGCACCGAAAAAGATGGGAGAGGTATCGTTGGGAAGGGGAGAATCTCCCCTTTCCAATGGTACCCTTCCCTAGTGGATCCCCAGGGGGGCGATCCCCAAGCAGGGATCCACCTACTAGACACCAGGGAGGGGGGAGCGGCCCCTGGGGCAAGGGCCTTTGCTCCCCCATATTTGTTTGGGCACCACAGTCTTTCTGCCCCCAATCTGCCACCCGGGGGGGGGGGCGGAAAGCCCACTAGAAGCCAGGGATTATTATTTTTTATTGACGTTGGGGTGGGGGCTGCCCAAAAAGGGCATGGCAACGCCCCCACCCCAACCCCAGAGAAATAAACGTCTTTCTGCCCCCCCCCCCGGGGAGGCGGAAAGCCCACTAGAAACCAGGGATTTTTTTTTCTTTTTTATTGACGTTGGGGTGGGGGCTGCCCAAAAAGGGCATGGCAATGCCCCCACCCTTCCCCCCAGAGAAATGTCAGTCTTTCTGCCCCATCAGCGGGGAGACAGAGAGGACGCCTCCGGGAAGAACGGCTGGAAGCACTGAAACTAGACAAAAGTCTAAGTAGGTCCTTCCACCTCAGCCCTCCCATAGAGCGTTTAGGGTAGAAATACAGGAGTTACTCTCAGTGGTACTACACCAAGAGGGAAGTATCCACCTACATAGTGTTTTTTAACCCCTCCCTGATCTAGCGACAGGATTTTCCTTCCATTTTTCACTAGTTAAAGGAAGTGAACACATAGGGTATATAACCCTCCCCTTTCCCCCCCTTTTTGGGTCCTGAAGAATGCTACGTACCCTTCGGGGACACCTCAGCAGAAACATGTCGACCGCATTTCATACGGTGAAGGGAGAATAATATCCCATACCACCGTTCACTTAGTTTTTAACCACCATACATTTACCATTGGAATAAAGCATAGCACATGGACTAATGTAATGGTTTTTAAATCACTTATCACTCCCCCACGGCCATCACTTAGATTTAGAAGTGCATCCCTGTCTCCAGGTGTATGCCCGCCCTCTATCAAACCAAGTTTTTAGAGGGCGAGGACAGCCGATGATGAAGCATGACACCGGGCGGTGTGTGAGGCCAGTCCGTAACTTTTTATGAAATGCCTCCACTGGTAGTGCATCTCTATAGAACTCTGTAGATAAACATAGGAATTGATTCAAGGGGCAGCCCACTTTTGTGTATTCAGTCTTTCTGCCCCCCCAGGCGGCAGATGGGGGCAGTAGCCCCCAATCTGCCCCCCAGGGGGTCAGAAAGCCCATTAGAAACCAGGGATTTTTTTTATTGATGTTGGGGTGGGGGCTGCCCAAAAAGGGCATGGCAATGCCCCGCCCCCCCCCCCCCCCGGGAAATGTCAGTCTTTCTGCCCCTGAACATTTTGTGATAGGCAATTTTGATGTCGCCTCAATATGTTTTGGGCCCTTGCCTGTCGCGGGTACTTGGGCCTCCCACCAGAGTGAGGCACCATTTTTATCGGGAGACCTGGGGGAACGCTGGGTGGTAGGAAATTTGTGTCAGCCCGGTGATGCCACAACTTTCCCACACAAAAATGTGTGGAAAAAGTGATTTTTAAAGCTAAAATTGAGGTTTACAGGGGATTCTGGGTAAGAAAACGTTGGGGGATCCACGCAAGCCATACCTCCCTGGAACCCCTCGGGTGTCTAGTTTTCAGAAATGTGTGGGTTTGGTAGGTTTCCCTAGCTGGCCGACGAGCACGGGGCCAAAAACCCAGGTGACCCCCCCCTTGCAAAACCAGGTCGTTTTGTGATAGGCAATTGTGATGTCGCCTCAATACGTTTTGGGCCCTTGCCTGTCGCGGGTACTTGGGCCTCCCACACGAGTGAGGCACCATTTTTATCGGGAGACCTAGGGGAACGCTGGGTGGTAGGAAATTTGTGTCAGCCCGGTGATGCCACAACTTTCCCACACAAAAATGTGTGGAAAAAGTGATTTTTTCAGCTAAATTTGAGGTTTGCAGGGGATTCTGGGTAAGAAAACGTTGGGGGGTCCACGCATGCCATACCTCCCTGGCATCCCCCGGGTGTCTAGTTTTCAAAAATGTATAGGTTTGCTAGGTTTCCCTAGGTGCTGGCAGAGCTAGGGTTCAAAAACAACAGCTAGGCACTTTGCAAAAAAAGTGTCCTTTTTCACTGTGAAAATGTGGTGTGTCCACGTTGCGTTTTGGGCCGTTTCCTGTCGCGGGCACTACCATTTTTCTCGGAAGACTTTGGGGAACATGGGGTGGGTGGAATTTTGTGGATCCACGCAGATTGCAGAACTTTCCATTACAGAAATGTGAGGAAAATGTGTTTTTTTGGGACAATTTTTAGGTTTGCAAGGGATTCTGGGTAACAGAACCTGGTGAGAGCCAGTCAAGTCACCCCATCCTGGATTTCCCTGGGTGTCTAGTTCTCAAAAATGTATAGGTTTGCTAGGTTTCCTTAGGTGCCAGCAGAGCTAGGGTTCAAAAACTACAGCTAGGCACTTTGCAAAAAAAGGGTCATTTTTCATTGTGAAAATGTGGTGTGTCCACGTTGCGTTTTGAGCCGTTTCCTGTCGTGGGCACAAGGCCTACTCACACAAGTGAGGTACCATTTTTATCGGGAGACTTAGGGTAACACAGAATTGTAGAGCAACTGTTATTACCTATTGACTTTCGATGCATTTCTGCCTTCCAAATGAAAGACAATGTGTAAAAAATAAGTCATTTTGAAAAATGACCTATAATTCTCATGCTAGTATGGGTACTCCCAATTTCGGAAATGTGCAAATATCTACTGTTTCTAAACTCTATATTTTGTTCCCATTTCAGAAATACATAGGTGTCTTTCATACCGATTTTTCCATGTATACATTTTCCCAAATGAATTGCTATATAACCGGTACATAATAAAAAACCATTGCAAGACGCTGCTCAGTTATTGGCTCTGGGTTCGTCGGGTTCTTGGTGAACCTACAAGTCCTATATATCCCCACAACCAGAAAGGTCTAGCGGATGTAATGGTATATTGCTTTCAAACAACTGTCATAATTAGAAGAAGTTACAGGTGAAAACGTTGACACAAATGGCTGTTTTTTTCAACTAATTTTCAATTTTTCCTATATTTAACTGTTAGTTTCTATGAAGAAACCTTGAAGGATCTACACAAATGACCCCTTGCTGAATTTAGAATTTGGTCTACTTTTCTAAAATATATAGCTTTCAGGATCCATTATTGCTTTCATACCCATTTCTACCATTAACTGGAAAGAGGTTGAAAGCACAAAAATAGCAAAAATAGGCTATGTCCCAGAAAAATGCCAAAACTGTGTAAAAAATGTTGGTTTTCTGACAAAAGTCTGCTTGTCCCTGAAAGCTGGGAAGATGGTGATTTCAGCACCACAACCCCTTTTTGATACCATTTGCAGGGAAAAAACCAGACGCTTTCATCTGTAGCCCTTTTTTCCCAAAAAAACCAAAATTGCGCTGTATTTTGGCTAATTTCTGGGTCCCCTCCAGGGAAATCCACAAACCCTGGGTACCTTTAGAATCCCCATGATGTTGGGGAAAAAAAGGACGCAAATTTGGCGTGGATACCTTATGTGGTCAAAAAGTTACAGGGGCCTAAGCGCGAACTACCCCAAATAGCCAAAAAAAGGCTTAGCACAGGGGGGGAAAAGGCCTAGCAGCGAAGGGGTTAAACCACCCTGCAGCAAGAGTCCGTCCTAGAATGGCTCTGCAAACTGGGACAAAGTACAACTCTATTCCCTGCAATTGACTCTCAGGGTATCAAGGACCTGCAGTCACAGGCTTAGCTCAGAACTCAACTGTCAACCAACAGAAACAATAATTTTGGTGTCCAGCCCAGTGATTTTGTTTATAGAACAGAAGATACTTTTTAATCTCCCAGCAGTACTCAATACTTCATAATTCAATCCAGGACACAGAGTAGTGTTCCTGGTTACGACTCTCTTTGTGGTGCTACACCGCTTTTCTCCATCAAGGTTTTCGGTTATCCAGGTGACCATAGGTAACTTTGTTCCCCCCAGAAATCAGTTCACTTGTTTGCTCGTTTTCTTACGTCTCATCATGTAGTGACTAGGAATTCAGTGTCGGCTTGATCCACCACAGGCAGACGCCCTTGGTGATCGGCTGCAGTTACTCAGAGGCCATCAAGGAGGCTGGGTGCAGTCTGTGTCTTTCCAGGCGCAGTCCCCCAGATCCTTCCTGTGTCGATCAGTGCACTGGCACTACTGTACAGGCTTGGGTTCAGCAGTTGTGGCTCCATCCTGGCCGGTGGGGCAGTAGTAGTCTCTGATCGGGCCAATGATAAACACTGAGGCAGGTGTAATCCCAACTGGGCCAATGCAACCACCCAGGTGGTTGCAAACATGAATGGGCCGTGAGATCACCAAAGCAATTAGAGCCCTGACAGGGCCGATGTATGGAAGCATGTACAAATGTCTTGGTTTTTGCCAGGAACTGCAGCGATAGCAGGAGACTATCTAAAGCACTGGTCACTCCTAGTTTCACACTCAGGCAGTCCACTTTCTCTGGGTTTTCCTCCAAGTAGGAACACACTGGGTTTATCCATCTGGACCATGGGTACTCGTAAACATTTGCTATGGGGACAAAAAGTATGGTTTGTGGTGTGACCAAGGGACGCACTCTGGCAGTAAGGGGTTCTGGGTGGGTCAGGGATTGTGTAAGGAGGTGTAAAAAAAAATTCAATAAACGGGCGAGCATTTAATTGCAGGTTAACTACAATTAAGTGGTGTAGGACACCACAGTAGTTACTTCATTTAACCTGCAAATAAATGCTTGCACGTTTATTTACATTTTTTTCTGAATATTAGTTTTCAGCAAGTAAACAGCAACTGGTGCTACAGTTCACCAGGGGGGGCTGCATGAAAAGGTAAAGAGGGCCGCAAGTGGCCCCGGGCCATACTTTGAGTATTGCTGATCTGGACAATCTCTTCTACAGCAGAGCCAGGCAGACACCTTTCCTCTATGCACTAGGCAGAGCCTGAGCTCCTCCAGCAGAACGTGCAGACTACTGGCAATGTCCCCTCAGCTATGAGAGACGGTCAGGCAGAAAATTGCCTTGGTACCATAGCAGTCCCTCGAGTATTTTAAAAGCAGCACTCTTCCAAGGTCATTAAGAACTTGAAACTGGAACAAAGTGAAGTGGTTTGGTTCTACTTTTATACACATCTTCTAGAAAGGGGATATGGATTCCATGTCTGAAACTTCAGACCCAGATGGCGTTGTTCATTTTCGATTGTCTTCTCAGGCTGTTCTCCAGACACGGTCTTTGTATAAAAAGTGATGCTTCTCACACAGGTAGCAAAGGGGTTGTCTCCAGACTGCAGCACCCGCAACAGGGGCACAATCAAATGTAAGGGTTCTGCACCGGGCTGCCATCAACCTCTCTGAACGAGTAATCCTGGATAGACAAAAGTTCAAGCCTGTTCCAGAATCTTCTTCACCTTTAATAACAAACTACACCCCACCATCCATTACATGGCAGCGCCCAGGAAGAAGGAACTATCAGTCCCTTGCTAACAAAGTCTGCATAGAATGTCTTTAGGCAGAGGCCCATGTCAACAACACTTTAATGAAATACCTTAACACCAATAACATCTTGGATCCTTCTCAAAATGGTTTCCGCTCTGGTCACAGTACAGAGACGGCTCTTCTGGCGGTGACAGAACATCTGCGGACCATTCTCGATTCCGGTCATACAGCGGCACTGATTCTACTTGATCTGAGTGCCGCATTTGACACGGTTTCGCATGAGATTCTGCTACAGCGTTTGGAGGATGCCGGGGTTGTGGGCCTAGCACTAGAATGGTGCAGATCATTCCTGAGAGAGAGATCCTTTCAAGTGTCGGCCCCCCCGTTTCTTTCCCAGGCTCATTCCATCGGTCTGGGGGTACCCCAGGGCTCTGCACTGAGCCCCGCACTGTTTAATCTATATGTTCAGCCTCTTGCAACGGTGGCTAGGAATATGGGTCTCACCATGGTCTCGTATGCAGATGATACTCAGCTGGTGGTGGCCCTTTCAGATGGTTCCATTCAGGACGCTTCTAGGTTTAGGAGCGGCCTGGCCACCGTTGCAGCGTGGATGACCTTAAACTGCCTCCAGTTGAACGCTACTAAAACAGAAGTACTGCTGGTGGGGATGGACAGGAGCCTCTGGAGTGAGCAATGGTGGCCGAATGTACTTGGCAGCACCCCCACCCCTAAGTTGGTGGTCAAGAACCTGGGGGTATGGATGGATTCTACCCTTAGCTTTCAAGAGCATACCAAAAAGGTCGCGGGTACTTGCTTTGGCCTCCTGCGGGGACTTACGCCTCTGCTGAGGTTCTTTGATCCACCTACGCGTCAGCTGATTGTTCAATCAGCCATTCTATCCAGACTAGACTATGCTAGGTCGCTCCTTTTGGGGGCTAATCAGGCTGAGGTAATGCGACTGCAGCGTGTTCAAACGCCGCCGCCAGAGCCCTGTTGGGGCTCCCACGTAACTGTCCCTCTACTGGTGCCATCCGGAGGTTACACTGGCTCCCAGTGGCCAAGCGGATTCAATTTAAGGCTCTCTGCTTATCTTTTAAGATCTTGAAACTTGCTTCGCCCAGCCTCCTGGCTAACTTATTAGCCCCGTACGCCCCCACTCGCCAGCTGCGCTCCCTGGGGCAGCATTTGGTAATTGTCCCCCGTGTGAAGCGCCTTCGGGCCGGGGGTCGATCTTTCCGTTACTTGGCTGCCAAGCTATGGAATTCTTTGCCTCCTCAGATCCGCAGCCTGGATTGCATGCTGGATTTAGGAAAGCAATCAAAACGTTCCTCTTTCCCTCTATTTAGTCCTTCTTGTCCTTCTGCATTTTCCTTACGCCTATCTGCTCTGTTCTTAGCCCTGTTCCTTCTGACGCTGGCAGCGCCGGGACGCCTCTTTGCTGGGGCAGCTGTGCGCTATATAAACTCAGATAACATAACATAACAGTCCTGTCTCAATCCTCCTCACTTCAGTATCTGAATCTCTATACTCCAGCCACAGGAACGCGGGCAATACAATTCCACTGGCTTCAGAAGCTGTCCGCATCCTCCATCTTGTGCACGTAGGGCAGGGGAACAAGCCCATAAACCATGCAGGGGGCATTCCCCTCCCAACAGAAACCTCAGAATATGGAGAAAATGAGAAAAAGTAGGGTTCCTTGAAGCAGGTTCATATGTCACTAAGCTATATTAAAAGTTGATTAACATCTGACCGGTCACACAAGGACATCTGCAGATAAAGCTGCAACCCACTGAACTACTACATGAAATGCAAATCTATGACCTGCATGTTATACACTGTGCTTTGCAGTTGGTACTTTGCAGGAGACACCTGGCAATCACCTGCTCCTCAGATCCTTGGAGCCGCTGATAGGAAGATAAACTAAACAGGGAGTGGCTGCAGCAACAGTCCAAACGTACTCCTACCTGTCATGGCTTCATAAATTAAGTAAAAATGTAAAAAAGTAGGCATGAATGAATCTTGCCAGGTCTGGCTCAGATGATAGCCAAAGTATGCAATTACGGTGGTAAATGCTACAAGTCTAAAAGACTCCTTAACATGCATACCTGCTGTTTTTTTCAGGAGTTCCGAGTTAGTGTCTTCAATGGAGCTTTGTTTTACCAAACATGGTGTGTTAATGTCGTTAGCCATTTATTATGTAGCTTTTCTTTCTTACTGCATCTTTACTCCAACTTAATTGCACAACTGCTGTTGGAGGAAAACTGGGGAAAAGTGTTTCTTTCGTCTTAAAGAATCCGTTTGCTCTGTGGTTGACTCAACTACCCAAAGTTAAAATGTAAAAAAAAAACACGTTTCAGTGCGCAACTTATTGGCCAGGTGACCGCCGGGGATCACACCACCCACTGCCCCTGCTAGGTTTGCCAAATGGCAGTTCTGGCGCTACCCTCACCACCACACTGATATATTGAGTGTGATATTTCGGATTACTCTATGCCACCTCGAGCTCCCGGGATGGACTAGATGCAGCAGTTCATTCTGATTTTTTTAGCATACGGAACTGCAAAACACTTTGCTGCTCTTAAAAAACAGCCCAACAGTGCCACCATGTAGCGGACTGTCATAATTAAGTGTCGGTGTTCATAAATAGGTGTCGGCGTATTTATGAATAGGTGCCCGACCCAACCACCGGTACAAATTATGCACTACAGCTGTCCCCTCCTGAGCGTGCTCTCAGCACAGCTCCTTGTGTCCGTACCCGTTTTTGCTCTCGGTCAGACACGCCTGGGTGCCTCATTACATTTTTTTAAATTACAAAGTAAATGAAGATTAATGAAGCGCCAGGTTGCATGTCAGATTAAATGCATTTAAATTGCAGACAAGCGCCGTCAGTTGCTGTAACGATCACGGACAACGGACATCCGCCCAAAATAACGGACGGTCCATGTAAACAGAAGACAGGTCATCGTCACCCTGGGAACACGCGGCCTTCTACACAAGACTTCCTCTGGATTAGAAAATCCATTAACGCTCGCGCAATAATCACACTCCACGCTGTACTTGAAGCGTAAAAGGCCATTTATTAGGACATGGTTGTAAACACACCATAATTAACTAAACATCAATTAACTATAAACAAATAAACAAACCCCAACATCAAACCTTTCATTCACTCCATCCATTTCGCTCCAATTCTCTCTTCCCGTTTCACTCTGTGACCCCCTCCATCTCTCCATTCACCTCTTCACTTATCTTTCAACAACCTCTCCTGTATCTCCTGCCGTCACACTCTTGCATCCCGCACCGCCATCATTCACCCGTTTCTCCCCCCCCCCGAGGGGTGGGTGTGCCCGTCAGTGACTCCCCACCCCTCCAAAGTACTGCCAACCTGAACCTACAACCCGTCCTAAACTGGCACGCTACAATCAACCCATCACCTCAACCCCGAAATTTGCAGGGTGGGCAGGTGGTACAAACTTTTCCCAACCCTCCCCAATGGTGCTGGGTGCAGGAAGAGGAAGAGCCTTCCTCCCCTGCGCCCTTATATCCCCTCCCTAGACCCCACCCCCTTTTCCCACACCCTGACCCCAACAGCTTGTCCTTCCTGCCTCATCGCGCGAACACCCCGGGGGAAGACTAGTCTGCGACCTACTTCCCCCGGGGGCCGGCATCGCGCAATAATCACACTCCACGCTGTACCTGAAGCGTAAAAGGCCATTTATTAGGACAAGGTTGTAAACACACCATAATTAACTAAACATCAATTAACTATAAACAATCCCCAACATCAAACCTTTCATTCACTCCATCCATTTCCCCTTGCTCCAATTCTCTCTTCCCGTTTCACTCTGTGACCCCCTCCATCTCTCCATTCACTTCTTCACTTATCTTTCAACATCCTCTCCTGTATCTCCTGCCGCCACACTCTTGCATCCCACACCCCCATCATTCACCCGTTCCCCGCCCCCAGAGGGATGGGTGTGCCCGTCAGTAACTCCCCACCCCTCCAAAGTACAGCTAACCAGGGAACCCCCTTAGGGCGGTTACCTGCCCCACCCCCTTTGTCCCGTGCACCTTTCGTCATCACTCCTGAACCTCCCTACGACACCAAATGGATTCATTCCACAACTTGCTTATAACGACCCGCATTGCCATCATATAGTAAGCATCCCCAAGTTGCGAAAGGCGCACCCCATCATCCCTAAACAGCAAAGGCTCCTCCAAACGGAGCCCAACATGAGCAATCACTTTAATGTCCTTTGAGGCGCAAAAAACTCTCATTGCCCTGTAACTTTCTGCGGGCTTTTTCCACTGCCGCGGGTTTCACTGCCCTTTCCACATCTTCCCTGGCACAAATTCAGTCCATACAATGCACGTTCCCGCCAGATTCCTTTTCATGACTTCCAGATCTCTCTGCATCTGCTGTAGTATTGCCAAACCCGACAAACGTATCAAGTCAATTTCGCACAAATGCAGGACCAACATATCAGGGCAGCCTCTCTGCGATATCATTTTTGTCAGCCAGGGCAGTAATGCCCCCCCCAACGCATCCCTCCTTTACCCCACCAATGCACCTCATGATGGCTGCTCTTCAGACCCAGGTTACGACCGTAGACCTGCCGATCTGCATATCTGGCTGCCCAATGTATGAAAGAGTGTCCAACGATCCAGGTAACCGTCTTGGTTCCTGGGCCACCCGCACAACCTACGACAAGAAAAATATGTTAGTGCACAAATTAAGGTTCCCCCGTAATCGCTGCAGTCCCCCCTCCCCCCGAAAAACCATCTCTTCCTATTTGCACACATATCTCTCGCAGCAGCTGGATATCCGCCTCCCAATCTGACGTATCCTGTCCCAAGACCAGCCCAGTCGTGCTGCCGCCGTGGCTGCGCCAATGCGGAAAGAGTGTGTGCCGTATCTAGCAGGGTCCCTACCCAAACGCCTTAACGCCATGCGCAATACCGCCAACAACTGAAATGCCGCCAACCTCTCCCTGGACGCGTGACAAAAAATTTCACCCGACAATCTCCCTGACCTGCTCAAGAAAATTTGCCATTCACGCACAGGGCACACTCCTTTGCATCCACTCTCATTCAACCACACCCATTTACCCCTTCCTACCTGGTCCGTTTTTGAATGTCCCAGCCAAATTCCCAGTCGATCTCCATCCAATGTTATTTCCTCGTATGTTCTCCCCGCCCGCCCCTTCGTGCCCAACAACTCAGAAACCCGAAACGCCCCAAAAAACATCCACACCATGCATAAACAAAATACTGAAACCTCATATCCATCATAACAAATGGGCAAAACCCACAGCAATCTTCTCAACAACTCAAACGTGATCGCCTCCCATGGCGCCCCTGCCATCCCTTCCCCCCGTTCACGTCCCCAACCCTTTAGCATTCTACTGAGGATCTCATCTTTTGCAGGATCAAACCCCATGTACAATTGAGATCCCCCGCCAATTTCCCTGCTATCGTTGTCTGTGACAAACCCTTATCAATACAGCTAAGAACAAAACGTATCATTCCTTGTTCAGTGTCTTGATGGGACATGTTCCATGCATCCACGGTCCAGCCGATAAAAGATCCAAATTCAGTCCAAGCCAGCCTGTAGCTGCGCCTTGTAGTTTCCGCTATAGACTTCTCAACCAGGCCTATCACTCTCACTCCCCCCAGGCCCAAGTGCCGTCCGGCAGCTCTGTCTTGCATGCATCCGCTCCAGGTGCCAATCGTGGGAATCGCCGCCACTGCGAACGAGACAAAGCATCCGCAATGTCATTACTTGCCCCTGTCACATGCTTTGCACGAAATACTACATTCAGTTGCAGGCATTTCAGCATGAAACTACGCAGCAGCCGCGGGACCCTCAAGTCTTTAGCTTTTTGATTGTTCACTAGCTCTACTACCGTCCTGTTGTCCACATGGAATAGCACCAACCTGTTCTGAAATTCTGGGCCCCACACTGTTAACGCCACCAACAAAGGGAAAAACTCTAGAAAGGCTATGCTGTAGGAAACTGGCTCTATATATACTACACCAAAGTGAGGTATAGTGTGTATAGAGTCCAGGTGACCCCAGAGGTAGGCAGAGGTTAAAGTTAGATAGAACCTTACTCTCCATTTGTGTTAGAGTGGTCGAGCAGTAAGGCAATATCAGAGGACAGTGTTAAGCATTTGATGTACACACTCAGTCAGCAAATGAATTCACACACTCAAGAACTGAACTCTAGGCCAATTGTTTTTTATAAAAATATATACTGTTGTTTTATTTTTAGAACCAAGCAAGCCTGGCACAGGTGAGCATTAAATACTTTACAGTAATAAGTTGCTGAATGTAGAACAGTTTGAAAATGCAATAGAAATTGTACTTTGTTTGATTTACAGGGGTTGTAGTAGGTTGCAATACTTAGCAAATACAGTACATTGAAATAAATAGGCTTTTTCAGTAAATTACAGGTAAGTTACTTTTACGTTACTTTTCTAACTCAGTGCTGGATACCTAGATTCAGCACTGGGACATTTCCTGCAAACAGGTAAGTAAATACATTTTGGTTATTCGTGCGATTTTTAAAGAATATTTTTAGATTTCAAAACTCCACACTTAGAAACTTTTTGGAAGAAAAATGTCAATGTTATCCTATGGAGGAAAAACAGGTTATCGGTTCACAGGTAAGTTATCGACTGTGGGAGTTAAGGTTCTGGGGTTAGACTCAGGGGTCCCCCAGGGTCAGTGATGCACTCTTGTTACACCCTCAGCGGCACTAGGGCAGCAGAGTGTTGAGGCCCAATGTTATCCAATGGGGGATAGGGGGCCTCCGGTTGGTGGCTGCTGCCAAGCAGGCCACTGGGTTGTGGGAGCAAAGCTCCTAGGGTTAAGGTCAGGGCAAATGGGGAAACAAAGTAGCACAAAAGGTGCACCCTCAGCGGCACTGAGGCGGCCGGGTGCAGAGTGCTGTTTCGACGTCGGGCGCCCTGTTGTTTTCAATGGAGAACCTCCGGTTTGAAGAAGCACTGCAGGCAGGGAGACGAAGGACTTCTGGGTGCGACCACCACTTCGAGAGGTAAGTTGGGAAGGTGAGGGTTGGTTAGGCACCGTCGGTTTGGGCACACAAGGCCGTGGGGCATCGGGTGCAGGGGTGCCTTTTGGGGTCAGATCTTCTTACCAGCTCCGGGTCGCGGTTAGGGGGGCCTTCTGGATTTAGGCTGCAGGCGTCGACTGGAGGCTTGAGGCAGGTCAGGAGTCGCCGGATCTCGGGTCAGGATCGCCGGGGTGACCTCCTCGTGGTGTTTTTCCACTCGAGCTCGGGCCGGGTTCGGCAGGTGCAGAGTGGGCTGGATTCGCGGTCTCTGGCTGCTGCCAGAGGGTGCAGTTGAACAAATCCGGTGTTCACGGGCGAAGCAGTCTTTGGAAGTGAAGGCAGGCAGGTCCTCCGGGGTTTTCGAGGTTGCTGGCTGCAGGACACACCGGGATTTCGCAGGAGCAGGTTCGAGGGGAGACAGGCCGGTAGGGCGGGGGCCAAGTCAGTGGGCGTCTTCCTCTTGTTAGCTGGCTGCACGGCTGTTCGGTCCTTCTTTTCTTCTTGTCAGGCTGGATCTGAGGAAGCAAGGTTCAGTGTGCCCCGTAAATACTAGATTTAGGGGCGTTACAGGTAGGTAAAGGGCAGGGACCAATGGGTCCCTTCCCTGGGGTGGGTACACCCCCTATCGTGCCACCCTCCAGTTGGAGGGGGGGCAGAGGCCTGTCCCTGGTTGGTTGGGTCCCCCCATCCTCAAGATGGCGGGGACTCAGAGTTGTGCTTCACCTCGCCTCCCCCACCTGAGGGGTGGAGTTGGCAGAGGTGGGCACACCTCTTTCCCTCACTTGTTTTTCCCGCCGGTTCTCCCGCCCAAAGTGGGGGGTAGAACCATTGGGGACCAGTTGCTGAAAGCAGCAAATGGTCTGGGGAGGCTCAAAAAGGCGGCATGCCTTTGAAGCTTCCCCTTTCGTGAACCCTGCCCATCCTGGGGGAGGAGGCTTGGCACATCGTCCCAGGATGTGCATTGTTTCAGGCCCCAGAGAGCAGCAGGCTGGACCCAGGGGTCCAGAAACATGTCTGGTGGTGGCATCTGAAAGCAGCCACTCAGCCTGGACACTAGTGGTGGGTTAGTTTTAGACACTGTAGGGGTACAGGGCTCATGCACCTGTACCCTCACCACTGGCATAGGGCACCCAGCTAGAGGGGTGACTGATCTATGCCAGGGCAGTGGGTTGTAGACATGGCACACAGGGATGTGTGCCATGTCGACTCTTAACTTTGTTCTGCACCAAAACACGCAGCCTGCAAAGGCAGTGTGTGTGTGTAAAGGTACAGGGCCACTAAGGGTGCCACAATAAGTGCTGCAGCCCTTAGAGGTCTTCCCTGGTCACAGTGCCCTGGGTACCTGTGGTACCATTTACCAGGGGCTGACCTGTGGCCAGAGATGCCAATTGGGTTAGTTTTGGGGAAAGAACACAGACCCTGGGAACCTGATTGGCAGGGACCCAGGGCACACCAAGAAAAAGTGCATCAGTAGTCTGGCAAAAAGTGGGGGGCTTACTGCAACAGAAACCCACTTTCCTACACAAGCCCCCCCCCCCCAGCCCAAAGGCCAGGAGACTGCCAAAGCTGGGAGAGTCTTCCTAGTCTTTCAAGCGAGGTAGAGT
This sequence comes from Calotriton arnoldi, assembly GCA_963921515.1. Lineage (NCBI taxonomy): Eukaryota > Metazoa > Chordata > Amphibia > Caudata > Salamandridae > Calotriton > Calotriton arnoldi. The sequence continues at coordinate 3,957,418 of CAWUFW010000262.1, forward strand.
AGAGGAAGTGGTTTAAAAGTTGCAGGGCCTACTCTGCCTTGCATCCTTCTGTCCAGGTCAATCCCTTTGGGGAGCTGCCCTACCTCAACAGGTTCAGGACCTAATTCCCAATGCTCCTTTCCTAGCTCTTTAGTGTCTTCACCCCATCTTTTTAGTTTGGGTTCAGAGGTGCCCACCTCTGCAAATTCTAACTTAGCCAGGGCAAAGCCCAGCTTACCCACAGAGGTCACCCACAGCTTGAGCAACCCCACCATGACCAATAGGGTCAGGGGGCCTAAATTGCTATTTGCCAGGGGGCTAGGCCACCATGCCAAGGACAGTGCTGCCATGAAGGCTAACACCCAGCAGAGGCTGCTGACAGCTGTCAGTGCCCAGAACCACACCTTTAGCTCCTGACTGGTAAGGGAAGGGGCTGTCTTACAGGATTCTTTGGGTTCTGGCTGCCTGTCTGCTGTTTTAGGGTGGGGGGTCACTACACTTGGTAGTGAACACCCATCCTCCACCCTCTGTTCTGCCAGCTGAGGAGCCACCAACTCAGGCTGGACAGTTGCCTGACTAGTCAGGTCTTTTTGTTGGCTAGGGGGACTCTACCAGTGCCACTTTTGGAGTTCTCCTTACTGGGATAGAATCTCCCTGGCCCACTGGAACTGTGGCTAACAGTTGCCCACCTTTCCTACACTGTTTCTTCTTTTTCTTTTGGGGCTTAGCTGCACTAACTGCAGGTTGAGCCCCCCCAGATTTCTTGGGTGAGGTCCGGCATTGGACCAGTACCTCTCTTTGGCTCAGACCAACCTCTGGGTGGTCATTCCCCAGGAGACAATCAACGGGGAGGTTTTTACTAACTACCACCTTTCTCCATCTAAGGGTCCCAGCTACTTCTAGGAGCACTACAGACACAGGCCTAACAGTGACACCCCCTGGGACAGTCCTTACTCTCTTTGTTTCCCCTGGGACATACTGGTGGGGGAGTACCAACCTGTCATGCACCACAGTGTGACTGGCACAGGTATCTCTCAGGGAAGTGGCTGGGATTCCATTCACCAGTAGGTGGTGAAAGTGTCTACTCCCCTCTGGAATTTCCAGCTCACCTTTTGGGCCCATTTTCCAGTTGAAGGCTAGGAGGACTTCCTCATCTGAGGAACCATCCTCCAAAGCTACACTGGCAACCCCTGGAGCTACACTAGTCACCCCTGGAGCTGTACTAGGGGCTTTGTTTTTAGGACAGCTAGGGTCCTTGGTGTGGTGTCCTGCCTTTTGACAGTTGTGACACCATACTCTGTTGGGATCCCAATTCTTACCATGGTACCCTGTTTTAGTTTGTGAGGTGTCTTTGGGCCCACCCTCCTGGACAGGTTTTTGGGGGCTACCTGGGACTCCTTACTTTTATCTTTAAGGGGTTCACTGTCTTTCCTCTGGGGAGGCTTTGTAACCCCTTTCTTTTGGTCACCCCCAGTGGACGTCCTAGTTACCCTTGTTTTGACCCAGTGGTCTGCCTTCTTTCGCAATTCTTGGGGAGAAAGTGGACCTAGGTCTACCAGGTACTGATGCAACTTTTCGTCAATGCAATTACTTAATATGTGTTCCTTCATAAACAGGTTGTAAATTCCATTAAAGTCATGCACATTGTTTCCAGTTAACCAGCCACCTAGTGTCTTTACTGAGTAGTCTACAAAATCAATCCAGGACTGGTTTTGTGAGCCCCCCCGAATCTAATTCTGTACTCCTCAGTTGTGAGTCCAAATCCCTCAATCAGAGTTCTCTTCATGAGGTCATAGGACCCAGCATCTGCCCCAGAAAGGGTCAAGAGTCTGTCTCTGCAGTTACCAGAGAACAGTTCCCAAAGGAGTGCCCCCCAGAAAGTCTTCTTCACCCTTCTGGCTTCACAAGCCCTCTCAAAAGCTGTGAACCACTTGGTGATATCATCACCCTCCTCATATTTAGGGACAATCCTTTTGGGGATTTTAGGATCATAAGATTGCTCTCTATCCTTATTATTTTGATTGCTGCCACCATTGATGGGTGCTAACCCCATCTCCTTTCTTTCTCTAGAGCCAGGAGTCTGGTCTCTAGGTCCAGTCTTTTGGTCAACCTTGCTAAAAGGCTGTCCTCCTCATTGAGGCTGTCCTCAATGTCCTCACCAGAGCCTGAGCCACCTGTGTGGCCTCTAGGTCCCCAGAGGTTGATTCTTGGAAGTAAGGGAACGGGGTTCCTTTCTTCCCCAGGAAGTGATGGAGGTGGACACCTTTCTCCATCCTCCTCACCTCCTTCTCCCTCTGACTGGTCATCACCATTTTCAGAGGGGTGGGCCTTTGAATACTCAGCCAACAGCTCCTGGAGCTTTTGTTTGGTTGGATGAGGGCCCATTGGTATATATTTTTTTTGTTTAAATTTCTTTTATTGATTTTCAGCACAGAAAAATAACGAACGAGCCAGGACGCTCTATGGTCTTCGGGATGCAACCCGGCAGTCGTAGGGCTATGTTCGGCCAGTCAATGAGAAAATGGAGAAACAGAACCGCCCCCCCCCCTCCCTCCCTCCCTCCCTCCTCCCCAAGGAAAAACACAGCGCTATCAGAGGGGCCTATTAAGAACGATCTAGGAAAAAGCCGTAGAGGACACACTAGGAAGTGGAGGTGGCCGGGGTAGACGATCTAGGGGGGTCCACCAGTCTCAGTAGTCGCAGGTATTTGGGGCAAGTGAGTTCCGTGAATTCTGAGGTCAATAACGTGAGGAAGGGAGCCCACAGATCGTGAAAAGAAGCCCCTGGGTGAGTCAGAGAGAGATCTTTTCCATTCCCAAAATGGCCCACAACCTATGGAGCCACCCCAGGCGTGTAGGAACTGTCTTGGTACCCCAATGAGTTAGAACGTGTTGGACCGCCGCCCCTAGGGCGAGGGCCATCTGTTTACCCCTCCGGGATTTAAGGGGAAAGGTGATGGCGTTAGGGAGGCCCAAAAGCACATAGGCCGGGAATCTAGGGATCTGGGTGTCAAAGTGAGAGTCCACGTCGTCAAGGATCTGCTGCCAATATGCCCCCAGGGAGGGACACTCCCAAAGTGGGTAAGGGTGCCCAATGAACCGCAGGCTCGCCAGCACCGCGGGCTGCGGGAAGGGTTGCTTCTATGAAGCCGTACAGGTGTTAGGTACCAATAAGTGGCCAGTGGCAGTCTCAATGGAAGCGACGTTACGCGCTGTGCGTCGGGCCCTATAATAAATGCCCATCCATTCTTTCTGTGTCAGGGCCCTACCCAACTCCCCCTCCCATCGAAGTTGGCCAGGAGTCTTCACAGCGTCAGTAGTGTCTCTAGTAAACTTATATAAGTCCGTTAGTCGTGTGTCACTATGTCGTGTGAGCAACCACTTCTCAAACATGGTAAGGTGTCCCTCCGCACCCTCCCGCACGTCACCGTGGATAACCTAGTGGCGGATCTGTAAGTATCGGTATCGTTCCGTCTCCGGAATGCCATGATCTTTCCGAAGGTCAGGAAAAGAACGGGGCCCCGAAAGGTCAAAAAGATGGCCTATGGAGCGGCAAGCCTCTGTGGTCCAGTAGTGGAACCTCTTCGGATCGAGACCCGGCGTAAAGTCATGGTTTTGTGCTATGGGCGTGATCGGGGACGGGAGTGTCGTAAGGCCAATAGGAACCGCAACCTTGACCCAGGCCAGCAGGATAGGATGGGTCACCTCGGAGAGATACAGATTGCGAGGTCGCCCTGCACGCGCGAGTAAAGGGACTCCCCATAGGGGCTGACCAGCAAGTGACCTGTCCATAAACAGCCAGTGTTTCTCAGATTCCGGGCGTGACCACTCCACCAGCGCCCGCATTTGGGCTGCCCGCCAATAGGCTAAAAGGTCAGGGACACCCAAACCCCCCTCCACTGGGTCTCTATAGGCGAGTTCCCGGCGCATCCGAGCCAGTTGATCCCGCCAGACAAAGCGCTCTATGTCTCGTTGCAACGAACGTATGACCCCAACTGGTGGCACCAGCGGAAGCGTATGAAACAGGTAGAGAATTTGAGGCAATATCACCATTTTCACCGCCGCAATGCGGCCCAGCCATGAAAGAGAATACGGTCTCCACTTCCTAAGGGAAGCACGGACTTGTCTCAGGATTTCTGTGTAGTTTGACGTTTTGATGTCCGTAATAGTGGGGGAAACTTGCAATCCTAAATAGGAAATGGAGTCATGGGCCCACTGAATCGGGTAAGAGTGTTGTAACATCCCCCGCGTCTCCAACCCCAAGGAAAGATCTAGGGCCTGTGACTTGTGCACATTAATCTTGAAGCCCAAGGCAAGAGCGAACCTGTCCAACTCGTCCAAGAAGGCAGGTAAGGATTCCCTAGGATGCTCCAATGTAGCCACCACATCATCCGCATATAAGCAGAGTTTGTGCTCCGCCCCCCCGAAGCGCGCCCCTCTGATACCGGGGTCATATCTGACCCTCTGAGCCATGGGTTCCATATAAAGGGCGAACAGGAGCGGCGACAGCGGACATCCCTGCCGAGTCCCTCTACAGATAGGAAAGGCCGATGACGCGGTCCCATTCACCCGCACCGCGGCCGTGGGGTTGGCATAGCTACTAAAGACCCAGTCGATGTAGCGACTCGGTAGGCCGAAATGTGCCAGGGTCGCCCGAAGATAAGGCCAGTGGACCCGGTCGAACGCCTTTTCAGCGTCGACCGAAAGAATCATGCGTTCCGCTGGGAAGCGTTCCGACCGGTCCACTAGATGAAGAAGCCGCTTGGTATTGTCGGAACACTGGCGTCCAGGGATGAACCCGGATTGATCTGGATCGACTAGCCCGGGGAGGTGTCGAGAGAGTCTGTTTGCCAGAATGCCGGTAAAAATCTTCAGATCGACATTGAGAAGGGATATAGGGCGAAAAGAACCACAGAGGCGCTTATCCTTACCCGGTTTAGGGATCACAGTTATCAGCGCCTCTAACATGGAGGGCGGGAGGGAGGAAGCCGGGTTAGACCCGATCGAATTAAAAACCCGTACTAGAAGTGGGGCCAGCACTGCGCAGAACTTTTTATAAAAAACTGAGGAGAACCCGTCTGGGCCTGGTGATTTATTAAGCTTCAAACGGGAGATTGTAGAGATTACTTCCTCCAGGCGGATGGGAGCCTCAAGCTCCTCCGCCTGGCGCGGTAACAATGTGGCTGTGGCAACTCCCTGAAGATAGTGAGTTGGCCCATCCTTGGGGAGGGCTTGTGCCGCGTAGAGGGTCTCATAAAATTGTCGGAATGTGTCCACGATTTCGGGATCTGTATCCCAATCTCGCCCCTGTTGATCCCGGATCTCAGTGACTCGGGACGCTTGTCGCTGCGCACGGAGCCTATTAGCAAGGAGACGCCCGCCCCTATCTCCGCCTGAAACACGCGTTTTATGTGGGGGGAGAGCTGCGTACTCAGCCCGGTCAATATCCAGCCCTGCCAGCTGCGCCCTGGCTGCCTTAAGAAGCTTCCAGACCCTAGGGGCCCCTGTCCTCTGATGAATGCGTTCCAGTTCGGCCACCTCTCCCATTAAGCGCTCCCGTTTTTCCCTCCCGTCCTTGTTATCGGCCGCTGCTATGCCCAGAAACTCCCCCCTAACTACCGCTTTCAGTGCTTCCCATAGGGTCATCACAGATTTGGTGGGGGAGTCGTTAAGCTCTAAGTCAGTAGTTCCCAAACTGTGCGCCGCGGCTCCCCGGTGCGCCACCAAAAGCAGTCAGGGGCGCCGGGGTAGCAATTGCTGACCCGAGTCCCTTATGAATTATTCCGGCCTTTTGAGTGCAGGCCGTGTGCGCTGAGTCTGGCGTCCACTAGGTGGTGCATTTGTTGCATCGTCACAATATTTCATACATAATCATGAACATGCTTTACTTGTCCTGCGGGCTCTCAGAAAACAGTTATGCCCATCCAGAACAAAATATAACACCCACCTGTATTTATAACACCATAAAAAAAGTTAGTTTTTTGTGTTTGAAGTCACTCAAAGGTGTTTTCAACATAAAATATCTGTGCGAGTTCGGCAGAGCGTCATAATTTTATTATATAATATAGTGCTTGCTATAAAAACAAGACAACATTGTGAAACATGGCGTAATCCACTTGTCATGTAAGTCTCAGCTGACGGATTGCTTGGTTGTAGGGGCAGGGAAGACTGTACTGCAGTATGAGCTGTTTGACATTGATAAAGAGCCTTCTGTTAACGTGCAGCAGCACTTTGTATTCCAGTTGGGTCAAGTTACAACTTGTTTGAAATAGGATTATCATTGTGAGACCTTCAGCGCAATGAAGGAAGTTTTACTTGTGACTGCACTCTACAATCAATGCTTACTTGTTTAAGCAAAACTGCAACTTTATTATGACTAAAATACTTTTTAAATGAAAAATAAGCTGATTGCAGCAGTTCTTTTCATTGAGGCCACAGGAAACAATTATCACAGAAATAAATTAATATTGATGTGTATGCCTAACTACAGAACATACAGCAGTAAACCTTTACATGCGAAACCTTTTCATGCACGTCTATTAAGTCATGTCCTAATGTTCACAAGATATGTCAATTATGCAATTATGTACTTCAATCTAATGTTTTGAAATATAAACTAACTCGCACAGGGTTGTGCTTTATATGACTTGACACAGGAGTTTTTGAGTACTTCACAGTCTCTTATAAATGGGGAGATATGTTTGTTGACTCCTCGTGTACTTAGTCCAAAACCATCCAAAATTGATCCATCAAGTTTATATAAGGTTTCCCTGGTCCCGGTAATGCAGGCGTAACTTCTTTTTCCATTCCACTAAAGAGCAAAAACTGGGGACACAGAGGACAGAGCTAAGAAAAAATGATACCGGAAGCAAACAAGCATTGGAAAAGTTAATAGGCCTCGCTTTAATGTGCTAACAAAGGCAAACAACATTTATACCATAATTTGTTTGCATGCTGCATTTGCATTAATTAGCACAGTATTTCTTAAGCTTTTGACATGTGTGGACTCCCAGTGAATCATTATTGGAAGCCAAGGATCCCCCACTGAGTCGTTATTGGAAGCCAGGGTCAGCCGGCCTAAGCAATTTTTGTGATTTGAACCTCAAAACATAAAAATACAAAAACATGTATACTCCTAAAAATACAAAAACACCAAACAGATGCTCAAATATTCAAATATCTTATTTAATTCAAAAGCAAATATAGAAAAAGTTTTCAAATTTACAATTTTGCATTTTTATTTGTATATACGTTGTTAATTTTAATTGAGTAATTTTAATATTATTTAATTTTGTAAAGCATTTGCGGACACCTTGAGTAGGCCTCACGGACCCCTAGGTGTGCTCAGACCACAGATTAAGAACCACTCCATTAGTAAATTAAAGTCAAACCTGTTAGCTTTGCCAATGCTTGCCATCCAATGCAATCCATTACTAATGGCCCCTCGAGTCAGGCCTAGGGTCTTGAAGATTCTTTCAAAAAGATACAGTATAGCAAGCAGTTAACAGAAGTTACCAAAAAAAAGTAATGTAATGGGGAGCCGCGGCCACTGGCCAATTGGTCAAGGGAGCCGCTGGTCGAAAAAGTTTGGGAACCACTGCTCTAAGTAATCAGTCATGCACTTTTGAATTTGCCGCATTACTGAGGGGCGTTGCAACATGGTCTCGCGTAAACGCCAGAACCTGCGAGTAGGTCGTCGATGATGCAGAGACAGGGATATCCGCACAGCAGAGTGGTCAGATAAGGGGCAGGGAAGAATCTCTACGTCCTGTGTCTGTTGCGTCAGGGAATCAGAGGTGAGTACATAATCAATTCTGGCGTACGTCTTGTGAGGGTGTGAGTAAAAGGTATATTCCCTGGCTCCTGGATGATGCGCTCTCCATATGTCTGAGAGTCCAGCCTCTGCGAGGAGCCGTTTCCCTTCCCCCGAAAGGGCCCCAGACTGCCCCCACCGCTGCCCCGACCGGTCCACTGCGTCATCAAAGGCCAGATTAAAGTCACCCCCTAGAAGTATATTTTTGTCTGGTAGACTCGTGAGCTCGTGTGTGGCGTCCCTGATAAAGCGCTCTTGTCCACCATTAGGGACATACACTGTAGCTATCGTGAATGCACAGGCGCCCAAAGTAAAAGAGTGTGCCAGAAGCCTACCCCTAATTTCGGCCTGTTTGATACCTATTTGTCCCGGGAATTTAGCGGAGACCAGGATCGCCACCCCCACTGTCTTAGAAGTATTAGAAGAGAACATCTGGTGAGGGAAGGCCCTGGACCTCAATCTGTGGGTATCTGTGGAGAGCAGGTGTGTTTCTTGAAGCAGACAGATATGGGCATCCGACCGCTCAAGATAAGACAAGACAGCCCGTCGTTTGGTAGGGCTGTTCAGTCCCTTGACGTTAAGGGACAAGACATGGATATTAGAAAGCATGTGGAAAGGCCTCTGAGCGTGCTATACATGAGAACCCCCCAGCCTGCGAAGACGGAAGAGAGTCATCAGTAAGAGGAAACAACTGCCCAGCAGAGGTAAGAGGAGGAAACCCAAAGCCCACAACAAAAAACTAACAACAAAGAACATTTGCTTCAAAGTTCACAAAAGTCCCGGGCAATCGCCCTGTGGTGAGGCGCGAGATGGATAGCAGGAGCTCCCCGCCGCCCCCACCCCGCACAGGGCCCAATCAAATACCTCAAGGTGGATCCCAGAATGAGTGCATATGACATCGCCTTAACCAACGTGTTTCAGTCAGCCGTGTTAGAGACCTCAGACTGATTGTAGGACAGCCGTACGTTCCTTGGCGATGGTCTCCGGGTCCGGATGGAGGCCCAGCAGAGAATTCCCAACTTGCTGCCAGCGTGTGAAGTCCGCTCGATGCTCCGCAGGAGCCCCCCGTTCCGGCGCCGGGCAGTCGTCCTCCGAGAGTCGAAGGAGCGACGTAGCCTCCCGAAGGGAGCGAACCTGGCAAAGCTTGCCCTCCCATTTAAAAATGAGTCTGAATGGATGGCCCCAGGAGTAGGAGACATCCTTTGAGCGCAGGAATGTCGTAACTGGATGGAACTCCCGTCTTTTCTGCAGTGTAGAGGTCGCTAGGTCTTGGAAGAGAAGAGGCCTGCAGGAGCGGAACTCGATGGGATGGTTGGCTCGAGCCTCCCGCAGGATACGCTCCTTAAGCTTGAAGTCATGCACGCATGTTAGAATGTCCGGCGGGGGGGCAGTCGCTGGGCGTCGAAGTCCCACCAGGTGTGTCCGGTCGAGTTCAATCTTCAGTTCCGGAGGGCCCCCTAAGATGTGGCGGAAAAGGTCCATGACAAAGGCCTCGATGTCCTGCGCCTCTGTCCCCTGCAGCACCGCACGAATCCGTATATTATTCCGGCGGGAACGGTTTTCGAGATCCTCCGCATGGGCTTGCAGATCTAAGTGTTGGTCTCGAAGGCGCAGGTCCTCTTGCTGAAGTTGGGAGACTTCGTCGTCTCTGGCTGACGTTTGGTTCTCCAGCTCGTCGACTCTCTCCCCCACCAAATCAATGTCCCTGCGCATCTCTCGAATCTCCGCTGTCAAATCTTTCTTCATGGTGTGGAATTCCCTTGTGAGATTTGCAAAGAGATTACAGGACACTGCGCGTAACCGGCCCCTCCGGGTCCTCCGAACCTCGTCCCGTCGAAGGTTCATTCTGCGCCGGGGCCGTCTCGGCACCTCCGGCCCCGGCCTTGAGTAGCAGGTCCTTGACTGACCTGTCTTTGCGGGACTTGTTGGTGGCCATCGTAAGGTAGGTGTCACCTCCCGCCGCCGGTAAAGAAGTATGGGAGCGTGCGCCGGGGCCACCCACCCCAGGCGTCGGTGAATCCCTTTCCGGATGTCTCTCCTGGTCCCAGCCACAAGGCCCACTCTAGCGATTGAAGGACCGGTGTCTCAGTGCCGGAATAAGCTTGGCGGGCCCCCAGTCAGTTGACACGGCTAAGTGTCGCTGTCGTCGCCGCGTAGGAAGCTAGCTCCAGCCCCAGCCCCCTCGCGGGAGTTCGAAGGAGGCCTCTGTAGTGTCTCAGTGCTTCAGGCCCCCGCAGCAGAGGCTGCAACAATGAATATGGTGGCCCGCTGGTGAGTGGCTCGCCCAACCACACTGCTCTCCACGTGGCGCAGGAATCTCAGGCGGCGCAAAAGCCACAGACAGGGCCCCATGCCCGCTCCCCGCACTGCGCAGCAAAAGGCAGATCACCCACCGGTGCAGAACACCCGTCAGGAGGGCGGGCGTAAGTGCGGGTCCTCCGCCGTGCGGCATCCCTCGGAAGTCCCTCAGGCATCAGCACGGGGCAAGTCACCTCCGTATCACTCTGCAAAGGTTGGAGGGAAGGGCGCAAGTTTAATGAAGCGCCCCGTAGCTCGTCGCCGCCGCGGGAGGGCCCACCTGCTGAGGACGCAGTGGTAACATCACCAGCAGCCTCAGGCCCACGCCGCTACGTCTGCACCACGTCCGGAGCCGTACTCCCGTACACCAAGGAGGCTCTCTGGCTAGCGGGACTTGGATCTCTGCATTCTCCTCCCCGACTCCAGCATCAACACTCGGGGAGGGAGGTGGGTCGCCAGCCCGCTCCGCCTCAGGATATCTCCGCTCACACCCACCTCCCCGCTCAGCCGCGAGACAGGCCGCGGGACGCGCCTGGGCGCGCGCGCGCATCGATCTCCGGGATTAGGCACCGGATCCGTGCCGGATTCGGAGTAGCGATGTTTCAGCGGATCCAGGAACCAAACCAAGTCCGAGGCACTGTCTGGGAGTCCGCTGGTTGCAGCTATGCAGGTTGGGCCCAGATCGGCAGCCGGAGCGGCGAGCAGGCACGTCCTACTCGGCCGCCATCTTGACCACGCCCCCCCATTGGTATATTTTTAACTTTACATAAGGACCTTACTTCCTTGAAAGACAAGTGAAGGTAAGGGGTGAGGTCAAGCTCCTCAACCATGTCCTGTATGTCATTATTATCTTCACTAATAGCTGGGTTCTGTTTTTGAGACATTCTAACAAAAAAAGCTCTAACCCCTCTACCCTTGACTACAGTGACTTTTTATTTTCTAAAATTCTAAAGGGACTTAAGCAAGGCCCTAACAAGACTTTTAGTAGTTTGGTAAAAATGCCAATTTGAAAAAATCAGAATTCTAAAGGCAATTTAAGAGTTCTGTCGTGTGATCAGGTGTTAACCAAGTAGTCCAACAAATGCAAGTTGTATATCCCACCGCTGATCCACCAATGTAGGAAACTGGCTCTATATATACTACACCAAAGTGAGGTATAGTGTGTATAGAGTCCAGGTGACCCCAGAGGTAGGCAGAGGTTAAAGTTAGATAGAACCTTACTCTCTATTTGTGGTAGAGTGGTCGAGCAGTAAGGCAGTATCAGAGGACAGTGTTATGCATTTGATGTACACACTCAGTCAGCAAATGAATTCACACACTCAAGAACTGAACTCTAGGCCAATTGTTTTGTATAAAAATATATACTGTTGTTTTATTTTTTAGAACCAAGCAAGCCTGGCACAGGTAAGCATTAAATACTTTACAGTAATAAGTTGCTGAATGTAGAACAGTTTGAAAATGCAATAGAAATTGTACTTTGTTTGATTTACAGGGATTGCCGTAGGTTGCAATACTTAGCAAATGCAGTACATTGAAATGAATAGGCTTTTTCAGTAAATTACAGGTAAGTTGCTTTTTACGTTACTTTTCTAACTAAGTGCTGGATACCTAGATTCAGCACTGGGACATTTCCTGCAAACAGGTAAGTAAATACGTTTTGGTTATTCATGCGATTTTTAAAGAATATTTTTAGATTTCAAAACTCCACACTTAGAAACTTTTTGGAAGAAAATTGTCAATATTATCCTATGGAGGAAAAACAGGTTATCGGTTCACAGGTAAGTTATCTACTGTGGGAGTTAAGGTTCTGGGGTTAGACTCAGGGGTCCCCCAGGGTCAGTGATGCACTCTTGTTACACCCTCAGCGGCACTAGGGCGGCCTGGTGCAGAGTGTTGAGGCCCAATGTTATCCAATGGGGATAGGGGGCCTCCGGTTGGTGGCTGCTGCCAAGCAGGCCACTGGGTTGTGGGAGCAAAGCTCCTAGGGTTAAGGTCAGGGGAAATGGGGAAACAAAGTAGCACAAAAGGTGCACCCTCAGCGGCACTGAGGCGGCCAGGTGCATAGTGCTGTTTTGACGTCGGGCGCTATGTTGTTTTCAATGGAGAACCTCCGGTTTGAAGAAGCACTGCAGGCAGGGAGACGAAGGACTTCTGGGTGCGACCACCACTTCGAGAGGTAAGTTGGGAAGGTGAGGGTTGGTTAGGCACCGTCGGTTTGGGCACACAAGGCCGTGGGGCATCGGGTGCAGGGGTGCCTTTTGGGGTCGGATCTTCTTACCAGCTCCGGGTCGCGGTTAGGGGGGCCTTCTGGATTTAGGCTGCAGGCGTCGACTGGAGGCTTGAAGCAGGTCAGGAGTCGCCGGATCTCGGGTCAGGCTCGCCGGGGTGACCTCCTCATGGTATTTTTCCACTCTAGCTCGGGCCGGGTTCGGCGGGTGCAGAGTGGGCTGGATTCGAGGTCTCTGGCTGCTGCCAGAGGGTGCAGTTGAACAAATATGGTGTTCACGGGAGAAGCAGTCTTTGGAAGTGAAGGCAGGCAGGTCCTCCGGGGTTTTCGACGTTGCTGGCTGCAGGACACACCGGGATTTCGCAGGAGCAGGTTCGAGGGGAGACAGGCGGCTGGGGCCAAGTCTGTGGGTGTCTTCCTCTTGTTAGCTGGCTGCACGGCTGTTCAGTCCTTTTCTTCTTGTTGTCAGGCTGGATCTGAGGAAGCAAGGTTCAGGGTGCCCCCTAAATACTAGATTTAGGGGCGTTACAGGTAGGTAAAGGGCAGGGACCAATGGGTCCCTTCCCTGGGGTGGGTACACCCCCTATCGTGCCACCCTCCAGTGGGAGGTGGGGCAGAGGCCTGTCCCTGGTTGGTTGGGTCCCCCCATCCTCAAGATGGCGGGGACTCAGAGTTGTGCTTCACCTCGCCTCCCCCACCTGAGGGGTGGAGTTGGCAGAGGTGGGCACATCTGTTTCCCTCACTTGTTTTTCCCGCTGGTTCTCCCGCCCAAAGTGGGGTGTAGAACCAGTGGGGACCAGTTGCTGAAAGCAGCAAATGGTCTGGGGAGGCTCACAAAGGCGGCATGCCTTTGAAGCTTCCCCTTTCGTGAACCCTGCTCATCCTGGGGGAGGAGGCTTGGCACCTCGTCCCAGGATGGGCATTGTTTCAGGCCCCAGAGAGCAGCAGGCTTTCGACCCAGGGGTCCAGAAACATGTCTGGTGGTGGCAGCTGAAAGCAGCCACTCAGCCTGGACACTAGTGGTGGGTTCGTTTTCAGGGGGCATCTCTGAGATGCCCTCTGTGTGCATTTTTCAATGTGCTGAGAAGTTTGATACCAAACTTCTCAGTTTTCAGTGCAGCCATTATGGTGCTGTGGAGTTCGTAATGACAAGCTCCCAGCACCATATACTCTTAATGGCAGCACTGCACTTACAATGTCTAAGAATGGACTTAGACACTGTAGGGGTACAGGGCTCATGCACCTGTACCTTCACCACTGGCATAGGGGACCCAGCTAGAGGGGTGACTGATCTATGCCAGGGCAGTGGGTTGTAGGCATGGCACACAGGGATGTGTGCCATGTCGACTCTTCGCTTTGTTCTGCACCAAAACACGCAGCCTGCAAAGGCAGTGTGTGTGTGTGTGTGTGTGTGTGTGTGTGTGTGTGTGTAAAGGTACAGGGCCTCTAAGGGTGGCACAATAAGTGCTGCAGCCCTTAGAGGTCTTCCCTGGTCACAGTGCCCTGGGTACCTGTGGTACCATTTACCAGGGGCTGACCTGTGGCCAGAGATGCCAATTGGGTTAGTTTTGGGGAAAGAACACAGGCCCTGGGAACCTGATTGGCAGGGACCCAAGGCACACCAAGAAAAAGTGCATCAGTAGTCTGGCAAAAAGTGGGGGGTTACTGCAACAGAAACCCACTTTCCTAAATATATGCTCCTCCCTTGCTTTAACCAATGTCCCGGCCATTCTTCAGCGCACCATTGTCCATCCCAAAAGAAACCAAAACTAGAAGCCCCTGCTGCAGCAGAAAAAATTTGAACCTGCCAGATCGTCCTGTCTTCCACAAAGTCCAAGGCCACTCCATTAAATTCATTCAAAAATGTCTGCCATACCTTAAAATCTGCCCTGACACCCATTGAAATCCTGACTGTGATGTGGTAGCACTTCCCCAGACATGGCCATGCCGAGACGTCGGCAGAAGGTCCTCCCTGCTCTCACCACCCGGCAAGCAAAATTCAAGAAACCCATGAGTTGCTGCACTGTTCTCAAGTCAATCTTCCTTTCATCAATCACCCATAACAGGAAAGCCTGTATGTCCGTCACCTTCCCCGCGGGCAACCTGGCCATCCACTGGACTGAATCCAATTCGATGTCCAGGAACGTCAATCTACAGCTTGGCCCAGCTGTTTTCTCCGGCGCAAGGGGAATCCCAATACAATGCGCCATAGCCTGAAACTGTTGTAACGCTTTCCCACAATCTCCTGAGTTTCCTTTTCCGATGAATAAGAAATCATCCAGGTAATGAGACACTTCCCGATGACCACTTATCCTCATGAAAGCCCATTGTAGGAACGTGCTGAACATCTCAAACAATGCGCAAGAGATCGCACAGCCCATTGGCAAGACCTTGTCCTCGAAGATGGCCCCCTCAAACTGCATCCCCAGCAACGAGAAATCCGCAGGGTGTATAGGCAGTAGACGGAAGGCCGATTTCACATCACATTTAGCCATTTCCGCCCCCTGCCCACACGACCTCACTGGGCGGATTGCGTCGTCTACTGAAGCATACAGCACCCTCGAGTCCTCTCTGCAATGAAGTCGTTGACGGACCTCCCCTCAGGCCAGGATAAATGATGGATCATCCTGTATTCTCCCGGCTCTTTCTTAGGAACCACCCCCAGAGGTGATATAATCAAGTCTTCTACCGGCCATCATCAAATGGGCCTGCTATCCTGCCTTCCTCCACTTCTTTTCTCAATTTTTCCGCTACCACTTGTGGCAATTCCCTAGCTGATTTCAAATTCTCTGCTCACCTCTTTTCTCTGGGACCCTGGTAACCCACCCGAAAACCTTCGGTAAATCCCACTGAATTCTTAACACAGCCTCTCTATCAGGGTACATCGAGAGCCACAGGCCCATGGCCTCGATCCTAACTGGGGTAGGAGCCCTTTTGCCCAGCCTGTCCTCTGCCTTTAGTGGCCCGCCATTGCTCCGCCGGCGTGGCCAAGGTAAAGCACTGTGTGAGTGGGTGCCGTCCCCCACACTTGGAGCACTCATGCTTAAATTTGCAGGGGTATCTTGAGCAGAAACCCTTGTTGAAATTCCAACAGGCTCCTGTGGTGCCCCCCCCCGCTTAGGTGGTGGACCTGCACTCCCTGCGCTAACATTAGCCCCTCCCGCCTCAGACTGGGCGGGACGTGCTGGAAAGGACCGGTACATCACTGGCAGGCCCACTGGCTGTGTGTGTGGATGCTGACGACTGCATGGATAATATCCACTGCATCCACAGTTCTTGGTCCACCTCGCCCCATGGCTTATCAGGGTTAATGCTTATTCTAGCCCTAAACTCCTCGTCATAGCTTGACCAGGCAAACCCCCCGAAATGCATCTGTGCCTTCCGGATGATGTCCATGTATTTCAATAAAGCTATGGCCCTGTCGAGGTGCTTTTCACAATAAATACTGGCGTATATGAGAAAAGCTGACGTCCAGTTCTCCATGTTAATGGGCAACCTGTGCCTCCTCGTCAGTTCCCACTCCTTCTTTTGACCCTTCTTTAGCCTGGATCTCTCTATGTAACAGTTTAAAGACATCCACATACTCGTGTCTCCAAACCCTGTTTCTCGTTTTGTCAGATAAGTGCGACCCCAACGGCATAGCCAAACCCATTAAGGGGAGTTTTTTATGACGTTTGTCATCACCTTTGTCGTCCTTCCCTTCTGTCCCTTCTACTTTGTCCGTCTGGACACTTACTCCCGCCAATTGTTTTGTCCCATGTTCCTTCCCCCCCGCTGCAGGTGCCGCTGTTGCGCTTGATGACGCCCTCGTGTCCCTCACTGACCCATCCCCCACACCCACCGACCGGCAGGGTTTCTTTCGCCCCCCTTTTGGACCACTGTCCCGAGCAGCCAACCAATCACCCTCACCTGACAGGTTTGCTTGTGCTTCTCTGTCTTTTCTTTTGCCGTCGATTATCTTCTGATTGCCCGACTTCGTCTTGCCTTTTGGCCGCACTTGCCTCCTGCAAAATACCAAGCTGTCTGGTTGCCTTCCCCACACCGCCCGCAAGTCCCGCCGGCACATCCTCATCTCGCAATTCACCCTCCTCCAGTTCATCACTCTCAGCACCGTAATCCAACTGCAACTCGGGCTCAAACTCTGCAGGCGCCCACATCACTTCATGCACCACTCTCTTCTGCCCTTTTCCTTTCTTTGAAGATGCACCACTACATTCTTCCACATGCGCCGCCGATGCCCGATCCCTTGGCAGCGTCTCGGAACCGTTTTGCGTCCCGCCGGCCCCCCCACATTCCTATCAGCCTCTACTGCCGGCTTGAACCCCCCCCCCGGCTGCTCCAACCTGAGGGGTCCCCAGCACCACCAGGTCTCTCCGCAGTCCTGGCTGTCCCTGCCCCCGTCTGGGGGTGACTCACCTCCTCCACCCACACCCACTTGCCCTTGGACCCCCTTGCCCTGGCCTCCTGTTCTGCCCAGGCCTCCTCCTCCGACGTGGGAGTGGGAGGCCCCTCATCCCAGAGATCACAGCCCCCCCCCCCTTCCTTGCCGCACATAATTCCTCCCATCTCAATTCAAACTCCTGGATGATCCTACGCTGTTCCCGGATCTTATCTTCCAGGGACATCCCTTCCCACCTGGGCAGGATGGGCGGGGGGCTTTGGCCCCTAAAATCCCTCTCCCTTGCCCTCTCAGGTGCCTCGTCCCCAAGGGGCCCCCCCACCTTTGGCCTTCTTAATCATAGACCGGGGGGCCCCAGCTCCCACATGTTGCTGAGGGGGCCTATGTGCTGGCCTCCACGTGAGATCCATGGGAGTCTCCTCCCATTGACCAACCTCCTGGTCCTGTCCCTTACTAGGCAGGGATAGATTTATTGCCTGCACTTCGCCCGGACCCCCTCCCCCTCCCACCATCCTCACTCAACACAGGCCTGCCACCGGCCCCAGCACATTGCCAGGCCGGTTTGACGGTGCCCCCCCCTCTCCCACCACTCGTAATTAAAGCGGGCGCCTCCCCAGCAGCATCGCGCAGCCGTGTGGGAAGGCCCCCTGACACACCCTCCTCTCGCTGCAGCCCGCCGGGAGCGGCCGCGGCCTCGCTGAGACGCGCAGGCAGGCTCCGACGCCTGCCCCCGCGCTTCGCTTTCGTCTGGCCCCGCCCCCCGCACCTCTGGTTCCCAGTGGTGGCTCATCCAAGCACGCCACCACCGCAGCGGCGACACCGGCTGACGCCTACCTCGGAGTGCGGGCCATCCCAACCCATGCTTGGTCGAGCACGCCGGGCCGCAAGAGGTCTTCCCGGCCCGCGTGCCCCAACACACGCAGCGCAGCCCGGACGGCCTCCGCATCGGGCGCGGACATCAGGAAAATGCCAGTTGAGGCAATCAACCCCCCAGGATCCTTCTGCAATACTATATATAACTTGCCCCAACCAATCAGCCGATTGGTTTGCACTAAAACTCCCAAGGCCTACCACTGAAAACCTACACTCCAAACTTTTCCCAACCCTCCACAATGGTGCTGGGTGCAGGAAAAGGAAGAGCCTTCCTCCCCTGCGCCCTTATATCCCCTCCCTAGACCCCACCCCCTTTTCCCACCCTCTGACCCCAACAGCTTGTCCTTCCTGCCTCATCGCGCGAACACCCCGGTGGAAGACTGGTCTGCGACCCTACTTCCCCCGGGGGCCGGCATTCGCAGACTTCCTTGGATTGGGGAGAGAGCAACAGGATAGGCTGTCTGAGATGACGTCGGGGCATGTCTCCACGCCTGCTACGCGCGTTCTTGTATTGTTGCCGCGAATAATGTACACGTTCTATAGTGCACGAGGCAAGGAAAGCTTGCCTTGCAGCTAAACCCAGGCGACACCTCTTGTGCGCGTGTGAAGGGAGCTTGTACGGTGGATCCGTGTGTCGTACACGTATGTTCGAGGGAATCACAGTATGGTAGTACCCAGTAATGAACTCGTGTTGTGTGCACTGCTGCCACCAGTGTTGTGAAGGGAATGCTGTGTGCATGAAGTAAGCGTGCCATCATTTTACCCTCGTCTGTCAGGCCCGGCTCCAGGAATTTTTATTTGGGTGGGCCAAGGACAGGGCTTTAAGTGGGCCGGGTCTCACCGGTGCTGTGCGTCGGCAGTTTTTTAAAGGAGGCCTCGAAACGGGTCTCTATCGGGCTCTGTTTTGTGCCCTGGCACAGGCGGTCCGTTTTTTTCCGGACTGCAGTGACAGAAGTCACATCGATTGCGCGTGCTCACACTGCTCACTTCTCACTAGTGGAGAAGTTACGGCATGACGTCATGCCAGGTGAGCATTGTAGGGGAAGGGAAATCCTTTAAAGAGAGTCATTTTCTCTCTGGATTTCCCTTCTCTTTTTGAAACTCAGGAGCAGCAACATTGTCGTGCCGTCACCAGGGCTTTAAGTGAAAGCTTTTTCAATATTATATAGAAGCCATAGTTGCTGCTTATTTATCTTATGCAACTAACAACTATTGACAAAGCCAATAGTCCTGACTTGTTGTAGGTATGATGTTACTTGTTGTATCAGATATCTGGATACAATGACAGAAACAGCAAAATACAAGTCGGGCGGCACACTATGCTAAGCACAGATTTTGAGCTTACATGTTTTTAAGCCACGCCCTTAATTACATTGGCCACTCCCCTTTGAGAGACCCCCCCAGTTTTTTCATCCCACTTAAAGCCCTGGCCAAGGATGCATTCGGGTGGGCCACTGCGGCCCGATTTGTCACTTATATGTCTAGCCAGGCCTGCTTCAGGGCCCTCCTTTATCTCGCTTTAGTCTTAGAAGGGCCCAGTAAAACGCATTATTTTCTTTCCAAATCTCTTTCTAAATGTTATCACTCTCAAAAAGTGGTTTTTTCCATGTAATGTCCCTTTGATAGGAAGAGGAGGTTTCTGAGGTGGGATTATTAGGCAAGTGACACTTCTTGGGCTCTCCCTCATGACCTCCTCCTCGGATTCCCTCACTGCCACCCTCCACCAGCACCCCTCCACTCTCTGTAGCCCCCCCCCCCCTATTGACCTTCTCGGACTCCCTCACTACCACATTCCACCAGCGCCCCTCATCTCTCCGTAGCCCCCCCTATTGACCTTCTCGGATTCCCTCACTACCACCCTCTACCAGTGTCCCTCATCTCTCCATAGCCCCTCCCCCTATAGACCTCCTCCTCCTCAGATTCCCTCCCTGCCACCCTCCACCAGCACCCCTTATCTCTCCATAGCCCCCCTATTGACCTCCTCCTCAGACTCCCTCACTGCCACCCTCCTCCAGTGTCCCTCATCTCTCCGTAGCCCCTCCCCCTATTGACGACCTTCTCGGACACCCTCACTGCCACCCTCCACCAGCGCCCCTCTACTCTCCGTAGCCCCCCTATTGACCTCCTTCTCGGACTCCCTCACTACCACCCTCCACCAGTGCCCCTCATCTCTCCGTAGCGCCCCTCATCTCTCCGTAGACCCCCCCCCCTCCCCCCCTCCCTCTTGACCTTCTCGGATTCTGTTGTAATGAAACGAGGATCCAGTTCCAGGATAACTTAAGATGGAATTTATTCAGATAGTAGGTTCAAGGTAAATGGTACAAAGAGCCCCAACAGGAGCAGCCTTCCTGCTGCTCAGTCCATACTCCAACTGCCAGCCTCACTCATCCAACATTCCACAGCATCATCATGCACCAACATTCCACACCACACTCACACTGGCTGAACAGCAGGTATAACACTTCTCCCTTCCTCAGAGTGAACAAAAACACAATGCAATGGTCCAAAGAAAAAGCACACATTGGTAAAAATAACATGCACAGGAATACGAAGAGGATCCATTGCAAAGACCTGAAGATGGTTAAGGGAAAACCAGTAAGGATAAAAAGCAAGGAAAACAGTACAATGGGCTTGCAAGTTAACATCAGAATGCAGCAAAGCACAGGAGGAAATTACTAAATGCATGAATGTTAACATAAAGCAATACAATAATGAAAAATGACAAAGCCCACCCATGTACTCACAAAGATGAAAACAACAAACTGGACAAGGAAAATAAGTCATTAAGCAAAAAGACAAAACCTACCCACATCCACTCCCTTTCCACACAAAACAAACTAATACTTTCCACCTGTCCACACAAAGCCAAACAAACCTGCAACCTAATACACCACGCACAACCAACAAACCCCAAATGCCACAAACATACCAGCTGGCCAGGCTGAAAATGAACGTGAACAAACAGGGAACCAAACCCCAACAGTGCAGAAGAAAACTCACCACAGAACAACACAAACACCAGATTAGACCATCCTCCAAGCTATGAAAGAGGAAGGAAAGGGAGAACAAGCACACAGACAATCCTCGACCACAACGCCAAAGCTAGAGGTGAAACCTAATTCACCTGCCAACCACACGAAGGTGGTAGACACGAGTGACTCAAAAACAAGTCAACTCCAACACAATGCCCACAAGGGTGACCAACCTATGTCAACCCACAACCATAAAAATAGTGGTAGGCCAGAGAGGCTCTGCAACAAAGAGCCTTCTCACACACACACCCCCAACAGTGAGAGATACACATACTCCCACGACATCGACAAGGGGGTCAACTCAAACACAGTGCCCACAAAGGTGACAAATCTATGTCAACCCACAACCACAAGAAAAGTGGAAAGCTAGAGAGGCTCTGCACCTAAGAGCCTTCATATACACACACCCCCAAAAGTGAGAGACACACAAACTCCCACAACAACGGCAAGGGGATAACCCAGAGAGACTTCACACACACACACACACACACACACACACACTCAGTAGGAGACTCAACTAAGTCTCCCACAACAAGGTGGTAACCCAGAGTGACCCTCACAAACCACAGTCATACAAAAGAACACATTTTGCAAGAAGAATTCCAAAACACAGCATAAACAGTGGAATAAGGAAATACATAAACAGCGAAGCACCCCGTCCAAGACATTTACATTTTTTTTAAACCCAACCCTTCTGCTTGTAATACAGAGCGTGAATATGGCTAACAGAGTCATAGTCAGGGAGATGCCAGAGTTCCCAGGGTGAGTTCCTAGCCTACCCATGCGCAGAAGCAGTTACAATAAAAGAAGACAGTGTTGGTTGTCCCAAACACGAGGATGGTGATAAGCTGCCGCCGAAAAAACACATCCAACTTAAAAGGAAACATACTTGAGACTTGCAGCTAAACAATGTCACTTCCAACAGTTCACCAGAACTCCTCGTCGTTTAAAAATGTCACTACATACGTTTACGCAACAGTACTCCTCGCTGAAGCGTGAAGCAACCACTCACCAGAGCTGCTTGGGGCACACGGATGCACAAGCCTCAAAGGAACACCACAAACGCTGAGGAAAGATATCCGACACTCTACGGCTTCAGCCACACCGTAATCAAGATGATGGCATGCTGACAACACGTACGCCGAGAGCGTACCGGGTGGCTCCAGGCACGCGCTTGCAACACAGTGTAGGAGCTGAAGAACACTCCGTGAGCTGCAGAAGACAGGGCTCGCACTAGAGGCAAAATGACGGCAGTTAACGAGGACAGGTGAGGCAACAGATTTTAAAAGATTCAAAAACAGGCGCAGCGGTCGACAGAATAATCAGGGGTAAAACATTTACCTAAGTTACTACCAACACCGCAACATCACAAAGTGGGTCCAAAGAAAAAGTAAATGTCTTGGATGGGGTGCTTCGCTGTTTATGTATTTCCTTATACCACTGTTAAGCAGCACCTCCAAAGTTGCTCTTCCCCACACGGAGTGAGGGAACTCCTCCACCACAACGCCGTTAGTGACACGGGCTCCGGAGACTCCTCCCACGTGTTGCTCCACTTAACTCAGACAAAGGGGACACTTGAGCCCTCACACCACTCCACAACACAGACTCCGAGCCCCTCACATGTCTCTCCTCCTACGGATACAGACAAAGGAAGCTCCTCAGCCCACAAACGCAGACTGAGGACCTTCTCCCACTCGTCGGTCTGTTGAACTTGGACTCTGGGGGCTTGTAGCTCTTACTGACTCTGGGGACACTTGCCAGTGACACTTCCACACGGAGCCCTGGGGACTTGTTGCTCTTCCCCACACGACACCTCTTAAAAGTTGAAGCTCTCCAGACGCTCTTCCCCACAAAGGTTGAGGGAACTCCTCTTCGTGAAGACACTTTCCCACGGTTACAGCAGACCGGTAGATGGAAAGCTTAACAGGAACTGGCACGCCCGGGTTGGGGCCGACCGGTCTTAAGGTCACTGGTGGGGCTCAGGTCTGCCAGCTTGCTGTACACGCCAAACTTAGATACAAGAGGAGCTTCTTCAAGTTCTTCTTCGTCAGTTTCCAGTTACTTTAGGCCTCATAGTTATAGTCCATTCAGGTAGCACACGCAGGTTCTTCTAGTTCTTCTAAGTAAAATCGTCGCCAAAATGTTGTAATGAAAAGAGGATCCAGTTCCAGGGTAACTTAAGATGGTATTTATTCAGATAGTAGGTTCAAGATAAATGGTACAAAGAACCCCACCAGGAGCAGCCTTCCTGCTGCTCAGCCCATACTCCAACTGTCAGCCTCACTCATCCAACATTCCACA
Organism: Calotriton arnoldi; assembly: GCA_963921515.1. NCBI lineage: Eukaryota > Metazoa > Chordata > Amphibia > Caudata > Salamandridae > Calotriton > Calotriton arnoldi. Next base: position 3,980,339 of record CAWUFW010000262.1, read on the forward strand.
GCATCATCACACACCAACATTCCACACCACACACACACTGGCTGAGCAGCAGGTACAACAGATTCCCCCACTACCACCCTCTATCAGTGTCCCTCATCTCTCCATAGCCCCTCCCCTATAGACCTCCTCCTCCTCAGATTCCCTCCCTGCCACCAGCGCCTCTCATCTCTCCATAGCCCCTCCCCTATAGACCTCCTCCTCCTCAGATTCCCTCCCTGCCACCAGCGCCTCTCATCTCTCCATAGCCCCCTCCCCTATTGACCTCCTCCTCGGACTCCCTCAATGCCACCCTCCTCCAGTGCCCCTCATCTCTCTGTAGCCCCTCCCCTATTGACCTCCTTCTCGGACACGCTCACTGCCACCTCCACCAGCGCCCCTCATCTCTCCGTAGCCCGCCCCTATTGACCTTCTCGGATTCCCTCACTACCACCCTCTACCAGTGTCCCTCATCTCTACATAGCCCCTCCCCCTATTGACCTCCTCGTATACCCTCACTGCAACCCTCCACCAGTGTCCCTCAGCTCTCCGTAGCCCCTCCCCCTATTGACCTCCTCGTATACCCTCACTGCAACCCTCCACCAGTGTCCCTCATCTCTCCATAGCCCACCCCTAATGAACTCCTCCTTGGACTCCCTCACCGTCACCCTCCTCCAGTGCCCCTCATCTCTCCGTAGCCACTCTCTCCTATGCATTTCATTTGTTGTATAGCGCTACTCATATCAGTGTAGGGTGTCACGGTACTTTACATCACGCTCACATTATACAGAGACAATCAATCATGCAAGTATGTAAATCAGTTTACAGGGAATGTCACATGAGCCAATGAGGATTCCAAGGTGTAGGAATCACGTGTCATCCATACTGGTGGGCAGTATATTTTAAGAGGGTTTGGTCTGGAGAAGCACAAACTCAGGATTTAAAGCATACCCCAGTGGTTAGGGGTTGGCTTTACTGATAAAATTGTATATCTGCCCAAACAAACTCTTTTTAGCAACATTAGAATAATGAAAGACTGGGGAAGTTCTAACTATATTACAACACAAAAAAAGAAAAAAGCTAAGTTCTAACTATATCATTCAGGTTTGCATGCAGCTCTTTGATGACAGTTCAAAGGTCACCGTCCAATGATAGGATTGTAACTTCTGAACTGCAAGTAACACAAAAATCTCTGTGACAAAGGCAGTAACCCACTGAGCTATCCACATAAAATACAGTTTATCTGCACTTCAAAACTACCAACAGACAAAGGATTGGTAGGATCATTGATCACCAGTTATCTGGACATTTTTATTGTTGTCTTACATCCGTGGCAGAGCCGGCCTTGATGAACGAGTTACTTACCTTCGGTTCTTTCCCGCGTCCCAACGCGGATCCGAGAGAAGCAGTTCCTCTGGCCTGTTTTGGTTTCAGGCCCTCACGACGCCCTTTCGCGTCTGGAACAGTGTGCCGATGCCTCCAGACTTCAAGTCGTGTGCGTCCAGTTTGCGGCAGATGTCGGCGACGGATCCACACGAGATCTGCATGTGGTGCTTGGGCGAGCACTACGACTTCGCCGAGTGCGACGTCTGCCGGCAGCTGAAGCCGAAGTCCCTGCGGGAACGACGGATGAAATTGATGTCCGCCCGGTTGTCCCGGTCAGAATCCTCGCAGCGCCGGCCTCCGTCTCCAGCGGAAGGATCCCAACAGCGCAGTTCTTCCTCCCACGCTGAGGTTCCTGTTCGGGCCAGATCCCGGAGTCGTTCCTGTGGACGTCGCTCGCCTGCCTCAGGTAAGCACCAGAAGAAGTCACGGAGGTCGTCAACCTCGCACAAGCGTGACGTTGGGGTCCGCTGCTCCCGGTCTTCACCGGACACGGGCCCTCAGGAGTCGTCCCCCGCCTACCCACCGTTTCCTGGTGCTGGGGCGACTCGGACCCAGATGGAGCCCTATTCCAGGGCTCTGCAGGCCATCTTTGGGTCACCCCCTCTCCCTGGCGTGCCTTTGGGCCCCACAGTGGGGGTAGGGACTCAGGTCGGGGTTTGCCGGCGGGTTCGTCCTTTGCGCCGACTGAGTGCCTTGACTCCGGTTCCGGGGTCACTGCGACGTCGGGACACGGCCCGGAGGGGCATCCCACTGACGTCTAGTCCTCCTGCTGAGTCTTCGCACAGTCCTGCGGGGCTCCCTGCGTTGTCGCTGGATGCGGCTGCAGCGCGGAGCTCGACTCCGAGTCTACTTCATTCCTTCCCGCAGGCTCCTGCCTCGGTGGAGGTCGAGTCGACGCCGGTTCTCTGTCCCCAGGGTTTTTTCCATGCTCCACAGAGCCGGGGCCCATGGGGCACTGGCCGGCTCATTATGCTGCAGGGCCTCTGTCGTTGGGTGGACGTATTAGCCTGCAGCTATCTCCAACGGATGACTTACTGTCTCCACCTCGGATGGCCACAGAGGCTAGCACAGACTTTGCTAGGGCGGTTCGCAGGGCTGCGGATATTTTGCAGATGCAGCCGCCCTCTGTCTCCCTGCCTTCGGATCCTTTGTTGGATCTTCTCCACCAGGGCACGGTGTATGTGGAGCCTTTGTTGCCTTTTGGCGGGTCATTGTATAATGTCCTTCTGGGGACTTGGACCAGGCTCTCATCGGGTGACCCTGTGGATCGTGCTATTGCATATCGCCATCGCCCAGCTCCAGATGACCCTGCCTGTTTGTCCCTCCATCCTAGGGCTCATGGGCTTGTAGTCCAGGCAGCGCTCCCTTCCTCTCCTCCTCCGTTGCTTCCGCCCACTCAGGAGTCTAGGTGGTTGGAGTAGTGTGGCCGCAACGTCTGTGTCCACCAGCTCAGGCCTTCGGTCCCTGAACACGACCTGCCTGTGTTTCCTCGGGCTACTTTTGCCCTTTGCGACTCAGTCGAACAACTCCTTCCCTCTTTGCCGGAGGGCCCTCGTGCTGACCTGGTCCGGCTTATTCGGGATGGCCGCGACATGGCGCAGTTTTCAGTCCGGTCGGCCATAGACACCACTGACTCCGTGGGTCGAGCTTTGGCCAGGTCAGTTGCTCTCCGTGATGGCAGTTTCCCAGAGAATGTTCGGGAGCAACTCAGGGATCTGCCTTTTGATGGGGCCCATCTGTTTGAAGAGCATGCAGATTCGGCGGTCCGGCGCCTCCTATCTGGTTTTCTATGACTACCTAGTTTTTAGTCCTCTATAGTGGACATGTGTTTTCGTATGCAGTATTGTCACTGCTTTTATGATTTCCGTCCCTGGGTTCAAGACCTTATTTCCCAGACAGGCTGTAGGCTGTTCAGCCGTGTTTTTCCTTCCTTTGGTACAGCTGGGCCAGCTGTTAATATGGTTCTGTTTGACCTCTGCCTATGAGCTTGTCTCAAGGGGTGTCCCTTGCCTTTTATAGGGATGTGATGTACCCTATGTGGGGTATTCGTTCGCTATTGTGTGGCTGCTCTTCCTTGCCAGGAAGTTTCAGAGGTTCCCGTGGAGTTCTCTTCATTATTGTCTGTCCCTCTGGGGATTTTTCCTGTGGATTATGCTGTGGGCATCTCCCTTTTGTTCCATACTTCCTGCTGTGGTGAAACGCCTCCTCTGTTGAGATCCACGGGCTGACGTGGCCCTCTCCTGGAGATTTTGTATTGCTGCCTACGGTTGTTCCGTTGCGCACTCATGCGTCTGTGGACGCAGTCTGCTCCAGTGTCTTGTTGGGGCTCTGCCGCATCCGACTCGCCCCAGGGGGCTGCATGTCGTCCTGCCTTGCATTTGGCTCTTCCGTCTTCATTCGGCCCCTAGCACTGTTGGCTGGCGTGGGTACGCGTGCCTGTGGGCGCTTTGTTCGTTCCGCTCCAGATCGGTTCTTTCTGTGCTCTGGGCGGGCGGGCGGGCGGGCGGGCGGGCGTGCGTGTGTGTGTGTGTGTGTGTGTGTGTACTATCACGGGGGTCCCGTAGTGTTCCTTGAGCCACTGTCTTGGCTGCGATCTCTTCCTGTTGCCTTCTTCCCTGGTGTTGGGAAAGGCTTGGACACACCCTGTAGGGGGTTTGCCTAGGGGCGGTAGAGTTTTCGCCAGAGCGGATCTCCGTTACGTTTACCTTGTGCCCCTTGCTTCCCTCTGACGGGCCCCGGCCTAGGCTCAGGTTTTCGGTTCGTTGTCGCACACGGCTCAGGTGTTTCTCCTCCTGGCCTCTGCTGCAATTTTCAACGGACGTATTCTATGTCCGGATGATCTCTGGCATCATCCTGTATGTATGTATGTATGTATGTATGTATGTATATATATATATATTCACTGAAAAAACCATAGGTTTTAGGGACAGTTATAGTTAGTTGGACATTTCACTCGTACAAAACCATAGAAATTCCCCCGTTATAGTTAGTTCAGCTAACTATAACTCGCGCCCCGCAATGCACTGCTGATGACGTCACATATTACATCACTCATGACATGGTCAGTGACATCACTGATGACATCACAAATGACATCACTGATGACATCACTGATGACATCATCCAGTGACTGTGTGTTTCTGTAAAGTTTAAATATGTTTAATATACATAGGGACAGGCGTATTGAAGAATGAGTGGGTGTATAAGTGTCTGAATGGATGATTTAGTACGTGAGTGACTGACTCTACAAGTGAGTGATTAAATGTATCTTACTGAATGCATGGGTTAGTGACTAAACTGTGTGAATGTCTGTATCCGTCTGTCGGTTTGTAAGCGGTTGCATGGCTTTCTGAATAGCTACATGAGTGTCTACATGGGTTATTGATTGATTGTCTGAGTATCTGTATGGGTGCCTGAGTGTTTGTGTGGGTGGGGTGTGTGTGACTCTGTGCATAGATGTGTGAGTTGGTGATTCACTGGGTGCATGGTTTCAAGAGTGCATCTGTGATGGACTGTATGGGTGGGTGAGTGTGTGTATGGGTGTGTTAGTGATTGAATGTATATCTCAGTGGTACATGTGTGAGTAACTACATATGTGAAAGGCAGTATATATGTGTGTTGGAGTATATAAATGGCTATAAGTGAGAGTGTGTGATTGTGAGAGTGGCTGTATGGAGGAGTGTGTACTTGTATCAGTGATTGTATAAGAGCGTAAGAATGTGCTAGTATTTGTATGAGTAAGTGAGCTGGTGTGTGTATAACTATATAGGTGAGTAAATGGGTGTATGATTAAGTTTTTTGCATGACTGACTAGGTGTGTGAGTACCTCTATGGATGAGTGGCGGTGTGTGAGTGTTTATATAGGTGTATGAGTGCATATGATAGTCCTGTACTGAGTGACTAAGTATGAGTGACTGTACGGGTGAGTGAGTGGATGTGTGTGTAGACCTAAGAATCAGTGAGTTGGTATGTAGTTTTTGGTATTGGAGTGTCTATGGTTTTGAGAATGGCAGTCTGTAATTTAGAGTGGGTGTATCAAAAGTTATATTAGGGTGTGAGAAGATGCATGAAATATCACATGGATGATGTCATCAGTGATGTCATTTGAGATGTCATCAGTGATGTCACTAACCATGTCATGAGTGATGTAATATGTGACGTCATCAGCAGTGCATTGCGAGGCGCGAGTTATAGTTAGCTGAACTAACTATAACGGGGGAATTTCTATGGTTTTGTACTGAGTGAAATGTCCAACTAACTATAACTGTCCCTAAAACCTATGGTTTTTCAGTGAATTTCAAAGGTTTTTAAATGCTAATTTCTAACTATAACATGCCTGAAACCTATGATTTTTTTAAGTGAATTTCAAAGGTTTTTTTAAATGCTAGTTTCTAACTATGCCTACAGAGGTAGGACATGTGAAGAAAGAAGAAAAAACGCACAGAAAGAAGCAAAAGATGTGCAGAAAGAACCAACAGAGGAGCAGAAAGAGGCCTTGTTTCAAAATCATCCTGTGCCCACAACTTTTTCAGACGGGTACTGGTGGTAACTGACTGACTAACCAGAGCCAGTGCTATGCTAAAAGACACTTAGAATACAGTGAAAACACCTACATACACTAGGGAACACTATGCGTTGGGGTACCCCTGTGATTAGCATGACCTCCTCTGTAAGTCCCTAGTACATAATGGGGCAGGGGGATTAAAACTACCTCTTAAAACGCGCTACAGGGCGCATTTGCACAATGGTGAAGGGAGGGCCTGAGGTGACATGTGTGCAAACGCACTCCGTGGCGCGTTTTAAGTTGCGGGATTAAGTCCCTTGAATTCTGAGGGTCCCTGGGGCCCAACTAGCCCCCCAGGTACCTACAGTTAGGACCACAGAGCTGAGTTGCAGAGAGGCGTTCCGAGGCCACGCACCTTTATTCACCTCTCTGCAACGCAACTCTGTTGTGCTTACTGAAGGTACCTGGTGGGCTAGTTGGCCCCCAGGGTCCCTCAGGATTCAAAGGGAATTAATTCCCCAACTTAAAACGCACCACAGGGCGTGTTTGCGCACATGTCACCTGAGGCCCCGCCCCTCCCTTCACCACTGTGCAAACGCGCCCCGTGGTGCGTTTTAAGTTGGGGGATTAGGTCACCTTGAATCCTGAGGGTCCCTGGGGCCCAACTAGCCCACTAGGTATTTCCAGTAAGCACCACAGGCCTGCGTTGCAACGCCTGTAACAAATTGTGCAGTTGTGTTTAGGTAGTGAAGAGGGTCGTGCTGGGGTAGTGTTTTAGGGTAGTGCAGTGGTGTTTGTGTAGTGTAGGGGGTCATGCTGGGGGTAGATTTAGGGTTTAGGGTAGTGCAGTGGTGTTTGGGTAGTGTAGGGAGTCGTGCTGGGGGAGTGTTTTAGGGTTTAGGGTAGTGCAGTGGTGTTTGGGTAGTGTAGGGGGTCGTGCTGGGGGTAGTGTTTTAAGGTTTAGGGTAGTGCAGTGGTGTTTGGGTAGTGTAGGGGTCGTGCTGGGGGTAGTGATTTAGGGTAGTGCAGTGGTGTTTGGGTAGTGTAGGGGGTACTGCTGGGGGTAGTGTTTTAGGATTTAGGGTAGTGCAGTGGTGTTTGGGTAGTAGTAGGGGTACTGCTGGGGGTAGTTTTTAGGGTTTAGGGTAGTGCAGTGGTGTTTGGGTAGTGTAGTGGTTCGTGCTGGGGGTAGTTTTTTAGGGTTTAGGGTAGTGCAGTGGTGTTTGTGTAGTGTAGGGGGTAGTGTTTTAGGGTTTAGGGTAGTGCAGTGGTGTTTGTGTAGTGTAGGAGGTCGTGTTTTAGGGTTTAGGGTAGTGGAGTGGTCTTTGGGTAGTGTAGGGAGTCGTGCGGGGTAGTGTTTTAGGGTTTAGGGTAGTGTAGGGGGTCATGCGGGGGTAGTGTTTTAGGGTTTAGGGCAGTGCAGTCGTGTTCGGGTAGTGTAGGGGGTTGTGCTGGGGGTAATATTTTAGGGTTTAGGGTAGTGCAGTGGTGTTCGGGTAGTGTAGGGGGTCGTGCTGGGGGTAGTGTTCTAGGGTTTAGGGCAGTGCAGTGGTGTTTGGGCAGTGTAGGAGGTAATGCTGGGGGTGGTGTTTTAGGGTTTAGGGCAGTGCAGTGGCGTTCGGGCAGTGTAGGGGGTGGTGTTTCAGGGTTTAGGGCAGTGGTGTTCGGGCAGTGTAGGGGGTCGTGCTGGGGGTGGTGTTTCAGGGTTTGGGGCAGTGCAGTGGTGTTCGGGCAGTAAAGGGGGTCGTGCTGGGGGTGGTGTTTCAGGATTTAGGGCAGTGCAGTGGTGTTCGGGCAGTGTAGGGGGCGGTGCAGGGGGTGGTGTTTCAGGGTTTAAGGCAGTGCAGTGGTGTTCGGGCAGTGTAGGGGTGGTGTTTCAGGGTTTAGGGCAGTGCAGTGGTGTTTGGGCAGTGTAGGGGTCATGCAGGGGGTGGTGTTTCAGGGTTTAGGGCAGTGCAGTGGTGTTCAGGCAGTGTAGGGGGTCGTGCTGGGGCTGGTGTTTCAGGGTTTAGGGCAGTACAGTGGTGTTCGGGCAGTGTAGGTGGTCGTGCTGGGGCTGGTGTTTCAGGGTTTAGGGCAGTGCAGTGGTGTTCGGGCAGTGTAGGTGGTCGTGCTGGGGCTGGTGTTTCAGGGTTTAGGGCAGTGCAGTGGTGTTCGGGCAGTGTAGGGGGTCATGCTGGGGCTGGTGTTTCAGGCTTTAGGGCAGTGCAGTGGTGTTCGGGAAGTGTAGGGGGTCCTGCTGGGGCTGGTGGTTTAGGGCAGTGCAGTGGTGTTCGGGCAGTGTAGGGGGTCGTGCTGGGGGTGGTGTTTCAGGGTTTAGGGCAGTGCAGTGGTGTTTGGGCAGCGTAGGGGGTCGTGCTGGGGCTAGTGTTTCAGGATTTAGGGCAGAGCAATGGTGTTCAGGCAGTGTAGGGGGTTTTGCTGGAGGTGGTGTTTCAGGGTTTAGGGCAGTGCAGTTGTGTTCGTGCAGTGTAGGGGGTGGTGTTTCAGGGTTTAGGGCAGTGGTGTTCAGGCAGTGTAGGGGGTCTTGCTGGGGTTGATGTTTCAGGGTTTAGGGCAGTGCAGTGGTGTTCGGGCAGTGTAGGGGTCGTGCTGGGGGTGGTGTTTCAGGGTTTAGGGCAGTGCAGTGGTGTTCCGGCAGTGTAGGAGGTCGTGCAGGGGGTGGTGTTTCAGGGTTTAGGGCAGTGCAGTGGTGTTCGGCCAGTGTAGGTGGTCTTGCTGGGGGTGGTGTTTCAGGCTTTAGTGCAGTGGTGTTCGGGCAGTGTAGGGGGTCTTGCTGGGGGTGGTGTTTCAGGGTTTAGGGCAGTGCAGTGGTGTTCGGGCAGTGTAGGGGGTCGTGCTGGGGCTGGTGTTTGAGGGTTTAGGGTAGTGCAGTGGTGTTTGGGCAGTGTAGGGGGTCGTGCTGGGGCTGGTGTTTCAGGGTTTAGGGCAGTGCAGTGGTTTTCGGGCAGTGTAGGCGGTCGTGCTGGGGCTGGTGTTTCAGGGTTTAGGGCAGTGCAGTGGTGTTCGGGCAGTGTACGGGGTTGTGCTGGGGCTGGTGTTTCAGGGTTTAGGGCAGTGCAGTAGTGTTCGGGCAGTGTAGGGGATCGTGCAGGGGGTGGTGTTTCAGGGTTTAGGGCAGTGCAGTGGTGTTCGGGCAGTGTAGGAGGTCTTGCTGGGGGTAGTGTTTCAGGGTTTAGGGCAGTGTAGTGGTGTTCGGGCAGTGTAGGGGTCATGCTGGGGGTGGTGTTTCAGGGTTTAGGGCAGTGCAGTGGTGTTCGGGCAGTGTAGGGGGTCGTGAAGGGGTGGTGTTTCAGGGTTTAGGGCAGTGCAGTGGTGTTCGGGCAGAGTAGGGGGTCGTGCTAGGGTATGTGTTTCAGGGTTTAGGGCAGTGCAGTGGTGTTCGGGCAGTGTAGGGGTCGTGCAGGGGCTGGTGTTTCAGGGTTTAGGGCAGTGCAGTGGTGTTCGGGCAGTGTAGGGGGTCGTGCTGGGGGTAGTGTTTTAGGGTCTAGGGTAGTGCAGTGGTGTTTGTGTAGTGTAGGGGGTCATGTTTTAGGGCAGTGGTGTTTGGGTAGTGTAGGGGGTCGTGCTGGGGGTAGTGTTTTAGGATTTAGGTTAGTGCAGGGGTGTTTGGGTAGTGTAGGGGGTCGTGCTGGGGGTAGTGTTTTAGGGTTTAAGGTAGTGCAGTGGTGTTTGTGTAGTGTAGGGGGTCGTGCTGGGGGTAGTGTTTTAGGGTTTAGGGTAGTGCAGTGGTGCTTGTGTAGTGTAGGGGGTCGTGCTGGGGGTAGTGTTTTAGGGTTTAGGGTAGTGCAGTGGTGTTTGTGTAGTGGGTCATGTTTTAGGGTAGTGCAGTGGTGTTTGGGTAGTGTAGGGGGTCGTGCTGGGGGTAGTGTTTTAGGATTTAGGTTAGTGCAGTGGTGTTGGGGTAGTGTTTTAGGGTTTAGGGTAGTGCAGTGGTGTTTGTGTAGTGTAGGGGGTCATGCTGGGGGTAGTGTTTTAGGGTTTAGGGTAGTGCAGTGGTGTTTTTGTAGTGTAGGGGGTCATGTTTTAAGATGCAACGCTCCAATACCTGACCAGTCTGCACTACATAAAACTGCAAAAAACTAAAAATAAAAAGTGTTTTGCACACTTTTGTCATTGGGCTATATGTGGGCTACATCTGGGTAATATCTGTGCTACATTTGGGCTCTTTTTTCACTGGTGGCCATCTTGGGAGACTTCTTTGTTATGAAGTTTCCTAATTTCCTCATTTACTGCAGTCTCCTCAGTAGGAAATGCTTTCAGTTTTTTACTTTGATTCCATCAAGAAGGCATTCAGATGTGTCACACATTTGCCATAAATTCAGAATGTTATTACTCTAGTTGTTCATTAGATCACTGTAGTAAAGCTACTGCTCACCATGGAGTTAACTGGAAGTCTACTGCTGGTATTGAAAGTGATTGTTTCAGTCTGCATGTCAGAATTTACTAATGAAATAGAAGAGGATTTGAGATCTCACTTAAAACATGCACTACATTTTCTTTTTGCAGCACTAACCATAATTTCTATGGCAAAATGAACCCCCTCATTTTGTTCCTTTTTAAATTAAATGTTTTAAGTGTTACCAGTTTATTCCAATCAAGATGGCTTCAGGTGTGCCATACTTTTGTCATAAGTAAGACTGTTAGCGCTCTAGTTGTTCTTTAGAACACTCTGGGAAGCTGCAGTAGAACACAAAGGCATCAACTGACAGGCTGCTCCTGTTGAAATATAACAGGAAGATATTTGAGATCTCACTTAAAACATGTCCTAATTTTTCTTTCCAGAGCACTAACCATAATTTCTATGACAAGATGAACCCCATCATTTTGTTCCTTTTTAAATTAAATGTTTTAAGTGTTACCAGTTTATTCCAATCAAGATGGCTTCAGGTGTGCCATACTTTTGTCATAAGTAAGGCTGTTAGCACTCTAGTTGTTCTTTAGAACACTCTGGGAAGCTGCAGTAGAACACAAAGGAATCAACTGACAGTCTCTGCCCTTGTTGGATGTACATGTTTTACTGAGAATGTCAGACTTCATTCTCACATGACTGAGAAAGATAATGTGAATTTACAGAAAATATGCTCTCATTTTAGCTTCTGGAGCACCTTCCAAAACTGTATGGGACAAGCATGTGAAAATAGTTTTCTCTCAAACATGATTCATGATATCCCAGCAGAAGGTTTTTCACAGGGTAAAATCACCTTAGAACACACCACAATTCCTGAAATTAGTATGGTACCATCAACAAATGAATTCTAATGTAACTAAAGTCTGTTATCACCCTTTATAGTTCTCCTTTTGGTAACCCTCAAAATCTTCGATTCACTACAATGCATTTCAATGGGGTACTATCATTTATATTGGTCCCAAGATGGCTGCCAGCAATTCCAGGATGAAGTGCTGACAGCCAATCAGATCTCACGATGACATGTGTGGTTAGGCTCCGCCCAGATATACATGTGTTTTTACTTTTGATTTTCTCAGCAACTACTGAACGGATTTACACCATTTAACAAAAGGGTTCTTTTTTAACCAAGAACTACCTCTTTGCCAAATTTGGTGTAATTCCGTTCAGCAGTTCGGGCTGTAGCCGTGTCTAAAGTTTCCTATGGGAAAATGAATGGGGAAAACACGTTTTGGGACCCCCCTTTTTTCTCGGCCCCCGCTTGACGAATCACCCTGAGACTTTCAGGGTAGGAGCGGACAGGAGCGGGCCATAAAGTTTGAAAATTTCGCGAAGATTCGTCAACCGACGCAAGAGTTATTTCAAATAGAATGTCGCGGATTTCCTATGGAAAATAGGTCCTAACTATAACTATCTACTGGCGACCGCCAGTAGATTATATATATATATATATATATATATATATATATATATATATATATATATATATATATATATATATATCCAAGAACATGTATATATATATATACTTTTTCAGACATTCTATGTCTGAGGGTTACTGAATTCTTCTTCTTCGTTGGTGTGGTATTCCCGCCTGTATCGCGGTGGCTCGGTCCTTCCTTCCCGATCCGGGGGTTGGGTTCGCCCCCTTTTGTGGCTGGACTTGTATGTCCTGATACGTTTCACAGGAGTCGGTGTCGTTGGTACCTTTTGGGCGACTTTCTATTCTCTAGGGGTACTCTTCCAGTTTACCCTTGGTTGTCACTTCTTGACTTTTTCATGTATTTCAATGTGCTGTGTACACATACGAGGGGGCCGGCGTGCTGGGTTTCCCTGCGGTGGTTCCTGGGGATTGTCCCAGGTGTGTTGTGTGGTTTTTTTTTCTTTTCTTTTCTCTCTCCCCCTCTACCCCTCCCCCCACCCCCCCCCCCCCCAACACCCTTGGTCGTCGTACATTGACTGGTTGGCTACCTGGTGCTGCGCCCGTCTTCTCTGTCGATGCGCACAGGCTGTTACGCTTCATTGAGCTGTGCATTGTGTGGTGCTCACGGTACGCTATGTCTGTTCCGTGTATTCTTGTGATTCACATCTATGTATCTCCTAGTAGCCGTAATTGTAGGTCTCGTCATGATGCCTTCTGCCCTGACATATTTGTTGGCACCGGATGTTGTGCCGCTCACATTCTGTGTTTGGAATCTGTCATCATGTTTAACTGACCTTTCTGGTTCTGTGATTTCGTTTCGTTCCTGTCTGGCCCGACAGTGGACTCGTGCCATCCTCTGACGGATTGTGGTACCTTGCTTCCCTTGTTCATGCCCCGACCTGAACTTCTTGGTCTGGTGTCAGCTATGCTGGCAATGCTGAGCTTTATGGGTCTGGTGTCAGCCAAGCTGGCATTGCGGCCCCCACCTTGTTTCAATGTTCTTGACGGACTTCTTCCTTTGGGAACTTGGTGGGTTTCGGTCGCAGACCCTCCTTCAATGGGGTATAGCTTTGGTATCTATTCTAAGTTAAGGAATCTGCGACTTGATGTCTATCAGATGAACGAGTTACTTACCTTCGGTAACAATGTATCTGGTAGAGACACAGTCTAGCCGCAGATTCCTTAACGCCCGCCCATCCTCCCCGTTCTGCGAGGACCTTTCCAGGTGGGGTTTTACCACCTTGCCTCCTTACAGGTGGCCTTGGTCTTCCTGAGGGGTGCTCTAGTTCACCTACCTCCGGGGCAGGGTGTGTCATTCTATTTTGGCACAATGGCTCTCCACCCATTATCGTTCTTGGGTGGCTACGTTACGTGCCCTTCAATGTTCCTCCACCCTGGTTCTTCCGGTGTGGAGATTCTCATGTTCTTCTACCCTCCCTCCACCCTCATCTGTTTCTCCCCATTTCTTTGGGGTCTCCTTGTCTATGCTGCAGTCGATTGGGTTGGGGTTCTGTTTGCCTATGCTGCAGTTCATAAGTCATTGTGGGGAGCTGTGGTGAACATTCTATGTTTTTGATCACTTCTGGTCACTTGCCATGAGTCATGTTGTTCCAGTCCTGTGGTCCTTTACAGTTACATCCTATGGTTACAGACCGTCTTTCATACAGTTCCGTCCTGTGGTTGCAAACTGCCTTTCGTTTGGCTTGCCAATTCATTTCCACTGCCATTGCCTCTTAGGGGGGCACGGCTCTTCGCTTGGGTGGGACTTTTCCTGGGGCGGGTGCTCTGTTCGCTCCCTTCAGTCCCTTCAAGTGTCGAGTACTCTTTCAACATGGTGTTGTTTCTCATCATTCTATGATTTCTTATCATTGTTGTTTCAAAGGTTTTTGCTCCTTTTTTGGCACACTGTTCCTATACTCTCACAGTTTTTGTAGTGGCTCCGCATTGTGGTGCGGAAAAGTTACACAGTAGAAAACAGACTTCAGCACCCCGAGGGTGACTTATATGGCTCCATTGACGTCACTTCTGTGGACGACGTCAGGACGGAGCCGGACGCCGCCGCCGCCGCCGCCCCCCGGCGTGCAGAGGTACTGCTGGGGAAAAAGTTTTCCGGATCCAGTCTGACGCCTGGGGATATTCTAAGTTAAGGAATCTGCGGCTAGACTGTGTCTCTACCAGATAATGATAACTATTTAAATAAAGCATACAGGAAGTATGTGTCTTGCTGGGCCTTCCCTGATGATTTTAAAAAGAAGAACAAATAGCCAGACATTCTCTCACCTGCTCAGTTCCTCGTCACAGCCCGATCTGATAAGCAGCTGCAGGAGCCAGGAAAGATGAATCCGGAGAAACAAACTTTTTTTCTCCAGCGTGGAATAGAAAAGGAAATATCCACACAGCAAAACGGTTAAGGTTACCCGGTGCCAAAGAGAGGATTTGTCCCCTTTGCCATCCCCCTATTTTACCTGCACAAGTAGGTGGGGACACAGCCCACCTTTCTAAAAGGAGATGCGTGATTGGGGGTGCCTGTGAGAGAGAGCCCAGGCCCAATCACGCAACTCCCAGAACAGGAAGAAAATTAACGTTCGGAGGAACGTTTTCAATGAAAGTGGCCATTTACTACTGGCCTTCGTGACGTCACTGCCAGGGCCAAGGCTCATGCTTGGCTGGGCCAGGCTCATGTTTGGGTGGGCCTGGCCCACCTGCTAGAACCGGGCCTGTTGTTTGAACATATTGTGTGTTGAGGAGAGGAAACTTG